>HG991998.1:8849196-10099196 GCA_905220435.1 Amphipyra tragopoginis
CTGATGTCCTTCATACTTTGTCACTAAACTCCTTGTGCGCATTGTAAATGTATCAAAGTGCATATTCTTACCTAATTATTTGCATGCTTAGGTTAATTTCAAAATTATTGTTTATCTCACTTACTTAAGCATTGTGAAAGTAACTTGGAAGAGCGGAATCACCTAACACAAGCAAATATTTGCTTAAAAGGTGATTCCAAACCCAGCAATTGTACCACTTTTAAGTTGATGAAATAAACATTTTTATTTTTTTTATTTTATTAACTTTATCAGTGTCTTAGGACAACATGCTAATGACAGTATAGAATATTAATACTGTGATGAGACTACATTTTCGTTTTCAAAATTCCCAATCCAATTCAAAATTAACAGAAATAGACATACATAGTGTATGTAATACATACACTAGATGCATGCATGTGTGTATCTAACTATCTATTGGATCATCATTATCCTTGGCTATGAATGGGCTAGCCCTTTCCTATGTTGGGGTCCGCTTCCAGTCTATTTATAGGAATGGATTAATATTGGATATCGATCAATGATTGTTCATCCTAGTTTTTGCTAGAAATCGTCAGAGTAGGTACATGAAAGTATTATTTTTAACAGAACTTATCAGAAGCGTCGTTCATATAACGCCACTAGTGTCAACGGTATTGGATTACATGTGACGCGTTGTGGTTAATCCTCGGTTAACCGAACACTGCCTTTTTGTACCTGTACATTCAGATATTTGTTAGGTAATACGAACTTCGTGTTAGAATTGAGGAAAAAATCCTTTATCACTTCTCTAATATCTTCTCTATTTTATCTTTATACAGCATGAATGTTAGTCGCTTTACATCAGAAAACCATGAACTCTGCTCATCATTCTGGGGACAAACTAAGAATTCGTGAAAAAAAACCAGCTTTTTCATACCTTTTGTGAAGCAATATTAATAATTTTGTATCGAACAGCAGATTTTTTCACGAACTTAGAGTTTGTCCCATTGTAAAAGTTGTACAGAAGGGGGGGTGCATGAAAATAGCGTCCACGAGTGACGATATTTAAGTACGTGGGGCGCACCCTGGGCAGGCTACCCTTGCTGACTGGCTAATCTTTTCACTACGGCATGACCTATTCTCGTATAGCTCGTGTCGACACGATAGAAGAAGAAGACAGAAGGATTATCATAGTTCATGGTTTTTGGTTGTAAAGCGACTAACCAGTCATACTGTATTTTAGAGTGGTTACGCACTGCATCCGATCCGAATCCGTGAAAATACGTTCCGAAGTAATCATAGAACTATTTGTATGGTACTTTACGCACTAGATCCGACTTCCGTCATCCGATTTCACTCCGTCATCCGTGGGTCTCCAATTCGGAAGAAATATTGACGGACCGAAGTAGCTGTAGTACTGTTTGTATGAACGCTTTCGCATTACCTCGGATTCAAATCGGACATATGCCAAGGATGGCCCATGAATTGCTTAGATTTGGATCAGAGATCGGATTAGTGCGTAAGCAATATCCGAATTCGGTCCGAGATTTATAGACTCTAGATTCTTATTTTCACGAATTCGAATCGGATGCAGTGCGAAAAGCAATATCCGAATTCGGTCCGAATTTTTTATATCCTTATTTCACGGATCTGGATCTGATGCAGTGTGTAACCGCTCTTATTGTAAATTGTTTGACAAACATAGCTCCGTTTCTCGTGCTTTAGTATTGTGTTCTTTCCACGATTTTCTGCACTTGAACTGACCCTGAATTCTTTGGTCCTTTAAATTTGCCTGGACTGCTAATTCACATTCTTTTAGAAAATGATCTTCACCAAAATCTTGCAGACTTTGCTCGACTATGAAAATACAAATCGATTTTGGATTGCATTTGCATAAGCTAATTTAGTATTGAGCAATGATTTATAATATGTCCTCTAGCAACTGATTTATAACGTATAAACTTAACTTAGCCTCAGTAGGAATATATTCGTTCAGGTAAATGGACAGGTGTATTAAGATTGTTCCAATTCTGTGCCGTGGGTTGGGCCTTACAGGTCATTTGTGTTGTTGATATGTAGGCAAGTACCGGTTTGAAATGTTTCAATCATTAGGTTGGATATTTCAAGATTTTCAAGTCGTATTTTCAACCATTTAAACTTATCAAAATACAGGAGCGTTCTGTCTAACTACGCGTTAGGATTTGGGGGAAAGAAAGCAGGGTTTGCATAATCTATCCTATGATGTGCGATTAACAAAATGTATTCAATTACTGAAACGCAAGAACCATGAAATTCAATCTCATAGATGAGCCCTGGGACGGTTTTTATCATGACATCATTTCATGGATGCACAATAGAAACAAAATATTTGAACTAAGAAGACCCTACACGTATTTGTCCAGATAAGGGAAATGAGAATCCCAATCAATGCAAAGGACATTTAACCAGTGCGCTATTCGGTTCATGAACTACCACAACCAAGTAAATATTCTGCACACAAAATATAACTTCGCTTTCGAAACATAATTGTCTTAAGTAAAAACTTACGCAATCTCTAAAAAAACCATACAACTCAAAACAACCATCTGCCAATAATCTTACTCATGATGATAACGACCCTAATTGCTTCTCTGGTTCGCTCATTGCATTGTCGACCTTGACGTTCCTGATATAAGGCCTAAAATTGGAGATGTCATCACTAATGACAGCGTCGTGGAACCCATTCTCGTCACGGCAGGCAATCTGTTGGCAAATGGGCCTGGTGGTGAGTCATATTTCATGTCTAGGTACCTGTCTTGTGGTGATGTGTATTGCTGGTGTGACTTGGATGATGAATTTCTTCTATGAAAGCAGCTACTAATTATTCTAAGAGATTTTGCTTTTGAAGATTTAAAAAGTCCGGTGAATTAATCTGGGACATAATATACAGCATGACTTGTTACTTGTTAGTCACTTTGTGAGGAGCTCGTGGCTAAATAATTACAGCCGCATAGACCGATCTTCTGGGTTAAGCCACGCTTGCCGAGGTTGGTCTGTGGATGGGTGACCATTTACCATAGCGAGTTTCCTCCGTGCCTCGGAAAGCACGTAAAGCCGTTGGTCCCGGCTGTCATTTGTAGATCTTTGACAGTCGTTACTGTTGGTCAGAAGCCCGAAAGTCTGACAGCCAGTCTTACCAAGAGTATCGTATTACCCAGTTCCTGGGTTGTGGAGGTCTGATAGGCAGTCGCTCCATGTAAAATACTGATATTTAGCTGCATCCGTTCCGACTGGAAGCCGACCCCAACATAGTTGGGAAAAGGCTAGGCAGATGATGACTTGTTAGTCACTTTACATCCGAATCATAATTCTGTACAACTTGTACTAAGGGACAAACTGAGTTTGTGAAAAAAAAACTGCCGTTCCATATTTTTTTTTTAAGGCGCTTCTCCTACCGAAGTTCCCCCACTTCAGAAGAAAAGCGTTATTTGTGTCAACGCACAACATATTTAAATTTCGTACGTACAACATTTTAGTCGTGTTGTAGAAATTTTCGAACACCAAATATCAACACTAGAGCTTCTGGATTCGAAGTTTTAGTGATAAGTACCAAAAACGGCCGTTTTTAGCATTGTTTACTAAAACTTCTAACCTAGGATGTCAAGTGTTGTTTTGTGGTGTTCAAAAATTTCTACAACACTTGACTAAAATGTTGTAAGTACCAATATTATGTTGTGTGTTGACAGAAATAATGCTTTTTTTTCTGAAGTGGCGCCACTTCAGTGGGGGAAGGGGAAGCGCCTTAAGCAACATTGTTTAGTTTGTATGGAACAACTGAATTGTTTTCATGAATTCCGAGTTTGTCCCATATTAAAAGTTGTACAGAATAATGAGCAGAGTGCATAGTTTTCGTATGAAGAATGACTAATCTCAGTCATGCTGTAAGTTCGTATCATCTACATCTCTGATTTTTTGCTCGAATAAATTATTCATGTTAATATGTAGTATTTGCTCTTAAACTTTGTATTTAAAGGCTATCACGCCTCACAACTCCAGGCATTGTAGTTAACTAACGACTCGCCCCGGCTTTGCACGTGTACGTTTTATAGCTTAAAACCTTCGTCTTGAATCACTGTATCTATTAAAAAAACCGCATCAAAATCCGTTGTGTAGTTTTAAAGATCTAAGCATACATAGGGACAGACAGCGGGAAACGACTTTGTTTTATACTATGTAGTGATTACACGACTGTCCAAAACAACGAGGGTCGGGGGTAAATTTTTTTGGAACACCTAATTTATGTGTCCCCCTACTGCATCAGAATCATCAGTTTCATTTGAAATGACTTTTGACAGTTTATAGCCATCTAGTATTTTCTGAGCAGTCGTGTTTTTGTTTATTATTAGCGTGTAACATTAATTTTTTCTTCAAAGTAGTTATTATAGTTTTTATCATGTTCTACATACGAATCAACTTCGTTTAATCTTTGACCATGTGTTCCAACAATGCAAGGACTCATATTGTTTGGAAGCTCGGTGGTAACGCATCAGCGATATTGTCAAGGTTGTCAGATAGCCCAAATGTTACACGATTGTGTTTAACAAAACTTGAATGTTTTACATAATTGAGGTATAAACTAAATGAGAACGGAAGACAATTACATGTTGTCCCGACCCCACCTAGAGTGGCATAAAGGCAAGGAGACGATGATGATGATGCTGAGGAGGAACAAACCTAAACTACACTTTTAGAAGAAATATCCAATTGATGTGATTTAGTTTTTAACTTTCTTCTTAACTTGAACTTTCTTTTCAACTTACACCTACGAATAGAATGACTGAAGAAAAGTAATCAATATAATCCAATGAACATTAACGAGAGAAAGAAAATTAAAAGCCTCGAGTTATTTTAATTTCAAAGTAATCCAATCTATTATCATTTTCAGTTATTAAAGTATTGCATTTATTGTTACATTATATTCAATCATTTTTACGCCAGGTGCTGTGTTCGTAAAGCAACTACTTACAAAAAGTTAAAACCATTTTCATGCATGCGGTAAACAAATGAAGAATATGGACATATTGAGATAATTTCGTATTTTTTTTTTAAATATCCAAATTTTCTTTCATGAGAACCTTCTCCTGACAAATACGAACAAAATAAAAAAAAACACGAATTGAGAACCTCCTTCTTTTTGAAATTGGTTAAAAATTTAGCGAAATCGGTCCAGCCGCTCACGCGTGATGCCGTGAGACCAAGGGAAATAGGGATTCATTTTTATATACATAGATTTTGTTTGTTCATGGTTTTTCAAACCTCTAGGCAATGTTTTCGAAATGCCGCAATGTCGTGACTGAACTCAATTTATTTGCTATGAAGAACTCGCATTTTATTTGAACAGCCCTCACGTCATTACTGTGGGCAGAATGCGTTCGCTCATGAATGTTTATTATTGAACTTTATTCAAAAGATTGACTGCAGACGTTGCTAAGTGGCCATTCGTTTTGTATGACACAATGTTGTACATACAACACATAATGTACTGTGTTTAGTACTGTCCTGATCAAGTATTGAGAGTAAAAGGGAAACAATTTGTATGTAAGCCGAATTATACTACCTACACGCACGGTTTTCGAAAACCAGTAGGTTGAAAAGACTGCCCAATTATCACCTCATGATAAACGTGGCTCCGATTTTTAAGGCAGATTCTCAATAGACTTACGTGTCTTGTCGTGATGCACCAGAAGCTTATCGGAGTCATATATTTTTTTAAAGACGTGCTCTCTCTTCTGACCTAAGGCGCTCTGACGTCACGTAAGTCTAGTATGAATCTGTCTTTACAAGTTACAACACTACTCATGCTTATCTGATTGTCTTTCAAAGTTTGAACATACCTTTTGTTCCGTTTACTTTAAGTCCTATCAGCTTCAACAACAGAGAGACCCTTTGTAACATCTTAGTAAGGATATGATTGTGTTTTTGCTTTGTAATCAGATCGATTTTACCCTTGGAACTTTTTATTATGTTGACTAGTCTGCAGGTAGCAAAAAATTTACAACCCAACATGGATTTGGAGGAGAGATTGAAATTTGAGTATTTATAAATGATGCATGCCGTGGTGAAAAGATTAGTAGTCAGCAAAGTTGTTCGCAAGGGTGACTGCCCATGGTGCGCCGGACGTACTTAAGTATCGTCATTCCTGGAGACTCTATGAGCTATTCTCATATAGCTCGTGTGGACACGAAAGAAAACTGATGCATAACAGCTAGTACAAGTCAAAGTAACAAAAATGTAGCCCTGATTACAGGTATTTATAAAAGTTCAATACTATATTAATAATACGTAGGTCCTATGAAGAAAAACAGGCAAGGAACTGCATGGATGCTCTTTAAAAAATACGTCACTGGTGAATGTGGCAATATCACAGAGATCGGACCCTTTTTGGGAACACCATAGTCACCACGCACTTCTGAACCTTTTAACAATCATAACATAACATTACGCCTGCATTCCTTGAAGGGTTGGGCAGAGGTGTATAGTGCACCCTCATTTCGCCATTTTGTTTAAGTCGCATGTTATGGAGGGTGAGCCTACTGTCACCAGCCAGGCACAAATATCAAACTCCGGGCTGTTACTGAGAAATTCCAAACGGAAAAACCAAACAAGACATGGGGATCGAACCCAAGACCTCACGCTCGGCAGTCGCGCTTGCGGCCACTAGACCAATAGCACAGTAGACATATAAGCTAAAGCAGTACTTCAACTACCTACAATCGTCCGATTTGACGCACACACACAGACACGCACTGCAACAAGACAAATAAGGTATTTTCGGGATGCAGTTCCATACAAAAACAAAAAACTACTCAGTATACAGAGCGTGTCTGTGTGAGTGTTTCAATTCTTGAGATTATAGTAAGTTGAGGTACTGCTTTAGCTTATATGTCTACTGTGCCAATAGGGCAGTCTGGACAATCACTGAACGGAAAACTTTTCCTCTGAAAAGTGAAAACAAGTTGAAAGAATTTTCAAAAGCGATACGCGACTCGTTGTTCACTTTACAATGTGTAGAGCTAAGATAAACTTGTATTGACACCAAAACTTTACATCCCGACCCGACAGTTCAAATAGTCTAAAATATATTCAAAGTGAAGCAAAGTTTAGAGTCGGTACGGATGGGAAGATTTATCGAGAACCAACTTTTTGCCCGAACGAAAGAAAGAAAGCGGATGCAAACTTTTGTTTGGGTAGAAACTAAATATTCATCACGTTTTTGATGAAAAACATTTGCTGAGTTATTTTTAGATTTAACTTGCATGAAAGACCAAATAAGTAAAGATATTTAATAGAAGACGGAGAAGAAAATCTCAAATCCTTGGACTCAGGCTGATTTGAAAAGAACTGATTGCTCTTTGATACCATTTTGACTATCTATTATAGTTTCTCGATGAGGTTTTTTATACTTCACTAGCGACCCGCCCCGGCTTCGCCCGGGTGTAATGTATTATACATGTAAACCTTCCTCTTGAATCACTCTATCTATTAAAAAAAACCGCATCAAAATCCGTTGCGTAGTTTTAAAGATCTAAGCATACATAGGGACAGACAGCGGGAAGCGACTTTGTTTTATACTACTTATGTAGTGATTTAACGCGCGGAAAGACCTTTCGGACGGATTTTTTGTTCATTGCCTTTCCATTAGCTATTTATGTTTAAAACAAATATAAAAAAACGAAAGCAAAGTAAGCAGTAAAGCAGTGATAGCCTAGCGGTTGAACGCTCGCCTTCAATGCAAGAGGCTCTGACTAAGATCCTGGCCCGGCACCTCAGACTTTCCGATCATGTGCGGTTCATGTGCGAATCATAATTTGATTAATACTTGCGTTAATGGTGAAGGAAAACATTGTGAGGAAACCAGCACATCTGACAGAGATTCAAATAGTTCTCGATGGTGTGTGTAACCACACCAGCAGTACGAGCAAGGATCTTTTAGGATTTAGGCTTTAGTCTTCCACGCTGGCCTGCGGTGCAAACTGCAAGCACGGATCTTTTTATCGAGTCGATTCGAGAAATTTATCTATTCTAAACTTCAAATTTGACATAAGATGTAGATAAAACGATAACTGCTGTCGTTTTATCTAAATTTATCTATTCTAAACTTCAAATTTGACAGAAGATATAGATAAATAGGTATGTAAAATTTGACGTTTAGAATAGATACATTTCTCGAATCGACTCGATAAAAAGATCCGTGCTCGCACCGCAGGCCAGGCAGCGTGGAGGACTAAAGCCTAAATCCTTCTCAGAAAAGGGCCGTGCCCTGTGGGTCAGTAATGTGCTGATGATGATAATGACAAATATTAAGAAAAAAAAACTCGAGAAGCCGTCAAAGAATCAAAACGTTCAGGACCATTATTCATAACCTTTCGAGAAATGCATTTACCGGTCTTATTATTATAATTTATGAACCCTAAACAGTTAAGCGGTAACCAGACAGCCATTCGTCTAGTGGAATCCATTTTTGGACATTGGAGGAATACATTTACAGCAACGTTCCCCGTAACACCGAACGCGGCCGCCCATGAACATAAAAATGAACTATAAATAATACGACGCTGCGGAAACCATTCACTGATCCTGGATGTATTAATAACTGTTGAAATTATCAGCCCATGAAATGTACGGTGCGAGGTGTGTTATTTTTTTAAAGATGGCGTTTCTGAAAGCATTCCTTTAGGTGTCCGGTTGAGAATAAGCCAACTCCAATCCTCTCATGGGTGTTATGAGGTAGTATGTCAAGGGAATGAATAGCAGCCTCCTTTATGCTAAAAAGAACTTTTTGCGATGACGAATCCGATGCACGCGTGTTATTTTTTAAAGATAAAGCAGTGGGAAGTGTTTCTTTCGATTTCCGGTTGAGAATAAGGGATCTCCACTCTCATGGGTGTCTGAGGCATTATATCAAGAGGATGAACAGCAGTGACCTTCTTTAAGGTACTGTTCCGAACTGAGCTGCCAACGGCAACTGCCGACGGCACGTGCAGCGACTACATGAAGTCGTACACACGGCTACACATCAAGCTATACATACATTTCCAGTTTACACTGACTTCTCATTGTAAGGAAATCCTATACAATGCGAGATCAGCATATACTAGAAATGTATAGCTTGATCAGTAACCGTGCGTACCACGCCCGACACTCGCCACACCAGCGTCACCTCTAGCCGCTGCACGTGCTGTCGGCAGTTGCAGTTGGCAGCTCAGTTCGGAATAGTACCTTTATGCTAAAAAACTTTTTGTGATGACAAATGAATAATCTATCACACGCGTGATAATTTGGGCAATTTCTTCTATTACTGTAAATAATGAATGTGTAAAACATGTCCCAAATATTAAAATATTAAATATGTAGCCTACAGTACCATTAAATTATTTTTTATTTTTTGTAATACACGTGGACACACGGCAACACATCAAGATATACATTTTCAGTAAAGCTGACCTCTCATTTTATCGAACGCCTATACAATGCGAGATCAGCTCATAGAGGAAATGTATAGCTTGATATGAAGTACGCACCTAACTTGAAATAAATGCATTTTTTATTAGTCGCCTTTCAATCACTCCCGGGCTAGAAGACAGTGGCCAATACATTACGAGAACTCAGTTCCCAATGATTTGTTAGGAGTGGCTCTTTTCAATCTTCTTCATCGTGTAACAACGGACCACTTGAGCCACAGTTTCTTATTACCGGTCACGCACGCATGCATGTAGGGGACGTTGGAGTACATTTTTTACCTGTGCCTCGAAAGGGCGGAAGGGAATAATCAAGTCGGGCAGGTGCGTGCACTATTTGTTAGGGGAGAAACTTACGTTCGAGTGGTGTTAGATATTGTTTGTAAGCAAAAGTTTTGAATAGTGCTTGGGAGTTTACCTGTACGTGTTTTTGTTAAATCTCTTTATTTCACGTGCATTTTATGGATTGGTATTATCAGCTACCTTCCTGGTGGCTCTAGGTTTCGTCCCAACTAGCAGACAGGAATTAGGGAGTCAATGATTCCAGATGTCCCTTCTATTATATGTGAGGTGTTAAAAAATTGGCTCTATGAATTTTGTGGGGTTATTTGGTATCGGAAATTGAACAATAATCGTAGAACAACTTTTCGAAGTTCGGATAAGTAGTTTTTTATTACTTTCCATAATATTATTTTTTCAATTTCCTGTACCGCGTAACCCTACAAAATTGTTAAAGCTGATTTTTACCATTCTGTATAAGCAAACACTCAGTTTTTGTTTTCGAAGATTTCAAGTTTGAGTTCCTGAAAACATCATGTCCCAAAACCAGTTTTCATTCTTTTACGCAAAAGTAGCAGGCGATTCTGTTTTCAATACATATTACTGTCTGAACTCGTATCCTCGTCTTAACCTCGTTACAAGATCAAAATTACTCTAGAATAAAATTAAACACACTCAAGTTGTAAAACGTTAAGAAATTGTGAAGATGTTATTTACGAGTTTACGAGTAAGATTGTGTACTTCCTTGCAATAAACTTTATGGGGCCTGTGATTGCTGTAGATGGAAACGGTTTATAACAGGAAAGGGTAATAAAACGAGGAAAGTAAAATAAGGAGTAAAGTAATATAAAAAAAGTAAATAATTGTCTGTTCTGAAAAGCTGCACTTCTGGGGGCCAATTCGACTAACAAAATTGTTGTCAAACGCAAACTAACCACAACCGTCTGGCCGTTCACGGAACAGTTTCTTAACCGTACGGCGTATTAGCCGCGCCGTAGAAAAATCGTGTGACGTTGTACACGACACGGCAAACCACCAGTCGAAACTGATTTATATCCATTTTGTAACACAAAATCAGCGTTGGAAAGCTGTCATGCAATAATTGCCCGTCACGAAAACGTCCAGTGCCGTTAACACACTCTCATAGACTGTCATACAACACTAATGTAAATCAAACCGTGCGCAAAAGAGGAGTAGCCACGGTACATACGGCGGCGCAGGCGTGCCGCTGGGCCGCCGTGTCCGTCAACAAACTTCTACATAATATGTAGAAGTTTGTATGGGCTACTATATTATAGTAGCCCATACAACACTGGTGACCGTGCCTACACACGGCTAATTAACCGTAGGTTTTTACGGCGAAAATTCGTGTGTGAACAAGAGGCCTCAGGCCTCGCTACATATAGATAGTGATTCAAGAGGAAGGTTTATATGTATAAATTGCACCCGTGCGAAGCCAGGGCGGGTCGCTAGTTAAGGTGCTCCCACACCGGTGTTAAAAATGTTTACAAACATTAGTTAACATTTTCTAAACAAACAAATAAAAAAATATCTGCAAAAATCTATTGCAACATTATCTAATAATCTATATTAGACAAATTAGATTCATTATTATCTGATATTTTTATCTTTTCCTAACATTTGTTAGTGTTAGAAAATGTTTGTAAACATTTTTAACAGCAGTGTGGGAGCACCATTATACATAAAGCCCTCTCCGGTGTACAGTTTCCCTCGCAATATTTTCCGCAAGTGATAATCAAATTCTGATCCGCACATGAATTCGAAAAGTCAGAGTTGCGGGCCAGAGGGCCTACTCTGAAAATCGAAGTACGAAGTTTCGGCTGACGGATCGCTCGTTTTCTAACCACGAAAGTGTTTTGGATCTGACGATCGATTCGATTTTAGCGATTTGTCATTTTGTCTTTCGTTCACCCTACTTTAAAATATTAATTGACATCTAGTAGTTTGTTGTTTGAGAATACTTCGTATATTTATTTATAAGTTCGATGTTCGTTGTTTCGGTCCCGAAACTTCGACGTTAATTTTTCAGAGTAGACCCCCTGGATTGATCTCTGACTCTCTTGTATGGAAGAGAAGCGTTCAACTGCTAAACTACACCCTTTTTAAATACGTATAGATATTGATAAAAATATCTGCAACATCTTAGTTGTATAATAGTTTGATCCCAGTCGACAATTCCGTCGTTCGCATCCGGTGTTCGCTCGTAGACATTCACATGTGTATCATTTGTGAGCATATAGGTGGTGGGCAGATAGCGATAAAAACGTCAACGCATCTGCGTAATGCATCCTCAGCTTAATAAAGGCGTAAGTGCACTTTTCTCAAATAGAATAGACACGAACAGCAGTGGCCAATATGGATCTCATAACTGATTGCGGGCTCAGGTTGGCCGCAGCAGAAACAATCTACTAAACAAATGGGGTTGTGGCGGCATCTATCTCGCCACATGCGAACTATCCTACATCGCGCAATCAAGATTTAACACGCAGATAGTATATACAAGGTTAGTCGGAAAGAAGGTACTAATCCGAAGCCCACTTGTAGTATCACTGATGACTGTTTGAAAGCAAGTGTTAAAATTTCAAAATTCGATAAAAAAAAACTAATAAAATTATTTTAATTTTAGTTTTTTTTTTTAATTTTTCATCCCTGCTTTAGTTAAAGATTCAGAAAATGGTGCTTCTTATTCATGACCCCAAATATGACCTAAAATGTAAACACGGCTGATCTTAACTGGGGATAGATAGATTTTAGAGATTTTTTTTTGAGATTTTTGAACTACTGTTTCTCTTAAACTATTGACTTTTGGGAAAAGTTGTAGAACAAAAGTTAATCATTATTATGTGTACTTTAACACCCTTTCGGATTAGTACCCCCTTTCTGACTAACCTTGTATAAAACCTCCCAACATCAACCGTTGGGCAGTAGCCCGCCAGGCACAAGACTCCGCCTGGTTGGAGGATTCTCCCTTTGGAGGAACACCACACCAAGTTTCTCCACAGGGTATTAACGACTCATCTCAAGCTCAGTGTGAGTAGCGAACACCCTTCACAGGATATGTCTCACCTCCTTTCCTGCCCGAGGTGCAAAACCACCTGCAAGGCGCGCGGTCCAGGGGGTCTACTCCCTAAGTACGAAGTCCGTGGTTTCGGCCTTAGTTACGAGCGTTACCTACTCCCTATCACCTACGGACATACGATTATTTCGGGGCCCGAACTAAGAATGAATGACAACACGATTTGACAGTTGTCCCTACTACCGGTGTGTTTTTGCCCGTCCGAAAAGTTGAACTTGACACTTGTTTTGTTCACTCTTACGTTTCGGGCTACTTTCGGACGGGCGACTAACTTCGTTGACGGACTTAAGGAGTAGGCCCTAAGTTCGTAAAAAAACAAAATTTTGGTGGTCTATTGACACAAAAAGAAGATTTTAGAATCGAATAATAATGATAATAAAGTAATATGTCAATGCGGTCACTGTAAAAGAGTGTGTTTGTGGTCACCAGCATGCTTGCCCAGTATTGGTGATTGCGGACAATATTTTCCCACTCGTAGGTGTCGTAAATTACGTCATGAGCTAGCAGCATCCTCCTGTCTGCTTCGTCCACCACGCGTGGTGATTATGGCAATGTCCCTTTAACCGTTCATTTTAGAGGTCTTTTGGAAGCCCATGCCCAGCAGTGGACTTTTCTGGGCTGATATGAGAGGACTATGTCCAACTGTGCGATATGCTGTTATTTCTATTGATTAATTATCACAAAATCATGACCTGATTTCAGGTTTTTTTTTGAATCAGGAATCTAGTCTATGTCCTTGCTGCTTTCTTTAATAGTACAGCTTTCGTTTACAAAAACTGTCAAATTTTTTGACAACCAAAACAAAACCAAACATTTTGACAAAATTTTCGTAAACAAAACCTGTACGATTAAAGAAATCTGTAAGTGCCCTGCACGTTTCCTGGTTCAAAAAAATACCTGAACTAGCCTACTGGACACAGTTTGCCATCTATTGCAATAAAAATATTTCTTTAGATCTATCTAAATAAGAGCACTTACGCCTTTCTTAACCTGAGGGTGCGACAAGTGTGCGTAGTTTGGTTGATGGGGTCGACGACCTTGCGTCTAAGACGGAATTGTTCGACAAATGTGCGGAGCGAGTAATATCTGTAATATGATGGATGCGGTATCTAGGTCGCTTATTGTGGTTCATTGTGGAAGGAGTAATGTACTTGACAATCGTTGTGCTATGTGAGTTTGTGTCTTTATTAAGACAAATAATATGTCTGAAGCGACTTGTTCTAGGGAATAAAAAGGAGTTTTTGCTAAAAATGGATCGATTTGTCAGAACATTGTGTAGATAATTGTAATGTGTTACTATGAGCGATACGCTATGCATATATTTTCAACTGAAAGCCATTATTCCACTTAATGCATGAATTAAATTAGTGACTAAAATAGCTTGTCGGGTGCATTTATGTGAAATATTAGAATATTTTTGTATTATAACTTTCGTGAAACACATTCATATTTAAGATTATTTACGGTTTACTCACGTGCATTTTTCGGGATTGCCCGACTAGTTTCGGACCCAAACGGAGCCCTTAATCATGAGCTGAAATCTCAGAATATCTGCAGAAATAAGTATGTGTACTTTTTCGCAGCATTACATCGTTTATCATCGTCGTCAGTAGACCTCTATAACTCCAAGAAAACCAGAAACACTCCATACAACATTATTAATGTGCATGATGCTCTTCACCGACTTTATATGATCCGTAGCTGTTTTTTATGACCCTCACGGGAAGACTATGAGCTTCGATAATTGCCGTTGGAATGGAAACCGTGCGGTAATAATAACGTCAAAGTTTATGAACACAGCAATTACTTTTTATGCATCATACAATAAGCACAGTTGCAATGCCTTCTCCAATAATTACAGCATGTAATATGTAATGGCTTTAGGTTTTTATCCATAGATTTAATTGAACCGATCTCTGTGAGGCCCTCTATGTGCTATGGGTGTAAGAAACTAATTGTGAATGAATGGAACACGGATATAATACGCTTGGGAGTAAATAAATCGAGCCACTTCCTTTTTCGCGTGTCCTGGTTATTAGTTTTGGTTTAAGTTGACAAAAAACTAGCCTCATTGTAAAGGTTATCAAATAACCTTTTAGGCGATATATGTTTCGAATTGATCTGTTCCATAATAGGTACCAAAAATAATAACAATTATACGTGAAAAACAGAACTGTCTCGATTTATTTACTCCCAAGTACCTATATACAGGGGCCTAATTCTCCTAAAATAAATTGTTGCCAAACGCAATCGAACCACAACTGTCAGTCAGTTTTTGTTTTCGAAAACTTTCAAAATGATTGATTTTGTTTTTTGTGTCAAACAATTCGACAGCTTTTGAAATTGAGAACTGTCTGAATGAACGGTTCGGCCTTGGTTCGGTTGTGATTTATCAAGATTTATTTTAGGCGAATTAGGCCCCAGGTTGAAATTGTAAACACTCGAAAAACCGAAATGGGATATTGTACTCACCACTATGAACAACTTTTACTATGGGACCAAACAAGAAATCGCGAAAAAAAACAGATGTTCCCTACATTTATGTCCGCATAACTCGTCAAAGTGTAGGGAACAGCAGATTTTTTTTCGCGATTTCCGGTTTGGTCCCATCGCAAAATTAAGTTGTTCATAGTGATGAGTACAATCTCCCATTTCGGTTTGTCGAGTGTTTACAATTTCAACCTGTATACTTTTTTAAGTTCTTCGAATGTTTGCATAACGTAACATCACGCCAGTACTCCCTGAGAGGTTAGGCAGAGGTGTTTAGTACACCCTTATTTCGCCGTTATGTTTAAATCCTATGTAAACGTATTGTCATCAAGCTGGCACAAATCCAGACTCCGGGCTGAAACTGAGAAATGCCACACGGCATCAATAACACTGCCCGATCTAGGGATTGAACTCAGGAACTCACGCTCAACAGTTGCGCTTCCGACCACTAGACCAACAAGGCAAGTCGTGTGTAAGCGTGATGAGGTTGATTAATTTGTTTTATAAAATTAGACCTTAAATCAAGTCGGATAAGACATAGCTAGACTTAATTTTGTTCTGTGCAGGCAAGACGATAGGTATTTAGAGCATATCGTAATGTTGTTTGGAATAAAACATATTATTTCTGAGCAGAGTATGACTTAAATCGTGGAATAATACTCATAGTTGGTTTTGAAACAAACGAGTGTTATTTATTACAAGTCATTTTATAACTTTTAGCGTGAATGGCAGTCATAAAAAACTGGCGAACACTGGGGTTCATATAAAACGAACCACTTTGATTCTACACAGGTGTGCATATTTGCACGGCATGATAGATGGCTGTTTGAAAAGCAACGAGGATGCTATTTCACCTTCGAATTTATTTGCTAGAAGTGTAAAATTGTGTGTATAAACTATAACAGCTGTTGCGATTTTTTTACACGTTAGTGTACTGATACGATGTTTTTAGTATTTCGCCGGGTTAATTCAAAAACCAACTATCTGCCCAACTCGTGATTTCGAGTTATTGCGTTTTGAAAGTTTGTGTTCTAAAATTTCATATACTGTCATAACTAAGTTTGTGTCCTAAAGTTTCGTATACAATCTTATCTAAGATAGTATATGAAATTTTAGGGCACAAACTTTCAAAACGCCATAATTCGAAGTCATGATTTGGGCAGTTAGTTGGTTTTTGAATTAACCCGGCGATTTATCTTTGGTCCTTTGAAATTAATGGCGAGGGAGGTAAAATATTATCGCGATTAATGTAGATACTTAGGTCCTTTTTCTTCGCAAAACCAAGAGCGATTATACTGATTTCGGATTTTCAAATCTGTTAAGACTAAGGGAGTATTTCACCAACCTATCATTAACTGTTCATTAAGCTAATTCGGTCTCTAAACGTTTTAATAGCTAACATTTGCATTTCACCACCATATCAATAGTGATAATGACAAGACTATTGAACACACTAATGTTATAATATTTCTAGGTCACATTTAGCTTATCTGGTGAATAGTTACGGACTACATGATTGATAGGTTGGTGAAATATCCTTTTAAACATAGGGACTTATTTTTACACAAACTCGCAAGCAACATGTAGTATTTACGCAATTTAATTAACTGCCCGGTATTCAAATAATTGGGTCGCTGCTCGCCCCCGTCGCCTCTAGTCTAGACTAGCCATAAAAATTATGATTGTTCTGTAATCTGAGTTATTACGCCTTTATGAATTTGATGAAAGAATGCAATGCTGCCGTCCTACTTCTAAACGTCCGTTAATTAAGTGACATTTTGTCACATTTCAGTTTTATATGCTACATAAAAGCGCAATTTTTCTATATTGAGTAGTCTGGTCCGTATCTATCATTTGTCAGTTACGAGATCCAGACTTTTTTATACATGGTCACATTTCAGTACAGAATAACATGACTAAAAAACAAAAACATTAATTTTAAAAATAAAATGAGTCCTGTAACTCATTAAGTTATGTTATGAGCTTAAAAGTAGCCCAATAATGGTATAACAAAAACATCTGTACTGTATGTCTTCAGAATTCCTAGGGACAACATTTTCCACGTTTTTGCTCATAACTCAAAATTAGGTTTATTTACTAAACACCCTTTTAGAAATCGGACGGTAGAATGTTGGAATTATTAGCGAAAGTTTTTAAGATGCCACATGTTAATTAGCGTGTTGGCCAACGCCTAACCTATTTAAATATTTACAACTACCCACATCCAGAGCTATACGTATAATTACCGCCCAGAAAAGTTTGTTTACACGCAAAACCGTGTACGGTGTAAGCTTTGATCGCAGGAAGCGCCGCTGCCGGTTAGCTGATGCACGTGTAAACTAATTTACATACTATTTTCAACTTTATTGTCAAGCACTAGGGTTTGAAATATAGTACGGTAGGTATTGTGTGACGCTTCAATGAATTTTATACATTATCGTTAAGTTTTTATAGTTCAAAATAGTGTGGAGATAGGAGACATGTAGCCTGATGCCAATCGATTTGAAACCATTTGTCAAAGTAACAGAGCTGATGTTAGTGTGAAGATGTGTTGTGTGTGGAATATAGTTCGCGTTTACGCGTGTTTGGAGTAAGGAAACACGATACGAGATTGGTTTTGTGATTAAAATGTGTTTGAACGTCTCGATATCTCGTTTCGATCGAGATTTCGTTTGCACTGATATACGTTTACGTTTGTACGGGATTCTTTGTACCCTTTTCTTTCTTATTTTCTTTGTGTCATATTGCTGGAAAAGCAAATAGATTATTTTTCAATTTATCTATCACTTATAAACGTAACTTAGATTTTTGACAGGAATTAACTACTGTTTTTTTTTTCTGTTCGGTTTGTAAGTAGTTTTGTTTTATACTCATCAACCAACAGGGTTCAAATCCACGCTTTAAATAGGTTAAGTACTAAAAAAAACGTGAATGAAAGTCTACATACGACACAAAACATTTTCTTCAAGACTTAGTTGTTCCGATTACAATAGGATTTACAAACCGTTATTTATTTAAAAATGTTATCTTTTGAAAACCCTCATAAAAACCCTTCGCTCGGGGTAGGCAAAGGGGACTCTTACCGGCTAAAAACCCACAGTGTTCCTTCTTCTGACCTTCGGCCGGGGTCACGGGGTTCGCAGCTGCATACATTGCGACCCTGGCACGCCTCGTTCCGCAGCCCCTAGTGGACCTCTCCTTCTGTGGGGCCATGCCCCAGCGCAGGCGGAACATTGCGCGCCGCCTTCTCGGGCCTATAAATGTTCGGGCGACGGGTCCCCTAGCCCGCCGCCCGCAGGCCACGGATTTATAAACCCTGACGCAAGCTTTAAGTTTTAATACGCATTCCGTTGCTTCCAGATACCTTCTTTATCCCTACAAGGCCTACCATGGCGATAAACAACGTTTTACAATTAGATACATTCATAATCAGCCAATTATACTGTTCCACTGCTATCATATGGGCAAGGGCATCTTAGAATGAAATGAGAGGGTTTAGGCCACTGGTCTGGGCGTGAATGGCGTACTACACCCACTATCGACAACTTTTTGGAGCTCTCTCAATAATCAAATTCAATAGGATATACTTGCTAATTTAAATACAATATACCCAACTATTTTGCCGTAGTTTCACCAGTTCCTTGTCCGCCGCCTCGATTGCACACAGAACGAATGAATTAATTAGGTAATTGTACTGAATAATATTACTCCTTATTTTCAAAAGAATGGCTCAAGAATTTACAAGAAAATTTGAGCTAAACAAAATAAAGGACGATCCCTGCGAACAAATTAAGCCATTATTAAAAAGATGAAACAACAATTTAATGCGGAAATAAGAAGGCATTTATAAGGGAATATTAAAGATCTTAAAATGTTTAGAAAATTCACAAAAGCTTCAAAGATTCAAACAACGTCCAATCCCAGAGCACGGATGAGTGGCCGCCCCTTATCGTTTAAAGGTCAATTCACATTTCATCGCGTACAAACGTAGTTAAAAGGTGTGGGGACGGGGTAGTGGGGAGTCTCAAGCTTTATGTAAAATAGACTTTATTTCCATTGATTTAGAAACAGATGCACCAAGGGTACAGAATTTACGAAAAAATTGTTTGAGTTTACACATACACCATCAGAGCGCGCACCAAGGCATAAACTTAGAAGTACCAACAAACTAATTTAAATCCTATGTCGTCATCACAATGCCTAATTTAGCTTCTCACCGATTTGACTGCACCCATTGACGTAAATATTAGTCTTCTTATTCGCGTTTTAGTCTACATTCGGTTCGGACATTTTTAAGCGCTGACCCGTGGTCCATGTGTTTTTGCATCAATTTGATTTAATTGATTTTTAGGGTTCTGTACCCAAAGGGTAAAACGGGACCCTATTACTAAGACTCCGCTGTCCGTCCGTCTGTCACCAAGCTGTATCTCATGAACCGTGATAGTTAGACAGTTGAAATTTTCACAGATGATGTATTTCTGTTGCCGCTATAATAACAAATACTAAAAAACACAATAAAATAAATATTTAAGGAGGCTCCCATACAACAAACGCGATTTTTTTTGCCGTTTTTATAGATAATGGTACGGAACTCTTCGTGCGCGAGTCCGACTCGCACTTGGCCGGTTTTAAGTGGATTGTACCATATTTACTATGTACAAATCAATTTAAAGATAGCAGTTTTTTACTGGCTCTCCTCCAGGTTTTTATCTCAAAAAGCAAACGGCTATCTACAAAGCATAGGAAAACTTAAAATTGCGAACCCTCTGAATTGGGACACGTTTCCTGATTTCACATAAACCGTACCCCCTGAGAGGGAATCCGGGTCAAAACTCAAAGGGAGACAAAGCCGTATAAAATAAAGCAGCGACGATTTCCTTGCCAAGTACTCACACAATAAAAAAGGATCAACGACTTCTGTACGGTTTAAATAGAATATTTTTCGCTATTAACCCAAAAAATGCTTCATGTCCTCGCGTATGAAAGAAACCAAGTGAAGAGAGTTAAAGTAATCCTAGGATAAATAAAATCTTCACTGTCCAAAATGTGGTATAATGTATACATCTTAATTAAATATTATGGACAGTATTCGTTTTCTTTGCTCATATTGGGCTGCTCTGCTTGTAGACTGTCCTTGAAGACCGTTTCACGTAACCGGGCAGTTATTGGCGAGACCTGAATGGGGGGGGGGGGGGGGGTTACCAGACTTAAAAATGCAAAATCCTATCTGACATGTCTAAAAATCCAGATTTTGAAAAACAAGTCCGGTCACGCACCTGTATTAAATAAAAATCATACCTAGTATTTAAGTACGTTTTTATTTACATATATTATTTAGACCCATATTTTTGGTTGCTAGCAACCGCATGCAAAAAGCTGTTTTTTTCCAGCTATTTCGCAATAAAATTGTTCACACGTCACGTATTTACAGTTATATTGCGTAAGCAATATGGCTCTCACTGACTCCTGTCCACTGCAAGTCTGTTTCTCTCTTTGGACTTCCGGGCTCAGAGCTTGAGCGGGCGAGAGGACATGCAAGTATGACAAAAATCCGGTCTGACGTAAAATCCGGGCGGAGTCCGGTCTAACACGTAAAAATCCGGTCTAGACCGGTTTTATCCGGTCAGATGGTAATCCTGGGGGGGGGGGGGGGGGGAGTAAAATATTTAACCTAAGCTAACTACACTAGCTTCAAAACTTAGTTTTTTTACTAGTTATGCGAACATAAATGTAGGGAACAACTAGGGTTGCCAACTCTTTGTGGGTCAAAAATAGTAGTTCTAAAATGATTACTCACAAAAATATAGTAGACTAGCTTTTGCTCGCGGCTTCGCTCCCGTTAATTTACGGATCCCTAATTTTTTTATCCCAAAATATAGCCTATAGCACTCAGGGATAACGTAGCTTCCTATTGGTGAAAGAATTTTTGAAATCGGATGAGTAATTTCGGAGATTACCTCCTACATACAAACAAACAAACAAACAAATTCTACCTCTTTATAATATTAGTATAGAAGTATAGATAGTATAGACTAGCTGTGCCCGCGACTCCGTCCGCGTGGAAGTCGGAAAACAACATTGTGTCGCAGCAACTAAATAATCCATTTATTATAATAATAGACAAAGGTGTCCCACTAAGACACTTATATCTTTTGAACCATTTCTTTATGTAGAGTTTCAGCTCCTCTTGATTGACCGTAAAGATTCATAAAACCGTAATACTAAAAACGTGTTGCTTATTTCTATACATTTCCTTGCTAAAATGGATTATAATTGAATATTGATACTATTATTGAAGATGTAACAAAACCATATCGCGATACAAAAATAGCTACAACGCCGTCTTGTTACAATCTGCGAACTAAATTATGATTTCATTCGAGGTGTGGTAGGTATAGAAAAGAACTTTAAATATTTAAAAAAAACTTATAGAAGACTTCATTTAATTTTAATAAGTTATAAATAGGTAGGTACTGCTTTCAAAAAATCTGATTTGGAAATCGAACCAACACAAACGCGGAAAAACATCTTCTATATTTTTATATCACCAATCGATATGATCGCTCCAATAAACATAGTGCCTGAAATTGATGGAAGACCATAAAAACTAACATTAAGTACCTACCTAACTTAGGTACATTTCAATTCAAATACTTATTTGTTGTTACTTCTTATTTCTTGCACTTCCTTCAATTTAAGACAGTGTGTTTGTTGGAGAGATTTGATCCTTATTATTGACCTTATAAATATCTATCAACAGGTGCCATATAATACCGGATGGTACATAAAGCTTTGTCAGTTCGATTCCCGATTCAGGCAAAAAAATCAGTAAAACGCAATATTTCTTACTTTAAAAAAAAGTGAAATGAAGTTTCCTTTGAGTGAAATTTGCTATTTTTAATATTTAAAGTACTTTCCCTCCATGGCCATGTCTTTGGAACATTACCTAAAGCTTAAAAAAACTCAATTAAATAAACTTATTAAAACGACGGCGACAGGCTTTGACTAAATCTGACAATAATGAACAAAATAAAATTAAATATAGAAAAAAATTCCAAAAAGTGCATTGAGTAGATAGAATGATTACGAAATACTAAATTTCAACGAAAGCACTGGGTGAGCGCTTTCCTTGCAAATAATCATGGCCACCGATTTCAATTTGAATTTGGACCTTATTTTCGGCATCAGCATTCCCAAAAAGTATGAACATTCAATGAACAAAAATCTTACTATTAGTCCACATGAAGTCATGAATTCATTTTATTGTGAACAACAATAAGAAATTGACCTAATAAATTCTAAATAACAATATCTTCGTTTTTTTTTTTTGTAAAAGCTTAGTTCCTTTTTCATAAGGATAGAGATCATTAGACCTTTCGTAGACTGAGAATAGGTACCAATTCAACAATGAATATTAGGTAATTTGTGGATTTATTCGTAGTAATATATTTCCTCACAACATGATTTGATACACGTAACGCCATCTATTGAAAATAAACTAATACATGCTAAGTTCTTCTAGAAAACTTAAAATTCGCATAACTTTTGATTGCGTGAACCGATTGCTATGAAACAAAAAACATATGTTACTTGGAGATAAGCACAATACATGTTTATAAAAGTCAACAGCATTGGGTCAGTTGTTTTTACGTGATGCTTGAACAAACAAACAGATAAACAGACAAACCAACAAACAGAAGAAACAAAATACAAAAATGTTAAAAATGGGTTCTTTTGGTTATTTTTTAACACCCCAACCATGTTTTTTCAAAATATTTGCTATGTACAGATACGCAAAGTCTACAGATTTGATAAATGTATAGAAGATATTGATTATTTGCATATCTTTTGAATGCGTGAACCGATTGCGATGAAACAAAAAAAATATGTTACTTGGAGATAAGCACAATATATGTTTATAAAAGTCAACAGCATTGGGTCAGCTCTTTTTACGTGATGCTTACATAAACATGCAAACATATGTTTAATCTTTACTTCCCTAGATGGCGTTGGCGTCGAATTAGATCGCGCTATGGTTTCGTTACCGCGCGATTTATAAGTTTTAGACAAAAATTTCATCGTTACTTCTAAACCACGATTTTATTATATGTATAGACAGAGTTGGGCGTAATCGATTACTTTTGTAATCAGATTACATAATCTGATTAAAAGTAATCATGATTACATCAATCATGATTACTTTTAATCTTGATTACATTCAATCAAGATTACATGTAATCGTTAATTTTGATTACAGTAATCAGTAATCAAAATTACATGATTACGTATGATAGAGTTTAGCATAATACTATGAATTTAGATCTATACTTGACTAGCTTTTAATGTTTTGGATTGTACCATCACAATTCACATAATAAATCGTAAGTTTTACCTATAAAAAAAATATAAAAATACTAGGTAAGTATTATACACTTCTGGACACATCTATTGGCCCACCTTGTATTTTCAGTTTCGTTTGGTCCTAGCTAAAATGTTATATTAGGTCGAGCAAACAGTTTTTATGCAGTTTTGAACCTGGCACATTCACAATTTCATTCAATAGTCTTTTTTTGAATTTCGAACACAGAATTTAAAGAAACAAAAGACAATTTGGAGCCTGTTTGTTGATATCAAACAATCGAATACTAAGAAAACTTGGTTTTATTGGTTTACTTGGATTTAATTCTTGAAAAAGTGATTGATATCTTTGGTTTTGCAACAAACATTACTTATTCTTAACATTAAGGTGAGGTTCTATCAATAATCTATGGATACTTCACCTGAAGTCGCCGCCCAAGCTGTGGCACTTATTCAGGCCGGACACAGCCAAAGAAACGTGAGTGCTCAACTTAATTTAAGTCGATCTGCGGTCCGAAATGTTTATCGGAGGTACCTAGAGACTGGCGGCTTTGTTCGTCGCCAAGGAAGGCCACGATCTCGGGTCACAACTGAAAGGCAGGATCGATTCATCGTGACGACCAGCTTGAGAAATCGTCACCTTACCTCCATTGAGATACAAAACCAATTTCGCGACTTCCACGGAGTATCTGTGAGCGCTCGAACTGTTCGGAGAAGGTTAAAAGAACGCGATATGGTACCACACAAGCCAGCTAATGGGCCCAAACTAACGCGAGCCCACCGAACAGCGCGCCTTCATTTCGCACGCAGTCATTTAAATTGGACACAGCAAGATTGGAGCCGTGTACTCTTTTCTGATGAGTCTAAGATTGTGTTACATGGCAATGATGGAAGGAAGAAGGTCTACCGACGTAAGGGAGAGCGTTTCGCACAATGCTGCTTTGAAGAGAGGGTTGCTTATGGCGGTGGCTCATGGACTGTCTGGGGCGGTATATCCGCGAGCGGCAAAACTCAACTTGAGGTTGTTACAGGACCACGGCTGCCAACATTAAATGCTGAAAGGTACATTCGTGAGTGCTTAGAACCTCACGTGATACCATACGCGGACTATGTGGGCCCAAATTTCCTTTTTATGCATGATAATGCAAGAGCCCATGCGGCCGGCATCGTCAGGGAATATCTTCGGGATGTGAACATCACAGTTATGGACTGGCCAGCCAGAAGCCCAGACATGAACCCCATTGGGCACATATGGGACGAGCTAAAAAGACGTGCTAGGGCTCGTCAGCCAGTTGCCCAGACGATGCAGGAGTTGAAAACTGCCATAGAAGAGGAATGGGAGATGATCCCTCAAAATTTCATAGAGCGGTTGATAAACTCTATGCCTGATCGTATGAGAGCTGTGGTAGATGCCCATGGAGGCAACACGCGTTATTAAATTAAACCTTTATTTGATAAAACATGTTTTTTATTCAAAAATCAATTGCCTTTAACAAGGCGCATATCCGACTTGTTAGGCGTAGCTCCATGTCGTATGGTATTCTGAATTCAAATTTAAAACAATACGATCGAAAAAGATGGTAAAATGTATCAGGTTTAAAACTGCATCAACAGTTTTTGTTCAATCTAGCAATCATATTTCGGTAGGGGCCATCGAAACCTAAACTCTAAGGTGGGCCAATAGATGTGTCCAGAAGTGTATATTTTTTATAAAACTTGCGATATAATCAGCGCCGACCTACCAGCACTTATCGGTACTGGTCCGTGCAGGTAACCGCTACATACATATAGGAGAAGCAGGGGCTGGCATTTTTTGGTATCAGGTACAGGACACATGCGCGAAAGACATTTCCGCGAAAGACACCTGCGCAACTCCCTTTGCGCAACTAGATATATGCACGAATGGACTTTTGCGCGACTAGACACTTGTGCGACTGGAAAAAATCAAAATCCTAGATGGCGGCTGAGAAATTTTCCAAAATATGCGTCATGGGTCATGGGTGTCGTTTCCGTGGTTTTCGGGGGTGTTGGTGACGAAAATGAGGTGAACGTCAAAATCCAAGGTGGCGGCTGTGAAATTTTACAAAATATGCGTCATTTATGTCGTGTCCATGGTTTTCGGGAGTCCTGATGGCGAAAATGAGGTCAACGTCACAACCCAAGATGGCGGCTGTGAAATTTTACAAGATATGCGTCATGTATGTCGTGTCCATGGTTTTCGGGGGCGCTGATGACGAAAATGAGGTCGAAGTCAAAATTCAAGATGGCTACTGCGAAATTTTACAAAATATGCGTCATGGATGTCGTGTCCATGGTTTTCGGGGGCGCTGATGACAAAAATGAGGTTAAAGTCAAAATTCAAGATGGCGACTGTGAAATTTTACAAAATATGCGTCATGTGTGCCGTTTCCATAGATTTCAGGAGTACTGATGCCGAAAATGAGGTCTAAGTTAAAATCCAAGATGGCGGCTGCAAAATTATACAAAATAAGTATGCGTCATGGGCAATATCTTACAGCCATTCGTCATCAGCGCCCCTGAAAACCATGGACACGACACCCATGACGCATTTTTTGTAAAATTTCACAGCCGCCATCTTGGATTTCGACTTTGACCTCATTTTCGTCATCAACGCCCCCGAAAACCGCGGAAACGACACCCATGACGCATATTTTGTAACATTTCATAGTCGCCATCTTGGATTTTGAGTTTGACCTCATTTTCGGCATCAGCACCCCCGAAAACCATGGACATGATACCTATGACGCATATTTTGTAAAATTTTGCAACCACCATCTTGGATTTTGACTTTGACCTCATTTTCATCTTCTGCGCCCCCGAAAACCGCGGAAACGACACCCGTGACGCATATTTTGTAACATTTCACAGTCGCCATCATGGATTTTGATTTTGATCTCCCCCACCCTCTGGAGGGGAAACGTGTGAGATAATAAGTATAGTGGTCAAGTGTCAAATGTCAAGTGTCAAAAGGCGCAAATGTACCAGATCCGCATTTTTCAACAAAAATACGCGTTGTTCCCTTGCAAATACAACAACAAATGACGGCCTACCAGCGCTGATCAGAGCAGGTCGGAACTTGTCGGCGACGTTCGGAACTTGTTCGGCGCTTGTTCGCCGCACAGTATAGAAACTACCTGCGCCGACTAACTGCGCGGACCAGCACCGACAAGAGCTGGCAGATCGGCGCCGGCATCGCGCTTTCTATGTGTACACGCACATAAATGACGTGAATTGTGATGGTACAATCCAAAATATTAAAAGCTAGTCAAGTATAGATCTAAATTCATATAATATGTATTATGCAGCATGCTAAACTCTATCATACGCAATATAAATTGTACGAGCAAACCCGTACATATCAGTTGTTTTATATTTATGCTGACATCAACGCGCAGCGAATGAATAAAATATGCATGTATTTGAGTAAGCAATCAGTAAGTAGCATACCATTGTTCAGACACCACTATGTGTTGAACTTCACTGCACTACTGTGACAGTTGAGGAACTAAATAAAACAATTTGTTCCTTGAGGAGTAATTAATTTAATATTAAATGTCCTGCTTATATGTATACAACACGGAAAATCTTAACACCGCCATTCAGCGGAGTGACGTCACGGCACAACTCCATCTCTGGTGTGAGGGAGTGAACTAATACACTCGGCCCGATAATGACTACCGATTGTTAAACAACGCCATCTATGACTTGCGTACATGAACTATGATAAGATCATGCTTGCTACGTTTCATGCGTCAACATCCCGCCCACCATGGACAGACTGTCCGTAACTGACATTTTGATAAAAAGGGTTTATATACTATATGGTAGCTTCAAGTTTGTTACGAAGGTTAATCGAATGTGGACTGTAAACAATAATTTCTAAACCAGCGCAACTTCTACCATAACTAAAATAAACAGGATACATGTAAAGATATAAAACAAAACTAAATTAATCAATAAATTTCAAATCACTATAAATAATTGTTGTGAATGACAACATACTGTCATTCGCCAATCCATACTAAATAAATGTGCATACTTAAGTAGTGACAGGCAGTACAATTAATTTTGAGACTGGTCTCTTTATGATTGTGCCCTTACAGCGTAAAGACACTACTCGTGTGACCTTGTCCGAGCCAGAATGCTTATCAACAATTAAACCGTGGAGCCACCTCGTGGGAGGTAAATCGTCCTCCATAACTAACACCACATCACCTACGTTCGGTTCCATAGTATGATGCGCCCATTTGTGTCTCTGGTGAAATTGAACGAGATACTCACGAGACCACTTGCGCCAAAAATCCTGGACCATGCGTTGGGTTAAATGCCATCTTTTTAAATTGCTAACGTTCAAGCCTTCGAAATTAGACTCTGGTGCGTGAAGTAAAGGCTCTCCTATCAGAAAATGACCCGGAGTGAGAGGACACGGATCCTCGGCATGGCAGCTCAACGCTGAAATTGGCCTAGAGTTAAGACATGCTTCTATTTGTGCTAAAACTGTTGTCATTTCTTCGAAAGTCAGAGTACTGTTGCCTATCACCCTTTTGAGGTGATGCTTGCAAGACTTCACCCCGGCCTCCCAAAGTCCTCCAAAGTTTGGAGAATGAGGTGGGATGAAGTGCCATGTTGTGCCATTGGTTGCTAACCACTCGGCAATGTCGGTTGCTACTCTAGATCTTTCGTGGTTAAACATTGTTCTCAATTCCTTATCAGCTCCCACAAAGGTAGTGCCGTTATCACTCCACATTTCACTACAATGGCCTCTTCTTGCTGTGAAACGCTTGAAAGCCGCTAAAAAGGCTTGCGACGTCATGTCACTTACGATCTCTAAGTGTATGGCCCGAGTGGACATGCATACAAACAAGGAGATGTACCCTTTGGTGGAATGGTGACCGCGGCCCTTTGCTGACCTGACGCTGATAGGACCTGCATAGTCCACACCACTTTTTAGAAAAGGTCGGCTAGCATTAACTCGAGCTGCGGGCAATGACCCCATTAATGGAGGTACAGACCGAGCGGAATGACGAATGCAGATAACGCACTTACGTACATATTGCCTAACAATACCCCTTGCATTAATAATCCAATATTTGGATCTCAAATAATTTAAAACTAACTGAGGCCCGCCATGCAATGTCCGCTCATGAGCGTCAGCGATTAAAAGGTGAGTGAGGTGTGACTTACGAGGAAGAATCAGAGGATGCTTCGCGTCTTCATGAAGATTGGCCTTGTGTAACCTGCCACCCACTCTTAAAAGCTGTTCCTGATCCAGATAAGGATTAAGTGAGGTAAGCACCCCACTTTTGATGGATTCTCCCCTTGATTCTAATCTATCTATTTCTGATGCAAAGTATCTCCTTTGACATAATTTAATGCATGTAAACAATGCCCCTTGAACTTCAGAGTGTGTTAAAACATTATTAAACCTTGTATTATTGTCTTTATGTTTAAATTTTAAAAACCTTTTGCAGTAAGCAATCACTCTAATAAGTTTTCTTAAAGATGAATATTTTGACATTATACAATCCTCCTCACTCTCCTCATTTTCTACTGTGTTGCATGCTACTACTGATTTTCTTTCTTCTAGGTTAGTTTCCTTAATTTCGCTTCGATTATAATTAATTTCTTTATTTTTCAGCCAACTGGGTCCTTGTGTCCACAACTCTAGGAAAGCGCAATCAGAAGGATTCACGCCGCGCGATGCGCTGTCTGCAGGATTATCCCTAGACTGGACATGCGACCACTGACTATTCTCCATAACGGTAAGTATTTCAGACACTCTGTTGCCAATGAAGGTCTTCCAGCGGCTCGGGTGGCTACTCAACCAGGCGAGCACCACTGTCGAGTCCGTCCAGGCATGTATGTTTTCTTTACAGATACCCAAGGTGTCGGAAACCTCACGTAGAAGTTTTGAAAGCAGTAAGGCGCCACATAACTCCAAACGAGGTATGGAAACCTGTTTGACAGGGGCCACCTTGGTCTTAGCTGCAACTAGACTAACATGAATGTGACCATTGGCATCAACACACCGAACATAGACGGCAGCTGCGTAAGCAACATTAGAGGCGTCGGAAAACCCGTGTAACTCTAGTAAGACGTCAAGTTGACTCGTGTGAAGCCATCGTGGC
Organism: Amphipyra tragopoginis; assembly: GCA_905220435.1. Taxonomy (NCBI): domain Eukaryota; kingdom Metazoa; phylum Arthropoda; class Insecta; order Lepidoptera; family Noctuidae; genus Amphipyra; species Amphipyra tragopoginis. Next base: position 8,879,049 of record HG991998.1, read on the forward strand.
AGACGGAAGTCCCTAAGATGGTTAAAGTTGTTTCGATAATTAAGCCATTCCTTTAATAGGTGTTCTGGGAGTTCATCGTCCCATTCGGATCCTGCTAACCACAAGCGTTGAATAAACACCTTGGCTGTTACTATCACCGGCGCAAGCCATCCGAGAGGATCAAACAAACGAGCGATGTCAGATATCACCTTTCGCTTGGTTATGGGGGGTTCAAGCGGAGGAAGTTGGACGGTATATCTAAACTCATCTAAATTTCTATCATAACATAACCCTAAAATCTTCGTAAATGTATCTATTTTAAGTTCTAAATTGTCCTGCTTAACAGTGCCTTCATTTATTTTGTTTAATAATTCATTACTGTTGCTGGACCACTTCTGAAGTTTGAAGCCCCCACGACCTAACAATTCATTTAGTTGGTGATAAATCTGTTCACCTTCAGCGATAGATTGACAACCCGTTAACAGGTCGTCTACATAAAAAGATGTAAGGACTCGTTCTGCCACTAGAGGAAAATCATTTCCTTCATCACGAGCTAATTGCTGTAGAGACCGGACCGCTAGATATGGCGCAGAGGATGTTCCAAAGGTGACATGCAACAACCGAATATGCTTCAATTCAGCTTCTGGATTGTCACGCCACAAAATGCGCTGATAATCAGCATCCTCATCTGCAACCTTGACCTGCCGGTACATTTTAACAATATCTGCGACCAAACTTATGGGATGGCAGCGCCATCGCATAATAGTTCGACGCAAATCAGGTTGTAGGGTTGGGCCAACCATTAATTCTTTATTTAATGATACTCCATTGTGGCCTGAACATGAAGCGTCGAAGACCACCCTAACCTTAGTAGTGCTTTTATCGTCACGAACTACTGCGTGATGTGGTAGGTAGAACGCATCATTACCTAATTCTATCTGAGGGACAACTTCAGCATGTCCCAGTTGAATGTATTCATTAATAACTGCACTGTACTCTTTCCTCAATTCCGGTTCCTTTGCTAATCTTTTCTCTAGGCTGATAAAACGCCTACGGGCAATGACCTCTGATCCCCCAAGCGTGCAACCGGGCGAATCGGTTTTAAATGGTAGTTTTACAACATACCTGCCGGTCGCGTCGCGTTTGGTGGTCTTAGAGTAGAACTCCTCACATTTTTGTTCTTCTTCAGTCAAGGTTACACTACGAACTGAGGGTTCTGACTCCAACTCCCAAAACTTACGCAAAAGGTCATTGACGTCCGATGTCTGTACTACTGTATGATAACATACAGGCCTAGAGATTGCTGACGATTGGGTCTCACCAGACAAGATCCATCCGAGTTTGGTTCTCTGTGCTACTGGAGAACCAGGCGGACCCTTGACCAAACCATCTAAAAGAACTTCGCCGACCACACGCGTACCCAACAACAGGTCAATCTTCCCAGGCGTGTGGAAGGACGGATCTGCTAGGTTCAAATTCGCAATCGATGGAGAAACCTGAACAATCTTCCTCTCAGGAAGAAGAGTGGTGAGTTTATTCAGCACATAAGCGTCGACACACAAACAAAAGTTCGGATCTAGACGAGATTGCAATTTAAATGTCACCATTGACCTAGAGGGTACTGAACTTACCTCGTCATCGCCTAATCTCTGTATGTTTGTGTGAGTGTATTTTTTACGCAACCCGAGGAACTGAACTGCAGCCTCTGTTATAAACGAGACTTGAGAGCCCTGATCTAACAGAGCTCTTAAATCCTTTGCAGCGCCAGTTCTGGTGGATTCAACACGGACCAGGGCTGTTGCCAGCAATCCGTGACTGTGATCCAGTTGACCAAAACAACAAATGGGTTCGTCATTCGCCGCGTTGTTACTCTTAATGGAAGTTGTGGCTAACGCGGCAGTCACAACCTCACCTTTAGCTGACGAATCAGCCTGACTGTCAGTAGTGTTGACGTGAAGCAATGAGTGGTGTTTCTTTTTATATAGTTGGCATTTTGTTTTCTGGCGGCAATTATAAACAGAGTGATTTTTTCCTAAACAATTAAAGCATAGCTTACTGACTCGGACAAAGTCACGACGTTCGTCGCAACTCTTTTTTGAGAACTGTTTACAATTACATAGTTTGTGGTCTCCAGTGCAAAGAACGCATGATGGTTTTATAGTTACATTAAATGAACTTACATTGTTTTGCAGTTTGTTGCTTTTACTTGACTTCGAATCTAAGTATTCTAGTGATCTAAATCTAGATTCCATGAAAGTTTTAAATTCTTCAAACTTAGGTAAATCATCGCAAGCACTTACCCTTGTTTCCCATAATTTGCGGGATTCACTATCTAACTTTTCACAGACTAAATAAACTACAATAGTGTCCCAAGACTTCACATCAATACCTAAATTCTGTAAGCCATGTAAAAAATCTACAGTGTTATCTAAAAGTGATTTGACATTGGATGAAGATTCCTTTGTGATAATCGGCTGACTAACAAATCTTTTTAACATACAGTTAGCGAGATATCGTTTGTTGTTGTATCTCTTGACCAAAATGGACCAACACTCTTTATAATTTGAAGCAGTAACTGGGGTATGGCGCAACAACTGCTCTGCCTCCCCTGTTAAATGTCCCTTCAAATAATGAAGTTTTTGAACTTCATCCAAAGATTTGTTTCCATCAATGAGTGATGAAAATAAATCCCGGAACGAAGCCCACTCAGTGTATGATCCCGAAAAGGTGGGCAATGTAATTTTGGGCAAACGCACATTTGACAATGACTTATCTTTTGAACTTAAAGCATCTCTATCATGACTACAGGTTGTACTCTTCAAATTAAGTGTGTGTTCCTTTAACTCGGATTTGTACGTGATATATGCCTCTTCTGTTTTATCGTATAACTCGTTGCTAAAATATGTATTTCTTAAATCTGACTCTGCTGCTTGTCCTACAATATTTTTGTGCGTTAAACTAAAGTCTTTCCACTGGTCTTCTAAAGTTTCTAATCTAGTCGTTATATAGGCTGGAGTTAACCGCTCTTTTGGTGATTTTTTAAAGTTAACGAGACCCTTTTCTATAATAGATTTGTTTACTAATTGTATTTTAATTAGAGCTTCCATATTGTGAACAAGTGTTATCTTAACAAACTAACAACTAAATACCATATGAATAGACTCAGACAAATAAGTGCAACGAGACTTAAGAGTCGATAATATGACTAAATTTACGAATTATTGATGAACTAACGTACTAACACAATGTGTTGAAGAATGGCACACGCACAGAGAACATAAGTATGTATCTTAGGTCAATAGGGACTTAAGATACTCACATATAGGTCAATAGTGACCGAACACAATAAAAAGGTTCTAGTGTACTACAGTTCTAACTACACACACACATATACAGTTTCAAAGTTCAGAGTTCAAAGTTCTACTTACAGTTTTTCTTCTTTGACCGCACACTTACACGTAATCACTGATGATGCCGTAAATTACCACCTTTTTATCACTATTTCACTGCAATCCAAAATCACTGCATTCCAAATATCACTACTGATAAAAGCGACTGATGCGCCCCCTGCTGTTGACCACTGTTACTTCGCCGTAACCGCGTCGTCGCCGACGCGTCACTATGCTGCCACGTCGCGTCACTGTGCCGATACTGGTGCGTCGCTGCTGTGCTGCCACGTCGCGTTGCTGTGCCGATACTGCCGCGTCGCTGCTGTGCTGCCACGTCGCGTTGCTGTGCCGATACTGCCGCGTCACTGTGCTGCTGCTGCTGCGACACTCACTCTGCAGCTCTTCGCTCGTTCACCAATCCCACTACTGTGTGGAGATTGTTATGCGGCACTTCTGAGCGATCCACTCAGGTTTCTATGCCTCCGTCTGTCCGACTCGACAGGACCAAATGTTCAGACACCACTATGTGTTGAACTTCACTGCACTAATGTGACAGTTGAGGAACTAAATAAAACAATTTGTTCCTTGAGGAGTAATTAATTTAATATTAAATGTCCTGCTTATATGTATACAACACGGAAAATCTTAACACCGCCATTCAGCGGAGTGACGTCACGGCACAACTCCATCTCTGGTGTGAGGGAGTGAACTAATACACTCGGCCCGATAATGACTACCGATTGTTAAACAACGCCATCTATGACTTGCGTACATGAACTATGATAAGATCATGCTTGCTACGTTTCATGCGTCAACACCATCGTTTGGGCTATCAGCAAAAGTACTCTTTCGCCGCGGGTTGATCATTTATCTATCAGTTTTTGGTGTTTGTCTTGTAACTATTAATATACAAGTTGAACTCATATATCAGTTTATCATTTAAATGTACCTTACCCGTACATAAATTATCTTATATTTATTCGGATTTTTGATATCAATCAGAAAAATAAATCAGAAAAAGTAATCAGAAAAAGTAATCAAGATTACGATTACAGATTAATAATCATTAATCACCGAATATGATTACTTTCTTGATTAATTTCGTTAATCTGTAATCATGATTGATGATTACAAATTGTAATCGTAATCATTAATCTGATTACATTTTGCCCAACTCTGTGTATAGATAACGAAAGGATGAAAAAAAGTATAGTAGGTTCCAGAATAGGTACTTTATTTCTTAAAAGAATATTTTTTTTATAAATAACTTCAAAAGTAGGTACTTAGTTACCAAAATACATACTCGAGAGCGCGAAAATCAAAATTGCCAATCTGTCAAAGTCAACTTGACATACCAGAATCGGTCAGAAATAGATAAGTATTGACGTTTCGTTTTACGCTTACACATTTTGAAACGAATATTATTGCTTTGAGTTTGATGCCTTTAAAATATAGTAGTTTCGCCTACTATATACCATACTTCGGAAATATAGTAGTCGGGCCTCTAATAGGTATAGTAGGATACTATATTATATAGTAGGGTTGGCAACCCTAGGAACAACTGTAGTTTATTCCCACAGTAAAAGTTTTTCCCTCCCTACTTCCTGAGTCCGTCAACGAAGTTAGTCGCCCGTCCGAAAGTAGCCCGAAACATAGGAGTGAACAAAACAAGTGTCATGTTCAACTTTTCGGACGGGCAAAAACACATCGGTAGTAGGGACAACTGTCAAATCGTGTTGTCATTCATTCTTAGTTCGGGCCCCGAAATAATCGTATGTCCGAAGGTGATAGGGAGTAGGAAACGCTCGTAATTAAAACCGAAACCACGGACTTCGTGCTTAGGGAGTAGACCCCCAGATTCAGATGTGCCGTCGGCTTGTTTGCTAACAGATTATATTTAAAAACAAACGCTCCAGTAACGTTACGCTTTCGTTTCGATATAATATAATACCAGTCACGCAATCAAATAAACATACGATTCCGATGCAATTTTCATATTTTATACTCGACATGCCAGTTTTCGCCGTGTCGGGAAACTCAATTTCATACCTGTCTTGTTCGATGACACTCGATGCATTGCCATTTCATTGGCAAAGGGAAAAGTTCTGGTGCCCTTATGTTCATTTTGACCTTAGGTCGAGCTCGAGAAAAGGGCCTCGAAAAAACGAGCTTCTTCAATACAATACAACACTCTTTATTGTACACAAAACAAATAAGAAATCTTTAAATATAAATATTCAGTTTCGTATGTTTGTGTCCGCAAAACCCGAAAAGTAGTTGATGTTATTGACTTGAAATTTTGTACAGTTGTTGGAATTTGCGAAAAGTTTTGTGACATAATAATAAATAAAAAGAACTTCGGAGCCGTGACGGCACAGCTAGTATTACTATAAAAATACAGATGTATAAAGCTTATCGCGCTAGGTTATTTTCGCCAGACAACCTTACGATGGACACGATTTGCAAGAAAATGGAGAGGGTAGTTTGGGCTTGCAGTTGCAGCACTAGATAAGCCCTAATAATAAGCAGCTGATACGAAAGGCAGACGCCGTTTTCTTCGAAAGGCAGACGCCGTTTTCTTCCGGCAATAGAAGTTAACCAGTCCACTTAACACCTCTTACCATAGACCAGTTTTTTTACCATATTTTACAATAGTCTTGCACCCACCTGAGACCGTCCATGACTGTACACCAATAGTGCAGCCGTGGATACTCCCCGGTTGGTGTCCCACCCCATTTTAGATTAAAGTTCTCAAAGGTGCCTCTGCGCGTTGGACCTGTGTCCCCAGTATGCCTCCCAAAGGACCGAACATCTTCCGCACGGAAGGTGAGCCGTGAATAGAAAAAGCAGCTGATACATTTTAATTTTTATAATGCATTTTTTTTTTCTATTCCCCTGTCTGCACAAGCTATACTAGAACAGCTTATGCTGTAGTGAAAAGATGAGCCAGTCAGGAAGAATTATGCAATTAGAACAGCAACCGTAGTTTGTATTACTGATATTTGACTACCGTTAAATTGAAATTTCGTAATATCCAACGTGCTAACATTTGCCGACGCCATGTGTTCAAACAACTTCACATTAGCTCCGACAATACTACATGTGTGGCCCGGCCTTATTTACATCGTTCTATTTACTGTGGAATTAATAATGTAAATACAAATACATACATGAATCATGTTTTTAATCATAAATTAAATAAGTAGAGTTGGTAAAGTCTAATGACTACCTGTAACTACTTTGGCGTAGATTTGAATGTCAGATTGTAAGTGTATCTTTCTATAATAATAAGCCCATTACTGTCCCACTGCTGGGCACAGACCTCTTCTCAGAATGAGAAGGATTTTAGGCAGTCCGCCACGCTGGCTTAGTGCAGGTTGGCGGATTACATGCACCATCGAGAACTGTTTTTTTTGGAGCCCCTTTATGTCTGTGTGTTCACTCTCGATGTGTCCTTCACCGTTAACGAAAATGATACTAAACGAATTTAGTTGCCCGTCCAAAAGTAGCCCGAAACGTAGGAGTGAACAAAACAAGTGTCAAGTGCAACTTTTTGGACGGGCAAAAACACATCGGTAGTAGGGACAACTGTCAAATCGTGTTGTCATTCATTCTTAGTTCGGGCTCCGAGATGTCCGTAGGTTAAAGGGAGTAGGAAACGCTCGTAACTTAGGCCGAAACCACGGACTTCGAGCTTCGAGCTTAGGGAGTAGACCTCCTGGTCTACTCTCTAAGCTAAGATCCGCATGTAAATTCGAAAAGTCTGAGGTGCAGGCCGGGATCCGGAATCAGAGATCTCCTGCAAACCTTCAATACCAGTAATTATCTCTGATGATCTGCCATAGTAAGCAGTTAACGAATAACTCCGACTGTATCAGTTCTAAAATCGTTTATTTTTCCATCGCTTATTCGATTCCATTTTCCCTCTTTATGTTAATCTTATTTGAATTAAACATTGAGGGCAGATAAACGTACTTGATTTATTGTGGGTTATTTTCTTGCTTGAAATTTTAATCTTCAGATCTAAATAAGCTGAAGTTGGAATGCTTACATAACAACAAATCTCTCTCGATAGAACGCCTAGAAATAGAAGACAAACTCTTGCGACTTAAAGTCGCAGTACACAATCAAAGTCATAATTATTATGTTTGCGTTGCTTCCGCGTCGCCGGCGGAAGCGACGGGTCTCGGCGCGATTAACTGACTGCTAACGCGTCTCTAGCCTTACTCATAAGTTATGTATAGGACTCATTTGTTCGTGTATGTAATTAGCAGATCATTTATTATTATAATAATGAAAATTTTAATTATTAACAATCTCATAACCTGTAGGAATCAACATGTCAACAATCAGGATTATCTAGTTCTGTTTATGCAATACTCTCGCGTTGTTGTATTACCTACAAGAGGCAGTGATAAAAAGGTATATCTGGGATATTCACAGCAGCATAGAAACAGGAATGTTCTTCTACAGTCCAGTTCTCATGGTCTAGAAAATTGAATGTTATTAATAAGGCCATGAGTAAGGTTTTGTGTCTTGGTGCCATCAGCTAACACTGCCTCTTTAAACTCGGTTCTTTCTGTATTACTGAAATCAGTAGTAAGATTTCACTTAATTTTAAGAGTTCATAACTCATGTTCATCATGACACCTAGTTTATCTTTCTTTATTGATACTAGTTGGGATTGCCTGAGCGGAATCATGGTTGTAGGAATTGTATGAAATTTGCCAGTAACCTAGCTTTTCGATGGTCACTCCTAGGTTGCAAAGTACCTTAAAAACGCTCATTTGTCTGTACATAACCACTGACCCAGTTTCCTCATGAATCATAAAACATTCAATTTTCGTTCAAGTCGTAGGAACTCCGCAGAATTGGCGTTTCTTCGTAGCCCAATAACAAGAAATCTGTAGCAATACTGGACATGATTCCGAAAACCATAACTTCTTCGAATCGTCACTATAAGAAGCCGATACATGTGCACAATGGTTCTGTTCAATTTTAAACTATAATGCATTCGTTTTGCTGGTACTGTCGTTAACTGCGATAAGCGACGAGGGTCGAAGGATAGATTGTGTTCGAGTTTTATCGATAGGCCCTTTATAACGACCTTCATGTGTGATATGGGAATATTTTGCAAAGTAATTACGTTGTTGAGATGGTATGCATCGTATGGTACCTACTTGTGTACTTATACAGCGTGACTGAGTAGTCATTTTATATCCGAAAACCCTGAATTCTGCTCATCATTCTGTGCAAATTTTACTAAGCTGAATTCGTGAAATTAAAATCAGATATATCAATCAATGCAATCAATGTTACTTACAATACGGCCGACGTATCTTGGCGAGTCCGAAGTTAGTTGTTTGACTGCGCAATGAATCTTTTAGAAACGAAATTGTCTACTGCGCAGCTAATCAGCTAACTTCAAACTCGCCAAGATACGTCGGCCGTATTGTAACATATTTATGGAACAAAAAATTTTTTTCACGACTTCGTTTTTTATCCCTTAGTATAAGTTGTATAGAATGATGAGCACAGTTCACTGTTTTCGGATGTATAAGTCGCGCGAAGAAGGTTTGCCGATGGCCTCATGACGTCACGCGTCGATGGTCGGTACGATTTAGACGAGCGCGGGTAGCGGTCGGTGAAGTGGGAGGCGCAGTCATCGGCAAACCTTCTGCGCGCGACTTAGGTATAAAGGGACTAACTATTTATGCTATATTTTATGCTATTTGTTGTCAAATTACCTGGGTATGATTCAACGTACCGATTCATAGATTTATCCAGTCCCTCCATCTCCCGAAGACTTTACCAGCGCAGCGTAGCCCTGCATATTGGATTGGAATTGATACTTTTAATTTTGCTGCCTGAAAATAATGATGACAACTTAAGCCTGCAATTAAATGTGTGATTAATCTTTATCAACTTGACACAAATATCAATTCGTTAGTAACTATCCTGCTGAGTTCCAGTTAGTATCCTCCAGGAAAAATATTCAACTATATTAATAAACCGTAAACGTAGCGCTAATATTTCCTAAAGATTAATCCACAATCAATAAAACTAAATGGATACTTAAGGTTTCTTGCAAAAAGCGTTGTTTATTGTCTGTCGGCAGCTACTTATCATACTACGAAATGAAATTCCGTCTGCGACCGCCGCCCCATTATGATTTGAGGGAGGCTCCGTAGGGCGCCGGGCGCCATCAAAAATTCTCATTTTACAGTGTAATATAACGAAATTTTTGCCAATAACCTGCTGTTGAAACGGCTAAAGCAGTTTGCGCTAGTTTTATCGTTGTTCGGATGTTTCGCCAGTTCTCGCAAGAATTTTTGTAAAGGCTTCCGTTTTAATTTTTTTTTTGCGCTCTTTTTTGCATTCTTTTATGAGATTACTAAGATTCAATTACAATGATGGTTTAGAAGATTTTAACCTAAAGTAAGTCATTATAGCCCTAGGGTCTAGCCAAGCAATAATATTGTAGTACTGAATTACATTATAACTCGCTGGTCAAAATTATGTGATTTGAATTTGGAACAACTAAAAATTCGTATGAAAACTTTTACCACAGAGATCTGCACCAAAAAAAAACTTGTTCGAAAATTGAATTGGCCATCTCGAGTAGAACACAAAAAAAAAGAAAAAAAAACGGCGCGAATACTGCAAATCACCTTTAGCTTCAATAAAACAATGTACTGAACAAAAACATAACTTTGTCTTTCCACAACTGATTGGATGTATCAAACATTAACCTTAAAATATTTTTAATAGATCTGCTATACTTTAGATATAATTTTAACAAAATACTTTGACTCCAGTACTATTGCTTTTCATCGTCTCGCAGGTGTGAAAAGTATTCTCTTCGGGGATAAAGGTCTTTGTCTTGGGCGAGTTTGAATTCCTTGACGCACTCAGGATTCTAGTCTTAACTCTGACCTCCCCGCTGCGCTCAGGAATCGCCTAGAAGTCGGATCCAAATCCGAAATTCCGAATCGGGATTCAATATAACGCCCGTGACGTAAGACACTGTTATATCCCCGTGATGAATAATCTACTATTAACTACACTCATTATAATAAAGTTCTAATTACGAATTCAAAAATAGTGCGATAGTAACATTCACGTGCAACGTGCATCTATCATTTCAGTCATTCATCAGTTTTAATATAGCACAGTTTTCTTAACATAATAATTCAAAGAACTTTTTTTCTATTAAAGTACACTTCAGACCGACCAAGGAGTTTTCAATTCAATTATTTTAGCGGTTTCACGTTTCTATGGTAGCGCGCGCTACGGAGCATGCGCGGTGGACTGCTGGATTTGGGCGCCATAATTGTTTTTGTTTTAAAATAACTTTGGTGTTTTATTCATAGGTATCTACTATCTATTGCATGAGTTTAGATAAAGTAGTGTATGAAACTGCAAATAGTTGTTATTAAAGCACTCGCGTTTTAATAACTCCCTATTATGCAAGTTTCATAAACTACTTATAGGTAATGATGGATTGTTACTCCGTTGTTGTCTCGAATATTCTTACGGAAATGTTAGAATATCTTTAAGACTTCTCGAGCGTAATATGTCTTGTATTCCCACAAATAATTAATTACGTATTTAGTAGTAACTGTTTGGGTATTTTGAGTATGATTTTTAACTGTTTCTTTTGTTTGTTCCCAGGACGAAGAATCATTAGAATCTGCGCGGCCAGTACCAAATATAACGCATCACAGCATTATGTACGCTCCCAAGTGCCTCGTCATCGTGTCACGGCAAGACTACATCGACACCTTCAGAGTAAGTACAGTGATAACTCTATGATGCTGTTGTCGCCTTGAAGTATAGGTACAGGGTGAAATTGTAAACACTCGACAACCCGAAATGGGAGATTGTACTCATCACTATGAACAACTTTTACTATGACCAAACCGGAAAACGCGAAAAAAATCTGCTGTTCCCTACATTTTGTCGAGTTATGCGAACATAAATGTAGGGAAAATCTGTTTTTCGTAAAATATGATAAATTGTGTCAATTTTACGTGCTTCCCGAAGCACGGAAGGGGACTCGATATGTAACGAACGGTCACCCATCCGTGGATTGACCGTAGCAAGCGCAGCTTAACCTCACACATCGTATGATCCATCATATTATTATCATATCATCATAATAACATGGTTGTTAATTAGTCACAAGCCCCTACACTTTACTTTTTAACCGACTTCGAAAAGGAGGTGGTAATCAATTCGATGCGTATGTTTTAGGGTTCCGTACCCAAAGGTTAAAACGGGACCCTATTACTAAGACTCCGCTGTCCGTCTGTCACCAGGCTGTATCTCATGAACCGTGATAGTTACATAGTTAGACAGTTGACATTTTCACAGATGATGTATTTCTGTTGCCGCTATAACAACAAATATTAAAAAAAACAGAATAAAATAAATATTTAAGGGGGCTCCCATACAACAAACATGTGTTTTTTTGTCGTTTTTATAGATAATGGTACGGAACCCGACGTGCGCGAGTCCGATTCGTACTTAGCCGGTTATTTTTACTTTATAACGAAACTCTAAACTCACTTCATCTGTATTATAAAAATATTGAATCGGGTCTTCTCGCGTAAGCAACTTTAAGAGGCACAAAAGTTTATGCAAGTTTGTTACGCGAGAAGACCCGATTCAATATTTTTATAATGTGTACAAATCGCGAAAGTTTAAAAACATTTATCACTTCATCTGTTTCAGAACTGCCTCGGCATAATCTACACAGTATGGGTGGAGAACTTAGGCGTACCTCTAGAGACGTTGGTCGGTAACCTGGTGGGCGGCGTGCTGGTGCCGGGGGCGGGCGGGCCGCAGGTGCGGTTCAGCATCGGCGCCGGGGACCGCCAGGCGCTGCAGCCGCCGGCCGCGCCGCCCATGCCCGTCACGCACACCGCCGTCTATATGCTCTTGAGGTTACTTGGTAAGTGGAACACTTCATTATCATCATCATCATTCAGCCGAAAGACGTCCACTGCTGGACATAGGGCTCCCCCAAAAGGGTGGGGGGGGGGGGTTGCCGTAATCGCCACGCTTGGCAGACGGGTTGGCGATTGCAGTATGGTTGTTAAAGTACTCAGAGAAAACTGCTGCCCATCCTCTAGAGAATCCCTTAGTCGCCTTTCACGACACCCACGGGAAGAGATGGGGTAGTGCTATTCTTTAAGTCCTGTACTACACAAGACCACTATAACAGAGTATAATGGTATATGGTGAGTCGGGATGTCGAGTTGGATTTGTTTACCACTAGCATTCGGAAATTAAAGAAAAATATGTGTAACTATTTTTTTTATGTGTAGTTGAAGTGTACTTTGCAGGTATTATTTTTTTCTCGTGAACACTTTTTGTTTCTCTGTGGATGGCCTTTATCTCAACCTTTTATTTGTGTAGATTTACATGCTGTTTATGTGGATCTTTTATTAATATATATTTAGTTACAAGTGGAAACTTGTAATTGGCCATCTTTTGCATACTGTATTTGTTATTTAAATGTACTAGCTGTTAGTTTTCCAAATAGTAATAAAATAAAAATAAAATAATGCGGCAACGCGTAGTACAAGGCACTTAATTATAACTTAACCTAATTTATCTAGACAAATTAAGAGGTCTATATTTCCTTCACTAACATAGTAAATGGTTATCAGACTTTCAGAATTCTACCTGCCCGTGACAATTTTCCTACGATGTTTCTGTCCAGAGCTGATAAGCCTCTTTTACTGCTAAATCTTCTTTCACATTTGTAATTTAAATTAAAAAGTAAAAAACCGGATTGCTTATTAAAAAGCGAACTAAAAAGATGGAAACAAGATGATGTTCCACTGCATGTTATGATTTGTAAGCATGATTTATTGCAAACCTACGTATATTTCTCTAGGCGCACGTCTTGTTTACATGCTTTCAGTTCTTATTTTTTATTTTCTACATCATCTTGTTTTCATTTTGTTCGCTCGCTTTAGCCTATAACTATCGTACGGCTTAGACGAATCGATAGACACCTCATGCATTAAAATCCATCCAGGCGTTGCAGTGTTTTAAGAAGGCCATTTTTCGGACATCACATTTTTATTAAAAAAGCTAATAGAGATGGTCATTGAAATGCAAGATTTTGTATCCCCATTTAGCTAGCATGTCTAGTTTTTGAGCGAAAGTTTTTTGAAAATCGTCTTATTTTCACTCGGATATGTAGAAAAAAAATGTTACTCTTAAACTAAGCATGATATGCAATAATGAACAACTTCTAGATTCCATGGAATTGGGATGTGAAATTTATGTAGTGTATAGAGGAAGTGAAGAGAATAATTTCAGTATAAATAACTTTCCCAATACGGCGGAATTTTCGAGAAAAATAAGAACAGCTAAGAACCAAAACACTCGTATACTTATATCTGGATTTAATGTTACGAGGTTCATTTGTGCTTTAAAATATGCAGCATAAGAGACGCCATCGATGCGTCGAATATCATTATTGCGTACCATGCTTAGTTTAAGAGTAATTTTTTTTTTCTAAATATCTGAGTGAAAATAAGACGATTTCCAAAAAACTTTCACTCAAAAACTAGACATGCTAGCTAAATGGGGATAAAAAATCTTGGACTTCAATGACCGTCTCTATTAGCTTTTTTAATAAAAATATGATGTCCGAAAAATGGCCTTCTTAAAACACTGCGTTGGGACGTTTCGAGGGTATAAAGAATCCCACATACATAGATACGCGCGAAAAACATAACCCTGTCTTTGCTGTCGCGCAGTCGGTTAAAGAAGCATTGCCCTAGTAGCTCTAACACACATGTTCCTCATTCCAGGCATCCACAACTCTGTGACTCTCTGGTGCGCAGTGATGAGCGAGCACAAGGTCCTCCTGGTGTCCTTAGCAGCTGCCCGTCTTGCGGCCGCGTGCAGAGCGCTCGCGGCTCTCATGTTCCCGTTCAGATATGCACATGTGTACATACCGCTGCTGCCGGCAGGGTTAGCTGAAGTGTTGGCCACACCAACGCCGTTTCTAATTGGAGTGCATTCTAGTTTGAAAGAGGAGGTGTCGGAACTGGTGAGTTGTATTGTTGGATAGATGTTAACATGAGCCAATCTAGAGTCTGAGTAACTTGAGTTGACGACACGTTTGGTGCAGTGGCTAAGTGATTGGCTTCTGCGCTACGGGTCGTGGGTTCGATTCCCACACGGATCAAAAATTTGTATGGCCTACAGATGGTTGTTTCGGGTCTGGGCATTTGTGTATGTGAGATTTGTGTCTGTAAACGCACCCACGATACAAGAAAAATCATAGTGTGGGGCAACGTTCTTAAAAAAAAAAAAAAAGAACTGTCGCGTTTAACCCTACTTGCACCTGACGGTAAGAGCAGACGAGGTCTAAGATGGAGTAGACGAATCCAAGTAACAAGGATATAAAGGGATTCTACTTTATACCTTTAGCAAAGTAAATTATCTGGCTTTAATGTGATGGTGGTAGCAAGCCAGTCTATAAAATACTTCAAAAGTTAAGCCCACATAAGGTCATTGCGATCTGCTTGGTCTTTCCATGATCAAGCTAATATTAAGCTACCTCGTGATCACAAAATACTTACTAGCGTAATATGTCAGCGTCTCAGAAGATAAGATTTCTGTTTAAAAAATTAAATTCGCAGTCAAACTTACTAATATACTATTTGTCTTACTTTTCAGTTGGACGTCATCGTAGCAGACTTAGACGTAGGCTCTCTGCACATCCCAGCCGGTGTAAACATTCCCCGTCCAGAAGGAAAGCTGCTCTCGTCACTACAAGAAGCCTTAGCGTTGGTGCTGCAGCCAGAGCTCCGGTCGGCTGACTCGGCCTTCGCCCCGCCGCCGCCCGCGTCTTCTCCTCCACATATGCTCGATAAGGAGATCAGGGCCGTGTTCATGAGGACACTAGCGAAGTTGCTACAGGGTTATAGGTATGTATACTTGATTTTGTGATATATAAAAAATAGATTTACTAGGTAAATATGTTATTTCTTAAAATCTTTTTGTTTCTCTGTTATCGTAATAAACTTTCAAAGGCATTGAAATATCCTGTTTAAATAACATGAGTATGACGTAGTGCCTTAACGCAAAGTCTAGTTCTTTAGACAGAAAATTGTTAAAAGGCCACAGAAGACTGATCCCAAGTACAGACCCAAAATGAATATCTCAAACCACATCAAGTTTGAACACCCACTACACCTAGCTTCATTTGAGCATATGAAACTCGTGCCTGTTATTACATTCAAGAAACAGGATAGTTGTTGGGGTAGTTCAAATATCTATCTAGACGTTTATAGAGAAGAATCTTGTCAACAAATTACCAACATTTTATCATTCATAAAATCCTCAGGTTCACCAATCTATCAATGGTTCTGCTGAAAACGCATTTATTCTCCAAAAACACAAATTTCTTATAGTACTATGTGAACATGAAAATAAATTACATTTTATTCTAACCTAATTTTTTTTTTCTTTACTCGCGCGTTTGACCACTATCTCGCCTGATAGTAAGCGATGATGTGGTCGACGGTGAAGCACGCTTGCCTAGAAGTAACCTATTCACTCTTGACTTAAAGACCTCGAGGTTGTAACTATCAGGAAATACAGACTCCGGCAGGGAATTCGACACAAATATCAACTTAAAGAGAAAGGAAACTAAGTTGATTTCAGAATGATAAAAAGTATTGAAAAGGGCAAATAAAGTTGCAATAGAAATTGAACTATGTGTTATGGGATTAAGGTTTACAATCCCGTAGCATTTTAATTCTTTGTTGAATATACCAATTTCATCTTCTTTCTGTTTCAGACACTGCCTCACAATAATCCGCATCCACCCGTCCCCCGTCCTCACGTTCCACAAGATGGGCTTCTTAGGTGCGCGCGGCCTCTCCCAGTGCCAGTTCGCAGTGAGGCTGTTAGACTCCATGTTCTTCAACGGGCTGGTGGCGGAAAGAGGCCCCCCCTGGAGAGCTACGGATATATGGGACGAGCTCGTACAGTTAGTATCAAACTTTATGTATAAAGGGTGTCAAAGAGTTTACTTTAACAATTTTGTAGGGTTACTCGGTATCGGAAATTGAACAACTTTTGTGAAGAACTCTTCGAATTCCGCGTATTTATTTATTACTTTCCAAACAAATCAAATAAAGTTATTTTTGTAATTGTTTGGAAAGAAATAAAAATAAAACGTGAATTTTTTAACACCATGTATGAATGACATACTGCCAAGATACCTGCCCGAACTTTCAGATGTTATTCAGAATGCGTGTCTGTTAAAAACAAACATGGTAAAAAACTAACAAATTTTAGCCGACACTACAGCTGTTTGTGGTAGTAACTTCGGACGCGCGGCCGGTTGAGTTCAATAAACATTTATCAAAACTTGCTGTATTTGGGTCAAGAGGATGGTCTAAAACAAAAAGTTCGTTATTTTTCACTCTTGTTGCTGAATTTAGTTTTTTCTTTGTTTTATTGTTTTTAATAGTTTAATTTACACCATTCTGAACAACCTCTTAAGATTTACAAATATAAGAAGCAAAATACAATTCTGCGTGTTCATTGTATGATTGGGATAGAATGGATCGTTTGAGTGGCTCGTGGCCAAATAGCAACTGTTCGAATGGACTGATCGTTCGTTGGTACGAGTAGTCAGTAGCACGAATGTTTGATAATACGGTCACCATTTGGATATTGGTTTTTCCCAATAATTATAAATTATTGACAAGTTCCTTCCAGTTTAGCGGGATCTAGCATCAGCTGTTATGCAGGGTTACTGGTTATTCTAATCTAATCTTTCGGGTTCCTCGGCCCCACGGTGTATAATAATTACTGACTTATTAGATAGTGACATGTCTTATAATCCTGCCACGGGATCGTGACCAATAACCAGTAACCCGGTATATGCTAGGATGAAGACAAGACATTGTACATACATACATATACTCACGCCTGTAAGCCCCAAAGGGTAAGCACAGGTGTTCTCCTATTACAGAAGTCTGTACAACCACGTTTCGCCTCTGTCATAAAGTCTCATGTAGGCGCGCCTATTGCCATTTTTCGGGCACATTTATTGTAGAAATTGTTGCCTGTTTCAGAAACCTTCCAGAACAGCTTCGGTTGGAGTCTCTGAATCCAGAACTGGAGTTGCAGCATTTACAAGACTTGGCGACGCAGTTACATCTCAACGAAAACCCTAATCCACAGGTAAATGTTATTACACAGGTGTCCCGAAACTCAAAGTCAAGTCGGGATCAAATGACGCGGCAGTTTATGTTTTTTTTCCAAACAATCATAAACTGCCCCATAATTAATTGAGGCCGTCAGCGTAAAAGTGGCCTAAGCCACATTTTTTCGTGTGGGAGTTATGTGCGGTAAATGATTTCAAACATGCTAATAAAATAAAAATAAATAAAACAATATGTCAAACTAGATTTAAGCCATTTTTGATTTAAAATTAGCATGTTTAATATTATTTGCTTCACTTAACTCTTATACCGGCTTCCCACGGTGCGTGATAGCTCGCACCGCGACACACGAGCTCGCACCGACACGTACCATGGGAAGAGACTCGTCCGTGGTAACGCGGACGAGTGCGGTGCGGTGCGCCGTATCCATATCACGCACCCTCATAATGTGGCTTCCCACGGTGCGTAATTTTACGGATGATACCACGCACAGCCGGTGCGCGCTACCACGCACCGTGGGAAGCCAGCTTAATACGAGGGAATGTTGCTTAGGCCACTTTTGCGCTGACGGCCTCAATTGTCTGCTTGACATTGGGTTGCGGGACATATTTATCTCGTTAAATGCTTCCCGGTAAAAATATTGTTGTGTTATAAGCGATACACCATGCCCTGATTGATGATTGGCCCTGACTTGCCACCTATTCCATCTCACTGAATACCGTCACCGGCGAACTGTACACTTCTCCTTATCCCTTCTGGGAACACGGGCGTGAAGGTATTGACGTAGATACACATGGACCAAGGGTCTAGTACAACATTCACGAAAAAAGCTTCCTGACAAACACCACCAGAGCACGCGACATGACACACCGCGTATAAACTTAGAAATATCGACAAACTAATTTAAGATAAATGATAGAATCAGGCGTTACTTTGCGGAATTCCATGACATACAAATATGCAAATATAATATCTAGCTTTAATTCTGCTGAACAAGATCGCTAGTTTGGATGCAGTATGCAGCACCAGATTTTGTTTCGCAGGGGCGAAACACGTGTCGTGTCGTCACTCTTTCTGCATGTGCATATACTTGTGGGCGGGAGGGTGATGCTGCATACTGCATCCAAACTAGCGATCTTGTTCAGCGGAATTAAAGCTAAAGTCCCCGTCACGAGAAGCTATAAATTTTGTAAATAAAGAACTTCTACAAAGTTACGTAGCGACAATTCAATCAACAACAAATAATCCCAAATTCAATCAACTCAAAGTTACATACGTGTAATACGAAACTAACGAACAATTTCACTTAGTCGGGTTATATTTTAGCGATATAAAGCGCTATCGTCTAATGTTTTGTGGTACCGGAACGTGTCTGACTGAACGTCAACATTTGGCCCGCCATTTTGAAGTAAGTTCACACTGACGCTGTCAATGCTGTCATTTGAGTTTTGAATGCGTTTCAGTTTGTTTGTGTTGTTTTCGTAGATTAATATTTATTATTATATAAATAAAATAAAAACCATTATATAAAAATAAAAATCATTACAAAACTGTTTTTTTTTATTTGTTCCAAAGGTTGCGAACCCCTGAATGTGTGTTTACAAAATTTATAGCTTCTCGCGACGGGGACTTTAGATATTGTGTTTGCATATTTTGTAAACTAATTTAAATCTTATGTCGTCATCACAATGCCTACTTTAGCTTTTCACCATATGGAGATTCGACTTCACCCATTCGGTTCGAACATTTTTGAGTGCTGACCCGAGGTACATGACTTTTATGTCAATGCGTGAATGTAATTTGAAGGGTACAGGAAAAGAACAGGGAATGTCCCAATGAATAGATTTTGAGAAAAATGCAATTAAAAGATTAGAAGTAGGTATATAATTTTTATTGAGATGACGGAACTTTTACTTAAAATTAATTAAATGTTTTATATTTTTGTTGTTGACACCGGACTTTTAGTTACTAAAAATACTAAAAACTAAACATAAAAAATAAAAATAGTGACATTCCCTGTTCTTTGCCCGTACCCTTCATTTTTAAAGTTATACATTAATACGTTTGATTTTCAGGCATTCCAGCAACGCATTTTACGGCCTCCAGACGGAGCGTCGTCTCGCATCCACCAGCCGCCACTGCCGCCGTTAGACGCCGCGCGGGTACGTGACGTCATGAGGGATGTCGCACAAAGAAGCGTCACCAACCCCAAGTACGTAGTCCTTATTAACATATTACCCAGTAGGGAATATTATGCATGTAATTTTTTTTTTCTTAATTAATAAAGTACAGTAATATAAACCCAATAAAAGCATTAAAAGTCAAATGTTACTATTGTTTGTTGCTCAAAATAATTATTAACTTCAACAATTTTCTTCTACAGTTCAAACAGCCTTTATTGTCGCGCCCATAATGTGACGTCATAATACACGATACTGCTCTGTTGACATCTCTTTTTTAGCCACAAATCATATAAATTAAATTATTTTTTGTGCTTTATTCAAGCAGAAATCGCACTAGCTTACCTCAGTGAGAAATCAAACAATTTGCTACGAAAAGATTGTTTAAAAATTTATTATACGGGATATCCCAAAACTCGACGTCAAGCCGGAAATAAATCATGGTTGTAAAACAGCGGTTGACAACCGATATTTATCCAAAGTAGCCGATAACAACCTATAAACAACGGTTGACTACCGGTCGTTTATCCGACTGCAAGCTAAAAGGTTGGTTATGTTTTGAGCCTAAAATATTTTATTTGTAACTTTCAAAATGGTTTTTCACGATACTGAAAATGTTGTTTGTTGCCTAGAAGGACTCGAATTTTTTTACTGAATTAAAATTAAGATTTTTGTTACCTTGTTAGTACTGACACGTACATTTCGTAATTCAACCTTAAAAACTCGTTTAAAGTTTTGTATCTATTCACCCGTGGGTCTCTATTTACCCCGTTTTATCCGGTAGGTAGATACCTACCTACGTTATACGAAACTCGTAAATAATTAGGTACCTACATAATTCATTACAAATTATTTTGCGTGGGGGTCGTCGCTTGATCTTGAGTGACGTTGCCACTACTACCCAATTACTCAATTCGGAAGTAATCATTTCAAAATTAAGGTACCTACGCTAAAAGAAATCTCTCATAAAAGTTACTTTACATGAAAATAAAGAATGTATAATTAATTTGAAAAAATCAATCGTTTCCCTTAAAGTGGGGCTATTTATTCTATCTATTACACAAGGACAAAAACTGATTTCATTAAAAAAAACAGGTTATTATCCATTTCAAGCCGTCGGAAATGGTAAACAACCGTAGACAACGGTTGTTATCCAAAAATGTGGTTGTCAACCGCGCGGTTGACAACGTTGTCAACCGGCTTCGCATCTACAATCATGGGACAGTTTATAACTGTTCAGAAAATAATATGAATAAAATTAAGTTTAATCTTTTGCGAGTTTCAAAATTATCATGGATATAATTTAACTTATAAATGTGTTTTAAAAAAGAAGACGACAATTTAAAAAAAAAACATTTTTCAACCTCATTTCCGGAAGAAATGATAGTTTCCGGCGTGACGTCAATTTTCGGGACATTTTGTATAGTGTTTGGAATGGTTACCACATTCGTTCGTGTTGAGTAATGTGTGGTGATGTTGTCAGACTGACAGCGCTGCGTCCGCCGCAAGCCCGCATAGTGCCGCCGGCCGCGCCCCCCTCCGGCGCTGCTGACTACGGACATCTGCTGCTCACTAACTCCGCCAGGAGGCTAGAGGTTACTCACCTACTTAGTAAATACTGTCCTTGCCTTGGAGGTCGCATCTAATTATATGGATACGATATACAAACTTAATTTAAATTCACCAGAAACATTTAAGGGCATGATCAGTTACTGTAATAGAACACAACAAGCGAAAAAAAAAGAAAATTATTTTGTTCTAAAATTGTACTTCAAAAACATCCAATAATTGGTAAGAAAGTTCAATCACATTGATAACGATATTCGTACGCGCACGCACACACGCTACCCTTTTATCTATTCGTTCAAAAAAAAGCCCGCGCAATACATAGGCTGCGCACGAGACGGACGGCGCCAACTAGTCTGGCTCCCGCACCGCCCCCACCCCACCCGCTCTGCTCATGTGTCGCCCGTTAGTCGGCCGCCCGCAGTAACTAGTTCAAGTTGCGTGACGCGCGGTGCAAGCGCATCCGAACATTACCGAGTGCGTACCTGTTTTTGTTAAATACATAATTACATGTTGTGTTGATAAAACTAAATAAGCATAATATTCGGTAAACTGAGGTCAAAGCAGACCGCATCGCGCCCTCTCCACCGAGCCCGACTCCACAGAATGCAAAAAAGAGGTTATTAAGTTTACGCGAGCGCGCAATACCTACGTATTACCTGTTAACGTCTGTGATTAAATTGATAACTACGATGGCTTATCAGTTCACGTCTCGAGAGTACCCTATCCTCCGGTTTCCGATTTGAGAATTCGGGATAAGTAAATACTTAAGTAACATTTGAGTACGGAGTTGTCAAAAATATGACGCATTTTAAAGCATTTTTTTGACAACTTTGTACTCAAATATTACATAAGTATTTGCTTATCCCGAATTCTCAAATGAGAAACCGGAGGTATGTGTTAATACTTCATAGAAGGCCAGCTCGCAGGTGAATCTTATCTAGACTCTTGCTCCGATCTGAGCGAGAGTACCTAAATGAGGAATTCGGGAGTCGGTGGACAGGCTGCGGCGGCCTAATTGCCTGGCCCGCGTGCCGCCTGACCTCACACTAGGGCTTTCAAATACCGGATTTTTTCAATACCGGTATCAATACCGGTATTAGTGTGATCAATACCGTGATCACGTGATCACGGTATTGAACACAAGTTCAATTAGGACATTAATAAAACCATTAAAATACGTGTTTATTATGGTTACTTTCTATAAATAACAACACAAATGTCACTTATTGGTATTTTATTTATTTATTTATAACCTTTTTTCAGAAAAAAAAACAGATTACTTATCAAATTTTAAAAAACATTCTTTCAGTTTACATTTTCTGTGTGCCTACTTTTCGACGTAGCGAAAGCCTTCGACGAGGTCTGGCACAACGGTTTATTATACAAACTGTACCAATTCAACGTGCCAGACTGTCTCGAGCTCATCATTCGAGACTTTCTGGCGGATCGCACCTTCCGCTATAGCCTAGAAGGCACCCTCTTGTCTCCTCACCCCATCCGCGCCGGAGTCCCTCAGGGATCCGTGCTATCGCCCCTTCTGTTCATGCTATACACCAGCGACATTCTTAAAAGTGGCTTGGCCAAGTTAGCTCTCTTCGCCGACGACACAGTCATCCTGTATTCCGGTAGGAGTCTCGATAGCATCACTTGAACCCTTCAAACCGCAGCCGATGCCCTGGGGGTCTGTTCCGGAAATGGAGAATAAAGGTGAATCCTGAAAAGAGCGCAGCTGTTCCCGTCCTCATGTTTGGCAAACAGATCCCTTGGGAGATGAAAGTCAAATACCTAAGGGTTATCCTCGACCACCATCTGAAATTAATAGACCACATCAAAGCAGTTTGCGCTCGAGCCGCTTTTGCTGTCGGTTGCCTCCACCCCATCCGCACCCACACCCAGCGCGCAGTATATTGTCACTTAGAAATAAGCTGAGAATCTACGTGACGTGCGTCCGTCCCATCTTCACTTACGCTAGCGTCGTGTTCGCACACGTTAAGCCTTCCCGCTTCAAATCCTTCCAAACCCTCCTGAGAGTGTTGCGTAAAGCCGCGGCTGCCCCGTGGTTCATGCGTAACGATCAACTCCATCCCGATCTAAAAATGCTGACCGTCAGGCAACACCTCAAACGCATTTCCAAGAGTTACTTCGACACTATCCCGCGCCATCCGAACCCCCTAGTCGCCGCAACGGCTGACTACAGTCCCCATGTCATCATTTAAGCACGCCGTCTCAGGCACACTTTTAGAGCCCGATGACGAAATTACCCTCCTCCAGGAGGCGAGTAAATCGACCAGCACATTACACAGCGTCCGCCACCGTCCGGCTTAGCGTTCTCGCCGGCGAGGCCCGTCGCGACGTGGATCGTGACCGTCACCGGTCACGATCCACCGTGCTCTCCCGTCGTAGAGCCGGTCGTCTCTTCAGACTCCGCAGTCACACCGATAATTCAGCCCTCATCTAGCTGTCTCCCCCCTCAAGCCCCCGCCAGCAACGCCCTAAGCCGAGGTCCGAGTCCCACTAGGGGTCGCTCTTAGTGCTGTTGTTGCAGGTTGTCATGATGTTAGTGTACTATAAGTAGTTAGCTTAGGTTAAGTATTTTACTTCCCCACCATTGACTGGAGACCTTTCAGGTCTCGCCAATAACTGCCCGGTTACGTAGGAGGGATCCGCAAGGACCATCCAGAGCAGTCCAATTGAAAAAAATGGCGAAAACAAATGTGAGAGTAACATCACATCGTAAATTATATCACATAATACAATTTCCTACTGCTTATTACAACAAACCGCAATAATATATATTGATGTTTGTAATACCGTAATCACGGTATTGGCTCGTCAGTACCGTGATTGAAAAAGACCACTAAATATCCGTGATTACGGTATTACGGGATCCCGGAATACCGGTATTGAAAGCCCTACCTCACACCCATGGATTTTTACATGTGAAGTGAAATCAAACGGAGAGTGTACGTGAGTGAGCCCGATAGTCGCAAACTTTTAAAACAACTCGAAGTAAAAG
The DNA here is from genome assembly GCA_905220435.1 of Amphipyra tragopoginis. NCBI lineage: Eukaryota > Metazoa > Arthropoda > Insecta > Lepidoptera > Noctuidae > Amphipyra > Amphipyra tragopoginis. Next base: position 8,903,395 of record HG991998.1, read on the forward strand.
GGCAAAGTGATGTTCTAATATCATTAAAAAACAATCTTTTAAAACGTACGCGCGTGTTTTGATAATTATGAGCGGTGGACATTTTGAAAAATTGCTAAACTGTAAGTGCTTAAGTTTTAAGTAAGACTGTAAATTACCACCCTTATCAGTTGATTTCAATCCTTATCAGCTGGTTCTAATCACTGTTAGCTAATCCCTTCAAATTCAAATCCCCATTGTCGCAGAACAAATTCGAACTTTTTAAATACGCCAAAACTATTTTATTAGTTTGTACCGTTGAAATACACTCGGGAGCAAATAAATCGAGCCACTCCTTTTTTCACGTGTCTTGCTTATTAGTTTTGGTTTCATAGATTATATACTAAGTTGACAAAAAACTACCCTCATTGTAAAGGTTATCAAATAACCTTTTAGGCGATATATATTTCGAATTGATCTGTTCCTTAATAAGTATCAAAAATAATAACAATTATACGTGAAAAATAGAACTGGCTCGATTTATTTGCTCCCAAGTATATTTTATTTGGTTCGTACGATTGAAATAATTCATCATTTTTCAATAATGTTTCGGTCCTGGTAGCTTCACTTACTTGAATCTATACTAATATTATAAAGAGGTAGAATTTGTTTGTTTGTTTGTTTGTATGTAGGAGGTAATCTCCGAAATTACTCATCCGATTTCAAAAATTCTTTCACCAATAGGAAGCTACGTTATCCCTGAGTGCTATAGGCTATATTTTGGGATCAAAAAATTAGGGATCCGTAAATTAACGGGAGCGAAGCCGCGAGCAAAAGCTAGTAACAAATAAAATAATTTTGCCGGTCCTAAGCCCATAAAAGTATGAAGGGAAAGTTAGAATCCCAAATTAAAATAATTGAAACTAAGTTTTCTTTTTATTTTACTCTGTTTAGTTTTACTTTTTTAAAGAACCCAACGTAATAATCGAACCCAAACTGCATGCAACTGCGGTATGACGTGCGATGATCGGCAATCGGAAGGCGTAGTGCGCGTATTTTCTTACGGCACCGACTGGAGTGAGGGAGAAAGCATTTCTTCCACGTGTGTGTTGCACGGATTTCGCGCTATCGACTCGCTCGCACGCATTAGATATCCGTATAGCTGATACGCATGTGAGTCACACAAGCGTATAACGGTGCATGATGATGTGTGTAGCTTACGCGCGGTGGGAATGAATTTCATTGATTGTCCGTGTCGTCGACGTAGTATTTCTAGTATTAGAGTATTATGTCCATAAAAATATTCATAGTTTCAGGATCAAACAAAAGTTAATAACTTTGTTAGATTTAAATAAATGAAATTACTGATTTGACATTTCAATAAGTATACCGCTTCCGTATGTACCCTTATATTTTTTCTGGTGAATTTAAATTAAACATGCATAGCAACATCTAAAAGCTATTTTCTTCTATATTTCGAAATGTAATACAAAATCCGTACTGTATAACATGTGAAAGTAACTCTGTCTATATCTGTCTATTTGAGCTCATTACGACTAATTTACGATTATTTCTATCTTCATAAAACATAAGTCATCAATAATTATTTTAATTTGTTTTATTTCACAACTCTGTGATCATGTCATAAATATAGACATTTGTAAATATGTAAATGCTAAGAGTTATTGACCGCTGTAAGTAGTAGGTTCCAGCTTGTGATGGTAATGGTTGTGGTGCAGGTGCTGCGGTCGTGCATCGCGGCGATGTTCGAGTGTCGTTACGCGGACGCGCGCAAGTCGTTCCCGGGCGTGCTGCGCGCGCTGCGTGCTCCCGGTGCGCGTGCAGCTCTCGTGCGCGACCTGGCCGCGCGCCTGCCCAGCAACAAGCACCTGCTGCACCACCACCAGTTCGAGCTGGTCGTCAGGTAAGCCTCCATCGTTGTCTCCCAGTAAACTCTACTAATACTATTTCATAAACAAATAACAATGTTAAGATTAGGTACCTTATTAGAAAATAAGTAATTTTAAGAATTATCATACGATTTAACAAAAAAATTACTAAATTAAAAACAATTAAAAATAAATATGATTTGATTGAACCAATAACTGAATTTTTAATAGAAAGAGATAAATTGACTCAAATGAATTGTTTCATTTTTATCAAACTGTATTGCGCTGACCTGAACCTAGAAACTCATTTAACAAAAATCTGGTTCATTGACCAATAGATGTATTGATATACGTTTCGTGTTTCGCTTCGTGGTGTCGCATTACATTAACAGAGAACGTCGATATGTCGTGGCCAGATCATAGAATTGATCACTTCATGATGTGGCCAGCCATTTCATGAAATGGTTGCATTTCATGAAATGGCCAATACCCGCTGGCCACATCATGAAATGGCCTGGCCAGATCAATGAATAATCAGCGTTTAACGATATGATCAGCTAAACGCACGGCCACTTCATGATATGGTCAAACATTAGTGATCATATCGTAAAATAGTTACATTATTCACCGTTAGAGGCGCTGATATCGTTTTGTTTTTGTGATGCATCATGGCGGCGGACAATTATTCTGACAAAAAAGCTAATAATAATAAGTAAAGTAGGGTGACCACGCAACGAAAATTAATGGACTATTATTGGATTTCAAAATATGACTTCATGGTAACTGCGGGTGAACTTTTCATAGAATTTTATTTGTTCGATTATTTATCTGGTTAACCTGTGAAACTACAGCATAAAATATCGATGTACGTTACTGCAAACATTTACTATTTAGTATATTGAATCATTTGGGTTAGGTTAGGTTAGAACAGTGACCAATAACGCGCGAAGGCGAGCGAGCGAAGCGAGCGTGCCGCGGCAGCGGCCGCCGAGCGCCAGATCCCCTTAATTGTTGGTGAATCAAGCTATTAATTTAACTTTCGCGGTAACGTGCATCGATATTTTGTGGGTCGAAATTCCGTAGTCTACTCCTTTGCTTGCATGGTTGCTTCCTTTATTTGGATTTTTTATTAAACCTTTGATATCATGGAAACCCTACATTAATGATATGGCCAAACGTGGATGGCCATATCATTAAACGTTGACGTTTCAACGATATGGCCAATTTTAGTTGGCCATTTCATGAAATACAACCATTTCATGAAATGGCCGGCCACATCATGAAGTTATCAATTCTACGATATGGCCACGACAGATACACAACACCATCATCTTTTACGAAAATCTAAATATATTTAGACTAGCACCACGAATCACTTGGCGTTAGTACGAATTATCTGAGGAACTATATCGCACTAGCGTTCATCTATTTTCAGCGTGGGACCAGCGTGTTTGATAGTTTTTTTATTTTTAAATGCCTTGCCCCACGCTAGGATTTCTCCTGTATCGTTGGGTGTGTTTACAGACACAAATCTCACACAAACGCCCAGACCCAAAACAACTATCTGTAGGCCATACAAAAAGTGTCGTATCTTCTTTAATTTTGGTTTACGTAACCCCATCCGTAAAACCCATCCGTGTTCCTCCTAATGCCCTTTGCGCTCTAGGGCCGCTGTAACTCTTTCGAACCAATTCCGCAACCCTGGCAGTGGGTACAGAACCCTACAAAGTAAAACGGGAACGATATTATTTAATTCTTATGGACGTATTTATTAAATGCGTAGGTATGTAATTCATGCTACACGTCGACGCGCCTTCCGCCTGAAGTAATTGCCTGAAGCACTCATACCGTGTTATGATGTGGAATTCCGCTGAACGCCATACTATGCATTTAACCTAGCATGTTGGATTATTATTATATTAGAGACACGTGGATAATTAACAACCGCGTGGATCATTATTTGCAAGGTTAAGTTCGCTTGCCGCGGCCAGTGCGTAGACGGGTGACCAATTGTTGCATTTTGAGACCTCTTCGTGCCTTGAACTGCATGCCGCGTTAAACCGTCGGTCTCAGTAATACCTATGACGGTTATTACGGGTAGTTAGAAGCCCGAAAGTCTGACTACCGGACTAACTTTAGGATATCGGCAATGCTCAGTAACTGGGGGCCTACTCCCTAAGTCCGTCAACGAAGTTAGTCGTCCGTCCGAAAGTAGCCCGAAACGTAGGAGTGATCAAAACAAGTGTCAAGTTCAACTTTTCAGACGGGCAAAAACACATCGGTAATAGGGACAACTGTCAAATCGTGTTGTCATTTAGGGCTCATTTACACGGACATAGTTTCTCGAAGCGAGTTTCGTGCTGTCTCTGTTTTTATCGTAGAGAAAGACAAAGACAGAACGAGCATCGCTTCGAGAAACTATCCTCGTGTAAATCAGCCTTTACTCTTCGGGCCCCGAAATAATCGTATGTCCGTAGCTGATAGGGAGTAGGAAACGCTCGTAACTAAGGCCGAAACCACGGACTTCGTGCTTAGGGAGTAGATCTCCTGAGTTGCGGAGGTCTGATGGCAGTCGCTCCGTGTAAAATACTTTGTTTGTTAGACTGGAAGCTGATCCCAACATATTGGGTAAAAGGCTAGGCAGAACATGTTGCATTGTTATCGTTAAGTATTCTTGTACTACTTATGTTGATGGTTATACTGAGGTATCTGGAGTTGAGGAATCTGGATGAAAACACTGACATTTGATATTAATAGTTTATTTACTAGCATCTCGCATTTTTATGATAGCTTCGGAAAGCAATAGAAAACAAGAAAGAAAAAAAAAATTACACCCAAGCGGACGCACATGAAAACTAATGTAAACAATATTCTAAATAAACAAAAATTTTGCTTAAATTTAAACATACACACATCAAAAAAAGTTTGCGATCACTAGCATAATTATGTATGTGAAGATTCCGAATTCAAAGTCCAACTGAAATCTGATTTATATTTATCATGTTAATTATCGCTTTGAATCCCGATTAGAAAATTCGGCTTCAAAAAGGCTACATAATTTTTCAAAGTGATCGCAAACTTTTTTTGATGTGTGTACATATAATTGCCTGGTAATCCAAATATTAAAACATTAAAAATTATGGTTCATATGCTTAATGGTATGGCGTACTTTTTTGTGCACGGGTTACCTAGGCAACTTATATCTACAACAAATAAACTGTTCAATTTGGGCGTCGCAAGTGCGTAAAAATGTAGGTCGTTGCTCAGCATAATGCTATGACTTCGGACGAATCTAATGTCAACAGCGCTGATTTTCAGCAACAACCTTCGTTCGAAGTGAATATGTGATTGTTATTGTTAGATAAGAGAACAGTGGAAGGAGTAGTAACAGCGACGGAATTGAGTATCAGGAGAAGAAAGGTTAGGGCCCTTTTCCTGTCATGCGTATTTTCGCACGCGCGCGGATCTGGTCCTCGTGCAGGCTGCCCGTATCCTATCATTTCATACATATTTTTCCTATCATGCGGGCAGCACGCGCCCGGAACGCGGATTGGATGCGGGCGGCGTTTTTCTGCCTTCAGTTGCTTCAGTGTTGTTTTTACTGTGACGCGGGTCGCACGCATGGTCATAGTACGCATGATTACTTTTTTAACGTTCATCTTTGTGCACTAGTTTAGTCACTGGCGACACGCACGACACTGCAGCGGTAAACGAAATCTTTGTCCTGCGTGTGGCCCGGAGCGTGCTATCCCCGCACGCGGACCAGATCCGCGCGCAGGCGAAAATAAGCACCAATCTTGAAAAAAAAATGGCGGCAGGTGGCTATGTCAGCTTCCATAGAAAAATGTACGAACCCCTTACCAGCAGAATTAAAGAATATTCAGAATGTGAACATGTTTAAAAATAAACTCAGGGCTTTGTTAATCAATAAAGCCTGTTACAGCATTGACGAATTTTGTAATGACAAAAATCTTAAAAATAGTACTTAAATCAAATAGGTGTACCCATTGTTATAAATGTTGCTTTTTATACTTAATATTTTCGACATTAAATGTATTTTTGTAGCATTTTGCTAGGGACTTTGTTCTGTATCAATATGAATGTTGGTAAAGTTATTATTTTTAATTTGGATAAATGTTCTAACTGCGATGATGGGTGACAAACGAGATTACTTATATTATAATTGTTTATGTTGCTTCTCTTTGTGTACCTACTGTGCAAATAAGTATTTCGACACAAATGTATTTTTGTTATGAAGTAAACAACTTGAACTTGAAAGCACAATAATTGTCGAATTTGTATCGTACATAGATATGAATAAAGTTTTCAATTCAATTACATATTATGTGCGAAACTTGTATTTCCAATTCCAAATTCACTAATATTAACATAACGTGACGTATGGTAACGTAAACGTTTACGTTACCATACGTCACAACATTCGTGCTAGGCCTGCATACAGTTCGACCAACATAATCCCCCTTATTACAAAAGATGGTCTAAGAAAAACCTAGGTTTTAAAATAGCCCCGTCTCTTTTTGTTATATGACATAAGAAAGTGATGGGTATATTTTAAACCTGGGTTTACCTTAGTCTTGGTTTAAACCATCTTTTGTAATAAGGCCATATAGGTCAGATTTGACGTTTGCATAAAAACACAAGAAGTTGCACGTTTTTTATTTTAAAGAAAGTCGCCTTTTTATTTATGTAAACATCGTGCATGCATGTTCTAATGAAACTAAACGCCATGTATTGTAGTAATTATTACTAGTGTTGACATTACTCCTAGTATTTTGATAGATGTCAAAACTGGCCTATTAGATTGACACAACTATAGTTAGGACCACAAAGTATCACCGCCGTCGTCGTCTTCATCAAAAGTGGCCAACATTCGTGTGCAAGCGACCTTTTTCCCCAAGTGCATTATGTATGTATACGTGTCATACGTGCCATATACGCCAACTTCTTTTACTTGTGTGTAGTCTATTACGAAGCCTTCGACTTTATATTTTCCCTAGAAAGAAAATGCACAATTAATTAAATTATGGCAGAATTCTACAAAATGTTAAACAGAGGTATTATCCACCCATATTATGGCAACGAAGAGATGATGCGATGGTCATCTTCCTCCTAGTCTTTACCCAACTACACTTGGAGAAAAGAAATCGAGGCACTCCTTTTTTCACGTGTCCTGGTTATTAGTTTTGGTTTTATGAACTATACAACTTTATTTTTACTTTATACGAAAACCGAGACACCCCAACAAGATTTTCATCAGAACTGCCCGAATATGTGTTTTTTTTAGTAAATCTCCAAGTTACACCTTAGTTTATGTCGCGTTAAGTTCCCAAAAAAAGTGTGAAATGCCTGAGATGTGCTATGCAGGGGTTGTCTAATACACGGAAACTGACCGAGAGGACCATCTCAAGCCTCAAGGTGTCTATTCCCGTCAACGGTTATGGGTAGAAAACTACTGAAACAAAATTGAGATTTATGAGAAAAAAAAGTGGTGTAAAAAATATGTCAATCGATTCTCTTGGTGATTCTGAACAAACTAGTTTCAGGTTTAGTACATACTAAAACTAACCTTATATAATTCAAAATACAAAAAAACTACCCTCATTGTAAAGGTTATCAAATAACCTATTAGGCGATATATGTTTAGAATTGATCTGTTTCATAACACCAAAAATAATAACAATTATACCTACGTGAAAAATAGAAGTGACTCGATTTATTTGCTCCTAAGTATACAAGGTTAGTCGGAAAGGGGGTACTAATCCGCAGGCCACTTAAAGTATCACTGATGACTGTCTTAAAGCAAGTGTTAAAATTTCAAAATTCGGTAATTTTTTTTTCAATGCAAAATTATTTTAATTAAATTTTTTCAAAAATTCTTCATCCCTGCTTTAGTTACAAATTCAGAAAATGGTGCTTCTAATTCATGACCCCAAATATGACCTAAAATGTAAACACAGCTGATCATAACTGGGGATAGATAGATTTTAGAGCTTTTTTTTTTGAGATCTTTGATCACCTATTTCTCTTAAACTATTGACTTTTGGAAAAAGTTGTAGAACAAAAATTATTCATTATCATGGGGACTTTAACCCCCTTTCGGATTAGTACCCCCTTTCTGACTAACCTTGTATGTTGGAGTCAGCTTCCAGTCTTAATATCGGTATTTTACACGGAGCGACTGCCATCAGACCCCAGCAACCCAGTTACAGCAATATCGACATTCTAATGTTAGACCAGTTGTCAGACTTTCGGTCTTCAGACTAACCGTAACGATTGTCGTAGATATGCGTATGACAACCGGGGCCAAAGAAAGGGGTCTCGATTTGTAACGATCAGTCACCAATCCATGGACTCAAACTCAAACTCATTTATTCAAAATAGACTAGAATGACTTAGTTCTTTTTGAACGTCAATTTTACAATATAGACATCCCCCAAAAAGCCCTCCCTTCACCGCTTCCTAGTGTTTATGCTGTGAAGAAGAAACGGCGCAACAAACTCCCCAGCAACACAGATATGTCTGTCAAGTGAATAAATTAATTGACTCGATACAAAGAAAATCATAATATTTTTTACTATAATAAAATTATGCACATAAAGAAAAAGTAAAAATTAAAATAGTACATACGTAGGTATATAAATCAATTCTGTATGAATTGAGATAAATCAAAATCGTGTCTAAATAATATAGATACTTATATAAACAAACACATAAAAACTAATGGTTTCCAGGGAAGCCACATGTGCAGAAAAGAACTAGCGCCACACGTCCCTATCGTCAACGGACTCACTGTTATAACTAGGGATTGGATATTCGTATGCATATTTACCTAAAGTAAATTTTTTGCTACGAAAGTATGGAAGCTGCTTCATAAAATATGTTTTTTGTAAGAAAAAACCCGGGATGCCAGGAACACCAGGATTGCATAACTAGTCGGGTGTATAGTATGGAAGCGACATCGTAAAAGGATTTTTTATACAAAAAAAAAAACTCCGGGATTCTTGGATTGCATAATTATTTCAAATTAATGTTTAACCCCCGATGCAAATATGTGTGTACCTATGTAGAGTGTAAGAAGAAGAATGGAGTGTGTTAGTAAAACCAAAAAAAAAAAACATATATTAATATAATTGTCCCTATTATTATAATTGATACAAAAGCGCGTTCCATATTAGCCAATATCTCGGGCCTTATTACAAAATACTTATGGTTTAAAACAAGACTAAGGTAAACCCAGGTTTAAAATATATCCATCACTTTCTTATGTCATATAACAAAAAGAGACGGGGCTATTTTAAAACCTAGGTTTTTCTTAGACCAACTTTTGTAATAAGGGGGTTCAAGTTTAGGTGAAAATGCATCCGAATATCCGATCTCTAGTTATAACTCATAGTATGATCTGCCCAGTTGTTATTTCACCACGAGCTCCTTGCAATTCTATTATAGAGAGCGAACCAATCATCATTTCCAACACACAACTAAGCCAGCAGGACACCCGGACTAATAGGTACTAAATAATTCCTGGTAGAAAACTCAATAGAACTTCCCGACCTGAAAGTCGATCATGCCTTGCTTAGCAGAAGCGCGGACAATCGTCAGACCACAGACCATTTGTAATAGTTTTAAGATTATGATTACCGCTGGTATAGGGCAGTCTGGAGGATCAACATGGCCCAAGTTGAGGAAAACTATTAAATTATCCCCACAAAAAGTCTTGAGAAATCCACAATAATCCGCGCTAACTAAAGTAGTGTGATGCTTGAAGCCACCGTCAACTTTCTTATACGCGACTATTTCCACCTGAAATGACATCGTTAGTTAAAATTGTATTTCTACACAAATTAAATACTATTTTGTTCCCATCAAATAAATAGGTAAGGAACGTTAAATATAAGTAATGAATGTGTGCTATCTATTTTGTTAAACCCAATTGTGTAGCAGTTAAGCCGCGTATCCACTAGGCAACAATTGACGCGCTACATGTTGCTCAACATGTTTCTCAACATGTAGCAACACGATGATCAACAACGTACAACAAACTCATGCGTACTAATTCTTTCAGCGTCATGTTCCGCGTCATCGGGCAATGTTGTCGAACATGTTGAGCGTCACATGTTTCGCGTCAATTGTTGCTTAGTGGTTACGAGGCTTTATCCACTACACGTTCGGCTTATTACTAGCGGACAGGAACAAAAAACTTGAAAACGACTTTTTTCATCGTTTTATTATGTCCAGTTTGAACAGTCCCTGAAATTTGGGCTACCCTTTAAAAAGTAACACAGTTTATAATTTCGATTTATTAGGATCTTAATTGGACTTTTATGACCCAAATATATTTAAATAGGTACTTTATTCTTGCCATACGGCATTAGTGTATCAGCCCAGTTGCCAAGTCGCAAAAAAAGGAGTTTACCTTGCGAAAGGTTTGTCAGTCCTAAATTTTGGATGTGTGTCATGTTTAGGTGTTCTTATGAAAAGGAGGATGGGCGTTTTGGTACTCATATCCAATCAAAATGAATTTACGATCGTTGGATAGCTCTTTTCAAGAGTACAAAAAACTACTAAGGCAGCAAACCCGTATCAATTGTCTGTTTTGAAATATAGTCTTCAGAAGATACTGGATATTCAGTTCGAAATAGAATTTAAAAAAATCATGTCGCCGGTTTCGCTTGACCGATTTTGATGATATTTGCACAGATTTTGAGCTAAATAAAATTCAGTTATCGGATGAAAATCACAACAAAATCGGTTAAGTATTTTTTCAGTTAGGAGTGATCTACGAGTATCTATTAAACATCGAACGCGTTTTTTTATGCCTAAAAATAAAAGTCGTTTTCCAGCAATTAGTTTTGGTCAATGTAATTTAGTTTGATGTACAGAGTACGTAGATTTCGGCTATTCGGGTCTTTTTACACCCTGTATACTTACATACAATAAATGATAAAACTTACTTCGAACTTGTTTTATTTACCTAGATAATGAAAAATATTAATAATAATTATTGTAATACTACGCCAAAATGGAGAAAAATGACAATAAAAGTATGTGTACTTAATAGGATGTAACAAAAATAAATAACTTTCAAGCAGGATTCCTTCGATCGGACAGTGAATCGGGACTAGCGCTATGGTTATTCTTAATTTACACAAAAATACCTTTCCAACGGTATATCATTCATATCGATTGGTGCCAGTACCAGACTTCATACATTTGTGCCCATCATCCTTTCAAGTTTTCGAACTTGAGTGACCTCGGTGCGCTCCGCCATCTTGGATTAAAGAACCCAAAAAATTGTTTTTATTAACAGAAAACACATTTTTTAGCATTTCTTATTTTTTATTCCGGACTCAGAAAGAGAGATTTTATACGTGTGAAGCCCATTTAGCGTTTAGCCCAAACCTATGTCTGTCAGTATGTCTGTCTGTATGTCTGTGCATCTGTTTGTGGCACCGTAGCTGCGAAACGGATGACCTGATTTTGTTAAAATTGTTTTTGCTCGAAAGCTGGTTTAATCACGACAATTATAAGCTACGTTTGATAATGCTCTTTTCGCAGTTAGGTTAGGTAGGTGTGCATTGTACGGCATTGCAGCCGTTGTAAGATCATGGAAGTGAATTTGCTACCTAACCTAACAGGACTGACGGATCTTTTGCAAGGTAAAACTACTTGACGACTGGCCTAATTACCAAGTTCTGAAACTTACGCCGTACTCAAAGTTGAGGTCGCTGTCGAGGTCAACATAGCAGTCAAAGCTGTCGTGGGTTCGGTTCAGTTTCTTGCGGTTAAATTTCAACTTGAATTTATACTGATCGGGCTCGTCGCACATATCTATGTTTTCAATAACCCATTGTCCTTTGCCCTGTATGATTTAAGAAAAATATTTAAAAAGATGTGCAATCAAGGTGCAATGAGCATCTTTATTTTTGTAGGGTTCCGTATCAAAATGGTAAAAGAGGAACCCTCATGGTGTGACTTCGTCCGTCCGTCCATCGGAACGTCTGTCTGTCACGGCTGCTTATTTCAGGAAATAATAGTACTGCTATCGATTTGGGACCATGGGGGATTTTGTATGGACCCCGTCCCCACCCTCCAACAGTCATGGGATACATATTTATATGTTCGTTAGGAGCCACAAAAATAGAATGTACCTGTTTTAGGTGAAAAATGGACGGATAAACAAAAATCGTTTTTTCTTTATCAAAAGTACTTTTTTAAGATAAGTAATGTTTGTGTTGATGCTGAAGCCCTGAAGCTTTTCTGCCTGATGACATTGCTTTCACAGTAGAATATTAAACCAAATCAAACCAATATCTCGTGCAGTCGTGTGCCTGCGTATGCGTTACTAAACAGCGTATTTCTATTTAGCGATCATTCGCACGGGCGTATTTTTAACGCGGCTTTAGGGAAGGTTCATATCTGACGGAATGAACCTTCGTCAATACTTCGCCGATCTTCCGTCGCGTAATTTACACGAGGAATTTTAGTAACGCATCTTCGGTCAGATGTGTACGGTGTGAGATGTTTGTATGAAATTATGTGCATCGGCGGAAGATCGGCGACGCATTTTCCGTCAGATATGTACCGACCCTTAGAAAACGTGTGCAACGCCAATTCGAATCAACGCTCACCGCCGAGCGTTGAGCCGAATTTGCTTTAGGTAGATAATATAATTGTAGCCACTAATATAGAGGTATGGGATATTCGAGAAAAATATTTAGAGCTTTTTTTCAAAATTCCTTAGTAGTCCAATATTATAACAAGTTTATCATAATAGTAAAACAGTGTTCACTTTGCCATTTTTGTATTCCTTTTCATTGCATACTATGAAAAACAAATAATAAATACTGACATAAAAATATGATTTATACATAATACCCCACACATTTGAATGATGCCGCCATAGTAAAATTTTTTCAACGTATTATTACGCTTCGAATGAGAAATGTTTCAAATCTGTTGGAGGGTGGGGACATTTTTTCTCAAGGTCCTTTGGAATAGTTTGAAATAATGCTTGTCCAACAGAGCAAAAACTAAAAAAAAAACATTGCCGGACCGAAGTGGGGAGTAAAAATTTTGAAATGGGTTACTAGGTCAAATGTAGTATGATACTACATTTGACCTAGTAACCCATTATATGATTTCACCCTTTTATATGATACTACTAGTATCATATAAAAGGGCTACGTTTGCACATTATAAAATATATTTTTATTTTCATTTATGTCGCATAGTTTTTGACTTATATGATGAAAAATGTCTTTAAAAATACCATTCCCCCGCCCCTTATCTCCGAAGTTTACAAAGCGAAAAATTTGGAATAAATCGAATTGATACAGGTTTATGTAAATATTACAGGAAAAATCGATGTCTGTAACTAACAGTTTTTTAAAAATCAACAAAATCATATACAAATTTAGTTGTGCGGTTCGAAAAAAATTCAAATTGAACTTTCCAAGGTCCGACTCGCCCTTGTTCGCTTTTTTGTCGTTGCCTTTGCTTTCGAATAACGTATCGGAACAGTCCTCTGATCACGGAATACAGATAATAGATAATGCAGGTGCCGCTACCTCAGGTTAAGGGCGGTTATTAAATTTGCCGAGAAGGTACTAAAAAAATTTTGAATGAAAATTTTAAAACCTCAAGCACGGTAATTATAGACACAATAGATAAGATAATTAAGTGTCGTCCTGGGACGACGGGCGCGGCGGTACGCAACCGGTATTAATTCAGTTTCTGTGCTGACTTTGTGCAAAAATTAATTACAAATAAATAAATCACCTTATCATCTTAAGGCACCGCACCGCCAGTGACGCATGAAATCGTTTGATCTTTTTTTTTCGGAAAAGATTTAAGCTTTTAAAAAAATCCAGGAAACTCTTTATCACATCCGGTACAATATTATGAGCATGTACAAAAAAGTTATTTAAACGCTTATTTAAGAGGCATTTCATTCAAACCGAAATCGAAATCACTTAGCTTTTTTTCTATTACTAAATTAAACGTTTTGAATTTTGAATGAAACCTTCTGCAGATTACATTCATTTTATGCGTGTTCTCAACTGTGACGCTTAATGAGAATTATTAATACGAAGTAACACAATTTGGGGTACCTAGCGCCTTGACACAAGTTTGATAGTGTCTGAGACAACTCTTATTGTAACTTAATTCGTGAGCAGAAGCGTCTTCCACATGCCCGGAGACGATTAGAAACTTCTACTTGCTTTAAATTGTGCTAGGCAGCTCTAGGGTTATTTAAAATATATTTAACTCACAATAGGGGCTGTAGCCAAACTCGGTACTGACAAAATAGACACGGTAAGCACGAAAAATAATAAAACTTTCAACATTGTTTATTTGCAACCGAACAATAAAATAAATTAGGGATTTGCGCTTGCGCAGCTTTAAATACATTGATATAATAATATCCCATGACATGTCAGTAGATCATTTTGATTGTATCTGTAAGTAAATAAGGGGTATTTATTTTATCTCTTCACGCTATTTTATCTATAAGTACATATAATAAAATCGTAACGAAGTAATATCTGTACATTGAATATTTTTCAGAAAAAATAAGTGCAAATTGTTGGAAAAACGCTACAGTTGTCAAAAAAAGAGTTTTAAGAGCAATAGCGACCTGGCAGCGCGGCCAAGACGTGCGGCCCGGCCGCAGGTGTTGCGATTTGCAACGCGGCCAAAACCGCGGCTACAATCGTCAGTTGCATATACAGCGCGCTTCAAAATGGACGTTGAGGAAATAAAAGGCGTACAAAGGGATTGTTTCATACTTATTTCACCGACCTTCAGCAATATGATGGCAAGTTCTTTAATTATTTGCGGATGAGCAAGTCTTCGTTTGAAGAAAGGTTGAGAAAATTCTTAAATAAAAAACTCGGTTGGTGTAGTCTTCTTCCACAACGCCCTCCTCGTCTCAACCTCGGTTATAAATCTTTCCGTGTCGAACGTCATCGCGATGATCACAAATTCCGCTGTAGTTTGACAATACGTGCGGCCGCCGCGGCTAGTGAGTGCGCGTACACTGGTGTTTTGTCTACAATGCAATTGATCTCAGTGGCCGCAGCGGCCAGCGGCTGAACACGGGCCGCAAATGCGATTTAAAAAATGGTGGACACATCATTGTTTAGTAGTTTCGACACAGTGTTGTTTTCCGACTTCCACGTGGACGAAGTCGCGGGCACAGCTAGTAAAAAATAAACAAAAGATTTAAAAAAACCGTATAACATATAATTATCCATAATATTATCCGTTTGCACAACCATACCATCCATGTAATGCAGAAGAGATTAGAAACACTTTGTGGGCGACGCAAGCGTTCATGTAGTTTGAGCAGATGCTCACATTTTAACTAAATAAAATACGCGGCAGCGCTTTTTAGACTTAGTTTTCAGGTAGTTGCGCTAAAAAATAGAAATAACGTCGTCTTATGCTTGTGGGCTGGGTAGCGCATATTTATGGCATTCCGTTTTCAATACGACTTCCAAGGAGAGATGAGTTCGATACGCTTTTCTCAGGGTCTATAAACAACTCAAATATCGTACGTAATATCTTGAGGCGAGGAATTACAGACGCCTTTTCAGCCACTGCAAATGACTATATTATGCCAGATGCTTCTAATATGGTGATATTGTAACGATGACATACTTAAAAGATGTTGAATAAAACTGCTATAGTGTAGAATTAACGTATTTATTTAAGTTAAAACCGAATACGATTACGACTCGCTAAAGCGAGAGAGTTAATTACTTTATTAATGTCTTTCATAACAATACTGCAGAATTTATAAATTGCATAAACAAAATACGCTCGAGCAGGCGCGTGATACGGTACCCTCAGGCAGAGATTTGCAATTGAAGTCAAATTATAGTGTTGCTATAATAAAAGTTAAAGGGGAATGGGAAAATTACATACAACTCAAACCCAGAACCAACAGACACGAATCGTATTGGTATTTGTTACATTTAATGTACTAAACAATCCTCCCATATAATTTTTTCCCTAGGCGACGGCAGAACACAGTAAAATGAAGTCCAAGGTTGAAAAATATTTGATCGTGTAGTACAGAAATAAATAAATACTTTAGTAATCATTATATCGCAGTGCACTGCTGGGTATCTCACGTCCCCACAGATATAGATAGATCTAGATAACCCAAGTATCACGATCTGTTTGAAAACCAAGCGTGCCATTTTGACTACTTACTATGACGTCACAAGCACTATTTAGTGATGGGATAATCAAATCGATGCAAAGACGCTGCTGCGTGTGGCACCCGTCTCGTCCCATCCCCCGCCTAGCGCCAGCGCTCACCCAGCCAGCAGCACGCTGAAAGTCTTCGTAGTGAGAGGTTGCGTGCTCGAGCGCTCGCGTTCCGTCGACGTGCTAGTTTTTGGATACTTTTGCCATAATTTCAAGATTTTATCAATTTTATTGAGTGTACAGTAAAGAATTATTAAGAATCGATTTTGTGACAGGGTAATGAGATAGACAGAGAAATGAGATATATAGAGGGATGAGATAAACAGAGGAAAACCCGAGGCAACGATGCAGCAGATGAGCTCGCCAGAAGGGGATCGAGCATGAATGCGGTGGGTCCCGATCCCGAACCCATAGTGTCACTCCCCTTCGGATACCTTCGCACACTGCTAAGAAAACGCACCAGAGACCAATACAACGAATCATCGAACTCGACGAACTCGAATGTTCGACTCGCGACCTCGCCGCGTGATTAGCTCATGATTAAGGGCTCCGTTTGGCTCCGAAACTTGTCGGACAATCCCGAAACATGTACGAGACTAAACCGTAATTAATCATAGTTATGATAAGTAGTTTGGAAGTTAGTAGGGAACAGATGAACATACATACATACATACCCATATACATACCGGTCAAAATCATAACCCTCCTTTTTGCTTCACCGTAGTCTGGTAAAAATATAAAATCATTCCTTTGTTTCCGAAATCGATTCTCGAAAATCGGTTTGTTGCATAGAATGAACAGCACTAACCGCTAAAATTTACAGAAAAATGATAAAAGCGCCTGTACTACGAAACTGATGCGATGTACGATAGTATCGCTTGTTTCGATATTCATTACTTGTTAAAACAAAACGTCGCATCAACCGCTCCAAGTAAAAGACGCAATGTAATACGAATATGCAGCTTACTTTTGATGGCCTGTTTTTCTCAAAGAACAATGGGAAATTTTTTTTGGACTCTGTCCCCAGCAGTGTAGCACTATGGGCCATGTGTGAAAAAATAGATGTTATTCTGAATAACAAATTACTGAAAGAAAGCATGAAAGAATGAATGTATGAATGTGGCAAACAATATTTTTTTCTTAATTATTTTTATATTGTGTCACGCTTAGTGGGTTAAGGGTGGCTTGAGGAGTCAACCCTTAACGAGCAGGTGCACATAAAATCAGAATATAAGAATATTAAGGAAAACGCTTTTAACCATACAATAATATATTTTAATAATAGTTACAAAATTAGACTAGTTTACAGGGCGTGGTTCTTTAGACAATACGATACGAGGAGTCCAGGGTCTTCAGGTGTAGTAGGTAGTACTTAACTAGGAGGCTGCTGAGGCGCGGGAGAGGACAAAGTTTTTTTTTTTTCTATTTGACTGCTGTAGGTCGTCCTAGGGGACGGTTTCTACGTAACCGGGCAGTTATTGGCGTGACCTGAAGGGTCTCCAGCCAATGGGGGGGAAGTAAAATACTTAACCTAAGCTAACTACTTGTACTACACTAACATCATGACTACCTGCAACAACAGCACTAAGGGCGACCCCTAGTGGGACTCGGACCTCGGCTTAGGGCGTTGCTGGCGTATGAGGATGAAGTGCAGCGTGCCGGCCCTTTTATAGGCGCACCCCGCTAGTCGCCACCGCTGCACCGTCACAATTGGACTGCTCTTTATGATTACTATTTTATGATTATTATCATATTCTTAGATTTTAAAAACAACAAAGTATATAATATCTTCAGATATTACAAATGAATCTGTATGTGTATAGTTCAGTATACTTAGTAATAATCTAAAACGGTTACGGTAAAACGTAAACGGTTGTAGAAATGAATGCTTCTAAAAATGATGTTTATTATTTATATTAATACTATTTTAAATACAAAATAATCATGGAGGTTATGAATAAACAAATGTACCTAAACATGAAGGCTGAAGAAATGAATGATAAGATACAGAACCTCACTGATAATTAAAAATATTTCTTAATAAATATAATTTATTGTGTTTCTTTATGAATGAATAACTTTTTCCCTCATTATTCACACAATTACTGCCATACAATAAAATTATGTATTTTTGAAAAAGTGCTACAAGGGTGGGGACGCTTTTTCCCAATGTTCTTTGGTATTACCAGGTATTACTGAGGGTATTAGATTGAAAACAATTGATTTTAAAATTAATTACGCATAAAAATACTTACAGATGAAAGGAAACGTTTACTTTATTTTTTCTCCTCGAATTTGTACAGTTTTTACAATTTATAACCAAAAACCATTTTACATTTTTTATTTTTTACTGACGTCCGACTAGCTTGGCTCACCGATACAGACTGCGCGCGAAAGTGGCAGCTTACGATTTTTGTACGTAAGCTGGACACGCGAAGTAGTTGCTCTTGTGTTATCTAGGTCTATCTACACTCGCCGGCATAATTAGCGGAACTCAATAAAAAACCATGTTTTTTCCATAATTTTATATTGTTTATTCAACTCTAGTAAAAATTGCGCTTTTAAGTAGCATATAAAACTGAAATGTGACAAAATGTCACTTAACGGTCGTTTAGAAGTAGGACGGCAGCATTGCATTCTTTCATCAAATTCATAAAGGCGTAATAACTCAGATTACAGAACAATCATAATTTTTATGGCTAGTCTAGACTAGAGGCGACGGGGGCGAGCAGCGACCCAATTATTTGAATACCGGGCAGTTAATTAAATGGCGTAAATACAACATGTTGCTTGCGAGTTGTAAAAATATGTCCTATGTTTAAATGGATATTTCACGAACCTATCAATCATGTAGTCCGTAACCAGATAAGCTAAATGTGACCTAGAAATATAACATTACTAGAGGTCGCCAGCGGCTTCGCCCGCGTGGATGTCGTTTATAGCGTATTCCGCGTTTTTCTCTACTATAATATGCATATATTATACATATAAACCTTCCTCTAGAATCACTCAAAAACTGCATCAAAATCCGTTGAGTAGTTTTAAAGATATAAGCATACATAGGGACAGACAGCGGGAAGCGACTTTGTTTTATACTATGTAGTGATGAAGGATTGCATGTAGGCTTGGCTCGAATTGAACTGTTGACTATCAAAGAAATAAGTAATGCATCTTTTTTTAAATTGGTAATCCCAAATGTTTTCGCACTGCTGAACAGAAGCGACCATGTCAAGAGTAATGTGATAGATAAGCCCACTTGCTTCCACACTGTTGGAAAAATGTGAATTACAATAAGGACCAAGTAACTTTGACTTTCTGGCTTTAACATTTTGTAAAAGACACAACAACATAATCGTTCAGGGATGATACTATCATTACAGTTATAGCTCTTATCGTTACCTATGTCAGGATTGCGAGCAAGGTAAATGTAATAAATAAAACCAACATAGACTCTCCACCCTGAGAGTACTTGTATTTGGGTTAGTGTTAGTTACATGAACTAGATCACAATATAACACTTTACATATTACAAGATCATAAAATAAGGACAAGCTAGTCAGATATAAAAGGTCAGACTTCTTCAGCTGATGAACACAGAATGACCCGCTTCGTCGAATGACCACCGGCTTTATAACATCGGGTAGGTTGATCCATATCGACGAATACCTTCGTTTGTCAACATTGCCCAGTGCTGCCTGCTACCGATACCAAGTTTAGTATTAGTACCTCTATAGGTCATGACTATAATGACTATAATGGACACAAATCTATATTTGTGTCCATTAATAGGGTAGGTAACAGAAATTAAAAACAATTTGATTTAGATTTTTGTATTGTTCCAGTCTAGATTTCGTCTTAATCAAACGTGATTGACGTTTGTGTGGTGATTAAAATCAATACAACTTGTGCTCAATAACAAAGGAAACAAAATGACTATGAAACCGACCGTTTCGTTTAGTAAGTCTTACTAAATAAAACGGTCTGTTTCATGGCCATTTTGAAACATGACAATGGAGAAATTGGTTGGCTCTTGCTTTTAGAATAATATCCTGTAATTCACTGCTTTACAGCGGTTACGCACTGCATCCGATCCGAATCCGTGAAAATACGTTCCGAAGTAGCCATAGAAGTATTTGTATGGTAGTTTACGCACTACATCCGGCATCCGTCATCCGATTTCTATCCGTCATCCGTGAGTTTCTAATTCGGAAGAAAAATTGACGGACCGAAGTAGCCGTAGTATTGTTTGTATGAACGCTCTCGCATTACCTCGGATTCAAATCAGACGCCAAACGGATATGCCAAAGATGGCCGCCGAAATGTTTGAATTTGAATCAGAGATCGGAATAGTGCGTGAGCAACATCCGAATTCGGTACGAGATTTTTACTCTAGATCGGGATTTTCACGGATTCGGATCGGATGCAGTGCGTAAAGCAATAGGTATCCGAATTCGGTCCGAGTTTTTATATCCGTATTTTCACGGATTCGGATCGGATGCAGTGCGTAATCGCTCTTAGGGTCAAATCAGGATCAATAACTTAAGGTCAAGGCAGACTGCGACAGTAGGTAGTTAGGTACGTCGCGCGTTGTCGGTATACAGAGTGTAAACGAATTCGTGTAATTCCTTCAAACCACATGATCTATTAATGGTATAGATTAACCCCGCACGGGCTTTAGATTGATTAAAAATAAAAATACTTTTTTTTTCTCATTTATGGTTTTTATGTGCATAGAACATTTCGATGCCATGCACAAATGAATGAAGGCACGTCGACACAGCTGACGGGCGCGACTAGTGCGATATCGCTCCACGCAGTCAGTTAACTCGGGACGCTAAAATTACTCGGATACAGAATACCATGTTTCATTTTTTGAAAACTTTTTTTGTTGTTACTGAAAAAACCCTATGCAGAGTCAATCTGTGTCACAAGTAGATCACCCGGTTTGAAGGAATTACACGAATTTGTTTATATCCTGTATAGACCCACTACGAGTGACGATGTTTGAGTACGTCCGGCGCACCCTCGGCGGTCAGCCCTGCTACCAACTTCGCTGACAGGTAAATTTTTTACTACGGCATGACCTGGGGCCTAATTCTCCTAAAATAAATTGTTGCCAAACGCAATCGAACCACAACCGTCAGCGTCAGTCAGTTTTTGTTTTCGAAAACTTTCAAAATGATTGATTTTATTTTTTGTGTCAAACAAATTGACATCTTTTGAAATTGAGAACTACCTGAATGAACGGTTCGGCCTTGGTTCGGTTGCGATTTAACAAGATTTATTTTAGGAGAATTAGGCCCCTATTCTCGAAGAGAAGAAGGTATGATGGTTTGTAAAATCTTTCAGTCTGTCTCTGTTGCTAATGAACAAATTTCATCCAAAAAGAGCCGAATAAGATCCAAAAAATGTCGTTGATGTTTTGTGACAGTGTGCCTTGACTTTAAGTCCATCATCCTACGTGCGTGAAAAACACTTTGACGCGACGCGCGCGACTTTACGCGATATACAAGGTAATTCGGAAAGGGGCTACTAATCCGCGGGCCACTTAGAGCTCGTACACACGAGCGGCATGTTCCCAACGGCAGCAGTCGACCTATAGCGACACTTGCAGTTGCTGCCGCTGCCGCTGATCTTCGAAGTTGAAATGTCGACGGCTGCAGTTACCTCTGCCGTTGGGAACATGCCGCTCGTGTGTAAGCGCTCTTAAAGTGACATTGCTGGGGAGGTTGTTGTTGTTTGTGTGCGCCGTTTCTTCTTCACAGCAAAAACACTAGGAAGCGGTGAAGGGAGGGGCGCTTTTGTGGGATGTATTTTATGTAATTTAAATGTTCAAAAAGAACTAAGTAATTCTAGTCCATTTTGAATAAATGAGTTTCTGTTTTTAAAACAGTGTTAAAATTTCATAATTCGATCATTTTTATTCCATGCAGAATTCTATTTATTATAGATTTTTCAAAAAATCTTCTTCCCTTTTTAAGTTACAAATCAGAAAATGGAGCTTCTATCCCGTGACCTCTAATATGACCTAAAATGTGTACACAGGTGCTTATAGCTGAAGATAGATTATAGCGTATTTTTTATGAAAATTTTGAACAGCTTCTCTTAAACTGACTTGGGGAAAGTTTTAGAACAAAACATATTCATTATTATGTGTACTTCAACACCGTTTCGGATTAGTACCCCCCTTTCCGACTAAACTTGTATAACAAATAGCTGTGTCCAACTTGGTAAGACATGCGAACTATTGTAATTTTTTTAACGATTGTGCGACTATGCTCATAAGATTTGACAAAACGCGTCGCAACAAATTTTTCGCACACGTAAGGCAGCAGGTTGCACTAGGTATACTATATTAAGCCATAATCATTGTCATTGTTTCGATCCTCGCACACGACCCATATTTTAAAAATCAGGAATCGCTCTTTTTTGAACGTTAAGTATATATGTACTTCGTATGTTCCAAATACACCTAGGTCGGGTATCTCTCCGTAGTCCACCACGAAATTGTTCATTGTTGTTATTCCCTGCAATAATATTAATTACCGTTATATTTTGCAGGTCTAATCTAAAGTTTAGACTTTTACACATTTTACAGGTCTACCTTAGGGTAGACCTGTAAAATGTGTAAATGTTAAATGGACTGATCTTAAGAATAATTCCCAAAAAGCTAGCTGCAACAAATATACCAGGTGTAAGGTGACGGTGTACCGAAAACTGAAACAGTGAATTCAGCCTATTATCATATACCTATGTTATTCTGAATTGAAAATAAGTGGAAATTTTGCTCGGAATTTTCCGACTTTTCCGATTTTTCTTTTCACAAATTTTACATTTCTCTGCTGTAAAATAAGCAATCCTATTAGGACACACAGCGCATTGCAAAAATAAAATGTATTTTTTATAAATCGGAAAATTCGAAAGATTTCGTTGATATTTTCCACGGATTTTCAATTCAAAATAATAAACTAAATTCACTGTGTCAATTTTTGGTAACCTGTCCTTTACACCTACTTTATTTACCTGTCAAAACACTTATTGAAATACAATAATTTGTCTAACTAGTTGTCACGATCCCGTGGCAAGGTTTTAGGACATGTTATCCTCTATCTAATAACTAATGTTGGGCGTTATAACATATAACAGCTAATATAATTCATTATACATTTCTAATATTCTAACCATTATTTATTTGCAACAAAGACTGTTATAATATATATTATTGTCTATAGGTAGTAGTCGCCCGCCACTCGCGTCGAGTCGTTAAGTCGGCCGAAAGCGTCACACAATTATGAACTTTAACCCACAAATAACAAGAGCAAATTTTTACCACCGTTAAAATAACATAAATATTTATATAATATTAGTATGAACTGGTTTCATATTACGGGCAAAATAATATTGTCGTACTTTACATCGTATTAAAGCGTCACACAATTATGAACTTTAACTCACAAATAACAAGAGCAAATTTTTATTACCGTTAAAATAATTTTATATTATATTAGTGTAAACTTAGTTTCATATTACTGCAAGTCTTCTGCTCTATTAATAATTAGTGTTCCTTCAATACAATACAATATAATATATGTATATTACAACAGTTAAAAACAACAGTTTGAAAATTATAATATAATGTATAATGCATTAGAAAAATATATCAGTTACGCCCAACATTACTAATAACCCAGTTATGCTTTCTACAGGGCGTCCCACGACTTTGCCACATGGAGGGGAAGTACCTTAAATACTGTAGATAGAAAAAATTACTGAATGAAGACTTCATTTTTATTTTAAAAACAATACGAACTGCATTCAAAGAATTTTAAATAATCATGTGTCTGAACCGGGAATCGAACCCGCTAAATGTGAAAACTAAAAAATCTGTAATTTTATTGTACTAATCGAAAGGCTCGATCAGATACATTTTTTTCTTCCAAATAACATAGCATCTAAAATAAAAGGAACACCATGAAATTTAACATTTAATTTAAGATTTTGTTCAGAATAATGAAAAGCATTTTCTCTATGTCGTTTGTTAAAACAACTGACTTTATGTACTACTTTCTGCTTTGTTACTATTTCGAAGTATTATTTCAAATATTCTCCATGAAAAAATAAATAAATCAACGGTAAGCGAGATTACTAAAAGAGTTACAATTTGTATACAATAGGAAAAGACATATTTTGAGCATTTAATAAATTAAATTGTTTGTAAGTTGCCCAGTTCAACGTGTCTTAATATTTCAATTAAATGTTTTTCATGGTGTTCCTTTTATTTTAGATGCTATGTTATTTAGAAGAAATAAATGTATCTGATCGAGCCTTTCGATTAGTACAATAAAATTACAGATTTTTTTGTTTTCACATTTAGCGGGTTCGATTCCCGGTTCAGACAGGTGATTATTTAAAATTCTTTGAATGCAATTCGTATTGTTTTTAAAATAAAAATGAAGTCTTCATTCAGTAAATTTTTCTATCTACAGTATTTAAGGTACTTCCCCTCCATGTGGCAAAGTCGTGGGACGCCCTGTATAAAAGTGAACCATTTCTAGATACATTTTTTTATCATAATTTTTAAAGTGAGGGGTTTTCAACTTTAAAATTATATCTCAAAAATGGTTCACTTTTGTATAAAGCATTACTGGATTATTAAATAGCGGATAACATGTTCTGCAATCCTACAACGGGATCGTGAACAATAACCAGTAACGCTGTCTTTCTACATACATACATAAACTCACGCCTTTTTCCTATGGGGGTAGGCAGAAACTGCAGAACTTACATACTCCTTTCGCTTCGTTCACGTTCATACATCTTGTCATACACGCACGCCGTTTAAGTATACCTACTACGCACTTGTCCTTTTTTAAAAACATCACCAAAAACATCGATGTATGTCCTTCTAGGGCGTCCTCTACTGGCGTTTCCACTGACATCCGCCTTATAAATTCCTTTTCTTGCTATCTTTCTATCATCAGATATTTTGATAATTATTATAAATATCAGACTTTGACAAACCCTGACCCATACTTTTTAAACCGGAACACAGCAGTGCTATGTTGTAATCATTATCATTCAACCGAAAGACGTCCACTGCTGGACATAGGCCTCTCCCAAGCATCACCACATCGACCGGTCTTGTGCTTCTCGTATCCTGCGGATTCCCGCGACGTTCACCAGACCATCGGTCTACCTTGTGGGAGGCCTACCCACGCTGCGTCTTCCGGTACGCGGTCGCAACTCCAGAACCTTTCGGCCCCATAGGCCATCCGTTCTGCGAGCAATGTGCCCCGCCCACTGCCACTTAAGTTTGGAAATTCTTCGAGCTATATCGATTACCTTGGTTCTCCTGCGGATCTCATCATTTAAAAAGAGCTAATTTACCTAAACTTCAAAGAACACAGACAAAAACTGGAGACTTCCTTACGATAACATTTTTTTTCGTGAAAATTATTCCGGGTTTCGGGACATCACTAAAGTACATTTAATATTAATGTTAATAGTACAGAAAACAATTAAATTCGTTTCCTATTTTTGTTTCCCAAAACTGTCACAAAACCAGATGACACGTTTTTCATTGTTTTTAAAAAAGAGATTGTTTATTGTTTTCAAAAAAGGAGATTGTCTTTTATTTTTTGAAAACAAATGAAAGACAAACTCCGAGAAAATTCTCCCGAAAAAAAATGTTGTCGTAAGGAAGTCTCCAGTTTTTGTCTCTGTTCTTTGAAGTTTAGGTAAATTAGCTCACCCTTTTCCGATCACTGATAATGACACAGCTACTTCTTTTGCGAAAAGAGGAACACGCAAAAACAAAAAAAAACGATTGTGCTCTTCAGTTTTATACAACTACAATAAACCAATTACGATAAGTGTGCTGTTCGTCGTTGAGGAGTTCCATTCTCTATCTCCAAAACGCTTCATAAGATCATAATAAAATTTATACGATACTACCTTGCGGGTTGGTCGGAAAGGGGGTACTAATCCGAAAAGGTGTTAAAATACCCATAACTATGATTTTGTTCTACAACTTTCCCCAAAAGTCAATATTTTAAGAGAAATTGCTGTTCAAAGATTCCATAAAAAATAAGCTAAAATAAACATTGCTGATAGATAGATAGATAGATAGATATACTTTATTGTACACTAAAAGAAATAAAACAGTAGGAATACACATGATTAAGAATAGTACAAATGGCGGTCTTATCGCTTAAAGCGATTTCTTCCAGACAACCATTGGATGGAAAGAATTGCTAAGGAAAATATAAAGGCAGTTTGCAGCGTACAAATATATAACCTAATAAAAAACATCTGGAATTAACTAAATAACTAAATATAAATACATAATATAACACAAAAATATATATAAACATATCTTAAATATATATATATACATACTCAAATAAGGTAAAAATATTTAAATACATAAACATATAGACAATTTTAAAAAAAAAAACTACTAGACAGCAAGATAATGTTCCTTCACCATTCTTTTGAAGGAGTACAACGACTGAGCACGCCTCACAGACACAGGTAGTGCATTCCACAAGCGTATGGCCTGGACAGTGAAGGAATGATCAAAGAATCTTGTGGAATGCAGAGGCATCTTCAGTTTTAAGTTTTCCGATGATCTCAAGGATCGTGAGTGTGAATCACGCATGAACTCAAAACGTTCTTTAAGATAAGAAGGGGTTGTAGGATTGAATAGAATACTGTATAGTAGGGAAAGAATATGAGTATTCCGACGAAGGCGTATTGGAAGCCACTTGAGTTTAGCACGAAATTCTGACACATGATCATATTTACGTAAACCAAATATGAATCTTATACAAAAATTTTGAAGTCGCTCAAGTTTGTTAAACTGGTCCTCGGTGAGATCAAGATAGCTGGCATCGGCATAGTCAAGGATGGGATGAAGAAGAGATTGTGCAAGCGCAGTTTTAGTAGCAGTGGGTAGAAAGTTACGAAGCTTTCTCAAGGATCCGGCTGACGCAAACATCCTACGACTGGTTTCTTGCAATTGTGGATCCCATGAAAAGTTCTTGTCCATAAAGATCCCCAAGTTTTTTACTTTTTCGCTAAAAGGTACCTGGATACCGTCAAAGTAAACCTGTGGAAGTTGCAACCAGTCGATTCTCGAAACCATCCGAGAGCTGCCCAAAACAATGACTTGTGTCTTCGTAGGGTTGACTCTTAGTCCGTAGGATTTGCTCCACTCAGAAATTTGGACAAGATCTTCGTTGATATTGACGATGGCTTCTGATAAACGTCCCCACGGTGCTTGCGAGTAAATTTGTAGATCATCTGCATAAAGGTGGTAAGAAGAAAGCAGTTGATTAGAGATTGAATTAATAAATATTGCGAAGAGTAATGGGGATAAAACGCCACCCTGCGGCACACCAGCAGTCGTATTACTCCATGAAGATAACTTATCCTCAATACTAATACGCTGTCGGCGGCCATACAGGTAACTACGAAACCAATCAATTGCTGTTGGAGATATGTTAAGCGAGCTAAGTATGCCAAGCATAATGTCGAAGTCAACAGTATTGAAAGCATTGCTAAAATCCAGCAATGCCAGTACCGTTAACTTCCCATTTTCCATGCCTAGCCTGATGTCATCCGTAATATTAACCAGGGCTGTGACAGTACTATGGCCAGGACGAAAACCGGATTGGAAGGGATTTAGAAGTCTATTCTTACAAAGGAATGTACTTAACTGATTGTGAATTAGACGTTCTAAGACTTTGGAGAGGAATGGAAGTATGGATATTGGACGATATTCAGAAAAGGATGCTGGATTGGGTTTTTTTGGTAAAGGAATAATTTGGGCGTCTTTCCAGGCATTTGGAAAAGCACCGCTAAGGACAGAGTTGTTAAGGATGTGACATATGACAGGGAGGATTTCGTCGAGGATAGGAAGGATCATATTACGGCTGACACAGTCACTTCCAACTGCGTTAGACGTTATGGACAAGATGCCCTTCTTAACATCACAAGCAGCGAATTGATTAAAGACGAAAGAGGAATAATCGGGAGTCGGAAGAGTAGAAAGGTGATTTAGAGTATTTGCTTTAGTTGTCCCATCAAAATTGGACGAGGCCGTGAAATGTAGGTTTAAAGAATTAATATCGAGATTGTCAGGAATTGTATCCTGACGCGATTTTCCGATTCCCAATGATCTAAGAAACTTCCAGACCTTCGCTGGATCTCCATTTTCCACTGAACTATGAATATGTTGGCGTTGAGCATTCCTACACACCTTATTGCAGTGATTTCTAGCGCTCACATAACGTTCCCAGTTCAACGGGGTTGCGCGAGATTTATATCTAGACTTCGCCGCTACTTTTCTCGACATAATCCTTTTGATGTCATCTGTAAGCCACGGCGACGGTAGATGTTTCACCCTTATAGCCCGAACAGGAGCATGGACGTCGAAGAGTTGAATTATGCGTTCGGTAAATAAATTAACTTTTTCGTCAACTGTCTCCAAAGTCGTGAGAGGCACCCAATCAATGTTATTGGCATCCGCTCGGAGGGCTTCAAGATTCATGTTACCGTTGCAGGGTTAAGTGTAAATAAAAATTGCTCTCTGAATTTATTTAAATAAAACAATAAATAATAACTTTATAAATAATATTAATGCAAATTCTATCAATTTAATAAAGCTACCTGCCGGTAAAGTGTTATCTCCTTCAAATCTTTCTTCTTTCACTATCAATAAAAACTTCACTTCATTTCTATCTTCAAAATAAAAAATGGACCCAATCCAGAGCTCGCTGTCCGAATTGATGGAGGTGTTCCATAAGCGGATGTCGGAGTTTGAAGCCCAGTTGCAGCAAGCACCAAGTAGCCCATCCAGCTCCACAGGTTTGGCTGCCGACTTTGCTGCCTTTAAGCTATTTGTGAATGTAGCGCTTCGCAGCCTGCAGCAGCAAGTTGAGATGCTTGCCCAACAAGCCGACAATATGGAGATGCGTAGCCGAAAAGGGATTTTGTTGCTGCACGGTGTACCCGAGGTGAAGGATGAGGACACTACACTTATTGCGGCCAACACCATCAAGGAGCGCCTAAACATGAGCGGGTTTGATGTCAGCGACATAAAGCGGTGTCACAGGATGGGACGTTCTGCAGGTCCACATAAAACTCGTCCCATATTATTTAAGGTACGAGACATGGCAGTCCGGAGCAAGATTTGGTTTGACAAAACCAAATTAAAGGGTTCAGGTATCACACTCTCCGAGTTCCTGACCAAGGCGCGGCACGACCTCTTCATGGCTGCGCGGAAAAGGTTAGGTGTGACCAAGTGCTGGACGAGGGATGGCTTCGTCTATGTTATTGGGTCGGACGGCTTGCGGCATCGCATATGTTCAGTCGCAGAGCTGAATGACATGGGACAGCAGGCGACTGCAGCTACAGATTCCACCACCGCTGCCACTCCTGAGAAGCCTATCACGACTGCTGCTCGACCCAAGAGGGCTGCCGCCAATAGGAAGTGATGCCTCGGTTTTCTTCATTCCTTAGGGTCAAAGTCCGGGTAATACGTTTAACTTTAATGCATGTCACTGTGTCCAGTATACCCTCTATTTTGTCCGTTGTATTCTTTACTATCAACTATATTGATATTTTTAGTTTCATGTATTTATTTAGTCAATACCTTCACTGTTCACTTCTGACTGTCATCAATTCTTCTGTCACTGTCACTAAGGTCATGTCAATTGTCAATAACAACGTTCCATTTCATTTCTTAACTTATTTAGCATTGGAAAATTCTTGTTGTCAAAATCATGTAATGTATGACTAGTGGCGCCACCCCTATTTTTCTATTCTTTTGTGCACACTAAGAATAATTGTATTTACCCGGACTACTCAAGGTCCTGTGTTATTTAAGTTTTACTTGTTAATGTTATCTGTATGTGAGTGATGCGTTTTTGTTTTGTTACAATACCACACAGCGCCGGCGGGTGGATTGAATTGATAATTTAAATTTTAAATTAATTTTTGTATAGTAGATATATTTATTGTATTTATATTATATATATTTATTATTATTATTTATGTCTATATTAGATAATGGTACCGACTCCGATACTTTCTACTCAGCAAGTAGCGACGATGACGACAGTTTTGCTAGTATTCCCTCACTTGCAGATACACTTGAGTCACAGTTTTCTGATGTTTCAAGGAATTTTAATGTGATTCACATCAATGCCCAGAGTATTCCGGCTCATTTTAACGATATGCTGGCAAATTTTGACTGTAAGAATATTCATGCTATTCTTATTTCTGAATCGTGGCTGAAGCCTTGTCTCTCTACTTCTGCTTACTCTTTGCCCGGTTTCAATTTAATCAGGAATGATCGCACGCATGGCGGTGGTGGTGGTGTTGCCATATATCTCCGATCACATATTTCATTTTCAATTGTAAATGTGTCTACACAGCCACCACCGGCAAATGCTGGCGAGCATCTTTTTCTAGAAGTAGAGCTCCATCATTCTAAAATTCTTCTAGGCGTCTACTATTGCCCCTCCCTAAGGGTTAGTTTCTTTTCCTCTTTAGAAAATATTCTTGAAAATCTTGTCGCCTCTTACAGTCATACTATAATAATGGGTGATTTTAATACCTGTCTTCTTAAAAATGATTTCCGTTCTTCTTCTCTTCATTCTATTATAGAATCTAGCAACTTATCTATTCTCCCTCTGAATGCTACTCATCATTTCCCAAACTCTGTTCCATCACTTCTCGACCTAATTTTTGTTTCTTCTCGTGATCATGTCGCTAAACACGGTCAGTGTTCCGCTGACGCCTTTTCATATCACGATCTGGTGTTCCTTTCGTATAAAATTCGTCCTCCTAAGGCAAAGCCAAAAATTCTCTTGCAGCGCAGTTTTGGTAACATGAATCTTGAAGCCCTCCGAGCGGATGCCAATAACATTGATTGGGTGCCTCTCACGACTTTGGAGACAGTTGACGAAAAAGTTAATTTATTTACCGAACGCATAATTCAACTCTTCGACGTCCATGCTCCTGTTCGGGCTATAAGGGTGAAACATCTACCGTCGCCGTGGCTTACAGATGACATCAAAAGGATTATGTCGAGAAAAGTAGCGGCGAAGTCTAGATATAAATCTCGCGCAACCCCGTTGAACTGGGAACGTTATGTGAGCGCTAGAAATCACTGCAATAAGGTGTGTAGGAATGCTCAACGCCAACATATTCATAGTTCAGTGGAAAATGGAGATCCAGCGAAGGTCTGGAAGTTTCTTAGATCATTGGGAATCGGAAAATCGCGTCAGGATACAATTCCTGACAATCTCGATATTAATTCTTTAAACCTACATTTCACGGCCTCGTCCAATTTTGATGGGACAACTAAAGCAAATACTCTAAATCACCTTTCTACTCTTCCGACTCCCGATTATTCCTCTTTCGTCTTTAATCAATTCGCTGCTTGTGATGTTAAGAAGGGCATCTTGTCCATAACGTCTAACGCAGTTGGAAGTGACTGTGTCAGCCGTAATATGATCCTTCCTATCCTCGACGAAATCCTCCCTGTCATATGTCACATCCTTAACAACTCTGTCCTTAGCGGTGCTTTTCCAAATGCCTGGAAAGACGCCCAAATTATTCCTTTACCAAAAAAACCCAATCCAGCATCCTTTTCTGAATATCGTCCAATATCCATACTTCCATTCCTCTCCAAAGTCTTAGAACGTCTAATTCACAATCAGTTAAGTACATTCCTTTGTAAGAATAGACTTCTAAATCCCTTCCAATCCGGTTTTCGTCCTGGCCATAGTACTGTCACAGCCCTGGTTAATATTACGGATGACATCAGGCTAGGCATGGAAAATGGGAAGTTAACGGTACTGGCATTGCTGGATTTTAGCAATGCTTTCAATACTGTTGACTTCGACATTATGCTTGGCATACTTAGCTCGCTTAACATATCTCCAACAGCAATTGATTGGTTTCGTAGTTACCTGTATGGCCGCCGACAGCGTATTAGTATTGAGGATAAGTTATCTTCATGGAGTAATACGACTGCTGGTGTGCCGCAGGGTGGCGTTTTATCCCCATTACTCTTCGCAATATTTATTAATTCAATCTCTAATCAACTGCTTTCTTCTTACCACCTTTATGCAGATGATCTACAAATTTACTCGCAAGCACCGTGGGGACGTTTATCAGAAGCCATCGTCAATATCAACGAAGATCTTGTCCAAATTTCTGAGTGGAGCAAATCCTACGGACTAAGAGTCAACCCTACGAAGACACAAGTCATTGTTTTGGGCAGCTCTCGGATGGTTTCGAGAATCGACTGGTTGCAACTTCCACAGGTTTACTTTGACGGTATCCAGGTACCTTTTAGCGAAAAAGTAAAAAACTTGGGGATCTTTATGGACAAGAACTTTTCATGGGATCCACAATTGCAAGAAACCAGTCGTAGGATGTTTGCGTCAGCCGGATCCTTGAGAAAGCTTCGTAACTTTCTACCCACTGCTACTAAAACTGCGCTTGCACAATCTCTTCTTCATCCCATCCTTGACTATGCCGATGCCAGCTATCTTGATCTCACCGAGGACCAGTTTAACAAACTTGAGCGACTTCAAAATTTTTGTATAAGATTCATATTTGGTTTACGTAAATATGATCATGTGTCAGAATTTCGTGCTAAACTCAAGTGGCTTCCAATACGCCTTCGTCGGAATACTCATATTCTTTCCCTACTATACAGTATTCTATTCAATCCTACAACCCCTTCTTATCTTAAAGAACGTTTTGAGTTCATGCGTGATTCACACTCACGATCCTTGAGATCATCGGAAAACTTAAAACTGAAGATGCCTCTGCATTCCACAAGATTCTTTGATCATTCCTTCACTGTCCAGGCCATACGCTTGTGGAATGCACTACCTGTGTCTGTGAGGCGTGCTCAGTCGTTGTACTCCTTCAAAAGAATGGTGAAGGAACATTATCTTGCTGTCTAGTAGTTTTTTTTTTTAAAATTGTCTATATGTTTATGTATTTAAATATTTTTACCTTATTTGAGTATGTATATATATATATTTAAGATATGTTTATATATATTTTTGTGTTATATTATGTATTTATATTTAGTTATTTAGTTAATTCCAGATGTTTTTTATTAGGTTATATATTTGTACGCTGCAAACTGCCTTTATATTTTCCTTAGCAATTCTTTCCATCCAATGGTTGTCTGGAAGAAATCGCTTTAAGCGATAAGACCGCCATTTGTACTATTCTTAATCATGTGTATTCCTACTGTTTTATTTCTTTTAGTGTACAATAAAGTATATCTATCTATCTATCTATCTATCAGCAATGTTTATTTTAGCTTATTTTTTATGGAATCTTTGAACAGCAATTTCTCTTAAAATATTGACTTTTGGGGAAAGTTGTAGAACAAAATCATAGTTATGGGTATTTTAACACCTTTTCGGATTAGTACCCCCCTTTCCGACCAACCCGCAAGGTAGTATCGTATAAATTTTATTATGATCTTATGAAGCGTTTTGGAGATAGAGAATGGAACTCCTCAACGACGAACAGCACACTTATCGTAATTGGTTTATTGTAGTTGTATAAAACTGAAGAGCACAATCGTTTTTTTTTGTTTTTGCGTGTTCCTCTTTTCGCAAAAGAAGTAGCTGTGTCATTATCAGTGATCGGAAAAGGGTGAGCTAATTTACCTAAACTTCAAAGAACAGAGACAAAAACTGGAGACTTCCTTACGACAACATTTTTTTTCGGGAGAATTTTCTCGGAGTTTGTCTTTCATTTGTTTTCAAAAAATAAAAGACAATCTCCTTTTTTGAAAACAATAAACAATCTCTTTTTTAAAAACAATGAAAAACGTGTCATCTGGTTTTGTGACAGTTTTGGGAAACAAAAATAGGAAACGAATTTAATTGTTTTCTGTACTATTAACATTAATATTAAATGTACTTTAGTGATGTCCCGAAACCCGGAATAATTTTCACGAAAAAAAATGTTATCGTAAGGAAGTCTCCAGTTTTTGTCTGTGTTCTTTGAAGTTTAGGTAAATTAGCTCACCTTTTTCCGATCACTGGTCATTATTTAGTTACTCAAAGCGGAAAAATGACCTTAAAGAACTAGAATTTACATTTTCTGAAGTCGGTACCTTCAATGTCCCTTGTCGGATTATTCATTCACTGGAGTAAATTGACAGGTCCAACCATTGTTGTTTGATCATCGTAAAATTTATATTTGGATGCTTAATTTAAGAGAAATAGGCATTCTATCGACGAAATCCAGGTCACTTTGTTTTTTTTATTTAAATTAAACGTTTTGAATAAAAGCATCACATACATCTTGAGGTATTAAATTTTTTTTTGTACTCCTATCTGCTACGCTTAGTGTCAATGATCAATACGAAGGAACACAATTTGAGGTAGGTACATATAGGGTTGCCATCTCTAAAATTTGGCAAAAAGGACAAGACGCGTGAAAACCCCGGATTTTAGAGCCCAGAACCCGGACATGTCAACAGGTTTTTTTTTAAACGTAGTTAGTGTACTAAAAACAGTTGTTTAGCGAGTCGGTTCGTTGGTCAGTGCGTGTGTCGCGGGCGGCCCAAAACTTTAAATTTTTAAACCCGGACTACATATGAAGTCCTGCCCGGATGCTCCCCGGATGCCCTCTAAACTAGGAAAAATCCGGGGAAACCAGGACGGATGGCAACCCTAGGTACATAGCGTCTTAACTTAGTTCATTATTATAGTGTCTTTAAGACAACTCTTATCGTAACTTAATTCGTGAGCAGCAGTCTCTTCCACATGTTCGGGGGGCAGTTAGAAACTTGTTTTAGATTGTGCTGTCTCAAAGATAATTTAAAAAATATTTAACTTACAATAGGGGCGCTACCCACACTTGTAACTGACGAAATATACACGGTAAGCACCAAAAATAATAAAACTTTCAACATTTTTCATTTGCAACATAACATTCATACATAAATAACACAATAAAATAAAATTTGGATTTGCGCAGCTTTAAATACATTCATAATAATATCCCATGACGTGTCAACAGATCATTTTGATTTTATCTGTAAGTAAATAAGAGGTATTTGCCCGGCACTTTATCTTAAATTCTATTAAACGTTTGAAATTATACTGTTCATTTCACGCTATTACTGTTGATGTAACAAAGATAAAACATGTGTAAAAAAAACCCTGTTTTAATTTCTGCATTAAAATGTTTTGAATTTTTTAGGCGATTCGCACACTGAACCGCATCACGCAGCGTAGTGCGGGAGTACGTGTTCTTATGTTGTTTGCAAGTATCTGTATTTGTATAGAAAACACGCATAGTGCAACACACTGAAAACGCTGCGCGTGAATGCGTTACCTACTCCCTAAGTCCTATTGTAAGTCAACAAAGTTAGTCGCCCGTCCGAAAATAGCCCGAAACGTAGGAATGAACTAAACAAGTGTCAAGTTCAGCTTTTCGGACGGGCAAAAACACGTCGGTAGTAGGGACAACTGTCAAATCGTGTTGTCATTCACTCTTAGTTCGGGCCCCGTAATAATCGTATGCCCGTAGGTGATAGGGAGTAGGAAACGCTCGTAACTAAGGCCGAAACCACGGACTTCGTGCTTAGGGAGTAGACCCCCAGATGCAGCCGCATCTGGTTAGAGTTACCTAGTGGCTTTTACACGGAGCAACTGCCACCAGACCGCCACAACCCAGCAAATCATAAGACCCTTACTTGTTAATTAGCCACGAGCCCCTGTATGACCGTGTGTTTAGATGCTCGAAGGAATATAAGGCTAAGTTCATATGATCGCGCGGAACCTATGAACTTACTAACCGCGCAGTGCAAAATCTTGCGCACGGGACGGAGCGCGCCGCGCTGTGCCGCGCGTTAATGTATACGATAAACAGTGGTCTCGAACCTACCGATTTTTCGGTATTTCTACCGATATGGAACCCCTTCTACCGAAATACCGAAATGTAAACAATTTCTCACGATTTTTGAGAATAGGAGGTTCTTCCGATTATTTACCGATTTTACACTTTTAAGTTGGTTTCTAATGAACCAATCACTGGTCTATTACATGCAAAACGACTCTTTAAAACAGCTAATTGTTATGATTTTGAAATTAATTCTTAGATGACCGCGGCTATGGCCAAATAATATTGTTAAAAAAATAATTATACTTAAGTGTGATTGTTATAAATTAGGTAGTCTACGTAAGTTTTTTTCAACAAATAAACGAATTTGATTGAATATTGTATTTTTTTTGTCAAATACCGATTTTGGGTACAAATATACCGATTTTAGCTGGCAACTCTACCGATCTCGCTCTATGACGTTCGAGACCACTGACGATAAACACTATTTAGCTTGATCTTGTATCGCGCGGTTTGTAGTTCCGCGCGGTAGCGCGCGATCATATGAACTTAGCCTAAATTTCATCACAGCAAAATTAGCAAATAATTGTGTTACTGCTGGATTTCTTTTCCTAAAATGAGAAGGGTTTAGAACTTAGTCCATCCCCCTTGGATGATGGTGATGGTGCTGGTTGGCAGAATACCACCGAGAACTTTTAGAAGCCCTCTCAGGTGTGCAGGTTTCCTCACGATGTTTTTTCTTAACCGTTATCATCATCATCATTTAGCCGAAAGGCGTCCACTGCTGGTCATATGCCTACCCCAAGCATCGCCACATCCACCGGTCCTGTGCTCCATGTTGGGGTGTTTTACCATAATCGCCACGCTTGGCAGGCGGGTTGGCGATCGCAGTATGGTTGTTAAAATACTCAGAGAACGCTGCTGCCCATCCTCTAGTGAATCCCTTAGTCGCTTTTTACGACACCCATGGGAAGAGATGGGTCCGGGTCGTCCCAGAAGGTAGTGCTATTCTTTACGTCCGGCACCACACGGCACCTTAACCGTTAACGTGCGTGATAAATCAAATTCAGGGGGAAACTCTCCGAAAACCGAACTACGAAGTTTCGGCTGATGATGGCACGTGTTCTAACCACAAAAGAGTTTCGGATCCGACGATCGATTCGATTTCCGGGTTTTGAAATTTTCTCTTTCGTTCACCCTACTCCCAAATGTTAATTGACGTCTTGAAGTTCGTTGTTTGATAATATTTTGATCGTATATTTGTAAGTTTGATATTCGTCGTCGTGTTTCGTTTCGATCCGAACAGCATGAGGATTACTGTGATGCAAGATAAACAAGAAGTCTAGTATATCCTCATGGGTGATTGCCAAGACCGAAAAATCCCTACTAATATTATAAATGCGAAAGTAACTCTGTCTGTCTGTGACGCTTTCACATCTAAACCGCTGAACCGAATTCGATAAAACTTGGTACAGAGATAGTCTGAAACCTGGAGAAGGACATAGGCTACTTTTATCCCGAAAAATACGGAATACGCGATAAACGATATCCACGCGGGTGAGTCAGCGAGCGACCTCTAGTATCTCTGTAAATGAAAAGCCAGACTTAGCTCTACATTATACAAGGTGTAACATAAATAACGCACAACCTCTTAAGGGGTCACTGTACTCATCATTATGAACAACTTTTACTATGCGACTAAATCTGAAATCGCGTAAAAAAACAGCTGTTCCCTACATTTTGACGAGTTATGCGAACATGTAGGGAACAGCTGTTTTTTTTCCGCGATTTTCGCTTTCGTCCCATAATAAAAGTTCTTCATAATTATAAGTAGAGTGACCCCTTAATAGGTTGTGCGTTATTTATGTTACACCTTGTATATCAGAACTTTTTTTTTGGTCTCTTGCTCCAGCCGACTTGTTTAGAGCTATCAGAAATAAAAAAAAAGTGGCAAACAGACGGACGGACGAAGTCGCACTATGAGAGTTCTTTTTTACCATTTTGGTACGGAACCCAGCAGCAGCAGCTTTCACAGGCCACTGCTGGACAGAAGCCTCTTCCAAGATGCTAGTACCTACATAACTGTGTACCAAATGATTACAAAAATTAAATTGTCATGACAGAA
Organism: Amphipyra tragopoginis; assembly: GCA_905220435.1. Classification (NCBI taxonomy): domain Eukaryota; kingdom Metazoa; phylum Arthropoda; class Insecta; order Lepidoptera; family Noctuidae; genus Amphipyra; species Amphipyra tragopoginis. The sequence goes on from HG991998.1 coordinate 8,941,507, forward strand.
ATCTTTTCAAATCATTTCGTGATTCTAGATTCTTCCCATTGTGTCAGAAAAATCAGATAAGGGCGAACCATGCCAGTCATTAAGGCCCTTTTGCACAACACCTCGCTAAGCTGTCAGAACATTTCTGACACGCGACTGCTTTTTAGGGTTCCGTACCCAAAGGGTAAAACGGGACCCTATTATGTGGTCAAGACTACATTGTTCTCTCTTAACTATCATAAATCATAGTACTTACTGTATTTACTGAAGTTGTTAAAGATATCCTTTTTTTTTAAAGAGTAACCATGGAGTTTCTTGCCGGTTCTTCTCCATAGGAAACGACTAATTGGAACCGTGCACCTAAATTCGACTTTTCATAAGCGCCTGTATTGGTATATGTGAAATAAAAAAAATTGATTTGATTTTTGATTTGATTTGATTATTACTAAGGCTCCGCTGTTCGTCTGTCTGTTCGTCAATGTATGAATGTGGCAAAATATTGTTTGCCACATTCATACATTCATTCTTTCATACTTTCTTTCAGTAATTTGTTATTCAGAATATCTATTTTTTACACATGGCCCATAGTGCTATACTGCTGGGGACGGGGTCCAAACAAATTTTCCCATTGTTGTTTTCACAGATGATGTATTTCTGTTGCCGCTATAACAACAAATACAAAAAAAAAAAACAATAAAATAAATATTTAAGGGGGCTCCCATACAACAAACGTAATTTTTTTGCTCGGTTTTGCTCGATATGATAACGGCAACAGGTAGACGCTTGAAATATTCACAGAATATTTAGTTATACAACGTGTGTTTTTTGATATTCCATGACTCTAGGCTTATATTATTTAAGTAAAAAGAACACAAAATCTCCTAGAATAGGTGGTCCAAAAATGCATAGTTTCGAAGATATAATCAATCATAATTAAATTATAGGTATCTAAGTTTCATTGATAAATAAGAGTAGGTAATTCATTTTTATTCAAACTAATCTTTCATATTTAAAGCTAAGAAAATGCGACGTTGTCATATTTCACGTAAGGGTACATTAATAATCGTGACTTTGTCGAATTATTTTGTAGGAAAAATGAAAACAAAAAAAATTATGATTGAAGAATAATTCATATGCCAGTTGGTTCTTTGATATGGTCTCAATCAGTGGCGTGCACAGAGATTTCAGACAGGGTATGCAGAAAAAAAAAGCTGGGTTCGTCATGACCACGGAATGCTAATTCAGGTTTACCTAGAAAACAAACTACATCAATCAACCGTTTGAAGATGTTTCTATTTCTGTCATCTTTCACGTTGTGCCTTTCAATATTTAACTAGGTATAACTGGCTATTTAAACTAGTCTCTATTCTACCTTTACCAAAAGTTTGGAACTTTTAAGCAGGATTCTAGACGTTTTTCTGAAGAATCATGCTTAGCAGCCGCTTTGTGGAAATTATTTAAATCTGAGTATCCACTAGGTCCAAACATTATTTATAACTTGATTTATAAACAAAATGCAAGGGAAACAATACAATGTATTTGTGTGTACACAACGAGTTAGCCAGTAACAGTCAGCATAAAACATTTTATGAAAATAACTAGTATTTATTACCTTTTCTTTGAGTTAAATCCAACCCGGGTACACACCTTCCCTTTGCAATCAATTTAACTGTTTCCTCAAAAGATAACGTGAAAACGCGGCCGATTTTAATTTATCTAATACACACATTTCGCCAGCACAGGTCTCACAGGTATAATTTTCCATTTTTACAATAAACTTACTAAATAATTAATCGACAGTCAATCACTTGCGCCAAAAAAACAATAAGGCGAAAAAACTTTGCAATTTAATACGTTACGAACTAATTCATACGAACGAATGAATCATTTGGTTAATCCGACTAAAATAAGTCGACCCTCTGCAACCAACAATTCAGCGGTGCTTTTACGTGTTCTCAATTTGGACGGTTTACAATGTAAGCTATGCCTCTAAAACTCCAACACGCGCAAACTTTTTCACGCACACAGTCACACTTTTTGCTGCGTACTACACGAGATGCGTTGTATGAAGAATAAGCAAGGCGTAGTACAGCTTATGCTCACGAGGTGCGCGGGGGCGCAAATGTTCGCCGCCATCGAGTTAGTTTCAAAATAAAGTAATAGATGGCGCGTAACAAAATAAAGTAATAGATGGCGCGTAACAAAATAAAGTAATAGATGGCGCGTAAGCTAAATTACCACGATTTTTTTGAATTATAGTTATTTATATCATTTAGAGGGGCATGTTTGTATGTATGGAACTACAGGGTATGCAGAGCTTATTTGCATGTATGGAGTGCACGCCACTGGTCTCAATCATACCCTAGAGTTATGGGATATCAAAAAAAACACCTTGTATATTCACTTTAAAAATAAATAATTAAATTAAATAAAACAAATATTTAAGGGGGGCTCCCATACAACAGACATGATTTTTTTGCCGTTTTTATAGATAGAGGTACGGAATACTTCGTGCGCGAGTCCGACTCGCACTTGTTTTTACTAGACCCCGCATACTGTTAGAATAGGGTATTTGACTGAAAAAATCTAATTAGTTCGTCAGTTAGATTATAAAAATATATTTGACCCGTATTTTTTCTTTTGTTACGTAAACCAAAATTGACGAAGATACGACACTTAAAATTGGCAAAACGTCACAAGCAAGTACAATGTTTACTTGCTTCTGACGTCACAAGCCCCCACTCTCGAGTTTTAATGCGTTTTCGCTTTCCAAATATTCATAGATTTAACAGAAGAAAAAATACGTGTCCATTATTTTTCAAAACTCTAACTGGCGGACTAATTAGATTTGCAATTTATTGATGCTGTTAACACACCTATTAGCCGGATCCAGCAGCCTGCTGGCTCTAGTACAAAATATATACGTAGATAGTACGCGTCAGAAGTTTTCTGACAGATGGCCGGCCGGGCTAAAACTTCGTTGTATTTCGGTCAATTGCATTGTTTGAAGTTGATAGTGACAAAATGATGTTTAATTATGTTTAGTGAGTCAAACGGGCCAAAATTTTAGTATTTATTCGAAAACGTAGTAAAAATAATACAACAGTGTATCCAAAAGTCCAAAAACATGTTAATTTATTTATTTGTAGTTGAAGTGAAGTACTAACAATAAAATATGTAATCTTTTCAACTTTTTTTACTAACTAACTTTTATTTTCTAACTTTTAACTTTCATCAGAATTTACACGAATGAATAGTTTTTCTAGAAAAAAAAAACAAAGTTTTCTTGGCCACAGTGTAGAATATTAAAAAAACGCATATTTATTTATCGCTGTATTCAAAAATTACAAATAATCCGAATTTTGAACTTTAAACAATTTTTTTTTGTCTATTTTTCGTCACATTCCTCATCCTCGCATTCCTCCTCTTCCTTGAACTCCATGTGGAGCTCCACGCAGCCGACCTCCTCAGTGTCTTTTAGTAAATATGCCTTGCCACAAAAGGAGCCGTACATGCCATCTTCCGGAAGCTCGCTGTAATCGAACTCATAGTCGGTTACGTGGTACTCTCCCTGTGAACCAAAAAGAAAAAAAAATATGAAAACAATATTCAGTTCATATGGCTGCGTTCACAAATGCGCGATTTTTTCGGCGCGAAAACGCGTCCGCCTCTCGTACGAGTCGCTCCCTCCTCAGAAACTTTGGAATTTAATAGTTAGTCCCTTGTCTTTACGTACATTTTTTATCGATGTAAAGTACACGCGCACGCTCAGCGCCCGAATAGCTATCGCGTAGTACACGCGTCGCAATCGCGCAGCACCCGCGCCTCCTCCACCCTCCCTGCTAGGATGGCAAATTCAATTTGAGATCTATTGATGTGTCATAAGACTCAAATTATTTACAACAAAATTCAAAGCGAGTTAGACGCTGGTGCAGACGCGCGTGGCTTGCGCTTAGCGGGCGCGTGTCGTGTGAACGCGCACAAAGTCTAGTCTACAAAACGTTACCATATAAAGAATATCAAATATTTTTAAAAAACAAACCATGGATACTTATGATTATTTACGGTTTACTCAGACGTACTCGGTCGAACTCGAAGTTCGACTCGCGAGCTCTCCGCGTGTTCAGGGGCCCAATTCTCCTAAAAGAAATCTTGATAAATCGCAACCGAACCAAGGCCGAACCGTTCATTCAGGTAGTTCTCAATTTCAAAAGATGTCAATTTGTTTGACACAAAAAACAAAACCAATCATTTTGACAGTTTTCGTAAACAAAAACTGACTGACGGTTTCTGGTTCGTTTGCGCTTGGCAACAATTTTGTTAGTCGAATTAGCCCCCAACTCACGATTAAAGGCTCCGTTTGGGTCCGAAACTAGTCGGGCAAACCTGAAAAATGTACGTGAGTAAACCATAAATAATCATAGATACGAATGTGTCTCACGAAAGTTATAACCAGTGATCGGATAATCGGGCGCTAATATACCTAAACTTCACTTTTATACCTATACCATTAATAGATCATGTGGTTTGAAGGAATTACACGAATTTCTTAACAACCTGTAGAGTGATTGTCGACGCAAAGTGGTCCGAAAATCGAGTTTCATACGATTAGAAATAAAATAAAATCTCGTTTACTTATTCGATTTACAGCGTTATTATAATATAGCTGGTTTTGCAATATCGCTGCGACATAATACGGGTGTCCCAAAACACGTGATCAACTTTTTTTTTTTCTATTTCTTTTGTTGGTCCCTAGGGGACCATTTCTACGTAACCGGGCAGTTTAGGACGGAAAGTATTTTAAATATTAAAAATAGCAAATTTTACTTAAAAGAGACTTCATTTGATTGTGCAGCATTCCTCGCGATATTTCCCAGTTCTATCCGAATGTTTCTCAATTCATATTCATCGCATGGCATTTCGAAACGGATTTTAATGTTTTTAATCGAAGGGATTTACCGTCAGGTTTGACCCATAATATACATTTTGAATACAAAAAGAATAACATAAATAAAATAAACTTAAATAAAAAGGATAAAACGCTTACAAAAAAAACTGAAACTAAATCATAGTTGCGAAGTTCATTACCGCGATGTACGTTACTGCGAAACCGGCCGCTGCCGCGGCACCGCTCGCTTCGCTCGTTCGACTCGTGCGTTGAGTGGTCACAATTCTAACCTAACCTAGGTACCTTTCAGCTATCTGTTTGTCTATTTATTTTCGCAGTAAAGAACTTTCGCAGTTACGTACATAGCGGTAATGAACTTCGTAACTATGATTTGCGGCCGCTGTCTTTATTTCAATTGTCAATTTGAAGTTTCATTTGATATTTTCATTTGATAGGAACTGTTGTTAAAACTGCTAACCCACTTATTTGGCCGACCGTACTTCTTCCTGCTTGATTTCGGAAACACGAAAAAAATGTTGAACGGTTATAAAAAAAATACCTTCTTCATGGGAAACTCAGGCGGGTCGACGCCAGCGATTTCCAAGCAAGCCTTAACGTTGTTCTTGGCGTATTTATCGGCAAACTGGACGAAACACGTGTCGGACAACACCTGGACCTGCTTGCACCCTCCGTCCACGTACTTGCATATGTCTACGCGGACCTGGACAATGAGGTATCATGAAGGACATAGTAAACATAAAATTATTTTTATTCCCTTCTTAAAAAAGAACAGTAATACCAATGAATGGTGTCTCTTGACAAGTTCAGCGATAGTAAAGGCTTATAGCTAGAAAACGGCCTAGAATATAAAACTTTCCCACCGTACGCTGGGAATAGGCGCGCGTTGTAAGATTCAACAAAACCTAGTACGCATGGTGGTAGGATCTGTACGGTCCGCCTTTAGCTAGCTACTGCTCTTACATTTAAGTCCGGTGCAAAGCAATTTACTGTGTTCCATCGTGTGTATATGAGAGCCAGTGGGGTATAGGGTAGGCAAACGCTACCAAGTCAAAAACTGCGGAAATACTAACCTAGACTAAGAATATTGTTAATAACCAACTGGATCTCTGTTAATTCTGATGAATAAACGAATAATAGTAATAATGGTTTAGCTACACGTAGTGACTTACATTCGCAAACGGTTTGTGCAAACTTTGCGCAAACGGTACTGTCAGTAATAAACAATACCGTTTGCGCAAACTTTTTGCCGTCCCAACGTACACGCTTACTTGTGCAAATAAGATTAAGCGTGCAACTTGACCATAATGTGGCGTAATAATGATTATAAAAAACTAATACGAAAATATTTGAAAACCCACTCCAAAGTCTTGTGTGAAATCTTCTTCCAATGTAAGATCTGCGTTGAAACCGTCGTGGGTACGGTTGATTTTCTTCTGTGTGATATCAAACTTGAAAATGTCGTTTTCCTTTTCACATGTCGTTATGTAGGTCACGTGCCACTTACCAGGGCCCTGAAAAAAATATTTTGATGTCAAAGGCAATGCTAACGGGATCAATTGATGGGTGTTGATTAATTTCATACCTAATACTCAAAAGCATTAAGTATATCAGGGTGGGATTTGAAATTGGAGTTACTCATCATTAGTGATCACAAGTCACACTTTTTTTTTTTATGCTTTCTTTCTGTAAGACTCATAGTTGCTGCTGCCAGTTGCCAGTTATCAGCTCTTAAAATAACCAGAAAAATAAGATCATTTACAACAAGAGAGGAACATAATTGATGTGTATTGATTTTGAATAATAATTTAAATAAAAATCTTACCATATCACTGTCACTATACACCAGTACGAAGGTACAAAACAGCACGCCACATACTACCCACAATCTCAACATTGCACTAGTTGGCTATTCAATATTTATGTGCACATTCAGATGTTTGGCAAATCGTAGCAACCTATATAACAAGTATATAATTATATGACATTACATGTTCAGTGCCCATATTGATGATATCTTATAGCATGATGGTCAGTAACATACTGAATTAAGATAGACATCGTTAATGACAATCGCCAGTGAAATAACTGAAAAGGGTCTAAAGTAGAATGCGTAGATTCAAATGGTATTGTTGTGAAGGACTTTGTAGCAAGTTTAAGGGTTGCTGTAGATCAAATACTCAGTGCAACGATATCCATCGTACAGAACGACACTGAATCGAAACACGTTACATTGAAACTGTATCACTACAGTGCAAGGTTGTTAAACCGAATGATTCGAATATTTTTGTATTATAACTTTCGTGAGACACATTCATATTTATGATTAATTACGGTTTACTCACGTGCATGAGTTGGACTCGCACCCTCGCCGCGTGATCAGCTCATGATTAAGGGCTCCGTTTGGGTCCGAAACTAGTCGGGCAATCCCAAAAAATGCACGTGAGTAAACCGTAATTAATCATAGATTCGAATGTTAGGTGACGTATTTACGACTGGAAGTCAAAGTCAGCCTCGGTCAGCTGGTATCTTGATTGCAATGAGCAGTCTCCAAAATCTATGATGTACCTCAATATTTTTTATTTAAACCCGACTTCAGTGATTGTCGCAAGCTCACTGTAACATCACTCGGTATAGGTTAGACGCACCTTCAAAATACCGCTATGCAAAGGATTGCATTTTACCTTGCTTTAGCCAATGTTCATCTGCAACATGCTGCTACATACTAGCGACCATAATCTGCTCTTATGGTCTGGCTACACGCAGCGACTTACAAGCGCAAACAGTTCAAAAATTTGCGCAAAAAACACGGTGAACTGTACGGCGCCGCGGCGTCCAAGCAACACCGATTTGCATGTCCAAACGGTTTGTCCAAACTTTTGCGCAAACGGTATTGTCGGTATTAATGGCATTGCCAGGTATACCTACCGTCTTAACTTAGGTACATGCTTATTGTGCAAACTAAGCGTTTGTGCAAGCTGTTTGCTCGGTATACCGTTTGGCTGTCTTTGCTTACTTTTGCAAATTATAATTTGCGCAATAAAATACTGAAACTTACGTTACTCACGGTGAGAAAAAAAAAGTTCAGTGAGAAAGGTTTTTGAAATTAATTAGAAATTTTACAACATTAGGCAAGCTTGTAGGCACACGGATAGCAAAAACACACATTCTGCTACATACTACCCACAACCTCAGTATTTCACTAGTTTGTTTTAGAATCTTCCAAAGTCCAATGCTGAAGCTAACACATTCTGCCAAAAAAGTATCGGGAATGGATGATTTGTTTATGGTTCCAAAATCAATTTTTGTTTTTTTTTTGTTGTTAGATTGACACAACTGTTCTCCATTTTGGCGCGGAGTTTGAGTTGCATCTGTTATTTAGATTAAATACAGTAGTATTTTTAGTTAGATCATAAATATATCTAGTGTGTATTGCGAATTTTATAACGGACAAATACATCGAACAAATAGTTTGTCTTAAATTTTGCATCGCCAATGGAATTTCGTGTTCGGAGTCACTGAAAATGATACAGAAGTCTCACGGTGAATCGACTTTATCAAAAACACGTACTTATGAGTGGTACAAGCGTTCAAAAGCGGTCGACATTGTGATGGAAGATTTGCTTCGCTCAGGCCATCAACGTCTTCAACTGAAGTTAACATCGCAAAAGTGATCGAAATAGTGACTGAAAATCCTCATTCAAAATTGAGAGAGATGACCGCTGCACTTTCTGTGTCTTACTAGTCGATCCGTACCATTTTAAATAATCACTTGAGTATGAAACATGTTCCCGCTCGGCTAGTCCCAAAAGACTTGAATTTTCTCCAAAAACAATCGCATAGAGTCGTTGAGGACATGCTACGAGTCAATTCCGACCCAACATTCATTAAACGCATTGTTACTGGTGACGAGACATGGGTTTACGAGTTTGACAAGCTTCGGAGTGGCGCCTTCCAACTGAACCGAAACCGAAAAAACCACGCCAAAGTCGATCAAAACTCAAAGTCATGTTGATAGTTTTCTTTGACTATCGCGGTGTTGTGCACTGAGGAATTCTTGCCGGAAGGTCAAACTGTAAATAAAGAATATTATTTAAGCGTTATGCAGCGTTTAAGAGAGCAAATTCGACGAACAAGGCCAGATTTGTGGAAGAAAATTCTTGGATTTTGCATCACGATAATGCGTCTTCGCCCGAGGCGAAGAATTGGGAACGAATTTTTGCCCAAAAACTCAACAAATACCATCGAGCAACCACCTTATTCACCAGATATGGCTCCAGCCTACTTCTTTCTTTTTCCTAAACTCAAATTACCACTTCGTGGCACCCGTTTTCATTCGGTAGAAGACATAGAGGAGAATTCGCGGCGAGAACTGAACTCAATTCCGGAAAAAACGTTTAAAAAATGTTTTGATGATTACATTATTCGTTGGCGTAGTGTATCGTTTCTGAAGGAGCATACTTTGAAGGCGATAAAATAAGTTTGGACGAATAACTAACATTTTGTGTATTATTGATCTTTTCCCGGTACTTTCTTGACAGAGTAGTATATAATAATATGATATAACATGTTTTGTGGCCATAACTTTGATGTATCTGATGGCGTGATGTGCAACTATGTTGTTGATGATATCATATAATTCATTAGCATCTCTCTTTTGTATGTTGTATAAATGCTTGATTTTATATCAGTTGCCGTGCCCCTAGCGCCCAACTCATGTAATAAAATAACATCACGGGCGAGCCTATTGCCATCAACGGGGCACAAATCCAGACTCTGCTACTGAGAAATTCCACACGGAAAAAACCAATAACACTGCCCGATCTGGGGATCGACCATGGACCTTACGTGATTTTTTTTTTAAAAACGTTGCCCCACTCTATTATTTCTCTTGTATCGTGGGTGCGTTTACAGACACAAATCTCACATACACAAACACCCAGACCCGGAACAACTATCTGTAGGCCATACAAATATTTGTTCCGTGCGGGAATCGAACCCACGACCCGTAAACTCAAACTCAAAACTCATTTAGTACTCGTAGCGCAGAAGCCAATCACTCAGCCACTGCACCGAACGTGTCGTCAGATGTCAGACGTATCTGATGTGGAAAATACCTATACCTACTTGTTGACATCCTGTCTAGTTTTACTGCACGCGTATTATTTAACGATGCGATCAGTGTATCTCGGTGATAAATCAACATGCGATTTTTTTATAATTTGTTATTTTTTACTCCAAAAATGTTGTTGTGGTCTTTGGGCAGAATTTTCCTTGTGTCTTTTTATGAAGAATGTACACATATGATGTGGTTTTAAAGTTTAGATACTTACCCTCAGCTTCTGAAGGGATAAACAACGCAAAAATGAGCTAATCACCTATCATTTCTCATGTCAAGTGATGTGATTGTTTTTTTGTATTTTGGTCGACCATTACATTAGATGTAAATAATAATATTTTATTCAAAAAATTACAAGGCATAAAAATTCGTACACTTTTGCTTAAATATAAATTATGTTCCTAAGACTAACGTGCCTGAACTAGGTAATCCTGTGTTTCAGGCGAGAAGAGCTTAAATAGACTTATAAAATAAATAACTAACAGGTTGACAATAGATCACTAATTACATGTTGAGTAGCTTAACTCTTAGTTTCTAAATTTGATGAATACCTAGGTGAAAGTTGTACATATATTTACTTTAACACAGTTAGTAAATTCTCTGTATCTTCGTAAGACATACTTTGTAGAGCATCCTTGAGAATTCTCTTACAATATGTGTAGTTCAGGGGATAAATGTTTGCTTTCGAGTTTAGTCTATTACACTATATTAACGGGTCGCGCCGTTCAAAATAATGACAAATCTTTCATTCCAGATAATTCGTGAAACATATCTTGTCACTGCTAGATTTTTAACGCTTATATTAGTTTTTGTGTTTATTATTTATTTCTTTTTAGCCTACTAACATAGGTTGTAAATTCTTTTGTTACTTACACTATGGACTATGAAAGTATGAACCCAGTTGTCTGATAATAAAAATAAATTACCCTACCACGGAAAAGGAAGAGTATGAATTTATTTATTAAAGTTTTTAGAAAAGGATTAAATATTATTTTCACGCTCTTGTTGATGAATTGATAATTCCTTTTTCGATATTTTCGATAAATTTTTTAACAGTCATCTTTTTTTGCCAAAATCTGACCAGTCCCTTAAAATTGGGCAGGTATTTTGGCAGGACTTATAGTATACTAAATTATTTTTCTTATTGTTGCAGGCTAATGAACTGCGCGCTCCAGTCTGCGACGGCGTTAGATGAGCACACGATAGCAGCAGCCATGCTGCCGCTCGCCACCGCCTACTGCAGGAAACTGTGCACTGGAGTCATACAGTATGCCTATATGTGCATACAGGTAAGCTTATAGTCAAAATGGTCTGAGGCTTCCGGTAGAATTCAGACCGCTCGAGTGTTGTTACTGGTATAGTCTTTCATAGGGTTTTCGCGTTCCCGGCCTATTTGAGTTCCCGGGAATCGGGAATTTTTTCTCTTAATTCCCGGGAATTCCCGGGTACCCGGGAATTTTCATGTTTTTTTGTATAAATATAGTTTTTTTCGTATATTTCAACATTAAACTTGTGTTAGTAGGTACTTTAAACATGATAAATTGTCTAACATACCAATCGACTTTTCTTATTAAAATAAAAAATCTTACACTTATTTAAAAAATTTAACTAGGAACAGTTACAGTCAAGTAATGAAAAAAGTCTTCTCTTCATATATTATGGCAAAATATTACCGAATAACAATAGGGTGTAGGATTATAAAGGATGTTATTAAATTCGTGTAATAACTTAAAACCACATGATCTACTACTGGTGTAGAATGACCGAGCACGGTTTTAAGGAATTTCTTTCTTGCGGTAGCGATGTGATCGAAACATAACCAGCTAATAAGGTACAAATAAAAAAAATGCTAAGTAAATAAAAATTGTATTCCTTGGTATATTTCGACGCCACTCATCAATTAATGAAAGCAGTGACACAGCTGGCTAGCATGACTAGCATGAAATCGTTCTTTGCAGTCGGTTAACTCGGTGCGCAAACAGGGCTCGAAAACAGCACTTTTTTTTAAATAAACGATTTTGTATTCAAAATAAAAACCATTTAGAGTTAATCTATGACCCGTAGATCACGCTGTTTGAAGGAATTACACGAATTCGATTACACCCTGTATATTTTCATTATAAATCTCGAAATTACACAAAAGATAAGCATTGTGAATAGTTTCTACAAATGAAACATTTACAAAAAAATAATTCAATCGTTTAGAATTTGTTTACTAGACAGAGACAACAGTACTGTGTGCTGACATCACGATACATTTACCCCATTCTAAGTTCACACTACGCAGTACAATGTCCGTTTCACGCGAGAGAGACAGAAAATGCTCTAAAATCTTCGGAAGCGTGCAAACCCTTCATTTTTCATCATCATTTCTTCATTTTAAATAATTCCCGGGTACCCGGGATTCCCGCCAAATAATTCCCGGGTCCTAAAATTCCCAAATTCCCGGGAATTCCCGGTTCCGGGTACCCGGGGCGAAAACCCTAAGTCTTTCTATCTCACGAAAGCGGGTGTTGTAACTTTTATATCTTTGACATAAGATTCAAATTGTAATAATTCACCCGCCTTCGTCAGATAGAATATCTCTAACTGATATATCGGATCTTGCCCAAATATGTGGGATTACAACGTTGGCATGTCAATACGCCGTGAACAAAAAATGGTCTACACAAAGGGAAAAAAGAAAAGAAAAAAATACTTACCTCCGGTTACGCCTGTTTAAATCGTTGATCAATCAATCTGCAGTCAAATCTCATGTTAACTGATATAATTTTTTTTCTTTATCAATAAAACACAATAATATAAACCCAAGAAAAGTATTAAAAGTCAAAAGTTACTATTGTTTTGTTGCTCGAAAAAATTATTAAACTTCAACAATTTTCTTCTACAGTTCAAATATCCGTTATTGTCGCGGCCATACTGTGACGTCATAATCCACGATACTGCTTTGTTTACATCTCTTTTTTTAGCCATAAATCATATAAGTTAAATTATTACTTGTGCTTTATTCAAGCAGAAATTGCACTTGCTAACTTACCTCAGTGAGAAATCAAACAGTTTGCTAAGAAAAAAATATTTAAAGATTTTTTCACATGGATTTTGATGTCACTTCCGGCATTTTCGAAGATGCCGCGTTTCGAGGTTGCGTTCCGTTCCACAAAAAAAACGTAACATAAAATAATTAATTGTAAAATAAGTAATGCGTTAAATAACGAAAAAAAAATGCTATTTGTTTCTTGACTCCTGTACAATGTATATTTAAATAATGAAAGAGTTTTGAATTACATGCATATTCCCTATTGGCCCTTGTATGTTTTTGGGTTTCGTCAGGAATTCACAACAGACAACATGATTAACTGATCTAAGATTTGAATTGCTTCTAGAGTCCGGGAGCCATAAGACGACAGGGTGTAAACGAATTCGTGTAATTCCACGGGAAAGTGTGTGTGTGAGCGCGTGTATGTTGCGTGTGTGTGGGGGATGTGTGCGTGCGTGTGTATATGCGTGTGCGAGCATGGGAGGTTGCGTACCTATGTGTTTGATGCTAGTTATTTTATTTTAAAATAGTTAAGATTTTTTCAGTGTCTTCGTAGTTTAGGGCAAGTAACCATTTGTGTAATAAGGTTTTACATTTTGCGTAGGTGACTACATGAACTTTGATCAGTTCATTAATTTTGTTGTATATGTAGTCAGATAAGTATATGTACTGTCGATGTACAAAGGCCGAGCGTGAAACTATAGTAGGACACACTTTATATTTTCTACGTTTGGTAAGATAGCTTAGGGGCCGTCCATTAATCACGTGAGGCTAGAAAGGGGGGAGGGGGTTTGGCAAAAATCACGAAATATCACAAGGGGGAGGGGGGAGTGTAGTAAGATATCACGTGTATTTATTTTTTCGTCAAACGCGCGATTTCTAAACCGAAAAGCGAAATTTTTTATGCCAGTCATAAATAACCTGCAACCTTTCTGTCTAGACATTTTTATTATGGTCCTTAATTTCAGAATAAAATGAGATTATACTTTATGCCTAAAAGATAATATTCTAAAAAAATTAAGATTCTTTTTAGATACTAAAAAAATACACGTGATTTTGGGTGGGGGAGGGGGGGTAGTCTTAAACCTCACCACGTATCACCAAGGGGGAGGGGGGGTGTTAAAAATGTTAAAAAGTGCTAAAAAACATCACGTGATTAATGGACGGCCCCTAACTGAATATTTCAACAGCTGACTAATCGAATCGTTCTGAATCAGGGGACTGTTAACACGAGATTTGACTAGAACGCATGCCACGTTCGATTACACTTCGAAACATTATTTTAACAACTTATGTATGTGTACAACGTATACAGAAACTTAGACTTTTTCCATGAGTGTGAAATGTTTAATAATTTCGTTAAATCATATTTGTATTATAACTTTCGTGAGACACATTCATATTTATGATTATTTACGGTTTACTCACGTGCATTTTTCGGGATTGCCCGACTAGTTTCGGACCCAAACGGAGCCCTTAATCATGAGCTGAACCCGCGGCGAAACTAGTCGGGCAATCCCGAAAAATGCACGTGAGTAAACCGTAAATAATCATAAATCATATTTGATCAGGAGCATCCAGTGTGGACAAGCCAGCAGTTCTGGGAGGCGGCTTTCTACCAAGACGTGCAGAGGGACATCAAAGCTCTCTACCTGCCCAACCCTTCGCTTCATCAGAGAGTTCCTAGCCCAAGGTAAAGCTAAAGCTCAAGGATGCCTTTGAAGATACTGTCTAAATGGGAAATATTTGGGTGCTGTTAGTGTTTGGTCCTTAATTGATTTTTGATGATTCGTGAACCGATGAAACACCGAGACACTGGTGGATGTTTTAACAAAAATGCATTTTGCTCTGCCAAAACTAACTTTTGATAAATTGGCATTATTCATATGAACTATTTTTAAGGGGAGAGAAAGGAGACGGAGGACGAAAAGGAGTAAACCATAAGAGTTTTTTTCCTACTATGCTATCATTCGGTAGCACTACTGATGTAGTGACTCTATAGTGTATACCAGGTATGGGCAAACTGGCCCGTGGGCCAAATCCGGCCTGCATACATGCATACCTTTTAGAGCAAGGGTGTATGGCAATAACAAATAGCCGTAATTATAGTATAGAGCAAACCCTATTTTTTAAATTCTTTTTTATATCCTGCAAAGTTTCTTGAGTTCCTCAGGCCACTGATAACAAAAAATTGCCCACCCCTGGTCTATACCCTATAGGGTATAGACCAGAGCTATAGCCCCACGCATTGAAAACGATCAAAACTCCTCGGTTTATGTATAAGAACGAAGTGACATTAATATAATGTTCCAATGAATACATAGTTTACTTAATAATGTATTTTTTTCTAGAGATGACGAGGAGTACATATCGCTGTTAAAAGCACAAGAACCAAGCGCGTTGGAGATCGCTGCTGAACAGATGAGGCTATGGCCTAGCTTACCGCCAGGTATAACAAAATAAATAATTAATTTATGTACTATTTTTCACTTGTAAAATGTCCAACGACGTATCTAACGTAGAAACTAATATAATACCCGACTTCCTATTATACCTACGTAAGCTTAATCGGTTGCGTACCGCCCGTCGTCCCAGGACGACACTTAATTGTCTTATCTATTGTGTCTATAATTACGGTGATTGAGAGTTTAATATTTAATAGTTTAATTAAAGGTTGACTGGTAGAGAATGCCTATGGCATTAAGTCCGCCTTGTGTACCACCAATGTACATGAAGTTTAAATAAATAAATAAATATGGGAATTATGGAAGATTTGTTTTCTTACAGAAAAGCAACGCGAGATAATAGCAAGTGAAGAGTCGACCCTATACAGTCAAGCAATACACTACGCAAACCGGATGGTTTACCTTTTACTGCCGCTAGAGGGCGCCGGCAGACGCGCTGACGTCAGAGGGGATGACGTGGACAGAGCCAGCAATAGTATTACCAATAGGTAAGAATATTCTATAATAACTTCCGCGTTAGACGCGTTCAAGGTCACGGTAATACCCTGACAGCTCGCGTTGGTTTAACCAACAAGTCAATCAAGGCATACGCGGTGCATCGCTTCGTGCTCATACACGTTCCGTCAGATGTCAGCTCACCTTGAACTTTTTCAATTAAGTATGATTTCATAGTAAATGAAACTTTTAAAACAAGTACCTACTTATACTTTCAAATCTAATTATCGGTCTAATCTTAGGATATCGGTATTGCCCAACAACTAGGTTGCGGAGATCTGATGGCAACCGCTCCGTGTAAAATATTAGTATTCAGCCGCATCTGGTTAGACTGGAAGCTGACCCAGTTTGGAAAAACGCTAGGCAGAATAAACTTTCTTATCTAATAGATAAAGTATTGAATAAATAAATAACAGTCATAATTACCAATCCTGGTGGCATCCGTGAGCGACAGCTGAGCATTGTGAGCTGAGGGGGCTGCAGACACATTGAAGCGTATCTTGCGCGGCTCATGTTTCGTTGCGTTACGCGTATGCATCGCGCTAAATACAACATTTTCTGCGCGGCCTCACCACGCGTGTTTTACGTCGTTACACCGAGCGTAAGAGTGAAGCCACACTGCTCCGTTGCGTTGCGACGTCGCAGCGCTAGATTTGGACCAATCGAGTGAAGCCACAGTGCTCCGTTGCGTTGCGTGGAATCTATAGATTGGTCCAAATCTAGCGTTGCGACGTCGCAACGCAGCGCAACGGAGTTGTGCCTTCGTTCTTATAGGACTTAGGCCTCGTTCAGGGAGACGCGGGGCGTCGCGCGGCGCGTTTCGCGGTTTCTTCGTTCACGGACGCGTGGCACGTGAAGTGGTAGGCGGGGCCCGCGGCGCCGCCTGAAGACGCCGGGCGTCGTGCGGCGCGTGGTGCGGTGTGTGGGGAATGGCAGCTTCCGATTTTGGCAGTCTTCTTTGGACATCTCACAACGCAGACGTGTCGTTACAATGGAGTATAATTTCATCGACATATTACGAGAACATACAACAAGCTCGCTCGCCTTCGATGCCAAAAACAAACTAAATCACGCGTACGCGGGGTACGCGGCGAACCACGCGATGATGGCAGCAGTGGCACACGCGTAGTGTCCCGCTGCGAGTAGCGCTCAATACCAAACAAAACGCTCGTGATGACGCTTCTACATAAACGCTATCATACATTACCATATGTTTGATTAGACCGCGAGACGCGGCGTCAGACGCGCCGCGCAACGCCCCGCGTCTCCCTGAACGAGGCCTTAAAGTTTCATGCGCGCGCATTACTTTGCAATATACGCGACGCAAGATACGCCAAGTGTTATTCGATTCTTATTCCACCTTGAGGACGCTTCAATATTTAATTTACTACCAAAAATGTAATAGTTTAACTGGTTGTGAATCTCCTGCGATATCTTCATTAGCGCCTGGTTGAGTACCAAGAACTGGTTGCGAAACTCAGTTGCCATGGCGGGCGGAAAGGTATTTAAGCGGTGAATGATGACACAATCACAACAACAAACGACACGTTTTTTAGTAATTGCGTTGAAAAAAAGAAAAGTTGTGTATATCATGTTTGATGCAATTACAGTAAAACTTGTCGTTTTAAACTGTAAACAAGTACACAATGCAATATTTTATCTGCGCTAATAATAAAATTACGTCAGTTCTCGAGAATGGTTCTGCCACATTGTCCTGGGATCTATTATCACTGACGGGACTATTGGTGCCAATAAGCATGATATAGAGGTAATAGATATCACGGTCCTTCATGACGAGCATCTCTTGAAAGCTGAGAAATATAAACAAATAAAATATCTTGATTTAGCACACAAGGTTGTCGGCATGTGGGATGTTGACTCAGCAGTCATTGCCCCGATAGTCGTTACGGCGTATGGCCTAATAGCAAAGACGAGAGCCTAACGAGGGGTTGATTGAAGGCAACACCTCATGAGGCAGTCGTTCGGCGACTGGATAGATAGATATACTTTATTGTACACTAAAAGAAATAAAACAGAAGGAATACAGGTAATCAAGAACAGTACAAATGGCGGTCTTATCGCTTAAAGCAATTTCTTCCAGACAACCATTGGATGGAAAGAATAGTTAAGAAAAATATAAAGGGCAATTTGCAGCGTACAAATTTATAATCTAATGAAAATCGGGAATCAACAAAATGACTAGGTATAAATAAATAGTATAACACAATTAAATACATATCTCAAATATAAATATATACATATACACATATATACTTACATACTCAAATAAGATACATACATATTTAATCTATCTATAATATAAAAATGAATCGCAAAATGTGTTGGTAAGCGCATAACTCAACAACGCCTGGACCAATTTGGCCAAATCTTTTTTTAAAATGTTCGTTGAAGTTCAAGGATGGTTTTTACGGCGAGAAAAATTAGAATGATTGCTGGAAAAACCCTAAAAATAGCCCTTTTCTTTTTCCCATACAAATGATTTCTAACTAAAACGTAGTCAATTTGAGCTTTATTGCTATGGTATAAAGTTCATATTAAATTACAAGCACTCACTGTTGTCTAAGCAATGTAGGTGTGTTCCTAACGTAGGTAGGTAGTAGGTAGGTAGTAGGTAGGTAGTAGGTAGGTAGTAGGTAGGTAGTAGGTAGGTAGTAGGTAGGTAGTAGGTAGGTAGTAGGTAGGTAGTAGGTAGGTAGTAGGTAGGTAGTAGGTAGGTAGTAGGTAGGTAGTAGGTAGGTAGTAGGTAGGTAGTAGGTAGGTAGTAGGTAGGTAGTAGGTAGGTAGTAGGTAGGTAGTAGGTAGGTAGTAGGTAGGTAGTAGGTAGGTAGTAGGTAGGTAGTAGGTAGGTAGTAGGTAGGTAGTAGGTAGGTAGTAGGTAGGTAGTAGGTAGGTAGTAGGTAGGTAGTAGGTAGGTAGTAGGTAGGTAGTAGGTAGGTAGTAGGTAGGTAGTAGGTAGGTAGTAGGTAGGTAGTAGGTAGGTAGTAGGTAGGTAGTAGGTAGGTAGTAAGTAGGAAAAAGTGCATTGCAACGCATGCGGGTACAGCTAGTTATAAATATAGACAACTTAAAAACTACTATAGAGCCAAATGATGTTCCTTCACCATTCTTTTGAAAGAAACTAGCGACTGAGCACGTCTCACAGATACAGGCAGTGCATTCCACAAGCGTATGGCCTGGACAGTAAAGGAATGATCAAAGAATCTTGTGGAATGCAGAGGCATCTTCAGTTTCAAGTTTTCCGATGATCTCAAGGACAGTGAGTGCGAATCACGCATGAACTCGAAACGTTCTTTAAGATAAGGAGGGGTAGTAGGATTAAACAGAATACTGTATAGTAGGGAAAGAATATGAGTATTCCGACGAAGGCGTATTGGAAGCCACTTGAGTTTAGCACGAAATTCTGACACATGATCATATTTGCGTAAACCAAATATGAATCTTATACAAAAGTTTTGAAGTCGCTCAAGTTTGTTAAACTGGTCCTCGGTGAGATCAAGATAGCTGGCATCGGCGTAGTCAAGGATGGGAAGAAGAAGAGATTGTGCAAGCGCAGTTTTAGTGGCAGTGGGTAACAAGTTACGAAGTCTTCTCATGGATCCGGCTGACGCAAACATCCTGCGACTGGTCTCTTTCAGTTGTGGATCCCATGAAAAGTTCTTGTCCATGAAGATCCCTAGGTTTTTTACCTTTTCACTGAAAGGTACTTGTATACCGTCAAAGAAAACCTGTGGAAGCTGCAACCAGTCGATTCCCGAAACCATCCGAGAGCCGCCCAAAACAATGACTTGTGTCTTTGTAGGGTTGACTCTTAGTCCGTAGGACTTGCTCCACTCAGCAATTTGGACAAGATCTTTGTTGACATTGACGATGGCTTCTGATAACTGTCCCAACGGAGCCTGTGAGTAAATTTGAAGATCATCTGCATAAAGGTGGTAAGAAGAAAGTAGTTGATTAGAGATTGAATTAATAAATATTGCGAAGAGTAATGGGGATAAAACGCCACCCTGAGGCACACCAGCAGTCGTATTACTCCATGAAGATAACTTATCCTCAATAGTAATACCACAGTCTACCTATATCTTACTCCTTACAGTCGGTCAACGTAGAACATTGTCACAGAGAAATCGTGCGGGGGGTTGCGGGGTGAAGGGGCGGAGGCTATGTCCCGAGTAGCCATACTGCTACTCGGGACATAAATTCCAGGGCTCGCACTTTTTGATTTCAAATTTGATTGATATCGTTCATAGAAATTATATTAATTTATTATTGATATGTATGTGTACCTATTACGAGAATATTATTATAAAGTCTGTTTACTAATCCAAGATGGCGGCATACATACATTTTCAAATGATTGTTCGTGGGAAGTCATTTCCACGGTTTTCGGGGTCACTGATGCCGAAAATGACGTCAAAATCCAAATCCAAGATGGCGGCCATGAAAATTTTCATGTAATCATCCTGGGTGTCAATTTCATGGTTTTCGGGGTCACCGATGCCGAAAATAACGTCAAAATCCAAATCCAAGATGGCGGCCATGAAAATTTTCATGTAATCATCGTGGGTGTCAATTTCTTAGTTTTCGGGGTCACTGATGCCGAAAATAACGTCAAAATCCAAATCCAAGATGGCGGCTACAAAAATGTCAAATTCGTCGTCACGGGTGTCATTTCCATGGTTTTCGGGGTACTGATGCCGAAATTGAGGTCAAAATCCATTACCAAGATGGCGGCTATTAAAATTTCAATTTAACCATCATGGGTGTCATTTCCATGGTTTTCGGGGATGCTGATGCCGAAAATGAGGTCAAAATCTATATGCAAGATGGCGGCCATAAAAAAATTCAAATTAGCCGTCATGGGTGTCATTTCCATGGTTTTCGGGGATGCTGATGCCGAAAATGAGGTCAAAATCTATATGCAAGATGGCGGCCATAAAAAAATTCAAATTAGCCGTCATGGGTGTCAAATCCAATTTTCAGGGACGCTGATTACAAAAACAAGATCAATTCTCAAATATCAAGATAGGGACCACGTTTTACCTGGCAAATCTCATTTAACTGGTAAATTTTTTTGACCGCCTTTTACTATCGAGGAATACTTAGGCTTTATTTCCGGCATCAGCACCCACGAAAACCATAGAAGTAATAACCATGAATAATAAGTCATTTTCTATGACTCCATCGTAGACTTGCGAATAATTTATGACTCTTACCTACCCCCGCAAGCGTTAGCCACTGCGACTGTAACCTCGACAAAATTTGTAGTTTTAAATATTGTTAGAATATTCCAGGATGAGATGGCGAAATTGCTGATACACATACTTTTGCATTATTTTGTCAATCGTCAAAATTACGCATGCATGGTTTTCTTTTTGCGTGTCACTGTTTCTATAAAACGTTAATTAATTTGGACGTTTGTGTGTAATTTGTTTTATGTGACAACCCTTTGACAAGTGTTACCAATTTTGACATTTCATAGGACCTGTCAAATGTATGGGCGTTGACCCACTGTATGTAGTAAGTAGGTACACTGTGGTAATACGTTGTCGGCGGCCATACAGGTAACTACGAAACCAATCAATTGTTGTTGGAGATATGTTAAGAGAGCTTAGTATGCCAAGCATAATGTCGAAGTCAACAGTATTAAAAGCATTGCTAAAATCCAGCAATGCCAGTACCGTTAACTTCCCATTTTCCATGCCTAGCCTGATGTCATCCGTAATATTAACCAGGGCTGTGACAGTACTATGGCCTGGATCAAGGGCTTGATACAAAAAGCAGTACTCCTTGACGCGGTACGCATAGTGAGGAGGTTCCTTTCTCTGAAGCCCTGACTGCCGGTAGCTTGGACCCTGTTCCCGATGCCGGTGGACTACTATTTTTTTTTATGTTTTTATTTTTATGTTTGAATATTTAAAAATGTAATGAAATATGTTCATAAATGAATTAAGGGAAATTACGTCATAAAGATTTTACAGAAAATATAAAAAACCTGGCTTACTGACATTATTCACCATCTTCTGCCCCCCCTTATCCTAAGTTACTTGGGGTTGGTGCGAAATGTTTTTCTTCTATATTAGTCGTCCCGCTATCATTTACTCCCTTTTTAACCGACTTCAAAAAGGAGGAGGTTCTCAATTCGGTTGTATTTTTTTTTTTTTTTTTTTTTTTTTTATTTTTTTTTTTTATGTTTGTTACCTTATATCTCCGTCATTTATGAACCGATTTGAAAAATTCTTTCTTTGTTCGAAAGGGTATACTTCCCGATTGGTCCCATATAAATTTTGTTACGATTAGACTATGAACTTCAGAGATATGGAACGGAACTCCTCATCGGATCAAAGCAAAATTCTCAAATTACTAATATTGCTTTGTTTATATTTGTTGTTGGGGACTGACTACTGGAAAAGAGGAGGGGGTGCATGTCCCCCCCCCCCTCCCCCTTTGGAATGTTTTCATTATATCGTGTAAGGTATCATTTGAAAGGGCTTTTTATGCCCGACTACGTCAAAGCCAAAAAGAAGGGTTATGAAGAGGAGGGGGTTAAATTTATGGCACTAAAACGTATTTAATAAAAAATAAACTTTAAAAAAAAGTAAAAACCGACTTCAAAGAAAAACTAAAAGGAGTGAAATAATTACCATAATATAAAATTAACAGTTTCAGAAGTCGGTGCAACTCTACACTGAAACAAATAGAAGCCACCGACTTCTGAAACTGTTAATTTTATATTATGGTAATTATTTCACTCCTTTTAGTTTTTCTTTGAAGTCGGTTTTTACTTTTTTTTAAAGTTTTCATTCATATCAACTTTTACACAATCCATCCATCTTTTCTTTGGTTTCCCTCTTCCTCTTGATCCATCAACATTTATATTCGTCCCTCACTTAGTCACATGCTTTTTGTACCTCCTCATCACGTGCCCTATCAAGATAATCGTTTCCCTTTCAATGATCGTATTCATCATAATATCAATACTCTCTTTGTTCAGTGTCGCCGAGTCAGATAGTGTGGACGCGGAGTCAGGGTTTGAGGAAGCAGACCCAGGGGAAGCTGGCAACAACGTCATCAAAATGGTCTCCAGATTTGTCGATAAAGTGAGTCCGAAGCATTATTACTATCTATTACAATCCATCTCCTATCTCTCATCCATCGGTCTATTTTCGACAATTTGGGACACATTACCTAAACAAAATGTTACAATAGAAAAACATATTATTCCAATTTACACCAATGTCAACTTCAACATTCTGAAATTAAATTAGTTTACATGTTCTTTAGAACTACTTTAATTTAATTCAAACTAATTTAATTTCAGAATGACCAAAACTATAGGAACCATCTATTTGCAAAGGAAATTGAACTGTGTGCAATGGAATCAAGGTTACTAATCACAAAGTCAGCTAAACGTGTTCTGCAGCTTGGAATTTGTCATTTTTTCATTGAAATACTGTCTCATGTTCGTCAGGTGTGTACGGAAGGCGGCGTGACAGCCGACCACGTGCGCTGCCTGCACCAGATGATCCCGGGCGTCGTGCACATGCACCTGGAGACCTTAGACGCCGTCGCACGAGAGAGCCGCCGCCTGCCGCCCGTACAGAAGGTATGACTCATACACCAAGCACACAGACTACTGTCAAACTGCTTATTGCGTAATTTAAAACCGTGTCGGTAGATAGGTTATTGATAATGGCCATATAAGTCATTTAAGCCGGCGCCAGACGAGTGTGCAAATATTTGAACACTTATTGAGTTGAACACACGTTTGCACTTTGCTATCCCGTTCGGCTTTTGTGCGCACATCAAACGTTCAAACTTCAAATGTTTGCGTAGCTTGCCAAACTTGTGCAAAGTCCAGTTGCGTGTATGTTACTAAGCGAAACAGTCGTTTTTGGAGCAATGATTGTTACTGAGTTTATTGAGCTGCTGCAGGGAAAAAGGGGATTATTCTACCGGCGATATTCGTAGTTGTTATTGTATTGTTGTTCCACTTTGATTTAGGTACATGCTTGATACATGCTTGCTGCAGGTGTGCTGCATGCATGCCGCAAGGATGCAGCACACGTACAGCAGGCAAGCAGCAAGCATGCATCAAGCATAAAACAGGCATGCAAGCATGCAGTTGTTCGTAGGTGTGCTCCGCCAGAAGACTCGCTTTGTCGGCCCTTCGCTTCACTCGCACGCTAGTCAAGCGCTCCGCTCGTGAAGTCGCCAACTCGCTTCGCTCGCCACCTCTTCCCACTCCCTACGCTTCGGCCCCGAACGCTCGATCCACTCAGGGCACCGTACGCGAGCGTCTGGCTTCGCGCTTACAATAACACTCTAGGGGTATGACAGAGTCGGACCACGTGGAGTCGGGGTGCACCGATTCGGATCTGGATACTAGTGTTTTAAGACTAACGAATGTGTGATACATAATTATGCGGAATACTACGAATTAGGTTATGTTATCATTCGGACACATGTGTTTATGACAATCAAAATTAGGAGTTTGTTAACCAAAATTATGAAAGAGCAATAGAACAAAAGCTTATGATATCAAACAAGAATTATAAGATTCAAATATTATGACTAGTGATGTTTATGACTGGCACGTTAGGAATAATTATTATTCTGAGAAGAAAGGGGATTCCTCTTTGCATACATGTCTGGCGCCGGCTTTAGCGTAAGTCTCTGTGATCTTCATTCGCTATTTAATTATTGATCTGATTGCAAATGAATGTAATAATTGTATTATAACTGTAGTATTTGTTGTTGTAGCCGCGTATCGTAGCCCCAGCACTGGTGCCCGGGGAGACGGTGTCGGTGCCGGCGCTGCGCGCGTACCTGGTGTGTGACGGGCGCCACACGGCGCTGCTGCCGGCGGAGGGCGCGCTGTTCCTCACCAACTACCGGCTCGTGTTTAAAGGCACGCCCACCGACCCTTACGGTGAGTTAAAATGTCTTCTGGTAGGCTTAAAGTAGTAAGGGCACGCCGCGACAGCGGCGGTAAGGCCCGTAATGGAGGAGTGGCTGGAGAGGCTTTACGGCGCCCTCAGCTTCCGGCCGACGCAGGTACTCTCGGGACATGGTTGTTTCGGGAAGTACCCGTGTCGCATAGGCCGGGAGCAGACGCCCGGTTATCGCCACCGCGTCGACTGCCCCGAGGACACGGCGCTGCACACGCTGCAGGCGTGTCCTGCGTGGGCGACGCAGCGCCGCGAACTAGTCGCGGCGGTCGGTGGTGACCTCTCGCTTCCGGTCGTGGTTCTGTCCATGGTCGGGAGCGAGAGTGCGTGGGAAGCCGTCGCCTACTTCTGCGAGGAGGTGATGGCGACCAAGGAGGAAGCGAAGGGGGAGAGAGAGGCAGCTGCCACTCTCCCTTCCCGCGTCAGACGCACCGGGCGACGATCTCCGGCCACCGTAGTGTGTGGCCTGCGGACGGCGGGTTAGGGGACCCGTCGCCCGACCAGTAACATGCCCGAGAACAAGGCGCGCTGTGTTCCGTGCGCGCCGACCAGGAGGACGTGGGGCGAGGCCCCACAAAGGATTAGGTCTGCTAGGGGCTGGCGGACCGAGGCCTGCCGGGGTCGCGGTGCATGCAGCTGCGAATCCCGCGACCTCGGCCAAGGGTCAGGAGAAGGAACACCGTGGGTTTTTAGCCGATAAGAGTCCGGCATACCCCTTTGCCTTCCACGGCCAAAGGGCATCAATGAGGATTTTCCCACGAAAAAAAAAGGCTTAAAGTAGTAGCTCATAGGCGAGACGTCCACTATAGAGGGTGCTGTTGTGGAACAACAGAACACACACGGAAATACTAATAAAAGTGCAGGCGCCTACGACACACGCATCACTTGCCACAGCCTCAAGTGATCGGTCACAAGCTATTTCTAAACATTTCGAGTGGCCCACCGACCACACGTGTACGGCAAATCCTTGCGAAATGTATGGAAAAGTTAGTCCACAGCTTTTGGCAAGTGCCCCGGAATCGGCAGCCTTAATACATGTTTCCTCGCGGTGTTTTTACTCTTTAACACTATTAAAGTTTCGTTTTGTCAACAGCTTGTGAACAAACTGTGGTCCGTTCATTCCCGTTGTGTACACTCACGCGGGAAAAAGCAGTGCGCACACATTATCTGCCACACTTGGAGCAGTCTCTGCAGGAGGGACTGCAACTGAGATCTGCTACTTTCCAGCTCATTAAGGTAATCAACTACAAGCAAAAGACCACATTTAAAAAAACATTTTTTCGTTATTTCTTGTAAGTATGGAGACTCCGTTTGGGTTTATAAATTTTATAATGTTTAATATTTTCCACGATAGAAGCCATAGTAACACATATTCTATTAAAATTTCAACTGTTTATACGATACGGTTAAAAAAATACAGCTCTGTGACACACAGACGGACAGTCCCGTGGTGCTTTGGGCACGGTATCCTAAACAAAGTGCCACGTGAGCATGTAACACATATCATTCCCTTGGAGGATTTAAATCTTTTATGCAACATTATTGATTGGTGCAATAATACGGGGTAGCATTTTTAAGAAAAAGGACCGCGTTTCATCCCTATAGAAATAGTTGTTGTTCTTCAAACATCGAGCTCATAGCTCCTGTTACCCCTTTTATGTTTCTGATACTTACGTTTTGTGGCAATACATTCCCATCTTAACAAATCATTTCAGTATAGTTTGATTCCGAATAGGTACTCAATGCGCCAACTAAATAAAAAAATGATGTTGGTACAGGTAGCGTTAGACGAAGAAGTAAGCAGTGAAGCAGTGGAAGGTTTCCGGAAACAAGTGGCGCGGCTTCGACACCCGGAACATGTGCTGTTACACTTCGCGTTAGCGCCGCGCTCACAACCGCCACCCAAACATAGCCAGCCTAAGCATCACACGCTCAAGTACGTACCTAATACCTTTTTTTACGTAAATCCTCATAAATGTCCTCTATCCTGGGGAAGGTCGGGGATGTCGTCCTCTTAGGGTCAGCTCACACCGAGACGCGACGCGTAGCGACGATACTGGAAGAAGCCCGTGATTACGCGCTGCGCCGCGCGCCGCCGCGATACGCATCGCAACGTCGCGAGGCGCATCGTAAAATCTTCGGCAACACGACGCCTCGCTGCGCAGCGAGACGCCGCGCGGCGCAGCGGAATGTGTTTACATTCGCCACGTGCTTCCGCCCCGGCCCGCGTCCACCCCTCAAATTCACCATGAATTCTTCTATTTCTCCATAAATTATGCACCCAAATACTCCTGTGTGATGTCTTCCTTTTAATTTTATTTTTGTATTCTTCTTGCTCTGCCTCTTCTGCAAGAAGTCTGATTATTACAAGATCCCAGTCAATCATTATAATTTCACTCGAGCACTCGACCGAACTGCATCAACTCTACACGAAGTCTGGACGGAAATTGTACAAACAAGTTGCCACGGCGGCCTCGACTGCGCCTCGCGGCGCATCGCGGCGTCGCGCGGCGTTGAGAGGCGCAGCGCCGCTCTTGCACGCCGCGCATACCGCTGCGTCGCGATGCATCGCGCTACGCCGCGAGGCGTCACGAGGCGCAGCGCTGCATGGTGCAACGTATTCTGAATTCTCACAATGAAATGTGTATCTTTTCGTGTAGAAAATAAAGTTGTATTTTGAGTCGCTCTTTTAAAGTGTGCGCGCAGCGTCGCGTCGCGTCTCGGTGTGAGCTGACCCTTACGTGTCGTTCGACGTCTGTGGTCTAGTGGTTCGAGTGTCGGACTGCTGATCACGAGGTCGTGGGTTCGATTCCCACAGGACACAAATATTTATGTGATAAACATAAGTGTTTGTGTTGGTCCCGGTGTTTCATATGTATTAAAAGTATGTATTTACAAAAAAAAAAAAAGTATATAAGTATTATATCCATTGTCTAGTACCCATAGTACAAGCTCTGCTTAGTTTGGGACTAGATGGTGCTGTGTAAAAAAAAATGTCCAAATGTCTTACAGACTATGGGTGTAACCGAAGACGGTAACACCCTTATGCCCATTGACATAAATCTTTTTCTGACCGACCTAAGCCGATAAGTGTGGGGAGAACTTAAAACCACCACGGTATTCCTTCGAGGACCTCTGGCTGTGATTGTGGGATTCGCTAATGCATTTACCGTGACTGTGGCAGGCGTACCAAAATGCCTACCAAAATATCCCACCAAGACTCCACACACAACTCTGGCTCGAATTATAGTTTATACACTATAGAGCTCGAACTTGTGACTAAATGACAATAATCGGTTAATGCCTGGTTCCTATGGCCAAAAATGGATCATTTTGCTTACCAACGGTAGCATTCTTTATTGCCGTATCATGCATGTGTACGTTTCATTGCCCAAAAACGTTGCATCAGGGCTATATTTAATTTATATGAAACTGACAACTGTAAGCCATTTTTTTAAAATATGAACGTTTTAACACTGTCATGTTTCTACATATTTGAGGCCGTAGTATTTGTCAAAAATAATATGGAGATGCATAATTACTAACATACGGCGTAATAAGGACAAATTGCGCATAGTAGCTAGCAAGACTCATCTAATGCATGAAAGTATCTTTTGTACAGCTTCACGCATCTTTAATAATATTCCGGGCCTTATTAGAATAAATGCAGAAATGAAAAAAAATTAAAAGAATCTCCATAATTTGTTAGTAAACAAGTGCTACTACTCTATATAAGACTTCCTATCGGACAAATCACTGGTTCAATATAATGTCCCCTGTCATGATGCGTTCGGTGGCTCACTGATGTGTACCTACCATGATTCGTTCCGTTTTATTTTTGTCTTTTTTATATTTTATGTGAAATCCAATTAATGTAATGCAATTTGTAACAATAATGTAAATTTATAATCAATTTCTATGTAACTATTGTATGCCCTAAGGGCTGGACATAGCTGATCACCATATCACTATTTAAGACCTGTATTATGTACCTACCTATGATCCAAAATAAAGACATTGAATGTAACGTATTGCCACATTTCACTTTGTTCACATTCACCCTTCCTTTCGTGAGAGGTTCATCTGAATGACCGCCAACTTAGATAAGCTTGGCGAGACTGGCTCACCTCGAGGCGAATGATTGCATTCTTTATTGCCAAACTGCGCATATAAATAGATTCTTTAGCTACTTTTACTTGTGATAGCTACTAACGCATGGAAGGGTCTACTATGCCATGGATTTGCACAGGATCTTTACTTCATTATTGGTAACTAGGGACCCGCCCCGGCTTCGCACGTGTACGTTTTATAGGTTAAAAGCTTCCTCTTGAATCACTCTATCTATTTAAAAAAACCGCATCGAAATCCGTTGCGTAGTTTTAAAGCTCTAAGCATATGCAGTGACACTCTGACGCATAA
This sequence comes from Amphipyra tragopoginis, assembly GCA_905220435.1. Classification (NCBI taxonomy): domain Eukaryota; kingdom Metazoa; phylum Arthropoda; class Insecta; order Lepidoptera; family Noctuidae; genus Amphipyra; species Amphipyra tragopoginis. The sequence continues at coordinate 8,970,896 of HG991998.1, forward strand.
GCTTTGAATACTCAAGCGCACCATTGTATTAGCGCGGCGCAGCAGTCGTCTCCCCGCAACCGTATTAGGTCGATAATTCGATATAGTATGTAGTTCATAATCAATTATGTATTTGAACACTGGTACCAGTAATGTTATATTATATATCCCAACATGTGACCATCATTGAGCAATCCTGCATATTGTGCTTACCCCTTTTTTTTTTTTTTTTTTTTTGTGGGAAAATCCTTATGGATACCCTTCGCCTGGGGAAGGCGAAGGGTTATGCCGGACTCTTACCGGCTAAAAACCCACGGTGTTCCTACTCCTGACCCTTGGCCGGGGTCACGGGATTCGCAGCTGCATGCACCGCAACCCCGGCAGGCCTCGGTCCGCCATCCCCTGGCGGACCTCTCCTTCTGTGGGGCCTTGCCCCACGTCCTCCTGAGAGGCGCGCACGGAACACATGCGCGCCGCCTTCTCGGGCCTGTTACTGGTCGGGCGACGGGTATATTGTGCTTACCCCTACACATACATAGGGACAAACAGCGGGAAGCGACTTTGTTTTATACTATGTAGTGAAGACACAAGAGTCCAGATATTTAACTAATAACGTTTGTAATAATAAACCATAGGAATCTGCCATAAGATTATGATAGCTAATAGTTCCTTTACACGCTACTAGACGCTGTTACTAATACCTATCAAAAACAATCATACAGTCCGATACGTATATTGTGTAATTCTAAAGAAGCTTTTCTTTTTAACAGAGGATTCGCCAAGAAGACGTTACTGAAAACAGCCCGTAAAGCCGGTCTGAAGCCGAAGCCGTCCAAGCGTCAGAAATACGTGCTCCCTTCAGCGGACGCGCGCTCACTGACGTCACCACCCCTCATGTCCTCGCTCTCTGCTGACACCCTGTCCCGTGAGTCGTTTTATACAAGTTACTTGAAACCGAACAAAAGTTATTTCTAATCATGTCATAAATAGATATCAAGCCAATGTAGTCTAGTAAACAGTGTTTCGGATACAAGTTGCAAATAGTTTCTGAAACATAACAGAAATGTTTATAGAAAAAATGTTTCGAAGCTTTTGCCACCAAAAATTGATAATAGTGTTAACTGCAACATGTACAGTGGTGGACATATAATTAGAAACACCAAGTGTGACTTTTATTTTCTGTACAAATTAACTTGATAATTAAGGTTTTACGTATCATAGAGGGCTTAAACCTATTTATCTATAATGTATCCACATCATGAAGTATTACTATGTCAGTTTTGGAAATATCATACAACCGTTTATGTAAAAACTGATATACTTTATAAAATAAAATGAAGCAGCACAACGTACTAAGGTGGACAACTAATTAGAAACAGAAAAAAAACATTAGCATAAATATGAACAAACGTAACGAAACAATAAATAATGAAATTAAATGGTACAAACGTTTTATAATAAACAATTAATGTTTGGTTGGGAAGCCTCTACTGTCGATTACAGCTCTACAACGACGTGGCAATGATTCTATCAATGTTTCATACATTTCCAGGGAATTTTTCTCCAAGTTTCTACAAATGCGACTTAAAGTTGTTGTAGTATGATACTAGTAGTATTACGATATTAGTGATATGTTTATTGGACAATGTTTTCTTTACAATGCACCACAAACTTAGATTTGATTCAAATCCAGACTATTTGCAGACCATAATCCAAACTAATGAAACAACGTTAAAGCATTTCTAAGAAAGTAATTAGTGTCGGTGTTAGAGTGGTCTGCAAATAGTCTGGATTTGAATCAAATCTAAGTTTGTGGTACATTGTAAAGAAAACATTGTCCAATAAACATATCACTAATATCGTAATACTACTAGTATCATACTACAACAACTTTAAGTCGCATTTGTAGAAACTTGGAGAAAAATTCCCTGGAAATGTATGAAACATTGATAGAATCATTGCCACGTCGTTGTAGAGCTGTAATCGACAGTAGAGGCTTCCCAACCAAACATTAATTGTTTATTATAAAACGTTTGTACCATTTAATTTCATTATTTATTGTTTCGTTACGTTTGTTCATATTTATGCTAATGTTTTTTTTCTGTTTCTAATTAGTTGTCCACCTTAGTACGTTGTGCTGCTTCATTTTATTTTATAAAGTATATCAGTTTTTACATAAACGGTTGTATGATATTTCCAAAACTGACATAGTAATACTTCATGATGTGGATACATTATAGATAAATAGGTTTAAGCCCGCTATGATACGTAAAACATTAATTATCAAGTTAATTTGTACTGAAAATAAAAGTCACACTTGGTGTTTCTAATTATATGTCCACCACTGTATCAAAGTTTTAAAAACACAAGATTCTTCTTGAAAACTGTGTTACAAATGAAAACATGAATAATGGAATCAGGCGTTAGGTACTTTGCGGAAATCTATGACACGCAATTTATATGCAATTATAATATTAAACTCTCAATCACCGTAATTATAGACACAATAGATAAGACAATTAAGTATCGTCCTGGGACAACGGGCGGTATGCAACCGGTTAAGTGTTAATTCCGCCAAACTAATTCGCTAGCTTCGATGCAGCGTGCAGCACCGCCCTGTATGGAACAGCTGATTTTTTTTTCCCGATTTCATGTTTCTTCCAATAGTAAAAGTTGTTTATAATAATGAGTACAGTGACCCCTTAAGAAGTTGTGCGTTATTTACGTTACACCTTGTATTTGTGAGCTGCGGTGCCGCCTACTGCATCCAAGCTAGCGAACTAGTTTGACGGAATTAACACCAAATATTGGAATTGCATATTTGTATGTCATAGATTTCCGCTAATCTTAACTATCATAAGTCATGGCCGTTGGCTATCGGAATAGGTATAGTTTTATCACTACCAAATGGCGTCACATTCACTACGAATCTTCATAGCAGTGTGTAACACTCATGTATTTCGGAATTGTACACACGCTTTGAAATCTTATTACATACGAGGACTAACTTTTAAATCGATCTACATCATCTTTGATAACTAATACAGTCCCAAAATTTGTCGAAGTCATCTTGTATTATTCTGTACTAAATGTTCATACCTATCTTTTGTAGTGGAAGAGCTAGAATTAGGAGGCAGCGAGACTGCAGAAAGTCCAGCGGCACGTACGTTGGAACGAGTGCGAGAACGTGTATACGCACGCGACTGGGCGAGACTGGGACTCGCGCAGCCGCCCTTCAGATTAGCACATGCCAACGCTGTTTATACCTTATGTAGAAGGTGAGTCAGATTTATTATCTTAGCGCAACATCCGACGCCACTCGTAAAATTCTTTTATTTATTTATTGGCTTACCAAATAAATACATAAACTGTATTAAAAGCACATCAATTTTACAGTTCGTATTCTCGCATGTATGTTTAATCTCTAAACTTTATTTTTGCTTTATTTTTGATACGCAAACGGTTTTAATGCATGGCAAATAGATTAAGCCCAAAGAACCTAAAATAATCTTCCTGACGTCTTTTCAACATCAATGCGAAGAATGTTAGCTTTTGATATTATTATATTACCCTACAAAAAGTTTGACACCTATTTAAAAGAAAAACGTTTCAGATGCAGTAGAATAAAGTATTACTAAAGACTAGCGTCCACTAGGCTCTCTGAGTCGAGTCGAATAGAATCGCAATAATTCGCCTCCTGTACATTACTATAAAACTGCGTCGATCAGTGACGAGCCGAGACGCGCCGCGTCGCATCACTCGCGCGCATTGGTTGTCACGCGAATTTCTGTTTTAACCACTTGCGATTACTGACCGTTTCGCCTCGATTAGTCTTCACACGGAACTAATGCGACTCGACTAGATTCTTCGCGTTTCGGCTGTAGTCGACGTCAAGCTTAAGACGTACAGTGGTGGTCATATAATTAAGAACGATTTGTAGTTCCAGAAAATTTTGATCAAAATCATGTTATAATTATGTAGTTTTGTGTTTTTTATTAGATTTAATTAGTTTTGTTATGAAGTACCCACATAAATACAGCAAACTGAGTTAGGAATAGACACATAAAATCGAAATTTTTTTTACAAATTCCGTTTATTTCCCATAGTAACAAATTAAAAGACAAATGAAGCTGGACAAATAATTAAGAACGACTAACAAACTGTTTGAAAATTGGTTTAGATGAAACTTAGGTTAAATAAATTACATTAATATGAAAGAATGCACATTTACAAAGGCAAATGAATACATTTTAATACAAATTAATAGTTAGTGGCATGTCCACGGCTTTTAATTACGGCCTTACACCGGTGATGCATTTACTCTAATAATTTTTGTCATTTTGCAAGAGAGAGAGTTCCATTATTCTGAGAAAACGTCGTACAGCTCCCTTAAATGGCCACATTGGCGATTTGATACACTTCTCTTGAATTCGCACCAAAGATGTTCAATTGGATTAGATCTCGGCTGTTAGCTGGCCAGTCTAAGACAGTAACTGATTGTGATATTGGCGGTGCGTGCAGTATGCTTCGGATCATTGTCGTGCTGGAATGTCGAAATAACCGGTAGCACGTCTTTGGCATAGGCTAACATTGTTTCTTCGAGTATTTTTTTGTATTGAAATTGATCCATGTTTCCTTCTATCAGCGTAACAGGTCTAACTCCATAACCAGAAAAGCAACTCCAAATCTTCACGTTTCCCCCGCCATGCTTTAATGTCACTTTTGTGTATTTGGAGTCGAATGCTTTATTAGGAGGGCATCGTACGTATCATTTTCCATCAGAACACGCTGTTGATTTTTGTCTCGTCAGAAAAAAGAACATTTTTCCACTGTCTGATTATCCAGTTTTCCTACTTTCTTGCAAATGCTAGACGAGCTTGCTAATAGGACCGTTTCAACATGGTACATACCTTCCTTGCCATCCTTCTATGCAACTTCTCTTCTACCAAACACCTTCGACTAGTGCGTGCCGAGACCGATAAAGGATTGTTTTCATCGAAATATTCTTTTCTTATCTCGTTAGACCCTTTAAAAGGATTTTGTTTTGCCAAACGAACGATATTTCGATCATCTCGACAAGATGTCTTTCTCTGTTTAGGTACGCGCGGAATATTTAAAGTCGTTTAATACGTGTTAAAATGCTTTACAGCATGGAGCAAGTGTATCAAATCGCCAATGTGGCAATTTAAGGGAGCTGTACGACGTTTTCTTAGAATAATGGAACTCTCTTGCAAAATGACAAAAATTATTAGAGTAAATGCATCACCGGTGTAAGGCCGTAATTAAAAGCCGTGGACATGCCACTAACTATTAATTTGTACTAAAATGTATTCATTTGCCTTTGTAAATGTGCATTCTTTCATATTAATGTAATTTATTTAACCTAAGTTTCATCTAAACCAATTATCAAACAGTTTGTTAGTCGTTCTTAATTATTTGTCCAGCTTCATTTGTCTTTTAATTTGTTACTATGGGAAATAAACGGAATTTGTAAAAAAAATGTCGATTTTATGTGTCTATTCCTAACTCAGTTTGCTGTATTTATGTGGGTACTTCATAACAAAACTAATTAAATCTAATAAAAAACACAAAACTACATAATTATAACATGATTTTGATCAAAATTTTCTGGAACTACAAATCGTTCTTAATTATATGACAACCACTGTATATTCAAGCCGTTTTTAATTTAGAATTAATATGCTTCGGGATTAGATACCTATCATTCCATCATTCAAAATTCAATTTCTATTGCAACTTATTGTTATATTTATGGCCTTTTCCACAACCTTTGTCATATTGAAATCAACTAACGGCCGTTTTCAATACTCTATCTATCGGCGGCTTCGCCTACTAGAGATAGAAATTTGACATAAGCTCCATAGAAGTAATGTCAAATTTCTATTTGTAGTAAGGTAAACCGCCGATAGATAGGATATTGAAAATGGCAGTTAGTTTACTTGATCTTAAAGATAAATGTCATTGATATTTTCATCCTACATAAACTGGTATTCATGACTTAAAATCGTGAACTATAATTTAACGCATACATGTTTTCTCATAAAATAGTTTCTGTTCAGTTATCCGGCAGTAATACCGGTGCCAGAAAGCTTCGGCGACGACTCGTTACGCAGGATCTCGAGATGCTATCGACAAGGACGGCTACCCGTTATCACGTGGAGACATCCACGAACACACGCGTTATTAGCCAGGTGAGTTGATAAGAAAATTAATGTAAACATACAACAGTTTAGCTGGGGACCCTTCAAATCTCGTCAATAACTGCCCGTTTACTTAGAAACGGTCCAGATGGACAATCTACATGCAGCCCAATAGAAAAAAAAAACATACAGCAGTCTGAAAACCTTAGAAGCACTAAAAAAATAAAGACTGACTTTATTCGTGATGTCTTTTAGACAGGCGTATAGTCAGCAACGAAAGTAGGTAAATATTGTCAAAGTTTCAAAGGTGATTTATGTGTGATTTATGAAGTGATTTATAACTTTTTTATAATACTTTAGAATAGATAAGAGTAAGTATATTTTAATGACTTAATGGGGATTGTAGTAGATAGTGTTGTGTAGATCCTGCCTTACTCTTTTTTGCCTCCTTTCCAACAAGAGACATACATATTAAAATTGTTACAGATCTGCTGCCCCACATCATAAAGGCGTGATGGGAATGTTGAAGGCGAGTCACCAAACACCTGGAAATGCGCAGAGTGGGACGGAAACTACATCCAGTTTAGAACAGGTAATTATTAAGGCTAAGCGTATGCTGAGACACAGGTGACGCAGCGCAGCACAGTACAGATTTAGCTGCGCAGGGCAGGCGACGCAGACATAGGCCACGACCGCATACTGCGACGCATCTCGAAGACACATTCGAGTTTTAACTAGTACAAAGAATAGACGCGTTCGAGTTGACAAACGTTTTTTTTAATAGTCTAGATGATTAGTATCATACAAACAAGGTTCACAACGCACTAATTCAATTAAATGTTCAGTCATTGCAATAAAATTCGAATTAGCGATAAAAAACACATGACGACATGCACGCGTCGCGCAGAAATCTGTGCCGGTACTACAACGAGGTGCAGGGCAGGACAGACGCATGTCTGCGTCGCACGCGTCTGCGCCGCAGCGTACGCAGCTCTTAGTACGTTCATACATTACAAAATCTGCTCTGCCCTGCGCTGCGTGCACCTGCGTCACCTGCGTCTCAGCATACGCTTAGCCTAAGGCTAGCGTCCACTAGGCTCGCCGAGTCGAGTCGAATAGAATCGCAATAATTCGCCTCCTATACATTTACTATAAAACTGCATCGATCAGCGATGAGCCGAGACGCATCGAGTCGCATCACTCGCGTGCATCGCTTGTCACCCGAATTTCTGTTTTAACGACTTGCGATTACTGACCGTTTCGCATCGATTCGTCTTTACACAGAACAAATGCGACTTGACTCGATTCGATGCGTTTTGGCTGTAGTTACATGAAGATACTATACTTTTTCTTTGATACTGAAATATCTCATCTCAAATCAAAGGTAAGTCGGAAAAGGGGTATACATAAATACATTGCAACTTCTAGTATTCGCGAATAACAGTAAAAGTGTTAAAGATGTTTATGTAAAATAAAAAACTACTTATGTCAGCCACACCAGTGGAATCAATCACCCCGATGTAAGGAAGTACAAGATTTATAATGGTGTATTTTCTTTTTCATCGCAGGAACGTTACCTAGCGACTTTAGTGGCGTGTACACCGGCGTCACGCGGTGACCTTGAGGACTCCAGTTTGAGCCTCGACTCGTTGCTACTCTGTTGTGAAGATCAACAAGTTACCCACACTCCGCTGCTGACGAAAGCGGCGGGTACACTTGGGTGAGTCCAATTCTAATTTTTGATATTGTTTATGACTGTCGTGTAAGAGTGTGGAAGAACGATAAAGAGTAGTAAGTTATAAGTGCAGAACACGCACTAAAAAGACTGAACGCTAATCTTTTTCGGAGTTTTCTCTGGGGTTAAATAATACACGAAACATATAGATTGCTGGTTTACTCATTATACAATGTGTCCGGCCATGGACTAGCGATATTCTAGGTACTTATATAGCAACTATTCTAGTACACAAATACACTACACACTAGGGTCCAATCCACTTCCCCGCCATTTGGCAGCCACTTTGCTTTTTTGTTGAGATATTGTCTACAACTGTATGTCTTTATGTGAACCCATTGTACCTATCGTAATGTAAACGTTAGACAATATTGTTGCCCTCCGAATAAGCCTACTTTTATCTCAGTAGGGCCAACAATTTGAGAGATATGACTTTTTTTGTACACACGTACAGAATATCTCAACAAAAAAATGGAACTGGGTTGGACTCTAGTGTATTTGTGTACTAGAATAGTTGTTATATAAGTACCTAGAATATCGCTAGTCCATGACCGGACACATTGTATTATAAGACGTAGTAAAGAGTCGTATGTAGATAAGTACAAAGATCGATGACAGCGCGGTTGACGCGCGTCGAACCTAGACGCGTGGCTGTTTGACGCGGACTTCAGGCTGCTCATGACGCAGTCGCTCTACCTGGATTGTCATAACCTTGACCGGGCTTTAATATGAAGGCTCCGTCCAATTTTGATGTAGTTTGTTTGACAAGTAACGTGTAACTTACGTATCAGCGTGTTGGGTCGCAACAGCGGCGGTAAGGGCGGCGCCACCAGCTCGGCGCGGCACTTCGGGCGCTGGGGCTCCCTCAAGGACCGGCGGCAGCCCTCGCACCTCGACCTGTACGCGCCCAGGCAGAGACTCTCCACTGCTGACGCCGACTCGGGTGAGCACACATCTTAGGACGTATACATAAAGAAAGCAGGTAACCAGCGCCGACCTACCAGCGCTTATCGGTACTGGTCCGTGCAGGTTATCGCTACATAAAGAAAGCGGATAGAAGCAGGGACTGGCATTTATACCAAAAATACACCTTATTCTCTTGCAAATACAGCAACAAATGACGGCCTACCAGCGCTGATCGGAGCAGGTCGAAAATTGTCGCCGCAGTTCGGAGCTTGTCGGCCCTGGTTCGCCACACAGTATAGAGACTACCTGCGCCAACTAACTGCGCGGACCAGCACCGACAAGCGCTGGCAGATCGGTGACGGCAACCCGCTTTTTAGATACGCACTTATAAGCAACACGGAACTAAATTATCGTCACGACGCGGCCAGACAGTCAACACATTTTTTTTTTTTGAAAAACTTTGCCCCACACTAAGATTTCTCTTGTATCGTGGGTGCGTTTACAGACACAAATCTCACAAACAAACGCCCAGACCCGGAACAACCATCTGTAGGCCATACAAATTTTTGTTCCGTGTGGGAATCGAACCCACGACCCGTAGCGCAGAAGCCAATCGCTTAGCCGCTGCACCAAACGTGTCGTCTTTGTCGAATTCGCGTACTGTCCATTAACTACATCGCGAAAGAGCCAGACTCGTGCGTGGCTCGACGTGGCCGAAAATATGCCTGCATCAATGCGTCCAGAATCCATCACGCTGTCACTCATACCTTTTTGTCTTGTGATTTTACTTAACCAGTTTGAGAGCGCTGCCTACGCCAGTGCAGATCCCAATGTATGAATTAAATAGTATCATTTAGTGCGGGTCATTGACGGGACTATTAATCTATCTGAGTCTATCTAAAGTATATGTAATCGATAGATACTCTTGAGATCGTATCGTTTTTCATGCTGTGGTCTTTGCGTTGCTCAAAAGCCTTCAGCGTCTCCTTAATCAGACATTTTTGACTCTACTGAATCAATAACATCGTATTTTGACAAAGCCGCGTCGAACAGAACTTAAATCTAAAAGTACTTTTACTACAAGTCTTATGTGTCTGAAATGTGATGGTAAATCAAATTGTAATGATACAGAAAGTGTTCCGAAACGGCCACTTGTAACTAGTCAACATTTAAATGTTCCCCTACGGCGCACTCGTCACACTCCAATGTTACACGTGCGCACGTGCCTCGGCACTCGACTAAGGCTAAGCGTATGCTGAGACGCAGGTCCACACAGCGCAGCGCAGAGCAGATTTTGTAATGTATGAACGTACTAAGAGCTGCGTACGCTGCGGCGCAGACGCGTGCGACGCAGACATGCGTCTGCCCTGCTCTGCGCCTCGTTGTAGTGCCGGCACAGATTTCTGCGCGACGCGTGCATGTCGACATGTGTTTTTTACCGCTAATTCAAATTTTATTGCAATGACACAACATTTAATTGAATTAGTGAGTTGTGAACCTTGTTTGTATGATACTAATCATCCAGACTATTAAAAAAAAACGTTCGTCAACTCGAACACGTCTATGCTTTGTACTAGTTAAAACTCGAATGTGTCTTCGAGCTGCGTCGCAGCATGCGGTCGCAGCCGATGTCTGCCTCGCCTGCCCTGCGCGGCAAAATCTGTACTGTGCTGCGCTGCGTCACCTGCGTCTCAGCATACGCTTAGCCTAATTACGCTAAAACTGTGTACTGACACGCATTGCTCAAATCTATCACACTTGTTTCTCTCAGGTTGATTTATTTAGCTGCACTAAACCTACCTTCAAAGCACAGATAGTAAAAACCATAAGAGAAGGCAAACAACAAGAAATATAGCTTTTAGTTTAAACAAAGCAGAAAGATTTAATGTAATTTAATTTAAAGTAATGTAACTTTAAACTAATTTGTTATCCTACTGTATCTTTTGAATTTAAACTTATTTTACGAATGATCCGTTCGCATGTTACTTTTTCTTGTTATATAGGGAAACCTATTATTAGCCATACAATACTGTATTATACATATTTTGTAATATATTTTATGTATCGCTGTTAGTTTTCTAAATAAAATAAAATATAAATGTTTACGCGCGCACGCGCGCACTCACTCACTCACAGTATTCCTTATTCACCACTTTTCTTTCCTTGTTTATATTGTTTTGTATATGTACCTATTTACTGTGTATAATCTGCTGATTTAGCGTTGTACTGTTTACTTGATGAGGTTTATGTAAAAGTCCAAGCGACAGTAGAACACTGACTCCTAAGACACAGGGTATCCTAGTTTAGGAGGCAGGGTTTAATAAATTTGTACGCCTTTCACCAATTGTGTAACACGAGCTAGATATTAAGCAAATTGTAAGGGTGTTACCACACCGATCGATCGATCGTCGATCGATGCCATCGAACGACATCGGTCGATGTTTAGTCGATCAGTTGGTGTAGTAGAAACTATCGATCGACGTCGACTAATCCATTTTACCGTCGATCGATGGTATCGATCGACGATCGATCGATCGGTGTGGTAACACCCTAAGGTTTTTAGTTCAATAAAGATATATTATTATTATTAATGTCGTTCCCAGTATGTGGCGAGGGCGGGGGCGGGGCCCGCCGCGCGTCGCTGTACGTGGTGTGCGACAAGGGCGGCGCCGCCACCAACTGTGCGGGCGCAGAGCTGGTGCCGGCGGAGTACCCCGACGCGAGGGCTACCAAACACGCCTTCAAGAAGCTCATGCGAGCTGCAGTGCCGTCCGCGCCGCCCACCAGCGATCATCCTGGCTTCCTTAGGTACCTTAACAACCTTTGCTAAAAATTGTGCCAATGCCTTTCAGCATGCCAATTGGTAATACTGCGGGTACATTTTAATATAGTTAAAGTAATGGTGCGTAATTTCAGTCTGAAATTAGCAACCGGAGGACTCTTAGTATTTGAGTTCCTGAGGCAATTTGGAAACTTTTTTGTGTCGTACTTCATAACCCCAAAATGAATGGAATCGGAGAAAAACGGTGGGGGACAAAATGTAAAAAAAAATTGTTTAGTAACCGAATGGAAAGGCGATAGCATTAATAGTTTAAAAAAAATGACATCCGAAACGTACAGACGGTTTACGCGAACGGACTTTTTTTTAAATCGAAAAATTAAAAATCGTTTAGCAACCGGCTGCGCCTTTGAGGAAAATTCTTGTTTTTGTGTAGAGATGCTATAAAAAAATTGTCATCCGTTTCTGCTAGACAGTTTTTGAGAAATTAAAGGTTAAAGTAATGAAAATTTTCGATCTCACTCGCTTTTTTCAAAAATCATAAAAAAATTGTTGAAATTGTTAAAAACGGATGACGTCTTTTAAACATGTTCTCAGAGGGTCCAACTATGACATGTATCAATGTCATCCGTTTTTATAACATTTAACCCCATTTTTCAACCCCCATTTTTAATCCCTTGATTGATAATACTGTACGCTATCCGTATGCCATCAGAAACAATTCTAACATCTATCCAAATAAAAATACCAAAAGTCAAAAGTAAAACATTTTTTCTCACAAACCAGGCTAATAGAAGAATCAGGCTGGCTGTGGCAGCTACGGCAGTTATTCCAGCTATCTGGTGCAGTGGTGGATCTTTTGGACCTTCAAGGATCCTCTGTGCTCCTGTCTTTAGAAGATGGTTGGGATGCAACGGCACAGGTTAGTGGAAAAAATAGGAGATGAACAATTGACTGCCCAGAATTTGCATATAATATCGCAATGTGTACCGTTTCAGATATCATCTTTAGCTCAAATCTGCCTCGAACCTTACTACCGAACGTTAGAAGGCTTCCGTATCCTGGTGGAAAAGGAGTGGCTGGCATTAGGACACAAGTTCCAGCAGCGGTCTAACATAGGTGCCACGCCGCAGCAAGGCTTCACGCCTACCTTCCTCATGTTTTTGGATGCTGTACATCAGGTAAGGACATTGTCATCTTCTTCTTTCGACAAAATCTTTGAAAGAGAAATGCATACTCGAATAAACAGTTTCTTAACTAAACACGGTATACTCAGAAAGGAACAAAACGGTTTCCAGAAGGATAAATCCACCACCCATGCAGCATTCTCACTGATACATCGCTTATCTGAGTTCATTAATAAGAAGGTACCAGTGGTTGCTATATTTTTCGATATGTCGAAGGCATTTGATTGTGTGAATCATGATATCCTATTAGATAAATGCGAAAGATACGGAATTCGAGGACCTGCACTTCAATGGATCACAAGCTATTTGTCAAATCGTCAGCAATGTGTTGAGATAGCGAGAATAGACGATAAATTAAATATGACATCATACAGATCCCCTTTTGTTATAAATAGTTTCGGAGTACCACAGGGGAGCGTGCTAGGCCCCCTTTTATTTTTATTATATGTTAACGATCTACCCGATGTAATAAAGCATCAGTCTATCTTATTTGCCGATGACTTGTCAATAATAATACCTGACATAGACAATAATTCGTGTACATTCCAAGATACAATAAATGCAACTATAGAATCAGTAATGTCCTGGTTAGCAGCAAATAATCTCCGTGCAAATGTATCTAAAACAAAATTTATACAATTTTCTAATTATAAGGCGCATCGTCCAACGTTAAATATCACATATGAAGGTGAAAGTCTCGAAGAAGCTATGGATACAAAATTTCTAGGTATTACAATAGATCAACACTGTAATTGGAAGCAACATGTAAAGAACGTATGTACTAAGTTAAATAGATTTGTTTATGCGCTCCGTAGACTCCAACGTTTATCGGGTCAAAGTGCAGCGCTTACTGCATATTATGGATATGTTGAATCCGTATTAAGGTATGGATTGATACTGTGGGGAAACTCCACAGACATAAACAGAGCTTTCATAAGCCAAAAAAATGTGTAAGGGCTTTGTGTGATGTAGGGCCACTTGAGACATGCAAACCTTTATTCAAAAACAATAATATTTTAACTTTGGTTGGATTATACAAAATGGATGTCTGCGTGTTTGTAAAAAAGAATCCAAGTCAATTCATTAGCGCTTATGATAATTCTATTATTGGTAAAAGAGATCCAACCCGATTGCTGATGCCAGCATGTAAGACAACATTTTTCAAAAAAAATACGTTTATAATGTGCATTAAAATATTTAATACAGTCCCCAAAGCCATTAGAGAACTACCAGTAATGCAAATGAAGAGACATTTAAAAAAATGGCTTCCAGTCCGTTCTTTCTACACTATTGAAGACTTTTTTGCAAATAAACTCTAATAATTTGATAATATTGTGAAATGTATAACTTAATATTGATTGTGACATGGCTATGATAATATATAATTTTTGAAATAATGAATTAATGTAATAAATAGGTAATAATGTAAACAGTAGTATTTAAATAATTGATCATTGTAATGAAAACAATTTTAAAAATTCGCATGCCTGTGAAATGGCTGGATATGACGGACTTATAACAGTTTTGTAAATATCCTTGTATACGAGATCTTGTGGCGAATAAATGTATTGTATTGTATTCCTAGACTAATATATCTGGTTGGCTTCCATTCTAACCAGATGCGACTAAATACTTGTCCATCCATCCATATCATAAATGCTGGTGTATTCTTTGTACCCGAACACCTGCACGTGAGACGATCTCTGCGCGGCCATTCCCAACTCTATTAAACTCTCAATCACCGTAATTATAGACACAATAGATAAGACAATTAAGTGTCGTCCTGAGACGACGGGCGGTACGCAACCGGTTATGGTGGCCACACACATTCAAAAACTATTTGACTAACCATTTACACGATAAGAAGAAAACTATACAAGGTTAGTCGGAAAGGGGATCCGCGGGTCACTTAAAATATCACTGATGACAGTTTTAACGCAAGGGTTAAAATTTCAAAATTCGACAATTTTTATTTCCATACAAAATGATTTTTATTTTAGTTTTTTCAAAAATACTCCATCCCTACTTTAGATACGAATTCAGAAAATGAAGCTTCTAATCCGTGACCACGAAATATGACCTTAAATGTAAACACAGCTGATCATAGCTGAGGATAGATAGATTTTAGCGTATTTTTTTGGAGATTTTTGAACAGCTCTATCTCTTAAACTACGACTTTTGGGGAAAGTTGTAGAACAAAAGGTATTCATTATTATGGGTACTTTAAAACCCTTTCGGATTAGTACCCCCTTTCCGACTAATCTTATATAGTATTTGACACAGAGCGGCTGCTGTCAGATCTCTGCAACCCAGTTATTGGGCAATGCTGGTATCTAAGAATAGACCGGTTGCACAAATTTCGAGATTCTGACAACCCGTAAATACCTTCACCGATGGACATCTGGGGACCGACGGTTTAATGTTCTCTTCCGATGTACTGAGGGGTCTCGAAGAAGATCACTTATTCACTGACTGACCGCGGCAAATAAATCTTAACAAGTAGATCAACCGATCGGTGTAAAAGGAATGAGCCGCTCTTTGACTCTTCATCTTTTGTTCCAGCTCCAGAAACAATTTCCCTTGGCCTTTGAGTTCAATGAATACTACCTCCGCTTCGTCGCCTACCACAGCGTGTCGTGTCGGTTCAGAACATTCCTACTGGACAACGAGGCGCAACGTGCAGAGCTAGGTATCACCGCTGCCGATGATAAGCGAGCAGACACCAACAGGATGGTCAGTATTTATGTTTTTGCATTAACTTTTGTGAGTCACATTCATATTTTTATTATTTACTATTGGCTTCGTACATTTTTCGAGATTGCTTGACTAGTTTTTCGTGTTCGACTCGTGACCTCGCCGCGTGTTCAGCTCATAATTAAGGGCTCCGTTTGGGTCCGAAACTAGACGAGAAACGATCTCCCAAAAATGCACTGCAGTAATCCGTAAACATCAAATAAGTATTAGTAGTGAGAATGGTAAGTATGGATGAAGTGAGAAAGAATGGTAAGGCTATAGGTCCAGATGGAATACCAGTTGAAGTGTGGAAGGTATTACGGGTTGATGGATGGACGTGGTTGGCTTCATTCTTCAATAAGTTGTTGCTGGAAGAAGCCATACCTGATGAATGGTGCAACAGTTCGCTGGTGCCCATCTTTAAAAACAAGGGTGATGTGCTGAAGTGCAACAACTATAGAGGAATAAAGCTAATGTCACATAGTATGAAAGCTTGGGAGAAAGTTATTGAAAGGCGGCTGAGAGGAGAGAGTGAGATTTCACAAAACCAATTCGGTTTTATGCCAGGTCGGGGTACAACAGATGCCATTTTCGCCATCCGCCAGCTATGCGAAAAATACAGAAGTGAGCATAAAAACTTGCACATGGTGTTTGTTGACCTCGAAAAGGCATACGACCGGAGTGCCTCGTGAGGTTTTGTGGTGGGCCCTTAAGGAGAAAGGTGTGCCTGGGAAGTATGTGCAGTTGATTCGAGCAATGTACAGTCGATGCAGTACCCAAGTCCAGTCTACAGTGGGTACTACTGGCAGCTTCAATGTGACTGTCGGCTTGCATCAAGGGTCGGCTCTCAGCCCGTATCTCTTCCTGGTAATAATGGACGCTTTGACGGCGGACATCCAAGCAGAGGTTCCCTGGTGCATACTGTTTGCCGTTAACATTGTGCTGGTTGCCGAGAGTGGCCTAGAGGTCCAGAGCAGATTGGAGGTGTGGTGGCAAAGACTGGAGAGTGTTGGTCTGAGATTGAGTAGGACGAAAACAGAGTACCTGTTTTGCGATTTTGGCGGTCTCTAGTCCTGTGTCAATATCTCTCGCCGGAACGCCCATACCGACCTGCTCCGACTTTCATTTAGATGTATATGTATAATTATGTTAACCAACAACAAATGTAAACGTATGATTAAAGGTGTACCTGTATGAGCAGGGGGTGGAGACAGGCGCGGTGTCGGAGGAGGAGGGCGCGGGCCCCGGGTGTGGGGGGGGCGGGGGGGCGGGGGGCTCCGGCACTGGTGTGAGGGCCCCCGCGCTGGGACACTCGCTGTTCGACTACATCGACCGACACCACCAGAAGGCGCCCGTCTTCTATAATTTCCTGTATACTCCTGATTTGGATAATCCGGTGAGTTTTCCATCCATTTTTTTTTATTTTGTTAGTAGTCTTGGGGGGTATTCCACCAACCTATCATTAACTGTTCATTAAGCTAATTCGATATCTTAACTTTTCAATAGCTACAACATCTGCATTTTACCATTATCAATAGTGATAATGACAAGATTATTGAACACATAAATGTCATATTTCTAGGTCACATTTAGCTTATCTGATGAATAGTTACGGACTACTTATTGATATGTTGGTGAAAAATCCCTTAGAGCTTTATTTAGCAGCTCTAAATTATCTTTTATTTTTGTTTTATATCAATTACTTTTCCAATTAATGCCAAGTTTAAAAACTCAAGTTTTCAGCTACTTTTGTTGCTGATTGTTCGGGCAATATGTATCCGTATAGCTTATGCTCGTATTAACGTGATTCTTTCGATGCAGGTGCTTCGCCCGGTATGTTCAATAAGCGCGCTAGAAGTGTGGCTATATTACACGAGCGAAGAATTGTCACACGGAGCGCCTTATGACCTGGAAGTGTTGGCCCCAGCAGACCCGGAGACCAGACACCCACAGCGCAGAGTCGTCACTGCAGGGTAACTATATAAATTAGAATTCAACTTCTCTTTTGATCGGTCATTGTAAAGGGCCATTTAGATGGAGAGAGTTTCTCGAACGTTTCTTGCCGAGAAATCGTATGCTACTATCGCAAGCAATAATCGTAAGATTATTGTATCATAATGTTTACATACAGGCAAGAACTAAATTCTCGCCTACGATTATGTCATACGAGATTCGCAAGTAATTTTTCGCTGGGCGATAAATTACTGTGCAGGCCCATTTAGATGGAGAGAGTTTCTCGAACGTTTCTTGGCGAGAAATCGTATGCTACTATCGCAAGCAATAATCGCCATAAGATTATTGTATCATAATGTTTACATACAGGCAAGAACTAAATTCTCGCCATGATTATGTCATACGAGATTCGCAAGTAATTTTTCGCTAGGCGATAAATTACTGTGACTGTTTACACAGCGAAAATTATAGTAAGAAGATTCTTGCTTACGAGTTCTCGACTTGTATAAACACGATCTCGTATGACATTTTTTCAAGTTCATACGAGTATCGTACAAATCGGTTTGAACCGTTTTTGAGTGCGAGTTTTGCCATTCGAGTTCAGACTTCAGTGATTAAGTTCTGTTTACACGGAGACAGATATATTCTATTGCGAGGCAATTGTCGCCCAAGGGGAAGGGCGATAATCGTGAATGTTTACACGAAGAAACTTTTTAAATGTTCTTTCGATAATCGTATCTTCGAGTCGAGAAACTCTCTCCATCTAAATGGGCCTTGACTGTTTACACAGCGAAAATTATAGTAAGAAGATTCTTGCTTACGAGTTCTCGACTTGTATAAACACGATCTCGTATGACATTTTTTCAAGTTCATACGAGTATCGTACAAATCGGTTTGAACCGTTTTTGAGTGCGAGTTTTGCCATTCGAGTTCAGACTTCAGTGATTAAGTTCTGTTTACACGGAGACAGATATATTCTATTGCGAGGCAATTGTCGCCCAAGGGGAAGGGCGATAATCGTGAATGTTTACACGAAGAAACTTTTTAAATGTTCTTTCGGTAATCGTATCTTCGAGTCGAGAAACTCTCTCCATCTAAATGGGCCTTTAATCGTGAATGTTTACACGAAGAAACTTTTTAAATGTTCTTTCGATAATTGTATCTTCGAGTCCAGAAACTCTCTCCATCTAAATGGCGCGAGTCATGTGGATGCCCATGTTCACTCTTCGATCTTTGCAACTTGATCGACGCGTCATGAAATTACGTGAATTAGCTTTGTCCCATTTCCTGTCTTGCCCGTTAAGCCCCACTACCTGTTCGCAGAGGACAATTAGGCTTACTTAAAAAAAATTAGCTATTGACAGGCGAAAAAAGAAAGACTGTTCTGGGTAGCCTCCCTTTCGCAATTTATCAGACCTCTGTTGTTTTTTTTTTGTTGCCCTTTGTTGTTGTCATGTGTATGATTACTGGTAATTGGTCACGATCCCGTGACAGGGTTGTAGGATATGTTATCCTCTATCTAATAACTCATTTACGCTTTATACAAAACTGAACCATCTTCGTGATATTATTTCAAAGTTGTCAACTCCTCCCTTAAAAAATATCTCGAAAATGGTAAACTTTTGCATAAAGCATTTTTGGGTCATTAGATAGAGGCTAAATGTCTCTGCCCCGTGATCGTGATCATATCCTCGATCGTAACATAATATAAAAAGTAAATAAACAAAATGTTAAACAAATATGTATGACAAAATATGTTGTCACAGGTACGACAGTATAGCCCGTAGCATGCCGGACTCGTTCACCGGTCTTCTGGAAAGGATCAGGCAGTTGGAACTGGAGCTCGGACACCTGCCTCAGAAGTGGCGCGTGAGATGGGACCAGCTGGAACTACCCAATACTTTGGAGTTGCAGGTCAGAATTAGATCATCTACATTATTTAAGTTACTTCAATTGGCTCCACTTCGCGTTTAATAAAACGCTATCATTTCGCTGATATCTTAAGGCCTCTACACACCATGGCCGCCGGGTTATTGCGGCCAACTAATGCGAACTAAGCGAGCGAACATCACGCAAAACAAGCCCGGTGGCGTAACCCGCTGGGTAAAGCCGTCGGTAGCGGCGGTGGAGGTGTGTAGAGGTCTTTAGGCTGATATCTTTTGCTCAAACTTGACTTAGGTAAAATGAACCATTATTTTTTATTGGCTAATAGCCTTTAGTTTTTGATAATTCGTCGATTTCGTGGACATTTTCCAAGTGGCATTTGCCAAGGATGCATTCAGAGCGATTCGAAGATTGCTATATAAATATCGAGTTTGTTTTTAAACGAGAACGTCCTTAAAATGAGATTGAGCTACACGATGGCTGATGCATGTGTGCCGTCAGTTGGGACAGGTCAACCCAAAGCTGAGGGGCGAACTCCCACCGGGCGTAGACCTGACGTGTTACGCAGACGACACGCTGGTCACCGCTCGGGGGAATTCGTATAGGGAAGCAGCGTTGCTGGTGACGGCTGCGGTCTCACAGGTGGTGAGCCGCATACGGCTCCTTGGCTTGGAGGTGGCCCTCAGCAAGTCGGAGGCCATGGTCTTTCATGGCCCCCGGCGGGCGCCGCCGTCCGGAGCCCACATCGTTGTAGGGGGGGTCCGAATCGCTGTCGAGTCCACCATGAAGTACCTGGGATTGGTGCTCGACAGCCGGTGAGACTTCGGACCCCACTTCCAGCGGCTGGCGCCCAAGCTGTTGGGCGCGGCTGGGGCGCTGTCAACGCTGCTTCCCAACCTGGGGGGCCCGAGCCTCGCCTGCAGGCGGCTCTACGTGGGGATCGTGCGAACGATGGCCCTGTATGGGGCCCCGATCTGGGCGGCTGACCTGACGGCCGGCAGCATCGCTGTTTTGCGAAAGCCGCAGAGAGCGCTGGCCGTCAGAGTCATCAGGGGATATCGCACGATCTCCTACGAGGCGGCTTGCGTACTGGCCGGCAGTGGTCTCGAACGTCATAGAGCGAGATCGGTAGAGTTGCTAGCTAAAATCGGTATATTTGTACCCAAAATCGGTATTTGACTAAAAAATACAATATTCAGTCAAATTCGTTTATTTATTGAAAAAAAACTTACACACTAAGTAATTTCTAACAATCACACTTATGTATAATTATTTTTTATACCAATATTCTTTGGCCATAGCCGCGTTCATCTTCGAATTAATTTCAAAATCATAACAATTAGCTGTATTAAAGAGTCGTTTTGCATGT
Organism: Amphipyra tragopoginis; assembly: GCA_905220435.1. NCBI lineage: Eukaryota > Metazoa > Arthropoda > Insecta > Lepidoptera > Noctuidae > Amphipyra > Amphipyra tragopoginis. Next base: position 8,991,582 of record HG991998.1, read on the forward strand.
AATAGACCAGTGATTGATTCAATAGACAGCCTATTTTACTTTAGACATCAAGTTGTAGGACACAAGGGTATTCCCCAATATATATGGAATTGAGGGCTTCCCCGTAACATGAAACATAAATGAAAAGGGTTGCCAACTTAAAAGTGTAAAATCGGTAAATAATCGGGAGAACTTCCTATTCTCAAAAATCGTGAGAAATTGTTTACATTTCGGTATTTCGGTAGAAGCGGTTCCATATCGGTAGAAATACCGAAAAATCGGTAGGTTCGAGACCACTGCTGGCCGGATGTCCGCCTTGGGACCTCGAGGCGTTAGTACTCGCGTCACTATATCGGTGGCGCGAGGAAGCGAGGACGCGGGGCGAGCGGCCGATGCAGCGACAGTTGGAGCTGCGTCGGTCGCAGCTGCACGAGGCCCTGGTGGCGGAGTGGCGGGACAGGCGCCCACGCCCTACCGCCGGCCTCGCCACCGTCGGGGCGGTCCGGCCGGTGCGAGCGGCGCTGGTGAGGGAGGAGGCACGGCTCCCTGTCGTTTTGGGCGACGCAGGTGCTCTCGGGGCACGGTTGCTTCGGGAAGTACGTGTGTCGCATAGACAGGGAGCCGGACGCCCGGCGTCACCACTGCGGCGATTGCCGGGAGGACACGGCGTGGCACACGCTGGCAGAGTGTGCCGCTTGGGAGGAGCCGCGCCGTGCCCTCATCTCAGGAGTAGGCGGTGACCTGTCGCTGTCGGCCGTGGTCGAATCCATGGTCGACAGCGAGGAGTCCTGGGACGCGGTGGTGTCCTTCTGCGACACGGTCATGTTGCAGAAGGAGGATGCGGAAAGGGTGAGGGAGATCACCTCCACTCACCCGGCCCGCAGCAGACGCACCGGGCGTCGGCGGAGGGCGGACAACGCCCTCTTCCAGCCCCCCTAAATAGGTCCAGGGGCGACGGACTTGGGGGAGTCTGTCGCCCCCCACACATCAGGACCCGAGGCGGCGGCGCGAAGTGTTCCAAGCGCGCCCCTCTTAGACGGCGCGGGGGGAGTCTAACACCTCACTCCCCCCGCTAACCCGAGGAGGCCCGCTGCGGCGGGCCGGCACCAGCCGGGGGTTGCGGAAGTGTCGTGAGTTCCCGCGACCCTCGGCGCAGGTGTGAGATGGAACACCGGGGTGGTTTTAGTCAGTAAGAGTCTGACAGACCCCTCCGCCCACCCCAGGGCGGAGGACATCCATGAGGATTTCAACACCGGAAAAAAAAAACAAAGGTCAACCCAAAGCTGCTATGGCTTTTTGCTCAAAAGGCCATTTGAAATGCTGTCTTTGTGGACTTTAAAAGAGATTTGACCTTTGAGTTTGTTTCGGTTTTTTTTTTGTCAGAGCTAAGTCAGATAGGAAATGCCGGTGCCATCTAGTCTTAAAAAAAAACATTACATTGACTTGTAAAAGTGTCTGTAACAGATTTATTTACAGAAAATAAATATCAACGATATAATCTATAAGATATCGTAATGTCGTTGTGCAATAGTTAGAACAAGAAAGTAATGTGTTATTATGTTTATAGCGCAACTCGTCGATGTCCCCGGGCGTGGTGCGTCGCGCGACGCTCGCGTGGCACAAGCGCGGCACGCTGGAGGTGCTGGTGCGGGGCCGCCTGGCCGCCGCCCCCCCGGCCCCCGCGCCCGCGCACCGCTGGGCCCCCGCGCCCGCCGCCGCCCCCGCGCGCTGCGACCACTGCCAGGACCTGCTGTGGGGACCGCTCAAGGTAACATTACCCTTGGCACAAGCGCGGCACGCTGGAGGTGCTGGTGCGGGGCCGCCTGGCCGCCGCCCCCCCGGCCCCCGCGCCCGCGCACCGCTGGGCCCCCGCGCCCGCCGCCGCCCCCGCGCGCTGCGACCACTGCCAGGACCTGCTGTGGGGACCGCTCAAGGTAACATTACCCTTGGCACAAGCGCGGCACGCTGGAGGTGCTGGTGCGGGGCCGCCTGGCCGCCGCCCCCCCGGCCCCCGCGCCCGCGCACCGCTGGGCCCCCGCGCCCGCCGCCGCCCCCGCGCGCTGCGACCACTGCCAGGACCTGCTGTGGGGACCGCTCAAGGTAACATTACCCTTGGCACAAGCGCGGCACGCTGGAGGTGCTGGTGCGGGGCCGCCTGGCCGCCGCCCCCCCGGCCCCCGCGCCCGCGCACCGCTGGGCCCCCGCGCCCGCCGCCGCCCCCGCGCGCTGCGACCACTGCCAGGACCTGCTGTGGGGACCGCTCAAGGTAACATTACCCTTGGCACAAGCGCGGCACGCTGGAGGTGCTGGTGCGGGGCCGCCTGGCCGCCGCCCCCCCGGCCCCCGCGCCCGCGCACCGCTGGGCCCCCGCGCCCGCCGCCGCCCCCGCGCGCTGCGACCACTGCCAGGACCTGCTGTGGGGACCGCTCAAGGTAACATTACCCTTGGCACAAGCGCGGCACGCTGGAGGTGCTGGTGCGGGGCCGCCTGGCCGCCGCCCCCCCGGCCCCCGCGCCCGCGCACCGCTGGGCCCCCGCGCCCGCCGCCGCCCCCGCGCGCTGCGACCACTGCCAGGACCTGCTGTGGGGACCGCTCAAGGTAACATTACCCTTGGCACAAGCGCGGCACGCTGGAGGTGCTGGTGCGGGGCCGCCTGGCCGCCGCCCCCCCGGCCCCCGCGCCCGCGCACCGCTGGGCCCCCGCGCCCGCCGCCGCCCCCGCGCGCTGCGACCACTGCCAGGACCTGCTGTGGGGACCGCTCAAGGTAACATTACCCTTGGCACAAGCGCGGCACGCTGGAGGTGCTGGTGCGGGGCCGCCTGGCCGCCGCCCCCCCGGCCCCCGCGCCCGCGCACCGCTGGGCCCCCGCGCCCGCCGCCGCCCCCGCGCGCTGCGACCACTGCCAGGACCTGCTGTGGGGACCGCTCAAGGTAACATTACCCTTGGCACAAGCGCGGCACGCTGGAGGTGCTGGTGCGGGGCCGCCTGGCCGCCGCCCCCCCGGCCCCCGCGCCCGCGCACCGCTGGGCCCCCGCGCCCGCCGCCGCCCCCGCGCGCTGCGACCACTGCCAGGACCTGCTGTGGGGACCGCTCAAGGTAACATTACCCTTGGCACAAGCGCGGCACGCTGGAGGTGCTGGTGCGGGGCCGCCTGGCCGCCGCCCCCCCGGCCCCCGCGCCCGCGCACCGCTGGGCCCCCGCGCCCGCCGCCGCCCCCGCGCGCTGCGACCACTGCCAGGACCTGCTGTGGGGACCGCTCAAGGTAACATTACCCTTGGCACAAGCGCGGCACGCTGGAGGTGCTGGTGCGGGGCCGCCTGGCCGCCGCCCCCCCGGCCCCCGCGCCCGCGCACCCCTGGGCCCCCGCGCCCGCCCCCGCCCCCGCGCGCTGCGACCACTGCCAGGACCTGCTGTGGGGACCGCTCAAGGTAACATTACCCTTGGCACAAGCGCGGCACGCTGGAGGTGCTGGTGCGGGGCCGCCTGGCCGCCGCCCCCCCGGCCCCCGCGCCCGCGCACCGCTGGGCCCCCGCGCCCGCCGCCGCCCCCGCGCGCTGCGACCACTGCCAGGACCTGCTGTGGGGACCGCTCAAGGTAACATTACCCTTGGCACAAGCGCGGCACGCTGGAGGTGCTGGTGCGGGGCCGCCTGGCCGCCGCCCCCCCGGCCCCCGCGCCCGCGCACCCCTGGGCCCCCGCGCCCGCCGCCGCCCCCGCGCGCTGCGACCACTGCCAGGACCTGCTGTGGGGACCGCTCAAGGTAACATTACCCTTGGCACAAGCGCGGCACGCTGGAGGTGCTGGTGCGGGGCCGCCTGGCCGCCGCCCCCCCGGCCCCCGCGCCCGCGCACCGCTGGGCCCCCGCGCCCGCCGCCGCCCCCGCGCGCTGCGACCACTGCCAGGACCTGCTGTGGGGACCGCTCAAGGTAACATTACCCTTGGCACAAGCGCGGCACGCTGGAGGTGCTGGTGCGGGGCCGCCTGGCCGCCGCCCCCCCGGCCCCCGCGCCCGCGCACCGCTGGGCCCCCGCGCCCGCCGCCGCCCCCGCGCGCTGCGACCACTGCCAGGACCTGCTGTGGGGACCGCTCAAGGTAACATTACCCTTGGCACAAGCGCGGCACGCTGGAGGTGCTGGTGCGGGGCCGCCTGGCCGCCGCCCCCCCGGCCCCCGCGCCCGCGCACCGCTGGGCCCCCGCGCCCGCCGCCGCCCCCGCGCGCTGCGACCACTGCCAGGACCTGCTGTGGGGACCGCTCAAGGTAACATTACCCTTGGCACAAGCGCGGCACGCTGGAGGTGCTGGTGCGGGGCCGCCTGGCCGCCGCCCCCCCGGCCCCCGCGCCCGCGCACCGCTGGGCCCCCGCGCCCGCCGCCGCCCCCGCGCGCTGCGACCACTGCCAGGACCTGCTGTGGGGACCGCTCAAGGTAACATTACCCTTGGCACAAGCGCGGCACGCTGGAGGTGCTGGTGCGGGGCCGCCTGGCCGCCGCCCCCCCGGCCCCCGCGCCCGCGCACCGCTGGGCCCCCGCGCCCGCCGCCGCCCCCGCGCGCTGCGACCACTGCCAGGACCTGCTGTGGGGACCGCTCAAGGTAACATTACCCTTGGCACAAGCGCGGCACGCTGGAGGTGCTGGTGCGGGGCCGCCTGGCCGCCGCCCCCCCGGCCCCCGCGCCCGCGCACCGCTGGGCCCCCGCGCCCGCCGCCGCCCCCGCGCGCTGCGACCACTGCCAGGACCTGCTGTGGGGACCGCTCAAGGTAACATTACCCTTGGCACAAGCGCGGCACGCTGGAGGTGCTGGTGCGGGGCCGCCTGGCCGCCGCCCCCCCGGCCCCCGCGCCCGCGCACCGCTGGGCCCCCGCGCCCGCCGCCGCCCCCGCGCGCTGCGACCACTGCCAGGACCTGCTGTGGGGACCGCTCAAGGTAACATTACCCTTGGCACAAGCGCGGCACGCTGGAGGTGCTGGTGCGGGGCCGCCTGGCCGCCGCCCCCCCGGCCCCCGCGCCCGCGCACCGCTGGGCCCCCGCGCCCGCCGCCGCCCCCGCGCGCTGCGACCACTGCCAGGACCTGCTGTGGGGACCGCTCAAGGTAACATTACCCTTGGCACAAGCGCGGCACGCTGGAGGTGCTGGTGCGGGGCCGCCTGGCCGCCGCCCCCCCGGCCCCCGCGCCCGCGCACCGCTGGGCCCCCGCGCCCGCCGCCGCCCCCGCGCGCTGCGACCACTGCCAGGACCTGCTGTGGGGACCGCTCAAGGTAACATTACCCTTGGCACAAGCGCGGCACGCTGGAGGTGCTGGTGCGGGGCCGCCTGGCCGCCGCCCCCCCGGCCCCCGCGCCCGCGCACCGCTGGGCCCCCGCGCCCGCCGCCGCCCCCGCGCGCTGCGACCACTGCCAGGACCTGCTGTGGGGACCGCTCAAGGTAACATTACCCTTGGCACAAGCGCGGCACGCTGGAGGTGCTGGTGCGGGGCCGCCTGGCCGCCGCCCCCCCGGCCCCCGCGCCCGCGCACCGCTGGGCCCCCGCGCCCGCCGCCGCCCCCGCGCGCTGCGACCACTGCCAGGACCTGCTGTGGGGACCGCTCAAGGTAACATTACCCTTGGCACAAGCGCGGCACGCTGGAGGTGCTGGTGCGGGGCCGCCTGGCCGCCGCCCCCCCGGCCCCCGCGCCCGCGCACCGCTGGGCCCCCGCGCCCGCCGCCGCCCCCGCGCGCTGCGACCACTGCCAGGACCTGCTGTGGGGACCGCTCAAGGTAACATTACCCTTGGCACAAGCGCGGCACGCTGGAGGTGCTGGTGCGGGGCCGCCTGGCCGCCGCCCCCCCGGCCCCCGCGCCCGCGCACCGCTGGGCCCCCGCGCCCGCCGCCGCCCCCGCGCGCTGCGACCACTGCCAGGACCTGCTGTGGGGACCGCTCAAGGTAACATTACCCTTGGCACAAGCGCGGCACGCTGGAGGTGCTGGTGCGGGGCCGCCTGGCCGCCGCCCCCCCGGCCCCCGCGCCCGCGCACCGCTGGGCCCCCGCGCCCGCCGCCGCCCCCGCGCGCTGCGACCACTGCCAGGACCTGCTGTGGGGACCGCTCAAGGTAACATTACCCTTGGCACAAGCGCGGCACGCTGGAGGTGCTGGTGCGGGGCCGCCTGGCCGCCGCCCCCCCGGCCCCCGCGCCCGCGCACCGCTGGGCCCCCGCGCCCGCCGCCGCCCCCGCGCGCTGCGACCACTGCCAGGACCTGCTGTGGGGACCGCTCAAGGTAACATTACCCTTGGCACAAGCGCGGCACGCTGGAGGTGCTGGTGCGGGGCCGCCTGGCCGCCGCCCCCCCGGCCCCCGCGCCCGCGCACCGCTGGGCCCCCGCGCCCGCCGCCGCCCCCGCGCGCTGCGACCACTGCCAGGACCTGCTGTGGGGACCGCTCAAGGTAACATTACCCTTGGCACAAGCGCGGCACGCTGGAGGTGCTGGTGCGGGGCCGCCTGGCCGCCGCCCCCCCGGCCCCCGCGCCCGCGCACCGCTGGGCCCCCGCGCCCGCCGCCGCCCCCGCGCGCTGCGACCACTGCCAGGACCTGCTGTGGGGACCGCTCAAGGTAACATTACCCTTGGCACAAGCGCGGCACGCTGGAGGTGCTGGTGCGGGGCCGCCTGGCCGCCGCCCCCCCGGCCCCCGCGCCCGCGCACCGCTGGGCCCCCGCGCCCGCCGCCGCCCCCGCGCGCTGCGACCACTGCCAGGACCTGCTGTGGGGACCGCTCAAGGTAACATTACCCTTGGCACAAGCGCGGCACGCTGGAGGTGCTGGTGCGGGGCCGCCTGGCCGCCGCCCCCCCGGCCCCCGCGCCCGCGCACCGCTGGGCCCCCGCGCCCGCCGCCGCCCCCGCGCGCTGCGACCACTGCCAGGACCTGCTGTGGGGACCGCTCAAGGTAACATCTAAAACATTCTTCCCTTGTCGTAGAAACATATGGATCAAGGTATCTATACCCTAATTCCATAATTCAGATAACTTATGTAAACAAAGAAATGTCATTGTCAAAGTGACAGGTTAGTGGTACAAAACATTTTATCATTAAATGTTTACTAAGTAATCATTTAAAATCAAGTTAATTTTAAGAACAATGCAAACAAAATACCGTAGCCAAACAATCTCTTGTGTAGTATGTCGGAGACGCGCCTTATAATCACTTTAATCAGTCTTTATACGCATTCATCACCATAAGTTTTTCTGTGGCACTCATAGATGTTCGAGGCCGCTTTTTAACAGGCGACAAAAAGTCGGGGGCGGCTGCCTTCGAGGGCCCCGGCTGAGGCTCCATTTGTCAAATAACAAATAAAACTTAACAAACAACTCAACAAAAACAAGGAAATATAACAAACAACAACAAGATGAAAAACTTAACACGATGATGCACAATAACAAAATTAACAAACACGCAGCGAAAACGGGAAAAGAAAACGAATGTAATGTATTGTTATAACGCTAAGACAAACATTAAACAACTTTGACATTTTGTCAAACGAAATTTGAAAATGTTTTGTACTCCTACAGTGTTACCAGTATCATAAAATACTTTATACCAGAAAATCTCCTTTTTTTAATAACTTTGTTGAAAACTGAAAATTTATAAAAGTAATTACGATATGATATTTTTTAAATAATTATTTCTAAAATCAGTACATAAAAGAGAATCTAACCCTTTTTCCGGCATTTTCAGTGAATTACCATTAATAAAATATTTTTTTGATCTGTTATCCCCTTTGTTTACATAAATTATCTGAGTTAGGAATTTAGGGTATAGTACAAAATTTACGAAAACAGTATCCTGAGTTTATATGCACCACCAGAGCGAGGGACAAGCCACACAGCCATATCAAACTTACAAATATCAACAAACTAATTTGAATCCTATGTCGTCATCAAAATGCCTAATTTAGCTTTTCAGCATACAAAGATTCGACTGCACCTATTGACGTAAAATAGTCTACTTTTTCGCGTTTAAGCTTACTACGAGTATCGGTTCGGACATTTTTGAGCGCTGACCCTATCGGTTTTATGTTTGCGGCTATATGTTTCTACGTTAACACATTCACTTCAAAAAGCCAACTAAATAAATCCTTTACTGTAAGAATATTTAAGATTTCGTGTATAATCTAGTTTGACCTTTCATTTATAAATATATTTTTGGGAGTTGGTAATCACGCAGCATGAGGATATACAGTACTGCTAGATTACAAAATATGAAACTATACTAATATAATCCTCATTTATTATCTTATTACAAGATGATCCTTTGAAAATGTCAGCCCTGTGATATTGACATCAGGCGATGAAAGTTTATTTGAAGTGATAGATGTTTATAGTGTAACATAGAGCGTAACTAACAGCATTGTCACTACAGACGGGTGTTCGCTGTGTGGACTGCGGCGCGTCGTGTCACGAGCGCTGCGCGGAGGCGTGGGCGCCGCCCTGCACCAAGTACAAAGCGCCCCCGCCGCCTGATACCGATGCGCTGTGTCCGCCGCTCTCCGCAGGTACGTCACTACCTAAACCTGCAGGCTTACTACCGACAGGATCGAGTTTTGAATCGAGTCAGCTTAGTGTCAATTCTTACTCTTGAAACCTTCGATCAACAATAGCAACTAGATAAAGGGTTACGTACAAAATCAAGCTCAGTTCTGTCCGCGTGAATAATAATAGTAAAAAAACAACAAACAGAGAAAAATGTTTTAAAATAGTTTTAAGTTCAACCTAATAACAACCATGACACCTATTAATAAAGTCACAAATCGTCAAAATATTATCTAATACTTACGACCATTCGTCACAAAAGGCGAGCAAAGCATTTTATTACTCCTGTCATGTAGAAATTAAAAGACATAAGTTAAACAATATTTAGTGTGAATTCAACCTTAAGAAACAACAAATAAAGATCATTTTTCCGTTATTGCCTTGGGATCTACGTCGTTTTGTTTCGTTTGTGCGTGTGTTGGCGATCCTTTAGCCAAGGCTAAATAAGGCTTTAATAAGAGCTCACTTCTCAAGCGAGCTCTTATTTGCCGAGACGATTTTCTTGCGCCGACCCGATATCTAGTTGTTATTGTTGATCGAAGCTTGAAACCGACAAAACTGCACGACCGTGCTGAGGTTTGATTTAAAACTAACAAATATCAAAAACAGTCGTTAAGTTTTATTCGAGCCGGTGCACAATTGTACGCTTTTGTCGATTTCAAGCGTAAGAATTGACACTAAGTCGACTCGATTCAAAACTCGATCCTGTCGGGAGTAAGCCTGCTGATCTTACACCTGGGAACAGTAGGCCTAGCACGAATGTTATGACGTATAGTAACGTAAACATAACGTTAGCGTGACTGAATATTGAATTGGAAATACTCGTTTCGTAAAGTTTTTAATTTAAGTTTTCAATTTTATTAAATGTAGGTACATAATTTAAATTTATTTATTTAATACTTCAATGCACAATGGTGGCGTGTAACGTGCAATAAAAAAAAACGAATAAAAAAAAATAGATTTGTTTTTAAAGGTTAAATGTTGAATTTAATTTAAATTTAGATTTTGCACGCTACTAATATTAATACAGTCGACCATCACATCACGAGTCATTCGGTTCTGGGAACAGCGTGGCACGCGATGCGATGGTGACTGTAAAATAAAAGTTAATAATGTTAAAGTTGTGGGTAGACAGGAATGCTACCCTGAAATATACTAAGAGGTTGCCGAATAGACTCTCGGAGAGGGATCGAACCTCTGGATCAAGGACCTCTTGGTGGTTGTTGTACTGCAGGTGCTGATACTCAATTAAAATACAGTTTATCAGTAACACTTATATAATTTAACAAAATATATTAAAAATTGTTTATTCGCGAACATGGCGGATACGGCCGCGGTATCTGGGTACCTTACAAGCTAAGCCGTACTTATACTACCACTCGAGTTCGTTCGCGACGGACTGAGCATGCTCGCACTAATGTTATGGGTTGGTCAACCTTACCGCACTTGTTTCTTCGGAGTGTGGCTCGAAGAAGCCTGCGCAATGCGCACAGGCAAGTCGGGTTGGTCCCCCAGCATACCACCTAGCAAGGCGGCGGCGTCGACGTCGTCGAGTGCCTGCGCAGCCGGCACGTGGTGGCAGCACTGACGGCGCACAGGCACCGGACGATGCGGCATGCGGCACGCGCACCCAGCGAGGTGGCGGCGGCGTCGTCAGCTGCGCCGACAATTGGGCAGCGGCGGCATCACCTGCGGTCGCCCACGCAACTGCCGACCCCGGGTGTCCTTGGCATCGTCCCGCGCAATGAACCGCGGGACACACCAATACGGCGTCCTACGGACCCGGGGGTGGCGATCGGCGAATCGCAGAAGTGGAAACCCACGCGTACAGCGTGGCGATATGAGTCCCCAGAAAATGGATGAACCCCACTTACTTGGTAGCATCATCTCGCACGATGATGAACCCAGCCTCAACCTTGAGTGGTTGAGGCTGGTGCAGGATGCGATCACGCCTTCCTGACCAGCACACAGGTCCGTAATTTTAAGATTTCCAAGACAATTAGGTTCGCCTCCGCAGCAAACCCAAAGTTGAATGTCATGGTCATGCGCAACCGATCTAGTGATTGGAATGACTTGCCTGTTTTATAAAACAGTCGACTTGACGATTTAGTAAAAATTACTAATAAATTAAATGTAATAATTATCTTTATACTAGGTCAAAGCCGCTATTATTTATCACAAGACAAGCCATTTCCAATCACAGGAAACCATCCTGGTATCGCATGACCATTAAATATTTAAAGATATCGATTGATAGTCAATCGATACTTTCTGCAATTGTCAGTTTGTAACTAATTTGACGTCACTAATTTTGACAATTGACTTTATGGATTTAATTTTTAAATTCAAATAATATTGAAAACAAATGAAATAGATTTATAGAACTAATTTTGCTGATTCCATCAATACTAATATCACGGTATCTCGTACTGTATTAGCAGAGATACAAGCGCGAGTATGTTTCACAATGAACGCCGGTATTGATGTTTCATTGCTTCAAAAATACAGATATTTACATTTATGTAATGCATAAAAGATGCTGACACGGTGGTCTTAAATCACAGGATTATGTGTAATTCACTTAATTATTAATAATTAGTGAAATACACATAACCTATATTGAGCTGTTTGAAAAAACAAGAAAAGTAAGTAGTATACACTACAGGCGTAAGGCTGACTTAATGCCATATGGCATTCTCTACCAGGCAACCTTTGGGTCAAAGAGAACTACATCGAAAAGTGGTTTAATTAAACTGAAAACTATATTCACATCTATCTATGATACAAATTGTGCTTGTCGCGTAAATTTAAATCAAAATGCTATAGATTAGTTGCAGGTTCTTTCGATTGAAAATTCACCCACATTAACGTTACGTTTACGTTACTATACGTTCAAAACGTTCGTGGTAGGCCTACAGCATCCCAAGAGAAGCTGTCAAAACGGCATCTAATACATTCAGCAACCAGTGCCGGCTCCAGGCAAGTTTTAGGATGAAGCGAGATCCAATTATGGCGCCCCCCTTGCTTGCCCCTAATACATACCAGTTGAGTGAGGCGCCTCCTGGGACTTGGCGCCTGGAGCGGCCGCTCTGTTCGCCCTATGGTAGGACCGGCCCTGTCAACAACTGTTAAATTTGTTTGCAGGTGTAGCAACATTACAATCTTCATCGCAGCAGTACTATGAGCAGTTCTCGTCCAACGTGGCAGAGAACAGAACTCACGAAGGACACTTGTACAAGCGAGGAGCACTACTCAAAGGGTGGAAACAACGGTTAGTATAGTAGAAGTAGTATCTCACATTATTATCCTCTCACATCTCATCCTGGTCATCCCAGTCCAGGTATCCAGCCGTCCAGGCGAACATGCGCAGCGCGAGATAATTTTGTCGATGCATAATTTTGTGCCGAGACGAGATAAGCCATACATTCGGTTAATTCAAAAACCAACTAACTGCCCAAATCATGATTTCGAGTAATAGCGTTTTGAAAATTTGTATCCTAAAATTTCAATTATCTTAGATAAGTTTGTGTCCTAAAATCTCGTATACTATCTTATCTAAGATAGTATATGAAATTTTAGGACACAAATTTTCAAAACGTCATTATACTTACTCGAAATCATGATTTGGGCAGTTACTTGGTTTTTTAACTAACCCGGCGCATTATCTCGTCTCGGCACGAGATAATTCAAGAAGAAATTATGTCGCGCTGTGCTTATTAGGCTAGCTCCCCCATTACATGGCACTTAAACGTAACGGCGAAATGAGGGTGTACTACACATCTCTGCCCAACTCTCTTAGGAACACAGGCGTGATATTATGTTATGTTATTACAGTTGGTTCGTGTTGGACTCTATCAAGCATCAGCTACGATACTACGATGCGATGGAGGACTCGCACTGTAAAGGATTTATTGGTAAGTACTTATTACTTCGGATTTATTTTCACTTTTAGCTGCTACATCAAAAATATTTCATATAGACTGAATTAACTGAGTAAATTAAATCACATAGACTACATAAAAAAAAAACTACAGTGCATGGTTATCGATAAAAAAAGGAGAAATGTTCCTTATCGTAGTCGGACCGTAGGCTTTTACTTTGATAGTCCCTGTTTTGTCAGTCAGTGTCAAAGTACCAATTAGGACTCGAATTTTGTACATAAAAAGGGGTGTGATTTAGTATTTTTTATCTTCGCCATCTAACTCCGCAGACACCTCTATGCCGTGGGGTAAAATAGGAAAACTGTCAATGTTGCCTATACAGTTAAGTTAAAATGCATAAGTACAGAGATATATGACCAAATGCAATTTTTTTAGTAACTATCAATGTCGCCCCTTGATATCAAAGTAATCCCAATTGCTGGTACTTAATAAATATACTAAAAACACGTCACACAACCATACTTACAGCTATGTTTTGTTTGTTCCGTTTAGACTTGGCTGAGGTAATAACAGTGACGCAAGCGCCGCCTGCACCCGGCCCGCCAAAGAAATGTGACGATCGATCTTTCTTTGATGTAAGTATACATGCATTACCACAGATATACACTTTATGTTTTGTATATGCAATAAGACGCATGTTTTATAAATGTAGCTGTAAACTCTATCCCCCTTATTACAAAAGATGGTCTAAGAAAAACCTAGGTTTTAAAATAGCTCTGTCTCTTATTGTCATATGACATAAGAAAGTGATGGGTATATTTTAAACCGTAGTTTACCTTAGTCTTGGTTTAAATCATCTTTTGTAATAAGGCCCTATAACTCTACTACTACTACTCCTAAGGGCGAGATTAAAGTAGGCGTTCCATACGAATATGAACCTTATTTTCATGAAGATAGTGTTCATATTCGTTTAAATTGTTTATTCATATTCGCTTATACGAATATGAATTATTCGTGTAGTAATAAAGTTCGAATTCGTATGGAATGCTTAAAGTGTGGTCTGTTAATCTCACCCTATGCTCTTATTTTCTGATTAAATTCTGTCAAAATAATGAATTTATTTTTCATACTTCACCAGAGTCTACAAAATCAAGACACACAAAAGACAGCTTCAAAAGAAAAACATCACAGCTTTTACGTTAGTTATTCTTTCATTGTTCTGTTCTTCAACTATTTAATACTAACAACAATGTTCTCCCACAGCTGCGCACGAGTCGTCGCACGTACAACTTCTGCGCAAGCGACGCTAACGCTGCGCAAGAGTGGATCGAAAAGTTGCAGGCGTGTCTGCAGTGAGCGCCTGCCTTTATCTCCCGCACGACAACGCGGTGTTGCCATATAACGATATTCAAACATCGATGGACCAGACAGTCGATAAAACATCGACGAAAGAAGAAACGACGAATGACGTTCGACGGGTAACGATCGATTAAACTGTGGTATATCTGTCGATAGATATAGCGGCAGTATAGAACGAATGATATGACTCTCGATTCACGTCCACGTCCAGGATTTTATCGATTTCGATAATTATTATATCGATTTCGATATTGTTAGTTATATCGATGATTGAGAAAAGAGATTTTTACTCTAAATTCATCAATGTCTAAGACTTGATATAAATGTTAATAATTATATTATTTTTGTTTTATTCTATATTTATTATTTTAGAAAGAAAGTTAATTCAATCCCTAAGATCATTCCTTGGTGTTTTATAAGGAAGGCCGATGTCCAGCAGTGGGCGTGGGCGTCTAATACAAGCTTGTAAAAATTAACTATATTATGTATCTTGGTTAAAGTTTGTACTCGCGCTGAACCCCGCGGGGGTAAGCAGAAGGCTTTGAAATATTTAAACTGAATGTGTAGGGGCTATGATCTCGAAGCGATATTGAAACATAGACAAAATCGATTGTTTTTGTAAGGCATGTTATAAAACTAAAATTATATACACACAATATAAAGAAAAACTTAAAATTCTACAATGAGGTAATAACAAGGCAGAAGGAAGCAAGATGCATTTAAAAACAAAAATATCTTCTCGTAGTACCGTTTTTAACCGACTTCAAAAAAGGAGGTTCTTTTTATATTTGCCTTGGAACTTTTGTTGATAAGACTGAAATTACGCAACACAAAAAATAGTAGTGTTATTGGGAGCATACCTCAACGGTTGAAACGTAGCATTGCGGTTTTTTTTCTTTTTTTAACGTTTTTGAGGTTGAAAGCAATTTGGAATTATCGACTTGCCATTGCTCATTAAACCATTAAGGGCCATTTAACTTTGATAGACATTGCCTCATTCAAAGTGTACAACAATACCTACGTATTTAAAAGTATACCTATAATTCACTCACAAAAAAAAAACCAAACGTTCATTAAATCGTATACAAAGGGTAGTCGACTACTTTAAAAAAATAAAGCCAAGAATTTAATTATTAATATCATTTAATAATGCGTAGTCTTTGACCAGTTTAACTTTTTCACCAGTTTGTTGACCAGGTGATTACAGCAGTATTGGCCCGTAAACGGTTATTGTGACAGCCTATGTCGGGTTAACGGGCAGAAATAACTACTTTAATTACTGCATGTCTCACAAAAACAATTAAAAGACAGAATCCATCTTATTACTAAAGATGGTCATAGAAAAACCAGGTTGTAAAAACGCCCCGTCTCTTTTTGTTAAAAAGTAATGGGTATGTTTATAACTGAGTTTAGTTTAATCTGAGTTTAAACCATCTTTTGTAATAAGGGGGACAATGTAAAAGTATTTATAATTAATAATAATAATGAATTAGTGTCGTACGTATGTTTCCCGTTTGTAAATAATGTACTGCTGACTGTTGTGTAAAGAGTTTGGTTCCAGTTTGTGTAATGTTATGTTGTTAGTTCACATTAGATGTTATTTGTATTGTTTTTTACGACGAGGGGGCTTCGCGTTGGGGTGCGGCGTTTTGAGGTTATTATATCTTTGATATTTAAACTTGACGATGACCACAATGCACTTAGGAAATGGCGACGACGATTATTAATCAATAAAATCTAAGTCTTGACAAAACCGTTACAGAAATGAAAGCTTAATTAAAGAAAACATATTTTTTAATTTGTTGATTTTGTTCGAGTTGTCAACTGTAGGTAATAAAAAATATTAGCCATTCGGTCCCAACATTCCAGCCTCACTTATACAAAACATTTCTCCATTAACCCGTTACCAAATAAAGTAAAACTAATTCCAATTAAATATTCAAAAAATAAAATGGTTGATGGCAATAGAGTCGCCCCTTATTACATGGGATTTAAACATAACGGCGAAATAAAAGTGTACCTTCACCTCTACCCAACCCATTGGGAAATACAGGCGTTATGTTATACTCATGAAATACTCTGCAGTGTCCTAGCTAGAGTCATGAGAGTACAGGACGAGGATCAAATTTTACGGCCTCCAAAATAACACGCTAAAAAGCCTTTAATTAAGAATTTTGTTAGAAATTAAGTGCGTATACACGTAGAAAGCGGGTTGTCAGCGCTTGTCGGCGCAGGTAGTCTCTATACTGTGTGGCGAACCAGCGCCGACAAGCTCCGAACTGCGCCCAAAACTTCCGACCTGCTCCGATCAGTGCTGGTAGGCCGTCATTTGTTGCTGTATTTGCAAGGGAACAAGGCGTATTTTTGCTAAAAATACCAGCCCCTGCTTCTACCCGCTTTCTTTATGTAGCGGTTACCTGCACGCACTAGCACCGACAAGCGCTGGCAGGTCGGCGCCGGTTATCCGCTTCCTTTATGTATACGCCCTAAGGCAGCAACGATTTTATCTGATATTTGTAGCTCTCAATCTCCAGGAATAATTCATTTGCGTTTAAATCAACATCATAATTTAACGCGAGATATGCGGTATGTATTGAGCGGCCTAATTTGCGATCCCTGGACCCTGCGCCCCTGGCCGCCATCGTCCCCTATGACCACCCCTCAGATACGATACTGACTTTGTGCTATCAACCTACTTTCATATCTGTAACGAGTGCTAGGCCCAACGTTGTTAGCTCGTCTGCGATCCTCCTTTGTTTATTGGTCGTAGATGTTTGAAAGACAATGCCTGCAAAAGCTGTCGCCAATATTGAAACAAGACAAGTAAACGAATTAATACATCGCTTCTTGTGTAACAAATGGGTAGTAAATGTAGTTTTATACAAACAGACAATGATATGAGTACTTTTTCCATTCAATTACACAATGAAAGCTTCGTTCCAACGTTCAGAAAGCTTCCCTCGTATATTTTATAATTATATTCTATACCGACGTACATTATATTGTTAATAGACAAGTAGAACGCTAAATGTATTTAGTTCTAATATAATATTCCTTGTAAAGAGATATTATTTAACGTTCAGGAATCTCGTTCCAATGAGCCACAACTTGTTACATACTCATTTTTGTATGATTTGTAAATAAGTACACGTTTTTTTGTTCCACATATCAGGGGAGGGGGCGAGTTCCCCCTAATGATGTACATACATACTAGCTCATGTAAATATTAACGTTATTTTTTCGGTAATTGCATTTAATATCACGACGGGCGAGTTATGAATGTTGTATGCGTGCGCGCAGTTTTCGGTCCTGTTTGACAGTTTTGCATTGATACAAACCGTTAAAAATGTCAGTCGATAAGTGTACCTAACGCAGTACCTACTAATGCAGATATGTTTAAAAGCTTGCTCCTCATACTTGTATCGATGTAAACTTAGGGCCAGCGTTCATATAAGCGCGCAGAGATTATTTGTGCCAAATATGCACAAAGTGCACAGAACGCGTTGCTCACGTGTCGCGATACGGATGTGGTGGCTTCACTGAGCTGCAATAGTAATATTGTTTGCCT
The DNA here is from genome assembly GCA_905220435.1 of Amphipyra tragopoginis. Taxonomy (NCBI): domain Eukaryota; kingdom Metazoa; phylum Arthropoda; class Insecta; order Lepidoptera; family Noctuidae; genus Amphipyra; species Amphipyra tragopoginis. The sequence goes on from HG991998.1 coordinate 9,008,926, forward strand.
TACAGTTTGCATACGAAGTGCCGGCTTCTGTGTACTTCGGACAACGGGCGCCTGTGAACTGGTTTTGCATTTTCATTCATGACTTTTTTTATTTGTACCGTAAAAGTATGGACCGGAATGGTATTATTTTGTTTTGAAGATCTCTACTCTTGCCTGAATGTAATCGGTAATGCCTAGAGCTAACGATACGGGACTATTCACATTACAACGACACGTAATAAAATAAAATAAAACTTATTTATATACGCGTAGAGAATAGAATACGAGAGCGCGCTGACGACGCGACGGGCCGGTGCTTTGGTATTCTAACTTCTACCCGTATTTAAATAAGTTTTATTTAAATTGAATTTATTGCGTGCGCTCGTGACGTGCTGTTGTAATAGGAATAGTCCCTAAGTTAATGTCTGGTGTGATCTTATCACTGCCAATAATAAAAACTTATTACTATTAATTAAATCATTGAACCAATTCACAGCGTTCGCCCTGACACAGTACCTAATGTAGTATTTAGCTTGGCTTAGACAGAAATGTAACCATGAGATATGAACCTAGCCTATTGCTGTACGTTACGCGTTGTCTGTGCAATATACCATGTTAATAGATCTATATCTACCCTTATTTTGCACTTAAACTGACTTTTAGACATTATGTATAATAACAGACTGAAACGATGTTTGTAATTAGCTGAATTGTCACAGGAATTATTTTTTTTCACTTATTCTAAAGCATCGTTTTCTAAGAATGGACTCAAAATTGTTGATGTTATGTATTACAATGTACGGCAGTAGGCTGAATCGATAACCCTGTGACAGTGCACTTGCGTTCCATCAAATAAAGAGATTTTTAAAATTGTCTGTTCGATTTTTATTTATCCCTATTTTTCATAATAGTCCAGTCATTTAAGCTTAAATTAGGTAAGAATCTCGGAATTCGAGATACCCAGCTGTAAGTCTGTAAATACTTGTATATTGACACCCTAAAAGTTGTCTCAAAACCTACATATGGTAGGGTGTACGCAATTATTAAATTTCAAGGTCAAAGGTCACAAAAATCGGTTTTTTGCGCTTTTTTTGTAAATATCTCATTTCCTATGGGTTTTTTGCTATTTGTATTTTAACAATATTGTAGAATACAAAATTCTCTACAAAGGACCATGGGACAAAACGTCCCCATACCCCAACAGATCTGAAATGTATCTCAGTTGAAACATCTTAGTAGGGTGATAAATTTTTCCTATGGCGACATTCCTCAAAGGAGCGGGATATTCCGGGAAAAACGCATTTTTATTAATATTATTTTATTTAAATGAATATTCGCATCGTACATCCGATTGAGTTGAAACTTTGTACTGTTGTTGTTGGCACTCACGCAAAAGTTTCTGACATAGTACCATCAACGAACAATAGGTGGCGCGCGAGTCGTATTGGATAATTGTAAATAAAAATTCGCATGGTTCATCCGATTGAGTTGAAACTAAGTACAGTTATTGTTAGCACTTGCGCGAGAGTTTCTGACATAGTACTATCAACGTGCAATAGGTGGCGCGCGATTCGTATCGGATAATTGTTAATAAAAATTCGCATGGTTCATTCGATTGAGTTGAAACTTTATACAGTTGTTGTTGCCACTCACGTGACAGTTTCTGACATAGTACCATCAACGCACAATAGGTGGCGCTTAAGTCGTATCGGATAATTGTTACTAAAAATTCACATGGTTCATCCGATTGAGTTGAAACTTTTTACAGTTGTTGTTGCCACTCACGTAAAAGGTCATATCGTCCTCCATAATTACATTAATAAATTGTCTGCATAACCCCTGAAAGACGATGCCTACCAAATCCTAAATACTACACTAGGAATCAATAACAACCACACATATATCATTAGATAGGTATTGCAATATACAGCAATAATTGCTATGGCGGCTCATTTAAAATCGCTGTGTGAAAAAAGTTATGGCGATGTTTCGTAGGTTAGGTTAGGTAATTTCACCTATCACCTATTTACTAGATGTGATTTTGAATGACGACACATAATTATAACACTGTTTACTCACTCTACTTGCAATTTTTGCTATTACCGAACAATTTATAAGAAAAAAAACACCTAACCTAACCTACGAAAAAATCCCCTAACTTTTTTGATACAGCGATTTCAAATGAGCCGCCATAGTAGTTACTGCAGTATATTAAAATACCTATCTAATGACATATGTGTGGTTGTTATTGGTTCCTAGCGTGGTATTTAGGATTTGGTCGGCATCGTCCTTTCAGGGGTTCTGCAGACAATTTATAATGTGATTGTGGATGACAGTACATAATTATAACACTGTTTACTTAATGTGCTTGTTTTTTATTACGAAACAATATACAAGAAAAAACTACCTAACCTGACCTAACATAACCTAACCTACGAAACATCGCCATAACTTTTTTCATACAGCGATTTGAAATGAGCCGCCATAGTAATTATTGCAGTATATTGCAATACCTATCTAATGACATATGTGTTGTTGTTATTGGTTATGTTGACCAATTTTTCCGGTCCTCCTTTACCACCCTGTATATACTAAACCCCATCGATTTTGAAGTTAAAACTGGTTGCTAGTCTTTTCATAGATCCTTATGAAACTACTGACACATCAAAAAAATCTGTTGGAAGGGGGGGGACAGGTCTCATACAATTTTGCCCATCATCCTTTTGCCCAAAAATTTTTTTTTATACTGTGAACCGTTTTCGAGATAGAGGGCGGAGAGCGCGCGGTCACAGCATCACTTCAGGTCAACCGGTGCCTCCGGTCGAAAACGCGCCATATACAGGGTGGTAATTTGAGATGGGGCATGAAGGGCAACTACCTTAACAATTGTAGCTACAGGAAAACGTCCTTACAAGACCACCCTTAACTTTTGGGATAATTTAAATCGGCATTCACAGATTTCGAAAAAAAAGTACAGTCAGCGAGAAAAAGGGCTGTTTTCACAAAACTTTTTTATGAGGCCAATCGATTCCATTTCCCATAAGGATCAAAAGACTCTTCCGGACTAACTGAGGTTGGAGTACTAGAAAAGTCAGAAATCGCAAAAAACTTATTTGAGATGGGGTAGTAATAGGGGCAGCTACCTTAATCGTTGTGGCTAGAGGAAAATGTTTTTAAGAGACTATCCATGTTTTTTGAAAATATTTCGAACTGCATTCACAGATTTTGAAAATAAAATAATTTATTTTTTCAGCCTTAACGTCACTTTTAACAAAATGATGTTTTTCGTGATTTTTGACGTTTCTAGTACTTTTACCTCAGTAGGTCCGGAAGAGTATTTTGTTCCTCATGGGAAATAGAATCGATTGGCATCATAAAAGAGTTTTGTAAGAACTGACCATTTTTTTGCTGACTGTACCAAATTTTTTTTTTCAATATCTTTTTATGCAGTTCGAAATAACGTCAAAAACTATGGCCAGTCTCCTATCAAAAATTTTCTGTAGCGACAACGATTAAGGTAGCTGCCCTTATAACTAACCCATCTCAAATAGTTTTTTGTTATTTCTGACGTTTCTAGTACTCAAACCTCAGTTGGTCCGGAAGAGTTTTTTGATCCTTATGGGAAATGGGATCGATTGGCATCATAAAAAAGTTTTGTTAAAACAGCCATTTTTCTCGCTGACTGTACTTTTTTTTCAAAATCTGTGAATGCCGATTGAAATTATCCCAAAAGTTGGGGGTGGTCTTCTAAGAACGTTTTCCTGTAGCTACAATGGTTAAGGTAGTTGCCCTTCATGCCCCATTTCAAATTACCACCCTGTATAGTTAATGAACTATCGATAAATCAATGATTATAAATATTTGTCAATTTTTATTAACTATATTATATTTTATCATTTTCTTCATGTATTAAATCTACATCTATTAAATAATACTGATAACCGTTTCCAATTATCCCCATTCCAAAACACATATTTTATTTCTGCACGCATTAAGTGGCTGTGACACAACTTCTGCGCTTTTTAAAAAGGGAAAAAAATCATTTTTAAAAGTTTTTGAGAAACTGACAAATTTGGATGAACTAGCTGCATGCAGCATTTGAGGAAGAAAATTGTTCGGCCCAGAGATTATTAGAGAGTGGAACTCAAACCTTATTGGCAGTCTACAATGCTCCGAAATCTGTGAAAAGTCTCGATCATCTTCGTTATATGCATTACGTCAAGTCTACAAAACTCAATAAAACTGTGCAGCTTTCAAATATTCCACCAACAAGTGCAGCTGCTCATCAACATTTCAAACGTGTAGGTACCTATATTAACAAGTTCTAACTTGGTTAGGGCATGATTTGGAACCCCAGGGGTTGGGCAATGCAAAACGATTTTCTGGAGCCTATCATGACAATTTTACCACCTGCTCCAGAAGATTTGCTAAATACAATTTTCTGCAACTGCAAGAGTGGTTGTGGTTCGCGATGCGGATGCAGGACAGCGGGCTTGCAATGCTCTTTAGCTTGTGGCCAATGTAATGGGCAAGCTTGTCTCAATGCTCTACCATATCAGAGCGACATTAACGAAGATGGAACCTTTGACCCCGAAATCATGGAAGAACTTGAGACAAATGTCGTTGAAGACGATAATGAAGACCACTTTGAAATTTACCAGTAGCCGGAAGACAACGATGAAGAGGAGGAAGATGATTAAAATTATAAATTGTAGTTTTTGTACCCTTATTCCATTTTTTTACTTTTAATAAAAATAAATGTATTGAATGATATTTTTTAATAAAAAGAATAATTCATAATTTATTTGTTTTTTTTTTCATCATGTAAGAAGTTATTAATATTAATTAGGTTAAAATTCAAAATAATTCCTTTATTTTCATTAACAATTCTGCAATAACATGGGCAGGTAAGTGTTGTTAAATAAATTAATACTGAATAAAAAGTGGATAGGTTAGGAAAAAAATGATAAAATATAATATAATAGTTAATAAAAATTGACAAATATTTATAATCATTGATTTATCAATAGTTCATCAACTATATATGGCGCGTTTTCGACCGGAGGCACCGAATGACCTGAAGTGATGCTGTGACCGCGCGCTCTCCGCCCTCTATCTCGAAAACGGTACCTACCTACACAGTATAAAAAAATTTTTTGGACAAAATTTGTAGAGAATTTTGTATTCTACAATATTGTTATAATTACAAATGCAAAAAACCCATAGGAAATGAGATATTTACAAAAAAAGCGCAAAAAACCGATTTTTGTGACCTTTGACCTTGAAATTAAATAGTTGCGTACACCCTACCATATGTAGGTTTTGAGACAACTTTTAGGGTGTCAATATACCTACAAGTATTTACAGACTTACAGCTGGGTATCTCGAATTCCGAGGTGAACTTACTATAATGACTGGACTATAATAGCAATTTCTCAAAAAGGCAATTCTTCAAAGGTCAAATTCAGTGGCGTGGCTAGCTCTGATTCAATGCTGCTGCATCAAAAATTTCTATGGGCCGAAATTAATAACCGATCTCAATCCAAAATCTCTGGATTTATCTAGGTTTTTGACAGAAATTCAATAGAACCGATGTCAAAAATCTACGATCCAGAGATTTTGGATTGAAATCGGTTATTAATTTCGGCCCTTTATCGTACTAAGGACCGATCTTTCAATCGTCAGATAACTTTTATCTGTAGAATAAGTTTGACGTTTGGCTTCTTTGTATGGACAACATGTCAAAATGTCAAATTAGAAAGTTATAACAATTGAAAATCTATGTGACAATTGAAAAATCAACTTTTAATTTGTAATATCGTACAAATATGCAAATAAAATATCTAGCTTTAATTCCGCTGAACAAGGTCGCTAGTCTGGATGCAGTATGCAGCACCACCCTCCCGCCCACCAGTATAGGCACATGCAGAAAAAGTGAAAATATAATGCAACCAAACATTGACTTAGAATAAGTATGGACAACGAGCATTGACTTAGAATAAGTATGGACAACGAGTGTAGTACAAAATTCACGATAAAAGTGTCCTGAATTGAAATCATATAAGGTCAGTTGGGGCAAGTGCGGCTTTGGGGCAAGTGCGGCGAGCATCAATAGACAAAAAATTAGCAATGATATTGATAACATCGCCATCTAGTAACGTCAGGGGAAACAAAATTAGTTCCGGTAAAAGAGATTGGGGGCGTCACTTGAATGAAAGAGGATTTGACGCCATTTTTATTTTACACTGAGATTTCACTATGGTTTGAAGTTGACACGTGTGCGTTGTTGTGCTAAAACTTTTGATGTTTTTCAAGAAAGGAGCTGATCTAACTACGTAAGTGTTTTCTTTGTATCTTGAGCGTCATATTTACGTAGTTATTTCATTCGTATCTAGCAATATACGCTATAATTGCCGGTTTAAAAACCTAACCTCAAATTTTATTGATTGGGAAAGTGCGGCTGCCACGCTTGGGGCAAGCGCGGCACTATGACGCACTTGCCCCAGGTCAGAGGTTTTGAACCTTCACTTTTGTCTCATGTATTTTTTAAATTTCCAGACCATGGTGCGAAATTATGTCAAAAAGACAGATGGACCGAGTTGGACTCACGAAACTTTACAAAAAGCATTAGCGGCTATCCGTTTTTGTGTTTTGTTTCACGTTATTATTTCAATTTATTTTTATAAAATTTCAACATTTGCATTACTTACTACGTTCACAACGACCAATGCAATGTTTAAATTTAACACATTTAATTCGATTACTGATTACTTCCATAATGATTCCAATAAAATAATAAATGGTAATTTTGTTTTTGTTTTCAATCAATCCTACTTAAACGCGTGTTAGGCTGACTGGTCGAATCTGGCGGGTGATTGCACGGTTTGGATGGAGTTGGGGAAGACCTTTGCCCTGGAGCGGGACACGGTATTACGGTCTGTGGGGACAGCATTTATGTTTAAAATCCTACGGCACTCCTGACATAGAGATGAGTCTAACTATACCTCACACACCAAATTCGGTCACGCCTTGTAATTTCTAGGAAGACACAAAAGCACATGCAAATTACATGCACCCCATAACCTTAACCTTCCTTCTTGGGCAGTGGGGTATAAATGTTTAGCACCCCTGTCCTTAGGAAATGTGCCGCACTTGCCCCATTTTACAATGAAAAAGAAAGATTTTGATTTTTTATTTGAACCTTATTTCTATCAGCGAAGAGTCGAATATCGTCTTCTATTGTAACGTTTCTCGAACTGATATTCACGTTAAAATTACAGATTATCGTCATTATCTGGAATTTTTTTACTACTGCCGCTCTTGCCCCGTTTCGTTGGGAAAGTGCGGCTAGGGACAAGCTTTTAAAAACCCAATGAAACCCTAAAAAAACTGTACCAGATTGCTTGAAATGGTAAGTTCCTTAAGGAGATTATTCATCAGGCGATGTAGTACTGAAACAAATTATTAAAAAATTGTCACAGTATCAACGCTGTCCAAGTGCAAAGTGAACTTATAAAATATTGCGCCGCACTTGCCCCAACTGACCTTAAACTTAGAAATACCAACAAGTTTATTTACGATGTACGAAATCCTATGTCGTTGTCATAATGCCTAATTTAGCTTGCAACAATTTTTATTAACGTATTTATTTAATTTAAATCGAATACGATTACTGTTCGTTAAAGCGAAATAATTAAAAACAATATTGCAGAATTTATAAACATAAACACACACGCTTGAGCAGGTAGGTGATACGGTACGTATACGCAGGTAGAGATTTGCAATTGAAGTATAGGTACCTAATTAAAGTGTAGTTGTAACAAAAATGAAATTTACATAAATTTGAAGAAAATTCAAATATAATATGAATTATTTGCATTGCACAACTGATTTTATGTTTTAACCATTATTAGTGTTTTTATATTTAATGTTTTGCGATTATGTTTTTTTTTGTGTTTTGTCCGTCTACCTCTTGATATCAAGTAGCTGTAGTAGTATCTTCTCTAGTTCTTACATGGCGCTGTATTCAATGGAAAAAGCGAAATTTTTATGTTATACTACGTTGGCTGGTCTGCTGAGCGATATTGAAGTTCGTCATTATTTTTTATAGGCGTTAAATAGATTTTATTAAAACACAAATAAATTGCTCAGTTACGCAATCTCTGAAGAAGAACGTGTTCTATTATAAAAAGAGTTCGTACTAGTTCTGTATCCCATTTTTTATTCGAGGAGCCTTTTCCTACTCTGCTGTTGCATTTATGTGCGTTTTATAAGATAAAATTTACAACATAAAAAAAAAGCTGATACAATCACGTGAAGCAGTAGGTACAGCCACCGTGTGCACACGTGTGTGTATCTACACAGATAATTATGTCGCGGATGACTCTTCATTTTATATTTGACTACAGAATTGAAATTTTTTATACACACATCATTATACATTTAGCAGTAACATATTTATACAAGGTTAGTCGGAAAGGGGGAACTAATCCGAAAGGGAGTTAAAACACCTACAATAATGAATAACTTTTGTTCTACCACTTTCCCCAAAAGTCAACAATTTAAGAGAAACAGCTGTTCAAAAATTACATAAAATCTATCTATCCTCAACTATGATCAGCTGTGTTTACATTTTAGGTCTTAATTGGGGTCACGAATTAGAAGCACCATTTTCTGAATTCGTAACTTAAGCATGGGGTTGAAGAATTTTTGAAAAAACTAAAATAAAAATAATTTTACATGGAAATAAAAAATCATCGAATTTTGAAATTTTAACTCTTGCTTTAAAACCGTAATCATCAGGGATACTTACTTTAAGTGGTCCACGGATTAGGTAGTACCCCCTTTCCGACTAACCTTGTATAAGACCCTGCCAAAATACCTGCTGCTAGACATACTCGTATGTTAGTAGAAAGTTTTTTAAATTTAATGTAGATGAAGGATTGCTTGGGGGCTTGGCTCGAATTGAACTGGGGCCTAATTCTCCTAAAATAAATCTTGATAAATCACAACCGAACCAAGGCCGAACCGTTCATAAAGACAGTTCTCAATTTCTAAAGCTATCAAATTGTTTGACACAAAAAACAAAATCAATGATTTTGAAAGTTTTCGAAAACAAAAACTGACTGACGGTTGTGGTTCGATTGCGTTTGGCAACAATTTATTTTAGGAGAATTGGGCCCCTGTAGACTTTGGTAGTCTACAGTTCAATTCGAGAAATAAGGAACGCATCTTGATTAAATCGGTAATTCCAAATGTTTTCCCACAGTTGAACAGAAAAGACGATGTTAATAGTAATAAGATAAGTAAGCCCACTTGCTTCCCCACTGTTGGGAAAATGTGAATATAGTAATATTTCCAATGCACATTGTATACTTGTTGTCCATAACAGTTTAATATTAGTACCTATAGATATACAAGCATAGTCGGAAATGGCGTATTAATCCGAAAGGGTGTTAAAATACCCATAATAATGATTAACTTTTGCTCTACAACTTTCCACAAAGTCACTAGTTTAAAAGAAATAGCTGTTAAAAGATTAAAAAAAAAAAAACGCTAAAATCTAGATAGATATTTTTATGTTGACAGACTTGACCTAGTGTGGAGGTCATAAGTTAATTTACTTACATAAATAGTTTAATGGTCTATTAACACCTGTAATAATTGTGTACATTAATTTGGTTAATAAACATTATTCTATTCTATTCTACATATTCTCCATAGGCTTGACTATTTGCGTTCATTAATATTAATGGAATAATTTAAATAAATTAAAGGAAATTAAAAACAATTTGATTTAGATTTTTTATTGTAAAAGTCTAGATGACGCGGAGTGGTTTGTGTTAGGGAATGCAAAAACCGCCAAAATTAAGACCCGGTTTTTTTCGGGTTTCGTATAAAAAAACCCGGTTTTCGGTGAAACCGGTTTGAAAATAAGTTTTTTTTTATTCTTTGTCCAAATGAATTTTTTTAACTGCTTATTAAATTCAGGCCGCCTAAATCTTGCATTTTTCCAATTATTAAATAGAACGTTTCTATTAAAAATAAATACATATTCAAAATTTCAACGAAAATGCAGAAATTAGTTAGTAAAAGGATTATTTTCTTTTTGTGCTTAAGCTAAGTACGTACAACATTAATCAACAGTATCAAAATGATCAACTAAGCATAATTAAATAAGTCATCACATATGAATAGAAACTATTATAAAATACAAAACCAACATTTTATAACACTGAAAATCTGGTATAAAACTAACCATATTATAAACTCTTTAAATTATAAACTCCAATTTTTATAATTAAACAATAATAGTTTCAATAGCATCCGACAATAGCTGAGCTACTCAATGTTTTTTTTCATAACTTAAAACATTTAATTAACAGAATATAACGTATATATAGTCTTTTTTAAGAGATCAATAATAATTGCAATTAGGTTGATTATACTTTGTTCTAATTAATAACTAGAAATAATCATTTTAAAAATTAAGTGAAATAAAAAGCCGTCACTTAAACGTAGCTGGGTGATTGTCACATTAGGAGTTCAGAATATGAAAATAAGAAAAAACGATAATTTTTGAACTTATTTCATTTTGTTCGTAGGTAAGTAACATATTCATACAACATTTAGTGACAAATGAGATCGTTTGGAGAAAAACATGAAACTATTTACGAAAAACTCTTTTGTGTGACTACCGAAAAGATGTATTGACCACCAGAAAGACAAAATTCCTATATAATCAATCAAAAAGAAGCTTTAAGAGAGTGTTATAAATCATATTATATTCTAGAAATAAAACACTATCTCCTATTAGGAACATAAACCACAAATTATTTTTTAAGTGTAACAAAATAAACCTGTACATGTAAGACCACCAAAAAGACGTTTCTATCAATCGTCTTTTCGGTTACCTGAAATAAATTTAGAAACATTTTAAATCAGAGTCTGAAGATGAAGAATTATTATGAACCTCAGTTGTAACACGTGTAATTGATTGCTTTTTAGCAGGTCTATTATTGTTACAATGAATTATTTGTAACTGTACCAGCGGAGTATCACCGTCTGAAGAGTCAGAATAAATATCGAAGAAATTCCACTACCTGCGACGAAACACACTTGGATAGTCCATAATTATATCACCTACATTCTTTTGGTTTTTATTGTTAATATAAAAATAGTTTTACAGGTTTTTTATAAGTCATAGGACTTTACATGAATTTGACCTATTTCGTGTAGATACAAACAGTATTTGTGGAACACTCTATACAGCTTAGTCTTCTCACATGTATTACTTGTGACTCATTCCTGTGCCACGTAAGCTGATGGACTCGTAAAGTGCCCTTGAATGGTTGAACCTCACCATTCTTCAATTTTTTGTACATTTGAGTCATCTATAGTAATCAATGCTTTACCATGTACCTTTTGTTTTAAGCAGCTAAGGAAGGCTTTAGCATCAGACACATCACGCACTAAACCAACTTGAGCATTAGCTGTACGTTTCAAGCAACCACCCACACTATTTCTCGTTACAGTACGACTACCGACCACCAAAAAGATGACTACCGAACGGACATTTCACATTTAATTTGAGCTACATTTGCAAATTTTTCAGGTTAGGGCGGCTAATGCATTATTTTTGCACATAAATCTTTAAAACTTAGTAAAACTATGCTACCAATAAAATAATGAATGAATATTTACATTTTTAGCACTGTAACCGGAAAGACCCTATGAGGTTTGACACTAAACCTATTTATTGGTAAACCAAAAAGTCTTTGCTCGTTACTGATACACTTCAACTAAATATAGCCGTAGGATGCTTTTGCGAATCTCCCAGAATATATATATTTATAGAATGCGTTCAAAAACACAAAATTTTTGCACAGTATGTGGCGTATTTTTCATACCACCGGAGAGACACGCACACCTTATAACATGTGAAAGAGTAGGTTAAAGTTGCTACAACACTAATAAAAAAATTTGCTACTTTAAGGACGTAAAATACACAGGTATAAGATATCTAAATTAGATAGTATTATGAGAGCAAACACTATGATTCAATTTATAACAGTTCTTAAAGTTGTATGTTCACATTTTTAACGGACCACCGAAGTGGACTTTTCTTAGGAAATTTTTAAGAATATCCGCTTTAAATTGAGTTTATTGGTAAAAATCAAGTACTATCTTCATAAGGAATAGGTTTTAGTACATTTTGAGTTAGTTCCATGAACCATAGATTAATATTCCATGTTTTACGATACCATAACAGTTTTAACTCGCAATTTGACAATGACCCAGCTTTAAAAATCAACAGATTTCCTTTAAAAACAATTCACTTAAACGTTTTTGGTAAGAAAGTGAGATCTTAAGAAAATCAATGCATCCAGAGTAGAATCATTATGACGAGACCGTATTTTGCTGCAGAAATAACCAATTGTCGAAAATGCTCGTTCTGATTCGACTCATTCGACACTTGTAAGCTTGATTGTAGGGATTTATATGCCTTCTTTAAAAAATTGCTGCGTCCATTTGAAAATAATAAAAAACTCGAAAAACCGGAAACGCGAAAAAAAAACCCGGGTTTTTTAATAATTTCAAATATGCCGAAAACCCGGTTTTTCGGTTTTCGGTGAAACCGGTTTGCATTCCCTAGTTTGTGTGATGATTAAACTCAATACAACTTGTTAAATAACAAGGGTTACTGTGCTTACTAAGCAAAACGGTGGCGTCCTCGCTTTTAGACTAAAATCCTGTAACTCACTGCTGAGTCGAATCCGGCACAATAACTTAGGACCAAGGCAGACTGCGACAGTACGTCGCGCGTCGTCACGTCGCTATAAGTCTGCGGGCACGAAACTTGCGATGGCCGAGCGATGGCGGCAGCGGGGCGACGCGACACGGGGCGATCAGGCAGCGATATCTCGCGCGGGCACGAAACAAGCTGGCGGTCAGTCGCGCTCGAGCAGTGTTGTGAGAAACATGAGTTTACGTCGAAGAGAACTCTTGGAGCCTAGTCTCCTAATGAGGGAATTATTATTACCTAGAGATGGTGTTCATCCAATAAATCAACGAAGACTCAATTTGGGAGAATTTTCTACGCTTTATTACGAGCTAAGGAGTCATTCAATGAAATTATACAACTATACAAGAATGAGTATAGAGACATTTGATTATCAATACAACACTGTGTACCCGCGCAAGCGACGAAACCAAACTAGTTTGTTCTCGTCGCCGTCGCTTCACCGCCGCCCGTGCATCGCTCGATTGCCCCGCTCCGCCGTCGCCTGTTTCGTGCCCGTCGCTATTCTGTGCAATGCTTTTGTATACATCGCCGTCGCGCCGCCCCGCCATCGCTCGGCCGTCGCAAGTTTCGTGCCCGCAGACTAACCCACCACGAGTGACGATGCTTAAGTACGTCCGGCGAACCCTAGGCAGTCAACGTCGCTGACAGGTTAATCTTTTCACCACGGCATGACCTATTCTCGAAGAGAAGAAGGTAGGATTGTTTGGAAAATCTTTTAGCCTTTGTCTGTTGCTAAGGTTGCAAATTCATATTTAATCCGGAAAGATCCGAACACGATCCAAAAAGTAACTTGAACACCATCATCTTACCTACGTGAGTGAGAAACTCGACGCGACCATCTATGCGACATGTCAAGTATTGTACATTTTTGAACGATTATGCGAAAATGGTTGTGTGTGTCGACACAACGCGTCGAGTCTTATCACATTTATCGCCCACGTAAGACAGTTGGTTGCAGTTTGCACTAGACTTTACAATAATTCGCCCTCGTCTTCGGCTTGTTCCTCGTAGTGGAGCAATGTTTGCAGGCACATAACTCTTTCTTCCTTATACGTTAAATACACAAATGCTTCAAAAGTTCCATATATACCAAGTATGGGTATTTCCGTATAGTCCATCACGAAATTCGGACTCCGTATTATTCCCTGAAATAATATTAAATACCGTTATATTTTGCAGGTCTGACGGATTATTCCCATCTTCCCCCGAATGTCTGCCCCCGAATGGGGGAAAATGGGAATTTTTGTGGCATCTTCCCCCGAACTTGTAATCGGGGGAAGATAGGAAGTTCTATTCCCATCTTCCCCCGAATGTCTGCCCCCGAATGGGGGAAAATGGGAATGCTTGTGTCATCTTCCCCCGAACTTGTAATCGGGGGAAGATAGGAAATAAAAGTTTCATTTGCCCCCGAAATATTTTTAATAATTAATTTTTTTTGTGCCACCGCACCCATGTATGGTTTAAATGAAATAAAGAAAAGAAAGAAAGAAAGAAACTGGACCGATTTGAAAAATTCTTTCATCGGTGGGAAGCTACACTATCCCCGGGTGACATAGGCTATAAATGGTGAGAGGTAAGTCTCCAGGTCATGATGACCTTAGCATCGAGCACTTGAAGCACGCTGGTGTGCATCTACCGAGGGTACTGGCCATGCTGTTTAATCTGTGCATCAGCCATAATTACTTACCTGATGATCTCATGTACACGGTGGTAGTTCCGATCGTAAAAAACAGAACGGGTGATGTGTCGGATGTATCTAACTATAGGCCTATCTCGCTCGCTACTGTCATAGCCAAGGTGCTGGACAGGCTGCTTGACAGACAGCTGGAGAAGCACCTTCATGTACATGACGCTCAATTTGGTTTCACGCCTGGCTTGTCGACTGAGAGTGCTATCCTCTGTCTCAAGCAGACTGTACAGTACTACACAGCTAGAAATACTCCGGTGTACGCTTGTTACCTGGACCTCTCGAAAGCGTTCGACTTGGTAAATTATGACATGCTGTGGCACAAGCTGCGCAGTGAGGCACAGGTACACACGGCTACACATCAAGCTATACATTTCCAGTTTACACTGATCTCTCATTGTAAGGAAATCCTATACAATACGAGATCAGCTTATAATGGAATTGTATAGCTTGATGTGTAGCCGTGTGTACCGAGTGAGATAGTGTCGATATTTGGGTATTGGTACAGCCACCAGCGGAACAGTGTGAAATGGGCGGGAGTATATTCCGACGAGTACGGGTTGGATTGCGGTGTGAGGCAGGGGGGGTTAACCTCGCCCCGCTTGTTCAACCTGTACATGAACCAGCTGATCGGCGAGCTCAGCAGTGCTAATGCGGGTTGCTCAATAGGTGGAGTGCCTATCAATAATATCAGTTACGCGGATGATATGGTGCTGCTGAGCCCGTCGATTGGGGGGTTGCGAAAACTCCTGCGCATTTATGAGACATATGCTGAGACTCATGGGCTCAGGTACAACCCTAAGAAGAGTGAGTACATGATTTTCAAAGCCGGTACCAAATGCTACTCTTTTATACCTTCGATCACTCTTGGTGGTGCTAGTCTGAATAGGGTTAACCATTTTAAGTACCTGGGCCACTGGGTCACAGACAACTTGTCTGACAATGAGGACATTGAGCGGGAACGTAGGGCGCTGTCGGTTCGCTGTAACATGTTGGCACGTAGGTTTGCACGCTGTACTGAACAAGTAAAGGTGACCTTATTTAAAGCCTATTGTCAGTCTTTTTACACGTGCAGCCTATGGGTCAACTATGTGCAGGGAGCATACAGTGCCATGCGCGTTCAGTACAACAATGCGTTTAGGGTGCTGCTAGGGCTGCCGCGGTTTTGTAGCGCTTCTATGATGTTCGCGCAGGCGCAAACCGATGACTTTCATGCTATTATTAGGAAGCGGAGCGCCTCGCTACTAAGTCGCTTCCGAGGCAGCACTAACAGTATCCTGAGCGTATTGTCCGAGCGGTGGGACTCGGCGATGTTGGAGAGGTGGATGCACTTGCATGCCAGTTCGTCACCATTTATTAAGTAAAAATGATAAGGATATTTTCGATTTTAATTTAATTTTAATTTTGATTGTATTATTGATTTTAATTTTGATTGTAATTGTAATCTAATTTTGATTATAATTTATATTTTAATTTTGATTGTAATTTTAATTTGTTTAATTGTGATTTTAATATTGATTTTAATTTTGGATTTTGATTTAATTTTGAATTTGATTTTAATCTTGATTGTAATTTTTAATTTTGATTTTAATAATGTAATGTGTTTTAATTTAAATGTAATTTATGTAATGATTATGTAGATATTAATTTATATGGGTATTAACCTGAAATAAACGATTTATTATTATTATTATTATAAAACATTACGATTCGACTTACGGGAGCAGGGCAGCAAGAGAACGCGGGTGAAATCGCGGGGGAAAAGCTATTATTATATTTATAAATTGCAACTGTAGTAGATATGAAAGTACCTGTTGTCAGTAAATGATCTCGTAAAAAAAATTCGTTAAAGAGCTGTAAAATTTATCGATAAAATACTCGCTTCTTTTCAACAATTTAGCGCTCCGTAAGTGTAACGAGTGCGAGCGAGATAGACATACAAGAAAGATTTATGGCCCATGGACTCCGATCTTTTGCGCTCTCCTCATGTGCGTGCGAGTAAGATAGTGAGTCATCCTGTGTCGTGCTGCCACGGGGTGGGGGATATGATACTTACAACCAGCAGTTACCTGTTTCCTTTTGGTTGAGTGTGGTAGTGAATTTTGTGTTTACATTGTCAAATGTAAGTACATAGAATGTATTTTATATTCCTGTAAAAAATCATGTTTATTTAATGCGGAAAAGGAAGAGTCATTTTTCAAACATTCTAGTAAGTGCAATAAGGCTTCTTCTTTCCTACCAAACTATTTAATTTATGGTGCCAGCCTTCTAAAAAATTTGTGGTTCGATGGCGTAATCCAAAAACACACCATATTTTATAAAAATCTTTTTTAAGCCAATTCCTGAGCATGTATCTCCTAAACTGTTTACTGCTGTTGTCGTCAGGACTCTCTTCAGCTATGTAGAACCACCCGCTCATAATTTTATCCTCAGGCAATAGCGGCAAAACTGCACTAAGAGCTACCTGTCTTCGTAAAACTTTAGACTTAGTGAGTTTGAGACTTTCTCCTATTTTCCAAATGCATATCCGATAGTGAAAATAGCATCCCTTTATTTGAGTACCTGGAAAATTCTTTGATATAGCGCTCATGGCAGCTTTTTCATAGTCGGTTTTGAAACTCATTGGTTCAAAATCAGGGCATTGTGATATTATTAAGTGAAATAAAATGCAATAACTTTCCTGCGTCCTGTTACTCATCAATGCGTAAAACAGTGGCACAATATTAGTACCTATTCCCTCACTATTCAGATCGCCATATATAGTATACAATTGCTCGAATGGGGATGGGCAGCTCTTAAATGTACCATCAGCAAAATAATCTTTGACATTACTTAATACATCTTTGGTATTGTTTGAACAGAAAACTAGTATGCGAGTACCATTATAATTGTAATCAGCCATCAACAAAGATTCAAATTTCGGTGGAACTTCCACGTCAGAAACGTTAGTGTGAACTAACTTATTAACTTCTGCCGCTTTATTTCTTTTTCTGTAAAGTGATGATTTAATACTACTAAATGATGGAATTTTTTCTATTATTTTCAATCCCGCATCCTCTAGGTTAGCCATGGAGTTAATATATAAGGTAGGGATAGCTTGGCTTGCATCCTGAGTAATTGTCTCCTTACCTGTACACAACACCTCGTCAACGTCATTTTTGGCAAAATCCGTGGCGTGGTTGTGTGAATTTTCTTTGAGAATTGTGTTGTCCTGTAAAATATTAATAATAAACATGACATTCTTGGTAATTCTGCCCTAACATAAGTATTATAGGAAAAATGGTATTTAATGGTCCTTCGTTATAGATAATAAATCTAATGAGTCGAGTTTAAACTAATAATTTTAATGAGCCCTAATAATGACACGTACCTTAGCTGTCAAAGTTCCATTACATTGGCTTTTTCTTCTTATGCGCATTCCCAAACTATGGTACCAGACTTGTTTCTTCTTTTTATGTGATATTGGTGACCTGCGCGTAACAATACTTGACCATTTCCTCTATTTATAATTTTAAAATGACATGTATTTTCAGAGTTACCAGTCATTGGTTCATCGGTAAACATGTTTGACCTGAAATCATGATTATAATATTACTGGCTGCTCAGTGCCCGCAGTTTCACCCGCATTAGTGATATTTATGTTAATTGTTAATTCCGAACAAATGGGCTAAGAAGTGATAAAGGATTAATCAGAATCGGATGACGGCAGCGCATAAAATACAAACACTAATTTTTCTATATAAGATAAATAACGATGCCTAATAAATAAGTAACAAGACCAAAATATTAGATTTCAATAAATATATCTGTGCATAAAGTGGCGCCTAGAACACCCTTGCATACATCATAATAATAAATTCGCTTATATACGATAATATACGAAAGCGATTTTAATGTTTTGCAAAGTGAGCCGCCATTTTGACTTTATCTCTACATGGCGGGGCAAGCTAAAATCAATATTGGTTGGTCGGGGACACTTAAATGAACAATTATTATTACCTATGGTCACTATGTCTTGAAGCGTATTTAAAGTTTATTTCAGTACGCATGGTACTCGTCTTTTTTACATTTGAAAATAATTTATAATCTTGTTTTGTGTTTTGAAAGTCAATATACTTAGGTGTTTGTTTATAAAAACAAACAACTAAGTATATTGACAAAATTTAATACATACTCCTAGCCCGTGTAATAGCAAACTTATAAAATACATTCTATGTACTTACATTTGACAATGTCGTAAAAACACAAAATTCACTACCACACTCAACCAAAAGGAAACAGGTAACTGCTGGTTGTAAGTATCATATCCCCCACCCCGTGGCAGCACGACACAGGATGACTCACTATCTTACTCGCACGCACATGAGGAGAGCGCAAAAGATCGGAGTCCATGGGCCATAAATCTTTCTTGTATGTCTATCTCGCTCGCACTCGTTACACTTACGGAGCGCTAAATTGTTGAAAAGAAGCGAGTATTTTATCGATAAATTTTACAGCTCTTTCACGAATTTTTTTTACGAGATCATTTACTGACAACAGGTACTTTCATATCTACTACAGTTGCAATTTATAAATATAATACTAGCTTTTCCCCCGCGATTTCACCCGCGTTCTCTTGCTGCCCTGCTCCCGTAAGTCGAATCGTAATGTTTTATAGCCTATGTCACCCGGGGATAGTGTAGCTTCCCACCGGTGAAAGAATTTTTCAAATCGGTCCAGTTGTTTCGGAGCTTATTCAATGCAAACAAACAAACAAACAAATCTTTCTTCTTTATAATATTTGTATGGAACTACTCGTATAGATATAGAAAATGCTGCATTATTTATTTGGATTGTTTTAAATAAAAAATCATATTTATTTCATTTAAACCATACCTGGGTGCGGTGGCACAAAAAAAATTAATTATTAAAAATATTTCGGGGGCAAATGAAACTTTTATTTCCTATCTTCCCCCGATTACAAGTTCGGGGGAAGATGACACAAGCATTCCCATTTTCCCCCATTCGGGGGCAGACATTCGGGGGAAGATGGGAATAGAACTTCCTATCTTCCCCCGATTACAAGTTCGGGGGAAGATGCTACAAAAATTCCCATTTTCCCCCATTCGGGGGCAGACATTCGGGGGAAGATGGGAATAATCCGGTCTGACAGGTAGTTTGACATGCCTAAAATGTGTAACTGATCTATACAAGCTTAGTTTTAGTATATACTAAACCTGAAACTAGTTTGTTCAGAATCACTAAGAGAATCGATTGACATATTTTTTACACCACATTTTTTTTTTGTTTTTTTTCATAAATTTCCATTTTGTTTCAGTAGGTTTCTACACATAACATTTGTAGGGAATAGACACCTTGAGGCTTGAGATGGTCCGCTCGATCAGTTTCCGTGTATTAGACAACCCCTGCATAGCACATCTCAGGCATTTCACACTTTACTAGGGAACTTAACGCGACATAGTTTACGTAACGGTGTAACTTGGAGATTCATTAAAAAAAACACATATTCAAGCGGTTCTGATGAAAATCTTGTTGAGGTGTCTCGGTTTTGTATATACTAAAAATAACGTTGTAGAATAATTCCCAAAAGCTGGCTGCAACAAATATATGTGACCATTGCCGTTGATATATTATAAACATTCTTAATTTGTGCGAAGAGTTAGACACATTTGCAAAGAACAATTTTTTGGAACGTTTGAACTCTCATATGTCGTAGGGTTACTGGCTATTTATTGTTCACTATCCCGTGGCAGGGCTGTAGGACATGACATCCTCTATCTAATAACCCAGTGATGCTTTCTATAAAAGTCAACCATTTCGAGATACTTGAAGTATAATTTTTAAAGTGAAGGGTTTGCAACTTTGTACAATATATTTTACCGGTTTAAAAGGACAGTAGGGAGGTTCCATGTTACCCGCAGTAAGTATTCGTTTTACGTTAATCTCCGCGTGTTCCATGAAGAAATGCCACGCGCTGTCATCGGTAATTGTATTAAAAAACTTGAAGCCTCCGTCAACTTGTTGGTAAATGTCTACCAAGAACTGCAACAAGTAAAAGAAAAGTTACTCATATGGATAATCTTAGGTTTAACTGCTGGACCATAAGATCAACCTTCGTTTGGGATTTTACAGGAACATTATCTTAAATAGCATGGGGAAATATTCTCGGAAAGCTGCCGCCTAGAGATGACGGAAGGGTTATGTCGGCACTCACTTATTGTTCACCCTTTAACGTAACATTACAATAAAAACAATAGTTAAAAATAAAAAAAAAACCCGACTACGGAAAAAAAATACTGAAAGCATAAAATAAGAAAATATTCGTGTTTCAAATCATTGCCGAAAATTCTTCCGTTAGCGAATTCAATGTTTTGAACAACAATTTAATCAATCACCGTTCTAACAGACAATTTACTGAATTCAAATCCAGTTGGCAAGTCATAGCGGCATACAATTTTTATAAAAAATCTAATTTGTCAAAATCGGGTCAGTTTCTGAGCATCGTAAGGGTCAGCTCACACCGAGACGCGACGCGACGCGACGCTGCGCGCATACTTTAAAAGAGCGACTCAAAATACAACTTTATTTTTTACACGAAAACTTACACATTTCATTGTGAGAATTCAGAATATGTTGCACCACGCAGCGCTGCGCCTCGTGACGCCTCGCGGCGTAGCGCGATGCATCGCGACGCAGCGGTATGCGCGGCGTGCAAGAGCGGCGCTGCGCCTCTCAAAGCCGCGCGACGCCGCGATGCGCTGCGAAGCGCCGCGAGGCGCAGTCGAGGCCGCCGTGGCAACTTGTCTGTACTATTTCTGTCCAGACTTCGTGTAGAGTTGATGCAGTTCGGTCGAGTGCTCGAGTGAAATTATAATGATTGACTGGGATCTTGTAATAATCGGACTTCTTGCAGAAGAGGCAGAGCAAGAAGAATACAAAAATAAAATTAAAAGGAAGACATCACACAGGAGTATTTGGGTCCATAATTTATGGAGATATAGAAGAATTCATGGTGAATTTGAGGGTGGACGCGGGCCGGGGCGGAAGCACGTGGCGAATGTAAACACATTCCGCTGCGCCGCGCGGCGTCTCGCTGCGCAGCGAGGCGTCGTGTTGCCGACGATTTTACGATACGCCTCGCGACGTTGCGATGCGTATCGCGGCGGCGCGCGGTGCAGCGCGAAATCACGGGCTTCTTCCAGTATCGTCGCGTCGCGTCGCGTCTCGGTGTGAGCTGACCCTTAGGTTCGTTATCAAACTTACGCCATACGTAAAATTGAGTTCTCTATCAAAGGTCAGAACAAGGTCGAAACAGTCGCAGGTTCGGTTCAACTTCCTGCGAGTAATATCGAAGACCACAGGATACTGGTCGGGGTTTTCACACTGCATCATGTTGAGAACCGACCATTGTCCTCGACCCTGTAAAATTGATAAGATATTTTATGAAAACAATTACAATTTTGTTTTTATTTTGCGTATACCTATATATATTTTTTTACGTGCTTTGTGCACAGGTCCAACGCGCAGAGGCCTCTTTGAGAACTTTAATCTAAAATGGGATGGGGCACCAACCGGGGACTATCCACGGCTGCACTATTGGAGTACAGTCATGGACCGTCCCAGGTGAGTGCAAAACTATTGTAAACTATGGTAAAAAAATGTCTGGTTTATGGAAAGGGGTGTTTAGTGGATCGGTTAACCTCTATTGCCGGAAAAAAACGGCGTCTGCCTTTCAAGTTTAAATTTGAAATGTGTTGGCAGACGGTGACTCCCCAGCTCGCTAGCTGGGCCCCCTGAAAGCCGCCAGTACATAGGCGAAGGGGGCAACAAACGTGTATAAGTAGTTTTGTTATTATATTATTGTAATAAAGTATTATTGTAAATCTAGTTTCTCAGTAAGTGAATTATTGTTGATTTTTAATGAGGAAAAATAAATTTCTTAAACTATGTATATTATATTTATTTATATGTATTTGCGTATCACAATTCCTCGTCTTCGTCTGTGTGGTATAGCACCGCCTTCCAAAAGAGTTAATTTTATTATATGTTTATCATTTGATGCTTATCAGTTACTTGAAGTCGGTTCTTTAAAAAAATATTTTATTGCGAATGAAATGAGTGGTTGCGTACACAACCTTATTTTTACTTTATACGAAAACCGAGACACCCCAACAAGATTTTCATCAGAACTGCCTGAATATGTGTTTTTTTTTAGTAAATCTCCAAGTTACACCTTAGTTTATGTCGCGTTAAGTTCCCTAAAAAAGTGTGAAATGCCTGAGATGTGATATGCAGGGGTTGTCTAATACACGGAAACTGACCGAGAGGACCGCCTCAAGCCTCAAGGTGTCTATTCCCATCAACTGTTATGGGTAGAAACCTACTGAAACAAAATTGAAATTTATGAAAAAAAAAACAAAAAAAAAAATGTGGTGAAAAAACTATGTCAATCGATTCTCCTAGTGATTCTGAACAAACTAGTTTCAGGTTTAGTATATAGGTACTAAAACTAAGGTTGTATACAGGCTGTTAACGAAATCGTGAAATTCCTTCAAACCGCGTGATCTACTAGTGACACAGATTAACCCTAAATGGGAGTTATCGAAATAAACCAAAAAAACAATTCAAACATTTTTTTTGGTTTTCAATTTCTGAGTCTTTTTAGAACCTTGAGTTATCTGACTGCAAAGAGTGATATCGCGTTAGTCGTTTCTGCCAGCTGTGTCGCCGTACTTTCATTAATTTATGCGTGGCATCGAAATGTTCACAAAAATAAAACATTTTTTTTTGCAAAAAAAAAGAAAAACTTATTTTTTTACTGAATCCTTATTAAGTGGTTTAGATAAGATCGGTAACAAAGCCGCATGAAAAAATATTTTTTATTTTTAATCAAGCTAAAAAATAAAACACCTCTTTGGCTTCTTTACCACCTATAGATGTATCCCTTAAAATATTTCGTGTATGAATAGATAGACCTTATATATACAACATAAAAGTCTCGTTTAGTGCCGGACTTAAAGAATAGCACTACCCCATCTGTTCCCATGGGTGTCGTAAAAGGCGACTAAGGGATTCTCTAGCTAGAGGATGGGCAGCAGCGTTCTCTGAGTATTTTAACAACCATACTGCGATCGCCAACCCGCCTGCCAAGCGTGGTGATTACGGCAAGGCTTTTGGGAGAGGCCTATGTCCAGCAGTGGACGTCTTTCGGCTGAATGATGATGATGACAACAAAAAAAAGTTATTTGGACGCCTTATTTAAAAGAAACAGCCGTTCAATCGGCGAAATCCTGGGGCCTAATTCTCCTAAAAGAAATTGTTGCCAAACGCAATCGAACCACAACCGTCAGTCAGTTTTTGTTTTCGAAAACTTTCAAAATGATTGATTTTGTTTTTTGTGTCAAACAATTCGACAGCTTTTGAAATTGAGAACTGTCTGAATGAATGGTTCGGCCTTGGTTCGGTTGTGATTTATCAAGATTTATTTTAGGAGAATTAGGCCCCTGGTCTTTTTTTCTATTTCTTTAATTACACGTGTTGAATAAAAGCATGACATACATCCTGAAGTATATAATTTCTTCTTTCGTGTTTTTGATGCAGCGTTTAATGACAATGATTAATACGAAAGACCAAAATTTGGTGTATCTAGCGTCTTAACTTAGTTCATTATACAGTGTCTTTGAGACAACTGTTACAGCAGTCTCTTTCACATGCTCGGGGGGCAATTAGAAACTTAGACTTGTTTTTAATTGTGCTATGTCAAGGGTAATTTAAAATCTATTAAACTTACAATAGGGGTACCACCCACACTTGTAACTGACGAAATATGCACGGTAAGCACCAAAAATAATAAAACTTTCAACATTTTTCATTCGCAACATAACATTCATACATAACGCAATACAATAAATAATGGATTTGTGCAGCTTTAAATACATTCGTATAATAATATGCCATGACGTGTCACCAGATCGTTTTGATTGTATCTGTAAGTAAATTAGCTGTATTTATCGGCACTTACTCATCCTCACGCTATTTCTATTATTGTAAGAAAAATATTATCTCGCGTGGATGTTGTTTATCGCGTATTCTGCGTTTTTCTCTACTATAATATACATGTATCATACATATAAACCTTCCTCTCGAATCACACTATCTATTAAAAAAAACGCATCAAAATCCGTTGCGTAGTTTTAAAGATCTAAGTATACATAGGGACAGACAGCGGGAAGCGACTTTGTTTTATACTATGTAGTGATACCGGCTGACTTTTTTTTACCGTCTGGAAAAAAATTGGGTTTATTAGGTGAACGGAGTAGAAGGCTTTGGCATAGTTTTTTTTTACATATAGTAACTATACTAGTCGCGCGCAGAAGGTTTGCCGATGACTGCGCCTCCCACTTCACCGACCGCTACCCGCGCTCGTCTGAATCGTACCGACCATCGACTCGTGACGTCATGAGGCCATCGGCAAACCTTCTCCGCGCGACTTATAGAAACTCATATTTATTTATTTAAACTTCTATGCACTATGGTGGAATTATTCCACTTTGCTTCACCAGCCGCCCCCCACTGGTGGGGCAAAGTGGAATAATTCTAATTTTGGAGTGGAATTTGCCCCACCAAATTTAATTTTAGTGGGGCAGGGTTGGCACTGGAATTTGTGTAAGTAATTATGCTAGTATTTTATATTTTGTTGGACAGAAATGTATATCTAAGTAAAATGTAAACTTGTGACTTAAGTACATAGGTAGTGTTTTTAAATAAAAATACAAAAATAATTGATTGATTTTTTTATTTATATTTTGTTTCTGGAAGGAAAGTAGGAAGTACTTAAAGGTAAAATTTTAAAGCGTGTACTTCAACCATTAGTGAGCTAAGTAGTATCGCATAAGCAGCTACTTCCAGTTCATTTCTGTTTTCCTGGTAGCTATAGGTATAGGACATGACAGTTATAGGTAAGATAAAGGACAGTTTTAATTTAGACTTCTTTCCGTCGTCGAGCTGTGGTAGATGCCCATGGAGGCAACACGCGTTATTAAATTAAACCTTTATTTGATAAAACATGTTTTTTATTCAAAAATCAATTGCCTTTAACAAGGCGCATATCCGACTTGTTAGGCGTAGCTCCATGTCGTATGGTATTCTGAATTCAAATTTAAAACAATACCTACGATCGAAAAAGATGGTAAAATGTATCAGGTTTAAAACTGCATCAACAGTTTTTGTTCAATCTAGCAATCATATTTCGGTAGGGGCCATCGAAACCTAAACTCTAAGGTGGGCCAATAGATGTGTCCAGAAGTGTATTTGTAATGGTTTCACTTGTAAAATTCTTACATAATAGTAAGGTTCATTAAACAGCACTTGTCATAGAACTAATATGTCACTTATTTACAAAATTTAGAATTGTAACGTTTAATAAACAGCACTTGTCATACTACTTTACAAATATGTCACTTATTTACAAAATTGTAGAATTGTAACGTTTATTAAACAGGGCCCAGGGCCCTGTTTAAACCTGTTTGTGTAAATTTGTAATTACAGTTGTGCGTTTAATAAAACCTTCGATCAACAATAGCAACTAGATATCGGGTCGGCGCAAGAAAATCGTCTCGGCAAATAAGAGCTCGCTTGAGAAGTGAGCTCTTATTTTGTTTAGTACGCTTGAAACACGGCCAACGTAATCACGTCTCACGATACCGCAGTGTGTAATTACAAGTTGCAAAAATAATACCCGAAAAAGCAATTTAACGGCTGGAGTGTCTTACTTTCGGTAAGTACATAAAGAATAAGTAATATTTTAAGCTTCATAAACTAGTAAATAATATCAAATATTAATTCAATTTCATACAAGGGTATTATTTACATTTTTAACCTAAATTAATACAAACTAAACTAAATCTAAAGTAAAAACAAAGAAAAATTATATCCTACACTAAACTAAGAATATAAACTAAAAGAGTGCATCAAAATATTCCTCCGCATCGCTGTCCACTGGAAACGTGCCCAGAAGGCTGGCAGCGTTGCCACGTTGTATGGCAACGCTAATTCTCTGGCCGAAAAACAAGCCAGCCCTCTGGTCACGTGAAGTGTCGACCAGTCTTTTTCCTATTTCCTTAAAAAGGAGACGCGCACTCGGACCCCATGACCCGAGCGTTTCCACCCCAAACGGCTCAAAGTCATAGTTTCTTACGATGTTGCTATATTTGCGCCGTTTGAGGGTCTCCGCAGCTGCAGCGGCAGCGCCAGCACAGCCCGCCGAGCTAGGAAGATGGGATGGAGCAAGGGTGTCGACACAAGTCGCGTCCCACACCAGAGGCCTACCCATCTTCCATGGCAACAACGTTATGCCGTCAGGTCTCTTGCCATCGTCGCGTACCAAGCCATTAGGCTCCAATACAGCTGGCACGCCGGCGGTGACAAGAGCGCGACGGATTATGTCGTTTAAGTTCGCGTGCCGTGCTATGCGACCTGCACTCCTGCAGCAAGACAGGCCATGGTGTCCGAGGCCGTCGACAGCTTCGCCGCAGTGGCACCGATGCGGAGCAACACAATGAGCACCTACGCGTAGGCATGTAGCGAGCCGAAAGCTGGTGTCATCCAGCATAGTACCTATGCTGGGTGAGGGAAGTGCCTGAAGCCAAAGTCCCGACTCCCATTCACCCACAGCCAGCAGACGAGCACGCTCAGCAGTATTAGTGGACGTGTTAATTAAATTATTCCGTACCAACCTGCAGAGCGGCTCATCCCACTGTCTCTGTGAAGATGGGATGACGGGCAAATCTGTATTTGGGCAAGCCATTTTCCAGGCGTCGACAGCATCGGTCAAGCACGGCACTTCAAAGTCAACCAGTGAGGAAGCCAAGATTTTCCTGGTTAACTTTTCTGTACTGTGGACCGAGGACAGGAACGCCGGTAAACTTACACTGGAAATTTTGCGAACGCCAAGCCCACCAAAACGAATAGGTAGTGTGGCTTGGATCCAAGATCGGTCGTTCAGGGCCACATTTAAAATGGACGTTAAGGTGTTTCGTATAATTTGGTCTATTCTTTCTAAAAGTTGCAACTGCTTCCATAAGTGGGAAGAGCGGAGGACATATATGAATTTAGGGCCAAAACAACAGTATCTTATCAAGGTGAATGCCGAATGTAAATTAATTTTAAAAAGTCTTTCCGAAATACCACAAAAAATTTGAATTTTTTCTTCTATGAAGGATGAAAAAGATTCTTCGAAAATTGGGGACCCTAGGAGGTTTAGGGAACTTTTTTCAAGAATTTTGATGTCTGGGGCTATTGCATTAAATTTTTGTAAATTCGATTGTCTGTCGGTGTTGTCAAAAAGAAAAATTTCGCATTTTGAGGGGTTAAGGTCCAGGCCGATTGATTTAAATTGTTGTTTTAGGAAATTGAAGTCTTTGAGAACCGTGTCTACGTCACCTCCTAGGGTTCCATCATCTAAATACCACACATTGAATTTAGAATTTAGTTTTTGTATGATGGGATGGATGGCTAGACTAAAAATGACTGGCCCAAGAGGGTCGCCTTGTTGGCAACCAACTGCGGATTCCAAAAGATTGTCCTTATATAGTAATTTGGAGGGATGTCTGTAACATTGCCAAAGAAAACTGTAAATTTCGGGTATTTCCTTTTTGACTTCTGACAACAAGGTGTCCCTGTTTACAGAATTGAAGGCATTTTTTAAGTCAACCTTAAGTTTGACCTCACCTTCGTTGCTATTGACGTAGGTGGATAGCGCGTGTACGGCAGCCTCACAGCCCCCTTTGGAGCCGAAACCTAGCTGCAGGGGCTGGAATTTGCTGGCCAGAGTTTCGTTGTAGTGGGCGCAGCAAATCTTGGCTGCCATACGTCTATATGTGCACCCTACGGCAATGGGACGAATGCCGCCATCCTTTTTGCGCAGGGCACATAAATTCGCCCCGTACAAAACATCGATGACGGCTTCGTGCACATTGTCGGAAAGCATTAGGTTGGTCAGGGCCACAAGCTCCTTCAAAAGCGACTCACCAGATTCCCCGGCGCCTGGACACGTCAGATCCTTCAGGTGCTGGGGTGTCAAGCCGTCGAGGCCACCGGCGGAGCCACTTCGGAAGGAGCCTATGGCCGTTACCAATTGGCGGGCTGAAATTGTGAGATGATGTAGGTCTGGATCAGGCGGATCGGGGAAGGAGAGGTCATCCGCTGGCGCGGGGTGCTTATTCTCCAAAGCTGCAAGGGCATCAGATGAGTACGGCGCGACCACATCACTGTTAAAAAGTATCCTGGCCACTCCCCTTATATCACCTTCACATAATTTGTATTCTACATGATGAGCTATTCCTCTTGATGAGGAGTAGCTGCTGTGTGCCGGGAATTTTGGGTCGAAAATTTGGGTCGAAACGTTACAATTGTCTTTGATTTGGGCCGTTAATGATTTTTTATTTACCAAATTCTTTTGTACATGTAGAATCCTAAATGGGAAGGTGAGTAATTGTTCCCAGGCACGTTGCGAGTTCTCCTGGGCGACAAGGCGTACACATTGTGCTAAGTGTTGTGCGACAGATGGTCTAGCGCCGCGGGGAACCCGCTTTAAAACGGGAACTGAGTTTTTTAATTTTGTTAAAGTTTGCCAAAACGGTTGTAAAGTTGGTGATTGTGGATTTGATGAGATGATGGGGCTAGAAGGTGCACCTTGGGACTTATGTACTTTCCCAAAGTGCACATTCAGGCCCCGCTTACCTTTAAAAAAGCGTTATATATCAAATTAGACAAAATTACCAATTTTAAACCAACGCCACAAATGTTTGTGCGTGTGTTGGCGATCCTTTAGCCAAGGCTCGCCAACACACGCACAAACATTTGTTTAACAGAACAGTGGATGCATGGAGTCGATTTGTATTGTAATAATTTTTAATTATTATTTCTTACAAGAACTTCAAAATCGGTTGTTTAAAATTGGTTAATGCTACTTTTGTGTCTGTTTGTTGGACTCTCATTAGATCTTTGATTTGATTTCATTAGAGCTTTCCTTTTTTATTTTAGCTTTCCTAGCAATCCATTTACGTGTGCAGAATGGATCTCGATTGTCGCCAGAGAAAGAAGAGACGACTTTTATAAGCCATCTAAGAATTCGGTTGCTATTGTTGATCGAAGAAGATGATGATGATGCTGATGGTGATACTTCAGCAAAGGAAGCGAAATCGCGTTTTTGAAAATGACGATGTTGTAATTTTGCAAGAAATGTTCTATGCTCTTTCAGTTGGATTAAATATTAAGCGATCACAACAAATATAACTAATAATAAAATCTTTTAAAAATTAAGGTTGCTCTATTACTCCTATGTTCTCCAAATTTTCGTTTAACATTAGATGAAGTTTCGAAATTTGAAAAATTGAGCAGTGCTGTCATGTTTTCGTATGGTAAAAATTGTTGCAAGCTAAATTAGGCATTATGATAACGTCATAGGATTTCGTACATCGTAAATGAGCTTGTTGGTATTTCTAAGTTTATATTATGTCAATTCAGGACACTTTTATCGTGAATTTTGTACTACACTCGTTGTCTATACTTATTCTAAGTCAATGAATAAAACAGTTATCTTTACAAATATGTAAGTTTTCACCTGTGAAGAGAAAATGTTTATTAAACAGAAATATGTAAAATTTTAGGCAAAATTTTACAATTATTGTAAAATTGTACCTACAATTTTACATATTTCTTTTTTTAGTGTCAGTTTTCCACCATGGTAAAATTGTAAATTGTATTCTTTATTAAACAGAAACTTGTAGATTTGTAACTTGTAAAATACAATTACAATTTGTAACGTTTATTAAACAGGGCCCAGATTGATGGCCTTTCAGGACAAGTCTATTTATGTCGCTAGAGTTTACGTCTGGTTACTATCAAGTGCCAATTTCAGAGGAGTCAAAGCCTCTGAAAGCGCTTGTCACCCCGGACGTAAACTACGAGTACAGTTGTATCTCCTAAGGATTGTTGACAAATGCACCAGCAGTATTTCAAAGGCTTTTTATTAAGACGTTGAATCGGCGAAATACATTTATCTGGCATACTAGCGTACATGGATGATATTTATCATTACTGTGCCCATGTCTGATGAGACAGGAATTAAGAAATTGCAAGCACTTCTTGATATGTTAGCCGGAACAAACCTTAGGTTAAACGGGGCTAATTACAATTTCTTCATGAAATTAGATTTGAGAAACTACGAGGCGTGAAGCTGAGTAGCGCATATCTATGGCATTCCGTATTCAATACGTCCGCCAAGGAGATGTATTGGGTACGCTTTTCTAAGGGCCTATACATATAAACAACTCTAATATCCTAATATCGTATATAATATCTCGAGGCGACAAATGGATACGCCTTTACAGCCACTGCAAATAATAAAGTTAACTGAAATCCGTACTCAATGAGACTACATTATGCCAGATGCTTCTAATATGGTGATATTGTATGTAATGATGAAATACTTAATAGATATGGGAAAAAAAACCACTATAATATAAAATTTACGTATTTATTTAAGTTAAATACGACGACAATTCGCTAAAGCGACAGAATTAATTACTTAATTACATTGTACCTACTTCATTAATAACTTTCATTACAAGATTGCAGAATTTATAATTACATAAACAAAATACTTACTCTTGAGCAGGCGCGTGGTACGGTAGTTATACGCAAGCAGAGATTTGCAATTGACAAATGAAATTAACATGAAGTTGGAGAAAATTTAAATGTAATACAAATATTTTCCGCATTGTACAACTGATTTTATATTTTCAACCATAATGATTACATAAAAAATTTGTGATAGTAATTTTATTTGTATTTTGTGCCACATGCATTTGTGTGCGTTACCGCAGCAAAATAATGTCGAAAATAGTCATTTAAACCTTATAGATCGTTAGTTGCCCAGCTTCTGTAATTGTTGCGCACATTTTTAAATTTGTTGCACTTACAGTTTTTTAGTTATTTCACAAAATCATTTTTTGCTGGGGTAACGTTACCGCAGCAAAACATTTTTCTTTTTAATGGGAATATTGAAATAAAGACTAGCTATACAGCTAG
The DNA here is from genome assembly GCA_905220435.1 of Amphipyra tragopoginis. Taxonomy (NCBI): domain Eukaryota; kingdom Metazoa; phylum Arthropoda; class Insecta; order Lepidoptera; family Noctuidae; genus Amphipyra; species Amphipyra tragopoginis. The sequence goes on from HG991998.1 coordinate 9,040,488, forward strand.
TTGTCTAGACGACGTAAATGTTGCACCTTATTTTGTGTTTGTGATGTCTTCGGCTGCGAAGTTATTCAAGATTTTGCTGGAGTAACGTTTGTGGTTTTGCTGGATCTCTGAAACGGATAAGCGGATTCTGATCATCTTTTGTACACAACTTCTTAGGAATTAGTTTTAATTAGTTGTGCAATAAAACAACCAAAATATTGCACCGTTTAAAGGTTATTCAATTAAATATAAAAACACTTCAATAGGTCCTAACACTCTGAATAAGAGATCTAAAGATTTGCTTTAAACGTTATTTTGTAGCTTGTAACTGCCTTCAAATGTTTGTGAAATTTCATTAGCATCATGCAAGTCATTAAAAAGTTATGATGATATTCAGTTCTCCATTTTCACGGTCACGATGCGCGCCGAGTTGTTTGGCCACTGATAAACCTGTATGTGGATATACAAACTGAATGTTATATCAATTTTCAGTTGCTTAGTTCAGCTTTATACCTGTAAAATTTCAGCGTAGTACATACAATAATTAACGAGATAATAAAATAAAAGTAATTAGGAAGTGCAAGACCGCGGTAACCCGACCAAGTTTAGGTGGTTACAAAAAAGCGACCGCGTAGTACATTATGCTATCTTCTAAAATGTTTAGTATAATACACCTTACAAGTTCGGTACAGACGCGTACACTGTTAAATAGACATAACAATATTATATCTTTACCTACTTTGAAAACGTTATTATTATTATCTTTCGGCTACTTATTAAATAGGTAGATATCAATTATGTGCTCAATTGCACATACTTTGTTTCAACTTAGAATAGGATGACTTTCGCCATATTGTAACGATAATAGGGAATATGCATGTAATTCAAAACCCTTTCATTATTTAAATATAGGTACATTGTACAGGAGTCAAGATAAAAAAGTTTTTTTTTACATTTTTTAATTACACTTTATATAATTACATGTGATGTTTTATTTTCAGTATGATCTTAAGCAATTAAAGTGGAAAGTTTGAGAACCTCTACTTCAATCTTCCCTCGATGGGGTAAGATTGAAATATATGATTTAACAAAATTGTTTTATCTTTGTTAACTAAAGGTATTTTCACACTACGGGCAGATCTGAGTTTTCAGGGCACTTAAGACTATAGGCCAGTGACCATTAATAACGTTTGAGATTCATTTTAACGATTTTAGAAACTATTTCGAATTTTCCCCATCACCCTTTCGTCTTCCCCCTGTTTCATTATTGTGAAAACACATTTTAATTCATTATTTTTTGCTGCTTTGGAACAGATTAAACAGGATGTTATCAATATGATAGAAAAATACACTTTTTGCTCTTTAATCACTACAAAAATAATTTTAGCAGAAGCTAATAATACTGTTCCACAAGACTTCAAATACAACACTGCTCATCTCGTCAAAACACCGTTCGATCTTGCCCCCACTCACCCTATCGTGTTTTGATCCTCAAGTTATTAAATTCAATAATAAGTTTGCATTGCAAGTTTTTTTTGTCAAAAACTGGTATCCTGGTAACTGTCAAGTTATTACATCGAATTAAACGCTTATTACATTTGGCTGAAATAAGACGTCTTATTTCAGAAGGGCAAATTAGAAGCTTCTGATCACACTGTCCTAAATTTAGTCAGTGTGACCATTTGTGGCAGATTTCTGCCATTTTGGCAGATTTCGCTCCAAAATTTTATCTGTGGCAGATCCTGCTGACGATTCACAAAAGTGGCAGATTTCGGCAGATTTAAATGATTTCATGACAATTCACATTACATAATTTGAATTATCTTTTTTAAAAGTATACAGTACATCAGGTTTTATATATGTATAATGAGATTACAAATGATTTTTTCGAACTGGCAACTTCTGTTTCATGGCCAAATTATACGGGGATTTCCCGCTTATTTAAACAAGTGCTTCAGATGATTATGTACTGTAATCAAACTGGAATACTTCTTTATTGATTTGGTTTCCAAGAGACTTGTTAGAATCAGGTGGAAGTAGCGCCACCAGCACAATTTTGAGTGTAGACAAATTTTGGGGAGCGATTGGAAAAATCCTGGACGCGAATGGGGCTACAAAATATCCAAAACCAAATATTACAAATTTCGCGAAAGCATTATTATGTTTGCCGATGTCCAACGCTTTGTGCGAAAGAATCTTGTCTGGTGAATTTAAACAAAACAAAAATAAAGAATAGGTTCCTAAATCAACATGTGTCAGCTTTAATTACAACAAAAGACACGGCGACTGTGTCTCCTACATAACCAACTAAAAACATGATCAAAAAGATGTCGTCAAAATCTATGTTTACCGAAAATTTGAAGGCAAATGCGGATGATACGTAGAGTAAGTAGTGTTTAAGTATAATAACGCATAAGAAAACTTAAATATTTTTATTGATTAAAGAAATTTCATTGAATTCATTGTGTATTTTTTTCAGTTTCCAAGACATATTTTTGGCATTTTTGGCGCAAAGTGTGGCAGATTTTGGCAGATTTTTTGCCACACTTTAGTTACTGAATCAGTTGCCAGTTAAAGCGCGACGGAGTCGGACGTGTCGTGTGCGAGGATGGCTCCAGTATTATCCAGACCAAAAAATTGGCCTCTGCCCAGCCCTGGCCTTTATTGTAGCCGATTCGTCTATATTTTATATAAACTCAGTAGCACTTGGAAGCCCTCATTTCGTACATTTTTGTTCAGGAAATTTTTGTCATTTTTGTCCCAAAGATAGGGCATATCTTTATACAGCTCTAAAATATTGAGCATATCTTCTATTTCTTTCGTCATTTCGTAGGTACCCACGCTGCGCACCGCACTCGCACTACACTTTTTTATTTGGGAATACAAAATAAAACTATACGTCCTCACGCATCGACAGAAACTCAAAGGGGGGGGGGGGGGGGGTGACGTACTTGACGTAGGCGATCATTTTTCGCAAATACAAAAATCACATATTAATACCACAGTGTACCTACTTACTACATACAGTGGGTCCAGTGGGTCAACGCCCATACATTTGGCAGGTCCTATGAAATGTCAAAATTGGTAACACTTGTCATAGGGTTGTCACATAAAACAAATTACACAAACTTTGTCAAACAAACGTCCAAATTAATTAACGTTTTATAGAAACAGTGACACGCAAAAAGAAAACCACGCATGCGTAATTTTGACGATTGACAAAATAATGCAAAGGTATGTAGCAGCAATTTCGCCATCTTATCCTGGAATTTTCTAACAATATTTAAAACTACAAATTTTGTCGAGGTTACAGTCGCAGTGACTAACGCTTGCGGGGGTAGGTAAGAGTCATAAAATATTCCCAAATCCAAGAAGGAGCCATAGAAAATTACTTATTATTCATGGTTATTACTTCTATGGTTTTCGTGGATGCTGATGCTGGAAATAAAGTCTAAGTATTCCTCGATCATAAACGGCGGTCAAAAAAAATTAAGTATCTGTTAAATGTAATTTGCCAGGTAAAACGTGGTCCCTATCTTGGTGTTTGAGAATGGATCTTGTTTTCGTCATCAGCATCCACGAAAACCATGGAAATGACACCCATGGTGGTTAAATTGAAATTTTAAAAGCCACCATCTTGGAAATGGATTTTGACCTCATTTTCAACATCAGTACCCCCGAAAACCATGGAAATGACACCCATGACGACTAATTTGACATTTTTACTGCCACCATCTTGGATTTCGATTTTGACTTCATTTTCGGCATCCGCACCCCAGGAAACAATGGATTTGACACCCATGACCACTAATTTACTAATTTTCATGGCTGCCATCTTGGATTTGGATTTTGACGTTATTTTGGCATCAGTGACCCCGAAAACCATGAAATTAACACCCATGATGATTAGATGAAAATTGTTATGGCCGCCATCTTGGATTTGGATTTTGACGTTATTTTCGGCATCAGTGACCCCGAAAACCGTGGAAATGACTTCCCACGAACAATCATTTGAAAATGTATGTATGCCGCCATCTTGGATTAGTAAACAGACTTTATAATAAAATTATCGTAATAGGTACAACATACATACAATTAATATAATTTCTATGAACGATGTCAATCAAGTTCGAAATCAAAAAGTGCGAGCCCTGGAATTTATGTCCCGAGTAGGTATGCAGTATGGCTACTCGGAGTCGGGACATAACCTTCGCTCCTTCACCCCGCAACCCCCCGCACGATTGCTCTGCGACAATGTTCTACGTTGACCGACTGTAAGGAGTTAGATTTAAGTAGACTGTGTTAATACCATGCAAAAATCTACAAAGAATCTCGCGAGAGGGCTCTCTATTCCCATATATTACTATACTCTTTGGTCAAAATAAAACTATACAACCTCACGCAGCGACGGAAGTTAGTTACTAAATGCGTTTACACCTTCCTAAATCCGTTTCTAAATAAGCTTCTAAATGATTTAGTCAGTCAGAAACCATCCTTGCTACTGAATTTAGGATCCTAGGTTGCTAATTGCGATTACACTTGACTTAATTCAGTAACGACTGAATTAAGACGTCTTAATTCAGCCAAATGTAATAACTACTTTAATGGTCCAACTATATTTTTTCAAATATTTATCGTATGCGTGAGAGTTATTCAATAAGTGTGTACCTAATTAATTTTATAATTAATGTGGAGTTCTTTTATTGAGGACCGTAATTAATGCGTGTGTTGCTTGTAATCTTTATAGCTACTGATCAAGACCTATTTAGCTTTTTCTATAAAAATGTGAGTAAATAGTAAGTATTGTGTAAACATAAATGCTCTAAATACGCGCGCTACTTAAATTGTCAAAATACGTTACCGGTGAGTCCGTCTGTGACGTCAAAGCCTACGTAAACACAACTACTTCGTAGGGTATTTGCAACCACTCCTTTGCTACCATCACTACCTCGCAAAAGGAGGCAAAGGCGTTCCACGCGCTCTCGCTCCCGGCCATGGACTTAACCACGACCGGAAGCGAGAAGCGAGAGGTTACCCGCTGCAACGACCGCTGTGGCTAGATCACGGCGCTGCATCGCCCAAGCTGGGTTGCACGGTTTAGGCTGTGCGTTGATCGATCAGTCGGTCAGTCAGTCAGCTTCTCCTTTTATATACAACGTGTTCCATAATTCCCCTTAAAAAAGAAAATGTCATAAAATAAAATCATCACTGAAAAGCAATCCTGAAAACATAAAACTAAAGAGTAGACTACCCAGAAAGTTGACAAGCTGTTTTTAAGAGTCATCACGAACCATCTCGCGCGCAGGTTTGACAACTTCCAGCCTCCCGAACAAGCCGGATTCCGAAAAGGCTTTAGTACCGTAGATCACATACATACGCTGCGGCAGGTTATACAGAAGACCGAAGAATATAACCTGCCTCTTTGCTTAGCATTTGTGGACTACGAGAAAGCCTTCGATTCAATCGAGACCTGGCTGTACTGTACTGCAGTCTCTTAAACGGTGCCAGATTGACTATCGGTATGCACCGATAGTTCAGCACTTCGATGTCGAAGTGCTGAAGTGTTTGTATGAAAACGCCACTATGTCAGCCCGATTACAGGATCAGACCTCGAAACCTATCCTTCTGCAGCGAGGTGTGAGGCAGGGAGACGTCATCTCTCCGAAACTGTTCACCGCTGCACTGGAGGATGTCTTCAAGGTTCTGGATCGATGATCTGGTGAAGGTCGCGGCAAACTGCTGGATGCGAGAAGCACATGACCGGTCGATGTGGAGATGCTTGCGGCAGGCCTATGTCCAGCAGTGGACGTCTTTCGGCTGAATGATGATGGCTCTCTAGTCTCTACTTAGAGAAGCGACTAAACGTCAAGTCGCAAAATGGCACATTTTACCTCTTCTCTAAGTTAGAGGTAAGAGATAAATGTGCCATTTTTATGGTTTTGATGATTTCTGTTGATGGTTTTAAGGAGCATTCACCGTAACCTTGAGATCACCTTTATTCTATCCGGGACTATCATTATGCAACTGTCACTTGATGTACTTTTGATTGTAATTTGTTAAAAGTATAACTTTAAGTTAATGCTTATTATTATTATTTTTGATCTGTAATTTTTAAACGATACAAATAGGTATTAGTAGGCATAAGTAGGTATAGTGTGAACTGAAAATATTCATTCTATAACTGTTATTATCTGTGATTGTTATAAAGGAGATCACCCATTCTGGGATAAAATTGGGGTTTTTGGCGGCCATCATTAAAGTTACACAATTTTGAAGCACACGTGTAACGCATTATTTTTACTATGGCGTCGAAGTCGAAAACTATTTGGATTTGGGGATAAGTATACATAAGGTAAAAATTAAAACGACGACTTGTATTAGGGGTTTTAAGAATTATTTTATTATTATTACAGCATTGTCGCCATACAAAGAAATGTTAGTACTCCTGCCAACATTTAAATAAAATATAATTCATTCCTGGTTGCCGTTACTTTTTTTTTATCCCAAATCATCGAACAAAATGGGTGATATCCTTTTAATTTATATTTTAAACCTCTGCCTCGTTGGTCTAGTGGTCGCAAGCGCGACTGCTGGGCGTGAGTTCTTGGGTTCGATCCCCAGATCGAGCAAAGTGTTATTAGGTTTTTCCGTGTGGAATTTCTTAGTAGCAGCTCGGAGTCTGGATTTGTTTCCGGTTGATGGATTGCCATGGCTCGCCCCCTATTACATGGGACTAAAACATAACGGCGAAACGTGGGTGAATTATAATACACCTCCGCCCAACCCTTTGGGAAATACAAGGCGTGATGTTATGTTATGTTTTTATATTTTAAAAGTTAACATTTATATTTTTAAAGAAAAAGTGTAAACTGTGTTTTTCATTCATTTAAAAAATAATGGAAAATGCCATAAAAACGAAATAGCTATCTGTTTTTAATTAATTGTTTATGTGTCGTCTCAAGACGTCACCGCCATTGTTTATCTATTTTTTCTGTAATTACGGTGCTTGAGTAATTAGTATTTTAAAAGTTCAATTAAAATTAATATTTTACCTGTAAAAAAAAATTCTTTAATAAACATGAAGTTTTTTTTTAACACTTGTGTACACATCGGTACCAAACTTGTAACACTATCCTACATATTTTAGAAGATAGTATAATGTACTACGCGGTCGCTTTTTTGTAACCACCTAAACTTGGTCGGGTTACCGCGGTCTTGCACTTCCTAATTACTTTTATTTTATTATCTCGTTAATTATTGTATGTACTACGCTGAAATTTTACAGGTATAAAGCTGAACTAAGCAACTGAAAATTGATATAACATTCAGTTTGTATATCCACATACAGGTTTATCAGTGGCCAAACAACTCGGCGCGCATTGTGACCGTGAAAATGGAGAACTGAATATCATCATAACTTTTTAATAACTTGCATGATGCTAATGAAATTTCACAAACATTTGAAGGCAGTTACAAGCTACAAAATAACGTTTAAAGCAAATCTTTAGATCTCTTATTCAGAGTGTTAGGACCTATTGAAGTGTTTTTATATTTAATTGAATAACCTTTAAACGGTGCAATATTTTGGTTGTTTTATTGCACAACTAATTAAAACTAATTCCTAAGAAGTTGTGTACAAAAGATGATCAGAATCCGCTTATCCGTTTCAGAGATCCAGCAAAACCACAAACGTTACTCCAGCAAAATCTTGAATAACTTCGCAGCCGAAGACATCACAAACACAAAATAAGGTGCAACATTTACGTCGTCTAGACAACTAGCTGTATAGCTAGTCTTTATTTCAATATTCCCATTAAAAAGAAAAATGTTTTGCTGCGGTAACGTTACCCCAGCAAAAAATGATTTTGTGAAATAACTAAAAAACTATAAGTGCAACAAAGGGGAATGCCAAGATTTCCTTTACGACTCGGCCAGAATGGACAAAGATGAAACATATCTTATTAAAAAGGGCAAATATTGTAGAATGTATTACAATATCAACGTTCCCGCTGGAAGTACACCAAGAAAAGTTATAGGTCGATAAAGTTGACCTTAATAGTAGATTTTTAACCTAAGGAAGAAAAGTAATTCGAAAATCGAACTAAAGTTTTCTTTATACACCGTCTACATTTTCATGAATATTTTTTTAACCATTATTGTATTGATAGACCTTCACCATTTTTGTAAAAATCTTAATATTATTGTTTGATTAACGCATATATTTATGTAAGTAACAAAATTAAACCATTTTTGGTCAGAATAGTACCTAAATAACCAAACCAAAACCAAAGCAAAATAAATCTTATATTATTTTTAAATTGTCGTTTATTGACGTTGCCATGGCAACGATGGTAAAACGTGCATGTCATAATACCAAATTACCTATATTAAAATCATACTTTTACTAAACAATGTATTTTATTTAACAAAAATCTTGCCCAACTGGAATCCATAATATTGCATTCACGATAGGAATATTATACGTATAATATGGTTACTTACTTCGATACAGATACTTACTTTGTCGTATTTAATCGTAAGAAATAAATGGAAGTTATTTTAATTGTGACAAAGGTGTTGTCGCCATTAAAATGAAATCATAACAATATTCGATTTTAAACGTAATCGATTATCAAGTATGTATATAATCGAATGGAATATAAAATGAAAAAGAAATACAGTAATAATACCTAGCATGTTTGAAAATTATTTCATAATATTACAAACATTAGTTTCAAATTAGTATAAATCAAAGAGATTAATTAAATATGATAACTAACATTATTGAATGTCTTTGGTACCTATACATACTCAGCATAATAAAATATTATGTTATTTATTGTGTTTCGTATAAGAAAAAGTAGCCCGTTTATGATAAATCACAAGAATAGTGACAAACCTGTTGTGTTTATGTAGTGGTTACTAGGATTATTCGTTACAGTTTATTGCTAATAAAGCTTAGTAGTTACTATAATTAGTTGCTATTAATGGAAGAGCACAATTCACATATATCAAACAAGAAAAATGAATAAAAAATAAATACTTTGTTACCTAAATAACATGATATTACTTATTACGATATAATTATTTACAATTACATATTATTGTTTCATAGTTGTAATCGATTTATAAATGTAATTTTAGTATCGATATAATTATATTTTTATACTGTGCAACATTTCTATTTGCAGTTGTAGATAAAAAAAGCGTTGAAACTTACTAACCAATTTAATAAAATAATATTTAAAATGACTATCCGACGGTGTACTTCTCCAGACTTTATTTATATTGCATAAATCTTACAAAAAATAAACGCGAATTATCAAAATTACGGCACGTCTGTTCATACTACTTTGTATTGGCCGGATCTTGGCATTCCCCTTTAAAAATGTGCGCAACAATTACAGAAGCTGGGCAACTAACGATCTATAAGGTTTAAATGACTATTTTCGACATTATTTTGCTGCGGTAACGCACACCATGCATTTGACCAGCAATCTGAAATTTTCAACATATTTTTTTACTACCTAGTTCACAGATGGTGATGTAATCATAGATTTCATTATTAAAACGCAAATAAATTGCTTGTTTACGCAATACCTGTGAAGAACAACGTGTTCAAATAAAAAAATAGTTCGATCTAGATCTTTATCTCATTTTATTATTCGAGAAGCGTTGTAATACTCAGGTATTGCACCTGTTTGTGTTATACAAGATAAAATCTACAACATACAATATAGTAATGCTGATACAATCACATTAAGCAGTATAGCCACCGTGTGCTATGATCTATACAGATAATTATATCGCATCTGACTCTTAATTTTCTATTTGATTACTGAATTGAATAGGTACGTTTCTTGTTTTGTTAGTAAACTTAACATAGATTAGTACTTAATAACTAAGAGTGACCCTTCTCCATAATCTTTTGACTATTTCTGTCCATTAATAGGGTAACAAATTAAAAACAATTTGATTTAGATTTTTTTATTGTTCAAGTCTAGATTAACATCTTACCAACTAAACTTAATACAACTTATGCTAAATAACAAATATCCTTTTTTTCGAAATTAGGAGATTTGTATGAAAATTATTATTTCAATGGGTTATTGACTTGAAATTTGGAAAAAACAATCTTCGAAGTAAATAACAAAAGACGGACTTAATTTATTTTAAAACTACACCTAAAAAGGCGCATATCGGGGGTTTAAAATTTTACGCAAGCGAAGCTGCAAAAACTAGTACATTCATATAATTTCCGATGACATGTCAAGAGATCATTTTGATTGTATCTGTAAGTAAATAAGGGGTATTTGTCGGCACTTATTTCATATCTTAAATTCGATTAAACATTTCAAATTATAATGTTCATTTCACGGTATTACTGTTGATGTAAGAAACATATTATTAATGAAAACACGTGAAAAAAAACCCCTGTTGAGCACCATGCGGATTTAATTTCTGCATTATAATGTTTTGATTTTTTTAGGAACACGATTGGTGATTTAGAGGCGAAAGCAACAGTAATTTATGAATTTGAATTGCCTAATATAATATAATCCGTTATAACAACGTCACGGAATACAGAAGAGGTTGGAAACGTCTTGTGGGCGGCGCGGCGCAAGCGCGCAAGCAATGTAAGCAGATGCTCCAATCGCAACTAAAATACGCGTCAACGCTTTTAGTCGCTACCATACTATTATGACCCGAAATAATAAAGGGATAATAAAGGGATTATACCCGAAATAATAGAGGGAACACGTACAATGCTCCACTTAAAGGACTAAGAGCGATTACGCACTGCATCCGATCCGAATCCGTGAAAATACCGATCTAGAGTAAAAATCTCGGACCGAGTTCGGATGTTGCTTACGCACTATTCCGATCTCTGATCTTCAAACAATTCAGGGCCCATCTTTGGCATATCCATTTGGCGTCCGATTTGAATCCTAGGTAGTGCGAAAGCGTTCATACAAACATTACTACGGCTACTTCGGTCCGTCAATATTTCTTCCGAATTGGAGACTCACTGATGACGGATAGAAATCGGATGCCGGATGTAGTGCGTAAACTACTATACAAATAGTTCTATGGCTACTTCGGAACGTATTTTCACGGATTCGGATCGGATGCAGTGCGTAATCGCTCTTAGTGCGGAAACCACATCTCCTAACATAGAATAATAGAGGGATATGAATTTTATCATAGCATAATCAGCCAATTGCAGTTTCACTGCTGGGCTTCTCTTGTCAGAATGAGAAGGGTTTAGTAGACCTTAGTCCATCCCCCTTGGGCCTGGTGCGGGTTTGCAGAGAGCTCTAGAACCTGAAACCTGCACACCTGAGAGCGTTCATTGTTAATGACACCACCAAATGATGACACCAGGGGTGTGGTTGCCAAAAAGGATTGGTTAAAGACACCACTAATGAATAGTGTTGTTGCCCTTCAGAGCAACACCGAGTATGTGTAAACTAACTCTCATATTATATTACTACTAATTGTGGCACCCCAACATTACGGTGCGGTGGTGTCATTAACAAATCCTCCTCCAACCACACCCCCTGTTTGGATTTTTTATTAAACCTTTGATATCATGGAAACCCTACATTAATGAAATGGCCAAACGTGGATGGACATATCATTAAACGTTGACGTTTAAACGATATGGCCAGTTTTAGTTGGCCATATCATGAAATACAACCATTTCATGAAATGGTCGGCCACATCATGAAGTGATCAATTCTATGATCTGGCCACGACATCATTAACAATGAACGTCCTCTCAGGTGTGCAGCTTTCCTCACGATGTTTTTCTTCATCGTTAACGCAAGTCGATCGCACTACGGAGTTTCGGCTGACGAACCGCACGTTTTCTAACCACAAAAGCGTTTCTAATCCGACGATCGATTCGATTTTCGCGATTTAATATTTTGTCTTTCGTTCGCTCTACTCCCAAATGTTAATTGACATCTAGAAGTTTGTTGTTTGACAATACTTTGATCGTATATTTATAAGTTTAATGTTCGTGTTTCGTTTCGATCCGAAAACGGGACATGAGGATTACTGTGTGTACAGAAATTTTCTGACAGGTGCATGGCCGGGGTAAAATGTGGTTGTATTACTGTCAATTGCATTGTTTGAGGTTGATAGTGACAAAATGATGTTTTAATTATGTTTAGGGCTGATTTTTCAATCATCAGATAACTTTTATCTAAGGACTATCTAAGGATATGATATTTTCTATACTGTAATGTAACAGACGGCCCTAGGATCTCCTGAGAGCACGTCTGCTACACCAGTTGTACAGAATGTGTAGGGCATTCCATACCTAGTACATAACAACAATAATAAAAATGGTTAGAGAAAAGAGACAGGACAGCGTCACGTCCCTTGCAGCAGTCAGCGAGGTCCCTCCTGTACTCCCAGCGTTTGTCGATGGCCCACACAGCCATCCGACGGAAACCGGCGGCAGCAAACAGACCGGCTGCAGCCTCCAGTCATAGTCACAGTAGCAGACGCAGACCCGATCGCCGGTCCCTCAAGTGTAGGTAGGGCAGGAGACGACGTGAAAAGAAGGGGTCACCCTCGGGCACCGGAACGCATCTCACCCCGGTACCACGGGAGCGCAGGTTCCCGGATAGGTGGTGGAGGCTCAGGCCGTCCAGCCCCCACAGGACAACCCCCGGAGTCCCATGTAAAGGCAGGTGTTGCTTAGAGCAGTGTATAGGGAATGGTTGATGTGATGGCATACCACATATAATTAAACGGTCACTCACACGAATTTAAATTTATAATATTTATATCAATATAATATAATAAACAGTAAATCATAGTATCAAAAATCACCATGGTGTCAAAAAAACAATCCAAAATCTATAGTCTAATTTCAATTCCTATCTGTCATTCCAAAAAAAAAGTATAAAATATAAAAATGGCCAGTAGGTAGGTGAATGACTATGAAGGTGATACTACAATACATAAGCTGTCAAAACGTCAAACTTATTCCCCAGTTAAAAGTTATCTGGCAATTGAAAAATCAGCCCTTAGTGAGTCAAATGGGCCAAAATGTTAGAATTCAGGAACTTAGTAAAAATAATACAACAGTAAATACAAAAACCCAAAAAACTATAATTTATTTATTTGTAGTTGAAGTGAAGTACTAACAATAAAAAGCGTAATTTCTTTAACTTGATTAGAATTACACTAATGAATAGTTTTTCTAGAAAAACAACAAAGATTTCTTGGCCGCAGTGTAGAATATTAAAAAAAAAAAACGCTTATTTATTTGTCGCTGTATTCGAAAATTACAAATAATCCAAATTTTGAACTTAAAACAATTTTTTTGTCTATTTTTCGTCACATTCGTTGTCCTCGCATTCCTCCTCTTCCTTGAACTCCATGTGGAGCTCTACGCAGCCGACCTCCTCAGTGTCTTTTAGTAAATATGCCTTGCCACAAAAGGAGCCGTACATGCCATCTTGCGGAAGCTCGCTGTAATCGAATTCATAGTCGGTTACGTGGTAGGTACTCTCCCTGTAAACCAAAAAGAAAAAATATTAAAACAATATTCACTACATATGTCTAGTCTACAAAACGTTACCATACAAAGAATATCAAATATTTTTAAAAAACAAAACGTGAATAGTTATGATTATTTACGGTTTACTCAAACGTACTCGGTCGAACTCCCGTGTGATTAGCTCATGATTAAGGGCTCCGTTTGGGTCCGAAACTAGTCGGGCAATCCCGAAAAATGCACGTGAGTAAACCGTAATTAATCATAGATTCGAATGTTAGGCGACGAATTTACGACTGGAAGTCAAAGTCAGTCTCGATCAGCTGGTATCTTGATTGCAATGAGCAGTCTCCAAAATCTACGATGTACCTCAATATTTTTTGTTTAAACCCGACTTCAGTGATTGTCGCGAGCTCACTGTAACATCACTCGGTACAGTACAGGTTAGACGCACCTTCAAAATACCGCTATGCAAAGGATTGCATTTTACCTTGCTTTAGCCAATGTTTATCTGCAACATGCTGCTACATACTACCGACCATAATCTGCTCTTATGGTCTGGCTAGACGCAGGGACTTACAAGCGCAAACAGTTCAAAAAATTGCGCAAAAAAACACGGTGAACTGTACGGCGCCGCGGTGCCAAGCAACACCGACTTGCATGTCCAAACTGTTTGTCCAAACCTTTGCGCAAACGGTATCGTCGGATTTGTCGGTATTAATGGCATTGCCAGGGTATCAGGACACTTACCCGAAAGACATTTCCGCGAAAGACACTTGCGCGACTAGACAAATGCGCGAATGGACTTTTGCGCGACTAGACATTTGCACGACTAGACACTTGCACGACTGGACGTTTCCGCGACTAGACTATTGCGCGAACCCACTTGCGCGACCGACACTTGCGCGACTGACTTTTCCGCGAAGGACATTTGCTCGTATATACTTACTTCCGCGATAGGACACTTGCGCGACATTTATTACGCCATTTATTACTATATCTACATAACATTCTTATAGGCTAGTTTAAGTTGTTTAAAGTTTTAATATCTCACAAGTTTTCCCTCCAGAAGGCGAGGGCAGTCAAAATCAAAATCCAAGATGGCGGCTGTGAAATTTTACAAAATATGCGTCATGGGTGTTGTGTCCATGGTTTTCAGGGGTGCTGATGACGAAAAGAAGGCCGAAGTCAAAATCCAAGATGGCGACTGTGAAATTCTACAAAATATGCGTCATGGGTATCGCGTCCATGGTTTTCGGGTGTTCTGATGACGAAAATGAGGTCTAAGTCGAAATCCAAGATGGCGGCAGCGAAATTTTACAAAATATGCCACATGGGTGTGTCGTGTCCATGGTTTTCAGGGGTGCTGATGACGAAAATGAGGTCAACGTCAAAATCCAAGATGGCGGTTGTGAAAATTTACAAAATATGTGTCATGGGTGTCGAGTCCATTGTTTACGGGTTGGTGGTTGCAAAATCGATGGGTTATTGCATCTTAAGATTGTTGTATCCATTAGTTACTGCACCGAATAAAAATAAATTAAACACACAAGAAAACAATATTAATAAAAAAAACATTATGCATAACCATATAATATAGATAAACATAAATGCAATTCGCTGTGATGAGAAATCGATACTGTAACCATTCGATTTAACGACATTCGATGTAGCGTACCATCGATATCGTAAACTTTCGATGTCGAGACTTTCGATGTGGCGTACCATCGATGTAGAGTACCATCGATTATATGACCCTTCGATGTACCGTTTTCGATGTTGCGACATTCGATGTATTGAGTTTCGATGTCACATAAGGAACCCCACCTGTGGCAATAATTGTTTAAACGCTTATTACATTTGGCTGAATTAAGTCGTCTTAATTCAGTCGTTACTGAATTTAGTCAAGTGTAATCGCAATTAGCAATCTAGGATCCTAAATTCAGTAGCAAGGATGGTTTCTGACTGACTAAATCATTTATAGTAAGATTATTAATTCCAGTCAGTAAAATGACATTTCCAGTGTTGCAGGTTTTTAGTCCCAAATAAATAGTGATGTGGTAGAATCAAGTTTTTACAATTAAAAGTTAGTCGAGATTACATTTTTTTTGTTCAATATCAAATTGCCTTTATATAAATAAAAACATGTAATTTACGGTAATTAAACAGAAGACATACACGGTAGGTAATTAAATATTACATAAAATACTGTTTTATTATTTCTTTTTGGTTAATGGAAGCACTATGGTCATCACTAATTGTCACGCTATGGACGCCATTTTGTTTTTCATTCTACTCCCGAATTCCGACGGTGACAGAAGTGTTTTGTTTAGTGGCCTCTGCAATTTCTTGTTTATTTCTTACTTGTTAACTTGTGAATATACCGATTCAGAATCGGAGTCGAAATCAATAGCAACCGTAATGAATGAAAATGAAATGAAAACGTATGAAATTACTTGTATTTTCCTGACTTTCTAGTGTTAATTCCTCTGAATCTCTTTAAACATTTTTTTCTCAGCTTTTGTATTAATGTTGTAGTGAGAAATTTTAATATGCTGGTAAGGTCAATATTTCTAAAATCGCATTATTTAATACGGTATGTATTAAATATTTACAATAAAAAACGCTGATACCTAATAAAATAAAGCATGACTAAATGTCTAAGTCTATTGATTGCCGAACATCACTATTGTAGTGGGTCACCCTTTTTTGTATCAGTGACAGTTGCACTTGTCATTTTACTGACTGGAATTAATAATCTTACTTTAGAAGCATAATTAGAAACGCATTTAGGAAGGTGTAAACGCATTTAGTTACTAACTTCCGTCGCTGCGTGAGGATGTAGGTATAGTTTTATTTTGACCAAAGAGTATAGTAATATATGGGAATAGAGAGCCCTCTCGCGAGATTCTTTGTAGATTTTTGCATGGTATTAACACAGTCTACTTAAATCTAACTCCTTACAGTCGGTCAACGTAGAACATTGTCGCAGAGCAATCGTGCGGGGGGTTGCGGGGTGAAGGAGCGAAGGTTATGTCCCGAGTAGCCATACTGCACACCTACTCGGGACATAAATTCCAGGGCTCGCACTTTTTGATTTCGAAATTTCGAGATTTCGAAATTGAATTCGAAAGAAACAAGTTGGCAAATAATTGTCGTGAATATTAAATAATTATAAAAAACCGGTCAAGTGAGAGTCGGACTCGCGCACGAAGGATTCCGTACCATTATTATTTTATAAAAACGGCAAAAAAATCACGTTTGTTGTATGGGAGCCCTCTTAAATATTTATTTTGTTGTGTTTTTTAGTATTTGTTGTTACAGCGGCAACAGAAATACATCATCTGTGAAAATTTCAACTGTCTAACTATCACGGTTCATGAGATACAACCTGGTGACAGACGGACAGACAGACGGACAGCGGAGCCTTAGTAATAGGGTCCTGTTTTACCCTTTGGGTACGGAACCCTAAAAAATTATTGTTGAATGTGTCTTTTATTTGTGTAAATTTATTATATAAAAAATAAGATGCGTCGATAACCGGAGATCAATCGGTTAATTACCGATTATTTCAATCGAGTACTTTTACCGGTAAATCACCGGTTATTCTCCGGTACTCACTGCTCCGGTGCAAACCTCTACCAAAAATATGCCTTTAAGGAAACTGAAAAAAATACACAATGAATTCAATGAAATTTCTTTAATCAATAAAAATATTTAAGTTTTCTTATGCGTTATTATACTTAAACACTACTTACTCTACGTATCCGCATTTGCCTTCAAATTTTCGGTATACATAGATTTTGACGACATCTTTTTGATCATGTTTTTAGTTGGTTATGTAGGAGACACAGTCGCCGTGTCTTTTGTTGTAATTAAAGCTGACACATGTTGATTTAGGAACCTATTCTTTATTTTTGTTTTGTTTAAATTCACCAGACAGAAGATTCTTTCGCACAAAGCGTTGGACATCGGCAAACATAATAATGCTTTCGCGAAATTTGTAATATTTGGATTTGGATATTTTGTAGCCCCATTCGCGTCCAGGATTTTTCCAATCGCTCCCCAAAATTTGTCTACACTCAAAATTGTGCTGGTGGCGCTACTTCCACCTGATTCTAACAAGTCTCTTGGAAACCAAATCAATAAAGAAGTATTCCAGTTTGATTACAGTACATAAAATCATCTGACGCACTTGTTTAAATAAGCGGGAAATCCCCGTATATTTTGGCCACAAAACAGAAGTTGCCAGTTCGAAAAAATCATTTGTAATCTCATTATACATATACACTCCTAAATTTAATTCACCAGAAAAAAATTAAGGGCATGGTCAGTTACTGTAATAGAACATATAAAGAGAAAAAAAAAAGAAAATTATTTTGTTTGAAAACTGTACTTCAAAAACATCAATAATTGATAAGAAAGTTCAATCACATTGACAATGATATTCGTACGCGCACGCACACACGCAACCCTTTTATCTATTCATTCAAAAAAAAGCCCGCGCAATACATAGGCTGCGCACGAGACGGACGGCGCCAACTAGTCTGGCTCCCACACCACCCTCGCTCGCCCCCACCCACACCGGCGCGTGCGCGTGTCGCCCGCCGCCCGCCGCAGTCGGCCGCCCGCAGTAATTAGGTTAAGTTGCGTGACGCGCGGTGCAAGCGCAACCTCTCGTTACCGCGTACCCGGTTTTTGTTGTATACGTAATTACATGTTGTGTTGATGAATACTAAATAGGCTTAATATTCGGTAAACTAAGGTCAAAGCAGACTGCATCGCGCCCTCTCCACCGAACCCGTCTCCTCAGAACGCAACAGAGAGGTTATTAAGTTTACGCGAGCGCGCAATACGTATTACCTGTTAACATCTGTTATTAAATTGATAACTACGATGGCTTCATACGATCATCAGTTCACGTCTCGAGAGTACCCTTTGTGTTAATACTTCATAAAAGGCCGGCACGCAGGTGAATCTTATCTAGACAGGTCGAAGCGAAAGTACCTAACCGAGGAGTTCGGGAGTCGGTGGACAGGCTGCGGCGGCCTAATTGCCTGGCCCGCGTGCCGCCTGCCTGACCTCACACCCATGGATTTTTACATGTGAAGTGAAATGAAACGGAGAGTGTACGTGAGTGAGCCCGATAGTCGCAAACTTTTAAAACAACTCGAAGTAAAAGGGCAAAGTGATGTTCTAATATCATTAAATAACTATCTTTTAAAAAGTGCTCGCTTAAGTGTTGATAACAAAGGGCGGTGGCCATTTTGAAAAATTGCTGAACTGTAAGTTTTTAATAATACTGTAAATTACCACCCTTATCAGCTGATTTCAATCCTTATCAGCTGATCCTAATCACTGTTAGCTAATCCCTTCAAATTCAAATCCCCATTGTCTCAGAACAAATTCTAACTTTTTAAATACGTGGAGTGGAGTGAGGGAGAAAGCATTTCTGTGTGTGTGTTGCACGGATTTCGCGCTATCGACACATGAATAAATAAACCGAATCGACTCGCTCGCACGCATTACATACCGGTATAGCATGACTCACAAGCGTATAATGGTGCATGATGTGTGTAGCTTACGCGCGGTGGGATGAATTTCATTGATAGTCCGTGTCGTTGACGTAGTATTTCTAGTATTAGAGTATTATGTGCATAAAATTATTCATATTTTCAGGATCAAACAAAAGTAAATAACTTTGTTAGATTTAAATAAAGTAAATTAATGATTTTACATTTCAATAAGTATACCGCTTCCGTATGTACCCTTAAATTTTTTCTGGTGAATTTAATTTAGTAGTGTATAAAACCTGATGTACTGTATACTTTTAAAAAAGATAATTCAAATTATGTAATGTGAATTGTCATGAAATCATTTAAATCTGCCGAAATCTGCCACTTTTGTGAATCGTCAGCATGATCTGCCACAGATAAAATTTTGGAGCGAAATCTGCCAAAATGGCAGAAATCTGCCACAAATGGTCACACTGACTAAAGAACAATGATCGCTCGGCTAACATGCTTGGACTAGTAAAATCTAACAAAACGTAATTTGATGAAACATAATGTCGTTTCATTCGCCTACATAAATATAACTAAGTACAGCCTTCAATATATTTTTAAAAGGTCGGAGAGACAAGATATTTTGCCACTTCCATTAACAGATTCAAAACGTGATGCAATTCCAAGTCCATTAAACGAATGCCAAGTCAACAAGAGTAGAAGATCAACCGGAGTCTGTAAGCAATGCAAAAATATAAAAAAAAGGGAAAATAATATAAAATCGCACAGAACACCAAAGAATATTGTAACAATAAGCGAGGAGAACACAGTCGTCGCCGAAACTACAACGACATGGTTACCATGGACACGGTCAGCGCAGAAAACCACAGATTAGTTAATAGTAGCTAGCTACAGAAAACCGTCAATTTATTTTTACTTGTCAAGAATAGAGAGGGACGTAATCAATCGATTTATGACAGTATCGATTTTTAGATGTAAAATCATTAGTTTTTTATCTAATTCATGGCTTTATTAAAACAATTTACCACGAAGTAACATCAAATTCTATTAGCGGCTAGGCTTAGTATAATATTGATGTGAGTTTATACGGTTGACATTGCCTGGGATTTTATTTCGATTTATGAAATAAAATCATAATAGACTAGAAAAACTCTCTAGTAACGTAAGTAATTACGGATGCGTTCGAAGTTAGATATTTTATACAGCGTTCTGATAAATAAAATAGTATTTTTAAAATAAGATTATCTATATTTCCCCATCTTTGAAAAATAAACGAAGATATCCAATAAATACACTAACAATGCACTAATATATTGGTGACAGTTTCATCTCGGGAACAATTTCTGTTTTTTCCTAGTCCAAAGTGTCCATTGTTCTTTAGGACAGTGTGATCAGAAGCTTCTAATTTGCCCTTCTGAATTAAGACGACTTAATTCAGCCAAATGTAATAAGCGTTTTAAGAAGCACATTCGTTTACTAAATTCCAATTAGCCCCGTGGTTTTCAAATAGCCCCATTTTACCGTACTGCAAGTCTCGGACCAGCCAAGCGACAGATCGTGTCTGTAGCTAGTAATACGTTTTAATTACAATAAATATTAATTTGACGTAGAAGGTTCTGGAAAGTCACTTTGAAAGTGTCAAATGTATATTAAACCTTTCAACAACAGGGGGCGTTGTTTGCTGATGAGAATGATTGTATCCATATATAGTCTGTGCGAGAATGGTTTGAGTGCCTGTTATAGTGATGTGTACTTAGAATAAGTACTAGATGTGTATTATCAATTTGTAATTTCGACAAAAAATATTAAGAGGAAATAACAAAGGAACACTGATAGCAAAGTCAAGTGCAAACATAAATATTTAGCTGTCAGTATAGCTAATTTTAATTATTTTGTAGGACAATGCGAAAAATGTATGGGAGGTGTTTAATGTGGAAAAAAATGACCAACAAACATGAGAATAGTGTCAATGTGTTCGGAATAACCTACTGATAATGTTCTTTACCTGCGTTAAAAAAGTGACAAGTATTTCTTATAAATGGAGACTTTAAGTTATGGTAAAAAACCTGTCAAGTGCGTTGCAAATCAGTCTTAAAGTATAGTTCCGTTGTCTTCATCCACTGTTTGAACTGTTTGGAGAACGAGATTCTCAAATACCACGCCACAAAATTAGTTTTTCAGTTGCTAGCTTTTCATTTTGTTTGTTTGCAGAGCTAACTGATTAGTGCCCTAATACCTAATACACAGTTATTCTCCGAGGTATGTCTCTAAAACTGAAGCCTGCTGAAATATTTTTAATTGAAAGTATTAGATTTATTAAGGACGGCGTCAGTGGGCATTACAATGACGTAGAATTTTGATTTATTTAACATTATACCTATTTAAAAACAATATTATTTCCATTATTTACTTAATGAATTAATAAAAAGTTATTAGGTAGCAATTTGTGCCTACATTAACATTGAATAATTGTTCCCTCCTTGCTATTTTCTGAGGTTCTTCCGGTGTTTTGTCATTTTTGGGCATTATTTTTCTACCTGTCTTTTAGCTTTCGATTTAGGTATATGATAACTCTATTGGAAAATGATGATATTTAATAAGCTATTACGCATTGTCCTTTGTTTTTGTGATTCTAGGCTAACCAATATTGCACGAGAAAAATGGTTACAATTTTTACGTTTTTTCTTGTACGTTTGAGACATTAGTTAGGTTATTATGATATTGTTTTTTTTTTAAATAACTTAGAAACTACAGGAAAAATTTCACTGCTTCTTCATTTCAATACGTTACCCAAAAATGTCATTGTCGCTATGTATATCTATTAAGTAAATAAACACTATATCAACCTCTGCAGCCTTCATCGATATCAATATCGATAAATGCTAACCATCCCTACAAAATACAATTTAAAAGCAGGCCACCTACCGTTCGAAAGCTTGAAATATTATCTAACTATCATAGTTACGTACTATTGCTATTTGTCACTAGATGGCTTTACTGCAGATTGTATCAAAAAAATTATATGAGAACAAAGAGAAATTTCTATGAACGATATCAATCAAATTCGAAATCAAAAATTGCGCGCCCTGGAATTTATGTCCCGAATATGCAGTATGGCTACTCGGGACATAGTTCCGCCCCCTTCACCCCGCAACCCCCCGCACGATTGCTCTGCGACAATGTTCTACGTTGACCGACTGTAAGGAGTAAGATATAGGTAGACTGTGGTGTTACAATGTACGGCAGTAGGCTGAATCGATAACCCTGTGACAGTGCACTTGCGTTCCATCAAATAAAGAGATTTTTAAAATTATCTGTTCGATTCTTACTTATCCCTATTTTTCATAATAGCAATTTCTCAAAAAGGCAATTCTTCAAAGGTCAAATTCAGTGTCGTGGCGAGCTCTGATTCAAAGTTGCTGCATCAAAAATGTCTATATCGTACGAAGGACCGATCTTTCAACCGTCAGATATCTTTTATCTGTAGATTATGTTTGACGTTTGGCTGCTTTATTTGGACAACATGTCAAAATGTCTTTAATAATAATTAGAATAAAAGATATGTATCTGACAATTGAAAAATCAACTCATAATTTGTAATATCATACAAATATGCAAGTACAATATCTAGCTTTAATTCCGCTGAACAAGATCGCTAGTTTGGTTGCAGTATGCAGCACCTCCCTCCCGCCCACAAGGATATGCACATGCAGAAAGTGAAAAAATAATGCAACATGCAACCAAACCAACCGAGTTTCGCCCCTGCACGGGCATCCACAGGATATGTTGACTCCTCGACCGCTAGGACGCGAATCTAGCAAAATCTAAATCTAGAATTCAGATTTTGTTTCGCAGGGGCGAAACACGTGTCGTGTATTGGTTTGGTTGCATGTTGCGTTATTTTTTCACTCTTTTTGCATAATGTGCATAGATAAACTTGTAGGCGGGAGGGTGGTGCTGCATACTGCATCCAAACTAATAGCGATCTTGTTCAGCGGAATTAAAGCTAGATATTGTATTTGCATATTTGTATGTCATGGATTTCCACAAAGTATTGCCTGATTCCATCATTTATCTTGTAATATCGTAGCTTAGAAAAAATTATGCTTACGGTATTAATTTTGAATAAAAAACCTTCTCATATTTTTTTTTTAATTTGATTGTCTATATCACAATAAAATCTTAAAAGAAAAAAATTACAGGTGAATATAATAAAATAAAAAAATCAAATGTCAATTGTATTCTTCCTTATAATTTTAATAGGTACGATTGGAAACTTAAAACTTAGGATATCTTTCTTCAAATAAAATAAATCAATTAAAATAACGGGGGGTCTAATATACAAAGCTGTGGGGTGGAATGGGGTCTATGCTGTATTATTGACAAAGGTACAATACTTTGTTTTAACCATGGACGTACAAAAAAAACCAATAACGGTCGGTAAATTAAAGGAATCGACACAAATACAGGTTTACTTCGGATTAAGTGGCGAAACTTCAGAGGTTTGCTTCTTAGTAATTAACAGAACACATGCAATTAAAAAAAATACCTAAACTAAGTAATGTGCGCATGTAGTAGATATCTGTACAAATTATGTGCGAAAGTATAAATAAATAAATTTTAATAGGTATCTTTCTATCTCCGTAACCAAAATGTTTTTTTACTCTATAATAAAATAATATGCTTTATTTATCGTCACATTTTAAAAACACTATCCACATAAACAAATAATCTAATATTATTTGAAATTACTTTCGTCCGTGTGTCACTGCAAAGGACCAACTGAAAATCAGCCCTGGGTGTTTGACGCCCAGTGAGTTGGTTACTCTTTCGGCATGGGCATGCTCGACAGCATAAAATATGTGTGTTTTGATTCTTTAATGTTATTTTTTATTTTATCGTTTATGCTGTTTGTGTCCTTAGCTGAATAATAGTTATTTGTTATACAAGAGTGCAAAGTTGCTTTTTAACCGCGTGCTTAATTTTGATGAACGAGCAAGCGAAGGATTCTAAAATTGAATCACGAGCGCAGCGAGTGATTCAAAAATTAGAATCCTGAGCGTTAGCGAGGGAATCAATAGAGCACGAGGTGAAAAATCTTTGCACTCGAGTGCAACACGTAACTTTTCATCCCACCTCAGCGAGGAATGTAAAAAAAATAAACTTCCTCGTCGCTAGTATACCTACCCGGATTTTGCTACTCAAAATCTGTGCTAGAATCACTCATTTTAGGTTTTTTACTTGTTTTCAAGTTTCTTGTTTTTAACCTAAGGTTTTAACAATATGACGTGAAAAGAAATAGGCGCGCGTAAAGCAAATTAAAAAAAAGTAATACACCAAGAAGGTTCCGAGTCTGAGTTAAATTAAAAAAGGTTGTATGATAAATTCGGCACCATGGAGGTAGAAGTAAATAGGTTTAATGAAGTTTTGAATTCACAAACTTGGTGCACACGATGTTCTAAATTCAATTTACTTTATCCTCTAGCGGATAAAAACGGCTTTTGCACTCAGATATCGAAGAGCAAAAATACTCTTTCCGAGATGGGGGGATGAAAAATTTATTTACTTTCTTTTACATATCAGATATTACATGCTCAAAGTTGTAGTCACAACCAAATGTTGTATTATTATCAAGCTGCGGGCTCATAAAATATTTTTAATAATCATCATATTCGCCTTTTTCAAAGGTGATCAAAAATCTTGCGCAGACGAACTTTTCCCCATCTTTCACCAAATACCCAGACACGTCATACGTGCCATATAAGGCAGTGTCTTGCAATTGTGCGTAGTCCACCACGAATTCGTTTACTTTAATTTCAGCCTAGAAAGAAAATAATAATGAATTAAATGACGCTTGAATTGTCAAAAATGTTAGGCCGTGGCCCCATGTCTACGGTGCGGCACCAGCTGCCGTGTGACGGCGCGGCGCCGCGTACGGTGCCGCGTACGGCGACACGGCGCGGCGCCGTATACGGCGCCGTGTAGGTTGCACCGTACGTCCGTGGCTGGCGTGAATATGACATGTCTAAAATTGCAATATTTCAGGGCGGCCATTTTAAAGCTATGACCTCCTCCGGTAAATCGGTAAATTACTTTATCGTATGTAGGGTAAAACCGGGATACATGCCGCAGTGGGATAGATGCCTCGTTTTCAAAAAACCTAATTTCCCAAACTCGCAACAAAAAATTGATAGTTTAAATAAGAAGCGCAGGCGCCCCACCCATCATCCCCCGCAGGTTGTCATGCATCATGAACAAATCTCGCTTGTGCGTGTGATTGTTTCCGCAGTGAACGCGACAAATGCTTCAAATTTTCAGAGGTTAGTATTTGCCGGTGTATAACTTTTTAAGTAGTAATAAATTCCGTTATATTTTTTATTATGTCAATAAACTGGTTCATTAAGTGTACACCTAGGTGTAAATTAACGCTCTTTTGTTTTTAGTTTATTTAAGAAATAAAAGGGCATCTATCCACATCAAAAAGGATAGTTGCCCCTATTTTTCGAGGGATAGGTGCCCTTAGAGGCATCTATCCCCTCATACACATTATACATATGTCAGAGTATTTTTAAATGCTTCTTATGTTCTGTTAGTTTTTTTTTCTTTTTCAATCTATTCCTGATGGTTGATTTTGATATTCTTCGGGGCATCTAAGTATACGCTGATAGTGCTAGCGTGTTTTATTATTAGTTATCGGAAATATTATGTGGTATTAGTGTATTTTTATTAATGTCTACTGATTGTAGGTGAATCATGCCACGGAAATGTAAAATAATGGAGAGAGTGCGAGCTTGAGTATTTTCTTGGGCTACAGAACAATTACCTTTCGCTTTTGATTAGATTTTCGAAAAAAAAAGAAAGACATTGCTGAAAGGAAGAAAAAAAACAAACAAAAACCAAGTCAAGAGAAACAAAATTGAAACTACTAAAGAAAAAGGAGAACTTAAGAAAAAAAATAAAGGAACCAAAGACAAAGGACAAGACAATAAAAAATAAAAACATGTTTTAGTGAAGACCACGACGACTGGACTGATTTTTGTTATAAAGAAAATGATAATTATTTAAAAGTAAATGAGGCTCGAATCTCACGAAAACGACAAAAATATTTCCAGTTCAAACAGCGAAGATGAAGAAAATCCACCCATTATTGACTATAAAAATAAAGGAAAGAAAACTAAAGGTTTGCCTGTAAAGAAAACTAAGAGACATGAACCAGAAATCCTTAAAGACACAGGCAAAGATGCACATGCATAGAAAGCTTTGAAAACTGTAAAAATACAAAGTCAAAATCCGACTGGATTTAGTGTATAATGTGACAGAAGTGGCTACATAAACCTGCTAAACAATTTTCAGAAACTAAGTATTGCTCAAGATGTGAAAAACTGAAAGCACTTTCCAGTTCGACCTAAATTAAGTAGGATAAAAAAAATGTAGATCTTTTTGTGTTATTTTTCTGAAGATATTAAATAATTATTTCTTAATGTTAAAATAGGTATGATTGTGCACGTTAAAACTTAAATTTTTTTTTTTTTTTAGGCAAATCCTTAACTTTATTATAGTTATGCGTGTCATATTCGAATTATCTTCTAAAGATTACTAATAAAACATGTTAAAATTATGTATTTTACTTATTTTATTCGATAGGGCATCTATCCTACACTGCAGGCATCTATCCTCATTGGCATTTTCATGGTGGGTCATCTATCCTTACAGGTAGGCATCTATCCTCAAATAAATTGTTGTGTAAAAAGTGAATTTCTGCAAAATCTGTAATTGCTAGGTCAACAAAAACAAGTCATAACGTAATATTAAAGATTAAACTAACTATATTCATAGAGAAAATTCATGGTTAATTAATATTTTTAAAATTAGGAGGCCATTTCAAAAAGTGCGGCATCTATCCCGGTTTTACCCTATTTTAGTTGTTTTAAAATATAAGGATGTTAACGAATTCGTGTAATTCCTTAAAACCATATGATCTGCTACTGGTGTAGATTGTCCCGGCATGGAAATTAGGAATACTTAAAAAAAAAAAAAAACATGCGGTACCTGTGGCTAAATGATCGAATCTAAACCACAGGATTCAGTAAAATACAAATGTGAATGACGTCAACGTCAAAATCCAAGATGGTGGCTGTGAAATTTTGCAAGATATGCATCATGGGTGTCGTGTCCATGATTTTTGGGGGTGCTGATGACGAAAATGAGGTCGAAATCAAAATCCAAGATGGCAGCTGTGAAAGGACGATGGGCAAAATTGTATGAGACCTGTCCCCACCCCTTCCAACAGATTTTTTTGATGTGTCAGTAGTTCCATAAGGATCTATGGAAAGACTAGCAACCAGTTTTAACTTCAAAATCGATGGGGTTTGGTATATACAGGGTGGTAAAGGAAGACCGGAAAAATTGGTCAACATAACCAATAACAACAACACATATGTCATTTGATAGGTATTGCAATATACTGCAATAATTACTATGGCGGCTCATTTCAAATCGCTGTGTGAAAAAAGTTATGGCGATGTTTTGTAGGTTAGGTTATGTTAGGTCAGGTTAGGTAGTTTTTTTCTTGTATAGTGTTATGTAATAAAAAACAATCAGATTGAGTAAACAGTGTTATAATTATGTACCGTCATCCACAATCACATTGTAAATTGTCTGCAAAACCCCTGAAAGGACGATGCCTACCAAATCCTAAATACCACAGTAGGAACCAATAACAACCACACATATGTCATTAGATAGGTATTTTAATATACTGCCGTAACTACTATGGCGGCTCATTTCAAATCGCTGTATGAAAAAAGTTAGGGCGTTTTTTCGTAGGTTAGGTTAGGTGTTTTTTTTTTCTTATAAATTGTTCGGTAATAGCAAAAAATGCTAGTAGAGTGAGTAAACAGTGTTATAATTATATGTCGTCATTCAAAATCACATCTAATAAATAGGTGATATGTGAAATTACCTCCTGACGTAACCTAACCTAACCTACGAAACATCGCCATAACTTTATTCACACAGTGATTTTAAATGAGCCACAATAGCAATTATTGCAGTATACTGCAATACCTATCTAATGACATATGTGTGGTTGTTATTGGTTCCTAGTGTAGTATTTAGGATTTGGTAGGCATCGTCTTTCAGGGGTTATGCAGACAATTTATTAATGTAATTGTGGAGGACGATATGACCTTTCACGTGAGTGGCAACAACAACTGTAAAAAGTTTCAACTCAATCGGATGAACCGTGTGAATTTTTAGTAACAATTATTCGATACGACTCGAGCGCCACCTATTGTACGTTGATGGTACTATGTCAGAAACTGTCACGTTAGTGGCAACAACAACTGTACTTAGTTTCGACTCAATCGAATGAACCATGCGAATTTTTATTAACAATTATCCGATACGAATCGCGCGCCACCTATTGCATGTTGATGGTACTATGTCAGAAACTCTCGCGCAAGTGCTAACAATAACTGTACTTAGTTTTAACTCAATCGGATGAACCATGCGAATTTTTATTTACAATTATCCGATATGACTCGCGCTCCACCTATTGTTCGTTGATGGTACTATGTCAGAAACTTTTGCGTGAGTGCCAACAACAACAGTACAAAGTTTCAACTCAATCGGATGTACGATGCGAATATTCATTTAAATAAAATAATAATAACAAAAATGCGTTTTTCCCGGAATATCCCGCACGTTTGAGGAATGTCGCCATAGGAAAAAATTATTACCCTACTAAGATGTTTCAACTGAGATACATTTCAGATCTGTTGGGGGGTGGGGACGTTTTGTCCCATTGTCCTTTTGCAAAATATGCGTCATAGGTGTCGTTTCCGTGGTTTTCGTGGGTGCTGATGACGAAAATGAGGTCGAAATCAAAATCTAAGACGGCGGCTGTGAAATTTTGCAAAATATGCGTCATAGGTGTCGTTTCCGTGGTTTTCGGGGGTGCTGATGACGAAAATGAGGTCAACGTCAAAATCCAAGATGGCGGCATATTTTGTAAACTTTCACAGCCGCCATTTTGGATTTTGACTACGACCTCATTTTCGTCATCAGCACCTCGAAAACCATGGACACGACACTCATAACGCATATTTTTTTCCATTATTTATGACTCAGCAGCTGAGCACGTAACACCTGTTGAGTCACTTGTGTCATTTTCGTATAATTTGGTCTTTCCGCTGGCTTTTACGTTCTATGCCTTGTACAGACCAACCGAACGAATGCTAATGAACGAACGGGAACGAATGGATATGACGGTTCAGCGAAGGCAAGCAAACGCGCCTTCGCCCGCATTCTGTTGTGCCCCGCGGCGTGTTGGGACTAGGGAATCCAATGCCGCACCTTTTTTGCGGGATCTTAAATGCGGGATGCTTAAAAAAATATATTATAACGGGTGTAAAAAGACCCTTAACGATAACGAAAACCACGTATTCTACCCATCATTGGGATCATTTTTTTCGAACAAACCATACCTGGGAAATCATTGGTTTTGGAGATATTGAAGGTCAGGTTCCAAGTCATAATACTAAATTTTCTTCCATACAAACATTATAAAAAATTCAATTTTTCCTAACAAATTACGAATTTGAAGTTACAAAAACGCAATGAATATCAAACGCACACGACCGCCTTGACTCGGCTGTGTGGCCGCTGCACGCATGCAAACGCGCGGCATCGCCACAACCATAATTTGCGCGCTACAAAAAAAAGCGTTTTTTTTCATGCCAAAAAATAAAAGTCGTTTCCCAGCAATTATTTTTGGTCAATGTAATTTAGTTTGATGTACAGAGTGCGTAGATTTCGGCTATGTGATGGGTCTTTTTACACCCTGTATATGAGCTCGGACAACGTTCTGATTATTTTTAAGACCCAGCACAGCCTCATTAATAAGTGATTTAACAACTTTCCCATGGAACTCGTATTAGCAACAGCATTTGTATGGAAAATATTATTTAAATTACCTAAAAAAAATAATTTTAGTTAAAAAAAAAATAAGCTGTTTTTTATGCCTCTAAAATCAAAAAAACCAATAAATATGTTCAATTGTCAATACAAATCTAAAAGATGAAAGGTAGAAAATTGTGTTATATCGTTTCTTTAAAAAAAGCTGATTATTTTTACCTCTAGGTAAAGCATCATTTAATTCAATTGTTGATTAGTAATAAGTCATAACTCTACTTAATAATGATAATTAAAATTAAAATTTACTAGTCTTTATTTAATTTTTTTTAAATAACTACTCAAAACATTTGAATATTTAAAAAATCTCAATCCCGCAAATCCCTCGGGATCTGCGGGATTGATGACCTCAATCCCGCAGGCCTGCGGGATCGCAATTTTGATGCGGGATTGGATTCCTTAGTTGAGACATCATTGATTCGCTCTGTGTGGACTGAACGGCGAAGACGAGCGAGCGTTCGGTGTCCATCGGCAAAAGTCATTCGCACGCGTTCGTTCGCCTTCATTCGGTTGGAAAAGGACTCTATCTAGGCACCCTAAAGTCGATCTTACCTCACGCTTGGTAGACACGCTTTCAACCACCATATAAAAACCATTTGAATACTTCAAAGATTATAATTACCGCTGGTAAAGGGCAGTCTGGAGGATCAACATTGGCCATAGTCAGGACTTTAGACCAATTGTTTCCTAAATATTTTTTGACGAAGTCACACATACAATCGTCGTTTAAAGTAGAATGATACTTGAAGCCGCCGTCCATTTTCTGGTATACGACTATTTCCAACTGAAACGAAAATAAATGATTTTGTATTTTTAATAGGCATGTTGACAACATCAATAAATTGCAAATCTAATTAGTCCGCCAGTTAGAGTTTTGAAAAATAATGGACACGTATTTTTTATTTTGTTAAATCTATGAATATTTGGAAAGATAAAACGCATCAAAACTCGAGACTGGGGTCTTGTGACGTCAGAAGCAAGTAAAAAATTGTACTTGCTTGTGACGTTTTGCCAATTTTAAAAGTGTCGTATCTTCGTCAATTTTGGTTTACGTAACAAAAGAAAAAATACCGGTCAAATATTTCTTGATAACTTAACTGACGGACTAATTATTTATTAGGATGATATTATAGTATTGGGCGTTTATGCGCCAATGAATATTTACCTATGTCAAGAAATATTTAAACGCTATATTTTCAGCGCACGACAGTAGATCGCCATGTTCTAAAACTTACACCGTACGTTTCATCGATTTCTCTATCGATTTTAGCATCGATGTCAAAACAGTCGTGGGTTCGGTTGATCTTCTTGCGGGTGAATTCTAGTTTCTGATATTGATCGGCATCTTCACACTGCAGTACGCTTTCCACAATCCATCGTCCTTTGCCCTGTATATTTAAAATTAACATTAAAAAAATGTGCAATCAAGCTCAGACTAAGAAAATTTATAATAACCGATTTTCTTGGTCTGAGCAATCAAGTTACAATGTGCATGTGCACCCGCATTTGTTATTGTTACCGTCTTTTATTTTTAGTAACGAATCGGAACAGGGGCCCAATTCTCCTAAAATAAATTGTTGCCAAACGCAATCGAACCACAACCGTCAGTCAGTTTTTGTTTTCGAAAACTTTCAAAATGATTGATTTTGTTTTTTGTGTCAAACAATTTGATAGCTTTTGAAATTGAGAACTGTCTGAATGAACGGTTCGGCCTTGGTTCGGTTGTGATTTATCCAGATTTTTTTTAGGAGAATTAGACCCCAGTAGGGCAATTGCGTAACATAACCAACATCAACTATGATGTGTCAAAAACAATTTTCATTGAATTTTGACGAGTTATGCGAACATAAATGTAGGGAAAAGCTGATTTTTTTTCGCGATTTCAGGTTTGGTCCCATAGCAAAAGTTGTTCATAATGATGAGTACAGAGACCCCTTAAGAGGTTGTGCGTTATTTATGTTACACCTTGTATATTTTTTTTTTTGCGGTATTTCTGAGTGATCGTATCTAAACTTCCTGAAAAGGATTATTTTTTATTTATTTTCGTTTTTTATAACATTTTGATGCCACGCACAATTAATCACGGCGGCACAGCAGGTGGTCACGATCAGCGTGATATCGCTCCACGCAGTCAGTTATATCGGGGCGCAAAATACGCTCACGTTAAGAAAATAAGGTTTTAGAAAAAAGTTGAATCTGATAAATCTCATACAGAATCAATCTGTGTCACGAGTACATCACAAAGGAGTCACATGAAAGGAGTACAACAATTTGGTA
This sequence comes from Amphipyra tragopoginis, assembly GCA_905220435.1. NCBI lineage: Eukaryota > Metazoa > Arthropoda > Insecta > Lepidoptera > Noctuidae > Amphipyra > Amphipyra tragopoginis. Next base: position 9,072,759 of record HG991998.1, read on the forward strand.
TTATTTTAAAGAAAGAAAGGTAGAAAGAAAACGGTAAGAGAAAAAATAATAATGGTAAAATACCCTAAACCCTAACCCCCTTATTACAAAAGATGGTTTAAACCAAGACTAAGGTAAACCCAGGTTTAAAATATACCCATCACTTTCTTATGTCATAAAACAAAAAGAGACGGGGCTATTTTAAAACCAGGGTTTTTCTTAGACCATCTTTTAAATAAGGTGGTATTGGGATACACCGTACATTATGCGTGAATACGTAGGGTCAAGTGTTGTACCTATGGACGGCTTTACCTATGGACACTACCAATATTTCAAAAACCAAACGGCGTAAATTCGTAGTTAGAACGCATTCGTAAACTTTTTTTGACGAATGGCAACACTGACTAACTGTCACTAAGCTGTCAGTGATAAATCTGTTGTTATGTGCTGTTAAACATTTTTATTTGAAAAAGTAAGTTTTTTTGTACATTTTCAAGGTGTTTTTCTGTGAGATAACTTAAACTAGAAGTATAATTTTAGATGATTTACAGAACTTCGTTGTTTTTCATTGAAATAAGGACCATTCTGCGATTCTGTTAATGCTCTGTAGAAAGATTTAACCTTTTCTAGGTTATGTCTTAATATTTGTACCTGTGGGCGGGGGCATGAATGTACCTGTGGACTGTCCATAGGTACATAATATCGGTTGCACCTGTGGACAGTAATTTACACAGACAAATGACTACATTTGTTTTGGTTTTTTTTTCAGTGCCTCGTAGTAAAACCGAAGTGAAACGGGATAAAATATGTCCAGACACTCTCTCCGAAGCAGTTATAGAAGTCAAAAGTGGATGTTTAGATTGTAGGGTGTCTGAAAAATACAAAATACCAAAATATACCATTTTGAAATATTTTCAACTCAACAAATATTATCATGAGATCATTATCTCAATGAAAAAACTATAGATTAATTATTAGATAGATTTATCGTTATATTATTGAAGAATGACGTAAAAAAAGGTGTTTCAAGAGCATGAACAAATTATGTTACGTGAATATTTAGAAAACACAACGTTTTCCAGAATTATCGCTACGAAAACCTGTTTTTTTTGCAATATTAAATGCTTGTCTACAGGTACATTCCCGTCCATAAGTACATTTGTGCTGTCCATAGGTACATACGTTGTACCTAGGGACAAAATAAGGGTTTTTGAAAATCTTTAATTTTCTGAGCAATTATTTCCGCCATCGCATTGGAGACTGATAATTATTAAGAGTTGATTAGTTACGAAGCCGTACGATAAATAATTTCATGATAAAAGTATCAGGTTTTTTTTAAAAAAATACTTTTTTGTCAAATTCTGGAAATCGTCCACGGGTAGAGCACATGCCCCTACCTAAATTAATACTTCACCTAACCCATAAAATTTCAATGGAGTCTGCTTATAACGACGACGAAGGGACATGCGATATTTGGTCGTAATAAGCGGTCGTCGCTATAGGCATCAGTAGGTAGATGTTCAAATACCGTGTAACTAATAATAATAATAATAAAGGCGTAATAGCGGGCTAAAGGCGTAATAGCGGGGAAACCCACTCCGGGTCTTTTAGACCCGCGACGGCGAAACCGGGGCCACACCTCTCTACACCCCTAGCCGCTCACACGTTTGTTGCCCTCTTCGCCTATGTACTGGCGGCTTTTCAGGGGGCCCAGCTAGTGAGCTGGCGAGTCACCGTCTGCCAACACATTTCAAATAAAACTTGAAAGGTAGACGCCGTTTTCTTCCGGCAATAGAGGTTAAACGATCCACAAAACACCCCTTTCCATAGACCAGATATTTTTCACCATATTTTACAATAGTCTTGCACCCACTTGGGACAGTCCATGACTGTACTCCAATAGTGCAGCCGTGGATAGTCCCCGGTTGGTGCCCCACCCCATTTTAGATTAAAGTTCTCAAAGGGGCCTCTGCGCGTTGGACCTGTGTCCCCGTGTATGCCTTCCAAAAGACCGGACATCTTCCGCACGGAAGATGAGCCGTGAATAGAGATACATTCAATAATAATAATAACCTGGGAAAGGCGTTACCTCACCATGAGATTAACGTAAAACCGGAGGGAACATTAGACTAGCTTTCTACAACCCCATCATATAATAAAAAATGTATCATGAGGTCTACTGAAAAGCTTACAAACCGCAGGGCAGCTTGTGGCGAGCTGTTGGTGAGTGGCGACACTGCGTACCTTATTGCCCCAGAGAGTCGGTCAGGGCCTCGTCTCCAGTTTGCCTTTATTGGCTGGCTGGAGTGGAACCCCAAGAGTGCCTGCAGGACTCTCAACTCTGTCTTGCCTTAATCGGCCGGCCAGAGGGGGGCCGCCAGAGCTATATGCTCGGGGGTGGAAGTGTCTAAAGGCGTAATAGCGGGGAAACCCACTCCGGGTCTTTTAGACCCGCGACGGCGAAACCGGGGCCACACCTCTCTACACCTCTAGCCGCTCACACGTCTGTTGCCCTTTTCGCCTATGTACTGGCGGCTTTTCAGGGGGCCCAGCTAGTGAGCTGGCGAGTCACCGTCTGCCAACAGGTTTCAATTTTAAATGTTGAAAGGCAGGCGCCGTTTTCTTCCGGCAATAGAAGTTAAATAGTCCATTTAACACCCCATCCCATAGACCAGTTTTATTTTTACCATATTTCACAATAGTTTTGCACCCACCTGGGACGGTCCATGACTGTACTCCAATAGTGCAGCCGTGGATAGTCCCCGGTTGATGCCCCACCTCATTTTAGATTAAAGTTCTCAAAGGGGCCTCTGCGCGTTGGACCTGTGTCCCCGTGTATGCCTTCCAAAGGACCGGACGTCTTCCGCATGGAAGATGAGCCGTGATGTCCAAAGAGATACAAAAAATAATAATAATAATTCCCCTCTGGGAAAGGCGTTACCTCATCATGAGATTAACGTAAAACCGGAGGGAACATTAGACTAGCTTTCTACAACCCCATCATATAATAAAAAATGTATCATGAGGTCTAGGTACTGAAAAGCTTACAAACCGCAGGGCAGCTTGTGGCGAGCTGTTGGTGAGTGGCGACACTGCGTACCTTATTGCCTCAGAGAGTCGGTCAGGGCCTCGTCTCCAGTTTGCCTTTATTAGCTGGCTGGAGTGGAACCCCAAGAGTGCCCGCAGGACTCTCAACTCTGTCTTGCCTTAATCGGCCGGCCAGAGGGGGGCCGCCAGAGCTATATGCTCGGGGGTGGAAGTGTCTAAAGGCGTAATAGCGGGGAAACCCACTCCGGGTCTTTTAGACCCGCGACGGCGAAACCGGGGCCACACCTCTCTACACCTCTAGCCGCTCACACGTCTGTTGCCCCTTTCGCCTATGTACTGGCGGCTTTTCAGGGGGCCCAGCTAGTGAGCTGGCGAGTCACCGTCTGCCAACAGGTTTCAATTTTAAATGTTGAAAGGCAGGCGCCGTTTTCTTCCGGCAATAGAAGTTAAATAGTCCATTTAACACCCCCTCCCATAGACCAGTTTTATTTTTACCATATTTCACAATAGTTTTGCACCCACCTGGGACGGTCCATGACTGTACTCCAATAGTGCAGCCGTGGATAGTCCCCGGTTGATGCCCCACCTCATTTTAGATTAAAGTTCTCAAAGGGGCCTCTGCGCGTTGGACCTGTGTCCCCGTGTATGCCTTCCAAAGGACCGGACGTCTCCCGCATGGAAGACGAGCCGTGATGTCCAAAGAGATACAAATAATAATAAGGTTTATTTCCAAATCTTGTACACTTTTCAATAAAAGTCACACAGGGGCCTCCTTTTAAGTAAAGAATATACCTGTGCTAGGAGGCCCCGTTCTTAAATATGAAATTATAGAGTGTACCAAAAGAAGAAGAAGAAGATAGAATTTAAACAGGAAACAAAACAAATATAAAATTAACAAGAAAAGAAAAAAAAAAAAACTTAGAGATATTATCTAAATTAGTGTGTGTTTGAGTGTGTGTGTACATGTGTGTAAGTGTATGTGGGTGTGGGTGCGTGTGTGAATCTTATCAACTTATAATGACGATGCTTGCAGCAATAATTCAATGTCATCATAGGTCTTCAGTTTTAGCCATTGAACTATTGCCTGTTTGCAGTTTTTAGTAGTCATGGGATAGATGTTACTTACGTTATTTATTTTATTATATAGGGTAGCGGAATTTAACTAACTATTTATATAAAATCATTTTCCACCATATGTCAACAAATTGAATGACAATCGCCATTTATAACACCGATTTAAACGTAAGTAATGCCTTGAAGTGATGTTAATTTACGAACAAAATAAAAGACTTGTCGTTTGTCGTTATAACTTGAAGAAAACCCTTATTTTCCCTTGAAATTATGTCGCTTAACACGTTCAGAGCCGGGTGCCCTCGTGGAGGGCTCATTTTAAATGCAGGTTTTTCTTGGATAATTCACCGTCATGAAACAAGCAAACACTTATTTTACGACGTAGTAGCGTATTTTTCAAGGTTTTTAACCTAATGCCAGGAACCCTCCTCGAGGGTTCACTGTTAGCGCAAACGTAGTGCGAAGGACCCTCCTGGAAGGTCCACTAGCAATATGTGTGGCGGGATGGCGAATGAGCTCTATGAAAAGTGTGGTGGACTGGAATGTGTTAAAGCAGTTGGGCGATATATCCGGAGTAGTTTGGTGGTTATAAACGGCCTTTTCTCTTAACAATTTCAATGAAAACCAAATTAAATGGTGTTCGTAAGTCGCTTTAAGCGATTCGTCGCTTTAAGCGAAGTCGTAATAAATGGTTTCCACTGTTTGTATATTTACCGTACTTATAAAGGCCGCGAGGGGTGCGTTAGGTGAAATAAATCAAGCTATGTATTCATGTATAATTTGGTTAATAATGAATCTTAGAAACAAGGCATATATAAGGTCTATCTATTCATACACGAAATATTTTAAGGGATACATCTATAGGTGGTCAAGAAGCAAAAGAAAAGTGTTTTTTTTTTAATGTAAATATTATTTTTCGTAATTATTATAATTGTAATTTTGCTTGAGACATTTTGCATAAATTTGAAAAAAAATTGCCCGCTTCATTGACAATAAATACTACGTAGAAACTAGCGTAATGGATGTTGAAAATAGTAATGAGCCAGTATTTGATACGTTGTATCAAGTAAAAATTATTTAATATTTTTTTTAGTGTCCGACCGAAACAGGATTTTTAGCCGAAACAGAAACCGAAACCGAATCTTCGGCGCCAGTCTCAGTTTCGGCCGAAACCGAACCTTTTTTAGACATATAAACAATTCTATTCTATTGTACAAGGTGGGACAAAAGTAATCACCCAATATTGTTTTGCTGTAAATTTTTTAGGAATGAAAATTTTTGGTTCTACTTGTGGATTATGTTTATTTAATGTAGGTATTAGATTTTTTTCCATCAAGTCGAGAAAATGATATCGGTCAAGTGGCCGCCATCAGAATTGATACCATACAGGCTCGTTTTATGGCAGTTTTCATCACTTGTGTCAGAACTTCCGGCGATAGGTTCTCGCATTCCCGTCGGATATTCTCTTTAAGGACTTCAAGAGTCTTGTTTACATAAACTCGGGAATTCAAGTAACCCCACAAAAAAAAGTCTTTAGCGGTCAAATTGGGTGATCTGGCCGGCCAGTGCAAATCGCCAAAGCGAGAGATTAGACGCCGCGGAAATGCTTCCTTCGGAATATCGGTTGTGGCTCGTGCAGTGTGCGCCGTTGCTCTGTCCTGTTGGAACTACATGTTCTCCAGTCCCAATTCATCCAACTGAGGAAGGAAAAAGTCGCTGATCATGGCTCTGTAGCGCTCGCCGTCCACAGTAATGGTAGGGCCAGCGAAGTTCTCGAAAAAAAATGCAAAACGCCATAAAACGAGCCCGTATCCGGTCGAGCCGGTCATCAATTCTGACGGCGACCACTTGACCGATATCACTTGCTCGACTTGATGGGAAAAAATCTAATTAATTAAATAAACATAATCCACAAGATGAAACAAACATTTTCATTCCCAAAAACAAAATTACAGCAAAATAACATCGGGTGATTACTTTTGCCCCACCTTGTATAGTGAAATCTAGTATCTTTTGTACACATATACAGACAATTTTGTCATGTTAAATGAAAATAATGGAAATATGTAACGGAAATAGTTATTCATTTATGGTATAATATTTAGTATGGTATTAACAATATAACATCAAAAAAATGGTAGACTTTTTGTCAAAAATCAACACATAAACGTAAAGTACAGTCTTCTTAATTAAGTGTTTGTGTTCAATGTCGTGAAGATTAATTTATTATTTATTGACATTGAGATCTTGTATTTGATACTTGGTAGTTAAAGAATTATTTACCTAATTATCAGTATCAACAAAAATTACAATAAATTGTACTAAATTCGGTAAACTTTGTCAAAAATCAACAAACAAAATCACAAACACGACACAACCACGCCGCACGCCGACCGGCGAACTCAGCTGGCAACCACACACGAGTCTCGAACTCAGCCGAAGTTCGCCGGAAGACGTGCGACAATTCACGAACACTTAGTTTCGGCGCGGCCGAACTTTCGGCTGATTTTTGGCCGAAACCGAAACTGTAGCCGAAACAAGTTTTTTTGGCCGAAACTGGCCGAAACCGAAACCGAAACCGAACCTTCGGTCGGATTCTTTTTTTTTCTTTTTTTTAATTTATATTGCTTCTTTACCATCTATAGATAAACCTTAAAATATTTCGTGTATGAATAGATAGAGCTTATAAATAACTAACTTACAATCATACTATCACCAAAACTCGACACCAACAAACTAGAACTGCTAAGTACCGAACACAATAAAAAAAACAACATGGTATGTACTTTGGCTGACAAAACAATGCAACGAGGCTTGTTTGTGCAGCATTAAATATATTATCTCGTGACATGTCGAGGGACCATAATGATTGTATCTACATACGTATAAATACCTTATAAATTTGTTTCGTGTTTAGATTTCTAGGGTTCCATACCGTAGGATCTAACGGAACCATATTGTTGTGGGTGTAGGCTCCGCACGCCCCTTGGATCTTGCCCCTAATTGCGTAAGTGTATCTACTCGCCCCCTTAAATATTAGATACCCCAAATCGCCCCCGATTTTGTAAGTTAAAAGTACTGTCAGCACTCTTAAGTTAAATATTTAGATAAATATTTTTTCCTTAAAACTTCAATAGTACCGTGGCAAAGTTGTCCGCCCTTCCGTCCACCTGTCAGAGTTGGAACTTCAAAACGAAAAGAGGAATTCACACATATGTACAGACACCAGCACACCAAGCTAACCGAAATTGTAAAATTTTCCCAATCAACCTTGAACCTAATGCTTTTACGATAAAGATGAAAATCTATTAATGAAATTTAACAGATTGTGGTAGATTTATGTGCCTGGCGTCTGTACCTAAATGCTTGATTCAAAGACGAATATCGTATTTAAAGTCGTAGAAAACTTTATCTAAAGAGGCGCCATACGTACAAACAGTTTTTTTACAGTAGGTTTATCTAAGTTTGTGGATATCGTGGCTTGACAGATGTGGAGTAAGGGGATCTTCTTTAATATGGTTTCAGTCATATTTGCAAAACAGGAAACAATTCTCTAGGATTACAAAGTTTGATACTGAAACAAATAATGTAGTTAAGTTTGACTCGAAACAAATGATTAATTGTTCTGGGGTGCCACAAGGTAGCATCTTAGGGCCCCTATTATTTCTTATTTAAAAACCCTAATTTAAAACCCTATGCAGCGTCAATCAGTGTCAACAGTAGATCACGCGGTTTGAAGGAATTACACGAATTCGTTTACACTCTGTATAATAGTGCTGCTGTGTGTTTCGTGGCTCGTCAATGCTAATTTAATTAATGATATTTGATTTTTACCTGACCCCTAGCAGAGTTCTGTAGCCAAGTGGTGCCAAGGTGTCCTGCGTTCATATCTCAGTTTTAAAGTTAGTTGTTTTGCAATGTTTTAATATTTAAAAAGGAAAATTGTTCTCATATAAAAGCCTGTCGAAGCCGTGGTTTCTTTAAATATTGTACAAACTTGATAAATATAATTTATTTATTTATTTACACATACAACTATTATCACAGGTCTAAACCTAATACAATAGCGTAGTTTAAGTACTTATATCTAAATATCTATTATACATAATTATAACAGCATGCGCACTTTATGTTCATATTAATATCTATTATGCAGACAATATTATTATTTATTACTATGAGATATTATACAATAAGCGGCTCGTGTAAATTCACTCAGTGTGCATCCAAACAAGTCGACCTGTTGTGACATCGCGTTGATAATAGTATTCATCATCATCATATCAGCCTATTGCCGTCCACTGCTGAACGTAGGCCTCCCCCAGAGATCGCCAACCATCCCGGTCTTGGGCAGCCCGCATCCATCCGCTGCCTGCCACCTTTTTCGGCTTAGGGGGAAACTCGCCTCTCGTCCGCGGCCCAAATTACACGCAGTAGGAACAGTAGGGGAAAAGTTGGCCGAATGCGTGGGCCAGAATACCATGGGAAAAAAGTATCGTAGTTAAATCGACCCATTGGGATTTGATTTCATTAAAATGAAAAAAAAGGTGCGAAATAAAACGTAAATATTAAAATATGGGGTACTCCTCGAAGCGCACCAACGATGAAACATGGAAAAGAGCATGAAAGGATATCGTAATAAATGATATTGATAGACGTTTTAAAATTCAACTGCCCTAGTTGTTTATTTATTAAAACTACCAGGAAAGCAGAAATTGGAGCTAGGTGCTTAATTAACTTCGCAAGCTTCGACGGCGAGTCTCTTCCAATGGTGCGTTGGTGCGAGCTAGTGCGTCGCCGGTATAACACGTGTCTGCTCCATCTACCATCTGTTCGTCTGCAGACATGGCCGGCCCACTTCCACTTCATAATAGTATTAAGTTGGTATATTTATAATGTTTATAATTTGTCCTCCAAGTTTGCAATTAGCGACGTTTTGTTTTCTCTATGCTTACTTATAATCAGTTATTCTATAGGCTTTAAATTAGGAAGTACTATAATATTTTTCTTAGGAATTGAACACTGAGCAGTTGTAGGTACATTAAAATAACAAACAGTAAGTTATATGTATTTAAAAGCATGTCAATTAACAGAACTCGAGACCTTGAATGAAAATATATAAATATAAACAACTTTATTTTTAGTATACACAAAAACCGAGACACCCCAACAAGATTTTCATCAGAACTGCCTGAATGTGTGTTTTTTTTTTAATAAATCTCCAAGTTACGCCTTAGTTTATGTCGCGTTAAGTTCCCTAGTAAAGTGTGAAATGCCTGAGATGTGCTATGCAGGGGTTGGCTACTACACGGAAACTGACCGCGCGGACCGTCTCAAGCATCAAGGTGTCTATTCCCGTCCACTGTTATGCGTAGGTAGAAACCTATTTAAAGAGAATTGAAATTTATGAAAAAAAAAAGGAAAAAATAATGTGGTGTAAAAACTATGTCAATCGATTCTCCTGATGATTCTGAACAAACTAGTTTCAGGTTTAGTGTATACTAAAACTAAACTTGTATATACCAGTGGCAGCCTAGTGGGCGGGGCACATTGCTCGCAGAACGAAAGGCCGATGTGGCCGAAAGGTTCTGGAGTGGCGACCGCTTACCGGAAGACGCATCGTGGGTGGGCCTCCCAGAAGGTGGACCGATAATCTGGTGAAGGTCGCGGGAATCCGCTGGATGTGAGAAGCACAGGACCGGTCCATGTGGCGATGCTTGGGGGAGGCCTATGTCCAGCAGTGGACCTCTTTCGGCTGAATGATGATGATGATATACACTTGTCATCAAAAAAATCGAAACACTTCCGAAATTATCTTTGTGGCGACAATTAAGCGAAAAAAAGCATTAATTCATTATAAAAAAAACATAATTAATTAGCTGGAAGTTTGGCCTTTACAATGGTGTACGAAACTTCCAAAAATTTGTTTTTTTTTTTTTTAATTTTATCCAATAAAAATGAATGGAACATTGTTTTGAGATAAACGTGTGTTTAGAGTTGGAGTACATTTGTCGTGCAAAAAACGCAAAATAACGCATTACTTTAAAATTTTCTGTTTGTAATTTGTTGATTAGGCTCTGTGACGTCTGATAAAAAGTTTTTTTTCTAACACACATGCATACTTCACCCGCAGCAGCCGCCCAAGTAGTGGCATTGCTGGATTCTGAGACTAGTCAGCATGTTGTGGCTGCAAGATTGCATCTAAACCACTTGTCTGTTCAAAGAGTGTACCAACGCTATCGGGAGACTGGTTTATTTACGCGCCATCCAGAATCTGGTAGGAATCGGGTCACTTTTGAGTGAGACGGCCGATTTATTGCAACCGTTTGTTTGCAAAATCGACGCCTTCGCGCTTTTCAACCGCAGCAGCAGCTCCTTGTTGTTCGAAGGGTGACTGTAAGTGACTCTATGATTTAAAGAAGATTGAAGGAACGTAAACTGGTACCATACAAGCCAGCTAATGGGTCAAAATTAACAACAGACCATCGAAGAGCTCACCGAAAAAAATCGAAACATCTCGCAAGTTTTTGTTTTGAATGGATTATTAGAAAACATGTTTTTTTTTTTTAATAAATACTAAATGCCATTTAATAGTAGGTAGCATAAGGTTTAGAATTCCTTATGTTGATGTTCCATAATTTTACTCTCGTCAGAAAAGAGAGCCTTGCTCATTTGTAGGTTTGAACAATTTAAGTGCACAAATGCAAAGTTTAGGCGCGCTCTTCGATGGTATCTTGTTAATTTCGGCCCATTAGCTGGCTTTTGTGGCACCAGTCTACGTTCCTTCAATCTTCTTCAAATCGTAGAGCCACTTACAGTCACCCTTCGAACTACTCGGAACCGCTGCTGCAGTTGAAAAGCGCGAAGGCGTCGATTTCGCAAACAAACGGTTGCAATAAACCAGCCGTCTCACGCAGAAGTGACCCGATTCCTACCAGATCATGGATGGCGCGTAAGTAAACCAGTCTCCCGATAGCGTTGGTACACTCTATGAACATACAAGAGGCTTAGATGCAATCTTGCAGCCACAACACGCTAACTAATCCCAGAATCCAGCAATGCCACTTCTTGGGCGGCTGCTGCGGGTGAAGTATGCATGTGTGTTAGAAAAAAAAACTTTTTATCAGACGTCACAAAGCCTAATCAACAAATAACAAACAGAAAATTCTAAAGTAATGCGTTATTTTGCGTTTTTTGCACGACAAATGTACTCCAACTCTAAACACACGTTTATCTCACAACAATGTTCCATTCATTTTAATAGGATAAAAATTAAAAAAAAAAAAAATTTTGGAAGTTTCGTACACCATTGTAAAGGCCAAACTTCCAGCTACTAAATTATGTTTTTTCTATAATGAATTAATGCTTGTTTTTTGTTTAATTGTCGCCACAATGATAATTTCGGAAGTGTTTCGATTTTTTTGATGAGAAGTGTATATACCTTTACCCTGGCTTCGGTTTAACATTTTGACGTAGTCCCAGCGCGTGATAGCTCGGCTTTGGGAGGGGCAGTCTTACTAAGAAAGTTAATAAAGGTTGTCTGGTAGATATCGCTATCAGCGATAAGACGTGTAATCACTACATAGTAGTAGTATAGTAAGTATAATACAAAGTCGCTTCCCGCTGTCTGTCCCTATGTATGCTTAGATCTTTAAAACTACGCAACGGATTTTGATGCGGATTTTTTTAATAGATAGAGTGATTATAGAGGAAGGTTTATATGTATAATACATGCATATTATAGTACCTACCCGTGCGAAGCTGGGGCGGGTCGCTATTATTGTATAAATTAATAAGAGCTGTGTTACAATTTTGGTCTACAATAAAGTACATTCTATTCTATTCTATTAATTGTCTAGTTGTCGCAATACAATATTGGTTTCCGACTTCCACGTGCACGGGGTCGCGGGCATAGCTAGTAAAAGATAAAATCTACAACATAAAAAAGCTGATAGCGATCATGTTAACATGTTAGCACGATCTGCACCGATATGGCGCGGGTGAGTTCTGTTTTTTTTTCAATTTACTTAACTATTGATTTGAATTATTATTATTTTCTTTTAACTCATGATGGGGAAGTAAAATACTTACTTAACCTAAGGTAACTACTTATACTACACTAACATCATGACTACTAGCAACAACAGCACTAAGGGCGACCCCTAGTGGGACTCGGACCTCGGCTTAGGGCGTTGCTGGTAAGGGGTTGGGGGGCAGACAACTTGTTGAGGGCTGAATTGGACCCTGTTAAGCAAAAAAGATCCAGCCAACATTTTATTACTTTTGAGTAAATGCAGTTTAAAGTTAGGCAGATAATAAAAAAATCGTATGATACAGTACCTATTTAAAATTTAGTAGTGTAATAGGCCATTACATATACATTATTTTGAAAGTAATATATAGTGTATTTTTATATGAAGAGTATTTATTATTCCTGAAAAACTATGCGTGGATCTTTTATGCAAAATACAATATTACAATATAAGTATCGGTTTAATGTGTGGTTCATTTTAGAAGGAGAAGGAAATTAATATATGTACTAATATAAGAACAGTTTAATGACAAAAAATAATACAAATTGACCTTTGAGGTAAAAAAATATAATAAAACAATGAATCGGCAATCGCTGGTTGGTTTTCCAACTTATTTAAGTAGTATCGCTTTCCTCAGCTTCATACTCTATCTCAAAATCAGGTTCAGCACCAAATCCATCAATATCGTCTTCTACATTATTTTCACCTCTCAGATTTTTGTAGAATGTGTGACCATCACGTGGAATCAAATGCATAAGGCTTTTGATATCGCTCAATTTCGCAGCTGCTATAGGTTTACCATTTGGCCAAAGCATATTCATCATATCTCTGGAATTTGATAGGTTTTTGACATCTTCCTACACAAGCAGAGCCGCCGACCCAGTTCATTTGGAACCATGTCCAACTCTAATCTCTAATCAAAAAATCAAGCCTAAGTTTCTACGCCTATTGGGTCACGGGGTTCTTCTACCGATTTCGGGATTTACGATGTATTTTTTCCAAATGGTTGTGAAAACTTCAGTGGCAATCGTAGTATAGGAGGATAATACTGGCCAGTAACGTAATTCTTTAGCACTCTTTCGCACCCACGGGTAAAAAAAAGGAAGCCATTATTTTCATTTTCTATGACCGCGTTGCCCGTATTTAAATTACTTTTTTTTCCACCATTTCTAGATCTCAATCTACTAAAAAGTTTTTATTATTTTAAATAGCAACATTAACAAACAAGGCTCCCAACATGAGAAATTAAAAAAACTCTTTTTTTCTTACTCTTTTTTTACTTCCAGAAATACTGAATTATTTAGATATTAAAAAATATGTTATTTAATACGTAAAATATTATAAATACGTCCATAGAATTTTCAGTCCATAAGGAACTTGTATGTTTTGTTCATAGAAGTAATAAGTACTACGTACAACTGGAATGAGTACCGGTAAACCGAGGTTACTTTAAAATACAGGGGCGACATTGATAGTTACTTAAAAATATTGCATTTGGTCAAATACCTCTGTGAAAATGGAACTTATGCATTTTAATGTAATATTGTAGGGAACATTAACAGTTTTCCTATTTTACCATTCGGTATAGAGGTGTCTGCGATGTTAGATGGCGAAGATAAAAAATATTAAATTACACCCCTGATTATGTAAAAAAAAACGATTTTTAGATTTCTCGATTGGGGCTACTTTGAAACTCAATAATAGAACAGAGATCATCAAAGTAGAAGCTCCACGGTCCAAGTTTGATAATGAACATTTCTCCTTTTTTTCTCGAAAACAATGCTCTGTTATTTTTTTTATTTAGCCTATTTGGTTTTACATATATCTGTTAATTCAGTTTATATAAAATGTTTTTGTATTAGCATCTAAAATCAAAAATAAATAAGATATAATACATGAAGCTCAAAAACTAATCAAAGTATCCTCGGATTACGGTACTTGTCGATTTCTGCGAATCACGTGAGATAGGTATAAGTGGACGCCTTGTCACTTTCTAACACAAGGGTAACCATATGGCAGACTTATGGTGTAATAAGTCCTGCCTAGTATTACTAAATATTGTATGTCCTTTATAGCATTACAATATCTTTATACCGCAAGTTAACTAAACCAATCGGAAAAAGATATAACCATAATTAGCAATGTCTTCTAACATTTACATATTTATTGTACATACTACTCCTTTTTTGTTTAGGTACATTTTGTAATTATATTCAGATGTTAGGCTGGGACTGTAGGTCGCCGCGCCGCCGCTCCTTTTTGGGTCAGGGAGCTTACTATGACCTCTTAAAGCAGGGCAGAAGTTGCCTGGAAGTTGAACTGCCCTGCATTTTTGTACTATGACATCGTTAAAGCAGGCCAAAAAACAATAGCATATTGAGATTCAAAATATTTAAGTATCCTCAAAGTTCACTTTGAATCTATTATTTTAAATAACAATAAAAAATATTTTAAGCCGAATAAATCCAAACATCATGAATGTGTGAAACAAAGGCAAAGGTCACATTTGATATTATGCAAAATAGATCCAAAGCACTTGGCTTCTTAAGTTTTTGAAATAAAATGAGGTATCTATTATGCAAAAAGATCCAAACCGCATGGTATGAAAATTATACAACAATTATTGAGACTTTTAAAATTTTTAAAAAGATCCATGCAACATGAATCTTTTGAAAACTATGAATCTAATTAATGTCTGTGTCCACGCAACGTGATACTTTTCTACATTTTTCAAAGTTGGTGATTAGGAGATGGTACCTTTGACACAGTATAACTTTTGTTAGATTAATGTGGTCAAAATGCCTGGATCTTTTGTGCATATATGAAACTTGATGAGTACTTTATGAATATGTAGATAACTCGATTTTAGAAAAAGTGTTGGTTGGATCTTTTCTGCTTAACAGGGTCCAATTATCGGTGAGAAATTGATTTGAAGCTCTATTCGTACATTAAGGCCAAGTGGTATCCAAAGAGCGGTTTATATGGCCCAAGGGCACTGCACATTACTCAAATGTATTTCTTTTAAAAACGAAATAAACTCATTTACAGTGTAATAAAACCAAAATTCACTGACGTTTAAGGAACACGAGAAAGTAAACATTGAAATATCTTTAGGAACGAATGAATGAAATTGGTTATTTCCTAGATTTGTACAAAAATGGAGATTAGGAGCTTACTTCGTGATTTTTTTCTATCCAGCGATTTTTTTTGAATTGTTTGCAGAGTTTGTTACATATTAGCAACATTATCAAATAGTAGTAAAGGAAATAAGTCCTAATCCTTCCTCCTGGGTCCTTCCAATCCCTCCGGTTTTCTACAGTAGAATATACCATTTATTTGAGCCAAGCCCCCAAGCAATCCTCCATCTACATTACAATAACTTTCTAAATAGTTATTATTATGTTAATATATCCTAATAGATTTGGAGAGGATTTGGCCCTCCAGTCCTATCTCAAAAACTTCGGTCCGTATTACTAAACGTTTCGTATTACAGAATAGCCCAGTTTCGACTCCAATCTGGAACCCTACCACGAGCTCTTACCGCGATCCATTTTAGGACCTAAACTGACTGATCACTGTAAATAAACCGAACAGAACGAAAGCAACGAAAGCTTCCTAACAGAGTTTAAAATTCTTACCTACTTTCATAGGGCTGTCTACTATTTCACGACCGTAAGTTAAGTACCTACCTACCAATCTAATAGAAAAGGCCAAATGAAATCTTACTAAGACGGCCTACAAATACTTTGGTACTATTCTACAAACCTACTAAAACAAAAATACGAAACAAATAATACGCCAACATAATTACTTACAAATAATAATTCTTATGGGAAAGCCGTCATCTTAGTTATTTTGGATATTATCTACTCGTAACTAAATATTCTGTTATAAGCATTAAACATGTGTAGGTTTATGTAGATATAATTAACTGACAAGATCCTTTGGAATACAAAATAAGAAGTCTCCTTGTTTTTCCTACCATTATTTGTACACATACACACAGTACAACAGTTTGGCATCTTTAAAAACAATTATTAAAATAAAACGTCCGCGTCTCGTACCGCTGCCGCTGCCGGTGTGACACCCCTTAACTTTGTCCGCGTACTGGGCCGCCTCAAACCGGTTTGTACCCGAGCGGGCGCCGGCGCACTCCCCGCGCGCCTTGTCGGTGACAGTCACGCACACATAAGCTGTGCGTGTAGTACCTAGTGTACCTACGCACGGCGTTTAGTATGAAGCTTTCATTCTGCTCGGTTTATTTATTCATGTGGAATAAGTATAGAAAAAGCAATTGAACATCGGCCTTATTCCAGAACGGTAATTGAATTGTACTCAGCTGAATCGAGGCTCAAATCGAGCCTCAAACAGAGTTACGTACTGTCAAAAGTCAAATTGTTTGATGGAAATTGCAATCCGTGTTCAAGCGTGGTCGAGACCACGCTTGAACACGGTCTGAAATTGTCCACTACGCCCGAGATTGCCAGCAAAGGTGGAGAGCAAAACTGAACCACCGAGATCGGTCGCGGCGGACACACGATTGCCGCTACGTCCTTCCGAACTCGGTCCAAAACAATCTCGTTTCTCGGTGACGAGGGCGTCAGACAAACGCTCTAAGCGTGCACATATTATAAGAAGAGCTGAATAAGATCCAAAACGTCGCGATGAAGTTTTGTGTCAGTTTGCCTTGACTCTAACCCAGGGATGCACAGACTTATTAGGGCTTAGGGCCACTAGAGCGGACTATGAGCCAATGGCAGGCCACCACAATTAAAAACAATAAAAAGTTGAAATTATATTTCTTAAAATATATAAGCATCGTAATGTGGGCTTTTGATAAAATTCAAAATCTTTATTCAGAAGCTAAAGCTGGCCATTACTGATAGAATGCAGTATTTTCATACAAACGCATAAAAGAGTTTAATTCGCTAGCGGGCCGCATGTATATCGACGGAGGGTGCATGCGGCCCGCGGGCCGCTGCCTGTGCATCCCTTTTTTTTTGCTTGGTCGGAATCCTCATGGATGTCCTCCGACTCCTGATCTATCAGACTCTTACTGACTAAAACCACCCTGGTGTTCCATCTCACACTTAGGCTGGGAGCCGCGGGAGCAGTACATTCGCCCGCAGCCCCCAACTAGTGCCGGCCCGCATTTGCAGACCTCAATCGCGGGGGGGAGTGAGACTCCCCCTGTGTCATCTAAGAGGCGCGCGTGGAACACTACGCGCCACCGCCTCTGGTCCATTTGGATGGGGGAGGCGGACGTCCCCAAGTCCGCCGCCCCTGGACCCGTTTACGGGGGTTGGAAGAGGGCGTTATCCGCCCTCCGCCGACGCCCGGTGCGCCTTCTGCGGGCTGGAAGAGTGCTTGCACTCTCCCTCTCCCTTTCCACAGTCTCCTTTTCGCAGAAGGACATCACCGCGTCCCAGGACTCTGCACTGCCGACCATAGAACGAACCACGGCCGGCAGCGACAGGTTGCTCCCCACCTCAGAAACAAGGGCGCGGCGCGGCTTCTCCCATGCAGTACATTCTGCCAGCGTGTGCCGCGCCGTGTCCTCTCCACAATGGACGCAGTGATGACACCGGGCGTCCGGCTCCCTGCCAACGCGACACAGGTACTTCCCGAAGCAACCGTGCCCCGAGAGCACCTGCGTCGCCCAAAACGTCAGGGAGCAGTGCCTCCTCCCGAGCCAGAGATCGAGCACCGGCCGGATCGCCTCGTTGAGGCGGTTGCTTCGGGAAGTACCTGTGTCGCATTGGCAGGGAGCCGGACGCCCGGTGTCATCACTGCGTCCATTGTGGAGAGGACACGGCTCTAACCCCATCATTCCACGACGCCTTTTATTAAATGTACCCTGTGTGGACGCCCGTGACGTCACGTACATATGGCTTCGGGTCTAGTTAAGAAGTGACCACCGCTAAATGATGTATCTCACCAAGACACAGCAACTCTGGTTTATTTAATAGCACCATTTGAAATAAACCCAGCGTTAACCTGTACATTACGCTTTTTCAAATGTTGCCAATAATACATATATTATACATTATATTGTTCACAATAAAATAGTACTTATTCAATCATAGCTTAGTATTATGCTAACGGTATTAATATAACGGGATAAATAAAAAAGCGTTTAATTTTTTAAATTATTTATTTTTTATCACAATTTGAAATCAATTTAAAATGTTGGACGAAAAATTTGACACGTTACCTACCTAAATAAATCAACAAAATTTTAAAATATCAATTCCTCCTTATAATTTGCTTAGATATGAAAACTTAAAACTTAGGATATTTTGCTTCAAATAAACTAAATCAACCTTTTAGTCAATAATATTTTAGGATTGGGGTTAAGCATTTTAATTTTAGTTTTTTTGTTCAATATCAGAGTTCGATTCACAAGATAATTCCTGCACCTGTACCTAGTTTCCATGGTTCGTCGTTCTGCATATTGATAATCCATTTTTGATACCAACTCGAAACAGTAAGTCCTCTTGTTCACACACGTTTTGTCGCCGTAAAAACCTACGGTTAATTAGCCGTGTGTAGGCACGGTCATCAGTGTTGTATGGACTACTATAGAAGTTTGTCGACGGACACGGCGTCCCAATGGCACGCCCGCGCCACCGTATGCACTGTGGCTACTCCTCTTTTGCGCACGGTTTGATTTACATGAGTGTTGTATTTGTATGACAGTCTATGAGAGTTTGTTAACGGCCCCGGACGTTTTCGCGACAGGCATCTGCCCAGCGTACAAAATGGATATAAATCAGTTTCGACTGGTGGTTTGCCGTGTTGTGTACAAGCTCACACGATTTTTCTACGGCGCGGCTAATACGCCGTACGGTTAAGAAACCGTGTCATGAACAAGAGGCCTAAGACAAAAAGTTACAACCTTCTATGTGGCAGGGTAAGGGGCCGTCTCCACGAGCGAGAGAATCGCGGCGATATTATCGTCGTGCCATGTATTTCTATACACTCTCTTAAAACGTGTTTACACACGGTGATGTTATCGCGGCGATAGTTGGTATTGAATTTGATGGCACGGCGAGAACATCGCCGCGATTCACTCGCTCGTGGAGATGGCGTAAGGTACCCAAAATAAGTTTGCGGATTTGGAGGTATCTCCCGCGCTGTCTCGCGCACCTACTACTAGTGTTGCCAAACCCGTTTTTCAAAATCCGGACTTTAATGAAAAAAAAAAGCGGGATCGGGACGTAGACGTACTATTCAATTTATTCACTTGACAGACAGAA
The DNA here is from genome assembly GCA_905220435.1 of Amphipyra tragopoginis. Classification (NCBI taxonomy): domain Eukaryota; kingdom Metazoa; phylum Arthropoda; class Insecta; order Lepidoptera; family Noctuidae; genus Amphipyra; species Amphipyra tragopoginis. The sequence continues at coordinate 9,092,149 of HG991998.1, forward strand.
CTGTGTTGCTGGGGAGTTTGTTGCACTAGAAAGCGGTGAAGGGTGGGCGTTTTTGGGATCTGTCTTAGGGCCCTTTTCCTGTCATGCGTATTTTCGCCCGCGCGCGGATCTGATTCGCGTGAAGGCTGCCCGCATCCTATCTATGTTCTATGTTAGGAGATGTGGTTTCCGCACTTAGTCCTTTAAGTGAACCATTGTACGTGGGCCATGGCGGCCATCATTCCAACCAGCCCACCTCCTTCCAGAAGCAGATTAGTTCTCTCAGTCCGCTCAGAAAATTTGCGAGTGATTTCGGTGCGCCAAGAGTTGTTTCTCGTATTTGGGTGACCCCTGTGCATTCCAGGAGCACGTGTGCGACCGTCTCTTCGGCCCCCATACATGCTCTGCGCAGAGGGCTGTCCGTTATGCCTATCGTGTGGAAGTGTTTGTTTAGTGAGCAGTGTCCGGTTATCGTTCCAGTCACCATTCGCAGGCTGCTCCTGTCCAGGCGCAGCAGGCGCCTTTTCAGTCTGCTATCCACGAGTGGCATGGCCTCCTTGGATTGCCTGCAGCCTGGGGCCCCGCATCCTATCATTTCATACATGTTTTTCCAATCATGCTGGCAGCACGCGCGCGGAACGCGGATTGGCTGCGGGCGTGCAGCCCGCGTGCGTGCTAACCGGATGCGGGCGGCGTTCTTCTGCCTTCAGTGTTGTTTTTACTGTGACGCGGGTCGCACGCATGGTCATAGTACGCATGATTACTTTTTTAACGTTCATCTTTGTGCACTGTGTGGTCCCGGGTTTAGAATAGGGCCACCCCGCTCCTCCCACGGGTGTCGTATGAGGCGACTAAGGGTAATGTGCAGGCTACTGGTATAAACCTTATGCTTGCACATCTGGGTTCCATACCTTAACCCAATAATTTAAGCTATCTGAGGGCTCGGGAAAGATAGATTTCCTAGAGGCCCGGATAGAACAGTCGACATCAGGGCAGGATGTTGACTTAGGGCGGTGGCGGAGGAACTTCTAGCACGTCAACGGCGGCGCCCACAGACCAAGTCAGGAGGTCTACTGCTCACCCACCAACCCGAATTAGACAAGCGTGGTGGGTTAAATAGTCTAAACCCCTTCCCATTATGAATTACGACAGTCAAGCCAATCCCCAAGTGCTCGGCGACTCCAGTCAGTGCACGGCTATTGGCAGTATGCAGGTGCACCCTGGGGTCGGGGTGAATAATCTCCGAGCGAGGGTCTACTGCCAAACAACTATGGAACGCAAAAAGGATACCGAAAAACTTAGAATTTTATCATTTAATGTGCGCACATTACGGACTGAAGAAAGAATATTAGAGCTAGAAAATGCCCTTGAAAACATAAATTGGGATATAGTCGGCTTAGCAGAAGTAAGAAGAGAAGGAGAAAACCCAATAGAGAGGGAAAATAACATCTTTTATCATAATGGTGAAACCAACACAAGATATGGTGTTGGCTTTCTGATCTCGAAACGCTGGAAAGATAATGTAATGGAATTTGTCGCATACTCCAATAGAATCGCTTTGCTCAAGTTTCGTGTAGCTGAAAAGAAAATCCTTACAGTAATCCAGGTATATGCTCCAACTTCTTCACATAGTAACGATGAGGTGGAAGAGTTCTACGATTTGCTCAATAAGGCGTGCGATGAACACAGAGGGACTTGGACACTGGTCATGGGCGATTATAATGCTAAGATTGGGCCAAGATTATTATCCGATAACACGAACATCTTAGGCCTGTACGGTTTAGGAGACAGGAATGTACGTGGTCAACGCCTTCTAGAATTCGCTTTTGGGCAGAACTTAAGCATAAGTAACAGCTTTTTCCACAAAAAGTCGCAACGTCGATGGACCTGGCTCTCTCCAGACGGTCACACGAAAAATGAGATTGATTTCTGTCTCTCCTCGGATAAGCAAATAATACAGAATGTCGAAGTACTAAACAGTTTAAAATTTAGTTCAGATCATCGTCCACTTAGAGTTGTAGTTAATTTTGACATGAAAATTTATCGTAATAAAATTATTAGAAAAACAATTAAACGTATTGACAAAACCACATTAATTGCAAACAAAGAAAAATTCATATTACAAATCAAAAATAGTTTCAGCATACTTGAGTCAAAAAATTCAGAAGATGTACAAACACAATACAACAACATTAAAAATGTCATCACAACAGCGAGTCAAAACATCAAGTGCCGCAAGAACAAGCGCAAAAAGCTTACTGATCACACAGTTCATCTTATAGAGGAGAGACAGAATCTACCATATCAGTCTTTTGAGTACAGGGAGCTGGACCGAAAAGTAAAACGGAGCATCCGAAAGGATATCAGACCGTACAACACTGAACTTGCTCACTCAGCATTAACGAATAACCGTTCCTTGAGGTCAGCCATGCGCGGGATGGAAGCAGGAAGATCTTCTATAACACACTTAAAGGACAGTAATGGCGTGAGACAGGGCGATAAGACAAGACTAATCCAAATTTGCACACAGTTTTACAAATCTTTATACTCAGACGACGATACAACTTTCCAACTTGCAGAGGAAATTTACTCATGCCCTGAAGATGTCCCTATGATAACTGGCTTTGAAGTTCATAGGGCTCTCAGTGGCGTGAAGTACAATAAGAGCCCAGGAGAAGATGGCATTACAACTGATTCACTGCGAGTGGGGGAGCAAGTCTTATTACCACATATTTGTAACCTATTTAACTCAATTCTAAAAACAGGCATATTTCCTAGTAACTTCTGTCATTCCAATATTATTTTGCTGTATAAGAAAGGAGATAAATCAGATATAGGCAATTACCGTCCTATTAGCCTTGTCTCACACTTGTACAAAGCTTTCATCAAAGTCCTCGAAAACCGTATATCCGGCCAACTAGATCTCCATCAACCCCCTGAACAAGCTGGTTTTCGCCGCGGCCTATCTACTACCGACCACCTTCACTCTTTGAACCAGCTGATAGAAAAACACGCCGAATTTAACTTACCACTGTACCTTGCGTTCGTAGATTACTCCAAGGCTTTTGATAGTATATCACACCAAGCAATATTTACAACACTTAACAAACAAGGAATAGAACCCGTTTATATTAAATTATTAGAACGAATCTACCTAAATAGTACAGCTGCCATACGTTTAGACACCACAGGCCAATCCTTTCCAATCCGAAAAGGAGTCAAACAAGGTGATCCGCTGTCTCCAAAACTCTTCACAGCAACGCTTGAAGAAGTGTTCCAAAATTTAAATGCGCATTGGCGGGACAAGGGCATTGACGTTGGGGGAAGAAGATTAACTAATCTACGCTTCGCTGACGACATTGTCCTTTTCTCTTCTTCGGCGGCTGAGTTAAGCCTTATGCTCGAACAACTGAGCCACGCCAGCCTCAAGGTCGGACTCAAAATGAATATGACGAAAACAAAGTTAATGACAAACAGCGCGAAACGCAAAATAGACATTGAGGGTGTGGAGGTTGAATATGTCCATGAGTACATATACCTCGGCCAAATAGTCTCTTTCCAGGCGAGGCAAGATAAAGAAGTCACGCGACGCACCGAAAACGCCTGGAAGAGCTATTGGTCGATGAAACACCTCATGAAAGGATCACTTCCGCTTTCTCAAAAGGAAACTCATGGACATGTGCATTCTCCCCACCCTCACCTATGGAGCGCAGACTTGGTCATTAACGAAACGTCAAAAGTCCGCACTCGGGGTCTGCCAGCGAGCAATGGAACGGAGTATTCTTGGAGTCAAACTTACAGACCGTATAAAGAACAGTATACTTCGTTCCAAAACTCAAATCGCAGACGTAGGTAACACAGCCGCCAAACTAAAGTGGAACTGGGCAGGCCACATCTGCCGCATGTCGCAACAAAACTGGGCAAAAGCAGCCACTGACTGGGTTCCGAACAACAGGAACCGGCGACGCGGTAGACCCAGAAGGAGATGGCGTGACGAACTGGACTTCTACATAAAGGATTGGCCAGATATTGCAAAAGACCGGGAAAAATGGAAAGAGGGAAGGGAGGCCTTTGCCCTGCAGTGGGACACAACAGGCTGATAATAATAATTTGTGCACTAGTTTAGTCACTGGTCACTGGCGACACGCACGACACTGCAGCGGTAAACGAAATCTTTGTCCTGCGTGTGGCCAGGAGCGTGCTATCACCCGCATGCGGACCAGATCCGCGCGCGGGCTAAAATACGCATGACAGGAAAAGGCACTTATGTAAAATTGACGTTCAAAAAGGACTAAGTAATTCTAGTCTGTTTTGAATAAACGAGTTTTGAGTTGAGTTAAGCAGACACCGTGGGTCGCACAGTAGCCCATCATCCGCGAGCCTCGCTCGTCTGGTGCACTCATTCCTTCCCTGATAAATTATTTTTATATAATCGGCCCAATGGGGTAGGAAACTGGGGAAATAATGGCGTCACCACCGCTCGTACCAAAGCAATGTCATTGGTTAAAGTTAGTTTGACATTATTGCTACTGACAATTTAACTCATCCTGATTGGTTGTAATTGGAATTGGTACTAACAGAGGTGCTGCCATCTACTTTTCGTTTTGCGTTTCCATCCCCATTTACTTACTTAGACCAAATAGCGGGATTTTCCGCGTCCTGCTCAGGGACGCTTCCTGAGAGGGCTGAGAAACGGGACGTCCCACCAAGTCTGGCAACAATGCCTACTACTATTGTCACATCACAATTTAACTTTACACAATTTTAATTTAAACTTACCCTTTACACATTTATAGAACAGTAGCATTCTGTAACGCGTCATCCTACGTGAGCGATCTACAAGCGACGCGAAGCGGCGCGGCGCGACGCGAAAACAACAAACAGTCGATAGCTATTGAAGTGGCCTACGTGACCAAACGCACGTGGAGTGCGGTGCGGCGCGGCGCGGCGCGAAGCGAACGCTGTCAGTTGACTTGATATTTTCACGCGAACTGGATGCGGTGCCGTACAGTGCTACTGAATGACGGCGGCGTGCGGCGAGCGGTCCGCGAGCTCGTAGGACAAAGCCGCCGCTTCGCATCGCATCGCTTCGCAATTCGCGTCGCTTTAAACCGCCTACGTAAGACGTCGCGTAAGAAACCCACCTCAATATCGACGGTTAGCTCGATATCCATAATATCACAGTATGGATAATAGAAGCAAATAACACACAGATAATCGACAGTATAATCAATAACGCGTAGTTTTGTTATCCACGCTGTGTCACGACAAGTGTCTAATTGACAGTCGCGATCGAGGTGAGATTCTTACTGAATTGCACTGCAGATATTTGCTTTCGAAATAAGAAAAGAACACGTGCCAGAAATAAAAGATAGCAACAACTCTCACAATTTATTTTTAATCGTAATCGGTTTCTTTTTCAAAGCTGACTATCAATCGTAGGCAGGCCACCTTCTCACTCTCGTACATCAAGTACACATACACGTCATACGTGCCGTATACGCCAACGTTTTTAAGTTGTGAGTAGTCCACCACGTATTCGTTTATTTCAAGCTTACCCTAGAAAGAAAATGTATTATCAGGCTTGTATTGTTATACTTACATCATTATATTGTATTATTATCTATACTATTAATAAAACTCAAAGTGCAGTTTGTCTGTACATTAATTATTTTTCCAAAATTTCGATTGGGGGGTACTATACGATCGATAAAGAAACCAAAACATTTTTTTTTGGAATTATTGTCTGTCTGTCTGTTTGTCTGTCTGTCTGTCCGGGCATCATTTAAAATCCCGCGGTTGGATTTTGATGAGACTTTCGCTGACGTGTTGCGTAAAAAGCGTCAATTTTGCTGGTAGATATATTATCACGCTATTGTTCATAGGAGCCGAGCAGTGAAACATTATTTCCACATAGTGCGATGTATAATCACGTAAAATTCACGTCAAAGTGTTGTTTTCCGACTTCTACGCGAACGGAGTCGCGGGCACTGCTAGTATTATATATTTATATGCAGAAGAACCTAGCTAACCGACATAGCACGAAGAGTTGCCAAACTTAAGTGGCAGTGGGCGGGGCACATTGCTCGCAGAACGGATGGCCGATGGGGCCGAAAGGTTCTGGAGTGGCGGCCGCGTACCGGAAGACGCAGCGTGGGTAGGCCTCCCACAAGGTGGACCAATGATCTGGTGAAGGTCGCGGGAAACCGCTGGATGCGAGAAGCACAGGACCGGTGGATGTGGCGATGCTTGGGGGAGGGAGGCCTATGTCCAGCAGTGGACGTCTTTCGGCTGAATGATTGAAGGATGATGATGAGGCTTGTATTGTCAAAAATGCTAAACAGGGGTGTTCTGTGGGTTCACATATACAGGAGAATTCGTGTAATGCATTAAAACCACATGATCTATTTATAGTACTGGTATAGATTAACCCTGCACGGGATTTAGTTTGATTAAAAATAAAAAATCATAAGTTTTTTTTGCGGCAGCTGTAAATGGGTGAGAAAAAGCTTTATATCGTTTATGACGTCGTTCGCCTCGATAACGAGCCGATTCCGCGTCGATAAGTGGGGAGACCCGAAGTGTAATTTTCGTACAATTTGATCTTTTCGCAGGGATTTAAGTTTAAGGAAAATTGACCTTATCTAGGCTGCCTGAAAGTCGATTATATCTCACACTTGGCAGTTGACAGACGCTTTCAACCACTTATAATAATTCTAAGATTATAATTACCGCTGGTATAGGGCAGTCTGGAGGATCAACACTGCCCTTAGTGAGGAGTGCCTCCCAATTGTTTCCTAAATGTTTTCTGGCGAAATCACACATATTACTGTCGGCTATAGTAGAATGAAACTTGAAGCCGCCGTCCAATTTTTGGTACGCGTTGATTTCCACCTGAAACGAAATCGTTAGTTTATATGATTTTTATATCCACACCAAGCCGAGTTGTTCTCTGTAAATACGTGGCCAGCAATATAAAAGCGACGGCCGAAGTCCTCTTTTGCGCTCAGAACAACAAAAAACACAGACTACTTGGTTCTCTAGTTAGTACCTGTCGGAAAAGGATCATGTACAGTGATCGGAAAAGGATGAGCTAATTTACCTAAACTTCAAAGAACAGAGACTTCCTTACGACAACATTTTTATTTGGGAGAATTTTCTCGGAGATTGTCTTTCATTTGTTTTCAAAAAATAAAAGACAATCTCCTTTTTTGAAAACAATATACAATCTCTTTTTAAAAACAATGAAAACCGTGTCATCTGGTTTTGTGACAACTTTGGGAAACAAAAATAGGAAACGAATTTAATTGTTTTCTGTACTATTAACATTAATATTAAATGTACTTTAGTGGTGTCTCGAAACCCGGAATAATTTTCACGAAAAAAAATGTTGTCGTAGGGAAGTCTCCAGTTTTTGTCTCTGTTCATTGAAGTTTAGGTAAATTAGCTCACCTTTTTCCGATCACTGATCATGTAATACATATTTTTGTGACCACATGTGGAGTTTTGCAAAAAATCGGAATAACACGCGTACACACGGTCAGAAGCCCAATTCTCGTAATTAATTTGAAGTAAGGATGACCGAACTGAGATTAAATTATGAATTGAATAAAAAATTGTATTCTGGTACACTTAAAGTTTGGTCCGGTGTCAGTATCATCTCAGTCTATCTCGATATAAAGTCAATTCAGTCAACTTAAAATCTATTACCGATAGCATACCGATATCAACAGTCATAGACTAAAATTCTAAAAACTTCGAACGAAAGGCACATTTTTGGCACATTATGACATCAAGGGTTAAAATTTTATTATTCTTCTATGCTATGAAAATCTTTGTCATCATTGACTTAGAATGAGTATGTCATCACAGTTTAAAAAAGGGTTCATTAAATAAAAAAAATGTGCATTTGCTGCATTTTGTCGACATTTTCGGTCATTCTCACTCGGACAAATATTTCACCGCTCACGCTTGGCAGAAGATGGTACAGGGCGGTTTTCCAAATCATGCACTTCAAGAGACGTTTTTTACTATTTTTGGAGTTGCCCAACATGCTATTTTTCATCGGAAATTTCCATCAACCATTTGTACTATACGTTCGTCTCCTCGTACCTATGATCAACAACTAGGGACTAAAGAAAATCGTCTGTAAATATGTAATTTTTATATAAATGCCTACAAACAATTTTAAAAAGAAAAAACATATTACTTATTTACACTAGAAATTGAGAATACTATAAATTGATACTCAAATACGTTGAAAAAAATTATAACATGTGTAACTTACCTTGCTCAAAAAGTAACGTAATAACTCGCATGGGGTCACGGCTCAAGAGAGCAGCTACGCATCCTCCACCCGCAGTGGCCTAATCGGTGTTAAAGTATAATCTTTGGCGCATATTATGAAGCTAGTGTAAGCCCGGCGACGTTTCTACCAACGCAAATACCTACTTTTTTTCGACGAACGAAAGTGAAATGACCCCATGCGAGTAATTAAGGGTTAATATCGCTGTGGTCTGGTAGGGTGATGCCCGATCTCCCCAAGTTCCAAGTTCCCCAAAGCTTATATTATTAAATAAAATTTAACGACTCTGTCTTGACCGAAATCTAGAATGGTACAGTCGCTGAATCAATGCTTACATAGTAGGTACGTATTGTTTAATGTTTATTTGATAATACTTTAGAGAATCAATGGGGTAAAAATGTAATATGTATTTTCGTTGCAATTTACGCTTAATTCATTAAATATTGTTAACATTATGCAATACACACTAAAGTTAAGTGATTTATAAGTACCGAAAAAAAAACAAAAAAAAAGAACTGAATTGGACTCTCGTTGATATAACATTTGACTCATAATACCATAGGAAAGGCGTGGTTAATCTTTCTGGTACCTCGGGCCCACGGTGTATATCTTCCAAAGTAAGGTTAATTTTAACTATAATAGGTACTGTTTTTTTTTATTCTAACACTTTTGAAGACGTCAGTACGAGGAATGGTCAAGTGTGAACTTTACAAATAAATTAAGTTTACATTTTGGGGAAGTTGGGAATGAATGTATGAAAAATCATTTTGGGGAACTTGGAACTTGGGGAGATCGGGCATCACCCGTCTGGTACACCTCTGCAGTGTTGCGAACTTCGCATGTGGCGTGATAGGTGTCGCCACACAATAAATAATTAAACGCTTTATTTTATGCGCACGGCAGTGTATAGCCAAGTTCGGAAACTTACTCCATACGTAGAATCGAGTTGTCTGTCGAGGTCACCATGGAGGTTAAAACAATCGTGGGTTCGGTTGATCTTCTTGCGAGTTATTTCTAGCTTCAAACAATACTGATCGAGATCTTCACACTGCAGTACGTTTTCCACGAACCATCGTCCTTCGCCCTGTATATTTTAAGGATAACATTTAAAACAATGAGTCAATAGTTTAACAACTAACGAAGTCAGAAGCCCGAAAGTCTGATATCCGGTCTAACCTTAGGATATCGGCATTGTCCAGTAACTGGGTTGCGGAGGCATGTTTTTTTTTAACTTCGTCCCACACTTAGATTTCTCCTGTATCGTGGGTGCGTTTACAGACACAAATATCATATACAAGGTTAGTCAGAAAGGGGGTACTAATCCGAAAGGGTGTTAAAGTACACATAATATTGAATAACTTTTGTTCTACAACTTTTCCCAAAAGTCAATAGTTTAAGAGAAAAATTTGTTCAAAAATCTCGAAAAAAAATCTCTAAAATCTATCTATCCCCAGTTATGATCAGCTGTGTTTACATTTTAGGTCATATTTGGGGTCATGAATTAGAAGCACTATTTTCTGAATTTGTAACTAAAGCAGGGATGAAGAATTTTTGAAAAAACTAAAATAAAAATCATTTTATTTGGAAAAAAAATATATCGAATTTTGAAATTTTAACACTTGCTTTCAAACAGTCATCAGCGATACTATAAGTGGGCTTCGGATTAGTACCCCCTTTCCGACTAACCTTGTATACAAACGCCCAGACCCGAAACAACCATCGTTAGGCCATACGTTCCGTGTGGGAATCGAACCCACGACCCGTAGCGCAGAAGCCAATCGCTTAGCCACTGCACCAAACGTGTCGTCATATACAAGGTGTAACATAAATAACGCACAACTTCTTAAGGGGTCAATGTACTCTTCATTATGAACAACTTTTACTAGGGGGCCAAACCTGAAATCGTGAAAAAAAAATCAGTTGTTCCCTACATTTTGACGAGAGCGAACATAAATGTTGGTAACAGCTGTTTTTTTTCGCGAAAGAGGAGCTCGTGGCTAAATAATGACAGCCGCATAGACCGATCTTCCGGGTTAAGCCACGCTTGCCGAGGTTGGTCTGTGGATGGGTGACCATTTACCATGGCGAGTTTCCTCCGTGCCTCGGAAAGCACGTAAAGCCGTTGGTCCCGGCTGTCATTTGTAGATCTTTGACAGTCGTTACTGTTGGTCAGAAGCCAGAAAGTCTGACAACCAGTCTTACCAAGAGTATCGTATTACCCAGTTACTGGGTTGTGGAGGTCTGATAGGCAGTCGCTCCATGTAAAATACTGATATTCAGCTGCATCCGGTTCGACTGGAAGCCGACCCCAACATGGTTGGGAAAAGGCTAGGCAGATGATGAGCTGTTTTTTTCGCGATTTCAGATTTGGTCCCATAGTAAAAGTTGTTCATAATGATGAGTAGAGGGACCTCTTAAGAGGTTGTGCGTTATTTATGTTACACCTTTTATATTATGATTGCAGTCGCTCTGTGTAAAATACTGGAGCCCAATTCTAAAATAAATCTTGATAAATCTCAACCGAACCAAAGCCGAATCGTTCATTCCGACAGTTTGCAATTTCAAAAGTTGTCAAATTGTTTGACAAAAAAAAAACAATCATTTTGACAGTTTTCGTAAACAAAAACTGACTGACGGTTGTGGTTCGTTCGCGTTTGACAACAGCGGTGCGAGCACGGATCTTTTTGTCGAGTCGATTCGAGAAATGTATCTATTCTAAACGTCAAATTTGTCATAAGATATTGATAAAACGACAACTGTGATCATTTTATCTATATCTTATGTCAAAACGTAAACGACATCATCAAAAGCCGTAGAATAGCTATATTATACATGTTTTGTTTTTTAAAAATATTTGATACCTATTCTTTGTATGGTAACGATTTGTAGAGAAACGTCAGGAATCAACTTATAGTGAAAAGGGTATATATAACACATAATGTTTTTTTATATTTTATTTTATATGTTATTATTTTTTATTACAACAAGTTTATTTATATTTATGTATTATTTTTACTAGTTTTTATTTATTTAAGCATTTCATTTTTATTTTTGTACTGGCTTACCATCCGTGGGCCACTAGGGTCTAGTTGAAAACCAGCGCCAGGCATTCCGTCTGGCATATGCTGAACCAGTGCCTTTTCAGCGCAATTTATATAAATAGGTAGTGTTAATTATGTTATTATTACTTATATGTTATTAATTTGTGCTGAATAAATGATTTTTCTTTCTTTCTTTCTTTCTTTATGTCAAATTTGACGTTTACAATAGATACATACCTCGAATCGATTCGATAAAATATCCATGCTCGCACCGTAGTTTTGTTAGTTGAATTGGCCCTTTGATATTCAGCCGCATCTGGGTAGAGTGGAAGCTGATCCCGACATAGTTGAAAAAAAGCTTTGCAGAAGAAGAAGAAAATTTAAAACAATGTGTTACATACCATCATCATCTGCCTAGCCTTTTCCCAACTATGTTGGGGTCGGCTTCCAGTCGAACCGGATGCAGCTGAATATCAGTATTTTACATGGAGCGACTGCCTATCAGACCTCCACAACCCAGTAACTGGGTAATACGATACTCTTGGTAAGACTGGTTGTCAGACTTTCTGGCTTCTGACCAACAGTAACGACTGTCAAAGATCTACAAATGACAGCCGGGACCAACGGCTTTACGTGCTTTCCGAGGCACGGAGGAAACTCGCTATGGTAAATGGTCACCCATCCACAGACCAACCTCGGCAAGCGTGGCTTAACCCGGAAGATCGGTCTATGCGGCTGTCATTATTTAGCCACGAGCTCCTCCTGTAAAACAATGTGTCACATACCGTCACAGTTTAACAAATGATTCTTAAACTGTGATACCGTCTTTCATTTTGAACAAGGATTCCGAATAATTTTTGGGACTAGACTTCTACAGGTGTAAACCAATTCGCGTAATTCCTTCAAACCACATGATCTATACTAATGATATACTGCACGGGATTTAGCTAGATTAAAAATAAAAAAATATTAACATTTTTTTTTCTTTCGGTAGTGGTAAGCCGTCGTATCTAAACCACTTAATAAGGATTCAATAAAAAAAATAAGGGAGAGCCCCCGCTGCTGGCGACGGCACCCAAAAATAATGCCATTGGGAACCGGCGGTACATTAGTGGCCGGCAGCAGAGATTAAAAACGTCGGCTGCCGGCACCCAAAGTGGACATCGGTGGTGGTAATAAGTTGTTGGAAGTGCCTCCGGTGCCGGCGCCGGTTGCCATTACGAGTGCCGGCGCCGGCTTCCAAACTGGCTGCCGGCGCTGCACCGACTACATACACTGTTTTTTTACAACTTCAAGTCCTCTTCAAACTCTTCATGACACGATTATTCGTCACCCACTTTCATTTTCACAATAAAAACAACTGATAAACTTAAGGGGATATTTGTAAGGTTGTTTGGGTTTCCAAAGCAGAGTCGACGGAGTCCCGCACAGCGGGACTCCTATTTCTGTCTACAGGATTTAAAGTAACCTAATACGCAGGGGATGACGGCGGCTTCGTTCGCTCGCTTCGCTCGTTCACACTAGCCCCCGTCATCCCCTTCGAACCTAACCTATCTGTGTCGGGGTGCCCTAAGATAACAAGCTCGCTTCGCTCGCTCTAGAAATTAGTCGGTTGGAAGATAAGTTACAGTACTTGGCCGAAAATCTAACCTACCTTTCAACTAACATACTTATGGCAGCCGATGTTTTTAACCTCGGCTGCCTTGAAAATTTCGTCAAATTAGTAGTATTTATTTATTGGTTGATGGTTACGAATGTTAAAAAAAATAACTGCCATGGGTTTCTACTTCGTTCACCTACATAATACACTATTTTTTTCCAGATGGTAAAAAAAGTCATCCGGTATGTTAGGTACAAGGTTTCAATAAAAAGATAAGCAGATAAATGAATCACAGCGACACAGCTGGCGGGCGCAACTAGCGCATATCGTTCTGTGCAGTCAGTTAACAAGGAGCGCCAAAATTTCTCAGAAACAGAAAACAAGGTCTCATTTTTGAAACATTTTTGGTGAATCTTGAAAAAACCAGTGCTTGGTCAATCTGTTCATGAACGCGAATTCGTTTACACCTGTATTTATTTTAGTTATTTAACTAACTTACAAGTAAAAAAACATTTCCAAAACTCGACACCAACAAAATAGTACTGCTAAGTACCGAAAATAGTAAAAAAAACCACATGGTACTTTTGCTGACAGAACAATGCAATTAGCTAGGCTTGTTTGTGCAGTAATAAATATGGTATCTCGTGACATGTCGAGGGACCATAATTATACTGATTGTATCTACATACGTATAAATTCTTTGGAAAGTTTTCCGTGTTTAGATTTCTAGGGTTCCGTACCATAGGATCTAACGGAACCCTAGTGTCCGTGCTTCCGTTCACCCATCGGAGGTGTCTAACTTCGAAACGAAAAGAGATCGACTTTGATTTCACACACACCAATTATGCAAATCCTGGGTTTAAAGACGAAAATTGTATTTAAAGTCATAGAAAACTACTTGAAAAGGGCGCCATCACAGCTATGGATAGACCTATAGATACACAACTTTATTTTTAGTATATACAAAAACCGAGACACCCCAACAAGATTTTCATCAGAACTGCCTGAATGTGTGTTTTTATATTCTAAATAATTAGAAACAATAATACGTTTCAGGAAATGTATGAAACCTAGGAGCTGTATATAATTCCTAGAAAATGTATACAATGCCAAGCCAAATTTGACGACACATTTGGTGCAGTGGCTAAGCGATTGGCTTCTACGCTACGGGTCGTGGGTTCGATTCCCACACGGAACAAAAATTTGTATGGCCTACAGATGGTTGTTCCGGGTCTGGGCGTTTGTTTGTGAGATTTGTGTCTGTAAACGCACCCACGATACAAGAGAAATCTTAGTGTGGGGCAACGTTTAAAAAAAAAAAAAAAAAAAAAAAAAAAAATTAGGATATGTGTAAAATAATTTGTCAAAGGTTCTTTGATACATACATTTCCTAGGCATTGAATCCAATTCCTAAATGGTACTTACTAGAAAATTTATACAAATTAGCATTTTACTTGTAATTTGGGGCACCCCGACACGGATAGGTTAGGTTCGTAGGGGGTGACGGGGGCTAGAGTGAGCGAGCGAACGAAGCCCCTGTCATAACTTTCGTGTTAGTTTACTTTATACCCTGCAGACAGAAATAGGAGCCTTGCGCAGCGAGGCTTCGTCGACTCTGCTTTCGAAACCCAAACAACCTTACAATACTTACAAACATCAGCGGAGGCACACCCTTTTTTTATGAATGCTTACACTGTGTTTAATCTAAATAATCAGGTCACAATATGTAACATTAAAATATTTTAACACATATCCGATTGCTGTTTAGGAAATGTATACATAAAATTCCTAGGAAATGGGTATGACAAAATTTATTTCACACATTTGCTGTCGATTTTAGGCATTATATAAATTTCCTAGGAATTGTATACAACTAGTTTTTGCCCGCAGCTTCGCTTGCGTGAAATTTTGAACCCGTTAAGTGACGATTTTCCATACAAACTTTCATCCCCTATTTAACTCCCTTAGGGGTTGAATTTCGAAAAATCCTTCCTTATTCCTTGTCTATGTTATAAAGGGAACCTCTGTGCTAAATTTCAGCATTCTAGGTCCAATAGTTTGGGCTGGGCGTTGATGATTCTGTCAATCAGTCAGTCAGTCAGGACTTTTCTTTTTATACCCGTTTGAAAGTACCGGTGTTGATTATGCGGGCCCTATTATGAGCGCTAGTCGTCAAGGTCGTGGATGTAGACTCGTCAAGGTGTACATAGCAATTTTTATCTGTTTTACCACAAAGGCTGTGCATTTGGAGCTTGTGAGTGACTTGACGAGCCATAACTATTTATTAGCCTTGTATCGGTTCATTTCGCGAAGGGGTAAGCCAGTTCACATATACTCCGATAACGGTACTTCATTTGTTGGTGCGTATAACGAGATATCAAAATTTTTAAAAATAAATTCTAATGCTTTGAGTGAAAGCATAGCTAATGATGGAATCAAATTCCATTTCATTCCCGCGTATACTCCACATTTTGGCGGTCTCTGGGAAGCGGGTGTCAAATCGGCAAAATATCATTTACACCGAGTGTTGGGACAATGTAATTTAACTTTTGAGGAACTTAACACCACATTAGCCCAAATAGAGGCAATATTAAATTCACGCCCACTAACGCCGCTATCTTCAGACCCCGCCGATTGCACTCCATTGACACCAGGTCATTTCCTCGTCGGCCGGCCACTCACATCATTGCCACAGAAGAATTATGAAGACCAATCTGCAACCCATCTTAGTCGTTACCAACGTATTGAGCAACTCCGCCAACACTTCTGGACTAGATGGAGTAAAGAGTATGTTGCAGAGTTGCAGCAACGGACAAAGTGGCGTTCAAGCAAAGATGGCTTAAAGTTGGAGTCTTTGGTAGTCATCAAAGAGGAGAATCTTCCACCTCTGAAGTGGAGACTAGGAAGAGTCATCGCCGTACATCCAGGTACTGATGGAGTTGTTCGTGTGGCAGATATCAAGACCTCAACTGGAGTCATCCGCAGGGCCTTCAACAGGATATGCCCATTACCTGTCTCTTCAGAATCGGAGTCTGGTTGAAAGCACGACTTTCAACGCCCGGGGGCATGTTGGAGCGCCTACGCAATTAATCTTAGATTTAAGTGTTCTGTCCTATCTCAACTATTTTATTTATATGATGTGCTTGTACGCACATAATTCATGTGTCACTTCACAATTATTAAAAACTCATACAAGTCACATATGCCTGCTGCATTTTTATTTAAATCACGCTAATTTCCGCACAAGACCTATTCAGCGATATTCCACATAATATGGTAGGCGATTATTTTTTTGTTTCTCCCCCCTTTTCGTATTTCACGGCCAGCATTTTGGTTTTATAAAAACAAAACCTAGCCTGTAACCATCGCACTGCCTATTGTTCGGATTGTTCTCCATATTGATAATCCATTTTTGATACCAGCTCGAAACTGTAAGACGAAAAGTTACAACCTTCTGTGTGGCAGGGTACAATACGGCCAACGTATCTTGGCGAGTCTGAAGTTAGCTGATTAGCTGCGCAGTAGACAATTTCGTTTCTAAAAGATTCATTGCGCAGCCAAACAACTACCTTCAGACTCGCCAAGATATGTCGGCCGTATTGTAAGGTATCCGAAGTGAGTTTGCGGATTTCTAGGTATCACCCGGGCTGTCTCGGGCACCTCCTACTAGTATTGCCAAATCTGTTTTTCAAAATACCCGGACATTAATTTAAAAAAGCGAGATCTCTCTGGACGTAGAAATCCCGTGTCGCACAGTCGCCCATCATCCGACGCCCGCTCGAGTCGTGAACGTCCTATCTTCGCTGACAGATTATTTTTAAATCTTCTCTCGTGTCAGCACGAGCTATACGAAAATAGCTCATGCTGTGGTGTAAAGATTAGCCAGTCAGCAAGGTTGGTAGCGAGGCTGACTGCCCAGGGTGCGCCAGACGTACTTAAGTATCGTCACTCGTGGAGGCTCTTTTCATGCACCCATTTTTAAATTACCGCGCATAACACCTATTTAGATGAAATAACGGGATTTTCTCTGCGTCCCGCTTAGGGTACTGTTCGGACGCGTCCTGAGAGGGCTAAAAAACGGGTTGTCCCGCCAAAAGTGGGATTTCTGGCAACACTGCCTACTATTATCTAGGTCACTCCACTAACTATACCAGCACAGTTAATTTTAACTTACCCTATAGGGACAGTCGCGGACTTGAAGGGCCTTATTACAAAATATGGTTTAAACCAAGACTAAGGTAAACCCAGGTTTAAAATATATCCATCACTTTCTTATGTCATATCACAAAAAGAGACGGGGCTATTTTAAAACCTAGGTTTTTGTTAGACCATCTTTTGTAATAAGGGGGGAAATGTTTACCACCCTAAGGTCTAAAATTGCTTGCACATTAGTTTTTCATAAGGTCGCTCGGTCGCTCGCAAAGAATTGACAGGGCAAAAATATATTTTTCTTTCAACTACGTAGTAATGTTATCATTAATCACTACAAAACCGATCACAAAATACGTATTTTCTGCTTAGAAGCAAAACAGTGCAGAAATGTTGTATGAAATCTCATTACTGCACTGCAAACAGTGCAGAAATGTTGTATGAAATTTCATTACTGCACTGTTTTTCATTAATGCAGTTTTTTATTTAGATATAAATTTACCACAGAAATTTAATGTCTCCCGTTAAGTTTAATATTAAATGTATGCATTCTTAAGCATTAGATCAAAAAGATACTGGCTGAAAATAAAAATCGGCTGAATAAAGCCGAATTGGTGAAAAAAAAAAAATGGCGCGCATTTTGTACCATTGTAAAACTTTGATACTTCTTATTTAGCAAGAAAAGTTTAAAAAAATGGAAATAGATAGCGATATGAATTCAAGTCCAGAAAGTATAAAAACAGCTGCAAATGATTATTGTTAATAACCTTTTGCCGCAAAAGTCGCAGGATAACCTTGTTTTCATTACCTTGAGTTTTTATTTTGAGTAGGTATATTTTATCACGGTAGGTAAATTGGTAGTTGAAAGAAAAGTAGATTACGCACCTTGCTGAAGTGAGTGATTAATGCACTCGTGCTAATTTAGTACCAACATAACACTCGTGCATTAATGACTCACTTTGCGCTCGGTGCAACAATCTACTATTTCTTAATTGACATAAAAAGGTTAATTTAAAGAGGTTATATAGGTACTAGGTAGCATAGAAAAAGAAATCAACCTATTTATATTGCTTTCACGGTAACTTGATTAAGGGGATAGAACCTTTGTGGCATAGCCCCCCCCGCTGCCATTTTGATTTTTTTTCCAAGTTGCGGCGCACGATTACACTAACATACATGGGTAGAGGACACTTAGACAAACAAAAAATATCTGGGATATGGTGCCCTAAAGTGTCACGTTGCCGAGATATTTGGACTTAAAGATTTTTTTTCAAGATTGCAGCGCACTTTGTAACTGTTAAATATGGATAGAGAACACTCAAACAAACAAAAAATATTCAGAGAAATGGTGCCCTAAAGTGTCACGTTGCCGAGATATTTTGACTTGCAAAGTTTTTTTATTGCAGCGCACTTTGTAACTGGTAAATATGGGTAGAAGACAATCAAACAAATAAAAAATATTCAGAGATATGGTGCCCTAAAGTGTCACGTTACCGAGATATTGTATCGAGATAATCTTGAAAAAAAATATTTGAGTCCAAATATCTCGGTAACGTGACACTTTAGGGCACTATATCTCTGAATATTTTTGTGTGTTTGAGTGCCCTCTACCCACATATGTTAGTATCATCGTGCGCCGCAATTTGTAAAAGAAATGAAAATGGCGTCAGGGGATTATGCCAGCTTCCATAGAAAAATGTTCAAACCCCTTTATATTAACAGAATGAATATTTTGACTATCGTAATAATTATAGACGATAGGCTCAGTTGATTGAATAATTAAAATAAGGCTCATTATAGCCCAGTTGCCTTGCAAAAGGTCGGTCAGTCCTAAATTTTGGATATGTGTTATGGATATGTGTTCTTATAAAAATTACAAATTTTGTATCTTGAGTGACCTCGGCGCGCTCTGCCATCTTGGGTTAAAGAACCCAAAAATGAGTTTTTATTAAATAACTCCATATGGGTTTTATGCCAAAAATTATTCACAACAATTTTGTAGAAAATTAAATTCTTATTTTTCATTCCCGACTCAAAATCAGAGGTATTTTATAGGTTTGAAGCCCATGTCTGTCTTTCTGTTTGGCTGTCTATTTCTCTCTCTGTCTGTGTGTCTGTTTGTGGGCTTTTCATAAAAACACCTAACATAACACATCCAAAATTCAGGTCGACGGACCTATCGCAAGGTAAACCTCTTTTTCGCGACCCGGCTACTGGGCTATCATTGGTGACAAATAAACATTTATTTTCACTCATCCCATACCTGCTGGATTCATTATCACATCAGCACGTAATCGTCTATTGTTAAAGATATGCATGCTAATTGACTTAATCCTAATTACTTAAATCACAAGTATTTGAAATGTACATAATCACATTACAATAATTTGTCAAATTCTCGCTGAAATCTAACAAAGGAGATTGACCAAACACAGTATCGCTTTAAAGTAAAAGAGTATGGCTATAAAAATATACTCATAAATTATAAAATATTTTTTTAACTTCTCTTAGTTCACTCGGTCGAAATCGTATGTGGGGTTTAATATTTTGTATTTAATTAGTTATTTAATGGATTTTATTGCATCCTTTAAAATGGCGTATATTAGTGAAAGCAGTGTTGCCATTTTTAAAAACCTCCCCATAATCGATCGTATGGGATAGTCTATGGAAAGACGCTGAGTTTTAAAAATAATTTCAACCATGACATTTTTCCTCCTTATTAATATTATTATTTAACAGAATTAAAATAGTATGTTATTTCTTTAATTAACATATTTAACTGATATTACTTTACTTATTAAATCTTTCTTTAGTTGACAAATCACTTACGGTGAGGGTGATTTAGATTAACTGTTGGTAACACTGTCACGGCCAATGTGAAAGTTGTGTCTATGGTCATGAATTAAACTATTAAAAAGAAAAAAAAAATGTCAAAGGTGAGCTGTCAAAAGCTTCACTGTCAGTTTGTCTAACAAACAAAGCATCGTGTTGTTTTTATTTGATAATTGTTGTGTTTGTTGTGTTAATAAGTATCTTATCATTGCGTTGAGTCCGTGTCCAGTCGCGTCTTCAGATTCTTGCACAATTAAGAACTCTTTTGAAGACCATTGTATTGTTCCTGTGCTGGTGGTGTGGATTGTGTAGAACCGATTATGGTCCGTGTCCTCTGTGCAGTAAATCAACAAAGATTTTGTGGTGTCTAAGTTGGGCTCAATTTAGGTCTGTTGTGCCGCCGGCTCCGTTTTAAAACGACATATTTTATGAATATTATAATATAGACAAATAAAACTGTTTCATTGCTCTATTCAAGCATTTTTATTTTCTACTTCCTATATGTACAAACCTACATTCAGCATGACCTATGAAATATTATTAATTTGGGATCATTCATTGGTTTCTAGAATCTGTTTTCTGTTGTCATAAGTGAATTCAAATCATATTGTTGTAAAGGACTGTTTTTTTTGGTGAAATGTTTGTTACAAAACTAACCTCAAAACTGAACAGAAAATGAAAGAACAACAAAAACCCCACAAAATAAATTGATAATATTTATTTCCTATGAAAGTACGACATCACCCCTCTTTTATATCCAATTTATGCTACCATACAAACATTTTTGATGCGCAACGACGGTCAGAAGAAAAATGGGCATTCTTCTTTTATCGGTAGTTGAATCGAAGTCACATGTCTAGCAACTCCTATTGACATGTGTCATTTTAATCAACTTGTCGAGAAAACAATATAGTAAATTCAATCAAGTTCGCTCAATACAACTTTTGACTCTTAGAGCATATACAGATTATACAGGGTGTTAACGAATTCGTGTAATTCCTGAAAACCACATGATCTACTACTGGTGTAGACAGGCCCCGCACGGGATTTAGCTTGATTAAAAATAAAAAAACAAAATTCTTTTTTTTCATGCGGCTTTGTTACCCATCGTATCTAAACCATCTAATAAGGATTCAGTAAAACAATAAGTTTTTTTTTTTGCAAAAAATTCATTTTATTGGTGTGAACATTTTGATGCCACGCATAAATTAATGAAAGTACGGCGACACGGCTGACAGGAACGACTAACGCGGTATCGCTCTTTGCAGTCAGATACGCAAGACTCTAAAAAGACTCAAAAATTGAATACAAAAAAAAAACTTCATTTTTTTTGTTTGGTTTTCGAAAATTCCCATTTATGGTTAATCTGTGTCACCAGTAGATCACGCGGTTTGATGGAATTACACGATTTAGTTAACACCCTGCAGTTTTGACTTAGGAGTTCATAACATCAAAAAGTGGTAGCCTTTTTGCTAGAATCGACGCTTCACAATTTTAAAAACGAATGGTGTAAGTTGATATGACATCTTGAACCTTATTGCGCACAGTGTGACAAGGAATTGAATTTGAAATCTGATAAACATTTCTAGTCCGCGGTTGTACACATTTACAGAACAGATATTTGCTTTCGAATTAAGAAATGGACACGTGCCAGAAATAAAAGTTACCAATACTTCTCACAAAATATATTTAATACAATACAATACATTTATTCGCCACAAGATATCGTATACAAGGATATTTACAAAATTGTTATAAGTCCGTCATATCTAGCCATTTCACAGGCATGCGAATTTTTAAAATTGTTTTCATTACAATAATCAATTATTTAAATACTACTGTTTACATTATTACCTATTTATTACATTAATTAATTATTTCAAAAATTATATAATATATTATCATAGCCATGTCACAATCAATATTAAGTTATACATTTCACAATATTATCAAATTATTAGGATTTATTTGCAAAAAAGTCTTCAATAGTGTAGAAAGAATGGACTGTAAGCCATTTTTTTAAATGTCTCTTCATTTGCATTACTGGTAGTTCTCTAATGGATTTGGGGACTGTATTAAATATTTTAATGCACATTATAAACGTTTTTTTTTTGAAAAATGTTGTCTTACATGCTGGCATCAGCAATCGGGTTGGATCTCTTTTACCAATAATAGAATTATTATAAGCGCTAATGAATTGACTTGGATTCTTTTTTACAAACACGCAGACATCGATTATGTATAATCCAACCAAAGTTAAAATATTATTGTTTTTGAATAAAGGTTTGCATGTCTCAAGTGGCCCTACATCACACAAAGCCCTTACATATTTTTTTTGGCTTATGAAAGCTCTGTTTATGTCTGTGGAGTTTCCCCACAGTATCAATCCATACCTTAATACGGATTCAACATATCCATAATATGCAGTAAGCGCTGCACTTTGACCCGCTAAACGTTGGAGTCTACGGAGCGCATAAACAAATCTATTTAACTTAGTACATACGTTCTTTACATGTTGCTTCCAATTACAGTGTTGATCTATTGTAATACCTAGAAATTTTGTATCCATAGCTTCTTCGAGACTTTCACCTTCATATGTGATGTTTAACGTTGGACGATGCGCCTTATAATTAGAAAATTGTATAAATTTTGTTTTAGATACATTTGCACGGAGATTATTTGCTGCTAACCAGGACATTACTGATTCTATAGTTGCATTTATTGTATCCTGGAATGTACACGAATTATTATCTATGTCAGGTATTATTATTGACAAGTCATTGGCAAATAAGATAGACTGATGCTTTATTACATCGGGTAGATCGTTAACATATAATAAAAATAAAAGGGGGCCTAGCACGCTCCCCTGTGGTACTCCGAAACTATTTATAACAAAAGGGGATCTGTATGATGTCATATTTAATTTATCGTCTTTTCTCGCTATCTCAACACATTGCTGACGATTTGACAAATAGCTTGTGATCCATTGAAGTGCAGGTCCTCGAATTCCGTATCTTTCGCATTTATCTAATAGGATATCATGATTCACACAATCAAATGCCTTCGACATATCGAAAAATATAGCAACCACTGGTACCTTCTTATTAATGAACTCAGTTACTCGATGTATCAGTGAGAATGCTGCATGGGTGGTGGATTTATCCTTCTGGAAACCGTTTTGTTCTTTTCTGAGTATACCGTGTTTAGTTAAGAAACTGTTTATTCGAGTATGCATTTCTCTTTCAAAGATTTTAGAAAAAATGGGAATCAAGGTTATAAGTCTGTAATTATTGAGATCATGGGTATCATCTTTCTTATGCAACGGCTTTACTATGGAAATTTTTAATTTGTCAGGAAACAAACCCCTTTCAAAAGACAGATTTATAAGATAGGTCATAATAGGTGCAATAACATGAACACAACTTTTTAACACATGTGTGGAAATGGAATCATAGCCCACTGATGTTGTGTTATTAAGCCACATTATATGCTTTATAACTTCACTATCCGAACACGGTCTTAGAAAAAAGCTGTGTTCTATGTGATCAATTTTTGGTTTTTGGTCAAATTGAGTATTTGTATTAGGAATATTAGCTGTATTTACAAAGAAATCATTAAATTTGGTAGCAATGTCAAAGAACCCAATGGCTTGGCACGTGACGATGGTAAGAGACCAGATGGCATGTCATTGGTACCATGGAAGATGGGTAGGCCTCTGGTATGGGACGCAACGTGCGTCGATACCCTTGCACCATCCCACCTTCCTAGCTCGGCAGGCTGTGCTGGCGCTGCTGCTGCAGCTGCGGAGGCCCTCAAGCGGCGAAAATATAATAACTTCATCAGTAATTATATTTTCGAGCCGTTTGGGGTCGAAACACTCGGGTCGTGGGGTCCGAGTGCCCGACTTCTATATAGAGAGGTTGCAAGGCGGCTGGTCGACGCTTCCCGTGACCCGAAGGCTGGCCTCTACTTTGGCCAAAGGATTAGCATTGCCATACAACGTGGCAATGCTGCCAGCCTTCTGGGCACGTTACCAGTGGACAGCGATGCGGAGGAATATTTCGATGCCATATTTTAGTTTATAGTTTTATTAGGATATATTTTTCGTTATTTGTATATTTTTGTTTGTAATTATGTAAATGTGTGTAAATAACTATGTAATCTCTTGAAATAAATATAGCTACAATTGTTTTAGTTATGTCAAATGGTTGGATTATTTTGGTTTCATTAAAATTTATATAGTCAATGTTTCTCGGTTGAGTGTTATTATACTCACTATTTTTAATTATGTCCCATGTGGTTTTACATTTATTTTTAGATTTATATAAAAGATTATTATTTAATTTCTTTTTAGACCATACAATGCAAGATTTTAAAAGTTTTGAATATTTTGTATATTTTGTTTTATTTTTTATATTTTTGTTATTATAGTAATTATACCTTAATTTTCTTTTATTTTTACTCGAGATTTTAATCCCCTTAGTTATCCATTTTGGGGCCATGGTATTCAATTTAACTTTAATTTTTTGAAGTGGGAAACAGATATTGTAAAATAAGGTAAATAGGTCGTGAAATTTGCTAAAAGTAGTATTAAAATCAATGTCATCAACTTCACTTTCCCAAGAAACACACTTCAAACATTCCTCGAATTTTTTAATATTATCGGTGCAGTAATTTCTTTTTGTAATAAACCCGTACTTTGTTATATCTTTTACGTTACTTACAGGAAAGCTAAGAGTCTGACTAGTGTCATGGTCTGATAAGTTAAATGGATGTAAAGTACCGCTTGCTCCTTTAATATTACTTGCTATGTGATCGATACAAGCACGCTGACGTGTTGGTTGTTTAATATGGAGTTCGAGGTTATAGTTGTACAGAAGATGTTTTAAATCATTTGTTATATTATTATTCTTAAGTGTGTCTATATTTAGGTCACCGCATAAAACAACTTTCCATCCATTACGACTCGCTAATATTTTGTAAAGAAGACCATCTAATCTATTCAAAAATGTAGGTATATTTGAACTCGGTATCCTATATACACAGATAATTATGCATTTGTAGCACGGTACTTCTATTCCGCAACATTCAAACGCTTTTTCTATAGACATGTCATTACACAATTGAATTACTTTAGAATCAACAGTTTTTTCTGTAAGGATGCAAACTCCACCACGTCGTTCTTTTGTACGGCAGAATGCCGATGCTACAACAAAATTCTTGAACACAATATTTAGTTCATCTCCTCTCTTTACAAATGTTTCACTGAGGCAAATGAAGACTATATGAATACCTTTTTCTGTTAATTCATTAATACAGATTTCTATGCCATTAATTTTGTTTAGAAGTCCTGTTATATTTTGGTGTAGCAAAGTTATTGTTTCGTGGTATTCATAGCTGTTGTGGTTGTGATCGAAAAAAAAATGGGGATGAATTTGTGTTTCTTGTAGTTTCTTTTTGCAGTTGACAATTTTTATTTTTATTTTGCAGTTTTGTAAAATAATAAGGGATGGTACCAATTTTATGTTGTGACTGTGATGGGACAGGAAGTGTTTTACAGCGATTCTGAACTAAGTTTTTTATGTTTTTAATGTACTCATTTTCATAAAATTGAGTAATCGTAATCGTTGTCTTTTTCGAAGCTTACAAAAAATCGTACGCAGGCCATCTTCTCTTCCCCGTACACCAACAACACATTCACGTCATACGTGCCATATATGCCAACGTTTTGAATTTGTGCGTAGTCCAACACGAATTCGTTTATTTCAAGGTTGCCCTAGAAAGAAAATGTATGAAATAATCAATCAAGAATGCTAAACAGGGGTGTTGTGTGGATTCACATTACAGAATGTAAACGAATCCGTGTAATGCATTAAAACCACAATTGATCTATTACTGGCTATACCCAAATAACTCTTTTTTTTTAATTCTCTTCGTTAAATCCTCATGGATACCCTTCTCCCGGGGAAGGCGAAGGGTTATGCCGGACTCTTACCGGCTAAAAACCCACAGTGTTCCTTCTCCTGACCCTTGGCTGGGGTCACGGGATTTGCAGCTGCATGCACTGTGACCCCGGCAGGCCTCGGTCCGCCAGCCCCTGGCAGACCTCTCCTCCTGTGGGGCCTTGCCCCACGTCCTCCTGAGAGGTGCACACGGAACACTGCGCGCCGCCTTCTCGGGCCTGTTACTGGTCGGGCGACGGGTCCCCAAACCCGTCGCCCTCAGGCCACACACTAGGGTGGCCGGAGATCGTCACGCGCCCTCCGGCGGCGCCCGGTGCGTCTGGCGGCGGGAAGGGAGAGTGGCCATCGCTTCTCTCTCCCTCTCCGCTGCCTCTTTGGTTGCCATCACCCCAGGTGACGGCTTCCCACGCACTCTCGTTCCCAACCATGGACAGAACCACGGCTGGAAGCGAGAGGTCACCACCGACTGCCGCGACCAGTCCACGGCGCTGTGTCGCCCACGCAGGGCACGTCTGCAGCGTGTGCAGCGCCGTGACCTCAGGGCAGTCGACGCAGTGGTGACATCCGGGCGTCTGCTCACGGCCTATACGACACAGGTACTTCCCGAAACATCCATGTCCCGAGAGCACCTGCGTCAGCCGGAAGCTGAGGGCGCCATGCCGCCTCTCCAGCCACTCTTCCATTACAGGTCTTACCGCCGCTATTACGGCGTGCCTATCCTGTTAACCTGTACTGGATTTAGTTTGATTAAAAATAAAAAATCTGTTCTTTTTTTTTTGCGGTATCTGTAAATGTGTAAGAAAAAGCTTTATGTCTACGGACGTATGTAACCGACGTCGTTCGCCTCGATAATGAGCCGATTCCGCGTCGATAAGTAGGGAGACCCGAAGTGTAATTTTCTTACAATTTGATCTTTTCGCAGATATTTACGTTTAAGGAAAATTGATCTTATCTAGGCTGCCTGAAAGTCGATTATATCTCACACTTGGCAGTTGACAGACGATTTCAACCACTTGTAATAATTCTAAGATTATAATTACCGCTGGTATAGGGCATTCTGGAGGATCAACACCACCCTTAGCGAGGAGTACCTCCCAATTTCTTCCTATATATTTACTGGCGAATTCACATATATTACTGTCGGCTATAGTAGAATGAAACTTAAAGCCGCCGTCCAATTTCTGGTGCACGAGTAGTTCTATCTGAAATGAAATCGTTAGTTTAAATGTTTTTTTTCTTTCAACTACGTAGTAATGTTATCATTAATCACTACAAAACCGATCACAAAGGACGTATTTTCTGCTTAGAACCAAAACAGTGCAGAAATGTTGTATGAAATCTCATTACTGCACTGTTTTATACTAATGCACTGTTTTTATTTAGATATAAAGGAGATGTTTGATTTTGGGCCACCACTACAGTATATAGAAAAATAGGAAAAAAATAGGGGATTACCATAAAAATACAAATAAATTAATTTGAAGAAGAGTACAATTGTACTGGAATTATTATTTGGGGACGTTTTTTAATATGTTAACTCTTTTTTTCTGGTAGCCATGACAGTTGTGTTTGACATTAACATGAGTTTGACAACTTTGACAGTCCTAGGTTTCGTGATGTGTCTGTGACACAATCGAGTACAACACTTATATTTCTATTTCATTATAATTTTAACGAAATCCAAGTATTTTCGTCTATAAACAACGTAGATAGGTTATGTAAGTACACAAGAAATAAACACTATGGGGTCAATGACATGTCAACAGTTGTCAAAATGACATTTCACATAATTTCGATCCACCATATTTTTATGTGTTGTGTTGCTCTCCTTGAGCAATTTAACTGGAATGTACAATTAAACAAAGTAAAATTATAGAAAATTAACATTAAAAAACGGTTACTTTATTGTATAGCTATATTTCCATTCAGTGTACATGGTGCTGGCCCAGGCTCCATACATTTCTGAAACATCTCCTTTACCACAGAGGATAAATGTCTCCCATTAAGTTTAATATTAAATCTTAGAGCATTATGCTCTAAGTATTTAATGTATGCATTAGATCAAAAAGACACTGGCTGAAAATAAAAATCGGCTGAATAAACCCGACATGGTGAAAAAAAAAAAACAAATGGCGCGCATGTTGTGCCAAATTATGTTGTAAAATTTTGATGCTGCTTAATTAGCAAGAAAAGTTTAAAAAAATGGAAATAGATCAAATAGACAGCGATAGCGATATGAATTCAACTCCAGAAAGTATAAAAACAGCTGCAAATGAAATTGTTAATAACCTTTTGTCGCAAAAGTCGCGGGATAACTTTGTTTTCATTAACTTGAGTTTTTATTTTGAGTAGGTATATTTTATCACGGTAGGTAGATTGGTAGTTGAAAGAAAAGTAGATTACGCACCTTGCTAAAGTGAGTAATTAATGCATTCGTGCTAATTTAGTGACCTCGCTTGCGCTCGGGCACCAACATAACACTCGTGCATTAATAACTCACTTTGCGCTCGGTGCAACAATCTACTATTTCTACACCAAGCAGACTTGTTCCCTACAAATAATGCCAGCAATGTCAAAACAATGAGCAACCGAAGTCTTCTTTTGCGCTCATAATAACAAAAAATAGGGATTACTTTGTTCTCCGTATAGTGTAGTTACTCCGTGTGGTGCCGGACGTAAAGAATAGCACTACCTTATCTCTTCCCACGGGTGTCATAAAAGGCGACTAAAGGATTCACTAGAGGATGGGCAGCTGCGTTCTCTGAGTACTTAACAACCATACTGCGATCGCCAACCCACCTGCCAAGCGTGGCGATTAAGGCAACCCCCCCCCCCCCCCCCCCCAACATGTTTCCGATGCTTGGGAGAGGCTTATGTCCAGCAGTGGACGTCTTTCGGCTGAATCATCGTCATCATACTTTGTTTTGTTCTCATAAAACATGTCGGAGGAGGTCATATAATTCATATTTTTGTGACCACAAGCGGAGTTTTGCGAATATTCGGGTAATAACACGTACACACGGTCAGATATCAAGCTATACATTTCCAGTATTAACCTGACCTCTCATTGTAGGGAAAGCTTATACAATGCGAGATCAGCTAATACTGGAATTGCTTGATATGTAGTCTAATAATTTCGCGAAACCTCGAACCTCTAGTGTTTTGGTGAAATAACGTAACTCTATTCCCCAAAGGGTAAGGCAGAGGTGTATAGTATACTCATTTCCGTCGTTATGTCTATGTCCCATGTAATAGGGGGTGAGCCATCAACAGGGCACAAATCCAAACTCCGGGCTGCTACTGAGAAATTCTACACAAAATCCTAATAACACTTTGCCCAACCTGGGGATCGAACCCAGGACC
The DNA here is from genome assembly GCA_905220435.1 of Amphipyra tragopoginis. Classification (NCBI taxonomy): domain Eukaryota; kingdom Metazoa; phylum Arthropoda; class Insecta; order Lepidoptera; family Noctuidae; genus Amphipyra; species Amphipyra tragopoginis. Next base: position 9,121,381 of record HG991998.1, read on the forward strand.
ACAAGCTCACGTATTCGCGCTTGCGATCACTAGACCAACGGAGCAGTTCGTGAAATTAGTCTAAACTAATCGCGATCTTTCGCCGACAAAAATATTATATTCAGGCGCAGCGCAGACGACGCACTTTTTGTCCGGCGGACTGCTGCGCACAACAATGAACATGGTTCGTAGTTGTTGCCCGTCGCGAAATTCGACACGGACTCAACGCACACGACGGTCATTTTGTCTGTAGTTGTCGTTAGAACTCTAGTGTCTTCACTGGCAACCACTACAGGCCACGTTCATTGTTGTGCGCGGCAGTCCGTCGGACAAAAAGTGCGTCGTCTGCGCTGCGCCTTAGATGTGTGGAGGAACTAGTTGTGGTATTCCTCCAACCAAAGGGAGGATCCTCCAACCAGGCGAAGTCTTGTGCCTGGCGGGCTACTGCCCAACGGTTGATGTTGGGAAGTTGTATATACAGCATGTAAGGGTAGACACCGTTATCACTCAAACCATGGGTAGTTGACTCAAACATAAAAACATAGGAAAGAGTAAAAAAAAAAAAATATACGCGCGAGAAATGAGCGGCGCGGCGGCGCTACGACGCGGCGTACACACACTCGCTAACGAGACAGCTGACTGACTGAGGTAGCAAACTATTCGGGGCCGTCTGTCGGGCCACGCGGCGAGTTCGCCGCGCCTGCTCCCGTAGCTTGTTGCCCCTGCGCATAGGGTGAAATGCTTTTGAGGAAAAACGAAAATTTTATAAAAAAAAAGTTTATTATTTTTCATTGATGTTACGTTCTAAAATGAAACCAAACCACTGGTTTCAAGGATAACGGTGTTTACCCTTACAGCCTGCATACTATCTGCGTGTTAAATCTTGATATCGCGATGTAGGCTTGAATAGTTCGCATGTGGCGTGGATAGATGGCGCCACAGATTTATGGCGATGATAATGTTTGTTGTTGGAGGGGGAGTCATGGATAATTAAGCACCGGGCGGATCATACGATTTGCTTTCGGTCAGTCCATGGAATGGATGAGCGTTCGTAACACATCGAGACCCCTCCGTGCCTCGGAGAGCACGTTAGACCGTCAATCGCGTATGACAGTCGTTACAAGTAGTCAGAAAATGTGCATCTGAACTGAGGGATAAAATTTTAAATCCTTGCAAAACAAAAAGACAGAATTAGTAAAAAAAAAAACCTGATGGGATACTCCAAAATTTTGTTAAACGCGATTTAATGATGAATGAATATACCGAAATGCGAGTAATGTAACCTATGTAATAATTTGTTAAGAATTTGTTAAAACTTTTAACAAATTCCCAGCTCAAGTCCGAAAGTCTGACAACCGGTAAACTTAGGATATTGGCGTCTCAGTAACTGGGTTGCAGAGGTCTGATAGCAATCGCTCCGTGTAAAATACTGGTATTTAGCCGCACCTGATTTTCCACCTCATCTCAGCAGGAAGTGCGCACCGCTGGCTATTGGTCAATAAAATTAATATTGCCAGTTTTTGATTTTGATTTGCTGTCACAAATTAAAAGCACTTTTATGTCTTTTGTTTTTAATATATTTTTATAGTTTATCACAATGCATGCATTATTTATCAACACATTTTAAAAACACTATCCATTTAAACAAATAATAAAATATATATTTAAAATTACCTTCGTCCGTGTGTCACTGCAAGGGTACCAACTGAAAATCAGCGCTGGGTGTTTGACGGTGACCCTTTCATGCCGAAATGGGCATGATCGACAGCATAAAATATGTGTGTTTGATTCTTTGATATTTTGGTTTTTATGTTTTTATTGTTTATGCTGTTATTGTGTCCTTAGCTGAATAAATTTATTTTCTTTCTTTCTTTCTGATTAGACTGGAAGCTGATCCCAACATAGTTGGGAAAAAGCGAGGCAGAGCAAGATAATACTCATTAACTTATAAACACACGCCTGTTTTCCCCGAAGGGTTGGCAGAGGTGTATAGTACACACACATTTCGCCGACAATAATGTTTAGTATTTGGCGTTTAAGCGCCAATGAATATTTATTTCAATTGTGGAGGAACGAGGCATGGTGTTAACCAGACGGGTCGTATGCCTTGCGGGCTACTGCCCAAAGGTAGTTTTTTTTCTTCTGTTGATCTTCCTTGTGGACCCCTTCTTCGTAACCGGGCAGTTATTGGCGAGACCTAAAGGGTCTCCAGCCAATGGTGGGGAAGTAAAATACTTGACTTTTTTTTTCGTGCGAAAATCTTCATCGATACCCTCCGCCCGGGGAAAGCGAAGGGTTATGCCGGACTCTTACCGGCTAAAAACCCACGGTGTTCCTTCTCCTAACCCTTAGCCGGGGTCACGGGATTCGCAGCTGCATGCACCGCAACCCCGGCAGGCCTCGGTCCGCCAGCCCCTGGCAGACCTCTCCTTCTGTGGGGTCTCGCCCCACGTCCTCCTGAGAGGCGCGCGTGGAACACGGCGCGCCGCTTTCTCGGGCCTGTTACTGATCAGGCGACGGGTCCCCTAAACCCGCCGCCCGCAGGCCACACACTAGGGTGGCCGGAGGTCGTCTCGCGCCCTCCGGCGCTTAGTGCGTCTGGCGCGGGAAGGGAGAGTGGCAGTCGCCTCTCTCTCCCTCTCCGCTCGCTCCTTGGTCACCATCACCTCCTCGCAAAAGGAGGCGACGGCTTCCCACGCACTCTCGCTCCCAACCACTTGTACACATCATGACTACCTGCAACAGAGCACTAAGGGCGACCCCTAGTGGGACTCGGACCTCGGCTTAGGGCGTTGCTGGCGGGGGTTTGGGGAGGAGGGGAGACAGCTTGATGATGGCTGAATTATCGGTGGGAACCCAACGGTTGATTTGGGCGGTTGATTATATGCTATCCGTGTGTCACATCTTGATATCGCGATGTAGGATTTTGATGTGACGTCATCTTTGCGAGTTGTCGTTAATATCGCTGTCGTCTGGTACACCTCTGCAGTGTTGCGTACTTCGCATGTGGCGTGATAGGTGTCGCCACACAATAAATAATTAAATGCTTTATTTTATGCGCACGGCAGTGTATAGCCAAGTTCGGAAACTTACTCCATACGTAGAATCGATTTGTCTGTCGAGGTTAGCGTTGATGTTAAAACAGTCGTGGGTTCGGTTGATCTTCTTGCGAATGAATTCTACATTCACACAATACTGATCGGGATCTTCACACTGCTGTACGTTTTCCACGAACCATCGCCCTGGGCCCTGTATATTTTAAGGATAACATTTAAAACAATAACACTGAGTTGCAAGAAAGATACCATTAGGTGATCATTAACTAATCCGTTATTCAGAATAATGTTTCCATTAAATTAATGGCCATTGCATGAACAATAATTAGGTCGTAGTTCGTTCTTCATTTACTAATTATCATATATTGAAATCAGGGGGAGTTTGACACATCAAAAATTAATTTTAATGGATAGTTAATCATTCCATTAAATCTAGCTTCTTGCAATGGACAGAAGAGGTTAATGGAGCATTAACATTCTAATGAGAGCATTAAAATTTAATGGACCTTTCTTGCAACTGAGTGTAAACAAGTCAGAAGCCCGAAAGTTTGACATCTGGTCTAACCTTAGAATATCGGCATTGCCCAGTGACTGGGTTGCGGAGGTCTGATGGCAGTCGCTCCGTGTAAAATACGTATTCAGTCGCATCAGGGGGCCTACTCCGTAAGTCCGTCAACGAAGTTAGTCGCCCGTCCGAAAGTAGCCCGAAACGTAGGAGTGAACAAAACAAGTGTCAAGTTCAACTTTTTGGACGGGCAAAAACACATCGGTAGCAGGGACAACTGTTAAATTGTGTTGTCATTCATTCCTAGTCCGGACCCCGAAATAATCGTATGTCCGAAGGTGATAGGGAGTAGGAAACGCTCGTAACTAACGCCGAAACCGCGGATTTCGTGCTTAGGGAGTAGACCCCCAGGTTGGAGTGGAAGCTGACCTCGATATGGTTGATAAAAAGCTTGGCAGAGGAAGAAGAACATTTAAAACAATGTGTTTGTGTAGTTTTTGGAACTAGACTTCTTTAAGGCCGTTTATCCAAAATACTTTGAAGACTGGGGCCTAATTCTCCTAAAATAAATCTTGATAAATCACAACCGAACCAAGGCCGAACCGTTCATTCAGACAGTTCTCAATTTCAAAAGCTATCAAATTGTTTGACACAAAAAACAAAATCAATCATTTTGAAAGTTTTCGAAAACAAAAACTGACTGACGATTGTGGTTCAATTGCGTTTGGAACAATTTATTTTAGGAGAATTAGGCCCCTGGTCAAAAATGACCCAAAATTTCATAACGCCCGGCGCTAAAGAAATGTATCTCAGTTTATGCAACACAAAACAAATTGAAATTTTGTACGTACAACATTTTAGGCAAGTGTATTGTAGAAATTTTCGAACACCAAAAAACAACACTTGACATCCTAGGTTAGAAGTTTTACGGCCGTTTTCAATAACCTATCTATCGGCGGTTTCGCCTACTAGAGATAGAAATTTGACATAAGCTCCATAGAAGTAATGTCAAATTTCTATCTGTAGTAAGGCAAACCGCCGATAGATAGGATATTGAAAATGGCGGGCTCCGTTTGGGTCCGAAACTAGTCGGGCAATCCCGAAAAAATGCACGTGAGTAAACCGTAAATAATCATAAATATGAATGTGTCTCACGAAAGTTATACTTAATACAAAAACTTGTCTAAAATGTTGTACCTGTGCGAAATATGTTGTGTGTTGACAGAATTAATGTTTTTTTTCTGAAGTGGCGCCACTTTCGCGGCTCTAATTGCCTTAAAGCGAATATTGGTTGCCGACTTCCACACAGACGGAGTTGCGTGCACAGCCACTTTGGCATAGCTTTTGTTAATAATGAACCTTAGGCCTCGTTCAGGGAGACGCGGGGGGTTGCGCGGCCCTTTACGCGTTTTCTCTGTTCACGGAGAAGCGGCACGTGAAGCGGCAGGTGGGGCCCGCGGCGCCAGCCGCAGCGTTGCACGCACAAATACAAACATATGGTACTGTGTAGTTCCGTTTATGAAGACGCGGGGCGTCGTGCGGTGCGTGCTGCGGTGCGTGGGGAATGACGGTGTCTGCCGCGGCCTGTGCAGCGGACACCGCAGCTTCCGCTTTTGGCAGTCTTCTTTGGACATCTCACAACGCAGACGTGTCGTTACAATGGAGTACGACATATTTACTAGAAGATAATTGCAGCATACAACAAGCTCGCTCGCCTTCGATGCCAAAAACAAACTGACACACGCGTACGCGGGGTACACTGCGGATAGGGTTGCCATCTCTAAAATTTGGCAACCAGGACAAGACGCGTGAAAACCCCGGATTTTAGAGCCCAGAACCCGGACATGTCAACAGGTTTTTTTTAAACGTAGTCAGTGTAATAAAAACAGTTGTTTAGCGAGTCGGTTCGTTGGTCAGCGCGTGTGTCGCGGGCGGCCCAAAACTTTACATTTTTAAACCCGGACTACATATGAAGTCCTGCCCGGACGCTCCCCGGATGCCCTCTAAACTAGGACAAATCCGGGGAAACCCAGACGGATGGCAACCCTAACTGCGGACAACGCGACGGTGGCAGCCGCGGAACACGCGGCGGCGGCCGCCGCGTGCCACGCTGCGTGTAGAGTCTGGCCAACGAAAGAAGACACTCGAATTATTTGCAAACTTTTATATGGCAACGATTTTTCAACAAAAACATTTATTTCTAAAGTGTCAAATTAGGTTATTTCATACAAATTGGGGTTGCCATGCAGAGATTTTTTTTTAAATTTGCCGCGCTTTTTCTGTGTCTTCTTTCGTTTGCCAGACTCTAGCGCTCAATATCAAACAAAACGCGCGTGATGACGCTTCTCTATGAACGCTCTCATATATTACCATAATAATATTTATGTTTGATAAGACCGCGCGACGCGAAGCCGGACGCGCCGCGCAACGCCCCGCGTCTTCCTGAACGAGGCCTTAGAAACAAGCCGTATTAATGGAGAGCTTGGTTTGGTAAGTGATCGTATCAAAACTACGTACCGGGTAGGGTTGCCAACTCTTTTTCGGTCAAAAATAGTAGTTCTAAAATGATTACCCACAAAAATATAGTAGCTAACGAAAGGATGAAAAAAAATAGTAGGTTTCAGAATAGCTAGTTTATGTCTTAAGAATATTTTTTTATAAATTAACTTCAAAAGTAGGTAGCTAGTTACCAAAACACATACTCGAGAGCTCGAAAATCAAAATTGCCAATCGGTCAAAGTCAACGTAATTGTCAATTTGACATACCAGAATCGTTCAGAAATAGATATTGACGTTTCGTTTTACGCTTACACATTTTGAAACGAATATTGTTGCTTTGAGTTTGATGCCTTTAAAATATAGTAGTTTCGCCTACTATATTTTTTTTTCAAAAATATTGTATGCGGGCCTCTAATATAGTAGGATACTATATTATATAGTAGGGTTGGCAACCCTAGTACCGGGTGACTTTTATACCGTCTGGAAAACAATTGGGTATAATAGCTGAACGGAGTAGAAGGCTTTGGCATAGTTCTCTCTTCTTTTTATATCACTTTTTTTTTAAATTAGATATCTATAGTTAAATACTATAGAAACTCAAATCATACGCAGATGTGTGTGAATTGAATTTAGATATTATGTAATTCATTTATTTACTTCAAAATTTCTGTTTTTATTGATTAAGGGCCGATTTTTTAATCGTCAGATATCTTTTATCTGAGGAATAAATATGGCAGTTTGACATATTTTCTGTACAAAAGCTGTCAAAACGTCAAAATTATTCTTCAAATAAAAGATAACTGACGATTGAAAAATCGGCCCTTAGTATGAAAATTTACGTCATATTAGTAGTATTTATTGATGGATAAATATTATAAGCGTATTTAAAAAAAAACTACGATAGCGTAGTTTTTTTAAACCCATGGGGGTTTCTACTCCGTTCACCCACTATACCATGTTTTTATTTATCAACCGATGAATGAATCACAGCGACACAGCTAGCGGGTGCAACTAGCGCAATATCGTTCTGTGCAGTCAGTTAACAAGGGGCGCTAAAATTATTCAGAAACAGAAAGCAAGGTTTCATTTATGAAACATTTTTTTTTGGTGAAACTTTAAAAAACCAGTGCTTGGTCAGTCTGTGTCACAAATACACACATCAAAAGTGTCTAGGGATCAACATATATTTTTGCAATAACTTTTCTCCTGATTGATATTAATTAAAATTGTCTTTAAGGATTCATCAAATAAAGTGTTTTCGTTTGTCACAGTAACGATAAACCAAGTCACCTTTGCATTAATAAAGAAATTTGCCATTTTCCTAATAAAGGGATTTTTGACATTTGAACCACTAACACAAAAGTTCGAAAAAAAGACTGAAATAACAGTTTTCTTTAAAATTTTATTGGGTAACTTAAACAATTAATAATCCGTGTTTCTACCGCGAACACTAACAACACAAGAACATCGGTTTGGCATACTCAAAATGAGTTCATCCAAATCACGCTGTGGAATGGCCGCCCATGTTCGTTGCAACAACAAAAAAAGGTCTTCTTGCGACTGGATACCCTCCATATTCGGCAGAGCTCTTCTCTGTAGCATATCCCATGCATGCTCAATCGGGTTCAAGTCTGGCGACTGAGCAGGCCAGGGCAGGACATTGATGTTAGCTGCGGCGAGAGTCTATCTTACAACTCTTGCGGTGTGCGGTCGTGCATTATCATGCATTAACTGAAATAAGGGACCGATTTGCGCTTGTAGAGGAACGATGACGTCTGATACAATCGTCTCAGCATAAATTTGAGCGTTGAGGTTGCCTCTGATCCAAATCAACTCAGTTCTTCCGCCGATCCAAATACCCGCCCATACCATGATGGTTCCACCACTATAAGGATGGACTTCCTGGCAGGATTTTAATCGCTGTTGGCGTCCAGGGGTTCTCCAGTGTCGTATACGTCTTGTATCCGGTCTCATACCAAAACGAGACTCATCAGAAAAGCACACGAAACGCCATTGTTCTTCTGCCCAATTTCTGTGTCCAAGAGCCCATTGATATCGAATCCTACGATTGTGCATTGCTATAGGTGGTACCCGTAGCGGTCTTCGGGAATGAAGGTTCACTTCATGCAAGCGGTTTCTGACTGTTTGGTCGCTAATTAAGTTCCCTGAAGAGTGATGAAGCCTCACGGCTAACATCATGGCGGTTATTGTTGGAGCTCTTCGAGTTAAGATTTGAATGTATCGGTCTTGTCTCCGTGTGGTGCAGCGATACCGTCCTCCATGGCGTTCAGCCACGGTACCAGTGCTTCGGTAACGTGTCCAAAGTCGACTGATAACACTCTGACTTGTATTCAGAGCTAAAGCCACAGTACGTTGCCGGGAACCAGCTTCTATCATTCCCACGGCTCTGAGCATTTCTTCCCTGCTTAAATGACGTCGCCGCTCCATAATAACGTTGGTTTTAATCAGTAGTAGGGAAACAGTAGCACTAATAATGTCTTCAATGCGTTGTATGTTTTTATAGGGAAAATATTGACAGCTGATTTTCATCTTTTACTCGAATTTGATTCACAGTTCCTGATTCAAATTATGAAATGCACCAAAAAGGATCCATATAAATTTATAAAATCATAAATTTATTACAAAGCCACATCTCAATCTCAAGAAATCCGCATAAAAATGCTTGATCCCTAGACACTTTTGATGTGTGTAGATCACGCGATTTGAAGGAATTACACGCCTTCGTTAAAACCTGTACAATATTATAAATAAGTAACTTACAAGTAAAAAAGCATCTCCAAAACTCGACACCATCAAAATAGTACTGCTAAGTATCGAACATAATAAAAGAATCCACATGGTACTTTTGCTGATAGAACAATGCAACTAGGCTTGTTTGCGCAGCATTAAATATGGTATCTCATGACATGTCAAGGGACCATACTGATTGTATCTACATACGTATAAATACTTTGGAAAGTTTTTCCGTGTTTAGATTTCTAGGGTTCCGTACCATAGGATCTAACGGAACCCTACTGTTGTGGCATCTTTTATTGTGAACTTGAGGAGGGCAAGCGCAAGCATGGTGGACAGCTCCTCAGGTACAAAGATGTGCTAAAGCGTCATTTAAACAAGTGCGACTTAGAGGTCGGTGGGACCTCCGTCTCGGTGGGAGCAGCAAGCCGCTCAAAGACTTGAGTGAAGGACTGTGGTTAAAACCAAAGTTCATGATTTTGAATTACAGTGGCGCCTTGAGCTTAATGCCAAGCGTGATCAATTGAAAGCCCGACCACCTGCGGCAATTAACTATAATTACATAGATGTTGTGCTCACGTGCCCGCAATGTGCGAGGATATTCACAAAGAAGATTAGTTACATAAGCCACATGCGAGATCACGAACGACAACTACAGTGGAGCTGAAGCAATCGCCTTGGCCGAAATCGGTCGAATCACATCATCATTACTGGGGGCTTACTATGACCTTTTATGAAAACGTTCAAATGCCAGCCAGTCAACTTCCGTACAAAAGCAGGCCTGCTTCTGAATCGCTAAAAGTCGTACCATGACAGTACTAAAGGTGAACGACTATTGAACCAAGTTCAACGGTAATGCTTGTTCATGGTACGAAAAGTCTATACAAAAAAAAAGGTGAACGTATTTCGTAAACGTCAACGTAGCAGGCCTGCTCTAACGATGTCATAGTACAAAAAAGCAGGGCAGTTCAACTTCCAGGCAACTTCTGTCCTGCTTTAACCACGCTTTTCTGATGGTATTATGAGTCAAATATTATATCAACGAAAGTCCAATTCAGTCATTTTTTTTTTCTTTACTTAATAATTCGATTAACTTTAGTACTTCCTTGTAAACAATACCTTAGGTTGAACTGGCAACATTTATAAATTATCGTGTAAGTGGATAAGAAACTTCTCACTTCACAACCCTCCCCGACAATAAGACATACGGCGAGTGGGGTATGGTATGATAAAAGTCGCAACGCCGCGTTCATAGGACTTGTTACCATAGATATTTTTCGATTTGTGAATTTCCGTAAATAATGAATATTTCAAAAATTAAGCTTTATTCAACAAACTATATTCTAGCTTTACTTTTCTTAGGCATTGGAATCGAAGGTTAAAATCTTTCGGGTACCTCGGGCTAGTGTTGCCAGATGTCCCGATTTGCGCGGGACGTCCCGATTTTCAGGGGTCTGGGGACGCGTCCCGATTTGTACCTGATCGGGACGCTAAATGTCCCGATTAATCAAAAAAGGAAAACATAAAAATGTGTATTTACGCTACGTAATTTTTTTAACACGGAACGCCTTGGCTATTGTCTTTGTATTGGCTTTGGAGTACGATTTTATTTTATAATTTCTACTAGTCTAGCAAGACTGATTACTTGTTATGTAACATTAAATAGACTTAAAACCCCTTGTTTTGTTTTTGTTTACTGTCTCGATCTGCAACCCTAAATCCCGATTTTTTTGACCTCATGTACCAATTTACAACAAATCGGACCTGGCAACACTACCTCGGGCCCACGGTGTATAAATAGACTCGTAAGCTATTTTACCTGTGGTAGCTACTGCTACTAAGGGCCTTTTTTCTGTCATGCGGGTTCGTGCCCGCGTGCGTGCGTCACCCGCATGCGTGGCGCCCGCAGTTCACCTTTTCGTGCGTGTTTCACGCATCACAATAAATCATCTGCCTAGCCTTTTCCCAACTATGTTGGGGTCGGCTTCCAGTCGAACCGGATGCAGCTGAATATCAGTATTTTACATGGAGCGACTGCCTATCAGACCTCCACAACCCAGTAACTGGGTAATACGATACTCTTGGTAAGACTGGTTGTCAGACTTTCGGGCTTCGGACTAGCAGTAACGACTGTCAAAGATCTACAAATGACAGCCGGGACCAACGGCTTTACGTGCTTTCCGAGGCACGGAGGAAACTCGCTATGGTAAATGGTCACCCATCCACAGACCAACCTCGGCAAGCGTGGCTTAACCCGGAAGATCGGTCTATGCGGCTGTAATTATTTAGCCACGGGCTCCTCGCATCGCACGCATCACAATAAATACATGTATGAAAAGGTGAAATTCAGGCGCCACGGGTGCGGGTGACGCACGCATGCGGGCACGAGCCCGCGTCAGTTAAGTTTTTCTATTTGACTGCTGTAGGTCGTCCTAGGGGATGGTTTCTACGTAACCGGGCAGTTATTGGCGAGACCTGAAGGGTCTCCAGCCAATGGGGGGGGAAGTATAATACTTAACCTTTTTTTTTTTTTTTTCGTGGGAAAATCCTCATGGATGCCCTTCGCCCGGGGAAGGCAAAGGGGTATGCCGGACTCTTACCGGCTACAAACCCACGGTGTTCCTTCTCCTGACCCTTGGCCGGGGTCGCGAGATTCGCAGCTGCATGCACCGCGACCCCGGCAGGCCTCGGTCCGCCAGCCCCTGGCGGACCTCTTCTTCTGTGGGGCCTTGCCCCACGTCCTCCTGAGAGGCGCGCACGGAACACAGCGCGCCGCCTTCTCGGGCCTGTTACTGGTCGGGCGACGGGTCCCCTAACCCGCCGCCTGCAGGCCACACACTACGGTGGCCGGAGATCGTCGCGCGCCCTCCGGCGCCCGGTGCGTCTAGCGCGGGAAGGGAGAGTGGCAGCTGCCTCTCTCTCCCTCTCCGCTCCCTCCTTGGTCGCCATCACCTCCTCACAGAAGGAGGTGACGGCTTCCCACGCACTCTCGCTCCCAACCATGGACAGAACCACGGCCGGAAGCGAGAGGTCACCACCGACCGCCGCGACTAGTTCGCGGCGCTGCGTCGCCCACGCAGGACACGCCTGCAGCGTGTGCAGCGCCGTGTCCTCGGGGCAGTCAACGCAGTGGTGACCACCGGGCGTCTGCTCCCGGCCTATGCGACACAGGTACTTCCCGAAACAACCATGTCCCGAGAGTACCTGCGTCAGCCGGAAGCTGAGGGCACTCCTCACTCCTCCATTACGGGCCTTACCGCCGCTATTGCGGCGTGCCCTGCGCTGGGTCGCGCAAGTCGCTCCTTCCATTCAGCCACTAGGATCTGGCGGAGTTCGCTGCGCTCAGGCCCTCGCCTCCAGATCCCAGGGCATCGATCCGACTAGGAGGCTCCCCGCTTCGAAGGAGATCGTACGGTATCCCCTTAAGCTAACTACTTGTACTACACTAACATCATGACTACCTGCAACAACAGCACTAAGGGCGACCCCTAGTGGGACTCGGACCTCGGCTTAGGGCGTTGCTGGCGTGGACATAGGGGGAGGGGAGACAGCTTGATGAGGGCTGAATTATCGGTGTGAACGAGTCCGCGTCACAGGAAAAAGGCCCTTATGTACCTATGGGAGGTCTACTATGCAAAGCCTGTTTCATTCAAAAGGTCTTTGCTTCATTATTGGTATTCATACAAGAGTCTTAACTTCAACCATTAACGCTCGGTAAATCATAGAATCTGCTATAATGGGAAAACAGGAATAAAAAACAATTTGATTCATATTTTTTTAATGTTGAAGTTTACATTTAGTGCTTTAATGATCGTGTGTGTTGACATTACGCGTCGCATCACATTTATCGCTCATATCAGACAGCGGATCTACAATAGGTCATCAATATCATCATCTTCATCATCATATTCATCGTACTCTTCTTCTACGTCGAAATTGAGCAGTAATCGCATGCAGGCTACTTTCTCTCCCCCGAACAACATGTACGCAAGGACTTCGAACTTTCCATATATGCCATGTTTGTACAACTCCCTGTAGTCCATCACGAATTCAGTGACATTTATTAAACCCTGAAATCATTTTAATTACAGACTTGTTAGACCTGTTTAATTTAATGTTAAACGGACTGTTCTGAAGAATAACTTTCAACAACTTGTATGATTGTGTGGCGGCATCTATCTCGCCACATGCGAACTAGCGAACTATCCCTACATCGCGCAATCAAGATTTAACACGCAGATAGTATATATACAACCTCCCAACATCAACTGGTGGGCAGTAGCCCGCCAGGCACAAGACTCCGCCTGGTTGGAGGATCCTCCCTTTGGTTGGAGGAACACCACACCAAATTTCTCCACAATTGTATAGAATTGGTGATGAAGTTTATCATCATCATCATCTCTCTGTCCTTATAAAGGGTGTCTCAGTAAGAGTACACGTTTTCATTTTAAAATAAAAACACGTATTTTTTAAAGAGTTGTGATAATTTTATTGGATTGTAAAGAAAACATGTTCCGATTAAGATGGAATAAAATATCCGGCAAATGGCCCCCACGGCTCTGATGACAGGCCATTACTCTTTTCATGAAATTTTCCATGACTTTTTCACAGAGATGTATATTTCACGGATGACGCGTTGGATCTCGGATTCTAGCTCAGGAATTGTTTCTGGTTTATTCGTATAAACCCGAGATTTCACAAAATCCCAAGGAAAAAATCGCACGGCGTTAAATCGTGAAAAAATATTTTCATGCAAAGAGTAATGGCCTGTCATCAGAGTCGTGGGGGCCATTTGCCAGAATTTTTTATCCTATACTTAATCGGAACATGTCTTACAATCCAATAAAAATATCACAACTCTCTCAAAAAATACGTGTTTTTATTTTAAAATGAAAAAGTGCATTCTTATTGAGACACCCTTTATAACTCTTCCATTCTCATCATGTGAACATGTCGATACCTCTAGGCTCAAGAGGCTTAAAGCACATTTTTGGCATAATGACATTTTCACATAATTATAACGAAAATACGTTTTTTTTGTTGTTTTTTGCTTCTCCTGAAAACCCATGTTTTGTGCTATACTCCCTTTGAGCCCAGAGGTATAGATGTATTCCTCCTTCATTCTCCTCTATCAGCCGTCATCTCAGTACTCACTCCTCTTTTACCCGTATGATCCTTTACACAATCCATCCATCGTTTCTTTGGCCTACCTCTACTTGTATATTCGTCCACTTTCATATTTAAAACTGTTCTGGTAACATGACTTTCTTCCCTCCGCATAACATGTCCATACCTCGCTAACCTATTACTCCTCAACTTTTCAGTCACTGCCGCTACTTTCATACTTCCTCTAACATACCCATTCCTTATCTTATCCATTCTTATCACTCTGAAGTGAAGTTTATAATATGTCATAATGTTCGGGTACTGCATTTCTTACACACGCAGTTTTGCTAATATTTTTGTAGGTTATCAAATTTCTTACAAAATATTATGTATTATTACCAGAGATATTGATTTGAATAGATTCTTATATTATGAAGGAAGAAGGAAGAGTGCGTGCCTTGAAGAGCACGTTAAGCCGGTCCTGGGTGTCAAACGAATACCGCTATGACAATCGTCACGGGTAATCAGAACCCTGAAAGTCTGACAACCGGTCTAATTTTAGGATATCGGCATTGCCTAGTAACTGGGTTGCGGAAGTTTGATGACAGTCGCTCCGTGTTAAATACTGGTATTCAGTCGCATCTGGTTAGACTGGAAGCTGACCCCAACTTTTTTTTTTTTTATATTGTATTCGCCGTTTCTCAAAAATTTTCCTTGAAAATTATAATAATAATAATAAATCGTTTATTGACACAAGATACAGGTGTTACAACTTATTTGAAGCCCTGGCTCCTGAGCTAGGTAGCAACCTGTGTTACAGGAGCCAGTGTCTTCGCCCTTTAGTGGTACATTTTACAACATTTATGCTGTGCAATGAATAAATAAAAACAGTAAAATAAAAAGAAATGAAAGATGCACGCATGCTCTTTTAGTGTGCAATATCTATGCATGTGGGTGTGTGTGTGTGTGTGTGTCTGTGTTTGTTTGTGTGTGTTGTAGTGTGTGTGTGTTTGTGTTTGGATGTGTGTGGGAGGGTGTAGGTGTGTGTATGAGTGTGTGTGTAGGAAAAGGCTAGGCAGAACACACGAAGAGAAAAAGACAAATAAAAAAAACCAGCCAAGTGCGAGTCGGACGCGCGCACAAAGGGTTCCGTACTATTATCTATAAAAACGGCAAAAAAATCACGTTTGTTGTATGGGAGCAGGGTTGCCATCTCTAACATTTGGCAACCAGGACAAGACGCGTGAAAACCCCGGATTTTAGAGCCCAGAACCCGGACATGTCAACAGGATTTTTAAACATAGTGTAATAAAAAACAGTTGTTTAGCGAGTCGGTTCGTCGGTTGATCGCGGCGTGCGGGTGCAGTGCGTGTGTCGCGGGCGGCCCAAAACTTTAAATTTTTAAACCCGGACTACAAATGAAGCCCCGCCCGGACGCGGTAACCCTATATGGGAGCCCCCTTAAATATTTATTTTATTCTGTTTTGTAGTATTTTTTGTCAAAGCGGCAACAGAAATACATCATCTGTGAAAATTTCAACTGTCTTACTAAGTATATACTTAGTTCATGAGATACAGGCTGGTGACAGACGGACGGACAGACAGCGGAGTCTTAGTAATAGGGTCCCGTTTTACCCTTTGGGTACGGAACCCTAAAAAACTGACATTCATAACTCTCATAATATTTTTAGCGGCATTTGTCTGGTTTTGTCATTTTTCTTATCTATTTAAGTAATAGATTGTCAAAAAAGCCAACGGTCCACCTCATGGAAAGCGATTACTGCCATCTGTAATCACTTACAACAACCAAGAGTTTTGCTGGTGCATTGTCAAACCTAGGGACAGTTCGAAAGTCACGCATGCACCGTAACCATAAGGATACTCGTATTATTAGTTTGTTATACCACAACCCAGCAGTGCTGCTTAGTGGCAGATTTAAGCATGATGGTAGTAGGGATAAGTATCTCCGGACGAACTCTGACGAGGAGCTATAATAGGTAGATACTACGACTAAACAAAAAAAAACGCAACATAAAAACATAGCCTGTAACTGCCCCACTGCAGGGCAAAGGCCTCTTCTCATACAGAGAAGGAACGAGCATTGATCATCACGCTTGCTTACTGCGGGTTGGCGTTTTGAGACCATTAATTAAGTCCAGGTGTCCTCACGATGTTTTACTTCACCGAATGTTAGATTATCTAAGAAAGTACATCTGACATTATAAAAAGTAACACTAGTACATGCCTGGGTTTGAACCCGCAACCCGGTGCTTAACAAGCGGATCTGTAACCTCTGGGCCACCACCACATTTTTTAAACATAAATATTAAAAAAAAAAACAGTTTTCTGGGTATTATTCCAAAAACTATGTCTGTAACTAGATTGTCTGGCTAGATTATGTTCAACTCTGGTAACGAGATAATATTTTTTACCTTTCTGAAAGGGCAGTCGGTAGGATAAACATTGGCATTAGTAAGGCCTCGTTTCACGTTTTCCTCTGCGTACTTCATGAGAAAAGGGCACGCGTGTTCATCGGAAACTCTCTGGAAGAACTTGAAGCCGCCGTCCATTTCTTTGTAAACCTCTATATCCACCTGCAATGTGATACAAAAACTATAATTTCACGCCACCTGCTCGACAGTGTTATTAGGTACTATTATTTATTTATTTACATCCAATCTTACGTCTATCATTACAGGTAGCAGGTAAACACCTAATGCGATAGATAAACTACATTTAACAATACATATACAACTAAATACACATATAACTAAATACACAATAACATTATTGTAATTATTGTATTGAATGATATGTATTGAGTGTATACAATTATGTGTACCTATATTATGTTGAATTATCTATATTGTTTAGATAACTTTAGGTAATTTTGTTTTCAATTCAACCAGAATTGTATTACTTATACTTTGTCTATAATCCGCATTTTGCATAATTTCAGTGTTTTTTTTTTTTCTCTTTATTTTTTTTTTAGAGGCTTTTGTCGTATTTCGACAATTTCAGTGTTGTAATTAATATTACCTTTTGCTTTGTATAGACTCAATTAATTTATTCACTTGACAGACAGATATGTGTTGCTGGGGAGTTTGTTGCGCCGTTTCTTCTTCACAGCAAAAACACTATATTTGGGGCTGTCTTTGATGCATGGACGTACAAAAAAGATCGGACGGAACTCCCGCTAAGATAAAACTGTGTCCCGTAATGGCGGCGGCTATCTAAGTGTGAATGAATTTAGGGTTGTCATGTTAGCCAAATTTACCCATTTTTTATCATTTTATTTTAAGACAAATACAGGTTGGCAGACAAATTTCTTGGAAATGTCGGCAGAATTATACCGTGCCATTTGAAAAGGTTAATGGTAAGAACCAAATCTCCCTATGAAAATATCTGCAAAATAAATGCCATGTTAGCTTAGATTGTTAATTTACATTTTGAGGTACTGCATATGTAACAACACACCGGAGTCCTCCTTTAGTTGTATTATATATCTCGTTAGCTTCAAAATGTAGACTGCAAATGACACTGTATTTGTTTGGAATTCAATCGTTTTCACCGTTACAATTTCTCATTTTTTTAATCCAATTATTTCTCCATACTTCATTTTCTTTAGGAAATCTAGTAAAAAAATATATACACTTCTCATCAAAAAAATCGAAACACCTCCGAAATTATCTTTGTGGCGACAATTAAACAAAAAACAAGCATTAATTCATTATAGAAAAAACATAATTTAGTAGCTGGAAGTTTGGCCTTTACAATGGTGTACGAAACTTCCAAAAATTGTTTTTTTTTTTTTCAATTTTTATCCTATAAATGAATGGAACATTGTTTTGAGATAAACGTGTGTTTAGAGTTGGAGTACATTTGTCGTGCAAAAAACGCAAAATAACGCATTACTTTAAAATTTTCTGTTTGTAATTTGTTGATTAGGCTCTGTGACGTCTGTTAAAAAGTTTTTTTTCTAACACACATGCATACTTAACCCGCAGCAGCCGCCCAAGAAGTGGCATTGCTGGATTCTGGGACTAGTCAGCGTGTTGTGGCTGCAATCTTGCATCTAAGCCTCTTGTCTGTTCATAGAGTGTACCAACGCTATCGGGAGACTGGTTTATTTACGCGCCATCCAGGATCTGGTAGGAATCGGGTCACTTCTGCGTGAGACGGCCGGTTTATTGCAACCGTTTGTTTGCGAAATCGACGCCTTCGCGCTTTTCAACTGCAGCAGCAGTTCCGAGTAGTTCGAAGAGTGACTGTAAGTGGCTCTACGGTTTGAAGAAGATTGAAGGAACGTAGACTGGTACCACACAAGCCAGCTAATGGGCCGAAATTAACAACAGACCATCGAAGAGCGCGCCTTAACTTTGGACTTGTGCACTTAAATTGTTCAAACCTACAAATGAGGAAGGATCTCTTTTCTGACGAGAGTAAAATTATGGAACATTAACATAAGGAATTCTAAACCTTATGCTACCTACTATTAAATGGAATTTAGTATTTTTTTTAAAAAAAAACACGTTTTTCTAATAATCCATTCAAAACAAAAACTTGCGCGGTGTTTCGATTTTTTTTGGTGAGCTCTTCGATGGTCTGTTGTTAATTTTGACCCATTAGCTGGCTTGTGTGATACCAGTCTACAATCCTCCTTCAATCTTCTTCAAATCGTAGAGCCACTTACAGTCACTCTTCGAACTACTCGGAACTGCTGCTGCAGTTGAAAAGCGCGAAGGCGTCGATTTCGCAAACAAACGGTTGCAATAAACCGGCCGTCTCACGCAGAAGTGACCCGATTCCTACCAGATCCTGGATGGCGCGTAAATAAACCAGTCTCCCGATAGCGTTGGTACACTCTATGAACAGACAAGAGGCTGAGATGCAAGATTGCAGCCACAACACGCTGACTAGTCCCAGAATCCAGCAATGCCACTTCTTGGGCGGCTGCTGCGGGTGAAGTATGCATGTGTGTTAGAAAAAAAACTTTTTAACAGACGTCACAGAGCCTAATCAACAAATTACAAACAGAAAATTTTAAAGTAATGCGTTATTTTGCGTTTTTTGCACGACAAATGTACTCCAACTCTAAACACACGTTTATCTCAAAACAATGTTCCATTCATTTATAGGATAAAAATTGAAAAAAAAAAAACAATTTTTGGAAGTTTCTTACACCATTGTAAAGGCCAAACTTCCAGCTACTAAATTATGTTTTTTCTATAATGAATTAATGCTTGTTTTTTGTTTAATTGTCGCCACAAAGATAATTTCGGAGGTGTTTCGATTTTTTTGATGAGAAGTGTAAATAAAATACCTAGTAATAAATAAATTGAATTGAACAAAAAACTATAAATTTCCCATATTTAGGGTAATTTGCACACGTGAATATTGACAACACTGGCCTTGTGACAGATTCTTTTCTTCTGGTGAATACATTGATTTTATTGTATACAATTGGGAATTAAGTGATTGAATTATTCATTGACCTATGAAACGTGATTCCTGGATTTTTTTTCTTCCGATCACTACGGTTTTTACACCATTTCACCACACAAGACATGCTATATTTTAATTTTTTTTGCCGCTTTTTGTCCCGACTCTGTTGACGTTTACGCGTGTAATGACTGACTTTTTTTGTGAATGTGTGCGTGCCAGCCTGTACGTACAGCAAACTGACTGACTCTGAGTGACACAGTTTTTTGTTAGCGAAAATCTGTCCGATCTTTTTTGTACGTCCATGCTTTGATGTAACAAATTTTGACGTTCAAAAAGAACTAAGTAATTCTAGTCTATTTTGAATAAATGAGTTTTGAAGTTTGAAGTTTGATACCTAAATTACGCCATAACTTGTACGCCGCGTGGACGTGCATCGTCAATTTCGTAATAAAACTTACGCCGTACTGCAAATCGATATCTGCTGGGAGATCTACGGTTCCGTAGAAAAAGTCGTGGGTCCGGTTCAGCTTCCTGCGGTGAACTTCGCATACGATTTTGTACTGCTCGGGGTTCTCACAATCCATTATGTTGAGGACCAACCATCGTCCTGGACCCTGAAAAATTGTAATATAAGATATTTTTAACCGACTTCAAAAAGGAGGAATGTTTTTTTTTTTGTATGTTTGTTACGCGATATCTCCGCCAATTATGAATGGATTTTGATGATTCATTTTTTGTTTAGTAGGCCATACTTCAGAGGTGGTCCCATATACATTTTATTGAAATGGATTGAGCACTTTTTGAAAAAATGAACAAAAACAAAAAAAAATACACATCGTATGTAGACGACGTTCTAGTTGTAGTCAGTGCTGGTCCGAGAATTTGTACACTATTGTAATTGTAATTTGTGGCACTAAAAAGTATAAAATAAAAAACTTTAAAAAAGTAAAAACCGACTTAAAAAAAAACTAAACGGAGTAAAATAATTATCATTTAATAAAACTACCAGTTTCAGAAGTCGGTATTCTACGCCGAATCAAATTGAATGCACCGACTTCTGAAACTGGTAGTTTTATTAAATGATATTTATTTTACTCCGTTTAGTTTTTTTTGAAGTCGGTTTTTACTTTTTTAAAGTTTTTTTATATCAATACAATTAACATGAACCTACACATTATGTTGTTTTTTTGTTCATTTTGAGGGTTCCGAACCCAAAGGGTAAAACGGGAGGTAAAAATTTTATGTTTTCATTGTTTCGTTTCAGTGATGATTTTATTTTATGATTTGTCCAAATTTTTTTTTTGGGTCTTTCTTTTATTTTATATTATTGCCAATAGAGTCTATTACAAGAGACCTTTTAATCCCCTTTCGGCTTTAGGGGTATTTTTGTAACACGTTGTATTAGTAAAGCATATTGCGTCATTAGCTATAACTATACAGGGCGTCCCAAAACTTTGCCTCATGGAGGTAAAGTACCTTATATACTGTAGATAGAAAAAAATACTGAATGAAGACTTCATTTTTATTTTAAAAACAATACGAACTGCATTCAAAGAATTTTAAATAATCACCTGTCTGAACCGAGAATCGAACCCGTCGAATCGTACAATTATATTTGTGTACAAAAACCATTAACAATTAACCCTTTAGTCGACTTAAGTACCAAAACAACATGGTAAAAAAAATGCCGTACCTAAAGGTACCGATGACATCAATTTCTATGTTCACATTACAATGATACGCAGTGTCGAACTATAAAGCGACAAGCGCATGACGCGTCGTGAGCGTTATCATACGTGACGTCATTTTAGATAAACCGCGGCGCGTGGTCCTTCCTCAAAAGCGTCGTTGTCCATTGCTCCTATTGTAATACATACATACATATATGATACATTAGGAGCAATCTACAAACGACGCATTATTTGAGGAAGGACCAAGCTTCGCACAGTTTGTTAGCTGTGTCGATGAACAAGAGAAACAATCCAGCCAGAGCAGAGGCGACCGCAAAATTTCTCGGTAAGCGCACGTGGCCGACGACAAACACGGACACGGACGTGTGAGGCATGCATTGCCTGATCCAGACGATTCGCCTGAACACAATGTCCACATAAACTCTTCGAAATATGGATCTTTATTCTTTACGCCTTTGGTCGCGATTTTATTACGTGCCGATGCCAAACCGCTGCCAGTGCACTTTAGCAGGATGCTCCACAGATTCGATACGTGGAACATTCGCTCCTGTCGGGATGGGGCCGGGTATCACCCGGGCTGAACCATCCCAGATATAGCTATGACTAGGGCCGACGAAACGTTTGTTTATGTATGAACCGAAATTGAATGCCGGAGCGGTGCTTCGGTGCGAAATGGTATAGGTACTCGTACAAGTAAAGGGAAACTAAAACATGAATTCCACCCGCAACTACAATACACTACTTGATAAGAACAGAGGGCATCTAGCTTTCGGAATGTTCAAGTACAACTCTTCAGCAGACTTGACGATCGACGCGATTGCTACGCCCTCAGGACGTAGCTACGTTGAAGATTTCTTATCGGTCTTCCCGCACGTCGTAACGAACACACGTGCTGTGGATTTAGTCTCGACCACTCGTACAACTCCACGAACGAGAAAACGGCGAAAAGGGACTTAAACGAAAAAATAATTGAATTGCTTCTTTGAAGATGCGCGTCCTGTGGCACATTAGCCTTGCCAATGCAATATTTACGTATGCAAACAATAATATAACTACGGTTTATCGTGCGGCTATCAACGCCAAGCGAGCGGTCGTCTGCAACGACACAGGCAAAGCAACGCACCTCCACATAGCGCATTCAATTCCGTCGGCTCAAGCCGACGGATCAGCGCCCGTCCGGAACCCAAGCACGAACTAAGCGATCCCTTGATCGTGAATATCCATACCATTATTTTATTTTATTTTTCTATTGGGCTGCTGTAGGTGGTCCTAGAGGACCATTTCTACGTAACCGGCCTGTTATTGGCGAGACCTGAAGGGTCTCCACTTAACCTAAGCTAACTACTTATACTACAGTAACATCATGACTACCTGCAACAATAGCACTAAGGGCGACCCATAGTGGGACTCGGACCTCGGCTTAGGGCGTTGCTGGCGGGGGCTTAGGGGGGGGAGACAGCTTGATGAGGGCTGAATTGTCGGTGTGACTGCGGAGTCTGAAGAGACGACCGGCTCTACGAGGGAAGAGCTCGGTGGATGGATCGTGTTCGTGACCGGCGGCGGTAGGAGGTCGCGACGGGCCTCGTCGGCGAGGACGGTATAACGGACGGCGGCGGACGTTGTGTAGTGTGCTGGTCGATTTACTCACCTCCTGGAGGAGGGTAATTTCGTCATCGGGTTCTAAAAGTGTGTGCCTGGGACGGCGAACTTTACTTATTAGAGAGGGGAGGGACTGTAGTCGGCCGCTGCTGCGACTAAGGGGTTCGGATGGTGGGGCCAAATCCATACCATATCATTGATCATTTTTCTTGTAAAAATAACTATACCGTATTTTGTACTAAGATACGATTGCTACTTATGAAAAACCTCTCAATGAAGTACAGCTTTATAATTTCAACAAACCCGATTTTAATACTTTGGATCAATCTTTGAGTGAAATAGACTGCACTGATTTACATTCCTGTACGGAGCCGGACGTTATATTAAATTTATTTTACGATAAACTGGACTGATTTACATTCTTGTACGGAGCCGGACGTTATATTAAATTTATTTTACGATAAAATCTATGAGGTCTTTAGTATGTATGTGCCCCTAAAAAGACCGGTTCGGACCCAGTATGGTATACGAGTGCGATCATTAGGCACAGAATAGATAATAGTGCATTAGGGACATACAACTCAAATATGCGCTACATAAAAAGTATAAATCTAGTAGGTCGAGCGAGGACTATGAAGCGTTTTCTCGATGCAGGGCAATGGTTAAAGCCGAGACCGCCCGAGCTCACGACGAATACCGGAACCGCGTCCAGTCACCTGCCAAAAGAACCGCGAGCATATTGGAATTTGATTAGGTCCAAACTTGAAACTGGGTACAGAGATAGTCTGGAACCTGGAGAAGGACATAGGCTACTTTTGTCCCGAAAAATACGGAATAGATACGCGATAAACGACATCCTCGCGGGCGAAGCCGCGGGCGACCTATAGTATATTATATTATGATGTATAGAACTGCACAGATTTTTAAAAAGTTTACAGTCAGCGAGAAAAAGGGCAATTTTCACAAAAAAAAATTACGCCATGCATAAAACTTATTTGTGATAGGCAGTAATAAGGCTATCTTAATTGTTATGACTGACAATTAGGCTACGTTTGATGTTCGATTGCGTTTCCCACCTATTTTGTTTTTTTTTTCTTCCTCCGTCCAGCTATTCAGCCATTATTTTTCATTTTCATCATTCAAAAAATTCTATGATATTTTAAAGAAATGGTTGAAACTAAATTAAAATTATATTCTTTAATTAATACTTAGAGAACTTTATTGATAAGTATTACAATTTTACATTGCGCTGTAATTGAGTGGCTGTATAGAAAGTTTAGAAATGTGAAAATTTAGAAATGTGAAAATAGAACTAGTTTTTTTTTTTAAATTTGACCTCTGTCAGTTGAAAACGATTCTCCTTAGGGCTGAAAATTATTACTTTCAACCCGCTCCTCAGGCAACTTCAGACCTATTTTCCGAGTGTGAGTAATGAAAAATAGATTTAACTTACACAAATACCCAAACTTGTTACTGACGAAAAAATAGTCACGGTAAGCACTAAAAATAATAAAACTTTCAACATTTTTCATTTGCAACCTAACAGTAGAATAAATGATGGATTTGCACAGCTTTAAATACATTCATATAATAATATCCCATGACGTGTCAACAGATCATTTTGATTGTATCTGTAAGTAAATAAGGGGTATTTGTCGGCACTTATTTCATATCTTGAATTCGATTAATTGTTTGAAATTATACTGTTCATTTCCTCATGTTATTTCTGTTGATGAATGAAAAATATTCAATAGATAAAAATAGTCTAAAACATGACGTGGTAATTTTTCCATTAAAATGTTTTTAATACGGTAATAAAGAACTTTATAGTTATAGGAATAGTGTTTTAAATCGCTGGGACATGACAGCCTTAGCATAGAACATTTTGTACCTACATGCTGGACCGCATCTCCCAAGACTGCTAGCGTTATTGTTTACGTTCTGTATCCGACACTCCTACCTACCTACTGAGTTGATTAGAACGGTGGTTGTACCAATATTGAAAAATAAAACTGGTGACGTTACTGACAAGTGTAATTACAGACCGTAATTACACTTCACCAAGACCAATCATTAGCGACTATTACGGCTAAAGTGCTTGACGGCGTGTTTGAGGGACAGCTTAGCAAACATCTTAAAATAAATGATGCCCAGTTCGGCTTTAGCCCACAGTTAGGCTAAGCATATGCTGAGACGCAGGTACACGCAGCACAGCGCAGACCAGATTTTGTAATGTATGAACGTACTAAGAGCTGCGTACGCTGCGGCGCAGACGCGTGCGACGCAGGCAGCCTCGTTGTAGTGCCGGCACAGATTTCTGCGCGACGCGTGCAGTTCGACATGTGTTTTTACCGCTAATTCGAATTTAATTGCAATGACAGAACATTTAATTGAATTAGTGCGTTGTGAACCTTGTTTGTATGATAATAATCATGCGGACTATTAAAAAAAAACGTTCGTCAACTCGAACTCGTCTATTTTTTGTACTAGTTAAAACTCGAATGTGTCTTCGAGCTGCGTCGCAGCATGCGGTCGTTGTCGATGTCTGCCTCGCCTGCCCTGCGCGGCAAAATCTGTACTGTGCCGTGCTGCGTCACCTGCGTCTCAGCATACGCTTAGTCTTATCGACTGAGTGTGCTATTCTGTAGGGTTTTCGCGTTCCCGGCCTATTTGAGTTCCCGGGAATCGGGATTTTTTTCTCTTAATTCCCGGGAATTCCCGGGTACCCGGGAATTTTCATGTTTTTTTTATAAATATAGTTTTTCTCGTATATTTCAGCATTAAACTTGTGTAAGTACTTTAAACATGATAAATTGTCTAACATACCAATCCATTTTTCTTATTAAAATAAAAAATCATAGACTTATTTCAAAAATTGAACTAGGAACAGTTACAGTCATTTATTGTGCGATGCGGCGAGTTTTTTTAATGAAAAAAAGTCTTCTCTTCATATAATATGGCAAAATATTACGGTATAACAATGGAGTGAATGACCTATAAAGAATGTTACCAAATTCGTGTAATAGGTACCTTAATACCACGTGATCTACTACTGGTGTAGAATGACCGAGCACGGTATTTAGCTTGATTTAAAGTTTTTTTTTTCTTGCGGTAGCGATATGTACTCGAAACATAACCAGCAAATAAGGTACAAATAAAAAAATAAAAATTGCTTAGTTAAAATTTTATTTGTAGGAACATTTCGACGCCACTCATCAATGAATAAAAAGCACGGTGACACAGCTGGCTAGGACGACTAGCACGAAATCGATCTTTGCAGTCGGTTAACTCGGGGCGCAAAAAGGGCTCGAAAACAGTTTTTTTTTTTTGAAAACAAACCTTTTTTGTATTTAAAATAAAAACCATTTAGGGTTAATCTGTGACCTAAATCCTAGACCGAATCTGTGTGAGTAGATCACGCTGTTTGAAGGAATTACACGAATTCGTTTACACCCTGTATATTTTCATTATAAATCTCGAAATTACACAAAAGATAAGCATTGTGAATAGTTTCTACAAATGAAACATTAACAAAAAAAATCAAGCTTTTAGAATTTGTTTACTAGACAGAGACAACAGTACCCCAAGTGTGAGTTTTTTTCGTTAACTACTGTAGTTGCGTCACGACAAAAATGTATGAGAATTTAGGCTGTGTCTCTAGGCGCACCGTTCAATTAACGCGCGAATAGTAGTTAGTGAACGGTGAGTCTAGAGGCGCAGCCTAAATTTTCATACATTTTTGTCGTGACGCAACTACAATAGTTAACGAAAAAAACTCACACTTGGGGTACAGTACTGTGTGCTGACATCACGATACATTTACCCCATTCTAAGTTCACACCATGCAGTACAATGTCTGTTTCACGCGAGAGACAGAAAATGCTCTAAAATCTTCGGAAGCGTGCAGACCCTTCATTTTTCATCATCTTTTCTTCATTTCAAATAATTCCTGGGTACCCGGGATTCCCGACAAATAATTCCCGGCTCCTAATATAAATAAAAAATCCCCGAATTCCCGGAAATTCCCGGTTCCGGGTACCCGGGGCGAAAACCCTACTATTCTGTCCCTCAATCATATTGTCAGGTACTATACGGAGAGAAGTACGCCGGTATACGCGGCGTTTCTAGACCTTTCCAAGGCATTTGACTTGGTTAGGTATTGTGGTGTAAGATGCGCGAAGCGGGAGTGGCTGACGCCATAACAAATGTATATCGGTATTGGTATGGCCACCAAACAAATCATTTTAGATGGGCCAATGAGTTATCTGAGGAGTACAGGTTGGAATGCGAGGTGAGACAGGGTGGGTTGACCTCACCTTTTCAACCTGTATGTAAACTAGCTGATTGTCGAGCTCAGTAGCACACATGTTGGCTGTTCTATTGACGGTCTGTGTGTGAATAATATTAGTTATGCGGACGACATGGTGCTGCTGAGTCCGTCAATTAGCGTACTCAGGAAGTTGTTGACGGTTTGCGAGACTTATACAGAAGCGCATGGACTTGTGTATAACGTACAGAAAAGCAAACTGCTGGTGTTTAGGGTCAAGAGTAAAAAACCAGCTCATATCCCACCGGTTATGTTAAAAGGTGGCCCTCGAAAGGGTGCTGGATTTTAAGTGCCCCAAGTGGGCACATAGTTACTGAGGACTTAAAAGATGATGCTGATATGGAAAGAGAACGGAGGGCGTTGGTTGTCCGATGCAATATGTTGGCCCGCAGGTTTGCAAGTTGCACACCAGAAGTTAAAGTGACTCTTTTTAAGGCTTCTTGCCAATCTCTATAGGTACACGTGCACTCTGTAAGTTTGATAAACGCAAAAGGCATACAACGCCCTCAGAGTTCAATATAATAATGCCTTCAGAATTTTGTTGGGTCTTCCACGTTACTGCAGCGCATCAGGAATGTTTGCCGAAGCACACACTGATGGGTTCAATAACATCCTACGAAAAATGATGGCGTCCATGATGCGCAGAGTGCGTCGGAGCGTCAACGGCATTCTGAAGGTCATCAGTGAGAAGCCATGTTGCGCCATTAGGTATATCGCATTGGGTACATGTACTTGTGCATGTACCCAGTGCGACAGGTGAGCGCAACAGGTATATGAATAAAAAAAAAAATACCTAGTAGATTGTTGCACCGAGCGCAAAGTGAGTTAAATAATGTTAGTTAATAATAATGCACGAGTGTTATGATTGATGACATATACTACTGTGTCTCAAGAGTACCCGGAAATTGTAAATAAAACACAAAGGGTTATTTTAATCATCCAAATATTTTTTTTCCCATTCATGGTAATTCCCATTAGAGGCAATAAACTTACGCCAGCGCTTCAACCAGTCCTCGAAACACTTTTCATAAGTCAAAATCGGGATGGCCTTCAGCGCCTTCGTCGTATTTTATTTCACCACCTCTATAATCCCGAAACGCTTTCCACGAAGGGGATTTTAGTTTAGGAAACAGAAAAAAGTCACAATAGTACCATATCGCCGAGTAAGGTGCCTGCAGAGCGATGTTTGTTGACTGTTTGGGAAAAAAGCTACGAATAAACAACAATAGCTTCTATAATATAACAAACAGTAAAACAATCATAATTAACTTCGATTTCGGTAAAACAACTTCAAATTCAAATTAATTGATTCAGCGCCTTTTGCAAAAATCAACAAAAACAAAAAATATAATACTTAGATGACGTTTTGGTTTGTGGTTCCCTTCAACAAAAGTTTTGATGAGAACTTTCAATCTCTGTTTTAACTGTCATCACAGAAACATTAGCCAAGAACAAAGAAGATTGTATGTATTTATAAGAAGCCGTCATGATAATTGTACATTAATACTGTGGCGGCATCTATCCACGCCACATGCGAACTACGCAACACACCGACGGTGTAGACGAAGACGACTACAGCGACAATATTGACAACTGTCATAGATGACAGTTCCTACATCGCGCTATCATGATTTAACACGCAGATAGTATATACAGGGTGTTAACGAATTCGTGTAATTCCTTAAAACCACATGATCTACTACTGGTGTAGACAGACCCCGCACGGGATTTAGTTTGATTAAAAATAAAAAATAGAATTATATTTTTTTCATGCGGCTTTGTTACCGATCGTATCTAAACCACCTAATAAGGATTCAGTAAAAAAATAAGAATTAATTTTTTTACAAAAATTTTTTTTTGTTTTTGTGAACATTTCGATGCCACGCATAAATTAATAAAAGCACGGTGACACGGCTGGCAGGCACGAATAACGCGATATCGCTCTTTGCAGTCAGATAACTCAAGGCTCTATCTAAAATGACTCAGAAATAGAAAATCAAGTTTTTTTTTTTGAATATTATTTTTGATTTTCAAAAAATGCAATTTTGCGTTAATCTGTGTCACCAGTAGATCACGTGGTTTGAAGGAATTACACGAATTCGTTAACACCCTTTATACAACCTCCCAACATCAATTGTTGGGCAGTAGCCCGCCAGGCACAAGACTCCGCCTGGTTGGAGGATCCTCCGTTTGGTTGGAGGAACAACCACACCTGGTTCCTCCACATTGGTCTGACTATTCTTAAAGAAAACTACGTAGTTGCTGAAAAGATTACGCAACCGTGTAATTTAAATTTGTAGTCTTAAACCGTGTAATTTATGGCACTAAAACGTATTTAATAAATAACTTTAAATAAAAGTAAAAACCGACTTCAAAAAAAACTAAAAAGAGTAAAATAATTAACTACCACAATAAAAAACTAATAGTTTCAGACGTCGCGTCGGTGCAATTCTACACTGAAATACATAGGTAAAAGCCACCGATTTCTGAAACTGTTAATTTTATATTATGGTAATTATTTTATTCTTTTCAGTTTTTTTTTGACGTCGATTTTTATTTATTATAGCTATCATGGACAGCTACTTCAGACTAGGATTGCAGCGATTTTAAGTAATACTCCCGAACTTTACGTTTGAAAGTGAATTTACTCGGAGCTTTTTTCATATTGAGGGGGAGCGCGTTCCAGAATTTGATTACTGAGACAGCAAACGAATTGGACATGAAACCTGTGCGGTGAGAAGGAATGAGATAAATTAGATTTTCAGAAGCACGAAGACTACGACTGTTGGAGCCATAACAACCTATTCATCAAAGACTACAATAATATACTGAGTAAATACGGGCAACTCTGCCATTTTTAGATTCAAAGCAAGCAGCTCCTACCTTTTGATGACAGTTTTATTTGTTTATTTGTATTTTGCGCCACCTCCCAGCTTTGTAATCATATATTTTAATGTAGCAACACTGAAATTCTCAACATTTGTTTTCTGGTATCTAAAAGCTATGTCTACACCAGTGCGCTTTTATGTTCATCTGCGTCTTCGTCTGAGGCATGCGTGAAGCGCCATAGCGCATGCCTTTTTACTAGTTCGACAAAAGCGCATGCCCCTAGTGCACGCTATAATCCGTCTATTGTATGTCGACTGATTACTGACCGAGGCGCACCGGTGTAGACGATAAGCTGCATGCATCATATGGCAATCAATATTGCATGCGCTTGACGCAAGAGGAATTGAAAGTTGAAAGCGCAAGATGAACATGAAAGCGCACAGGTGCAGGCATACCAAAAGAGACGGTGGACTCCTAGTTGCCACAGAATGGTATTCATGCATAATTTAGGCTATACCAGCTTAAGATGTGTCTATGTGTGTATGTGTGGAGGAGCTCGTGGGTAAATAATTACAGCCGCATAGACCGATCTTCCGGGTTAAGCCACGCTTGCCGAGGTTGGTCTGTGGATGGGTGACCATTTACCATAGCGAGTTTCCTCCGTGCCTCGGAAAGAACGTAAAGCCGTTGGTCCCGGCTGTCATTTGTAGATCTTTGACAGTCGTTACTGTTGGTCAGAAGCCAGAAAGTCTGACAACCAGTCTAACCAAGAGTATCGTATTACCCAGTTACTGGGTTGTGGAGGTCTGATAGGCAGTCGCTCCATGTAAAATACTGATATTCAGCTGCATCCGGTTCGACTGGAAGCCGACCCCAACATAGTTGGGAAAAGGCTAGGCAGATATACCAGCTTATGATGTGTCGTGCGCGTATAATTTATTATGTTGATACAAAAATGGCAGGGACCAGCTGAAAATCAGTGCTGCGCTGTACGCACAGCGAATACTGAGCTGGATTTCTTGCCACACACCGATTATATCTTTTAAATGTGTTTTATTATTGTTGTAATATCTTGTGTGTGGCAAAATAAATGGTATAAATAGTTTATGAGAAATTTTTAGAACAAGTTTTTAGAACCTTAGAAACTGCTCCAAGATGCCAATTCTACTAACAGAAACGTTGATCACTCGAAACCGAACCGAAACCGATCCGTTTAATAAGACAGTTCAATATTTGTCTACATTTCTTGTTCTAATTCTCCTCTCACAGGTCTGCTGGAAGAGATTTCTTTGCCTTAGTACGCCATGCTCCTGATTAATTTATCATTTATTGTGTGTACATTATATGATTAAATAAAGATAAAATAAATAAACTGTTTTCGTTGACAAAAACTATCAGATTGTTTGACCACAAAAACAAATCCAAACACTCTGTCAGTTTTTGTAAAGGAAAACTGACTTTCGGTTGTTCATTTGCGGTTCGGCAACAACTTAGTAGAATTGGCTCGCTGGGCAAATAAATAACTAACTTACAACTACTACATCATACCCAAAACTCGACACCAACAAACTATGTGTACTAGTTTGTTGCTGTAAGTGTCTAAACATACTACGCCGAAGATACGCGACCGAAGTTCGGCATGATTACGCCTGCAATACTATTTGAATTACTGACGACACATTATGCCGAAATTACGTCGCATTATAGCGAACAGCCGAACTTCGGTCGGGCGTAAGTTCAGCGACAATTCGGCGGCAACGTATTCTGTAGAGCACACATTATACGCGACCGAAGTTCGGTTAGATTGCCGACGAAGATCCGGGGCGGGTAGCAGCGGGAGGCAGGCATGCCTGCGCCCCGCGTGTCCGCCCACAAGTTTGCGCAATTGAACTTCTGCCGCGTAAGTTCGGCAGTTATGGTGTGTCATATCAGCTGAATACGTCGGAACATAAAATCAGCCGTGGAACTTTGGTCGCGTATCTTCGGCATAGTGTGTTTGGATACAAAGTAGCAAAAACGACAAAAATAACCACATAATAATACTTTTCCTGATAAACAATGCAATGAGGTTTGTTTGTGCAGCATTAAATATAATATCTCATGACATGTCGACGGGCGGCATTGATTTTATCTATAGATACTTTACAAACTTGTTCCGTGTTTGTATTTTTTCTATTGTTAATTCCTTTACGTTTGATGAAAGATAAATCGTATATTTATAGTATTATATAGAGTAGGGTGCCTCAAAAAACACAATTTCTACTTTTTTATCGAGGCACCCATTTAGGACTACCAAACTGAATTTCGACAAATCGTTCTACGACAAGATTTACTTCGACACTCCGACATTACGCTACTCCAACAATTATGGAACTTCGACACTGGGGTTTAAAGTAACCTAACGCGAAGGGGATGACGGGGGCTTCGTTCGCTCGCTTTGCTAGCTCACTCTAGCCCCCGTCATCCCCTTCGAACCTAACCTTTGTCGGGGTGCCGAAGGCCGGCTGGCGATAGCGGTAATATAAATTAACGCTGATGCTGCACGACAACTAATTCAATCAAGTAAAAAATTACATGTCAGCAAACTCCTACATTATTGAACATTGGTATGAACCAAGAGGAGCTCGTGGCTAAATAATTACAGCCGCATAGACCGATCTTCCGGGTTAGGCCACGCTTGCCGAGGTTGGTCTGTGGATGGGTGACCATTTACCACAGCGAGTTTCCTCCGTGCCTCGGAAAGCACGTAAAGCCGTTGGTCCCGGCTGTCATTTGTAGATCTTTGACAGTCGTTACTGTTGGTCAGAAGGCAGAAAGTCTGACAACCAGTCTTACCAAGAGTATCGTACTACCCAGTTACTGGGTTGTGGAGGTCTGATAGGCAGTCGCTCCATGTAAAATACTGATATTCAGCTGCATCCGGTTCGACTGGAAGCCTGGAAGATGATGATGATGGTATGAACCAAGTGCAAAATATTTTACACGTACAACTGAACGTTCAGAATCTTTGTTCGATATGGATACCGTAGGTATAAGGTAACGGAACTTTAAAAATGACAGCGAGTAGAGTGATGTGATAAAATTTTCCTGAATGTGTTTACAATTTCAACCTGTATTGTATCCCCTTTTTTGTCATATGACATAAGAAAGTGATGGGTATATTTTAAACCGTAGTTTACCTTAGTCTTGGTTTAAACCATCTTTTGTGGTAAGGCCCATTGGGTTTTATTCGGATTTACAACTGGCGAGGCGTAAGCTGAGCTTTGCATTTGTGTGAGTGCACATAGAATCGATGGCCAAAAAGCAGTATAAACTGGTTTAAACCAAGCAAATGACGCGTCTGCATTCATTCTCACACAAATGTAAAGCTCAGCTTAGGCCTCGCGGACGGTACCATTGCTGGCTTTTACAGTAACATATTTGTATAAAGTCCTGACAAAATACCTGCCCAAACAGGGACCCTTTTTACGTTGAGAAATCCTCATGGACATTCTCCACCCTGGGGAAAGCAAAGGAAGGGTTATGTCGACTCTTACTAGCTAAAATCACCATGGTGATCCACCGACGATCTATGGTGGAGGTCACGGGATTCGCTATAGCATTCATCGCAATGCCTAAGGGCGTTTGTGCGCTACAAGGAATTTTACTGTCCGGCAGTTCGATTTTTTACGGTTCGATATAGCACGCCATAAATGTATATGCATAATAGTATATGCATAAATGCATATGTATCGCAGTCGGATTGTATAATCCGCCGTATTACATTACGGCTAGCCGTTATCAAAAACAGGGCCGTTTTGAAATGCGGCGGTTCAACGCTCACTCTAACCCCCGTCATCCAATTCGAACCTAACCTATCCGTGTCGGGGTACCACGGGGGTGCTTAGATTGTCAAAGAGGCGACTAATGTCTCGCTGTATTACATTATAGCTAGCCGTGTTGAATAACGTATGGCGGCGAATACATTCCGGCGGTTTTTTATTCAGCTGCATTCAATCCGGCTAATCGTTGAACCGCCGCATTTCAAAACGGCCCTGTTTTTGATAGCGGCTAGCCGTAATGTAATATGGCGGATTATAGGTACAATCCGACTGCGATATACAAGGTTAGTCAGAAAGGGGGTACTAATCCGAAAGGGTGTTAAAGTACACATAATAATGAATAACTTTTGTTCTACAACTTTTCCCAAAACTCAATAGTTTAAGAGAAACAGTTGTTCAAAAATCTCAAAAAAAATCTCTAAAATCTACCTATCCCCAGTTATGATCAGCTGTGTTTACATTTTAGGTCATATTTGGGGTCATGAATTAGAAGCACCATTTTCTGAATTTGTAACTAAAGCAGGGATGAAGAATTTTTGAAAAAACTAAAATAAAAATCAATTTATTTCGAAAAAAAATATATCGAATTTTGAAATTTTAACACTTGCTTTCAAACAGTCATCAGTGATACTATAAGTGGGCTTCGGATTAGTACCCCCTTTCCGACTAACCTTGTATAGGTATACTAGTTTGTGCACTATACGTAATTTTACCGTCCGACATTTTACTTTTCTCCATTCCGGACCGTTTTTTCGGTCCGAGATGACAGTAATGAAAAACGTGTTTATGCTTGTGCACTGCGTCCGCGATCAGTATCATTCATGAGCGGGCGGGGCGTTTATATTCAAAGTGAGCTACCCTAAACTGCGCCGCACCGATCCGAGTAAGGTCCGGACTCCACCAAACCGGAGATGTGCGGAGATGTCTCGCAAACAACCAATAGGAATTCGATTTGAGTTGAAGCTAAGCGGAGAGATTTGAAAATAACGCAATCCTATTGGTTGAACGAGACATCTCCGCACATCTCCGCTTTGCTGGAGTCCGGGCCTAAAGACGGACAAGTGCACAAGCCAATCATCCGTTTATTTCATGCCACATCGGTCCGTAAAAAATCGGACTGCCAGACAGTGAAATTCCTTATGGTGCACAAACGCCCTAAAGGTGTACCCTTTTTTTTTGCCGGGCTCTTGCCGCCTAAAAACCAACGGTGTTCCTTCTCCTGACCTATTGCTAGGGTCGCGGATCTGCATTTTCAGCTGCATGCACTGCGACCTCGGCAGACCTCGATCCGCCAGCCCCTGGCAAACCTCTTCTTCTCTGGGGCCTTACCCCACGTACTCCTGAGAGACGCGCGCGGAACGGCGCACCGCCTTCTCGGGCCTGTTACTGGTCGGGCGATGGGTCCCCTAACCCGTCGCCCGCAGGCCACGCCTAAAGGTGGACTCGTAAAAATAAATAGACTTAGTCCCACCTTCTAATAGCACTCACAAAATAATTATACGGAATTTAGTTTTCCGATAAACATATATTTCTTTTAATAGTGCACAGCTAAATGTTTTTAGAAAGTTATTTCTATTTAATGTATGTAGATGAAAGACTGCTTGGGGGCTTCGCTCGAATTGAAGTGTAGACTACCAAAGAAACAAGGAAAGCTTCTTTTTTTAAATCGGTAAGGCCAATTTTTTTCCCACAGCTGAACAGCGGGACAAGTCAATAGTAATATCACTTGCTTTCCCACTGTTGGGAAACTGTGAATTATTAATAGTAATATTTCCAATGCACAAGTTTTTTGTCCTTAACGTAACTAGTCGTGCACGGTCAATTTGTGTCACCAATAGATCAGAGGTTTTGAAGCAATTACACGAATTCGGATACACCCTGTAGTGATAGATTCTCCATAGGCTTGAATATTTGTGTCCATTAATAGGGTAACAGGAATTAAAAACGATTTGATTTAGATTTTTTTATTGTTCAAGTCTAGATTAAATATCATCTTAATCAAACGGGATTATGGCGTTTGTGTGATAACTAAACTCAATACAACTTATGCTCAATAACAAAGGAGACAAGCGTCTGTACCCCTCCTACCCCTCCTAACCCCAGTCAGTCAGCTCTCAGCTGT
Organism: Amphipyra tragopoginis; assembly: GCA_905220435.1. Classification (NCBI taxonomy): domain Eukaryota; kingdom Metazoa; phylum Arthropoda; class Insecta; order Lepidoptera; family Noctuidae; genus Amphipyra; species Amphipyra tragopoginis. Next base: position 9,157,114 of record HG991998.1, read on the forward strand.
CTCGTTAGCGAGTGCGTGTACGCGTCGTAGAGCCGCCGCGCCGCTCATTTCTCGCTTATGTATACAGGCTGCAAGGGTAAACACCGTTATCCTTGAAACCAGTGGTTTGGTTTCATTTATAGAACGTAAAATCAATGAAAAATAACAAGTTTTTTTTTTAAATTTTCATTTTTCCGCAAAAGCATTTCACCCTACGCGCGGGGGCAACAAGCTACGGGAGGGGGCGCGGGGAACTCGCCACGTGGCCCGACGCACGGCCCCGCACAGTTCGCAACCCCAGACAGTCAGTTGTCTCGCTAACGAGTGCGTGTACACCGCGTCGTAGCGCCGCGCCGCCGCGCCGCTCATTTCTCGCGCGTATATATTTTTTTTTTCTACTCGGTCCTATATTTTTATGTTTAAGTCAACTGCCCATGGTTTGAGTGACAACGGTGTTTACCCTTACATGCTGTAAATATTAAAAAACTTTAAACAAAACAAAAATCGACTTATTCAGAAGTCAGTGGCTTCTATTTGTTTCAGTATAGAATTGCACCGACTTCTGAAACTTTCTTGACTTTTTTGAAGTCGATTTTTACTTTTATTTAAAGTATTTTATTAAATACGTTTTGGTGCCATAAATAACACGGTTTCAGACTTCAAATTTAAATGACACGGTTGCGTAATCTTTCCAACAACTAGGTAGTTTTCTTTAAGAATAGGTATTAATGTATAATTATCATGACGGCTCCTTACAAATACATACAATCTTCTTTGTTCTTTGCTAAAGTTTCTATGATAACTAGAGATTGGATTCGGATGCATATTCACCTAAACTTGAGATGTTGGCTACTATGGAACGCGCTTTTGTATCGAAAAATCCCGCGGTTCCGAGACAATTATTTAATTTCCCTATGTTTTTTTTTTGGTTTATCTAACACACACCATTCTTCTTCTTGCACTCTACATACACATATTTGCATCGGGGGTTAAACATTAATTTTAAATAATTATACAATCCAAGAATCCCGGAGTTTTTTTTTAATAAATCATTATAAGATGTCGCTTCCATATTATATTAGGTTGGGGAAAAAGTCTTTTCGCATTATAGTATGTATGAACTTGTAATAAAATCTCTTTGGCTATACTATTTGTATCTGGCTGGTTTTGGAATCATTGAAAGTTTAAATTTTAAAGAACATAATTCCAAATTCAAATTAGGAAAATGTGTGATTTTCATTTGTTTTTCGTACCGTCAAGATGAGTGAATCTAATGAAGAAATTCGATACATTTTAAAATTTTACTACAAAAAAGGTAAAAATGCAATGCAAGCCGCGAAAAAAAATTGCGATGTTTATGGACCTAGTGCGGTGTCTGTGACAGTGGCACAAATTTGGTTTAAGCGTTTTCAATCCGGAAATTTTGATGTCAAAGATGCACGTCGCTCTGGTCGCCCTATTACGGATAAAATGGATGCCATTTTTGAAAAATTGGAAGAAGGGGTGTGGTTTTTCCTTAGAATAAGTACTAAAGCATAGAAGGAGCGCTACTTAGCATAAACGAATCAAAATATAGCCATGCTATTTACTCATATGGCGGACTCGCTGTTGTCAGAGCGGGAAAGATAAACTTTTGACAGGCCGTAAAAATTAATTTTGTAACCTTTTGTACAGAGACTAGGGATGAGGGTATTCACACTATTAGACTATAGCTATCGATAAAATAAAGTCATCGTATAATGTATATTACGAAATATCTGAAGTGGTATTGTAAGACCGAAAGAAGGTGACTATGATTGTGTTAACCAAATAACAGCCATGCCGGATATTGCCATAGTACATTTCAATACTTACTTCTTAGAAAGTTATAATGACAAAAGTAAAGTCATAATATCATTATTATTCAGCCGAAAGATGCCCACTGCTGGACGTAGGCCTCTCCCGAGCATCATCATTTCGACTGGTCCTGTTATTATCGCTATCAATAAATAAAGTCATCGTTTAAGTATAAATGTCTATTATTTAATTTGCAATTACTAAAAGCTTCACAAAAGTTAAATACATTATTATTGAGTATTCCTTGTAATGTACTTGGACATGCACGTTTTTTTCTGTCACTAGAACGGCGCCACGTGGTCTCAGGTAAGTTGTCTATTTCGAGGCGCTGGAAATTTTAAACAAAATAATGATTGTTTTATATATAACTAGCGACCCGCCCCGGCTTCGCACGTGTACGCTTAATAGCTTAAAACCTTCCTCTTGAATCACTCTATCTATAAAGAAACGGCATCCCTAAAAATACAAGATTTTAAAGATAATTACGGTAAAGAGGTGTAAAATTTAGTGGCACCAAATGCAAACTGATTGAGAAGTAAGTTAATCATCGTTTATTTAATACCTACGTTAATTTTGTTTAGATTCACTGTTCTCCTAATCTATCAGGCTTGAAGATTACGACTGTATTAACAGCATTTATTTGAAAGATAAACAAGACAATGAAATATTATCTGAAATAGTCTATTGTATGAATGGCCGAAAGAAGATGTCGAACGTAATGTTGCAAGAAAAAAAAGATTTTTATTTTTTTATTTTCAATCAAGCTAAATCCAGTGCGGGGTTAATCTGTCCCAATTTTTTTTAAAGAAATTACTCGAATTCTTTTATTTCCTGTAGACATGCAATTCAATAAGAACTTAGGCTTTTAAATTTAGATTGAAGGTATAATGTTGGTATAGAGTCCTCCTTCAGTCTCCGCCATTTGCCAGAACGAGTAAAAGAAGATAAAGTGAAATGGCTGGAGCAAATTCTGTGGTGCTTTCTTGGAACCCAACCAATTTCGTGAGCTACCACGGCAATCAATTTATTTCGAAAATATTCGTCACAGGGAAACTTAAATGAAAAAAAAAGTATAAATAGGTACCTAATTAATTAAACCTAACACAAAAATCACGTTGTCGATAGATTTATCGATACAATTTTCGCACCCCTTTAATAATTTCTTTGGCGAATATTCATATTGATAAATAGATAAGATTTAGATAGTTTATACTTATTTATTTTACTTCTTCTAAAAGGTAATGTCTTACTTTTACTTATTTAATGTATAATAAAATATATTTAAAGGAAAATCTATGAATAAACATAAAAATACTACGTACTTGTGGAAACTGATATTTTCACTTTGATTTTTTGTACATCCCTTGCGAGATTTACATTTTTTTACTATTCAGGACGTAGCGCACACTCTTATTTATAAGAACAATGTGCACATATACAAAACACAATTAATTAAATATAAATTCTAGACTAAAATATTTTTTCAAATCACCGCGCCACTGACACAAGTATTATACGACAAAATTTAAAATGTCATTGCCGTCTGACAGGGGGTACTAGTGGCGGGCAATTTAATTTGGTAGCTAGGCTTTGGCTCAAAATCTCGAAATTGCTCTTATTTGACAGATGCCCCTGTACGTTTTTCAAGTACTGAGGCGGCTTCTATGCTTTAGTACTTATTCTAAGGGTTTTTCATCATGATAACGCTAGACCTCACACATCTTTAGCCACTCAGCAAAAATTAAGAGAGTTTGGCTGGGAGGTGTTAATGCATCCGCCGTATAGTCCTGACCTTGCACCTTCAGATTTCCACCTGTTTCGGTCTCTTCATATAAGATGAAAGAGACCTGTAACCTGTTAACATCACGAGAGGACTGCCAAAACCACTTGTCGCGGTATTTTGATCAGAAGTCCCAAAATTTCTATAGCAATGTGATCATGTCCCTACCTACAAGATGGCAAAAAGTTATCGAACAAAATGGTACCTACATACTTTAGTTAAATGTAAATAAAGTATATTAAAGAATGTTTTGAATTTTCTTAAAAAATGCGAAGAAACTTTTTCCCCAACCTATTATATACACCGGACTAGTTATGCATTCCCGGTGTTCCTGGCATCCCGGGTTTTTTCTTACAAAAAAGAAATTATTAGAAGCCGCTTTCATACTTCCGTAGCTAAAAAATAGCTTTAGGTAAATATGCATCCGAATATACGATCCCTAATGATGACACTTAAAACAGAGATTGAAAGTCCTCATCATAACTTTTGTTGAAGGGAACCACAAACCAAAACGTCACCTAAGTTAAACTTTTTGATTGTGTTTTTGAAAAGCAATAAAATTTATATGGGACCACGTCTGTTGTATGACCTACCAAACAAAAAAAGAAACAAGGAAAGCACGTTTTTTTTTAATCGGTAAGCCAATTTTGTTCTCACAACTGAACAGAAGTTTCCATTCATTCCATTTTTCCCACCGCTGAACAGCGGGACAAGTCAATAGTAATATCACTTGCTTTCCGATTGTTGGAAAAATGTGAATTATAATAGTAATATTTCCAATGCACAGACTTTTTGTCACAAACGTAACTAGTCGTGCAGGGTCAATTTGTGTCTCGGTGGTGACCTCTCGCTTCCGGCCGTGGTTCTGTCCATGGTCGGGAGCGAGAGTGCGTGGGAAGCCGTCGCCTCCTTCTGCGAGGAGGTGATGGCGACCAAGGAGGGAGCGGAGAGGGAGAGAGAGGCATCTGCCACTCTCCCTTCCCGCGCAAGACGCACCGGGCGCCGGAGGGCGCGCGACGATCTCCGGCCACCGTAGTGTGTGGCCTGCGGGTGGCGGGTTAGGGGACCCGTCGCCCGACCAGTAACAGGCCCGAGAAGGCGGCGCGCTGTGTTCCGTGCGCGCCTCTCAGGAGGACGTGAGGCAATGCCCCACAGAGGAAGAGGTCTGCCAGGGGCTGGCGGACCGAGGCCTGTCGGGGTTCCGGTGCATGCAGCTGCGAATCCCGCGACCTCGGCCAAGGGTCAGGAGAAGGAACACCGTGGGTTTTTAGCCGGTAAGAGTCCGGCATACCCCTTCGCCTTCCCGGAGCGAAGGGCATCCATGAGGATTTTCCCACGAAAAAAAAAAAAAGGGTCATTTTGTGTCACCAATAGATCACAAGGTTTGAAGGAGTTACACGAATTCGTATACACCATGTAATGATAGATTCTCCATAGGCTTGAATATTTGTGTCCATTAATAGAATAACAGGGGTTCTCTGGCCAAATAATTATGGTGGCTAATAATCATTCGGCGAAATCAAATTCAGGTAAAAATTGCTTCGGCAAAGATTACGTTGGCGAATCGTTGTCGTTGTCGGCGTAATGAAATTCGATATGAAATACTTCGGCAAAAACACTGGCACCGGGTACCAGGAATGAAAAACGATCTGATTTAGTTTTTTTTATTGTTCATGTCTAGATTAAATGTTATCCTAATCAAGCATCGGCGTTTGTGTGATGACTAAACTCAAAACAACGGTTCTAAAGCATTTTTCTCTCTCAAAGTACAACGTGTTACATAATTCCCCTTATAAAAGAAAGTGTTAATCAAGTAAAGTCCCCGTCACGAGAAGCTATAAATTTTGTAAATAAAGAACTTCTACAAAGTTACGTAGCGACAATTCAATCAACAACAAATAATCCCAAATTCAATCAACTCAAAGTTACATACGTGTAATACGAAACTAACGAGCAATTTCACTTAGTCGGGTTATATTTTAGCGATATAAAGCGCTATCGTCTAATGTTTTGTGGTACCGGAACGTGTCTGACTCATGGAACGTCAACATTTGGCCCGCCATTTTGAAGTAAGTTCACACTGACGCTGTCAATGCTGTCATTTGAGTTTTGAATGCGTTTCAGTTTGTTTGTGTTGTTTTCGTAGATTATTATTTATTATTATATAAATAAAATAAAAACCATTATATAAAAATAAAAATCATTACAAAACTGTTTTTTTTATTTGTTCCAAAGGTTGCGAACCCCTGAATGTGTGTTTACAAAATTTATAGCTTTTCGCGACGGGGACTTTAGTCTTTTTTGGTTGTTGTCATATACCTCTCAGGAGAAATTAGGTAAGAATGTAAATAACTTTCTGGGTAGTCTACTCTTTACTTTTATGTTTTCAGGTTCGCTTTTCAGTGATGATTTTATTTTATGATTTGTCCGAAAAAAAAATTTTGGGTCCTTCTTTTAATTGGGTATTTTTTTAACACGTTGTATAATGTCCGTTTATAATAATATAATGTAATTCATTGTTTTGGATCCAATCAGGCGAGTGTTGAGACGGTTGCGTTAGATTTTAATAATAATCGTCATAATCATATTCCTCTTCTTTCTCGAAACTGAGGAATAGTCGCAAGCAGCTGAGTTTCACGTTCTTTTGCAATACAAACACGTGGACGTCGTACGTTCCATATACACCATGTAAGGGCAGCTCGGAGTAGTCCATCACGAAATCGACGAAATGATACGTGCCCTGCAATCATTGTAATTTCTAGTAAAATTTAAACCCCCAAAAACATACATGTAAAAAAACAGGCTGACGTCTCGTTAGGAATGTATCCTGCTATCTGAAAAAATTGCTGTAATGTAGAAATTATGTCAAGTTCGTTGCCTACCCGTATTAATAAAACAGACAAAATATTTCAAGGTTCTCATTATTGCTCAGTTCGTTAATAAAAACTTACTTTTAGTCCGTAAATATAATTATGAATTCACAATTCTTCACATATATATTCACAATAATTCACAGTTCTTGGAATAATTTCTACATTTCAGTTAGTTAATAAAATACACATTCCTGTTTAGATTTTTTTTTACATGTATGTTTTGGTTTTTGCCGCTCATTTGGTATTATAACAGATAATCTATTTTTAAAAGCTAGACTCGCCGTCTGCGTACCGCCCCATCGTGTTGCTGGACGAGGTGGGCAAGCTCTTCGAAAGAGTAATTGCAGACCGCCTCGTCACGCACATGACTGGGGTGGGGCCGGGTCTGGCGGACAGCCAGTTCGGTTTCCGCCGGGGGCGCTCCACCGTGGACGCAATCATGCGCGTGAGGGCTCAGGCGGAGGAAGCAGTTACCCGGGGCGAGGTCGTCTTGGCGGTGTCTCTAGACATCGCCAACGCCTTCAACACCTTGCCCTGGAGTTGCATCAGAGCGGCCTCGAATACCATCGGGTGCCGACTTACCTCCGCCGCATTGTCGGAGCCTACCTGACGCAGAGAGCCGTCATCTACCCGGGTCGGGGAGGGTGGAGTCGGCGAGAGATGTCGTGCGGTGTTTCACAGGGATCGGTCCTGGGGCCGCTCCTGGGGAACATCGGATACGACTGGGTGCTTCGCGGTGCGTTCCTCCGCGGCGTCGGCGTGACTTGCTACGCTGATGACACGCTGGTCACGGCGCGGGGGAGGACGCGCCGCGAGGCAGCCATACTGGCGACAGCTGGGGTTGCGCAGGTCGTCACAAGGATCCGGCGGTTGGGTCTCGAGGTGGCCTTGCAGAAGTCCGAGCAGGCCCTGTGTTTCCACGGGCCCCGGAAGGGACCACCCTCGGGATTCCACATCACAGTAGGAGGTGTTCGCATCGGCGTCGAGTCGACGATGAAGTACCTAGGACTTGTCCTCGACGGCCGGTGGAACTTTGCGCCTCACTTTCGGCAACTGACGCCAAAGTTGATGGGCACAGCGGCTGCATTGTCGCGGCTGCTGCCCAATATGGGGGGGCCCAACACCTTCTGCCGGAGTCTCTACGCGGGGATCGTACGGTCCATGGCGCTATATGGGGCGCCAATAAGGGCGGACACCTTGACGGCGCGCAACGTCGCAATCCTGCGGAGACCGCAGCGCGCGATGGCCGTCAGCGTGATAAGGGGATATTGTACGATCTCCTTCGAGGCGGCGAGCCTCATAGCCGGATCGATGCCCTGGGATCTGGAGGCGAGGGCCCTCGCGCTTAGATATCGTCAGCGCGAGGAGGCGCCTGAGCGGAGTGAGCTCCGCCAGATCCTAGTGGCCGAGTGGAGAGAACGAATTGCGCAACCCAGCACAGGGCACGCCGCAATAGCGGCGGTAAGACCCGTTATGGAGGGGTGGCTGGAGAGGCGGCATGGCGCCCTCAGCTTCCGGCTGACGCAGGTGCTCTCGGGACATGGATGTTTCGGGAAGTACCTGTGTCGCATAGGACGGGAGCAGACGCCCGGATGTCACCACTGCGTCGACTGCCCGGAAGACACGGCGCTGCACACGTTGCAGGAGTGCCGTGCGTGGGCGACGCAGTGCCGTGAACTAATCGGGGTGATCGGTGGTGACCTCTCTCTTCCGGCCGTGGTTCTGTCCATGGTCGGGAGCGAGAGTGCGTGGGAAGCCGTCACCTCTTTTTGCGAGGTGGTGATGGCGACCAAGGAGGGAGCGGAGAGGGAGAGAGAGGCGACGGCCACTCTCCCTTCCCGCGCCAGACGCACCGGGCGCCGCCGGACGCGCGACGATCTCCGGCCACCCTAGTGTGTGGCCTGCGGGCGACGGGTTAGGGGACTCGTCGCCCGACCAGTAACAGGGCCGAGAAGGCGGCGCGCATCTCAGGAGGACGTGGGGCAAGGCCCCACAGAAAGAGAGGTCCAGGAGGAGATTAACAACTTATTGAAAACATAAATAAACACATTAATCATCTTAACATTAAACATCACCTTTACATAAATCCAGTTTTCTGGGATTATACAAAAAAAAGATTTACATAATTATGTAAGTTATGTAACTAGAACTCTCTTGCCTGCCCCGCGAGCACGGATCTTTTTATCGAGTCAATTCGAGAAAGGAGAATGGGCAAAAAAAACCCAGATCCAACAGAAACGGCTTGTATTGGTATTTGTCACACATAGTGTCCTAAACAATCATGCACAATTATTTTTTTCCTTGGCACCGTCTGGACCCATGAAAACGAGGTCAAAGATTGAAAAAGTGTCGGTTCGTGTATTATTGAAATCATTAAATATTTATTCTAATCATTATATCGCAGTGCACTGCTGGGTCAATCTTTGACCTCGTTTTCATGGGTCCAGAAGGAGCCGAGGAAAAAAAAATGCAGGATTGTTTAGGACATTAAGTGTGACAAATACCAATACAAGCCGTTTCTGTTGGATCTGGGTTTCCGATATATGAAATTTGCCCATTCTCCTTTATCTATTCTAAACGTCAAAGGAGATGTTTCAGAAATGTATGGAGCCTGGGCTAGCACCATGTACACTATATGGAAATATAGCTATACAATAAAGTAACCGTTTTTTTTAATTTTCTATAATTTTACTTCGTTTAATTGTACATTCAAGTTATCTTGGTCAAGGAGAGCAACACAACACATGAAAATATGGCGGATCGAAATTATGTGAAATGTCATTTTGACAACTGTTGACATGTCAATGACCCCATAGTGTTTATTTCTTGTGTACTTAAATAATGTATGTACGTTGTTTATAGACGAAAATACTTTGATTACGTTTTAATAATAAAATAGAACTACAGGAACGACGTACACGAAATCTAGGACTGTCAAAGTTGTCAAACTCATGTCAATGTCAATCACAACTGTCATGGCTACCAGAAAAAAGGGTTAACAGATAAAAAACTTCGCCAAATAATAATTCCAGTACAAGAGTACTCTTCTTCAAATTAATTTATTTGTATTTTAATGGTAATCCCCTATTTTTTTCCTATTTTTCTATATACTGTACATAGTGGTGGCCCAAAATCAAACATCTCCTTTGACTTAACTTATAGATAAAACAACAGCAGTTGTCGTTTATCTATAAGTTAAGTCAAATTTGACGTTTAGAATAGAAATTTCTCGAATCTATTCGATAAAAATATTCGTGCTCGCGGGGCTGTTCCTTTTACAATATACATTTTTTACCGCTTTTATAGGGCAGTCGGGAGGATCAATATTTGCTGAAGCAAAAGCTCGTCTCATGTTGTTCTCCGAGTGTCTCTTGAGGAAAGTACATACAGAATGGTCGTACATTGTCTGATAATACTTGTAGCCGCCGTCAACTTGTTGATAAATATCTATAGAAATCTGTAATGTGTAAAAAAATAAATTTGTGTATCATGTATACATACTTGATTTTTTTTTTGTTAATTTATAATTATTACATAACATAATCAACCTATTACTGTCCTGCTAGGCACGGGTGACGATGACCGCCACTGGGCCATGGGTCGTAGAACTGTCGTGCTTGGTGGCGCGAATAAAAGCTACAGGAAAAATATTTCGCTGAACTCACACCGATAATTAAGCCCTCATCAAGCTGTCCCCCCCCCCCCTAAACCTCCGCCAGCAACGCCCTAAGCCGAGGTCCGAGTCCCACTAGGGATCGCCCATATTGCAGGTGATGATGTCAGTATAGTAAAAGTAGTTAGCACAGTTTATGATTGTAAAACTGTGTAGTTAGCTTAGGTTAAGTATTTTACTCCCCCCCCCCCCCCCCCCCCCCCCCCCCCCCCCTCCATTGGCTGGAGACCCTTCAGGTCTCGCCAATAACTGCCCGGTTACGTAGAAATGGTCGCCTAGAACTATCTAAAGAATAGGAAAAAAAAATCGCTGAATCGCATGTACGCCGCATGGCACTGCATCGTCAAGTTCGTAATAGGAGTGAGGCGTATTTATCGTAACAGATACATAAAACAGGTATCTTATGATAACAGACTGTAACTGTGACAAAGAAACTGAAAAAGCAGTTCCTGTTCCACGAGCTAACAAAATCCCATATGTGACAGTCACAAGCTTTTCTCTATTCATGCATATGACAGTTACCTTAGTTAGAATAAGAGAAAACATGTTACTGTTACTCTGTGACACCCTGTTACAGCCGTCACAAGCTCTTTCCTTTTCTCGCATAGGTTTAACACCTTAGTTAAAAAGAGAAGTCCTACTGTTACAGAAAACGTTGTTATCTGTGGTAACAGATAACATACAATAGTGTGTTCTCACATAGTATAAAATAACAGACTGTTATTTTGTAACAGGTTTTTGGAACTGCTATTTACGTGTAACAGGAACAGGCGTAACAGATACGTGATTTTACCTGTTACAACCCACTCCTAGTTCGTAATCAAACTTACGCCGTGCGTCCTATTGATTTCTCTATCCAGGTTCAAAGTTGCGGAGTAACAGTCGTGGGTTCGGTTCAACTTCCTACCGCTAATTTCGTAGGTATGTTTGTACTGGTTGGGGTTATCACAGATCATTAAGTTAACAATTTGCCATCGGCCTGGACCCTGTAAAATTTATGATTAATTTTATCGATACAATTAAAAATTACATGTAAGCTAAATCACTACACAGTATTTAAAAAACAAAGTCGCTTCCCGCTGTCTGTCCCTATGTATTCTTAGATCTTTAAAACTACGCAACGGATTTTGATGCAGTTTTTTTAATAGATAGAATGATTCCAGAGGATGGTTTTAAGCTATAAAACGTATAAGTCGCGCGGAGAAGGTTTGCCGATAGCCTCATGACGTCACGCGTCGATGGTCGCCGGTCGGTACGATTAGTAGGTAGGCCAGACGAGCGCGGGTAGCGGTCGGTGAAGTGGGAGGGGCAGTCATCGGCAAACCTTCTGCGCGCGATTAGTACACGTGCGAAGCCGGGGCGAGTTGCTAGTGTAGAATAAATTACTTATAGCTTTCGTTGAGACTTGTTTCGATGCGCATCTTGATATTATAATTAATTGTTATTTGGCTAATGAAATGGTTGGTTGCAAACGTCGCTATATTAGCATAGAACAATTTCGTATAATTGATCTCGCCAAAAATGATGCCTCTAAGGGCTCGGATTTATGGTCAGTATTTTTAGCGAGAAATAAGTTTATTGGAATGCTTAGGGGCCGTCCAGTAATCACGTGAGGCTCGAAAGGGGGGGAGGAGGTTTGGCAAAAATCACGAAATATCACAAGGGGGGAGGGGGGGTGTAGTAAGATATCACGTGTATTTATTTTTTCGTCAAACACGCGATTTTTAAACCGAAAAGCGAATTTTTTTATGGCAGTCAAACTCAAAACTCATTTATTCAAAATAGACTAGAATTACTTAGTTCTTTTTGAACGTTAGTTTTACAATATTATAGACATCCCACAAAAAGCCCTCCCTTCACCGCTTCCTAGTGTTTTTGCTGTGAAGAAGAAACGGCGCAACAAACTCCCCAGCAACACAGATATGTCTGTCAAGTGAATAAATTGATTGACTCTATACAACAAAAATCATCATATTTTTTACAATAATAAAATTATGCAAGTACAGGTAAAAACAAATTAAAAATAAAGTATATAAATCAATTCTGTATGAATTGTGTTAAATCATAATCGTATCTAACTAATATAGATACATCATAAACCTACATCTAAAAACTATTGGTTACCAGGGAAGCCACATGTGCAGAAAAGAACTAGCGCCACACGTCCCTATCGTCAACATAGTCGTTTATCTTATAGTATGCCTTTTTAATGAGAACTGATTTAACGTGAGATTTAAATTTGCCCTCAGTGAGATCCGTAATTGATTTGGGAAGCTTGTTATAAAATCGAACACAGTTTCCTAGGAATGACTTATTCGTTTTGGATAATCTAAATTTAGGGACTACTAATTTGTGTTTGTTCCTAGTATTTATATTATGAACGTCGCTTTTTACACTATACATTGGCAGATTTTTACGTACAAACATAATGTTTTCAAAAATGTAAAGGGAAGGCATCGTCAGAATATTAATCTCTTTAAAGAAATCTCTAAGGGACTCCCGAGGGCCCATATTATAGATCGCGCGGATTGCCCTCTTCTGTAATATAAATATCGAGTCGCGATCGGCCGCTGCCCCCCACAGCAGAATACCATATGACATAATGCTGTGGAAGTACGCAAAATAAACAAGTCGGGCAGTAGGTATGTCAGTTAGCTGTCTAATTCTTCTGACTGCAAAAGCAGCAGAACTTAACCTACTAGAAAGGGCAGTTATATGAGCTCCCCACTGTAATTTGGAATCTATTGTTATGCCTAGAAATACCGTTTCATCTACTATGTCCAGTTTACTGCCGTCAAGCGTTATGTTTACTCCTACATGGGGAACGTTTGGCAATGAGAACTTCAGACATTTCGTTTTAGTCGCATTTAATAAAAGATTATTTGCCGCAAACCATTTCGATAGAGCGGATAAACTACTATTTATATTTAAAAGATCAAAAAGAAAGTCAAAAAGAACCTGCAACCTTTCTGTCTAGACATTTTTAACATGATCCATAATTTCAGAATAAAATTAGATTATACTTTATGCCTGTATTTAAAGATAATATTTAAAAAAAATAAGATTTATTGTAGGTACAAAAAAATACACGTGATTTTGGGTGGGGGAGGTAGTCTTAAACCTCACCACGTATCACCAAGGGGGAGAGGGGGGGGGATTAATGGACGGCCCCTTATTTAGGATTCATTCGTATCTTAAATAAATACTATAGCGAAACGATTACTAGTAAAATTGAAACATTTAATGTATTTAAAATCATAAAATTAATGAAAAGGTCTCTTTGAAAGATTTTCAAGTGGTTTTTATATTACTTGAGATGAATTTAAAAATAAATGTTCACAAAGGTATGAATTATCTTGGGAGATCTTTCAAATGAGAGATTAATACGGGCTAAGTCCGCCTCAGTGCTGGTGCTGACTTTTATCGTAAAGTGTTAATTAATAAATACATAAATGGGTTTTTCAGCTCAACAGGTGTTATAAACAGTTTCTTTATAATGTTTCTTTTTGTGGCTTAATAAGTTAATACGTGAGCAGCAGGGTCTACCACATGCTCGGCGGGCGATTAGTAATTTTACTCGTTTTAAATTTTATCTTCTATTTCTAGGATACTTTAGAAATATATTTCACTTACAAGAATAATACCGCCGAAACTTGTTACTAACGAAATAGACACGCTAAGCATTAAATATAATAAAACTTTCAACATTTTTTATCTGCAACGTAACAATGTAACAATAATGATGGATTTGCTGATGGATGAATATATTCATATTTATAATAATATCCCATGACATGTTAGTAGATCATTTTGATTGTATCAGTAAGTAAATAAGGGGTATTTGTCGGCACTTATTTCATATCTTTTTCACTAAATGTTTTAAATTATATTGTTCATTGCCTCATGATGCATCAGACCAGAGATCGGAATAGGTAGAGTATATTTACCTAAATTTCGAGGAAGGAAGTAATGTACAGTGAATACCTCCTCTAAAATCCCGGAATAATCATAATGACGTTTTAATCCCGGGATTTATAAATCACGAATTATTTATTGTACTTTATTTATAGTTACAAATTATTTATTTGAAGAATCATATAACATGTTCCTACTAAAAGTATTAAATTAAAGAGCTTTGTTTTACATTTTACATACATTGTTTTACATTTTACATAATACGGAACCCTAAAAATAGTATATGATTTTTCAAATCAATAATTTGTAACTATGTATACTTATATAAAGTCCAATAAATAATTCGTGATTTTAAAATCCCGGGATCAAAACGTCATTATTATTCCGGGATTTTAGTGGAGGTATTATCCACTCTATGTTACTTCCTTCTCCTTCCTCGAAGTTTAGGTAAATATACTCTTCCTATTCCGATCTCTGGTCATGACGGCTGATGGTATTCAAGAATTTTCTAGGAGTAGGAATAGTGTTTTAAAGCCTTTTTATCTTTATTTAGTAACAATTTTAATATCGTCTGCAAAAATAAGAATATGGGAATTTACGAAACAGTTGTGTAAGTCTGAAATAAATATCGTGAACAATAAGGGCCCCAAAAGTGATCCCTGGGGCATTCCACTACGAATTGATGCACAACTGGAGATATAGTTACTAATGACAATAGCCTGAGTTCTAGTCTCAATATAAGATGTGAACCACCTGTGCAGATTGCCACGAATGCCACAGCTGTGGAGCTTGTTAATGAGGATGCGATGGTCCATTCCATCAAACGCCCTACTATAACCGGTGTTGTATCTATCACACCACATGCGAACTACGCAATACACCGTTGTTGTAGCAGACTACAGCAACAGTAACGAACACTCTCAAAGGTGACGCCATGACAGTTCCTACATCGCGGTATCAAGATTTGACACACAGATTGCACAAATAAAACCTTTGGTTTCCCGGACGAGGTCACCGAATCGTAGCCAGGCGACGGACGCTAGAAAATCTACATGTCCGTGAAGCTCTTTGCTCCGCCATATCTCCCTGCGGCCATTAGCATCAAGTAGTTACTACAGGCTTGCACCAGTTCTCTTTCGCCAAGGTGAGCGGAGTGAGTCCCTTGTCTAGTGCGACTACATCTCGATGCTTCCCCACGTCGGCTTGGGAGAAGTACTCCCTAAGACTGAACACCTCACGGTTGTGGAGGGTCTTAGCATTTAAAAAGCTTCGACCCCCACACTTCCGTGGGATGTACAGCCTCATCACCGATGAGCGTGGGTGATGCATTCGATTTGCAGTCAGCAGCGTACGGACCCTTCTATCCAGGGCGTCAAGTTCGGTCTGAGTCCACCTGAGTATGCCGAAGGAGTATATCAGGACCCAACCGCTACAGGCGCGCACCTTATTTCCGCCTGACAAAATACTTTTATGTACTTACTTTTATCAGCCGGCCAAAGAAGCGCTCCTTCAACGATTGCTTCATGTCAGCCTCGGTTGATGCCTAACGCCTCCGACATGCCCAGGTATTTGTAGGTCTCGGTTGAGGCATAATATTATAACTTGTACGCCCTAGTGGCAAAACATCTATATATATAAAAGAAAGTCGTGTTAGTTACTTCACTTATAACTCAAGAACGGCTGAACCGATTTAGCTGAAAATTGGCAGGGAGGTAGTTTAGAGCCAGGAGAAGGACATAGGATACTTTTTATCCCGTTCGACATCATGTAGGTAGGTAGTAGGTAGGTAGTAGGTAGGTAGTAGGTAGGTAGTAGGTAGGTAGTAGGTAGGTAGTAGGTAGGTAGTAGGTAGGTAGTAGGTAGGTAGTAGGTAGGTAGTAGGTAGGTAGTAGGTAGGTAGTAGGTAGGTAGTAGGTAGGTAGTAGGTAGGTAGTAGGTAGGTAGTAGGTAGGTAGTAGGTAGGTAGTAGGTAGGTAGTAGGTAGGTAGTAGGTAGGTAGTAGGTAGGTAGTAGGTAGGTAGTAGGTAGGTAGTAGGTAGGTAGTAGGTAGGTAGTAGGTAGGTAGTAGGTAGGTAGTAGGTAGGTAGTAGGTAGGTAGTAGGTAGGTAGTAGGTAGGTAGTAGGTAGGTAGTAGGTAGGTAGTAGGTAGGTAGTAGGTAGGTAGTAGGTAGGTAGTAGGTAGGTAGTAGGTAGGTAGTAGGTAGGTAGTAGGTAGGTAGTAGGTAGGTAGTAGGTAGGTAGTAGGTAGGTAGTAGGTAGGTAGTAGGTAGGTAGTAGGTAGGTAGTAGGTAGGTAGTAGGTAGGTAGTAGGTAGGTAGTAGGTAGGTAGTAGGTAGGTAGTAGGTAGGTAGTAGGTAGGTAGTAGGTAGGTAGTAGGTAGGTAGTAGGTAGGTAGTAGGTAGGTAGTAGGTAGGTAGTAGGTAGGTAGTAGGTAGGTAGTAGGTAGGTAGTAGGTAGGTAGTAGGTAGGTAGTAGGTAGGTAGTAGGTAGGTAGTAGGTAGGTAGTAGGTAGGTAGTAGGTAGGTAGTAGGTAGGTAGTAGGTAGGTAGTAGGTAGGTAGTAGGTAGGTAGTAGGTAGGTAGTAGGTAGGTAGTAGGTAGGTAGTAGGTAGGTAGTAGGTAGGTAGTAGGTAGGTAGTAGGTAGGTAGTAGGTAGGTAGTAGGTAGGTAGTAGGTAGGTAGTAGGTAGGTAGTAGGTAGGTAGTAGGTAGGTAGTAGGTAGGTAGTAGGTAGGTAGTAGGTAGGTAGTAGGTAGGTAGTAGGTAGGTAGTAGGTAGGTAGTAGGTAGGTAGTAGGTAGGTAGTAGGTAGGTAGTAGGTAGGTAGTAGGTAGGTAGTAGGTAGGTAGTAGGTAGGTAGTAGGTAGGTAGTAAGTAGGAAAAAGTGCATTGCAACGCATGCGGGTACAGCTAGTAGTGTGATATTACCATAACATATGAGAACTGTATTTTTACTTAGGTATATTTAACAAGAATAAAGATTTGACTTGATATTTCTACTTGGATTGTATTCTCTATTTCTGTAATTATAGATTTGTTACTTTCTTTTAGATGTAGTATTATTACTTTGCTCATGCTTTCCAGGGTTAATTCTATATAAGTTTTTGTTTATCAGTCCTTCTCGGTCATCATCCTAACTAATGCAAAGGTATGTAGCAGCAATTTCGCCATCTTATCCTGGAATTTGCTAACAATGTTTAAAACCACTGTCGAGGTTACAGTCGCAGTGGCTAACGCTTGCGGGGGTAGGTAAGAGTCATAAATTATTTCCAAATCCAAGATGGAGCCATAGAAAATCACTTATTATTCATGGTTAGTACTTCTATGATTTTCGTGGGTGCTGATGCCGGAAATAAAGCCTATTCCTCGTTCATATAAGGCGGTCAAAACAATTGACCAGTCAAATTAAATTTGCCAGGTAAAACGTGGTCCCTATCTTGGTGTTTGAGAATTGATCTTGTTTTTGTAACCAGCGTCCCCGAAAATCATGGATTTGACACCCATGACGGCTAATTTGAAAATTCTCTGCCATCTTGAATAGGATTTTGACCTCATTTTCGGCATCAGTATTCCCGAAAACCATGGAAATGACAGCCATGATGGTTAAACTGAAATTTTAATAGCCGCCATTTGGATTTAGATTTTGACCTCATTTTCGGCATCCGCACCCCAGAAAACCATGGACTTGATACCCATGATGACTAATTTACTAATTTTCATAGCCGCCATCTTGGATTTTGATTTTGACGTTATTTTTGGCATCAGTGATCCTGAAAACCACGAAATTAATACCCAACCCCAACATTTTCATAATCGCCATCTTGGATTTGGATTTTGACGTTATTTTCGGCATAAGTGACCCCGAAAACCGTGGAAATGACTTCCCACGAACAATCATTTGAAAATATATGTACGCCATCTTGGATTAGTAAATAGACTATAATAAAATTCTCGTAATAGGTACATACATACATACATATTGTTATTAATTAATATAATTTCTATGAACGAAATCAATCGCATTCGAAATCAAAAAGTGCGAGCCCTGGAATTTATGTCCCAAGTATGCAGTACGGCTATTCTCATTTCATTTCATTTCATTCATTCTCATTTATCTCCGCCCTCTTCACCCCGCAACCCCGCACAATGTTCTACGTTGACCGACTGTAAGGAGTAAGATGTAGGTAGACTGTGCTATTAGTACGTAAACACAATTTTAAGTTATTTTTGGTTTCGTAATTCACTTTTTGTAATTGTTTATTGTCTAATTGTTTGTTTCGTAATTCACGTTTATTTATACACTATTGTTTTTAAACATAGACCATGTTTTTGTTCATAATAACATTTCCACTGATCACAATGACAACTATTTACATTTTGAACCTATTTGATGTTATGCTATTGCTATGAGTTATATCATCAATCTCTGCATTGAACATGGCTATTTTCCGGACAAATTAAAAATTACGGTTATTAAACCTATTCATAAAAAGATGATAAAAGTATCATGGGTAATAAATTATAGACTGATAGCACTTATTCCTATTTTCTCCAAAATTATAGAAAAGGTGATATTTAATAGCCTTTCGTCGTTTTTTGAAAAGCATGATCTCATAGTCAGAGAACAATTTGGATTCAGGAAAGGTAAATCCATTAATATTGCGATTTATGACGTGATCAAGAAAATTGTTTCTAGTGTTGATGCTAAAACTCCAGTGGCGACCTTCATGGACATGTCTAAAGCATTCGACCATGTAGATCATGGTATACTGCTAAACAAATTAAAGCGTTATGGGATTAGAGGAACTGCATTAAACCTATTTCAATCTTATCTCACCAATCGCACTCAACTCACAGCGCTTGATAGGCTATGTGCGAGCTCGAAAGTTGAAAGAACATACATGTTACGTCCTAGGAAAACTACTTATGGTGTTCCTCAAGGTAGCATTCTTGGCCCTCCATTATTTAACATTTACATAAATGATAAGCCTAAGGTCACGAAGCACCAGATGGTCTTATTTGCTGATGACAGTACTATTTTATTCTCTAGTAATGACATTAATATTTTTGAAAATGACAAATGATGATCTTAATAATATAATAAATTGGTTAGTTAATAATAATTTTAAAATTACTCTTAACAAGACTAAAGTAATGACATTCAATCAAAGAACAAATAAACCGAAACTGAATATAATCTAAAATATGGTAACGTAGCAATCTCTGAAATTGACATCACAAAATTTCTGGGCCTTTACATACATAGTCATCTGACTTGGAAACACCATATCGATGTTTTATTAAAGAAGCTTAGTCAGTTTGCGTATGCTCTGTACAAACTTTCAAAAATTGTTAATCGCATTACAGTTGAAATAGCGTTTAATGCTGTGGCTTCCGGCATTAGGTACGGAATAATTTTCTGGGGCAACTCCACTGACAGAGACACTCCCCAGAGTGGAGGGTATCCACGAAGATTTCTCCACGAAAAAAAGGGTCCCTCTTATTTTGTTAGGACCATATATAAATATGTACTGTACTGTAAAGCCCGATCAATGGTAAACCCTAATAAAACCCAATAAGTCCTTTCAAATCTGAATAGTTTGCGTAATTTATGAACCATATGAAAAATGTCACGGAGCTCCGTGACAAAAATGACACATCTCATAATCTCGTGTTCAGTTAATGACGTACAAATAGAGCTTCAGTTGAGTAGTCAAATAGAAATTAAGAGTTATCCGCGACCTGTGTGGATCATAAACACACAATCACAACAACCATGTCAATAGTAGTATCACTTGCTTTCCGACTGTTAGGAAAATGTGAATTATTAATAGTAATATTTCCAATGCAGAAACTTTTTGTACTCTAGGTAACTTGTCGTGCAGGGTCAATTTATGTAACCAATAGATCACAAGGTTTGAAGGAATTACAATTACGTTATCGAATTACGAATTTGGATACACCTTTTTATGGGGTGTACTACGCTTTATCGAATGCCAAAACATCGAATATCAATTGATCGAACACTATAAATCGAATGTTCAAATAGTCGAACGTTCATTTCATCGAATGGTTAATAAATCTAACATTCAATAAATCGAACACTCAAAACATCGAGTGTTCAAAATGTCGAATGTTTGTTTGATCGAACGTTTAAAATATCGAATGTTTGTTTCATTGAACGTTCAACGCATCGCATATTCATTATATCGAAATATTAACATACTGACTACTTATTATATTGAATATTAGTATACAAAAATTACGGCTATGTCGAAGAAAAACACAGCTTAAACTTTTTTTTTGTTTGTTAGTTATTAATTAAATTAAATGTCGTGTTGGCCCTGAGGTTACAGACCCACTTCTTATATGCACCGGGTTGTGGGTTCAAACCCATGCAAGTGTTTTTAAATATTCAATATAATAAGTAATCAATATGTTAATATTTCGATACAATGAATATGCGATACGATGAACGTTCAATGAAACAAACATTCGATATTTTGAACGTTCGATCAAACAAACATTCGATATTTTGAACACTCGATGTATTGAGTGTTCGATTTATTGAATGTTCGATTTATTAACCATTCGATGAAATGAACGTTCGACTATTTGAACATTCGATTTATAGTGTTCGATCAATTGATATTCGATGTTTTGGCATTCGATATGGCGTAGTACACCCCTTTTTATGATAGATTCTCCATAGGCTTGACTATTATGTGTCCATTAATACGGTAATAGGAATTAAAAACGATTTGATTTAGATTTTTTTATTGTTCAAGTCTAGATTAAATGTCATCCTAATCGAACGTGATTTTGGTGTTTGTGTGATAACTAAACTCAATACAACTTATGCTCAATGACAAAGGATACAAGGTTGTCTTACTTACTAAACAAAATAGTCGATTTTCATTGAAGGCGATAGGCGTGGCTTATTTTGAAACATAACCATTCAGGAATTAATCGCATTATGATATCTGGGTGGCGCCCTCGCTATTCGCGTGTTAATACGGTCGGTTCTAAAGGATTTTTTTCTTTCAAAGTATAATGTTTAATACCCTGTAATTCATTGCTTTGGATCGAATCAGGCGAGTGTTGAGAAGGTTGCGCTACATTTTAATAATAATCATCGTAATCATTATCCTCTTCTTTCTCGAATGTGAGCATTAGTCGCAAACATCCGATTTTCTTTCTCTTTTGCAGTACATACACGTGGACGTCGTACGATCCATATACACCATTTAAGGGCAGCTCGGTGTAGTCCATCACAAAATCGACGAAATGATACGTACCCTGGAATCATTGTAAGACCTAGTAAAATGGAAACCCCCAAAAGCATACATGTAAAAAAAAAACCTTAAAAAAAGTTTCAGAAGTCGGTGTATTCAATTTGTTTCAGCGTAGAATTACACCGACTTCTGAAACTGATAGTTTTATTAAATGATAATTATTTTACTCCGTTTAGTTTTTTTTTTGAAGTCGGTTTTTACTTTTTTAAGGTTTTTTTAATTTTATACTTTTTAGTGCCACAAATTAGAATTACAATAGTGTACAAATTTTCGGACCAGGGGCCTAATTCTCCTAAAATTAATTGTTGCCAAACGCAATCGAACCACAACCGTCAGTCAGTTTTTGTTTTCGAAAACTTTCAAAATGATTGATTTTGTATTTTGTGTCAAACAATTCGACAGCTTTTGAAATTGAGAACTGTCTGAATGAACGGTTCGGCCTTGGTTCGGTTGTGATTTATCAAGATTTATTTTAGGAGAATTGGGCCCTTCGTGCGTTGCCAACCTTGGAGAAAAAGTTGTAAAGTCTCGTATGCCTCTAATTTCACCGGCACCCATACCCCTCAAACCAGAACACAGCATTGCTGCTTGGCGGCAGAAATAATTATAGTGTTAGTACTTCACAGACAAACTGTTACAATTAACAACTTATTGAAAACATAAATAAACACATCAATCATCACAACCTTTACATAAATCCAGTTTTCTGGGATTAATTCATGTATCTAGACTCTTTTGCCAGTTGCTTTCACAAGAAAAAAAAATTACCGCTTCAAAAGGGCAGTCGGTACGATCAATATTTCCTGAAGCAATAGCTCGTTGCACGTTATTCCCCCCGTGTCTGTTGACGAAAGCACATATAGAACGGTCGTGTAGTGACTGATGATACTTGAAGCCGCCGTCAACTTGTTGATAAACATCTACAGTAATCTGTAACGTGTAAAAATACATTTATGTATCATGTATACATACTTAAAAAATGTTTTTCATTACCTACTCATACTCGGAAAGTAGGTCTGAAGTTGCCTGAGGAACGGGTTGAAAGTAATACTTTTCAGCCCTAGGGAGAATCGTTTTCAACTGACAGCTGTCAAATTATTAGAAAAAAAACTAGTTCTATTTTCACATTTCTATTGAACCATGTAGATACAGCCACTCAATTACACCGTGATGTAAAATTGGAATAACATGAAGTTAAGTATTAATTAAAGAATATTTTTTTAAAATGACTTTATTAGGTATGTATAATTTAGTTTCAAATATTTCTTCAAAATAACATCGATTTGTGCAAAATATTAACCATTTTTTCAATGATGAAAATAAAAAATAATGTCTGAATAGTAGGCCGGCCACAGAAAAAAAAACAAAATGGGCGGGAAGGCGGCAATCCGATCACACATTTTTTCTTTAGCTAATTCATGTTTTTATTTTTATTTTCCTCATATTCGTAATGAAAAGCACAGTGTTTACGTCGGGTTAAAGACTTATTTAGTCCCTCGAACTATTGGCCAAACCCCGTCTCGGGACTAAACGAGTTACTTTCACCCCTAGGGTAACAATGTACTATTGTTAGTGGGAAATAATTAATTGCACATCAAAATAAGTACCTAACGCTCATTTAGTGTCTCCATCATTAAAACTACTCAAGCGCCAATTTTATGACTCTGCTACAAATGAACTAATTGTCTACCAAAACTAGTAGAACACAAAAATTTAAAATACTAATCAAAACAGGACGCTATTTATTTTCCTTATTCACCTCAAAAATCCTAACTAACGACTAGAAATACGGTTTCCACATCTAAAATAATGATTGCGCAATCTTTTATCAGATTTTCTTTAACGCGTTTCTTAAAGTGCTCAAGAATTATTAATTTTACTTCAACAAATTTGTTTTCAAATAATTTATATTTATAAATTTAATTTTGATCTCAAATCTAGTTTGCTACAACATTAATTAAAAAACATGCTCAAGTGTATGTATTCAAATAATTTATAGTTGTAAGGTTAATTTTGATTTAAGATTTCGTTTTTTTAAGCTGCAATGCAAGGAACAATTTCAAGAACTGAATAGTTTTACTTTTGTATCACTGTTTAGTGCATCGTTTGAGGCTAATTTTGTTTTCTTTTATTGTTCTCCAAATTATCAAGAAATTGGTTTATAAGATAACTAACTAGCTTTCGCCCGCAGCTTCGCTTGCGGTGTGACGATTTTCCATGCAAACTTTCATCCCCTATTTAACTTCCTTAGGGGTTGAATTTCGAAAAATCCCTTCTTAGTGGATGCCTATGTTACAAAAGGAACATACTGTCAAAATTTCAACTTTCTAACCCCAGCGGTTTAGGCTGTGCGTTGATAGATCAGTCAGTCAGTCAGTTAGCTTCTCCTTTTATATGTATACATAGATTATAACTGATAAATTGGTGTTTTATTTCAAAAATTTGATGTTGTTTAGAGTTAAACATGTATTTAATTCTTATAAAATTTTTGTGGTGTGTCAAACAATAATTTGATATGCATTCAGTTAATAGATGGTCATTTCACTTAATAGTTCTGCTTGACCCATAAAATATATGCCGATTTTGATTTCTTTTGGAGTGCATATTTTGATGTGCAGTTAGTATTTTTGATAGGAAACTATAATATTTTGTTGAAAAAAATATGAATATTTTGGTGCGCGGTTAAATACTACCCTTTGTTAATTTATAATTATACATAACATAATCAACCCATTACTGTTCCACTGCTAGGTACGGGTGACAATGGCCGCCACTGGGCCATGGGCCGCTGTCGTACAACTGTCGTGCTTGGTGGCGAGAATAAAAGCTAGAGGGAAAATATTTCGCTGAATCGCATGTACGCTGCATGGCAGTGCATCGTCAAGTTCGTAATCAAACTTACGCCGTGCGTCGTATTGATTTCTCTATCCACGTACACATTTGCGGAGTAACTGTCGTGGGTTCGGTTCATCTTCCTACGGCTAGCTTCGTAGGTGATTTTGTACTGGTTGGGGTTTTCACACGTCATTAAGTTAGTAATAAGCCATCGGCCTGGACCCTGTAAAATTTATGATTTGTTTTATCAATAAAATTAAAAGTACATCTCGTAAGCTAAATGTAGAATTAATTATAGCTATCGTTGAGACTTTATTCGATACGCATCTTGATATTAATTGTTATTTGTCGAATGAAACGGGTGGTTGCAAACGTCGCCATGATACCTACCATAGAACAATTTCGTCTAATAGATCTCGCCAAAAATGATGCCTCTCTGAGGGCTCAGGTTTAGACTGGTCAGTATTTTTAGCGAGAAATAAGTATATTGGAATGCTTATTCTAAATCCTAAATAAATATTATCGCGAAACGATTACTAGTAAAATTGGAACATTTATTTGGTATTTACTTACAATCATCAAATGAATAAATAGGTCTCTTTTGAAAGATTTTACGAATTAAGTTGATTTTAAAAATAAATGTTGCACAATGTATTATGAATTATCTTGGAAGATGAGATTAATAATACGGGCTAAGTCCGCCTCAGTGCTGGTGCTGACTTTGAACGAAAAGTTTTAATTAATAAATACATAAATGGCTTTTTCATCTTAACATGTTTATGAACACTTTCTTTATAATGTTTCTTTTCGTGGCTTAATAAGCTAATTCGTGAGCAGCAGGGTCTATCACATGCTCCGCGGGCAATTAGTAATTTCACTCGTTTTAAATTTTATATTCTATTTCTAGGATACTTTATAAATATATTTCACTTACAAGAATAATACCGCCGAAACTTGTTACTAACGAAACAGACACAGTAAGCATTAAAAATAATAAAACTTTCAACATTGTTTCATCTACAACGTAACAATTTAACAATAATTTTTTGCTGATTGATTTGCTTTAAATACATTCATATAAATAATATCCCATGACATGTCAGTAGATCATTTTGATTGTATCTGTAAGTAAATAAGGGGTATTTGTTGGCACTTATTTCATATCTTAAATATTATGATTAAATGTTTTAAATTATACTATTCATTCCCTCATGCTATTTCTGGGGTTGATGGATGAAAAATATTCAATAGATAAAACAGTGTAAAGAGCTGCATACGGGTTTCATACGGTTTTAGTTTCTTTATTAAAATGTTTTAATATGGTATTAAAGAAGTTTCTAGGAATAGGCATCTTGTTTTTAAGCCTTTTTATCTTTATTTATTTACTTAAGAATCTTAACATCGTCTGCAAATATAAGAATATGGGAATTTACGAAACAGTTGTGTAGGTCTAAAATAAATATCGTGAACCTGCCGCGGCCGCTAATTTTGCAACAGCTGAATTGATTTCCGTCAAACGTAGCTTATAATTATGCTGATTAAACCAGCTTTCGAGCAAAAAAAATCGTAACGAAATCGAGTCAACCGTTTCGGAGTTACGTTGTCACAAACAGACAGATATACAGACATACAGACAGCCATACAGACATACATACAGACATAGGTGTCAAACTTATAAAACATCCTTCTTTTGGCGTCGAGGTTTAAAAATAGGTTTCAAACGTTCAAATATTCAAATAATATCTCTCTTTTTGGGTTGAGAATGAAAATTAAAAAATACTTGAAAATGGTGTTTTTGCCTAGAAGCACAATATATTGTAAACTATTAGCGACAGGAATTGTAGGGAATTTAATTGTCTACAAAATTGATCTTATCTATTTTTGGCGTAAAACCCATAGGTAAGAAGTTATTTAATAAAAACTAATTTTTAGGGTCTTTAATCCAAGATGGCGGAGCCGCGGAGCGCACCGAGGTCACTCAAGGTCGAAAACTTTATATTTTTATAAGAACACCTAAACATAACATCATCATCTGCCTAGCCTTTTCCCAACAATGTTGGGGTCGGCTTCCAGTCGAACCGGATGCAGCTGAATATCAGTATTTTACATGGAGCGACTGCCTATCAGACCTCCACAACCCAGTAACTGGGTAATACGATACTCTTGGTAAGACTGGTTGTCAGACTTTCTGGCTTCTGACCAACAGTAACGACTGTCAAAGATCTACAAATGACAGCCGGGACCAACAGCTTTACGTGCTTTCCGAGGCACGGAGGAAACTCGCTATGGTAAATGGTCACCCATCCACGGACCAACCTCGGCAAGCGTGGCTTAACCTGGAAGATCGGTCTATGCGGCTGTAATTATTTAGCCACGAGCTCCTCACACCTAAACATAACACATATGCAAAATTCACGACTGTTATGATCTGATAATAATTATGATGTATAGTTATGATCCTGAAACTAAGAGACAGTCTACTGTCTGGGTGTTTCCTTCCGAGGAGTTGCTAACTAGGTAAAGTGAAGAGAGGTCGAAGCGTGGGAAAAAGATGGTGGCCTCTTTCTTCGGAAGGACAGGTCATTACGCAACAATTGCTTTAGAGGATCGAAAAACAGTTACTGCAGAGTGGTACACTAATAATTGTTTGCCACTTGTCTTGGAAAAAGTTCGGGAGAAACGACCACGCAGTAGGATCCTCCTTCACCACGACAACGCCTCGTCGCATACCGCCAAGCAAACAATCGACTACTTGGCGACGTCAGACGTGGAATTACTGGGTAGTAGGGTAATATTGGGCATTCTATGCCACTGTCGGCAAGTAGCTCGGCGAGTGCGCCTCGCTACGCGCCAGTGGCATAGAATGCCCAATATTAAACGTTCGACTCGACTGTGTAGTATATTACTGTACTCACCTGGACATCATGTGAGTTATACCACTGGCCGTCAGCAGCTGGGCGAGTTCGCTCGCTGCGGACGTTGGTATGGTTCATTTTGAAATGCGTTTCGTGGTTAGAAACGACTTGATGATTTCTATATGCGCTTCAACGATGGAAACGACTTATTGAATTTGGCACGTTCAGTATTAGAATCGACTGGTATTACTGTATTCATACAAAGATCATGCGAGTTATACGACTAGCCGCCAGTAGCAAGGCGAGTTTGCTTCGCTTCGGATAGTGGTGACAACTATCCACACGATCAATTATTAAGATGTAAATTAGTTACTTTGAAATGCGTTTTGTGGTTAGAAACGACTTGCTGATTTGGTTATGCATTTCAGTACCTATTAGAAACGACTTGCTGGTTTTTGTAATGCGCTTCGTAGGTCGAAACGACTTGGTGTTTTTGAAATGCGTCTCAATATTAGAAACGACTTGCTGGTTTTTGTAATGCGCTTCGTAGGTCGAAACGACTTGGTGTTTTTTGAAATGCGTCTCAATATTAGAAACGACTTGCTGGTTTTTGTAATGCGCTTCGTAGGTCGAAACGACTTGGTGTTTTTGAAATGCGTCTCAATATTAGAAACGACTTGTTGGTTTTTGTAATGCGCTTCGTAGGTCGAAACGACTTGGTGTTTTTTGAAATGCGTCTCAATATTAGAAACGACTTGCTGGTTTTTGTAATGCGCTTCGTAGGTCGAAACGACTTGGTGTTTTTGAAATGCGTCTCAATATTAGAAACGACTTGCTGGTTTTTGTAATGCGCTTCGTAGGTCGAAACGACTTGGTGTTTTTGAAATGCGTCTCAATATTAGAAACGACTTGTTGGTTTTTGTAATGCGCTTCGTAGGTCGAAACGACTTGGTGTTTTTTGAAATGCGTCTCAATATTAGAAACGACTTGCTGGTTTTTGTAATGCGCTTCGTAGGTCGAAACGACTTGGTGTTTTTGAAATGCGTCTCAATATTAGAAACGACTTGCTGGTTTTTGTAATGCGCTTCGTAGGTCGAAACGACTTGGTGTTTTTGAAATGCGTCTCAATATTAGAAACGACTTGCTGGTTTTTGTAATGCGCTTCGTAGGTTGAAACGACTTGGTGTTTTTGAAATGCGTCTCAATATTAGAAACGACTTGTTAACTCACTGCTTTGAAGTGGATCTGCATAATAAACAAGGTACATATTATATTTGGTTTATTTTTCGTAAAACATTGGTTTTTCTAGAAACAAAGTATCTACCGAGCGCACGAACTCTTGTAGCTTTCGCCATTGAGACGAATCCGCGTCGGTCTGGAACTTGAGTCGCACAAGCGCCTTCTTCCACAGCTCCTGGGAGTCGGTGTGGCGTGCGTCGTCAGCCTTGTACACTTTGCAGTCGATGTAGTACTCTCCGTTCATACTCGCTGCGCGACGCTCGCAGCCGTTGGCGACTCGGTTGACGAAGAATGATGATAGATATGTACTCGATGAATCGTCTTTTGGCACGGTGTCATACCCGTAGTTATTACTAATACCGAATACATCATTGTCAGTATTGTTTTTTTTACTGAAACAATAACGAAAGCTTCTATTAGTTCATCATACACACAGACGGTACATTTATCGTTTAGATACGCACAGGAAAAAAAAATACACAGGTATACTTGCAGAACATGAGAGACGTACGAATAAAAATGACTGATGATTTTTAAGTGGTATGGTGAACTAAATTAATGAATAGTTTGTTTACCTTGTACGAATTAAATTCGTTGATGGTGGGTGCGACTTGCGTTTCCTATTGTTATCTGCAGACGGTTTGCGGCCGGGTTTGGTTTTCTGATCGGTGATCGGAGCTTGTTGAAAGTACTCGCACTCAGACTCAGACCTGAAATAAAGATACAACAAAATAATAGTCAAACATAATACTTTCAATTAGTACATCGGTCAGATCTCTGAACTATGTACCGAGTGGAATGTTTATACTTACATTTTTCAATTATGTTCAATCGATATGGCAGGCTGGCAGGCGTAGTGACTGGTGGCAGCAGGCAGCGGTTAGTTATCAACACTGATGTTGACAGGATATCGCACCAGGTTCGCAGAACAGTTCTTGAAGATTACTTCCACACTTGACTTCAGTTGGTTTGTACCGAGTACTTCGAAAACATGTAGCTTATAAATCGGAAAACGGATGATAAACCACTATGTTAAAAATTACTGCAACCGTTCATATAATATTGTGTAAAACAACTTTTTCCTTAGACGCATTATACTTGATCAAAAAGTGAAGACTAAGTATGTTTTAGGTAGCATCGATTGACGACGCTGCGAAACGACTTAGGGTTGACAAAACGTTAACCAGTAGATAAGTTATCAACAACGCTAATAGGGAATATTCTTTCAAGTAATTTAATTATTTGGAAATCTAGAGACAATTATAAAATTAGTATTTATCATGATATACATCCAAGTTTTACTAGTTGTAATACTTTTATGCTGGAGTGAAGTAGGTACAGGAAATAAGTTAACTTGTAACAGTAACAAATTTTAAATGATCTTAATTTTTAATTCTCTTCTTTTAAGGTTAGAAACCTATATACTACATTTTATTTATTTTATGATAGTGTACCTAGTTTCTGATATTTATCCAAACCTTAATATGTATGCGTGACAACCTTGACTAAAATAGCTAACTGTTGCGAATGCAACTTAGCTGACGAGGAAAAAAGAAACAAGGTTACACGTGTAATGTTTTACGCAATAACAATTATTTCTACCAAATATTTTATTGATTTTTCGGGAATTGATCGTATGACTACGTAGTCTTTAACGAATACTTCGTTAGTTACAACGTTTAAAAGTAAAAAAGAAAAAAACTAAAATTAATTTGACATTATCTTAAAGCTACGACGCGTGACGGAGTGTAAATCCTTTAAAAAATATATGGATTTACAGCGAATGTCAAAATAACTACAGTCTTATAATACCCGAAGCAGCTAGTACGTGACGTTTAGTATTTAATTGTGATCTGAAATACACCCTCACATTTGAACCACATAAAATTGGAACATTTATGCATTTATGCAATTTGCAAGAAGGTAATTATTGAATATGTTTCATATTTTCCTTTAAATGTTGTTGATTTTCACTAAAAATAGGTACTAAACAATCTTTCTTTTTTTTTCAGAAACACATTGATACCTAATCAGATGCACTGGTTAATGAATAAGTAATCATCAAACTTGAAGACGTATGCAGACCTGGTCCAGATTAAACAATTTGTTAATTCTGACACACTACACTCACTTCGATTGTTCATTAGTCGGTATACGTGGGTAAGATCGTTTCATTGCAAGTTTAGCGTCTATATTGGGGGATAATTAATTTCAATTAGTAAAATAATGCCCCACTGTTCGGTTTGCAACTTATTTGTTGATAATCGTCGATGGTCTAGTCATTTACGTAGTAATGTTCATAAAAACAATAGTACGACCACTGTTTTTGACAATGTCGCAATAATTAATTCTGCGTTTAAAAAACGAATCGTTAGTTACAAGATCAATGCAACTGGCGAACAAATAAATAATTTTCCTGAAATGTTTCTCATTGATATTAGTAAACAAGTTAAAACTTTAATAAATCGATCATTATTGAAACGTGCAGCTGTGAAAATAAATTTCGAACTTTTTTCTTTTTTTCTTATGTTTAAAAATGATCAAAAGGAATTGAAATCCTTCGCCACAAAAAACATTATTATAAATTTTAATTACGATTTTGATTCAATTTATAAAGCAACGATTGATTTACTGTTGAAGAAAATTGAAGAGTTTCAGGAGAGAGATAGTGGTTGGACATTTTCGAGCAATTCACATGTAGAAATAAATATTAACAAATATCAACCTCTCGGTGGATCTAAATTTATAACCTTACCAAAATGTATAAAAAATAAAAAAGCTTGTTTGAATATTCGTAACAATGATGAGTACTGCTTTTTATGGTGCGTAGTGGCGGCTCTGTACCCCACCAACCAACATCCCGACAGAGTTTCATCTTATCCCCACTTTCAGGATGTTTTGAATGTTGATGGTTTGACATTTCCAATATCATTTTCGGACATAACTGTCTTTGAGAAAAATAATCCGTTTTTGAATATTTACGTGTATGGTTTAAAAAATGGTAAGACTATCATTGGACCTTTGTATTCAACATCGAATTATAAATCTAAGAGCATCCATCTATTGTTCTTAGAAAATAATACTAATACTCATTATTGTCTTATCAATGATTTGCCTCGTCTAGTCAGAAATCAGATAACCAAACATCATGGTAAACTGCACTTTTGCGAAACGTGCTTATTGTTTTTTCCAACGCGCAGCCGAATTGAATCTCATCTGTGTGGAGGGATTGCCACAGTATTACCAGAAAAAGGGACATTTTTAAAATTCAAAAATTATGATAGAAAACAAAACATTCCTTTCGTCATATATGCCGATTTCGAAACGATACTCGAACCGATTTCCGGCGATGAATTCAACACCGCTAACACGTCATACTCACATCGTCACGTGGCAGCTGCGTTCGCCTATAATGTAGTGTCATCATTTAACGATAGGGTTGGCGGCTATAGAAGTTATCGCGGAAAAGATTGTGTTTCAAAGTTTATACATTTACTGACTGAAGATGCTAAAGCAATACACAAAATTCTAAATAAAAGCGAGCCTACGATATTCACAGAGATAGATGCTCTTGATTTCAAACGCGCTGTTAAGTGCTACCTTTGTGAAAATTTACTGTTGACCGATAGAGTAAGGGATCACTGTCATATTACAGGCCGGTACCGAGGTGCAGCACATCGACACTGCAACCTACAACACAAAGTACCAAAATTTATCCCTATATTTTTTCATAACTTATCCGGATACGATTGTCATTTATTTATTAAAAAATTAGGCGAAATTCCAGGACAAATTAAAATAATACCCAAGACTAAGGAAAATTATATAGCGTTTACAAAGTTTATTCCTATTGCTGAGAACGAGTTTATACAAATAAGATTTTTAGATTCCTTCAACTTTTTAGGAACTAGTTTAGACAAACTTGCTAAAACATTGCAGTTAGACGATTTTGTTAACCTTAAATCAGTTTTTACTGATGAAACACAATTTAGTTTGCTGACTCGTAAAGGTGTGTACCCGTATGACTATATGAAAGATTGGAAATGTTACGATCAAAAGTCATTACCATCTAAATATTATTTCCATAATTCTTTGACTAACGAAGGTATTAGCGATGAAGATTATAATCATGCTCAGAATGTTTGGGCTGTATTCAATATTAATGACCTAGGCGAGTATACAGATCTATACTTAAAAACAGACGTGCTTTTGTTGACAGACATATTTCAAAAGTTTCGGAAAACATGTAAACAATATTACAAACTCGATCCTGCCTTTTACATAACTGCACCCAGTTTATCGTTCGATGCAATGTTGCTAAAAACAGGTGTTCAGTTAGAACTGATTCCGGATTTAGCTATCGTCAGAATGATTCAAAGCGGTATACGAGGGGGTTTGTGCATGTGTTCCCATCGGTATGCAAAAGCAAATCACAAATACATGCCGGAACATAATGCATCACAGCCTCAGAGTTTCATAGTATATTTAGACTGTAATAACCTATACGGCTTTAGCATGTGTCAGTATTTACCATATTCTAGTTTTAGATTTCTTGATGAAAATGAAATAACTAATTTTCGTGTTGAAAATGTCGAGGATAACTCTGAGTGGGGCTTTATATTAGAAGTCGATCTTCTTTATCCTGAACATTTACACAAACACCACAATGATTTACCATTTTGTCCTGAGAAATGTATACCTCCAGGAGGTAAAACAAAGAAACTAGTTGCAAATTTGCATAATAAGTACAACTACGTAATACATTACGTTCATTTAAAAAAGTGTTTAGAACATGGTTTAATATTACGTAAAGTTCATAAAGCTATTACTTTCAGACAAAGTCCCTATTTAAAACAGTACATAGAATTAAACACTCGATTAAGACAAAAGGCAAAAAGTTCTTTCGAACAAGACTTTTTTAAGTTGTTAAACAACAGTGTTTTTGGTAAAACATTAGAAAATACTGAAAATAGAGTAACCGTTCATTTAGTTAATCAATGGTGCGATCAATCCAACCGAACTAAGAAATTTATATCCTCCGAGAGACTTGTCGCCAACCCCTATTTTCATAGCGCTTCTATTTTAACTGAAAACTTAGTTGCAATACAAATGAAACCTGACCAAATTATTTTAGATAAACCTATTTATATTGGATTCACTGTATTAGAACTTTCTAAAACACATATGTATGACTTTCATTACAATATTGTAAAACCTTTTTATGAAGACCGAGTGCAGCTGTGTTATACAGATACCGATTCGTTTGTCTATAAAATATCCACGTTTGATTTTTATCGTGACTTGAAGTATAATTTTTTGCAATATTTCGACACCAGTAACTATGATGATAAAAATGATTTTAACATACCAATTATGAATAAAAAAGTTCCAGGTTTGTTCAAAGACGAAATGGGAGGAAAATATATCTCACATTTTGTTGGTTTGAGATCAAAACTTTACTCAATAAAAACAATCGACAAAATCATTAAAAAAGCAAAAGGAGTAAAATCAAGTGTAGTAAGAGACTTAAATATATCAGATTATGAAAATATTTTATTAGATGGTGGAATTATTCGTAGAAAAAATATTATGTTTAAATCCATAAAGCACGAAATATTTACTAAGAGTGTAAACAAAATTGCCTTATCTCGAAATGATGATAAACGATCAATATCTGTAGATCGAATATCAACGCGAGCCTGGGGTCACTCACTTATTTTAAAGAGCGAAAATGAATTTTAAGATTAGGCTAATTAGTAATAGATTTCGATTATAATTTATGTAACCTATGTAATATAATCTTAATATAGTTCTTAAAAATATAACTAGGTAACTTTTTAATGTATGACGAATATAATTCATAGTTTTTAAACCTAAGTTAATGTATAAATGTAAATAAAATGTCAATGATTATGACTACTTGTTTCATTTATGTTTTAAAACATCATCCTCCTTTTTTGTAGTTGGTTAAATAAAATAATACGCTACCAAGATTCAATTTCAACATATAGTGCATGTTGAAACTTGAATCGTTCATTTATCAGAGGTAAAATGTATTTTGTACGTAATACAATAAGACTGATTATACAAATTTCGAAGAGCCATGTTTGCGTCAATTGCATAACGCTGATCATACAAACACACAACAGTGCATTGCCCTCACAAATGCTTAGTTAACATTATAATACTCGTAATAAACAAACGTTTCATTAATAAATTGTGAAATGTTGCGATGGTTTTATTATTTTTTTTGCCATTTACGAAATAATACTCATCTTGAGTACTTGTACTAAGCACACAACGTCGTACTTTTTGAGGACATGTCATCGGTAAGTTTCCTAATTTATTTTTATATTGTTGCGATTGAATTCGCAGAAATTTTCTCACAGTTATTAGTGATTCTGCTATGAATATTTTAACCCGCAGACGATTCGTTTAACATCACGACATCAACATTTGAGTTTAAACTTAATGAGTATCTATTTTGTTCCAGATTACAGAATCAGAGATTATGTTTAGCCAATACGCTCAAAATCCTTATGAAGGATTCTCTGAAACGCTTCACAACGAACCCGAGGTCAACAAACAAGTGATGAAAGAAAAAAAAACAAAACAACGATGCAGGGAAAAGTCGAAGAAGCAAAATCAAACTAAATCTTTTGTGATGAGTCGATTACAGCGACGAGGGATCAAATTAATTAAAATATCAGTTGTAGATTTGTGCAATAACAATCTGCAAACCAGTGACAGTGACAGTGACAGTGAGAACGTTATTCTATGTGCTCAATACATTGTTAAAGACGCTATCGACAATGTTATGGACGAAACTGAATCTTTAGTTAAAAAAATATCTAAATCTTTAATAGATAGTGATTTTTAGTAACTGTTTGTGTAAGCAGTTGTTTATGAAAATTTTTAGTACTTATTACGTTATTATGTGTTGGGTGTTTAACAAAATAAAAGCAGTTTTACTATACATAGTGTTTTTTATTTATTAAACTTATAACCTTATAAGTAGGTACACATTTATAACTCTAAATACTTTCTTATACATAACACATTTTTAAGAGCACAATGCTTTAAATGTTTATTACAATTTAAATTAGTGCTTCCTTCACAGTATCTTTTATGTAAAATAAAGAAGTTAGGGCATTTTTCGGTACCAAGGTCTGATACTTTACAGTTCTCACAAAGTTCCTTTATCCACTTTACTTTCTCCAAACCATTAACGACGATTTCCTTATTTTCTAAATATGGAACGATTATACGTCGGAATTCTTTATAGTCAATATATCCTTCATTCCAATAAATACCTCTATTTCTTTCCAACCATTTAACCTGTCTCTTTTCTTCACTTGTTAAGTATTTAAACAAGTATGGCGGTTTTATTAAAAATGTTTGCGTATAATCACGAGTAGCAAAAGCTAACTCTTTTATTATAAAATTATTGTACAGGTCTTTAAACCCTTGAACATCTAATATAATAGTATCCGGATTCATGATATTTTTCTCACAGTATTACTCAGCGGTTTATACTCAATTATACAGTCGTTCAATATAAGACAGTATGCAGAAGTTTGATCTGGTATATCCGAATCACTCTCAATTTCCACTCTTACATCCACAATAGGACCTGTCTTTACATTATCAGCTTGTCTAGAGCAATCTATGACAAATAGCGGCGTCAAATCTTTAAATTGTTTCTCACTTAATAAGGGTTCCGAGCGACGTCCGTAATAAGACTGCTGAAATCTGATGTATTGCTCATATAATAAAGCGATTCTGTTATTCGCAAAGCTGACATTCAGGTTTTCATACGGGAAGTAAGTTGAATTTAGGTATACTCTAACATCACGAACATGACAGTGATCGAACTGGGACATATCAGAACTTGAATTGTTTTTTCTATTTGTTTGTAGACCTAAAATTATGTATCTTGGTTTCTCTATTTGTGACGAAGTTTTGATAGACCAGGTATGTTTTGTAGTTTTAGGTAAAGCTGGATATTCGTACAGATCCCAATTTCTGAATATCATCTGGAGTGGTCGATCTTTTTCTAACAGTTTTAGCAAACTTATTTTCTCTTTGTCGGACACTTTAACATGCGGTACACGCCAGATGATTTTATTTATCTGAACGTCGTCTACAAATTCACCGGTGTTAAGTTTGACAGCATTTAAATTAGTATTACTTCGTAGCAATATCAGTTCGTGCCTACTATTTATAACGACTTTCTTGAAATCTTCTGCGAAACCGATGATGTTACAGAGAGGTATAGAAGCGGAAAAACTACCTCCATTAATATTTTTTATTCCATCGATATTCCAGCCCCATGCATTGGCTATCTTTGATTCACTTTCACTCATTGATATTAACGATTTCATGGTGGTAGTTATACCAGCATTTTTAATTCTATCAATTTCCACTCCGTTCAGCTCATATCTTATATCTTGGAACAAGTAGAGTAGAGCATTATTCGTAAAATTAACACTAGTGGCTTTCTCTTTCATATCCTTTTTGCTTACGATAACAGTTCCTTCCAAATACAAGGTACTAGCTGACGGAAGTATATACAAGTCCTGTTGGTTGATAGGTATGCGAATTTCATCGTTTCTATTGAAACTAGTTACGTAGGGCTTGTAAGAATGAAATTCGATTCCTTCAACAGTGTTGTCATAGGTCGGAGCGGATAAAACGTCTAAGATATTCATTTTATCAAACCAATCGCTTTGAGGAATGCCTTGTTGTCTTTAGTTAATTTTATTTTCTTCTTAGGGCGAGCTCTTATTAGGTTGGAAGCTTGAGCGGAACTGTTATTTTTTATTTGTTGATGCACATATTTATTGTAGTCAATCATTTTTTTCTTCTGAGATGCAAATACAACTGCACTTCTTCACCGCGCAAATTGATTAACCGGTTATTTATATCTAACAGCCTAATATGTATGCAGCTAATGTTGTTTTGGTTAATTGGAAAGTATATCGCGTTTTTAGGGATTTCTATTATTCTATAACCGGGAGCCACGTTGAGTGCAAATTCATGGATAATGTGACTTGGTTCTCCGTTTGTATACGAGCCGCTTACAATATCACATTCGATCCTGATCACTGTTGTAGGTAAAATATTAACTGGAAACTGTGACTCATGCCATTTATTTGCTTTCAAGATCTGCTTATTAAACCCTAACAAATTCCTGAAAGTACCTTCTTTGTCAAAATTTATGTCTTTTGAACAGTATACAGAGGCTTTTAAAGTATTGTTGTTGCACTGTAGTTTGATTGATGCATCTTTCATTTCAGATTTTAAATAATCATTAATATCTTGCAATTCATAGGTGCCGTCTGGTATTTCAATAACTTCGTTAGAACCATAATAGAACTTGTTGTTCGTTTTGTCAATGTTTGGAATAGAATTAAATGTTGCGAAATGCAATAAGGCACACTCATATTGTTCATATAGTTGCAATGTATTAGGATAGTAAGTAGATAAAGTTGACGAGTTTCCAGTTATCGATAATGTGAGTGACATCTTGCAAATGATTAAAATAAAAGAAAAGCATAAATTTTATACGTTTTTATTCCAAAAGGTCCACAGATATTCTAAACATAAGTGTCCACAATTTACAGTGTTGAATTTCTGATATCTTGTGTAATTATAAAATACATTACAATTCTTAAAATATCGCATTAATTCCATTGGAGGTTTCAAATCTCCAAAGCTATCAAAATATTCACAATAATTGCATACTTTTACATAAGCTACCCAATGTGTCCCTTCGTTCTTAGAATCGTCCAAGTTAACGATACCACATTCAACCCGTTTTGGTCTCCTTGGTAACTGATCCTTCATGTAGACTCCTCGAAAGTGAGGGATGCCGCGTGCATACCTTTGGATGTCTACATTAGTGAGAGGACGATTAGGTAGCTTATTTTTCAGTTTTTTGAAGATTTTACGAATAAACCTTGACCATTTTTGTGCGACTTAATGTATAAACCCTGACCTAACTTTAAAGACTCCATAGCTTTATTATGTCGTTGTGTTTCTCGTAAATTTTGCTGACCTGCTTTGTAATCGTTAACCGTTTTTGCAATACCAGCCGCACCACCAGCTAAAGTTCCTAAAGCTGATAAACCCGCAAAAATTGGGATTAAAGGTAGAATACCACCAGTCTTTGGTAAGGGTATCACTCGCGGTACTCGAATTTTCTGAATGTTTGGAAATATTTTTTTTGCTGCTGAGTAAGCAGCGTTAATTAAAGTTTTACTGTCCTTTGGTTTCAGTTTCTTTATTTTTGCTCTTATTTTTGACACGAAACTTTTAAAAGTTTTAATGCCGGAACCAGATTTCAGTTTGGCTTTCATAACTTTGCTCACTAACCATGAACTAAGTTTTTCACCTTTCCCAGCATCGCTCGATTTAAGTCTTTGTTTAGCCATATTTAGTAGTTGTAAATCAGCTTTATGACGATTAGGTAAGTCTGTGTGGTTTGCATATGCAATGTCGTGATGCATACAAGCTTCGTCTAGTTTATTTATACCTCGGTCACCTCGTAGTAAACGTTTCTGAAGTTTTGTTCCGGGACCGCAATAATTGTAGCCTGGTAAATGAAGTTCAAACGGTAGATTATTAATTAATGTATTAACAAGTTCACCTCCTTGCATTGTCTAAAGTGTAATGATAGAAAGAATGCAAAAGTAATCGTTATATAATTATTTTAATCCACTATTGCAGTTTTGTCGATCCAACTGTTTTCTTCGTTGTTTAGACCCAACCATTTCACAAACATTTTTGTTCCTTTTCTTTTTAAAACCCTTTCTATCAAATAAATACCGGGATAGTAGGATTTCTGAAGTTCTTGCTCATAAAAGGTTCCCATTATGGCTTGCTTTCGCTGATCTTGTATATGATATGTTACAGGTATGGTATAATTAATTTTTTTTATAGTAAATATTTCAGTTGACCAATTAGGTGTATAACCTTTCTCAAAATTGTGTTTGTATTTACTGATACGAACAAAGTCACCTACTTTGTACTTAGGTTTTCTACGGACGGTTACATGATTTAAGGCTTTTTTAATATTTTCTTTTATAACTGACTCATTAGATTTATTTACTTCAATTGGTTTAAATTTAATTGTACGATGTTTCGTGTTGTTATATATATTTAATGTAACTTCTAATGGTTTACCTAACCACTTATAGTTTCCATTCAGGCTAAAATATTTATATAATTTATTTTTAAGAGTTTTAATCAGCCGCTCTACGATCGAAGCTTTTTTGGTAGAAAACGTTGAGTAATGGTTAATATTGTAAGTCTTCATAAGCGTTTGAAATGAGTGGTTATAAAATTCTGTTCCCATATCAGTTTGTAAATTAACCGGTTTGCGATTGCTGTTAATCAGTATTCGTTTAAATGCATGAGTAACATCAAGTTTATTTTTTGATTTTAATGGCTCTACCCAAGCGTACTTTGAGAAACAATCAATCACCACTAAAATGTAATTATGACCTATATTATATTTTCTCAGGTTTTGCATGTCCATCAGATCAGCTTGCCACAAGTCATCGAGACCCTTTAGAATAACAGGACGTCTAACGAAATTTCTTCGTGCTGCTTTGTGTATTTCATTAACAATTTGCTGTTTTGCCATTATGGAGTTTTTTGTAATAGTTTATCTACCTCTGCTTTAGTATAAAACTTATCCTGCAAATGAGTTGAAACTTCAGGTATCTTTGCTTTTAAAGTAGCCTGAACTGTACCCTTTATGTCCTTCATGATTTGAGAACGCAATGAACCAATCATATTATTAAATTCTTTTAACATATTAGCATTCAATCGATCTACATAATCCTTGTTCACAGCATCGTCTGCTTCTACTGGAGAAGGAATTCCTCTCAGTCTTGATGTTTTTAAATCAAAATCTCCGTTTTCTAATTTTTTCAATGCATTCTCATTAAACTGAAATAACTCTGATAAACGCATTCTTTTGTGAATGTAGTGTCCAAATTTGTCTACGTTCATGTTTAAGGTGTATTGTATCGAGAGGCTGATAATAAAATAAACACATTTAAAAGTATTTATTTATTTATAACTTTACTTTCACGTAATTCTTCAATGATAGATATAATTTCATTATCTAATCCTGTGTTACCAGCATCTCGAGATGCTATTAATAATTTTAATCTATCCACTAGTTCATTTGGATCGTCCCAATATACGAAATCGACGTTTTTCTTCCACATTTTTGTTAAGGGTAGTCCTTTTCCCTTCGATTGGTGGTCCTGAATTGTACTTCGTAATTGAAATAGAGGCTTAATAATTTGCAAATATTTTTGTCCTTTATTACTTTTTATTGGTTTACCAGGCTCATAGTCTCGTCGATGTGCGTTTGTATCAAGTAGCATCGACTTATAATGTTTCATATCACTCTGTGTAACCAAGCTTAAATCTACGTTCTTTTTCAACAGCAACTGTTTTAAACCAGACGTATTTCGGTATTTGCGTCCAGCGACGATGATATATTCATCGCTGATCGTTATGCGAGCAGAACCTAACATCAATTTTCCGTCCTCTACTCTGACACCGAATGGAATATCTGTTAGTGCTTCTGAGGACACTGACCAGGATGACGTATCACAACCTTGGTTGTTTTCAACTAATGATTTGTACGAAGAGTCACTCTCGTTATCAGATTCATATTCGTCTTCATTGTCGTTATTATCATTGCTTTCTTTACTAATTGAAGGTTCTTTTTGTAAAGTATTATCGTTAAACGTAACTTCGGTTTCTTCATTTTCTGTATTATGCAGAAGAGAAGGCTGTTTACTGACATTAGCAATTATGATGAGTGGTTCTGTTACCGGCTTGAAAACTGATTCCAGTACTTGCTGATTGTTAATTTGAACATCTCTCATCTTTCGCACTTTCTTCTTAACAGCTTCTGCAGCCTCAACTATTTGTCTTTTCAGTGATTTTTCCATAATAACAAAAATGTTCGTGAGTGATTAAGCGTTGTATGAAGAATAATAATATTGCGAAGGTAACGATCTTAAATATTAATATTTTTAATCAAAGACAACAAAAGTGTCAAATTTATTTCTGTAACATCCTTTATTTTTTGGGCAATCCTTATTAATTACTACATAATTAAAGGGTTCACTCCATATTTTTGAACACATTTCACGAAATTCAATCCATGTCATATCAGTGTTGACATGTTCTTCATAAATATGTCGTAAATTAATTTCATCTTGTTTAAAAAGTATGATTAAGTTCGCATTGTCTCTTACTAATTGCTTAGGGATTTTACTGTATGTTTGGTTTAAATAAAAACAATCAATGCATTTGTGCCTTCCCATTGCAAAATAATCACGCATGTTACTTTGACTTTCACAAGCAACATCATCAAAAATAATCACGGAGTTGGGTTTTGCGTCCTGAACGCTTAGTACTTCCTCATTTCCCTGATATTTCTGGAGAGAAATACCGGGAACCCGTTGCAAAACTCTTTCTAAAAAAATATACTTGGGTTGGTGCAGAGTTTTTGAATAAACATAAACATTTTCAAATCTTAATCCATTTTCGTGTATGAGAAGACCAATTAATAAATTTGTTTTTCCACAATTGGACGGACCGCAAATGATACATCGAACTGTGTTAGGTAATAATTCACCATGACGAAAACTAGTCTTACAATAATCATCGCAGACTGTATTAACATGCAGCGATTGCGGTTGTTTTACAAATTTCATGGTTATCGTCGGAAATGAACCGATTGAAAATGAGTGAATATATATAGTACGTTAACATTTATAAACTTACCGCAACCTCTTTTGCGTAATTGATCATTGATTGAGTCGATTGTTTATTTTTAAGCATTCTGTATCACCCTTCAAAGCGATAGCAAACTCGCATGATTAGTCGTGTACAGTAATACACTAGACAGTAAGTAAATGGAGAGGCAAAGTCAATGGTTAATGGAACAACGTTCTCCGAAACCCGCCATACTGGTCAGGTGCATGGAAGATAGTAGTAAGGAGTAAGTTACTAGTCATTGGTCGAGTGAATCGTTCGTATTCAAAAACGCGGCACGAGCAACTGTCTCGTTCAAGTTTATCGGTCGAGTGGAGAGTCGAGTCGAATAACGATTATTGGGCATTCTATACCACTGTCGGCAGCGAGGCGCACTCGCCGAGCGACTTGCCGATAGTGGTATAGAATGCCCAATATTACCCTACTCTGGGTCACCCACCATATAGCCTCGACCTCCCCACCTTGCGATTTTTATTTATTTCTGAAAATAAAAGAAAAACTTCGAGGAAAACATTTTATGGACACCGAGGAAGCAGTGGCTACGTTTCAAAATGCCGTCGAAGAGACCCCTAAGGACGAGTGGGCAAAGTGCTTTTCTCAGTGGTTCCATCGGATGCAGCGATGTATTGAAGTAAATGGACACTATTTTGAAAAGATAAAACTAATAACTTGCTAGTATGTTCAGTTTTTGATTTTCTAAGAACTTTCAGTGTTACCCTCGTATGTTGATCTTCATATCACTCCCGTTGTATGTACCTATTACGAGAATTTTATTAAAAAGTCTGTTTACTAATACAAGATGACGCGGCATACATACATTTTCAA
The DNA here is from genome assembly GCA_905220435.1 of Amphipyra tragopoginis. Lineage (NCBI taxonomy): Eukaryota > Metazoa > Arthropoda > Insecta > Lepidoptera > Noctuidae > Amphipyra > Amphipyra tragopoginis. The sequence goes on from HG991998.1 coordinate 9,200,028, forward strand.
ATGATTGTTCATGGGATAAGTCATTTCCACGGTTTTCAGGGTCACTGATGCCAAAAATAACGTCAAAATCCAAATCCAAGATGGCAGCCATGAAAATTTTCATCTAATCATTACGGGTGTTAATTTCATGGTTTTCGAGGTCACTGATGCCAAAAATAACGTCAAAATCCAAATCCAAGATGGTGGCCATGAAAATTAGTAAATTAGTCGTCATGGGTGTCAAATCTATGGTTAACTGGGGTGCGGATGCCGATAATAAGGTCAAAATCGAAATCCAAAATGGTGGCTATTAAAATTTCAGTTTAACTATCATGGGTGTCATTTCCATAGTTTTCGGAGACGCTGATTACAAAAACAATATCAATTCTCAAACTCCAAGATAGGGTGTAATGTAACAGACGGCCCTAGGGTCTCCTGAAATGATGAAATGAAATGATGAAATGAAATGATGAAATGAAATGATGAATTGAAATGATGAAATGAAATGATGAAATGAAATGATGAAATGAAATGATGAAATGAAATGATGAAAGGATATTTATTTCTGTAAATTCTGTTACAGACACTTTTACAAGTCAATGTAATGTTTTTTTTTTTTTAAGACTAGGTGGCACCGGCATTTCTTATCTGACTAGCCATGAGAAGAAAAACCGAAACAAACTCAGAGGTCAACGTCTCTTTTAAAGTCCAGACATTGTAGTATAGCGAGGGAGCGCAGGGCTTTGGCGGTGAGAGGCAATATGCTCGCTCGCAGGTTTGCACGTTGCACGAGTGAAGTGAAAATAACACTTTTTAAGGCTTTCTGCCAATCATTTTACTCGAGCGGCCTGTGGGTGAAGCATACGCGGCGAACCTATATAGCCCTGCGAACCCAGTATAACAATGCTTTTAGGATGCTGTTGGGACTGCCGTGGCGCTGCAGTGCATCGGGTATATTTGCGGAGTCGCATACTGACGGCTTTCAAGCAATTATGCGCAAAAAATCTGCTTCCCTACTGTAGCGCTTGCGTAGCAGTGGCAACAGCATCCTTAAAGTAATTGCTGCGAGATTCGACTGCCCTTACCAGAACCACTGGATAAGAGTAGCGCTAGGATTAGTGTAGGATTAATTTTACTAACATAGCTGTAACTAACCCAATATGAGTGAAACTCGAAATAAAGATTTTTATTATTATTATTTGTATCTCGTCTGAATTCACGGCTCATCTTCCTTGCGGAAGATGTCCGGTCCTTTGGAAGGCATACACGGGGACACAGGTCCAACGCGCAGAGGCCCCTTTGAGAACTTTAATCTAAAATGGGATGGGGCACCAACCGGGGACTATCCACGGCTGCACTATTGGAGTACAGTCATGGACCGTCCCAAGTGGGTGCAAGACTATTGTAAAATGTGGTGAAAAATATCTGGTCTATGGGAAGGGGTGTTTAATGGATCTGTTAACCTCTATTGCCGGAAGAAAACGGCGTCTGCCTTTCAAGTTTAAATTTGAAATTTGTTGGCAGACGGTGACTCGCCAGCCCACTAGCTGGGCCCCCTGAAAAGCCGCCAGTACATAGGCGAAGAGGGCAACAAACGTGTGGGCGGCTAGGGGTGTAGAGAGGTGTGGCCCCGGTTTCGCCGTCGCGGGTCTAAAAGACCCGGAGTGGGTTTCCCCGCTATTACGCCTTTAGACACTTCCACCCCCGAGTTATTTATTATTATTATTATAGCTATTGTATATAGCTAGTCCTGAGCACGTCTGCCACACCAGTTATAGGGATATGAGAGGTTATTAGTGATTCCTACTTATCCCTAATCGGACAAACAAGGAAAACACTTAAAACAAGACAACTTTATAATATGGTAAAAAAACACTACGTCAATAAATATAGGATGAAAGTCACACGTAAAATAGTAACTGGATGAAGGGCACACGTAAATAAAATGGTAACTGATGGAACACACAACTCCCGGAAACTCGGTAATGCGAGCACGAAGTGTGGCGAAATGTTGGAATGTTAGCAGTGCGATGATTCAGTAACTCGTCAACCAGACGGAGTGCGGGTAGTTCAGCAGCGTAGCAGTGCCAGAGGCTCAGTAATGGTTAACTCGGCGGAGTGCAGCAGTCCGCACCCTTTCATGGTTGCTTTTAGAATCCTCGCAAAAAGTAAAAGTAAGTGCCGAATAATACACTAAAAGTGACTTTTATAACCTATTTTTAATAAAATATATCGCATATTAAACCTTACTAAATTACATGACTTTAGGTTAAGTAGAACAAGAAATACACGTGTTTAAAACTTTGAAAGGCTCTCCTGTAAAATTTGTCATTTGTAATTGGAGGATTATTCGCAGGGACCGTCGACACGCTGTTGTTGTCGCTCCGACCTGCGTCACCGTCGGGGAACCGCTTTAATTATGTGTAACCAGGGTTATGAGAATATGTTTTACAGGGCAGTCGGGAGTAAGACTCATTCTGAAGGAGTGGTCAGAGGCCGCATGGCGCTGTTAGCTTCCGGCTGATGCTACCTGCATGCTTTGGGGCATAGCTGTTTCGGGAAGTAGGTACCTGTGTTCAGTATCGGACTGGCCATAGAGTTAGAGTGTCGTTTGCCACCCGGGCCCTAGCGTGCGCGGGCCCCCCTCTCGCCTGGAAGCCCGCGTAGGCGAGGTGAAATATCTCCTCTTTTAGAAAAAAATGATTGGCTAGTTTAGTTGTATTATAAGTTATAACTAATTGGAACTTTTTTTCATAAAAATGTTTGTCTTTGAAAATAAACACTTCCAAAATCTCTTGCGTATTTGATTATTATTGTCATTTAGTTTGTTGGTTGATATGAAGGTGGTATGATCTGCGCTGATTCTAGGCGGGCGGCAGGCCTAGTCATAATGCCCGGTCATTATGACTCAGTCATAATGACCTATGACTGACCTGCAGTCAGGCAAGGTCAGACTGGCCCTTAGGCCCAGTCTGACCCTGCCTGTGTTGCATAAGCCTATAGAAACAAGTTGTGCCAATACGTCCTCAAGTATTTTTGTAACATTTGAGGTATGTTCCACTTTGTTCACTTGTTTGATATCAGCTGAGTGAAAAAATTGGAATTTTTGGTGCCCTCATATCACCTCAGATTAATTTTACCTGGGTAATATCATTCAGGTGAAGCAATTCGACATTATTTGGTGTGCTTTGTAACGCACCAATTTTTTATGGTCAACAGATAATTGTTTCGGATCTGGGCGTTTGTGTCTGGAAACGCACCCACGATACAGGAGAAATCCTAGTGTGGGGGGCATGGTTTTTTTTTTTTTATTCAACGGAAGAAAACAACCATCAATTTTGGAATTAAATCACCGAGGTGAACAGTGGCGACTTTTTTTATTAATTCTGTGGATTTTATTCACCCTCATAATATGTATTAAGCCAACTTAATATTTAAATCAATTTAATGTAAATTGATTTAAATATTAAGTTTTATTTAAATTGGTCATACCAGAAACAAAAAAAAATACAAAAATGATTTTTTGTGCTAATTAAACTGTGTATAATTTTGTCAACTTGAATAATGATTGGAATAATTAAAATTACCTATAAGAAAATGATGAGTGTCAATTATCAAACAAAAATACAGAAAAGTTATGACAAATTGCCAGGTCATCATAACTTTTCGAGAAAATGACCAATAGAAATGCAACTGTCTACTAGGGTCATTTAGCACTCTTCTATGAAATTAACACAGTTTATAATTAAGTATACCACATTTCAGACACAGTGATTTTATTAAAACTTTAACTTCATAGAAAGTGCAATAAAACGTGAACATAGAGTAATTTAATTTTTCTAGAAAAAAAACTTCAGTATTTTCCTTGCCACACTTTAATTAAAAAATCATACTTTTTTATAGCTTTATTTGAAAATTACAAATAGTCTCTTCTATTTTTTTTTTTAACTTAAACAATTTTTTACCATCAATTTTTTGTTTCTTTTTCTTCTCTCTATATTTGTGATCTCATTCCTCGTCATCATATTCATCATCTTCCTTGAACTCCACGTAGAGCTCCACGCAGCCGACCTCCTCCGGCCCTTGTAGTATGTAGCCCTTGGCACCAAAGGAGCCGTACATACCATCGGCCGGAAGCTCGGTGTAGTCGAATATGAAGTCTTTTACGTGGTACTCTCCCTGTGAATCAAAAAGAAAAATATTGGAACCAATTTTACTGCTTCATAAGTTCTAGTGGTTATTTGACGACACGTTTGGTGCAGTGGCTAAGCGATTGGCTTCTGCGCTACGGGTCGTGGGTTCGATTCCCACACGGAACGAAAATTTGTATGGACTACAGATGGTTGTTTCGGGTCTGGGCGTTTGTTTGTGAGATTTGTGTCTGTAAACGCACCCACGATACAAGAGAAACCTTAGTGTGGGGCAACGTTTTTTTAAAAAAAAAAAAAAAGAAAACTCGAATTCAAAATGGCGGCCATGAAAATTTGCTAATTAGCCGTCACAGGTGTCAATTTCACGGTTTTCCGATGTGCTGATGCTGAAAATAAAGTCAAAATCCAAATCTAAGATGGCAGCTACGAAAATATACAAATTATACGTATTGTATTTATTTTTAAATATTTATATCGATTTGATCAGTCCTTTCCCAGCACTAGTCCCACTAGTTTGGCAGCTGTCATTCTAATCAAGCTATATTTTAAGGACTATAGTATAACCAATTAAGGTGTAAAAACAATACCTTTTCTATGGGAAACTCAGGCGGGTTCATGCCAGCATTTTCCATACAAGCCTTTACGTTATCCTTGGCGTATTTATTGACAAAGTCAGCGAAGCACTTGTCGGATAACACCTGCCACGGCTTGCACCCTCCGTCCACGTTCTTGCATATGTCTATGCGAACCTGGACAAGATATCATTGAGGACATCAGCAAAAAGAACAATAATAACTGTCCGGAACTTCGTGGAGTGAGCGCCATCTGTTGTCCGCCACTTAACTAACCGTGACGTCAACATCGGACCACCACTGCCCGTTGGAGGGAGGAGACCGGCTCGCTCGGTGCGCCCGGCGGCAGTGGTCTCGACCCTACCGATTTTTCGGTATTTCTACCGATATGGGACCGCTTCTACCGAAATGTAAACAATTTCTCACGATTTTTGAGAATAGGAGGTTCTTCCGATTATTTACCGATTTTACACTTTTAAGTTGGCAACCCTTTTCATTTATGTCAAATATTACGGGAAAGCCCTCAATTCCTTAAATTTTGGGGAATACCCTTGAGTCCTGAGGCTGTCTACTGAATCAATCACTGGTCTATTACATGCAAAACGACTCATTAATACAGCTAATTGTTATGATTTAGAAATTAATTCGAAGATGACCGCGGCTACGGCCAAAGAATATTGGTATAAAAAATAATTATATGTACTTAAGTGTGATTTTTATAAATTAGTCTGTTAGTTTTTTTTCAATAAATGTTCGAATTTGATTGAATATTGTATTTTTTTGTCAAATACCGATTTTGGGTACAAATATACCGATTTTAGCTGGCAACTCTACCGATTTCGCTCTATGACGTTCGAGACCACTGCCCGGCGGATTGCTTCTTGGACCGTACGACGAAACGCTCGTCTAGAGTATTCTGTGTAGATCACCTGAAGAAGTCTGACCTTTTATATCTGACTAGCTTGTCCTTATTTTATGATCTTGTAATAATTATCTATAGTATTATATTGTGATCTAGTTCATGTTACTAACACTAACCCAAATACAAGTACTCTCAGTGGTGGAGAGTCTATGTTGGTTTTATTTACTACATTTACCTTGCTCACAATCCTGACATACCAATATTAGCGATAACTGTAATAATAGAATCACTCCTTAACAATTAAATTGTAGTGTCGCTAACATAACCATGAGTACTGTTGACAAGTTCAGGGATATTGAAGGCAGAGAAAGGTATAAAGTATAAAAATTGTGACTGCCTCGTTTGTCTACTGGTCGCAAGGTTAGGTTACATTATGTACTGAGCCATTTTGACAAGTTGGAATTCTCAGTTATTTCTAGAATTTTAGTCAATAACTGTTGATATCGGTATGCTATCGGTAATAGTAATAGTTGACTGAATTGATATTATATCGAGGTAGACTGAGATGATACTGAAACCGGACCGAACTTTAAGTGTACCAGAATATCATTTTTTATTCAATTCGTAATTTAATCTCAGTTCGGTCAACCTTCAGTCTTACTTCAAATTAATTACGAGAAGGGCTTCAGAATACCCTTTTGGCTTCAGTCAACTTTCAATCTCATTTCAATATAATCTCACGTTTGACGTTGTTTGTTAACATTTTTAATTACGAGAATTGGCCTTCAGATCCTTCTGAGAGAAGCTCTCAAATGAGAGCTAGATTAACACGGGCTTAACTTCTTAATGTCTTATGTCTGCGTTTTAAAAAGGCCGAGAGAAGATTGAAAATTTGTTAAAAATAATTGCTAAAGCTTGGCAAACGAACACCTATGATTTTTCTTTATCTGAATGCCATCCTTAGTAAGGACTCCTTCCCAACCAAAGTTGCGAGTTCAGGCTCGGCGCAAACGGGCGACCGACCACAGCCACCGCGCCGACGACCCGGCAACAGGAACGTGTCAAAAGGCACTACACGTCTATGTTATTCAGCAATGGGGTGCATGAAAAGAGCCTCCACGAGTGACGATACTTAAGTACGTCTGGCGCACCCTGGGCAGTCAGCTCCGCTACCAACCTTGCTGACTGGCTAATCTTTTCACAACAGCATGAGCTATTTTCGTATAGCTCGTGCTGACACGGAATGCGTCAAATGTCTTATTAGATTGATCATTTTTTTATGATAAGGTCTAGGTCAATGAAAATATTTGAACACCCACTCCATAGAAATCCGTGAAAGAATCTTCCAAGATAAAATCTGCGCTGAAACCGTCGTGCGTACGGTTGATTTTATGCTGTCTGATATCAAATTTGAACCTGTGGATCAGCTCTTCACATTTCTTTATGTAGTTCACTTCCCACCTGCCAGGGCCCTGCAAAATTTATTCAGGTTAAGCATTTTTTTGCACTTGTAATATAATATTCCGGTTAAGGCTCAATCTTCAATGTGTCCGGTTATGAACTAGCGATATTCTAGGTACTTATATAGCAACTATTCTCGTACACAAATACACTACACACTAGGGTCCAATCCACTTCCCAGCTATTTGGCAGCCATTTTGCTTTTTTGTTGAGATATTCTCTATCTTAAAGTTATGAAAATGTGAACCCATTGTATCGTAATGTAAACGATAGACAATATTGTTGCCCTCCGAATAAGCTTACTTTTATTTCAGTAGGACCAAAACTTTGAGAGATATGACTTTTTTTGTACACACGTACAGAATATCTCAACAAAAAAATGGCAGTGAATTGGACACTAGTTTATAGTTTATTTGTGTACTAGAATAGTTGTTATACAGGGTGTAAAAAGACCCAACACATAGCCGAAATCTACGCACTCTGTACATCAAACTAAATTACATTGACCAAAAATAATTGCTGGGAAACGACTTTTATTTTTTGGCATGAAAAAAAACGCTTTTTTTTGTAGCGCGCAAATTATGGCTGTGGCGATGCCGCGCGTTTGCATACGTGCAGCGGCCACACTGCCGAGCCAAGGCGGTCGTGTGCGTTTAATATTCATTGCGTTTTTGTGACTTCAAATGCGTAATTTGTTAGGAAAAATTGAAATTTTTGATAATGTTTGTATGGAAGAAAGTTTAGTATTATGACTTGGAAATCGTTTTTGGAAAAAAAATAAAAAAAAAGTCTACTTTGACCTTCAATATCTCCAAAACCTATGATTTCCCAGGTATGGTTTGTTCAAAAAAAATGATCCCAATGATGGGTTGAATACGTGGTATTCGTTATCGTTAAGGGTCTTTTTACACCCGATATAAGTACCTAGAATATCGCTAGTCCATGACCGGACACATTGTATACAGGGTGACTACGGGTATTGCTCCCGTGGGCCCGAGGTACCCGAAAGATTTTAACCACGACTTTCTGATGGTATGTATTATGAGTAGGGATCAGATATTCGGATGCATATTTAATTATTTACTTAAAGTTAATTTTTAACTAAGAAAGTATGGAAGCGACTTCTTAAAATATATTTTTGTAAGAAAAAACCCGGGATGCCAGGAACACCGGGAATGCATAACTAGTCGGGTGTATAATATGGAAGCAACATCTTAAAATGATAAAATTTATTAAAAAAAAACTCCGGGATTCTTGGATTGCATAATTATTTAAAATTAATGCTTAACCCCCGATGCAAATATGTGTGTATGTAGAGTGTAAGACGAAGAATGGTGTGTGTTGGATAAACTAAAAAAAAAACATGAATTAATACAAGGTTAGTTGGAAAGGGGGTACTAATCCGAAGCCCACTTATAGTATCGCTGATGACTATTTGAAAGAAAGTGTTAAAATTTCATAATTCGAGATTTTTTTTTTCCAAATAATATGATTTTTATTTTAGTTTTTTCAAAAATTCTTCATCCCTGCTTTAGTTACAAATTCAGAAAATGGTGCTTCTAATTCATGACCCCAAATATGACCTAAAATGTAAACACAGCTCATCATAACTGGGGACAGATAGATTTTAGAGTTTTTTTTTTTGAGATTTTTGAACAACTTAAACTATTCTTAAACTATTGACTTTTGGGAAAAGTTGTAGAACAAAAGTTACTCATTATTATGTGTACTTTAACACCCTTTCGGATTGGTACCCCCTTTCTGACTAACCGTGTATAATTGTCCCGGAACCGCGGGATTTTTCGATAAAAAAGCGCATTCCACATTAGCCAACATCTCAAGTTTAGGTGAATATGCATCCGAATATCCGATCTCTAATCGGATGCAAAACTATTGTAAAATATGGGGAAAATATCTGGTCTATGGGGAGGGGTGTTTAGTGGATTGATTAACTTCTATTGGCGGAAGAAAACGGCATCTGCCTTTCAACATTTAAAATTGAAAAGTGTTAGCAAACGGTGACTCGCCAGCTAAAAAGTCTGGGCCCCCTGAAAAGCCGCCAGTACATAGGCGAAGGGGGCAACAAACGTGTGAGCGGTAATTACTCTCATTAATTATTAATCCTTTTATAGGAGCTTTAGTTCTTAAAATCACATAAAATCTGTCATGACGTTAACAATAACTACATTTTTACGTGTTTTTTAATTAACCATGTCAGTTGTATTTAAAGTTTAGCGTCCTTTTACCTTTTATAAATGTGACAGTTTTGTAGACTTGCTAGATGCCTGGACAGGTACCTATTTAATTTGTGACCATATTTTTCTTTTTTTTTTGTGGTTCCTTCTCTTAACTCTACATTGCTCTCTCATAACTATTCTAAGTCTGTACCCACTCAAATTGTTAAAGATATGGATTTTAAAAGTGTAACCATGGAGTTTCTTGCCGGCTCTGCTCCATAGGAAACGACTAATTGGAACCGTGCATCTAAATTCGACTTTTCATAAGCGCCTGTAATGGTTTATGTGAAATAAAAACTTTTGATTTTGATTTTTAGCTGTCAATGTTACCCACAAAGTCAAAGAAGCCCTGGTTTACGGTACTAGTTCTTGTCGGCTTTTAATCACCTCAGGACGTAAGACCATTCAAAACCAGATAGAGGACTTACCATATCACTGGCACTATACACCAGTTCGAAGGCACAACACAGTACGCCACATACTACCAACAATCTCAACATTGCACTAGGTCGCTTTTTAATATTATGTCCACATTGAGATGTTGGGCAAATAGTGGCAAATTTATAATATTTCTATAATTATATAACATGACATGTCCAAAGCCAATTATGATGATATCTTATAGCGTGATGACTATCAACATAGTGAATCAAGATACACATTGTTATCGATAATCATCATTGAATTTATTGAAAACAACCTTGTAGTTATTCTAAAATGCAGTTATCATGGTGCAATTGCATATAAAATATTAATAAGTCCGAATGATGGTGTAAATACAGGGTGTAAGGAATTCGTGTAATTCCTTAAAACCACATGATCTATTACTGGTGTGGATTGGCCCCGCACGGGAATTAGCATGATCACTACATAGTCTATACATATAAAAGGAGAAGCTGACTGACTGACTGACTGATCTATCAACGCACAGCCTAAACCGCTGGGGTTAGAAAGTTGAAATTTTGACAGTAGGTTCCTTTTGTAACGTAGTCATCCACTAAGAAGGGATTTTTTGAAATTCAACCCCTAAGGGAGTTAAATAGGGGATGAAAGTTTGTATTGAAAATCGTCACTTAACGGGTTCAAAATTTCACGCAAGCGAAGCTGCGGGCGAAAGCTAGTACTCGTATAAAACAAAGTCGCTTCCCGCTGTCTGTCCCTATTTAAGCTTACATCTTTAAAACTACGCAACGGATTTTGATGCGGTTTTTTTTAATAGATAGAGTGATTCAAGAGGAAGGCTTATATGTATAAAACATTGCACCCGGGCGAAGTCGGGACGGGTCGCTAGTTAAAAATAAAAAAATTGAATTTTTTTTTTCATGCTTTTTTATGATCTTATCTAAACCATCCAGTAAGGATTCAGTAAAAAAATAAGTTATTTTTTGCAGAAAAATAATTTTATGTGTTTGAACATTTCGAATGAAAAAAGCACGGCGACGCGGATGGCGGGCACGACTAACACACATTCAATAAAATTGTCTTGCTCTGTGTCTGTGGGATACGTGTTTTATTCGGTTACCACTGGTTCAAGGGACTTTGTATCGAAATTATACATGGTCCAATCGAGCCGAAGGGTGTTTTTGGTGAATCACAAAGGAAAATAATTTGGCGCTGCAATCGCTGAAGTGTTTGTTGCTGCCTGGCTATTGCAAAGGAAAAACGCATTGGACCGAGAGTGAGTAGTGAAGTGCAAAAACTGTAAGTACATTGTCTGTATTGTGCTAAGTGTCAAGTGGACTTGTGAAAATTTCGCGATTTAGTACTTTAGGACTTAGAGTAATCGGCTCAAATTGGCTTATACGGGGAATCCATGCCCGATTTCTAAGCGACCTAAGTACCAAACACTAAATTTCGCATCACGGGACTTGTAAAAAATTACAAGTTGAAAAATAGAACATCAGATAGAATTTTATTAATAACTTGAACGATGGATAAAGAGTTAAGAATATTGAAGAAAGAAAGAAAAAATATTTATTTGCGCCCATATGACACACAAAATAAAAACTATAAACAAAACCACAATGAACCTTGGGAAAAATATGCGTCACATGTACGCAAAACGGCCATCGCTCAGCATAATGCTATGACTCATGCGAGACGGAGCCATAGCGCTGGTTTTCAGCGAAAGCCAGATATATATTGGAAGAAATAAAGCTGCAAATTGAAAAAGGGTTGACCAATTTCAAAAATTCTCCTAAAGAGAGAATTGAGGAACACTACGTAAATTCAATATTGGAAATTTTAGAAAAAATATTTAAGAACTTCACGGCAAAATATGAATCACTGATAGGCGACTACGGGAGTAGCAAGTTAACAACTTATTTTCAAGGAGACGTTTTTGAAGCGGTGTCGGAAACTTATTTGACCTATAAGGTGGAACTTAAAAAAGCAATGTCTAAAATTAAGATTGTTAATTCTAACGTTAATAGCAAAGTTTCATCTAACAATTCCTTAGTCAAATTACCTAAAATTAAAATACCAATATTCACGGGCAAGTACACAGAATGGTCATCTTTTAGAGACCTTTTTACATCACTCATCCATAATAATTCAAGTTTAGATGATGTTCAGCATTTACATTATTTGAAAACGCAGTTGTCAGGCGAGGCAGAGCAACTTATCAGACATGTACATTTATCACACAAGATAATTACAAGCAATGTTGCGGTATGTTAGAAGATCGATACAATAATAAAAAGTTTTTGTCCACTTGCATATTAAAACGTTTGTTCAGCCAGCGCAATATATTAGTAGAGTCATCTAACGCACTCAAGGAACTTTTAGATGTGACCTCTGATTGTTTACATGACCTGTCAAATCTTGGTATAGACATAAGTAATTGGGATGTTATTGTTATTTTTGTAGTAAGTTTGAAGTTGGACGATGAATCCCGGAGGCAGTGAGAACTGCAGGTCAGCCAATTATCCGAGGATTTGCCGACCTTTCAACAATTTAAAGAATTTTTAGAAACTCGTTATCGCGCTCTTGAATTTGTTGAACCCAAGGTTAAGCCAAAGGTAAGCCACAATAACACATCTCATCCTCAAGTCATGCATAGCCGTACCAAGTTGTCACTGTTATGCCCGTATTGTTCCGAAGATCATAAATTGTACAATTGCAAACAATTCTCTAGCGAGAATGTTGATCAGCGCCGTAATACTGTGCAGTCTTTGGGTGTATGTTTTAATTGTCTGGGAATCAACCATACAGCCAAAGTTTGCCGAGTGTTCACAAAATGCCGCATTTGCCAGCGAAAGCATCACACCTTACTGCATCCCAAGAACCATAGTGTAACAAGTGTGGTTGTTACTCCATCGGAACCTACAACCACGCACGAAAACCGTATAGATAGCCCACAGCAGGAGATCACCTCAAATATAGCAACCCATTTTCTGAAAGGAAATGCAAAGGGACAGGTCCTTTTAGCCACAGCTCTCATTAAAGCTGAGTCAGAAGATGGGTCCTCTCAAATTTTGAGAGCATTGTTGGATCAAGGATCGCAAGCATCCTTCATAACTGAAGCAGCAGCGCAACTACTTCGTTTGAAAAGATAGCAAGTAAAACTATGATAGCTGGTATAGGAGGTAGTCATGGCGGCCTTGTCTCTAGACATGTCGTAAGTTTAAATATACAGTCGTTACATGACCCTTCTTTCACCATAGAAGTTCCCGCGCATATACTAAGTTCACTGACTTTAGTTATGCCAGATACAAAGTTTAAACTTCAGGATTGGCCGGGAATTCATAGCATTAAATTAGCCGATCCAAAGTTCAACTTACCTAACAAAATAGACATATTGTTAGGAGCGGAAATATATTGTCATATATTGAAAAAAGGTTTAATCAAGAGTCCAAAGGGCTCTCCGGTAGCACAAGACACTCGTTTAAGTTGGATTGTGTCTGCCCATGTAGGCAGAGAAGATAGTTCGCATAATCAGCAGAATATTGTTATTACTACGCATGCACGTATTGAAGAAAATTATATGTTGAAAGGATTATGGGAACCTGACTCTGATCGTGTCTTACTTAAAAAGCCCTTTACAGCTGAAGAACAGGCTTGTGAAGAGAATTTTGCCGTGAAGTTCTTAAATATTTTTTCTTAAATTTCCAATCTTGAACTTACGTAGTGTTCCTCAATTCTCTCTTTAGGAGACTTTTTGTAATTGGTCAACCCTTTTTCAATTTGCAGCTTTATGTCTTCCAATCCAATATTCTTAACTCTTTATCCATCGTTCAAGTTATTAATAAAATTCTATCTGATGTTCTATTTTTCAACTTGTAATTTTTTACAAGTCCCGTGATGCGAAATTTTCTAAGTGTTTAGTACTTAGGTCGCTTAGAAGTCGGGCATGGATTCCCCGTATAAGCCAATTTGAGCCGATTATTCTAAGTCCTAAAGTACTAAATCGCGAAATTTTCACAAGTCCACTTGACACTTAGCACAATACAGACAATGTACTTACAGTTTTTGCACTTCACTACTCACTCTCGGTCCAATGCGTTTTTCCTTTGCAATAGCCAGGCAGTAACAAACACTTCAGCGATTGCAGCGTCAAATTATTTTCCTATGTGATTCACCAAAAACGCCCTTCGGCTCGATTGGACCATGTATAATTTCGATACAAAGTCCCTTGAACCAGTGGTAACCGAATAAAACACGTATCCCACAGACACAGAGCAAGACAATTTTATTGAATGTGTGTTAGTCGTGCCCGCCATCCGCGTCGCCATGCTTTTTTCATTCATTTATGCGTGGCATCGAAATGTTCAAACACATACTTAAAATTATTTTTCTGCAAAAAAAAACCTATTTTTTTACTGAATCCTTAGGCTTAAAACGCACTAGCGGCCAGCCGCAATATGGCGTGCCGCTTGCGGCAGGCCGCACATCGATTTTTACATGAAACCGCATGATCTCAACGCAATGATTTCCGGCCAGCCGTCGTGCGCCAGTGCGTTGAGATCATGCGGTTTCATGTAAAAATCGTGTGCGGCTGGCCGCTAGTGCATGTTAAGCCCAATTAAATGGTTTAGATAAGATCATAAAAAACGCATGAAAAAAAAAATTCAATATTTTTATCTCTATCTAGCGACCCGTCCCGACTTCGCCCGGGTGCAATGTATTATACATATAAGCCTTCCTCTTGAATCACTCTATCTATTAAAAAAAACCGCATCAAAATCCGTTGCGTAGTTTTAAAGATCTAAGTATATAGGGACAGACAGCGGGAAGCGACTTTGTTTTATACGAGTACTAGCTTTCGCCCGCAGCTTCGCTTGCGTGAAATTTTGAACCCGCTAAGTGACGATTTTCCATACAAACTTTCATCCCCTATTTAACTCCCTTAGGGGTTGAATTTCGAAAAATCCCGTCTTAGTAGATACAAAAGGAACCTACTGTCAAAATTTCAACTTTCTAACCCCAGCGGTTTAGGCTGTGCGTTGATAGATCAGTCAGCTTCTCCTTTTATATGTATAGACTATGTAGTGATCATGCTAATTCCCGTGCGGAGCCAACCCACACCAGTAGTAGATCATGTGGTTTTAAGGAATTACACGAATTCCTTTACACCCTGTATTTACACCATCATTCGGACTTATTAATATTTTATATGCAATTGCACCATGATTACTGCATTTTAGAATAACTACGAGGTTGTTTTCAATAAATTCAATGATGATTATCGACAACAATGTGTATCTTGATTCACTATGTTGATAGTCATCACGCTATAAGATATCATCATAATTGGCTTTGGACATGTCATGTTATATAAATAAAGAAATATTATAAATTTGCCACTATTTGCCCAACATCTCAATGTGGACATAATATTAAAAAGCGACTTAGTGCAATGTTGAGATTGTTGGTAGTATGTGGCGTAGTGTGTTGTGCCTTCGAACTGGTGTATAGTGCCAGTGATATGGTAAGTCCTCTATCTGGTTTTGAATGGTCTTACGTCCTGAGGTGATTAAAAGCCGACAAGAAGTAGTACCGTAAACCGGGGCTTCTTTGACTTTGTGGGTAACATTGACAGCTAAACATCAAAATCAAAAAAAATATTTCACATAAACCATTACAGGCGCTTATGTAAAGTCGAATTTAGATGCACGGTTCCAATTAGTCGTTTCCTATGGAGCAGAGCCGGCAAGAAACTCCATGGTTACTGTTTTAAAATCCATATCTTTAACAATTTGAGTGGGTACAGGCTTGGAATAGTTATGAGAGAGCAATGTAGAGTTAAGAGAAGGAACCACAAAAAAAAAGAAAAATATGGTCACAAATTAAATAGGTACCTGTCCAGGCATCTAGAAAGTCTACAAAACTGTCACAGTTATAAAAGGTAAAAGGACGCTAAACTTTAAATACAACTGACATGGTTAATTAAAAAACATGTAAAAATGTAGTTATTGTTAACGTCATGACAGATTTTATGTGATTTTAAGAACTAAAGCTCCTATTAATAAGAGTAGTTACCGCTCACACGTTTGTTGCCCCCGTCGCCTATGTACTGGCGGCTTTTCAGGGGGCCCAGGCTTTTTAGCTGGCGAGTCACCGTCTGCCAACACTTTTCAATTTTAAATGTTGAAAGGCAGATGCCGTTTTCTTCCGGCAATAGAAGTTAATCAATCCACTAAACACCACTCCCCATAGACCAGATATTTTTTTCCCCATATTTTACAATAGTTTTGCATCCGATTAGAGATCGGATATTCCGATGTATATTCACCTAAAAACTTTTTTATCGAAAAATCCCGCGGTTCCGGGACAATTATATTAATTCATGTTTTTTTTTTTTAGTTTATCCAACACACACCATTCTTCTTCTTACACTCTACATACACACATATTTGCATCGGGGGCTTAACATTAATTTTAAATAATTATGCAATCCAAGAATCCCGGAGTTTTTTTTTTTTAATAAAGGGGTTTGAGTAACTTTGTATGGACTAGTGGCGTCATTTTTTTTTTCAGCGGCCACTTATATTTTTCATGTTACTTTGTTGTGCTGTGTGAAGTCTACATGTATGTTCAATTACTTTTGTCCTAAGTAATATCGAAGATGAGATATTTGCATTTGAAGATTTTAAAAATGTCGTCAATATAAGTACTTCAATTACTGTCCTGCGTAAAGAAATCTTAGTTATGTTTTTAGAAGGTTGAAATTAGAGATTGGCTTTACTGTTTTACGACCGTCTGTCAATGTGACGTTAGTATTGGGTCTTGGAAAATAATAAAAACACATTATTATACTTTACTGAAGTTTGTTACATGATAAGTAAAAACACATTTTTTAACTCTCTTCGTCCATTTCGTTCTCATTGTCATCGAATAATCGGATCTAAACATTGTGCCGGCGGAGTCAGATTATTTTGATATCTGCCCCATCCCATGTACCATATAATGGACATTACATGCGAACAGCAGCCTAAAGTCCATTTCGCAATAATACATGAGCAATAGTGGCCCAATATTGCATCCAGCCCTTGTGTAGCTCTTTCTACGAGAATATACACGTAATAATATCCGTCTAGATGAATGTCTGAATTGGATCCTGCCTCTAAGAAGCCACAGATCGATCCAGTTTAAGGTTTCCGCCGAAAAATCATTAATGTTGTGTTCTCTGCATACTTCAATCACATTATGAGCCGTCACTTTTTACATGTTCTCCGTAGTAGCTACGAGCTTGTTGTACTTGATACGTTCCAAGTGCATAGAGAATTAAATCATCGGCACTTAAAACAGGAAAGTTATCCAACCCCGGAACTTCAGCAATAGGCGGTACATTCATCTACGTCATTGTATTTAATTTATTTTATTTGGAATTCTTAAAAAAATACGGCAGAAACCTAAAAGAGTGCAGTAGAATATAATAACTTCTTCGATTTTAATGAGCAATACAAAAGCAAATATGTCCATTCCGATATGGTTTAGAGAAATGTGTCCATAATAACTTTTGATCGCTTTATTCTGTTCTTTCATAATATCCAAGTTTCATTACTGGCCGCTCAACTTCAAAACGACGCCAAATTTACCCAAACCCCTTTATCATTTTAAGATGTTGATTCCATATTATACACCCGACTGCGATGCATTCCCGGTGTTCCTGGTATCCCGGGTTTTTTCTTACAAAGAATATATTTTAAGAAGTCGCTTCCATACTTTCTTAGTTAAAAATTAACTTTAGGTAAATATGCATCCGAATATCTGATCCCTACTCATAATACATACCATCAGAAAGGCGTGGTTCAAATCTTTCGGGTACCTCGGGGCCACGGGAGCAATACCCGTAGTCACCACGTATACAGTGTGTCCGGTCATGGACTAGCGATATTCTAGGTACTTATATCGGGTGTAAAAAGACCCTTAACGATAACGAATACCACGTATTCTACCCATCATTGGGATCATTTTTTTCGAACAGACCATACCTGGGAAATCATAGGTTTTGGAGATATTGAAGGTCAAAGTACACATTTTTTTTTTAGTTTTTTCCAAAAACGATTTCCAAGTCATAATACTAAACTTTCTTCCATACAAACATTGTCAAAAATTTCAATTTTTCCTTACAAATTACGCATTTGAAGTTACAAAAACGCAATGAATATTAAACGCACACGACCGCCTTGGCTCGGCAGTGTGGCCGCTGCACGCATGCAAACGCGCGGCATCGCCACAACCATAATTTGCGCGCTACAAAAAAAAACGTTTTTTTTTCATGCCAAAAAATAAAAGTCGTTTCCCAGCAATTATTTTTGGTCATTGTAATTTAGTTTGATGTACAGAGCGCGTAGATTTCGGCTATGTGATGGGTCTTTTTACACTCTGTATAACAACTACTCTAGTACACAAATAAACTATAAACTAGTGTCCAATTCACTTCCATTTTTCTGTTGAGATATTCTGTACGTGTGTACAAAAAAAGTCATCTCTCAAAGTTTTGGTCCTACTGAGATAAAAGTAAGCTTATTCGGAGGGCAACAATATTGTCTATCGTTTACACTACGATACAATGGGTTCACATTTTCATAACTTTAAGATAGAGAATATCTCAACAAAAAAGCAAAATGGCTGCCAAATAGCTGGGAAGTGGATTGGACCCTAGTGTGTAGTGTATTTGTGTACGAGAATAGTTGCTATATAAGTACCTAGAATATCGCTAGTTCATAACCGGACACATTGAAGATTGAGCCTTAACCGGAATATTATATTACAAGTGCAAAAAAATGCTTAACCTGAATAAATTTTGCAGGGCCCTGGCAGGTGGGAAGTGAACTACATAAAGAAATGTGAAGAGCTGATCCACAGGTTCAAATTTGATATCAGACAGCATAAAATCAACCGTACCCACGACGGTTTCAGCGCAGATCTTATCTTGGAAGATACTTTCACGGATTTGTATGGAGTGGGTGTTCAAATATTTTCATTGAACTATTATATCGACGTTATCATAAAAAAAAATGATCAATCGAATAAGACATTTGACGCATTCCATTGCTGAACAACATAGACGTGTAGTGCCTTTTCACACGTTCCATTTGCCGGGTAGTCGGCGCCGGATAGCCGGTGGCTACGAGTGCATATAGGCTGGCTTTCACACGTACCGTAAATCACCCATCTGCCTGCCTAGCCTTTTCCCAACTATGTTGGGGTCGGCTTCCAGTCGAACCGGATGCAGCTGAATATCAGTATTTTACATGGAGCGACTGCCTATCAGACCTCCACAACCCAGTAACTGGGTAATACGATACTCTTGGTAAGACTGGTTGTCAGACTTTCTGGCTTCTGACCAACAGTAACCACTGTCAAAGATCTACAAATGACAGCCGGGACCAACGGCTTTACGTGCTTTCCGAGGCACGGAGGAAACTCGCTATGGTAAATGGTCACCCATCCACAGACCAACCTCGGCAAGCGTGGCTTAACCCGGAAGATCGGTCTATGCGGCTGTAATTATTTAGCCACGAGCTCCTCCCGACACCATACCGATAGCATACCGATATCAACAGTTATGGACTAAAATTCTAGAAATAAATGAGAATTCCAACTTGTCAAAATGGCTCAGTACATAATGTAACCTAACCTTGCGACCAGTAGACAAACGAGGCAGTCACAATTTTTATACTTTATACCTTTCTCTGCCTTTAATATCCCTGAACTTGTCAACAGACACTAACCATGGTTATTATTGTTCTTTTTGCTGATGTCCTCAATGATATATCTTGTCCAGATCCGCATAGAAATATGCAAGAACGTGGACGGAGGGTGCAAGCCGTGTCAGGTGTTATCCGACAAGTGCCTCGCTGACTTTGTCAATAAATATGCCAAGGACAACGTAAAGGCTTATATGGAAAATGCTGGCATGAACCCGCCTGAGTTTCCCATAGAAAAGGTATTGTTTTTACACCTTAAGGGGTTATACTAGAGATCATTGGCAATAAACTAACCTCCATCAACTGTGGAATTTGTTTAAACTGCGGTGCGAGCATGGATCTTTTTATCGAATCGATTCGAGAAATTTATCTATTCTAAACGTCAAATTTGACATATGATATAGATAAAACGACAACTGCTGTCGTTTTATCTATATCTTATGTTAAATTTAAAAAAAAAAACAAACCAGCGGTCCGAGCACGGATCTTTTTATCGAGTCGATTCGAGAAATGTATCAATTCTAAACGTCAAATTTGATTTGACGTTTGTTCTTTTTTTGATTTCTTATCAATAAAAAGACTTGTAAAAAAATATTCATTTCTGGATACTCAATTGATACTTTTCTAAAAGCTGGAACTTTTTTTTCAACCTATCTTCCTTGGGGGTTATTTTATTGCCAATGATCTACAAGGTTACTCGGAAAGGGGGGACTAATCCGCAGGCCACGCAAGTGTTATTTAATTTTTATTTTAGTTTTTTCAAAAATTCTTCGTTACGAACGCTTTAGTTACGAATACCTACAGAAAATGGAGCTTCTAATTCGCGCGACGTTGCGAAATTGACGCTTTCGGTCCATTCCGTTCCGCGGCAATGTAAATTGAGCCTAATGCTCAATTAACACCGCCGCGGAATGGAATGGAAGCGTCAATTTCGCCTTATGACGCTAGAAGGCGCGCGAATTCGCGGGAATGCTCGAGAATTCTCAATGTTACGTACCTAGACGCTTGAAGCCGCACTGCGGCTCCCCGTTCGCGCCACTTTCAGCGGTTTCCACAGACGGCGCCGACAGTAGCTAGGGGGGAATTCTCGAAAATGCGCGAGGATTCCCCGGAAGACGCGCGACCTTTTTTGGCTCGTATTTAGTTTGCACTTTATACAATTGACATAAAGTTCATTATACTATGTACAATTTCGTTGCAAAGAGTCGCTTCCATTCCATTCCGCGGCTGTGTAAATTGAGCCTAATAGACCATCCTCCGGTTTCTGAATTGAGAATTCTTGGATGCAGTACTTATGTAACATTTGAGTACGGAGTTGTCAAAAAAATGACGGATTTTAAAGCATTTTAACTCCGTACTCAAATGCTACTTAAGTATTGCTTATCCCGAATTCTCAATTCAGAAATCGGAGGTATGACCGACGACCTCACGTCGGCAGTCACATTCAAACTCAAACCCCCTTATTACAAAAGATGGTCTAAGAAAAACCTAGGTTTTATTAAAATAGCCCCGTCTCTTTTTGCAATAGGTATGACATAAGAAAGTGATGGGTTTTTTTTAAACCTGGGTTTTGGTTTAAACCATCTTTTGTAATAAGGGGGTAACTATTTATTTGCACACTAAGGTAAAATAATACAGGTCTTATTATACAAGGTTAGTCAGAAAGGGGCTAATCCGAAAGGGTGTTAAAGTACACATAATAACGAATAACTTTTGTTCTACAACTTTTCCCAAAAGTCAATAGTATAAGAGAAACAGTTGTACAAAAATCTCAAAAAAAAAAACTCTAAAATCTATCTATCCCCAGTTATGATCAGCTGTGTTTACATTTTAGGCCATATTAGGGTTCATGAATTAGAAGCACCATTTTCTGAATTTGTAACTAAATCAGGGATGAAGAATTTTTGAAAAAACTAAAATAGTAATCAGTTTATTTGGAAAAAAAAATATCGGATTTTGAAATTTTTACACTTGCTTTCAAATAGTCATCAGCGATACTATAAGTGGGCTTCGGATTAGTACCCCCTTTCCGACTAACCTTGTATAGAGTAGGTACAGCTAAGCAACCTTTTCCAGGTTTTGCAATATTGAATGAATGAATGAATGAATGATTTATTTACTTAAAATTTCTTAACGCTAAGTACATTGCCCCACAAAACTGCTTACGCAGTTTATTTGAGGGCTCTAATTAGATAAAAGCATACATATTTATAAAACTTATGTGACTACTTGGTACATAGTTCCTAATTCTTAACTATTGTTATTTGAATACACAATAGATACAATTTATAACAACTAGAACTTATGAAGCAGTAAAATTGATTCCATCTTTTTCTTTTTGACTCACAGGGAGAGTACCACGCAAAAAACTTCTTATTCGACTACACCGAGCTTCCGGCCGATGGTATGTACGGCTCCTTTGGTGCCAAGGCTTATATACTACAAGGGCTGGAGGAGGTCGGCTGCATAGAACTCTACGTGGAGTTCAAGGAATATGATGAATATGATGACGAGGAATGAGATCACAAATAGAGAGAGAAGAAAAAGAAACAAAAAATTGATGGTAAAACATTGTTTGAGTAAAAAAAAGGAAAGAAACTATTTGTAATTTTCAAATGAAGCTAAAAAAATAGTATGATTTTCTAAATATACTGTGCAAGGAAAATACTGATGTTTTTTTTTCTAGAAAAAAAATAAACTTTAAAAAAAAGTAAAATCCGACTTTAAAGAAAAACTAAAAGGAGTAAAATAATTACCATAATATAAAATTAACAGTTTCAGAAGTCGGTGGCTTCTATTTGTTTCAGTGTAGAGTTGCACCGACTTCTGAAACTGTTAATTTTATATTATGGTAATTATTTTACTCCTTTTAGTTTTTCTTTGAAGTCGGTTTTTACTTTTTTTTAAAGTTTACTTTTTTATACCTAGTTTATTTTTTATTAAATACGTTTTAGTGTCATAAATTTAAGCCCCTCCTCTTCATAACCCTTCTTTTTGGCTTTGACGTAGTCGGGCATAAAAAGCTCTTTCAAATGATACCATAAACGATATAATGAAAACATTCCAAAGGGGGGGGGGGAACACGCACCCCCTACTCTTTTCCAGTAGTCAGTTCCCAACAACAAATATAAACAAAGCAATATTAGTACTTTGAGAATTTTGCTTTGATGCGATGAGGAGTTCCGTTCCATATCTCTGAAGTTCATGATCTAATCGTAACAAAATTTGTATGGGACCAATCGGGAAGTATATACCCTTTCGAACAAAAAAAGAATTTTTCAAATCGGTTCATAAATGACGGAGATATGAGGTAACAAACATAAAAAAATACAACCGAATTGAGAACCTCCTCCTTTTTGAAGTCGAGTTTGTTATTAAAGGTTAAATTAGTTTAATAAGTTGTTTTGTGAATGTATTTATTTAGACTATTGTCATTGGTTTGGACTAGTTCATAAGCCATCTAGTAATCTGCCTTAAGATTTGTGAAGCGACGGTCCACTATTTAATATGGTTTAGTATACAGTCCATTGTTCTTGTTATCATACTGAGTTTGTTCATGGTGGGCGGTAGGAAAAGGAAATATTCCTTTTGATGGGCGGAATGTTTAGGATTAATTTTGCATTAGTTCAAATTGTGCAACTAGATGGTGTTGACATCGAAATGAATCGCGATATGGTTTCGTTACACGAAATTTTATAGGCAAACTGATGGCATTGAATAAAGTTGTCTAGCTCTGTGGGATACGTGTTTTATTCGATTACCACTGGTTCAAGGGACTTTGTATCGAAATGATGCTATAATAATCAAAATTAGGAGTTTTGACTATTATGTTAATCAAAATTATGACCGTAGAAAAGCACTTATTATAACTAGAGATCAGACGCATATTCACCTAAACTTGAGATGTTGGCTAATATGGAATGCGTTTTTGTATCGAAAAAATCCCGCGGTTCCGGGATCGAGGTTTCTGATTATAGAATCGGATGTGTTACAGATGTTAACTTATATGGAATGCATTTTTGTATTAATCGTAAAATCCCCGTTATTGTCAGGACAAGGTTTGAATAAAAGAAAATTTAAAAAAAAACGTATCGAAAAAAAATGGCGGCGCGAAGTTCGCCGGATCAGCTAGTTTTAAATAAATATTCTCTAATGTAGGTAACTGTTACAACTGCTGCGCTTGAGGTCCTGGGTTCGATCCCCAGGTCGGGCAAATCGTCATTGGGTTTTTCCGTGTAGAATTTCTCAGTGGCAGCCTGAAGTCTGAATTTGGACCCGATTGATGGCAATAGGCTCGCCCCCTTATTACATGAGACTTAATATTCTGCCCAAACCTTCGGGGAATATAGGCATGATGTTATGTTATGTAACTGTTCTGTTATCTATATCAAAATGTTGTGCATGTCTGTAAATTGATGTAATCACTAGTCCTCAAACACTATAATGTTGTTACGATGTTTGTGTTGTTGATGAGCTATTAAATAAATAATAAAAATGGAAAGTTCTAGGGGGTACACTACATTAATACGAAAAACTAAATTCCAACATTCTTAATTCCGATTAATCATAAAACGTATTTTATAAATCCTAAATTACAAAACGCCCTATGTTTACAATTACGAATACCAAAAATCTGAGTTTCAATACACCTAACAATAAAAAGTCAGATTCGATAATAATCCGAAACAACAAAAATACGAATTCCGATTATTAAAATACC
Organism: Amphipyra tragopoginis; assembly: GCA_905220435.1. Taxonomy (NCBI): domain Eukaryota; kingdom Metazoa; phylum Arthropoda; class Insecta; order Lepidoptera; family Noctuidae; genus Amphipyra; species Amphipyra tragopoginis. The sequence continues at coordinate 9,224,167 of HG991998.1, forward strand.
GATTAATTAAAAGTCCGAAATACTACAAACTAGAATACTCAATTCGCTATGTTTTATTTTGTAATGTGCTGAATGGTAAAGTATAATTTGTATTTTTTTATTTCACCAAATAATTCGATTGACAAATTCGAGATTTCATAAAATAAAATTGAAAGTGCTCAGTCAAGCAAACAAGCATGTATCATACAAGCAAACAAGCAAGCATGTATCATGCAAGCCAGCAAGCATGTCTCATGCAAGCAAGCATGTGTCATGCAAGCAAGCAAGCATGCCAGTGTTTCTGAACATGCTCCGCCAGAAGACTCGCTGGGGTCACTCGACCGGGCGGCGCTACGCTCGGAAGGTCGCCGACTCGCTTCGCTCGCCACCTCCCCCCGCTCGCTACGTTTCGGCCTCGTGCTTACTATTCTGTGCTCGTGCACTCGTTCCACACAGGACCTCCTACACGAGCTTCTGGCTCCACGCTTTTAAATAACACTAGGGGTAGGACAGAGTCTGACCACGTGTAGTCGGGGTGCGCTGAGTCGGATTAACATTACATTCCGTTGTGTAAAAAATAATGTTGTGCGAATACTTATTTGGCAAATTAAACAATAGCCAAATAAATATTCGACTAAAACAAAATTTCTGAATGATTTTTTAGCCAAATAATTGTGGTGGCTAATAAATCATTCGGCGAAATCAAATTAGGTTAAAAATTGCTTCGGCAGAGATTACGTCGGCGAATCGTTGTCGGAATGAAATTCGATATAAAATACTTCGGCAAAAACACGGGAACCCCAGCATACCCAATAAATATTATGTATTGTGTATTTAAACTATTTAACCAAGCAATTTGTACCTATTTCATGAGATTACGCGAGTTTTCCTCTTTGCAATATTAGCCTGTTTTCTGCGATTTCCCGAACATAACTTTATTCATTTTTAAACATATTTAATTACATTTTTATATATTCTAATATGTATAAAAATAAAAACATTTAAAAATATAAAAAATAGTATCCCACCGGCATCGGGAACAAGGTCCAAGCCGCCGGCAGTCAGGGCTCCAGAGAAAGGAACCTCCTCACTATGCGTGCTGTATCCAGGAGTACTGCTTTTTGTATCAAGCCCTTGATCCAGCCATCCAACGAGAGCCTCTTAAGGTGTTGATCGAGGCTCTCGGCCATTCGCCGTAACGACTATCGCAACAATGACTGCTGAGTCCACATCCCACAACCTCGTGTGCTAGATCAAGATATTTTAATTGTTTATCTTTCTCAGCTTTCACGAGGTTCTCGTCATGATACCAACAATCATTGTGCGGCGCTCTGATCGATCTATTACCACTATATCAGGCTTATTGGCAACAATAGTCCTGTCAGTGATAATAGATCGATCCCAGTACAATGTGGCATGACCATTCTCGAGAAATGGGTCGGGCACATACCTGTAGTACGGTACTTCCGATTCAACAAGGTTATATTTTAGAGCAAGTTGCTGATGAATAATCCTGGCCACCAGGTTGTGTCTGTGCAAGTATTCACCGTTGGCAAGACGAGAACAACCGGAAATAATGTGTCGGATAGTTTCTCCCGGACGGTGGCATGCCCGACAGATGTCAACCGTGCCATCCTTCACAATATATTTCCTATAATGAATTCATAACTTATTATTATAAATATTAGTGCTGTCTCGTTGCATTGTGCACTTGATTGTTGGTTGTGATTGTTGGTTGTGATTGTTGCACGTGTAAACGGGCCTCATTCACCTTAGTTGGTTTTATTCACTAGGTATATTGCATTGTCGGAACCACAGTTATTTTGCTCGCCGCCTCCACGCGCTGCGCACGGTTCGCTGCATGTTTTAAGTGAGTGGGGTTTATGGGGGATTGGTCCAGGAAACGTTTGACCGACTGGACACCTGAATAAACTTTAGAAAGTAGGTGGTTTAACATGATGAAAATTTGTTACTTTTAAGGATTTTTAGTAATATAATCCAATTCATGAAAATTTTATTTTTATTTTTCTACCTTGTAGGTACAGGGTGGAAAAAATCAATGGGCCCTGAAGGGAAATCACTGTAAATCCTTAAGAAAGATTATTTTACTTAAAGGAAACACTCCTTTATTTTTAAAAAGAAATAAATCTGCATGCACAGACTTCTCGACAAGCGTACCAACCAGAAATCGAATGAGCTAAAAAATCAAAACATAAACGTTCGCTATTTCATTGTAACTACTAATCGATAGGATTATTGTTCAGGATAAAATCTCTGTAATAAACGTTTGGTCTTCAATATTATATGTAGGTACCTATAGTTATAACTATTTCTTTATAGAACTTCATCTTTGTTTCAGTTACGAATTCAAAAAATGGACTTCGTGAGCCTAAATATGACCTAAAATAGAAACACAGCTGATCATAGTCACAGCTAAGGATAGATAGAGAGTATCTTTTATGCAATTTTTGATCAGCTATTTCTCTTATACTATTGACTTTTAGGGAAAGTGCTAGAACAACAGTTATTCATTATTATGGGTACTTTAACACCCTTTCGAATTAGTACCCCCTTTCTGACTAACCTAGTATTCATGTATACCTAAAGCCTCGTCCCCACTAGGAACCCCATGTGTCCCCGGAGACATCGGGCGATGTCACCCTACATCGCCCCACGTCGCCCGATGTCACCGGGGACACACGTCGCTCGACAAATGTTCCTAGTGGGGACGAGGCTTTATTGTACTATTGTACAGAGACTCGATCCCACAGTCAAACCGACAACACGGTTTTCTGGGGCAAAGCATATTTGTATGTGTTAATGTATTAATAAATAAATAAATAGGATGATCCTCCTCTAGGAAAGGCGTTACCTCATCATGAGACTTACGTAAAACCGGAGGGAACATTAGATTAGCTTTCTACAACCCCATCGTATAATAAAAATGTAAGATGAGGTCTACTGAAAAGCTTACAAACCGCAGGGCAGCTTGTGGCGAGCTGTTGGTGAGTGGCGACACTGCGTACCTTATTGCCTCAGAGAGTCGGTCAGGGCCTCGTCTCCAGTTTGCCTTTATTGGCTGGCTGGAGTGGAACCCCAAGAGTGCCCGCAGGACTCTCAACTCTGGCTTGCCTTTATCGGCCGGCCAGAGGGGGCCGCCAGAGCTATATGCTCTGGGGTGGAAGTGTCTAATGGCGTAATAGCGGGGAAACCCACTCCGGGTCTTTTAGACCCGCGACGGCGAAACCGGGGCCACACCTCTCTACACCTCTAGCCGTTCACACGTTTGTTGCCACCTTCGCCTATATACTGGCGGCTTTTCAGGGGGCCCAGCTAGTGAGCTGGCGAGTCACCGTCTACCAACGCATTTCAAATTTAAACTTGAAAGGCAGACGCCGTTTTCTTCCGGCAATAGAGGTTAACCGATCCACTAAACACCCCTTCCCATATACCACATGTTTTTCACCATATTTTACAAGTCTTGCACCCACCTGGGAGACGGTCCATGACTGTACTCCAATAGTGCAGCCGTGGATAGTCCCCGGTTGGTGCCCCACCCCATTTTAGATTAAAGTTCTCAAAGGGGCCTCTGCGCGTTGGTCCTGTGTCCCCGTGTATGCCTTCCAAAGGACCGCACATCTTCCACACGGAAGATGAGCCGTGATTCTGAAGAAATACAGTATAACTGTAATGATTCTGTCAAACGATCACTGGGTGCTATACCGTTGTCACCGTAAGGTTAGCCTTAAGCTCAATTTACACCGCCGCGGAATGGAATGGAAGCGACGAAATTGTACATCCCCGGGAGAAGCGTGACCTTTTTTGGCTCGTATTTAGTTTGTACTTTATACAATTGACATAAAGTTCATTACGCTATGTACAATTTCGTTGCTTCCATCCCATTCCGCGGCGGTGTAAATGGAGCCTTAAGGCGATTCCTGACGTTTCTCTTCAAAACGTTACCACACAAAGAATATTAAAAATTGTTTAAAAATTGGATAATATAGCTATTTTACGGTCTTTGATGATATCATTTACGTTTTTTTCGATAGCAGTCCCGTTGCGGCTACAATTTACGAAATGACCGCTATTTCAGGATTCTTCTTTGGGTGAAAAGAGTAGATCGTTTGACTAACATAAGAAAAGCATAAATACTTACACTTAATTTAATTAAAAATATAATTATACTTAGTGGAATGCCTTTGAATCAAGTACCTATCTCGCTTCACGTACCTAGGACACAACGGAGGATCTCTCTGATGATGCAGACGTGGAGAGGGAGTGCAGGGCGTTGGCGGTTCGTTGTAATATGATAGCTCGCAGGTTTGCACGCTGTACAAATGATGTAAAAATCATTTCTTTTAGGGCCTATTGCCAATCTTTTTACACCTGCAGCCTGTGGGTGAAATATACTCAGCGGACCTAAAACGTCTTGCGTGTCCAATACAACAATGCCTTCAGGATAATGTTGGGCTTGTCTCGCTACTGTAGTACGTCTGATATGTTTGCGCGTGCGCGAACAGACGATTTCTACGCTATCTTGAGTTATGAGTAGCCTCAGTTATGAGTAGGGTGAGGGAGGGTGCCAATATTATCTTGAAGACATTGAGTGGCAAAGTCGGCAGTTCTTGGACATTGGGTGCATACTCATTTGTGTACGCGGTGTCCGTTTGTAAGTTCTGACCTATGTTGGTTTGAATGTTATTCATTGGTCATGCCTTTGCCCAATCAACGACTATAAAATATTATCACTAACATAGTTTGTGAGCTTGTAACTAACTAAAATATGGATGTATCTACCTTGTGCGAATTAAAGAATTTGAATAAAGTTGATTGACAATTTATAAGTACCTAAATTAGTAAAATATCTTTCTGAAACGTATAAGGGACTATTTAACTGTTCCTGCGTCCTCGAATTGTCGTACTGAACCTGACGTTACTCATGGGAAAATACCGTTTTTCTTCCAGTGAGTAACGGTCCAGTTAGAACAAATGATAAAAAGATATCTTACCTTATCGCAAGCATTAATCACCGGAACATAACCAGAGTAAAAGGTAAGTAAGTACCTACATATTACCCACGACCTCAACATTTTACTGATTTGTTGTACAATCTTCGTGTGCCCATTGTTATGCCATTAAAATAATATGACATGTGCGACATTCATGTTTTATGATCATTATTGTGGTCCCCTGATGATGGCGCGATATGCAACATTGTTGTCGATGGTAATAATAGAATTAATTGGTCTTTTTTATATTTAATAGTTGTGTTATTTTCCTAATAATGGTCCATGGTTAGTATTTTATTAACGCCTTGTCTATTGTAACTAATATTTAGAAGTAAACACTGGTAATCTATTATTGTTGTTGCGTTAGTTGTATGTACGGCTACCGGATGTAAAAATCATCTTTTTTTTTCTATTGTACTGCTGTAGATGGTCCTTGGGGACCTACGTAACCGGGCAGTTATTGGCGAGACCTGAAGGGTCTCCAGCCAATGGTAGGGAAGTAAAATACTTACCCTAACTATTTGTACTACACTATAATAACATCATGACTACCAACAGCACTAAGGGCGACCCCTAGTGGGATTCGGACCTCAGTTTAGGACGTTGCTGGCGGGGGCTTGGGGGGGGGGGGGGGGAGACAGCTTGATAAGGGCTGAATTTAATTTTTGCGGGGGACTTCGCGACTGGCCTCATCGGCTAGGACGGTAAGCCGGACGCTGTGTATTGTGCTGGTCGATTTACTCGCCTCGGGTAATTTCGTCATCGGGCTCTAAAAGTGTGTGCCTGGGACGGCGAACTTTACTTATGAGACAGGGACTGTAGTCGGCCGGCGACTAGGGGGTTTGGATGGTGAGGGGCAGAATCGAAGTAATGCTTGGAATCGCGTTTGACGTATTGCCTGACGGTTGTCATTTTAAGATCGAGATGTTTTTTTTTTATTGGTCCTTCACGTCTATCTATGTATAGTTACTTTTCCCAATTACGTTGTGATCAAGTTCCAGTCTAACCAGATGCGGCTGAATACCAATACGGAGCGACTACCATCAGACCTCCGCAACCCAGGTACTAGGCAAGGCCGATATACTAAGGTTGGACTGGTTGTCAGACTTTCGGCGTTCTGACTACCCGTAACGACTGTCATAGTACGACACCCGTGCTCTCCGAGGTACGGAGTGGTCTCGATTTAGATGTGTATAGTCTATGGTCTCGATGTGTAACGAACGCTCACCCATCTACGGACTAACCGCGGCAAGCGTAGCTTATCTTTGGAAAATTGTATGATCCGCGCGGTTAATAAATTAGCCACGAACTCCTCTAAAAAACATTAGCAAAATTGTTTTATCAAAAAAATGCTCTTTTAATATTTAGTCATTTCTACATATAAGTTTTTCTTCGGTTGTACTTATTCAGGTAACATATTAAGGCTCCTACACACAATGCTGCCGGCTTTGCCGCCTGCATTGCCGCGCGGCTTGCCGGCGGGTGTTGAACCAGGCCGCCGGGTATAACGCTTATTGACTTACACCTGCGCGGCAATAAGCAGGCGGCAAAGCCGGCGGCATGTGTGTAGCAGCCATTAAACGAAAACATATCAATAAAACACAGTCAATACCATATGTAACAATTTTATTTTACCAATATTCATAATATATTAACATATGTGGTCCAAAACCACCCTCTTTGATAATTATATAATACAAAGAATTTCTCACAAATGGTCGCTGAACCTATAACAATGAAAACAAAACAGCTAAGGACTAAACACGACCGTTCACAAGTCAAGTGTTGAAACTCAGCCTCGACTAACGTAATGACTCCCACTATAATTACACAATACAACAATATTTAAAACGAGGTATAAAAGGGAAAAAGAAAAGATTAAACATTTCTCGTAATATATTAATAATCGTTATTGTTTATTTAACCTAAACAACGAGGGGGGCGCCAGCGGCGTATGGTCCACGACCATATTCGTATAAATGGAAGTTACAAAACAGGCACACAAGATTAGGCCTCCGATCAGTCCAACGTACTGCGCGCCCGCCCCGTAATAACTTACATACATTTATTAATGCATTTTACATTATATACAATGGGAAATAAATATTCTATAAGCACGACAAGATATATAATAATCGTGTATGTACATAAACACAACTACGGTGCAGTGGCGACCACTCGAAAGTACCATTATATCACAAAAATATAGATCCCATTGCCGCCTAAAGGTAAAATTTGTTACCTAATTATTTATATTGGCGTACACTTTTTGGCTTAGCTAAATTCCTCATCGATATTATTGGAGATGTATCGGCTATAGTATCGTCACAGTATATATATAAGCTAAAGCAGTATTTCAACTACCTACATCCGAATTGTCACTCACACAGACACGCACTGCAAAAAGGCTTCTAAGGTATCATCGGAATACAGGGGTGAATGAAAAGAGCCTCCACGAGTAACGATACTTAAGTACGTCCGGCGCACCCTGGGCAGTCAGCCCCGCTACCAACCTTGCTGACTGGCTAATCTTTTCACTACAGCATGACCTATTCCCGTAAAGCTCGTGCCGACACGATTAGAAGAAGAAGATCGGAATACAGTCAGTCACGGCTGTCATAGAGTACATGACAAAGACTGCATTATACTCAGTAAACAGTGCGTGTCTATGTGAGCGTTCAATTCAAGCGATTATAGCACGTTGAGGTACTGCTTTAGTTTATATATCTACTGTGGTATCGTTCAACTAATCGACTTGGGACCTGTTTTGTTGTTATCAAATTATCAAGGCTTTAAATTTGATTCTAACTAGGTCAAGACATTGCTTTTTTACATTTTATATACAACCGATGGACTAAATCGACTTTATTGGTCATACAATAACAGTCGACTGGCCAGTCAATTTTAACTCTAATTAAATAGTCGATACACCTGACTTTACCGTCCAGGAGGACGTTGGAGTCCAGCAGTACATCCTCGCTTCTTTGTCGCTATTACGGGAATAGCTCTCATAAATCAAACAGCGATTGTCTTGACGACAGTGGATGCAGCGTAGTGTCACTACAAATTACAAGTAAAGAATTTTTGGTTTCCACATTGTACCTACAAAGAGTTCCATCCAAAAATATCCAAATACCACCGTCCTACTTATATTTTAAACAAAACAACAGTTGATTTAAACGTTCTTTTTCCGTAGAAATGTACAAAAATTTAGGTCGAAAATTTTACGGTTAGAAAAGTCTTTTTAAATACATCAAAAAGAGCTCGATCCGGGTTCGATGTCGAGTGAAATGAAATCATAAGACGTATTTAAAGCTGACTGCTGCATTCGGTGACGGTGTTAAATTAATATATCTATAGCTATCCGTTATAGAAGTAAACACATACGTTACAGCTGAATGTACTTAAAACCTGTTACTAGTTTAATGACTACATCGTGACTCGCGAATATAAAACGAACTAATTTTTTATAACCGTCACACGTTCACATAATGATTTCGTAACAATTTTTTTGATTTTCGCTCGGCCATAGAAATGAATGAACAACACTAACTTTGATTTTTCTCTTAATAAAATACTCACTTAAGATTTCAGAAAGAAACTGTTTTTAATACTGCTTAGCTGAGGGTAGACTTTTTTTTTTTATAAATCAGACCACCAATACCTGTCATTTTAAACATACAATACAGTGTGTTCAATCAACGACGACGCGCCCCACTCCTTTCTGTGGTCGGTACCCGTGTGGTGCGAATGCGCACATGTCTTATTATTATCTTCTATTAATGTGCGTGCGCACATCTAACTATTGTGTGGCGATAGAAGTAACACAATAGCAATTTATAACGCACACTTTTGCACTGTAGTGATTTAGACAAAAAGTGGGGCGCGCCTTCGTAGATTAATCTGTAAAAATGTATATTTTTCAATCTTTAAGTGCTATAATAATACTAAAGAAGGCTTCAAAACACCGTATTGGCACCGCTTAGTTTTCTAAGTAACACCAATACGATGAAAAACAAAAAACTAAAGCGTGAGCGATACATACATCGTACGTAGGGATATGCCAGCTAAATATATCAGTCGACTCTATTTTATTAACATTAAATTTCTGCTAAGGCCAAAACTTGCTTGTTTTAAGCATAATTTCTAGTGCAATTTGTTCCTAGAAAGACGAAAATATCTAATAATGTGATTTTTAAAGTCTAATTCATATAAGTTAGCGCGTTCAGTCACCTCTAGGCCCATTGGCCCACAGTTCACACTTTACAGTTCGTCATGTGGCACGGTATGCGTGGGCGTGGGCTCGCAGTGGGCTGGCGTGGGCTAGTGGCCCACTGGCTCCACGTAGTTGGCCGGGTAGAGGCCCACGCGCCCATCCTTCCGCCCTTTGCACCAGCCCTGTTCATCTTCGTCTTCTAGTTTTTCGAATAGGTCGCCTGAAAGCAAATAATATTTACTGTTAATTAAATGTAGTATAAAACACAAAGTAGATATAAAATGGAGTGCTAAAGTGCGGCGGTGTTCAAAATAATGCATATTATGTTACCGCGTCAGTCGTCAAAGTTACGCCGTGCGAAGTGACGCCGACGAGAGATGTTTCTTTCCCTCCACACGCCTCACAAACTGAGCGTTTGTTTCTAAGAAGAAATAAACATTAGCACTCCATTCAATTCCTCCTTTGTGTATAAAGAGATAATGGAAAAAGAGATATGTAAAATTATAATTTTTCACTAAACAAAACGACACTAAAAACAAGCATAATACAATGTTCTCGTAGCTCTGCGGTCACTGATGTGCTTGACCAGTGACATCGACTGTGGAATTGTGTTCCGGGCTACAGCCACATGCTCGGGGAAGCAAATTGGCGGCCCACAATAAGTATAGGCCGGGCGTTTGGTTGCGCTAGTGACGCGTGAGGCTTCTGTTGCCTAGGCCCCGGAATTTCTCCGTGGCTAAGCGTGGATTGTTTTAATATTTTTACTGCTTGTAAATGGTCTTTGCAGACCATTTCTAGTCTACGTAACCGGACAGTTATTGGCGTGACCTGAAAGATCTCCAGCCAATAGTAGGGAAGTAAAATACTTAACCTAAGCTAATTACCTACTCATAGTACACTCAAATCATGACTACTAGCAACAACACCATTAAGGGCGATTCCTACTGGGACTCGGACCTCGGCTTAGTGCGTTGCTGGCGGGAGATTGAGAGGGAGACAGCTTGATGACGGCTGAATTATAGGTGCAATGTGTTTTTTTTTTTCGATTTCTTTTTCTGGTCCTTAGGGACCCCTTCTACGTAACCGGGCGGTTATTGGTGAGACCTGAAGGGTCTTCAGCCAATGGGGGGGGAACTAAAATACTTAATCTAAGCACTAAGGGCGACCCCTAGTGGGCCTCGGATCTCGGCTTAGGGCGTTGCTGGGGGGGAGGGGGGGCTGGGGGGGGGACCGCTTGATGAGGGCTGAATTATCGGTGTGACTGCGGAGTCTGAAGAGTGTGACGTGTGTAAATTGACTGGTGTTTATATGTGCTACACTTTGTAAACAATTCATTTACTTACTGTACATTTGTAACTTCATTTGAAAGAAAGAGTAAGTATTTATTTGCATCTTGTAGTTTAATTTAGGTTTAGCAAATACAGGGCGTCCCACGACTTTGCCACATGGAGGGGAAGTACCTTAAATACTGTAGATAGAAAAATTGACTGAATGAAGACTTCATTTTTATTTTAAAAACAATACGAACTGCATTCAAAGAATTTTAAATAATCACCTGTCTGAACCGGGAATCGAACCCGCTAATTGTGAAATTAAAAAAAACTGTAATTTTATTGTACTAATCGAAAGGCTCAATCAGAAACATTTATTTCTTCTAAATAACACAGCATCTAAAATAAAAGGAACACCATGAAATTTAACATTTAATTTAAAATTTTCTTCAGAATAAATTAATAGCATTCTCTCTGACTATGTCGTGCTTATAACAACTGACATTATGTACTACTTTCTGCTTTATTACTATTTCGAAGTATTATTTCAAATGGTCACTCACTATACAAAAATAAATAAATCAACGGTAAGCGAGATTATTAAAAGAGTTACAATTTGTATACCATAGGAAGGGACACATTTTGAGCATTTAATAAATTAAATTGTTTGTAAGTTGCACAGATAGACGTATCTTATTATTTCAAATAAATGTAAAATTTCATGGTGTTCCTTTTATTTTAGATGCTACGTTATTTAGAAGAAATAAATGTATCTGATCGAGCCTTTCGATTTGTACAGTAAAATTACAGTTTTTTTTATGTTCACATTTAGCGGATTCGATTCCCAGTTCAGACAGGTGATTATTTAAAATTCTTTGAATGCAGTTCGTATTGTTTTTAAAATAAAAATGAAGTCTTCATTCAGTAAAATTTTCTATCTACAGTATTTAAGGTACTTTCCCTCCATGTGGCAAAGTCCTGAGACGCCCTGTATAGTTCGCGTAAATATCAACACTATGATCAGAAGTTGACTTTTCTCGGGAGCAATAAATTCGGGTCACCAACATAAACCTTAATATCTCGGAAACTAACAATGATAGCTTATTCAAATAAAAAGTATTTTAAAGACTATTTAATACTACTCAAATAAAATTAATAAAAGTTCTTTAATAGTCTGTTATGTTGATAACTTGTCTAACCTTGTCTGAAGCTAAGTTCGTCACTCTCTGCGCCGGTGTAGTCGTAGAGCGCCCTCACGGGCACCCCTGGCTCGCCTGTATCAGTCAGTGCTCCCGCGGACTCCTCGTCCCACTCGTCCTCGTCAAACGGGTTCTCTTGTCCCTTGATGCTGTCCTTGGCTGGCGATGTCTTGTTTGATTTAGGCGCTGGTGCAGTTCCGTTGCTGTAAGGGATAGATAGTAAGTTACTTGTTTCTTTAGGATTAGTGTTTATACATACATACAGTTGTATAGGGTAAAAACTACTTTAATATTATGGCAGGGTAAGTCACTAGTACGGGGCGAGTTATTCGAGGAACACTAGTGGTGTTATGGTGAACGCACACTTATCCGAGCCGAACGCATCGAACGAAACGAATTTTGGAATTCTGTGTATGAAATCTTATGGAACCTCGCACACTTGTCCGCGTCAAATCGTCCGAATCTGGAAGAACCCCAGAAATCCTAGACGACTCGACTCGACCGATGCGCTTGCTCATTCATGTTTCATTAATAAAGCACTGATAATAGAGTAATAACAGTGCAACAAGCGTAAAGGAAATAGAAACGATTTCTTCGGCGCGTTCGATTGTTTCGGTGCGGATATGTATGCGAGGCCTCCTTGACTTCGATTCATTCGACGCGTTCGGCTCGGATAAAATATGTGCGTTCACCTTTAGTCGGAAAGAGTCACATATAGCAACAACAGCACTAAGGGCGACCCCTAGTGGGACTCGGACCTTGGCTTAGTGCGTTGCTGGCGGTAGATTGGCAGGGAGACAGCTTGACGAGGGCTGAATTATCGGTGTGATCTGCCAAACCGTCCTCTTTATTTTCCAAATACAGTTACACGACGAATGTGAAACAGACTAATTCTTGCCCCTCAAATCAGTATCATCTACAGCTGATGTTGATATCAAACCGTAAGGCTAGTCTACAATAGAACTTCATACATTACGAGTTCTAAAATATAATAACAATACAACAACATTATGTATCCCTACAATGGTTAACAGAACTAACTCATCAAAGATCTTGTCGCTCATATCAGTGATAGTGAATCTGGAGCTGTTGGTGACGTCGGGCCTCATGGCCAGCCGCACGAGGTGTCCACTAAACGAGTCATCGTGTGTGCGCGCACAGTCCGCCCTGCATGCGTATATCTCCAGACGCTCGATGCTACGAGGAAAGATTAGGATGGGATGATTTGGGAAAGGAAGTAGAATAATGGTGCTTAAAATATACAGGACTAGCTTTTGCCCGCAGCTTCGCTTGCGTGAAATTTTAAACCCGCGTTTACCCCTTTTCAGGTATTTTTAGTTGTATAATCCAAAAAACCCCTGGAATAAGGATTTTCGTACAAACATCAACAACTCATTTCACCCGTTTTGGGGTGCAATTTCTAAAAACGCTCAAATACGTGTATGTTTATTTCTAACCAGAAGTCTAAATATTTAATTCCATGCTTCTTACTTCAAAAGTACCAGATTTCTCATACAAACTTTGAACACTTATTTCACCTCCTTAGGGGTTGAATTTCAAAAAACGCTGAAACACCTGTACATTTATTTCTAACCAGATACCTTATTATTTAATTTCATGCTTCTTACTTCAAAAATAACGGACTTGCATACAAACGTTAATCACCTTTTTCACCCCCTTAGGGGTTGAATTTCGAGAAATCCCTTCTTAGTGGATGTTTTCGTCATGTAAGGAACCTACTGTCCAAATTTCATATTTCCAGCTTTAGTGGTTTAGGCTCTGCGTTGATGAATCAAATGTCAGTCAGTACCAGTCTCTTTATATATAAGAAGATTATTGGTTATTGGTCACGGTCCCGTGGCAGGGTTGTAGGACTTGTTATCCACTATCTAATAACCCAGAAATAGTTTATGGAAAAATGAACCAAAGTATAATTGAGCGTAATTTCTTGTTAAAGAGACGGATCAGTAATGGGCAGGCACCCTGTCGCTTCTAGCTCGTAGATATGCGCGCGCGTATAAATCAAAACACTTACGTAACAGCAATAGGCGCACTGATGCTCTTCTTGTCAATGGTGTTGTTACCGGGGGCGTGGGCAGTGTTGTTGGTGATTGTTGTCGGCGGCGGCACAGCGTCCGTGTGGTTGGCAGCCTTGCTCGTCTTGTTGTTCGAGTTGATTGGGGGCAACTCCTGTAATGTACACGAAACAAGAATTTAAAATTGGAACATTTTTGAATTATTTTTTCGTGGAGTGAAAGGACCAAATTTTTATATAGACGTTAAATTGTTATAGGTTTTTTTTTACTAAGAAATTACTTAACAGAACATATAGTGTAATGTTATAATATTAGATTTAATTAGTTTAAATTAAATAAAATTGGTCCTTCCACTCAACTTTTTCATAAAATATATAATTTAATCGGGGATTATTGATCAATATTTTTAAATGTTTACTTAAATATTCTTTTAAATATATAGAATTTAACTATAAAAATTCATATACGTGGGTTAAATTGTTAATTCATGCCAATATGCATAAACTTTAGGGTGAAGCAAACATCCATCATGCAACATCGATATCAAAAATATAAAAATATATAAAATTGGAAGCACTTACAACTAAAATAGATTAAAACGAGAATGACCTTATCCCTTCAAAATCAAACTACTTTTAGACCCGACATGCTAATACATATAAAGCATAATTATCCGAGATACCAAATCCAGCTTTTTTAACATTCATTCTCATTTGAATCGTTGACTGAAAATAAATTGTACAATTATAAGGTTTTATTTAAAATTGTACAAAATATATTCAGACTTGGCAACACTGAATGTGTGACGCGGCTGGCGCGTGCGTGACGTCATTTTACGTACGACAACGATGGTGTTTTATGGATCTGACGTTCAAGGTAATTTTCAAATTTCAACAGAACGTGTAATTAGTTAGGTATACGGATTGGCAAAAACGTTGAGTAGAGTCAACGTTATGTTTCCTTAAATCGTTACTTCCTCAAAAGTTCTTATAAGACTGGCCGCACATGGACTACTAATCTACTCGAGATATAGTTGCTCACCAATTACTTTTAACTGCGGGCTAAACACCAAACCTTACAAACAATATTGTTCAACTGTGTCTCGAGCAACTTCCCTAGATCCCGTTTAGTTTTGATATGACTTGAAATGATTAAAAAAAACAATATCAAATGCTAACAAATGTTTGGAATTCTACTTTACAGTAGCTCTTCTTGGAAGATCTCTCAAATGAGAGCTGTTTATTAATACGGGCTTTAGTGGACCATGTGCGTTCGTCTTACGTCCAACAAATTATCAGTCATTCTCATAAAATTCTTAATGCACGCTATAAAAATAATTAAACCATACAGATGATAAAATCCTTTTCTGTCTACAATAAAAGATATTTTATAACATCATTAATGCTTTTTTACCGTCATCAGCAGTTCGCATATTGCCCAGTCAGACAGTAACGAAGTATGACGTCTGTGCTCCTCATATTCATGCTTTATACAATCATCATCTGGCATACAGCTCGCTGACGGGCCAACCCTTGAGATAAAATCCCTTTTCCTTGTGATATAAGCCTGCGGAAAGATCAAATTTTATGGAAATTACATTTGCTTATGCACGAGCAAATGTCATTTCCATAAAATAGGGTATTTGACTGAAAAAATCTAATAAGCCCGTCAGTTAGATACCTAATCAAAAAATATTTAACCCGTATTTTTTCTTTTGTTACGTAAACCAAAATTGACGAAGATACGACACTTTTAAAATTGGCAAAACGTGCCAAGCAAGTACAATTTTTACTTGCTTCTGACGTCACAAGCCCCCACTCTCGAGCTTTGATGCGTTTTATCTTTCCAAATATTCATAGATGTAACAAAAGAAAAAATACGTGTCCATTATTTTTCAAAACTCTAACTGGCAGACTAACTAGATTTGCAATTTATTGATGCTGTCAACATGCCTATTTGATCTTTCCGCAGAAGTTAACTTTTAAAGAGATTTTGTCTAGGGGACCGGCTTTGGTGTAGCAGCGTGATTGGCCCGATGGGCAGATCCTCTTGAGCACCCCTCAACCATCTTACACACAGTCATACTAGAGCACACAGTCACCATCGTAGTCGTTGGTAAAATGACGTGTGATAACTAAATGTGGTGTAACGTACATCCTCGCTGACGGGCCGCTGGTTCAGCAGCGTGATGGGCCCGGTGGGCAGGCTCTCCTTGGACTTGCCCTTGGCGATGTCTCGGAACTCCTCGGTGTACTCCTGGGTCACCGACACACCAGTCACAAGCGGTCACGGCGTGAGCAACGACACGTTGGGAATATTTTTACGTAGATATTTTGAATTTTATTTTGTATTTATATTGTTATATTTCAAAATTTCTAATACTTACAGATTTTATAAGAGTGAGTAGTATATTTGAATGGGAGGAGAGAGAGAAATTAATAGAATTTATAAAAAATACAGATAAAATATAATGAGATAATAAAAACATTAATTTGGTAAAAATATTTTATTAAATGATTTAAAAAGTGAATCTAAAAGGCAATCCTAACAAAAATAAAAAAATCCCAACGTCTCGTTGCGCAAATGCAAACTCAAAGTAAAAGTAACAAAAGTAATTAAAAAAATTAGGTAAACATAGACACGTCCATACAAAGCTAGTGTACGTTAGAGGGTAATATCAAGCTAATTGCACAAGTGGGGGGGGGGGGGGATAGAGAAAAGAGAAAACAAAGTAGATACATGCTATTAGACAATAAAAAAATCAGGAACAATATCGGTCCTTCGTGGCGGAAGGTTTATCCGACATTTTTGTTTCCAAATCTGTACAATTTCATGTAAATTTTTGAGTGTTTTTTTTGTTAAGTTTTCTTTTTGTTGTGCTTCGAATGATACTTAATTGCGATTTAATTTTACAAGTGCATTATATCATCCTACATGATAATTATAATTTTTCTGTTTTTGCCTGCCAATTCCAACCTTTTTACCTGTATAAAATGCTGATTTTTGAGAACTAAAAAAATGGCGGATACCTCCCATACCGCTATCAGCATCTATACTTTTTTCGTGATATTGCGTGCTATTCTAAAACATTTTGCGTTTCGTTTTGCTACCCATACTTCAGTGTGGATGAGTGAGAATGAGAGTGCACTCCGTTTCGTTCCGATCTGACCGCATCCGGAATTAGGTGATTCAATTTGAAACTTAATCCGGGATTCGGCAGTCTTATTTAGAAACGGGATTCCGAATTTCAGCGTTTCCGGGTTGTGATTGATTATCGAATTTATTGAAGGTGGAGTTTTCGGCAAATTCGATTGCTGGATGCTAATTTGACAGTTGTTGATTTGCCGTCACTAAAATCCAATTTGGTTGCTTCGAATTGGAATGGCGAACTGTAGCTTTAATTTCGCAAATCTTTTGAGTGTTTCAAGCATTACACATTAAGTATATTGCTTTTATCTCCGGTTTCTGAATTAAGAATTCTAGGATAAGCAGTAGGTACTTAAGTAACATTACTGCGAGAGGAATGCATCATGAATGAGTGAAAGAATATACTGACAGAAGCATTGTAAAGGATTTATGAAAGAGTTTAGAATTATTCGATTTTTTTCCCTTGTATTGTATGTATAGTCTTATATTACTATCTTTAATTATTGTATTTGGTTTAAGACCGTTTTAATTAAAGTAAATAAATTGAGTAAGGAGTTGTCAAAAAAAAAGCATTTTTTTGACAACTTTGTACTCACATATTACTTAAGTATTGCTTATCCAAGAATTCTTAACTCAGAAACCGGAGGCAAGTGTTACTCAATTTGCACGAACATTATTGTTTTGATTACAGTGCTTTATATTTCCGGTCGGTCGCCAAATAGTTGTCAGTCACCCACGGCCAACCGACCAAGTGTAAATGCTCCATGAGTGGTGCAGTGATCGTCTATGAGCGAAATTGTTCTTTAACACCAATCATCACGGTGTATTTTCGTGTGACACCACCAAACCCTTCGGTGCTTTGCAAAATCATTTCATGACGAAATTCGATTACGATTAATCGATTCTCAGTATCGAGTGCTAGCTTTATGATAGGCGATTTACAGTGCACTTTGTGGAATATTTAATTGATTATATTTTTCTTTGATATGCATAGAGATAAAATACAACTTACTTGTTCTGATTCGTGGTCACCTTGCTTATGGAATTAGATTATTTCGTATACAGGAAATATTCATATTGGTCACAAATAAATTTCATTGTTGAATGTTTACATATCCTTCAATGGGTTTGTTTACAAACTAGTAGCATAAGTTGAATTGATCGGAAACCTTGTTTCAATAAAACTGAAATTATTGTATCAGTTAAAAACTTTATTACTGAACCTATCCCACAAAATGCACTGACCGTCACCTGGTCATAAAGCCGTGATATAAAAACTCTATACCCACGAACAATAGTAGTGTGATCAATACATTGATTCTTTCTCGGAATAATTTCAAATACAAATGACATAAAAGTCTTTTTGGCTTTTGCGAATCATGGTCCTTAGGTCCTTCATTACATTAATCACACACCACTGTTCGCGTCTACATCGCCACCGAACCTACACCGTGGTCGTACCATCAGCGGGTTGCTATAGAATCTGCTGCTTCCATAGCACTGGCTACTGGTGACGGAGGGCGCCACACGGCTGGAGGCTCGCTCATCCACACCGAAGCAGAACGCAGGCAGAGCCAGGCGGAGCCGGCGTACGGCCTGCGACCACGGCTCGGTCGCCGGTCGCGGCAGAGGTCGCCGAGCGGTCGCGAACACGCGGGCGATCACAGCGGACGCTTCCGCCAAGTATTTGTTACGAATCGGATCCGTTTCCGGCGTATCGACCTTGTATTAATGTTATATTTGCTATATTTGTTGTTGAAATATTTGGGTCATATTGAGTCATTTTGTTGAGTACCTACACATCTGAATATGTGGCTAACGACCTTTACGTGTATGCTATTTTATTTCAATACTATTTTATTAAATTTTATGAATAAATTATTTCGGTCTAAATAGTGTGACCAACATTAGCTGCAATTGCTATGAATTTAATAAAAATATTACAAAAGCAATTACACTTGACCCGAAACGATAAAAATACTTTTCATTCACTCATTCTAGGTCGTCTATAATTTAAAAATATTGCATTGTCGGAGGAAATCCGTTCGAATTATTTGTATACTAATTTATTTTTTAGCTTAGTAGTGAATACTTGGCGGTTGGTATGCGAGGTAAAGGCGGTGTCGAAACGTACCTATCTTGATCAAACATTGCTGTTTGTTTGGCATTAAGGGACCTTGTGATAACGGGATCGTTGAAGGTCTAACTACAAGCGAAGTGGCCGCACACCGTAAGGACCAAAATTTTGTTTCGAAAAGGACCAAATTTGGGGTTCTAAAATTAAATTTATAATTTAATTATCATTAATGGTGATAAAATTATCTGCTAGAATAAAATAATTGAATAACAAAATATTTAAAAAAAACGGATCAAAAGACCAGTTTTGTCATTTCCTAAATGGTTACAAGATATGTTTTTTATTCATTCATGAGCATTCGTTCTTAACAATTCAATACAAAATTGAACAAATTACTCACTAGTATTTATCATGACTAAAACTCGTAAAATTCAAAGGACTAAGTTAATTTTTCTTGTTGTGGTAACTAATGGTTTACAAAAACATTTGCAGTATGCGGCCACCAAAGAATTATAGGTTCTAGGAAGAAATAATTAGAAACAACTAAATACTCTAATCAGGAAAATTTAGAATACTCATCCAAAATTTAGACATGCTTAGTTTTTCATACTAATACGACTAAATGCCCTTTAGAAGACTAAATCTATATCTAACACAGATTGTTATTAAACCATGTTTATTATACAAATCTTTTTATTTTTATGACCGGTATTTTACATTAAAATTCTTAAAAACTAGGTAGGCTTTTCACTATACTCCGATTAGGGTTTTTTTTTGTTTTAAGGTGAATCATCGTATAATAATGTGTATGTAATTAAAATATTTTAAAATTAATGAATGTCAGAAAACAAGCTTTTAAAAACTAAATTCATGGTTTAACAAAATCCGGACCTAAGGACTGAATGCAACTAAACCTGCTTATAAGCATTCAAGTTAATAAGATGCATAGAGTAAACGATATAATCGCATAGATAGTAATGCATTGCGCTGTGAGTGGACGGGTCGGTATGCAGGCGGGAGTTAGAGCGGCAATGTATGTGTTACCTCGAACTGTGGCCAGGCCATCGCCATGTTGACGCCGTGGTTGTTGGCCCACCATTTCAGGTCCTTTTGGCTGTCTGCATTGTTTATTGTATGATGGAATTCTTCATATATTTGGGGCAATCTGGAAATTCAATGTAAATATTTTAATTAAGAATTCCGAATTTCTTTTAGAGGTTGTCAAAATTAATATTTTGTCGTCCATGGCAGCATGTGTCAACTAATTTGATTTCTTAGGGAGGAGGCAAGATTGTTCAATTAGGTTGATTCAAAATCAAAAATTTTTATTTCACATAAACCAATACAGGCGCTTATGAAAAGTCGAATTTAGGTGCACGGTTCCAATTAGTCGTTTCCTATGGAGAAGAGCCGGCAAGAAACTCCAATTGTCTTTGGTTGATTATGATAATTGAACTCGACGAATACGAAGTCATGAAGACACGACACGACGCGTCGTGTTGATAACGATATTAGATCGCACCTAGGGAATCCAATCCCGCATCAAAATCACGACCCCGCAGGCAGATCCCGCGGGATTGAGATTTTTTTAAATATTGAGAAGTTATTAAAAAAAAAAGTTTCAAATTATTATTTTTTTAGCTGTATGTTAAAAACTAAAGTATTTTCCATACAAATGCTATAGAAAAGTCACGCACGAGTTCCATGGGAAAGTTGTTAAATAACTTATTAATGAGACTGTGCTGGGTCTTAAAAATAATCAGAACGTTGTCTGAGCTCATATATTTTTTTTTTCAATTCCGCAAGCGCGCGGGATCCTACATGAGTAATCCCGCATTTCAGATCCCGCAAAAAATGTGCGGGATTGGATTCCCTAATCGCACCGTTCAACTAGACATTATTATAACATAGCATAACGCCTGTATTTCCCGAAGGGTTGGGCAGAGGTGTAGGTATAGTATACCCACATTTCGCCGTTATGTTTAAGTCCCATGTAATAGGGGGCGAGTCTATTGCCATTAACTAGGCCCACATCTCGACTCCGGGCTGCTATTGAGAAATTCCACACGGAAAAACCCAATCTGTCCGACCTTTTTTTTATGTATGGGAAATCATCATAAGACTCCTTCCGCTCTGCGCGGAGCGGAAGGGAGTGTCAGACTCTTACTGACTAAAACCCATCCGTGTTCCTCCTAATGCCCTTTGCGTTCCAGGGCCGCGGTAACTCTTTCGAACAAATTCCGCAACCCTGGCAGGCACTGGCCCTAGCGGGCCCCATCTACTAAGCTGACATCTCTTTGAGGCGCGCGTGGAACAAAACACGCCGTCGACCCGGGCCTGGTTCTGATCGGACGGCGAGCCACCCAAGGCTCACCGTCCGCAGGCCCGCGCCTACGGTGGCCGGGAATCACCCTGCGGCTCCCAACGTCCGGGGCGTCTCCTTCTGTTGGACACTGTCCGTCCTAGGGACCGAACCCAAGACCTCACGCTCAGCAGTCGCGCTTGCGACCGCTGAGCTACTAGAATAACCAGGTAGTATCACGTTGAAAGAGCCTCCACGACTGATGATACTCAACTACGTCGGACGCACTCTGGTCAGTCAGTCTCACTACCAACCTACCTAACTGGCTAATCTTTTGAGTCGAGAGAAGAGTATATTTTACCTATTTCGTGCATATACAACTATACTCACGTTGGTTCTTGACTGATATTGAGGCACTTGTGGAAGCTGAACAGGACATCTTTGAAGAACTTGAGCCGCTGTGCCTCCATCTGCTGGCACCGTTCGAACACGCCCGTCATATCCTCGATGTACCGTGGGTTGTATGCTGTAATTTCGGCTAAAGCTGACTGGTATTTCTCTCTGCTCTTGGAGACTTCCTCGCGGCATTTGGCTACGCGTTCTGCCATTTTCTTCACCTGAAAAGAATAAGCAATTATTAATTTAAATATTTTATCGCACTAAATTATGAATGTGAATTTTGTGGAGATGTCTGTTATTCAATGACACATAAACGAATGATAGATCATGCCCTGGATTACAATAAATGATACTTTTTATCATGTACATGGCAGACACAGATTTTTCGACGGACCATAGTACATTATTAAGACCTTATTTTGTACCTACATAATATTTTGTACCTATACCTACAGTTTATGATATACTTAATGACGTTTAAATGCAGCGTCTGGCTAGCGGGCTTCAAAAGTTTTTTTTCAAAATGTTATGCTTCTGGTATTACTCAGATTTTGTACCTTACAAATAATGAATGGCAACTTTTCAAGTGCTATACTAGATAGCGTACCGATGACGTATCACAATACATAATAGGTAGGTACAAAATCTTGGTAATATAAAAAGTTAACAAGCATAACATTTAAAAAAAAAACCTTACGGGCCCGCTAGCCGGACGCTGCGTTAAAACGTAATTATATCAAAAATGGTTGAGGTACAAAATATTTATAATTAATATTTTTAGGTACAAAATAAGGTCTTAATGGTAAGCTATCGCCCGTCGAAAAATCTGATTGTGGCCTGCCAGATAATATACATTTTTATACAGGTAGGTACATGATTTAGTTCTAGGATGCAAATGAAATCGCGGGCGACAACTGGTTAATTAATATAAAATGGTTTTCTACCCGACTGTGCGACATCAAAGGCAGGGTTATTTTAATTAGTTACGATTCAAGTGGAGGTATGAAAGGGATAGTTAATAAACTAATTAAGTAAAAGTCAAGTAATGGAAAATATTACTGAGATGTTAAGAATGGTCCAAACTGAGATCAATTTTCGTGACAAATATATTTAAACTTGAACATCTCTACTCTAGTCTAGTACCAAGATCTCTCGTGGCGGGACAGAGTTGCAGAACATTTTGTATGTACCCTGAATTTGTACACCCTTTGTAACCTAAGTTTTTTAAACAAAACGTTGATAATATAGCTACAATTTACAAAATGACCGCTATGTCAGGACTATGCTACGCTATGAGTGACTCATCTTTTGTTGAACAGAGTATAGTGAAAATCAATTAAAAGTACCTCACAGGGTACCCAATTGGTTCCGACCCGATATAAACATTTTCCAGAACGAGAGTAGACCGTAGACCTAGTGAACTATAGGTCTAGCGCATAACTGAGTCAGTGCCTGGGGTATGGGAGCGGCACGGGAGGGGTGACATATGACGTGACATGACGTTTCCGAACTATCTCGCTATACACGTGTACAATATAATGAAGATATCTCTTACGATATTTTTACTACTACTAGATATTGAAAGTGATTCGAGCCATTCATACAGTGATTCAGGTACGGACTGTGATATGGAAGCTGATTAATTAAAGGATGATGGGCACAAATGTATGGATTCTGGTACTGGCACCAATCGAAATGAGTGATATACCGTTGGAAAGGTATTTTTGTGTAGATTATGAATAACCATAGCGCTAGTCCCAATTCACTGTCCGATCGAAGTAATCCTGCTTGAAAGTTACTTATTTTTGTTACATCCTATTAAGTACACATACTTTTATTGTCATTTTTCTCCATTTTGGCATGGTATTACAATAATTATTAATAGTATTTTTCATTATTTAGGTAAATAAAACAAGTTCGAAGTAAGTTTTA
The DNA here is from genome assembly GCA_905220435.1 of Amphipyra tragopoginis. Taxonomy (NCBI): domain Eukaryota; kingdom Metazoa; phylum Arthropoda; class Insecta; order Lepidoptera; family Noctuidae; genus Amphipyra; species Amphipyra tragopoginis. Next base: position 9,247,737 of record HG991998.1, read on the forward strand.
TCATTTATTGTATGTAAGTATACAGGGTGTAAAAACACCCGAATAACTGAAATCTACGCACTCTGTACATCAAACTAAATTACATTGACCAAAAATAATTGCTGGGAAACGACTTTTATTTTTAGGTATAAAAAAACGCGTCCGATTTGTTTAGATAGATCACCCCTAACTGAAAAAATACTAAACCGATTTTGTTGTGAATTTCATCTGATAACTGAATTTTATTTAGCTCAAAATAGGTGCAAGTGCAAATGTCATTAAAATCGGTCAAGCGAAACCGGCGATATGATTTTTTTAAATTCTATTTCAAACTGAATATCCAGTATCTTCTGAAGACTATATTTCAAAACGGACAATTGATACGGGTTTGTTGCCATAGTAGTTTTTTGTACTCTTGAAAAGAGCTATCCAACGATGGTAAATTCATTTTGATTGGACATGAGTACCAAAACGCCCATCCTCCTTTGGGATTTCGGGATTTGTTTGTTTCAGTTGAAAATATTAATTCTTATTGAATAAAAAATATAATTATTGTAACTTATTTTTTTGTTTACATTGTCACGCGCAGTTATGTATATTAATTAATATAACTTAAGTATTCACACGTAAATATCGTAAGAGATATCTTCATTATATTTATCACGTGTATAGCGAGATAGTTCGGACACGTCATATGTCACCCCTCCCGTGCCGCTCCCATACCCCAGGCACTGACTCAGTTATACGCTAGACCTGTAGCATCAATTACGCTCATATACAATAAACTCTCTTTTGTGCAACAGATACCTATTCTGGAGAAAAAAGTGACATTACTTCTATAACATAATCAACCCATTACTATCCCACTGTTGGGCATGCGCCTCTTCTGAGAATGAGAATAATTCGGCCTTACTCCACCAAGCTGGCCCGGTGCGGGTTGGCGGACTACAAACTATCAAGAGCTACTTCTACAGGGTGTAAACGAATTCGTGTAATTCCTTAAAACGATCTACTACTGGTGTAGATTGGCCCCGCACGGGAATTAGATTGATTAAAAATAAAAATAAAAAACGTGCATTAGTCTTAAGTGATAGTATAAATAAATAAATAAATAAATAGTGTCTAAACCACCTTAAAAGGATTCAGTAAAAAAATGAATTTATTTTTTTTGCAAAATTATAATTTTATGTGCGTGAATATTTAGATGCCACGCGTAAATGAATGAAAGCACGGCGACACAGCCGGCAGGCACGACTAGCGCGATATCGCTCCATGCACTCAGTTAACTCAGGGAGCTAAAATTACTCAGAAACAGAAAATCAGGTTATTTTTATAAAAAAATATTTTTGTTTAAACTGAAAAAAAAACAGTGCTTGGTCAATCTGTATCACTAGTAGATCACGTGGTTTGAAGGAATTACATGAATTCATTAACACCCTGTATAGACAGACGGTTGTGAAATTTCTATCTCTATTGGAACAAACACATCGATAGATAGGTGATTGGAAACGTGCGTAAAGATTTATCAAACAATCTACGACATGTATAACATTCATTTAATACGCGTGCAGTAGCTTCATCATGAATATATCAAAGTTGCGGGGACGATGGAGGGGGGAGGGGGGCAGTCGCAAATTGCCACGTCCGCCGGCGACGCGACGCGCCTCGACGTCTACGTACACCTAAGTATAACACCAGCGACTGTAGTGACAAGCTTTGTAAAAAGTTTTATAATGAAGTTCCTCAAGGATTTTTATAGTCATGAATTCATAATAGTAATTAATACGTTTCGTGTGCCGGACTTAAAGAATAGCACTACCCTATCTCTTCCCGTGGGTGTCGTAAAGGCGACTAAGGGATTGTCTAGAGCAGGGGTAGGCAACAGGCGGCCCAGGGGCCGCATGCGGCCCGCGAGGTTCACAAACCGAAAACGATGAAACGATGTATGTTCCACATAATTTGGGCATAAAAAGGCACGAGCGCGTCTCACAAGAATAACAAAGTTACAAGACAAGAAACACTGTAGTTAGGCATCTGTGGCGCCCCGTATCTCTATACGGGGCGCCACAGATGTTCGGACAGTAGGCGAGTAACCACCCCCGCACCTGCTAAAAGCCGAAGTGCGGTTACACCAAGTTTTAGATGTCTACAACCAATTTAATCATTAAGTCTTTAACACAACCTGGCCTAACCTAAGCTATTTGAGGCCAGTTAAAAGTAGGTGTAACCGTATTTGGATTTTTAACCCTAGCATATAATGAAATGCGGCCCGCACTGATTTCCTGGCAATATTTGTGGCCCTCCACTAGCATAAGGTTGCCGACCCCTGGTCTAGAGGATGGGCGGCAGCAGCGTTCTCTGAGTACTTTAACAACCATACTGCGATCGCCAACCCGCCTGCCAAGCGTGGCGATTACGGCAAACCCTCCCTTTTGGGGGAGCCCTATGTCCAGCAGTGGACGTCTTTCGGGTGAATGATGATGATGATGAATTCATAATGATTCATGTTTGGTAAATCATAAGTTTGTAAATTCAGCACTGCCGACTATACCCGTAGCAGATATATTTCAAAATTGAAGTAATTTTGATAAATATTAGTTTCACATGGGCCATTAAAAAAACAACAAGAAAAAAAAAAGGAAATAAAAAAGTGCATTAATACTGGGTTTGGTAGCCCTACTGCGAGAGGGTTGCCACTAATTGGATAACTTTGTTAATCTCTGCGCTGGAACGAACTAATTTTACTTATAAACATTTAATAACGTAATTTTCATATGAAATGCTATCCAAAATATTACGAGGAAGAAATGCTGAAAGCACAAGAGTACTAAAAGATAACTAGTATATACGACAGAGTTCCCGAAAATTACATTGCGGCGCGTTAGGTACATAGATTAAGTTGTACCAACTATCTTTAACCATAACTTTACCAAATTTTCTGTCAAATCAGTACAAATTTGACGTAAATATTGTATGGTTATGGTTATAAGTAGTTAGCTGGTGCAACTGAGCCTTAATAATCAGGGTGCTAATAATGTCACACCTGGTGAATCATAATTCATTCATTGATATCGAATTGTAACTGCACATCAAGTCAGCAGTTGTCACGCTGCCTAAAAACTGCGGCAGTTGCATTTCCTACAGTCGGGATGCAGTCCCTGTCTGGGCCCTTACAAATCCTTTTCTAAGTTGAACGAAATATGATTTACCAAGTGTGATGTTATTGCCCCTCTCAACACGATATAAACAGTAGGAGTTGTGTTCAGTACATCATAGGCTGTCAAACATTTATAATAAATAGCGAAATACGGCACGAAAACGGTCTACAAATAAATGGATTTCCACTTGCAGTTTCAAGTACAAAAAAAATCTAGAGCGTGGAAACCCTAGCTCGCGAGGGCTGCCACTAATTGGATCACGCCGAGGCGCCGAGATAGCGGAGGAACGAGCTAATTTACTCATAATCATTACGCGCCGAGCGCTTCGTTTTAACTTTATACTATCAGCGAATACGATTAAAAAGATAAGGGATTAGCGTTCTACAACTCTACGTTATCTAATGTAATACAATAGTAGCGAGCCAATTGCCATGTAAGTATCGGATTAACTTGCAATCTCCGAATTGAAGAGTTTCCTAACAGAAAAACGCAATAACGTTGCTAGAATCGGGAATCGAACCCAAGATCTCACACTCGGAAGGTCAGTCAGGGAGTCAGAAAGGGTGTACTAATACGCGGGCCACGTAAAGTATATCTGATGACTGTTTTAAAGCAAGTGATAAAATTTCAAAATTCGATCATTTTTATTTCTATAAAACTGATTTTTGTTTTAGTTTTTTTTTTATTCTTCTTCCCTGCTTAAGTTACGAATCCAGAAAATGGAGCTTCTGATTCGTGACCCCAAACATGACCTACAATATATACACAGCTGATCATAGCTGAGGATAGATAGATTTTGGATGTTATTTTCGAACATCTATTTCTCTTAAACTTTCGACTTTTGGGGAAATTGGTAGAACAAAAGTTACTCATTACTATGAGTACTTTAACACTCTTTCGGATTAGTACCCCCTTTCTAACTAACCTTGTATAATAAACATGTGCACTGTTACTTTCCAATATAATAAAATGAGGAATCACTTCTGCAAAGCTATTGTATCAAAAAACTAGCGACCCGCCCCGGCGTCCCTCGGGTACATTTTATAGCTTAAAAACTCCCGGAAGAAATTACCTAAATTAAGAAAAAACCGCATCAAAATCCATTTAAAAGTTTAGAAGAAGTAAGCGGGAAAACAGACAGACGCGATAAGCGACTTCAATTTGTACTATTCAGAGATGAACATCTTCAAATTAGCTCCACAAACTTACTTTAGCTTATAAGGTCTAGCATTTCTAACCAAAACAATAGTTCTTGCAAATAAACACATTCTACAAATAAACGTTGTCCCTGACTGGCATACGAATGACTATTGTCTTCACGCATAGCACACACAGTATAATGCTTAATTAAATGCTAGCAAGTACTGAAGTTAATTAGTTAACGTAACCTTACCAGTAACACTCGCTGGTTGCGTAAAACATAAATAAATTGAATTAAAAACGAAAAGTAAACAAAATGACATACAGATACAAAATGAAACACAATATCCACGTAGACTATTGGATGATCTCCAAAATCATCGTATTTGGTTGACCTCTCTAGTGCATTTTATATATTGATATTAATTGTGTTCCGTATTTTTATTTCGAAAAGAAAATGTCTAAATAAGCCTATTTATATATTGGCCTCGATTTTAATAAAGCAGTTTTGGAAATATTTAGGTTTGATATTTTAGAGACCAGAGCGATCAATTTTTATTTTGGAGATTACAATCAATCTCCTTCTTCTAAAAATTCTTAAAAAGGAAAATCCTATATTTGTTCATATGATAACCGCCGAAACATCTCACAGCATCATTAAACTAAAACTGTTCTACAATTAGAAAATTGTAGAATAGTTTCCAACTAGAGATAACAAGATTACTATACCCTTTTCAACATAAATTGAGTCCTGGGTTTTTTCTACAAAACGTTACCGTACCTACGTTATGTTACGGGTTTTTATGATGTCGTTTAAGGCCTCTACACACCAAAGCCGCCGACGTCGGCGGCTTTACCCGGCGAGTTACGCCGCTGGGCTTGTTTTGCGTCATGTTCACTCGCTTAGTTCGAGTTAGTTGGCCGCAATAACCCGCCCGGCAATAATCCGCCGGGTGAAACATCCGGGCCGGCGGCGGCGGCTTTGGTGTGTAGAGGCCTTTACGTTTTTTCGATAGCAGTCTCCTCACGGTTACAATTTACGAAATGACCGCTATGGTAGGACTCATCTTTTGTTGAACAGAATATAACAAGCAACTTTGCCAGTGATGTAAATCACATAAGGCTCGTCTGAACAAAGTTTTACGCAGAAAATTTCAAAATAAACTTCCGATATCGGCAAAACTGTATTTGTAAGTGACATTCTCAAGGTGATCGAAGATTGAAAGGTAGATAAAAACTAAACTTAAGAGTATCGAAGCGTCTCCAGGTATACCGAACACAAGTGCCATCTATATCGGAAGTTGACTAGACGTCGGCATTGGGTCTCGAGGGCCATCCATCATGGCGCTACCTCAGCGAGAAATAGGGATGGCGAGCGGAGGAAAATACGGGGAAAATCAATTACCTTACGAAAAATTGAAATTTTGTTTTTGTTTCTCACTTCTGTAATGATTTAGGACTAAGACATAACATCACGACTGTATTCTCTGAAGAATTGGGCAGAGGCGTATAGTACGGTCAGCAACAGAAGTAGCTGAACATTTGAGTTTTTAAACTTTGCATTAATTAGACAACTAAGTGATAGGAAACAAGAACTTTAAGACATGTTTAGAGCTGTATCTAGCATATATCTATTAAACGTTTTGTTTTAAAACAATTAGTTTTCTAATTAATGCCAAGTTTAAAAACTCAAATGGTCAGCTACTTTTGTTGCTGACCGTACTTACACCCTCGTGTCACCGTTATGTTTATCTCCCATGTAATAGGGGGCGAGCCTATTGCCATCAATTGGGCACAAATCCAGACTCCGGGCTGCTACTGAGAATTTCCACACGGTAAAACCCAACAACACTTTGCCCGATCTGGGAATCGAACCCAGGACCTCAGGACTAGAACAATACACAATTTATGAGCTAGATATGGCGCAAGTCATTTGAGTCGACTTAACTATGGACATCGTAATACCTATCGTACAGAACCTAAAATGAAATAAACTTAAAATGAGAAAATAAACAAAGCAATAAATAAAATATCTCAGTAAAAACGTTTGCAATAAAACTATCTCGTCTTTTACATCAACAAGTAAACAACCACTGCCGAGAATGGGCGCTCCCAATAGACGGTCAAAGGGGAAATTTACATAACCACGCAACTAATTTTAAAAACAAATTGTCCGTATCTCTTATTCCTCGTATTTCAAACAGCACAGCCCTAAGCAAGTACTTTACGTTAGGGTAGGCAGTTTGAGTGCGAGGGTGCGAATCAATGATGCGACAAAACTGTCGCCCGACCTTACCTGTACCATCATTGGATTATGTGGCGCGCCTGAGGGCTGAGCCTCCAGCCGTAGGGTTCAATAATTGGACTCCGGAATATGGTTATGTGCGATCTGGGGAGTGTTTTTTTTATGTTTTTGAGTTTTTTCGTCTGCCGAAAATATTGTTCTACAACAGGCTTATACTTGGTCATCATAAATCAGAATCATAGCTGCGTAACCAGACAACAGAAATCAATGTACAGGTATTAAAAAAAAATACAACGTGGCGCTCCAATGGTGACATTAATTTAACTACTGAAAAATTAATGAAAGAAAATATTATCATCTGAAATTTTTATGTGCAAACTATTCAGTATTTATCGTCTATTATATAAACAACTTCCACGTAATATATCTTAATGTATTTAATACATATTTACATTATTTGTGTTTATTACTGTTACAATGTATTGTTTTGTTAAAATATAATATTCTTTTAGTTCGATGACTTTATGTCCTAGAGGGCGCCATATTCAATTTAATGTGGCGGACGATCAAGACGCTTGGAACGATCTCATTTGTCAAATTATAATATGATATAACCCTCCGTTTTGCTTCGCCGTAGTCGGATAAAAACAAATACGGAACATATCAAGTAAATTATCATTGCGACAAAATAGTCGTGGATAATCTATATTGTTGTGAATCTGTGAAATAAGTGATTTGATTGGCTCTTCTAGCAGGATCAATTGTACAAGTAACTCAATTTCGTTGCTTCGAGTTGTTTCTTCATTATTCACTTATTGCGACTATTTTCGAGTATTTTAGATAAATAGATCAATTGGATAAAGTGTTGTCGTGAACTATAGTAGATATACATGAGTCATAAAATGGTATTATTAGGGTGCCTTTCCACCACAGACGTGCTATGCAGCTATGCGACGAGAGAGTAAAAGATAAGCTACGAAGCTATGTAACCGTTTCCACTGATGCTAAGCTATGTAGCGGAGTGAGTAAGATGTGCTATAAAAATGCGCCGCCGCAAAGTAGCTGTGCGAAGAAGATGCCCAGCTCGAGCTATGCGACGTATCGACAAATAGGGAAGCTATTTGCACATAGCTACACTACTCGCGACCATCCATAGCACGCATCCACAGCACGCATCCTTCCATATAAAAAGCGTAGCTTAGTTGAATCAGTTTCCACCAGTGCTATGCTATGTGGACCAATGAATATGATTGGTGGATATCAAACGCATCCATAGCAACGTTTCATAGCACATCTTTGGTGGAAAGGCACCCTTAGGCTTGGACTCCACCAAAGCGGAGATGTGCGGATATGTCTCGTAAACAACCAATAGGAATTCGTTTTGAGTTGAAGCTAAGCGGAGAGATTTGAAAATAACGCAATCCTATTGGTTGATCGAGACATCTCCGCACATCTCCGCTTAGGTGGAGTTCGGGCCTTAGTCTATAAACATGTCCACTTGGGTCTTTAGGCCGCTACGCTGAACTATTACCAGCGACATTATCATAGTCACCATGCTTGGCCAATTATGTTATAGGTTGGCAAACAAGCTGATGGCCCATTTGATGGTAAGTATTTACCGGCGCACACACCTACAACCCCAAGATTATGGTTGATGCGTCGCCAATCGTGAGACAAAGTTGAAGTCTCATGTGCCTGTAATTTTAACGGCACACATACCATTCAATACCATTCAAACCGGGACACAGCAATGCTTATTGGCGGTATAAATAAATATACAGGGGCCCAATTCTCCTAAAATAAATCTTGAAAAATCACAACAAAACCAAGACCGAACCGTTCATTCAGACAGTTCTCAATTTCAAAAGCTGTCTTATTGTTTGACACAAAAAACAAAGTCAATCATTTTGAAAGTTTTCGAAAACAAAAACTGACTGACGGTTGTGGTTCGATTACGTTTGGCAACAATTTATTTTAGGAGAATTAGGCCCCAGGTTGTAAACGAATTCGTGTAATTCCTTCAAACCGCGTGATCACTGGTGACACTGATTGACCCTGTGTAGGTTTTTTTCAGAAATAACAAAAAAAGTTTGAAGATCATGTGGGAATGGTATAGATTAACCCCGCACGGGATTTAGATTGATTAAAAATAAACTTATTTTTCCCATTTTTTTTTGTGATACAAAATTTCGATGCCATGCATAAATAAATGAATGGCGACACAGCTGATCGGCACAACTAGCGCGATATCGCTCTACGCAGTCAGTTAACTTGGAACGCTAAAATTAGTCAGATACAGAGTACAATGGTTCATTTTTTCAAAATATTTTTTTGTTGATTCTGAAAAAAAAACCCATGCAGGGTCAATCCGGGTGAACTCATTATCATGGACCTTCACTACTCTACATAATCCCTTTCCCCAGGTTTGCTATAATGAACTAATCGACTGTCAAATCCCATGTTTTTTTTTCTCTTCGTCTGCTCTATATTGTCCTTGCGGACCCCTGCTACGTAACTGGGCAGTTATTGGCGAGACCTGAAGGGTCTCCAGCCAATGGTGGGGAAGTATAATACTTAACCTAAACTACTTATACTACACTAACATCATGACTACCTGCAACAACAGCACTAAGGGCGACCCCTAGTGGGACTCGGACCTCGGCTTAGGGCGTTGCTGGCGGGGGCTTGTGGGGGAGAAACAGCTTGATGAGGGCTGAATTATCGGTGTTAAGTTAACTACTGTGATTGGTTGTAGGTAATTGTTCAACAAATCACATCGCTTGACATGGAATTTGACAAAAGAATACATGATTTAGCATTTAGAAACCAGCAAGCCTAGGACTAGCATGCGCAGAGCGAGATAATTTTTCCGTCGCATTATCTTAGATACGCCACACTCTTTATCTTATATCTTCTCGGCACTAGACGACAAAATTATCTCGCACTGCGCATGTTAGTCCGGCAAGAGTTTGTCGCTTTTAACGACATTCACAAGAGACGGGGGTCATGCGCTTTTCTGGACACCACAAAACATACAACACAATTACGAAAACAGTTTCCATCCGTACACCATACCCAAGACATACAAACATGAACCCCCACCATTACCCCTAAATTGCCATTCTAAATATTCCACAACACACTACTAAGACTAACGAATAGGTCCCCGAAGATATCAACGAGTGCAGTAGCACTCTGTAAGGCGGCCATGACAGTTAATTTCCTGACTCTGGTTTCTATGTCAATGGCTGTCAATAGTTGTTATAGCACATAACAATACTATTGCATGTCACATAAGGAATTCACTAGGGGCGCATGCAATGTGTCGATATGTCGATGAATATTTTCGCAGAATACCTCGAAGGCATAATATGCCTAACATGATAATTGGTATAACATGATAGTATCATGTTTTCTAAGGTAGGACTTTTCATAAAAGTCACCAGCTTCAAATTTTAGGTACTCTTGGTAACATTGAAGATGTCCAACACTTACTGATGGAATGTTTTAAGGAACAAGAGAGAGAGATAGAGAGAATGCACAATTTTAAAATAAATAAATATGATGTTGAAACCTTTATAAATTTGTTAGCTGAGCCTAGATTAAAAACCGGAAAATATTTATTTAAAATAGTGGCCGCATCAAAAGTTCCCTCTCCCTTAATTTGAGATACGTAGTGTAATTTGGATAACTTTAGGGCACGATGAGGCTTACATAGGTAATGTGAAAACCTCTAAATTAAAGAAGAATATAAAAATAACAGTATTAGGTAATCTTCGAATTGAGAAAATCCTTATCGAAATGGATTAATTTAAGCCTGTACATAGTCTATGTTAGATGCAGGGAAGTTTGTCCAGCATCTATGTAAATGAACGGGAACCACATTTCCATATTCGCATATAGTGTGTCCAAAATTGACAGGTCAACCTTTATGGAACCTTAACGGTTTACCGAAATCCAATTTAGTCGGGTATATTGCGGGAAAGTGTCGGATTACTCACAAGAAAATCGTTATGCTCCTGACAATTCTATCAATATTATCGGTTGAAATGACTTCGATAATCCAGCCGAAAGTATTGATGGTGTATTTTGAACTAGTGATCATATTAGTTAGCTTTTAGGTATGTAATAAACTGCTGATCCTAATCTGTCTAAAGGTTACTGAGATCATAGTATTCCAGAAAGTGGTTTGATTGTAGATGATGAAAACTTTGCTGACGTTTGCACAACTAATTATTTTGAACTAAGTGAAACCTAGCAATAGGTTGGAAATTCATTCGAACTATTGGCTCTAGTTTACCATTAATCTAGAACTGCCATATACTACTCTAATATTTAATTACGCTGATAATAAGACCTGTCGTATTATATGGCTCTGAGTGTTGGGCGGATGAAAGGAGAGTGCATGCAGCGGAGATGCGAATGTTAAGATGGATATGTGGAGTGAAAAGAATGGATAAGGACTGAGTTTGTCAGAAGAAGTTTGAAAGTAGCGCCAGTAACGGTAAAATTGACGAGTAATAGGTTAGCATGGTATGGATATGTTTTGCGGAGGGAAGAAATTCATGTTAACAGAAGAGTGTTACATATTTGAGTGGAATAAGGGCACGGAGACGATGATGATTTAATTACCCCAATTAATCATCACATCACAACATCAACCGTAACATAGAAACAAAAAACAATATCATTCACGTAACCGAAGCTTTCAATTAAAATACAATCAAAGTGGATTCGGGGCTAATAAAAAAGCACCGAGGATTGTGGACGTCCCGCTTAATAGGATTAGCAGTAATTGTAGCAATTAAATGTCCATCACGCTGAAAGCATTACAGACGAGGGGCAGAATTGAGTCGCACGCTGGGAGTCAAGTACAGCGATTTGCTTTTAGTATCATTTATAGGTACGTAACGTTACAGGGAAATGGAGATGTTTAATTTATGTAGTATGGTGTACGAGTAAATTGCTGTTTCCTGAAGAATTAAATTGGACAGATATGTAACAGTCGGTCTGAGTAGGATTTACTGTGACGCGATGAAAATAATTCATTGCTTTAAGAAAATCGGATACCAGTAAACGCTTGATAAAGAAAATTGTGAAGCGTGATTTTGATTTAGGATATACAAACGATAAGGTCGCAGGAATCCGCTGAATGTGAGAAGCACAGGACCGGTCTATGTAGCGATGCTTGGGGGAGGCCTATGTCCAGCAGTGGACGTCTTTCGGCTGAATGACGATGATGATACAATTGATTATTGTATACCTAGCTTGCAATAAGTATCTCAAAAGACGGAGGCGGATTCTAGACTCCATGAAAAGCCTAAGCACTTATAGGCACAAGAAAAGATGAAGAATCTCAAAAAACTTTTGTAGATTTACAAGCAAAAAAACTTAGCTATAATATAACATTCAGGAGTTCTAATAAAATCACGAAGCTATCTTCAACTTCCAGCTCAAACCCACAATTATCTATCCAAATATTTAGTTCGATACGTCGTATTTACGGAGTCGAAGGCGAGGGCACAAATACAGTGTGCCCGGAGTATTGACGGGCGGTCCTATCTAAACAGATTGTGGACCGCAAATGTGTGCTGACTATTTATTTGCCGTTGCCTCCCGGGATATTGTACCTGGGGTGATTGCTTAAGGTGTGAAAGGAAGGAAAATATATTTTTATTGAACTGTGCAATTTGTATAAGTCTAGGAGTCATGGATTTGCGCAAAGGTAACTTCTTTTTACTTTTGGCAAGACGTGCAGACGGCAGTTGACTTACAGAAACAGCCGAAAGACGGCAAACGAAGTATTGGTAGATCAGAAAGTAAATAGGGACTTGCTAAAAATAGTGGAAGAAACTTGGATACGTACGGTACAGACCAGACAAGCATGGAACAACAGAGAGGAGACCTATTCCCAGATTAACCTCCGGTTCTGAATTGAGAATTCTAGGATAAGCAGTACTTAACTAACATTTGAGTACGGAGTTGTCAAAAAAATTACGGATTTCAAAGCATTTTTTTGACAACTCCGTACTCAAATATTACTTAAATATTGCTTATGCCGAATTCTCAATTCAGAAACCAGAGGAAAGGCTGTCAATGATGCTGATAGTACTGATCCTATGTTCTACACTATCTACAGCTATCCTAAATCATAGTACTGTATTAATTGATCTTTTTGAAGACACTGATTTCAAAAGAGTACCTAACCATGGAGTTTCTTCTCCATAGGAAACGACAAATTAGGAACCGTGTATCTAAATTCGACTTTTTATGAGCGCCTGTAATGGTATACGTGTTATTTTTTTCTGATTTGGTTTGGTCTTAAAATCATATCCAGTGGTACTTGTCCCATTTAATTTGGAAGCTACTGTGACCTTCAATCTCTCCGAGTAAACTAAAAATATGCTACTGCTAGAAGTGGATACTCCACAAGCTGTATTTCGCTAAGTGCTCTAGAAATATACATTGCTTTAGTATCTAGAACTAGAATCTAATAGCCAAGTTCAAGGTTTCTTGGACTCTACCTTGGATAAAGCTTGAGCAAACAATCCTTCCTACAAAATCTGAAGGCGTTTACCGTCGCCATAGATAACACATTATCGGTGTCAACAGTGGTATACACATATTCCGGGTACACACGAACGGCTACGATTCAATTTCCGTTCAGTTCGCACATATTGCCTTCGTGTTACGTACAGTTAAAGTAATTTAAAGATAATATGTTAGCGGAACTTTCAATCATTTTTATATCGACTGTAGCAGTGGATTGGTTTCAATCAGTTTTCACTTGAGCCAGCGTTTTCACTACAGATTCTACTTTACTCTTATCATCATCATAATCTTCGGTCCATATCGATCACTTTGCTGATTATAGGTGTTTTCTCTCCCTTGTAACAAGCCTGTTTGATCTTTGCCGGTCAAATACAGCTCAACCTGAAGGTAAGTGGTTCCTGCCGCCTTTATAAACCTACAATCCAAAGAGGAATGCTGATGCATTGCCAAACCTAAAGATAAAGTTTAAGTCTCATGTGCTTGTAATTACTCTGGCACCCCATACCTTTCAAATAGGAACAGAGCAATGCTTTTTGGTAGAAAAAGGTATGGTGGTAGTACTTCCCCGGAGTGTGGGATATATGGGGTGCATGAAAAGAGCCTCCACGAGTGACGATACTTAAGTACGTCCGGCGCACCCTGGGCAGTCAACCCCGTTACCAACCTTGCTGACTGGCTAATCTTTTCACCACAGCATGAGCTGTTTTCGTATAGCTCTTGCTGACACGCGAGAAGAAGACTTCCCCAGAGGAACTCACTCACAAGTAGCTCTAGTTCTACTAAGTCTTTCTATCTAGCTGCTGGTCTTTCTACAGGTAATTTTGCCTCACTCGCCTTTGCACTAATAACCAAACAACCCTTTCGTAGTACAGTTTAGTGTTATTTAAATACGCAGTTGATCTGCACTCGACAGATCCTGGCGGGCGCATTCAACTAAGCAGTAGTCGGATTTTATTTTTGTATAGAAATCGAGTTGAGCTAGTATGTACACTCCACCAAAGACTTTAGGAATGCAACTAAACTGTAGATCGATAGTTGGATGTTTGCGGTGTGCCTGAGACGACTTTCTCATTGCTCAGTGCCGTATCGGTAATGAAAACATACCGAGCGTCTGACAACATTTCAATGTGCTCGCATCCCGCACAAGTCAGGAAGAGCTCGTTAAAAATGTAGGCGCTCTGAAAGTTTTTGATTCTTAATCTGTTCATGGATGGAGCGGAGGAGGGAGACCAAAGAAAAGATGGATGGATTCAGTGGCGTAGCTATATAACCAAGGGCCCCGGAGCAAAAATGAAATTGGGGCCCTATTTAAACTAAACTAAATACTTTGAAGGTGCAAAACTACTTCATTATCAGCTCCTTATCGCCCACTGCAGGCATAATAAAGCAAAGCTATTTACTGGTAAGCATTATGTATAACGCAGCAGACAATAATTTAATCGTAATTCCTAATAATATTACAAATGTGAAAGTTTGTTTGTTTGTCACTCTTTCACGTAAAAGTCGTTGGTCAAAAATTTACAGTCAAAAATTCTTTATTCAACTAGGATATTTATATTTTCGAACGTCGTTCATGGAGGCCGAGGGGGCCCTCGAGCTTGGGGGCCCCGGTGGGGGCCCTACGCCACTGGATGGATTGTGTGAGAGATGATATGAATGAAAAGGGAGTAAATGAAGGCGGGACGGCTATTAGGGAAGGATAGAAGAAGAAAATATTTCGAGCCGACCCCAAGTAACTTGGGATTAGGGCAGGTAGAAGAAGAATCTGTACCGACCGAGCAAAACGAAACCGCAGTGACATCATATTAAGAACCGATTTACATAAAATTACATAACTTCAATTCCTTCACTAAACAACAGCACCCATACCATAGATATAACATGAGTCAGTCGATACACAATACACATGTTTCATTTCCCTGTTTTCCGTTTGTCTGTTTTCAACACTGCAATATCGAAAATTTACCTTTAAAGCTGACCTATATATGTCCATATAACGGAAAACCGCACCATTCTGTTCCACGAATCATGAAATGGACGCAGAGAATTAAAATGGGATGAAAACGTGTTATTTACCTTTATCTGAAAAATATACGGTAAATACGGTGATGTTTGTGGAAATGCAGATAAAATATATGTTTTATGTAGGTATATACAAGGTTAGTCGGAAAGGGGGTACTAATCCGAAGCCCACTTATAGTATCACTGATGACTGTTTGAAAGCAAGTGTTAAAATTTCAAAATTCGATATTTTTTTTCCAAATAAAATTATTTTTATTTTAGTTTTTTCAAAAATTCTTCATCCCTGCTTTAGTTACAAATTCAGAAAATGGTGCTTCTAATTCATGACCTCAAATATGACCTAAAATGTGAACACAGCTGATCATAACTGGGGATAGATAGATTTTAGAGTTTTTTTTTTGAGATTTTTGAACAACATTTTCTCTTAAACTATTGACTTTTGGGAAAAGTTGTAGAACAAAAGTTGTCCATTATTATGTGTACTTTAACACCTTTTCGGATTAGTACCCCCTTTCTGACTAGCCTTGTATACACCGTGGCCCCGAGGTACCCGAAAGATTATAAGCACGCCTTTTTGATGGTATTATGAGTCAAATGTTATCAAAGAAAGTCAAATACAGTCAATTCTTTTTTTGTTATTCGTTACTTAATAAATCAATTAACTTTAGTACTTTCTTGTAAACAATTACCTTAGGCCCTTAGACAAAAGTCGCAACGCTGCGTTCATAAGACTTGTTACCATAGATATATTTCGATTTGTGAATTTCCGTAAATAAGGAATATTAATTCGAAAATTAAGCTTTATTGGATTTGTCCGAGGTACCCAAAAGGATATAGTTTGCTATATCCTAGTTTTTCTTCTCCAATTAGGCATCAGAATCGATGGTTAAAATCTTTCGGGTACCTCGGGCCCACCCACGGTGTATGTATATTTCTACTATACTTAATGCATATATTTTTATCTAGGATTCTTTATTCAAATTCTCAGGGAATTCCAGCCAGAACAGAACTCCCGATAAGGCAAAAGTCAGAAAACTAAAAGAAAATCTACATTCAAGTTTTCCAAGAAAAGTTCAGAATATAAAGCTTCATATTGGTATCTCAGTCACTTTTCTACCTTAAGACAGAGTAAAAAGAGTTCGAAATGGTTCCATTGATCGTCAAGGGTGACATTTTACAAAAGCCTGTTGTGATTCTATTTCCACAAATAGATAAAGAAAACGGAATGTGTGTAACAGAATGTCACTGGTATTATCTAAGAAACAATAACATAACATCACGCCTGCATGCCTTGAAAGGTTGGGCAGAGGTGTATAGTACACTCACATTTTGTTTTTAAATCCCATGTAATAGGGGGCGAGCCTATTGCCATCAACCGGGCACAAATCCAGACTCCGAGCTGCTACTGAGAAATTCCACACGGAAATACCCAATAACACTTTGTCCGACCTGGGGATCGAACCCAAGACCTCACGCTCAGCAGTTGCGCTTGCGACCACTGGACCAAGGAGACAGTCAAAGAAAATGAAAAGTCTAAGAAATTAATTAACGAAATAAAGAACCGTATTGATAAACTTAAACCTCCTTATTACAAAAGATGGTCTAAGAAAAACCTAGCTTTTCAAATAGCCCCGTCTCTTTTTGATATATGACATAAGAAAGTGATGCGTATATTTTAAACCTGGGTTTACCTTAGTCTTGGTTTAAACCATCTTTTGTAATAAGGGGGCATACTTATGTTTTTGTGGTTTTGTGCTTTTCTGGATTAAATAATCTTTGCATAAATTATATTGCTAGGTCATTGCCAATCTCTATTATAGACTAGCATTAACATATTTCGTAAAACCGCAGCGTGGAGTGGAGGAAAGAAAGCCGCGTTGAAACTATGTTATTGGCGCAACTCCATGGGAAACTCTTCGGTGAAACTGTCGCTGAGTGCGCTATCAAATGTTTTAAAGCACATTGTTTCATGTATAACCTTGAGTTCGAGATCAAAAATGTAAACAAACAATTGTCATTGTCAACGTGGCATTCCAGAGGCGTAAAACATTTTCTTTTGAAGTTGAATTTTTACTGATAAAAAAAGGACTTAAAAAGTATCAAATAATAATGTTGATGACTCCTGTGTATTGCCTATGCTTCAAACTGTTCTCGTACCAAAATATTTAAAATCTAATTTTAAAATTAACGAAATGTAGTTTACCTACATGAATTTCATACTTACGACGACTAAATCTGTTTTGCATTATTTTTATGATTGTAAATGTTCAAGATTAGTTTTATTATCTATAGAAATATATGAATAGAATAGAAACTATAATGTTTTTTTTTTGTAATCCTTCCCTCCTTGTTTACATTTTTGATCTTGAATTCCATTTTAAGGTATTGAATTGATCGCGTTCCTCTAGACTTGAAACCGTTCCTTATGTGCTTGGCACGGCCATCGTGTGATTTGAGTAGTTAGAGTCCGATTTATTTTGCTTCAGACGAAGAGTATCGAGGACAAATCCCACTCAAAAATGGTCCCTAGAAATTATAACATCTACCATGCATTCTGTAAAGGGGTCATATAGTGGCTGATCAAACATGGCTGAAAGAACACGATGATCCAGCGGCCTGATATTGAGTAGCATTATCAAAATCGCTTCCATTTTGACAGTTCAAAAACGATCGTTTTTTGACAAACTATCAAAGTGAAGGCGATTGCTGGATTCGCAAATAAGGTGCTGGATCCAGATTAAAATTTGATGTCAAGTGTTGCATGCGGTGCACTTGTTTATGAACAGCAGTGAAACAGAGGTGAGCTGTGTTCACACTTTTGCCAATGTCAGACAGATTTTAATGCGATGGGAGTTTATCATTTCCATGGAACACCGTTCCGATCTTGGAATGGAATTGACATTTCCGAATTACTACAGAATTAAATTCACTTTTATGACTAACTTGGAGATAGGTTTTCGAAGCGATGACGGCCAAGGAGTTGACTTGATTTCCTAAATGTCCTAAGGATGCAAAATACAGTGAAACAGGCTTGACATGCCACGTGATCAAAAGAGGATTAGCAACATATAGTTAATACACATAGAATAAGCAAGCCGTATGAAACTGCAAATTGAAAGCATCCCATCAAAAGAAAAAGATGGAAAATTGGCACTTTCTGGTCGGGGATGACAATAGGCCAGGTTTTCCGCCTCTTTATTTTAAAGAGTTTAAAACATAAGCTTGTTTATTACACGTATATTATCTCTATGAATGCAAATGCGACCAATTCATGCAGTATTGGTATAAATAAGCCCACAACACTGTACACGGCCTCACACTACCAACGTACCTCGTGTCCTCGCTTGGAGTTCTCTCCCTGGAAGGGAAAATATCGTGAAAATATAATCATACAAATTCAAGTTTATTGGCATTCAGGTATCATCATAGCAGGTCAAACACAGACTAATGAGACAAGACATTTATCACGAGTTTTGTCGGTACTCGAATATTCGAGAAATTCAATCTTCAATTTCATTAAAGAATTGTCACGATCCGTGCTATCTTGTCGCGGTAGCTCATGCTAGGCTTGCAGTAAAGGAATTTTATCAGAGGCTAAAATAGGCTCTCTTTTTAGGGTGTATATCACAACACGACCATAAATCAGACACGGTGTTGACATCATATTATTTGTAGCAACATGCACTTGCACACTTATAATATTGAACACTGCATCATCATTAACGAAGGAAATTTTTTCGTAGCATGCCAGAGCACTATTGTGGTTGATATGTTATCTAAAATGGTCATATAGCGCACATGCCAATAGGCATGTTGACAGCATCAATAAATTGCAAATCTAATTAGTCCGCCAGTTAGAGTTTCGAAAAATAATGGACACGTATTTTTTCTTTTGTTAAATCTATGAATATTTGGAAAGATAAAACGCATCAAAACTCAAGAGTGGGGGCTTCATAAGCAAGTAAAAATTGTACTTGCTTGTGACGTTTTGCCAATTTTAAAAGTGTAGTATCTTCGTCAATTTTGGTTTACGTAACAAAAGAAAAGATACGGGTCAAATATTTTTTGATAATCTAACTGACAGACTTATTAGATTTTTTCAGTCAAATACCCTATTAGGTCATGTCGCCTTTTACCAACCCTTAAGGAAAAAACGTAGAGCATTTTTAGAAGTCCACACAGATAATGGAATCTCTTAACAAACATCAGTTGCCCTTATCAACTGGTCTTACATTACGATCGCACAGTCAGGTGGTGGATGTAGGTCACCCCACGGGGCATTACATAAGAGTAGTAATGCGACACGACGCCCCTGCACAGGTGATATAAGTGTAGCGGTGGCGTTTTTGTAACACCTTTTAATTATTACGAAAAAGTTGTACCGAAAGAAGTTAAAAAGAGTCTTTTCCACAGGATTGACAAGTTGGGACACGGTAAATAGTCTTGGTCTTGCCTATCTATAAGAGACAGTTCAAGGTGTTTTTTGGTATTGGTACCTATTTGACGCAGGGCTGATGAGTTTATTGATATTACAGTCAAAACTCTTAACCGATCAAAAGTACTTTTAACTACAAAAAACAGTCAAATGGACTTTTGACTAAAGATTTTGGTCTAAAATACTCTTGACTGAAATATCGGTCAAAACTTCTTTTGACTAAAAGCAGTCAAAAGTACTTTTGACCAGTTAGTAGTTCAGACTATTACTCAAAACTCTTAAAAACTTGAGGAGGTTAGTGAAAATTAAGGATATGTCCACGAAACAAGAATCGTTATGACTTTGTCTTTTTCGGAGCAGAAAACTCGCTGAGACTCGCTACGAGAATCCGTGTGTAAATTAGTCTTAATTCTCTTTCTATATAATATATTTTATCAAATTGGTGGCGGAAAGGTAATGAAAATAATAGAATGAAGAGTTACAGCAATCTTTTATTATTTTCTTTTCTGGATATACGTATCGCAATTCAATTTTATTCAAATAGAATTCAAGATGTCTGTTTTATAGTACAGTTTATGATGCACATACTAAAGTAAGACACGATAAAACCATACAATATGATAGATAGGTTTTAAATATTTTATCAGAGCAGCGACCGTCTTCAAAAACAATCCAATTTTAACTGAATTCTAAGTAAACACTGCAAGGAACCTTTGGTGAAGGTTGCTCAAATATTAGTTGATGATATTGAAACTCTGTTAGCTTAGGAGATAGCCTAAAATTAAAAGGAGATACACTCGTTTAGTTATGCCACTGCAAACATCTAGAGGACGGTAGGTTTAATTCAAACAAAGTTAAATGAAAAAACAAAACTGAACTTGTATATACTTTGCTTGAAACAGATTTTGTCCATACTTGTCGCGAATTTTCAGAAATTGGTGTTGAATTTGGAGAAACTGTGTTTATTTTGCTCGGAGAGTACGTTAACGGTAAGAATGGTGATGAAAGTTGGTCATAATGGCGATAAAGAAAAATAAACTGATATAGCCGCTTGTCAGCTGTCCCAGCTCTGCTTAAAAGTGTAAAAGGATAAAGAAATGTTCTCTGATGAAATCATAAACTTAAATTACCTGAAGTTTGACCAGGTCACAGCAGTCGCTTCGTGCAAAACCGGAATCAATGATGAACAAAACTGCGCCCCGATTCAGAATCTTTTCGATAATCCAATTGTGGTACGATTCGGTTTCGTTCGTCGTTTCGTTGCGATAATCGTAGACAAAACGAGATAGCAAACCGAATTGGTCGACAAATTACATAACTAAAGGCAACTTTTGCAGAAAACTAGAGTTTTTTATTTTTTATTATTATTTGACTTGCTCAAGTTTGAGACACTTGATGGTAAGCGCAGACAGGGTCTAAGATGAACCACACGAATCCAAGTAACAGAGATATAGAAGGATTCCCCTATACCCCTCTGGTTCTTAGATAGACACAATGGAACACAGTAAACTGCTTGGCGCGGTTTAATGTGAGGGTGGTAGCTAGCCAGGCGGAACGTGGATCCTACTACCAAGCGTTCTGAATTTTGTTGAATCTTACAACACGCGTCTATTCCGAGCGAGTGGTGAGGAAGTTTCATATTCTAGCCTATCCCGACACGGGGAATTAGGGATTATAGCAGAAGCCTTACTTTCATTCATTTTATCAGTCCTTGAGTTGTGAACATCACGTAGCTACATATAGGACATTAGTAATGCCACATTTCCGTACAAATTCAAGAGATTCTTCAAGTCAGGCAGTTGCCACGTTGTCTGCCAGGCGATAGCACTTGTATCGCTTATCAGTTGTACGATCATTACTGACAACCTATCGTAAGACATGAGAGCTCTTACGATAGAAGTGTGTTACGTAAGACGGAAAATAAGGTAGTTCAAGTGCTGAATGCGAATTACTTCCAGAATTATGATATGCGTTGTTAGGGGTAAGCAATAGTGCACTTTTATTCAAAAATTTAATTAAACAATCATGATTTTTCTTCCTAGCATGACCCTTGTTCGATACAATTTGATCGAACACCTTATTGCTGATTCAGCAATCGCATAAAGCCGCACTAAGTGCGCAGCTATAACAATGCATATTCGGACAGTAAACCGGGCGCATTTGTTTGATATTTCAGCGAAGCTTTAACTATTTAGCAATCTCAGTAATAAACTATTAGTTGAGTGTTTAAAAGCGTTTTATTTAGCTGGCAGTCAATACTATTAGCACAGTGTTCCTACTTACTACATACCTACAGTGGGTCAACGCCCATACATTTGACAGGTCCTATGAAATGTCAAAATGATGTAGGGGCGGAGGTTATGTCCCTAGTATGCAGTATGGGTACTCGGGACATAACTTCCGCCCCTTCACCCCGCAGCCCCCCGCACGATTGCTCTGCGACAATGTTCTACGTTGACCGACTGTAAGGAGTAAGGTATAAGTAGACTATGCTATTAGGTACTACGACCCCTACATTTTGTTCCTCCGAGCCGCATCTGACACAGCAACCGATGGAACTATCTATACAGTTAGCTTATAAGCACAGATAAATTATAAAAGGTTTTTTTTTTTAAGTTTCTGTTACGTTTTGAAATAGCCGTATAAGGGCCAAAGAACAGCTCAATCGGCGACGGTTGCGTCTCAACAACATGCGTTTAAAGACGTATGAAATTATTATGGAGCTATACGACCGCGCGTAGTGAGACTGTCAACTGTACGTGTTCGAACACCGCCGGTCGAACTGTGCTTCGGGCCTAACCTCTGCCAAGACAAACAGAATTTGGATTTCCTTGCCATCATGTTAAGCTGGGTCTGCTGCGCATTGTTTTCGTGTTTGCAAACAGGAAAACATTGTTTGCTAACCGAATAGGGGCGTGGACTAACAGTTTTGTTAGCAAAATTGGCGCTGCGGACCCGGCTTAACATTATTTGCTAACCGAATAGGGGCGTGGCCTAACAGTTTTGTTCGCAAAAACACAATAACATATAAAGAAAATTGGCGCTGCGGACCTAGCTTTAGATGTGGTCCATCAACATGGCATTCTTCCACCTTTTTAACCGACAAGGAAACAGTGTGGGTGGCTTCTTTCAAACCAAAGACCACACGTGTAGAGAACAGTAATAACAAAACAATAAGTACTTAGTTAAATTAATTCACAGAGATCAATGGCAGTTGTCTCGTAAATTTAACATAGCACACATCGCTCCACGCGATTAACGCGGGAATCAACATGTCAATACACTTGCTGTATCGCCACGCTGTGCGCTTACGCATGCGTGCGTACCAGGGTTTGCAAACATTTGCCACTAAATATATATTTTTATTCACGTACCTTTTATGCGTGCTGTAACTAAAGCCTACAAAGTAGGTACCTACATTAATCAAAATAAGCAATTCGAATTTCTGGACTTGACTGGGGGACCAAATCAGAGACTATACGAAACAGAGTATAGTTTTTATAGATAATATCCGAGTTATAACGGGTGTTATAACTCGGATTTTTTTTTAGACCGTAATCTTAAAAAGGAAAATCCTATATTTGTTCATAAGATAACCGCCGAAACATCTCAAAGCATTTTTAAACCATTCTAATTGTAGAACAGTTTCTAACTAGAGATAACAAGATAGCTATTTTACGGTTTTTGATGATGTCGTTTACGTTTTTTCGATAGCAGACTCCTTACGGCTACAATTTAAGAAATTACCGCTATGTCAGGACTCATCTTTCGTTGAACAGAATATAGGAACAATTGCACAGATGCCAGAAATGTCCACCATACCTTTACGACGTGCGTAATTGCCACCTAGGCCTTCGGTAGTATGAGGTCATTATAATGATCCTCAGAACAGGTGATGTTGTAGAAAAAAGCTTTATTTATAGTCCATAGTCAGTGATTTGAATCAATGCTGATATTTTAATTTAATTTGGCAGAAGACACAACAATGTTCACCACCCCTGACAGACGCTACGTGTGTGTAATCGGAGCACGCGAGCTAATGATTAGTTTTTTAGCCAGCCGCGTCTGTTATGCATTGGAATCTAACATGATTATTGTTGGCGCGCACATAAGCGCCCTCTACAATTGCGCGGGACGCGGGCCTCGACCAATAGCGAGCCGAGGCGTGTCGGCGCGCACATTAGCGCCCTCTACGCATCATGTGCGGTGCGCGGGAGGCGCGGAGCAACGGGCCAAGCCGGCCTCTCGGGCTCCGGCGCTCGCGCGCCGCGGGCGCGGCACTTCGACCGGAGCAGCCGCTACGCACACGCGTCTTTATCTTTAAAAACGCAGTCATTATTGTCGCGTAGCGCTCATTTCTTTGTAACATAATGAAATTAATTTCATTATAAGTTTAAAGTCATAATCATCTTTTTTCATTTATCTCCACACACACACAATAACCCAAGGGACGGAGTTACAGCCCCAACAATGGTCCTTCGAGCCGGATTATTGAAGAAAATTGGAACAAACATCGTGAAATCTCCCGGCATCATCGCGTGGTTCGATTCATAGAACACATAAACCCGGGTTCGAGTCGTCGCGTCGTGTCAAGCTCCATCAAGAATTCAAGAAGCGAATCGTTCGTGTTCCGTGTTCGTGATGGCACAACAAAATGGCGTCCGACTAGAAACCGAAATTCGATCGAACAACGAGTGCTAACATTATCCTGGAGGGTATTAATTTTGTGAGTTCGTTCCAATTATCATTATAATTATCCCAACTTTAAGTCATTAAGTGGATATTCCTTATTTTCATGGCACTGCTATCAACAAGTCCTTAATTTGTTGGTCGTCGTACGTTAAATGAGCACATGTCATGTCATGCATTACGGACATTAAGTAATGCATCTTATACTTATTTCACTGTAATTATCCCGTCCCTATTTCAGAACTCGTTTTGCATTATCAATTTTCCCATATTAACATTAAGTTTAATTGCATATCAACAGCATTTGCGCTAAAGCCGAGCAGAGCGACGACGCCACGTGGCGCGTTTCATTGCTGTCTTCGCCTGTTCCGGGGCACGCGCACGCCTGCTTGCTATCGAGCGGGGCTGCGCCCTTGCTGTCACGTGGGACAGCGGCTGCTTGCTTGTCCACGCGCATATCACTCTCTTCTTGCCTGTATCTGCACTGCACGCTTGCATTTAAGTATAACCTGCTATCATTACACCTTGAGTTTCACGTTTTCCTGTGCACGTAAATACTGCCTGTTCTTATATTAATATTATAAAGTTATTCAATTAGTTCACAATGTCTAACCTAAAAGAATTAAAAAAGAAACGTGCTTCTTATAAAGCTAAACTTACACAGTTTGAAAAATATCTTTCAATCATGTGCACATGTGAGAAGCCTAGTAACATTCAACTCAGTGAGCTTGGGGCTAGGTTGCAAAAGATTGAAGAGTGCTACGGCGAATACGATTCCATACAGATTAAAATAGAAAGCTTGCCGGACATTACAGATGCTGAGTGTCAAGTGGAATATGGTGAGCGCGAGTGCTTCGAGTCGCAATACTTCGCGGCGGTCGGCAAGGCACGAGAGGTGATTGGCAGGCCGGTCTCTGGGGAAGCGGAGCACGACTCGGAGTCTTCGGTAACAGGTTCTGTCCTCACTGCAGGTGGGCCAAGCTTAAATATTAAATTACCGACCATTCATTTACCTACCTTTTCTGGGCAATATGAAAACTGGCTAGAATTTCACGACACTTATGTATCTCTTATTCACACAAATGGGAAAATTCCTAAAATTAACAAGTTTCATTATTTACGATCGGCATTAAAATACAAGGCTGCGAACGTTATTGCCTCTTTAGATTTTTCAGAAAAAAACTATGATACAGCATGGTCATTGTTATGTGAGCGTTATCAAAATAACAACTTGCTTATTAATAATCATATCGATGCATTATTCGATTTTGAAAACATTACAAAGGAGGCTCCCTCTGCACTGAGGGGCCTCATAGATACTATAAATAAAAACCTTAGGTCGTTAAAAATGTTAGAGGTCAATATAGATAATTGGGATCTTATCATCATTCATGTTATGTGTAAAAAATTAGATAGTACAACTAACAGGAAATGGAAGGAACATGCTAACCTTCAAAAATACAAAATACCTACCTTAGAACAATTTATTGATTTTGTTAAAGGGCGTGCTGAACTGTTAGAGACAATCGACATTAACAATCGGACCACACATACTCGTACTACACACACTCGTAGGCACAGTGAACCTTTAAATGCTAAACCCCGAACATTCATTGCTAATAAAAAACAATCAAAAGGCTCATACACATGTCCTCGATGCAAGCAAAACCATCCCATTTATATGTGTCCTCAGTTCATGTCATTGTCTGTGTCAGCACGAATAGCCGAAGCTAAAAGACTCAACCTGTGCAACAATTGCTTAAGACAAGGACATGGACCTCAGGATTGCAGATTTGGACCGTGCAGAGTATGCAATAAACCACATAATACTTCATTACATATAGACGAACCAGCATCTCTGCAGCAGTCAGATACCAGTGTATCACGGGACAAATGCGTAGTGTTAGCCTCACAAGAGGATTGCCACTGTAATGTAGTTCCAACAATGCAATCTGATGTTGTCTTGTCATCTACACATAATAGCTGTGTATTGCTGTCTACAGCACTAATAGACATTATTGATTTTAACGGTAGAAAACATACTGTCCGTGCCTTACTTGATAATGGTAGCACATCTAACTTTATAACAGAGCAAATATCTAATCAACTTAATTTACCGGTTAAATCTACTTCCATTTCAGTTGAAGGTTTAAGTCAGTCAGTACATGTAACTAAACGTTCTAGCTTGACTATATCCTCACGCACTGAGTCATATATAAACAACATTGATTGTTTCATTGTACCAAAAATAACTCAATTATTACCTACCACACGTTTTGATATCTCGCACCTAAATATTCCAAAAAATTTAAAACTAGCTGACCCTAGCTTCAATGTTCCTTTAGAAATAGACATGTTGTTGAGTGCTGAAATATTTTGGAACATATTAGGTACAAAACGCATATCTTTAGGTAGGAATAAACCAGTTCTCATTGATACAAGAGTAGGTTGGTTGGTATCAGGTGTAATGTATAAACAAGAAACGAATAGTAATAAAACCACCGCTTACTCAAACACAGCTCATTGTAATTTTGTAAACGATTGTCACCTTCAACAACAATTAGACAGATTTTTCGAATTGGAATCAGTTTCTTCACCCCGTACCACTACTAAAGAAGAAAACGAGTGTGAACAAAACTTTATAAAAACAACCACTCGCGAGAAAGATGGTCACTTTGTTGTGAAAATTCCTTTAAAACAGTCACCAGAAACATTAGGTGACTCATATGAACAAGCTTTATCTAGATTTCAGTCTTTAGAAAGAAAGTTCAAGCGTGATCCATTATATAAAGAAAAATATTCCAACTTTATTAAGGAGTATATTGATCTTGGTCATATGTCTTTAGCTAATCATAGTAACGATAAATATTCATATTTCATGCCACATCATGGTGTGATCAGAGACACTAGTCTAACCACAAAATTGAGGGTTGTATTTGATGCGTCAGCAAAGACCACATCACATTTATCATTTAATGACATACAGTATATAGGTCCCACAGTCCAAGATAGTTTAATAGACATATTAGTTCGATTTAGACAACACAAGTACGTTGTTACATCGGATTGCGAAAAAATGTACCGTTGTGTATTGGTAACACCAGAGCAACGATGCCTTCAAAAAATAATGTGGCGGTTCGATGCCACTCAGAAGGTGGATACTTACAGGCTCAATACTGTGACATATGGCACTGCATCTGCCCCGTATATGGCCACACGGTGTCTAGTGCAACTAGGACAAGAATGCTCATTTCCTCCAGTACGTGAAACAATATTACACGACTTTTACGTGGATGACTTTATATCAGGCCACGACTCAGAAGCAGAGTTATTACAAATATGTCAAGGGGTCATTAAAGAATTAAAAAAGGGTCAGTTTCATTTAAGGAAATGGCGGTCAAATAACATGCATGTATTAAATAGTATAAATAAAGGCGACATGGATGATCATGTGCTCAAGTTAGTCAATGATGACCATGCTAAAACATTAGGTCTGCGATGGTCCTGTAAGGCTGACACATTAAGTTTTGAAACAGTTAGCGATCCATTAAAGAGTAAAATAAGTAAAAGATCTGTACTGTCAACAGTAGGACAGGTGTTTGATCCATTGGGTCTTATAAATCCTTGCATTCTACACGCAAAGGTAATTTTACAAGAATTATGGGCTTCAAAGCTTGCGTGGGATGATGCATTACCACCTGAAATCACAGAAAGATGGTTAAATTTCTTGAAATCACTTTCACAATTAAATAACATTATTGTACCTAGGCGTATTCTATGCGATCGTTCTGTACATTATGAGCTTCATACCTTTAGCGACGCTTCCTTGCAGGCATATAGCGCTTGTGTTTATGTTCGGTCAATCTCTAAGGATGGCAATATCACAGTCCATCTCGTCATGGCAAAAAGCAGGGTAGCACCTCTAAAGGGCATGACTGTACCAAGATTAGAGCTTAGTGGAGCTCTATTAGCGGTTCGTTTAGCAACAAAGGTTAAAAACGCTTTAAGATTAAATATACATACCTGGGCATTTTGGTGCGACTCCACAATTGTTTTGGGTTGGATACGAACACCGAAGTCATCTTTAAAAACATTTGTTTTCAATAGAATCAATGAAATCACTGACATTACCAATGCGAAGGATTGGAATTACATTCCCACTAAAATAAATCCAGCAGATATAGGATCTAGAGGTTGTAATGCTACTCAGCTGGAGGGTTCCAAATTGTGGTGGACAGGACCACCATTTTTAACATTACCACAAACACAATGGCCTAGTCAAACCAATACTGTACCCATTAACCTACCAGAAACTAAAGTGCTATGCAATCTTGTTCATGATCATGAAGAAAACAATTTTATACATAAATTTTCAAGCTTTAGTAAATTGCAACGTGTCACAGCTGAATTACGATTTATAAATAACTGTAGGCATCCTCATAATAAAAACACTACATTCTTGACTATTTCTGAATTAAATTCAGCCATTTTACTTTTATGTAAATTCATTCAGTTAAATATGTTTCCAGATGAGTTTTCAACATTAAAAAAGGGCCAATCTTTAAAAAGGTCACAATTACTTAATCTTAACCCATTTATGTCACATGAAAAGGTAATAAGAGTTGGAGGTCGATTATCAAACTCAAATTACACCTATGATGTTAAACATCCTATTTTAATTCATGCTTCTCATTATGTTACCCAAATATTATTTAAACATTATCATACATTATTAATGCATGCAGGACCTCAATTACTGCTTGCTACATTAAGACAAAGATACTGGGTAATAGGTGGTCGCAACCTTGCTAGAAAAATCACTCATGAGTGTCATAAGTGTTGTAGATTCGCCGGCAGAACTATTCAGCCAATCATGGCAGATCTACCTAAAGAACGCGTTCATAGTGAATATCCATTCATTAATACAGCTGTCGATTATGCTGGGCCTATTCTAATTGCCAACAGAAAGGGTAGAGGCAGCCAACTTATAAAATCCTACATTTGTATATTTGTGTGCTTGGCAGTGAGGGCAGTACATGTTGAACTGGTCACCGATCTAAGCACTGAAGCATTCATGGCTGCATTAAATAGATTTGTTACTCGCAGGGGTCGGCCTGTCAACATACACTCTGATAACGGTACAAACTTTGTAGGAGCCTGTAAAGAACTTTCAACCTTTCTGAACTCGAGGTGTAATGATATTAGTTTAGGTGCAGCAGAGCAGGCAATAAACTTTAAATTTAGTCCTGCCTATAGCCCACATTTCAACGGCTTAGCTGAAGGCGCAGTTAAGTCTGTTAAACTCCTTCTTAAAAGAATCTTATCTCTAGCTCATTTAACATACGAAGAATTAAACACAGCATTAATTCAAATTGAAGGGATCTTGAATTCACGCCCTCTTACTCCATTATCTTCTGATCCCAACGACATGACTCCACTGACTCCCTCACACTTTTTAATTGGGCGAACGATCATGATGTTGCCCTCTCAGGTGGACACAGAACGAGAAACACAGATCAGCACTTTGCCTCGATATAAAAGGGCACAAGCCTTGGCGGCTCATTTTTGGAAACGATATCAAACTGAATATCTTTCAGAATTACAAAGGCGAGCAAAATGGCAGCGCAATGAACAGGAGCTGCTGCAGCTGGGAGACCTGGTTGTGGTCAAGGAAGACCGCCTCCCACCCAACCATTGGCGACTCGGCCGCATCGTGAACCTGCATCCTGGCTCCGACGGCATCGCACGCGTCGCTGACGTCAGGACTGCATCGGGCGTGCTTCGACGAGCCTACAATAGGCTCTGCCTGCTGCCCACTTCAGACTTTGGAACAAGTTCCAACGGGGGGAGCCTGTTGGCGCGCACATAAGCGCCCTCTACAATTGCGCGGGACGCGGGCCTCGACCAATAGCGAGCCGAGGCGTGTCGGCGCGCACATTAGCGCCCTCTACGCATCATGTGCGGTGCGCGGGAGGCGCGGAGCAACGGGCCAAGCCGGCCTCTCGGGCTCCGGCGCTCGCGCGCCGCGGGCGCGGCACTTCGACCGGAGCAGCCGCTACGCACACGCGTCTTTATCTTTAAAAACGCAGTCATTATTGTCGCGTAGCGCTCATTTCTTTGTAACATAATGAAATTAATTTCATTATAAGTTTAAAGTCATAATCATCTTTTTTCATTTATCTCCACACACACACAATAACCCAAGGGACGGAGTTACAGCCCCAACAATTATAGTGGCAACAGCTTGTTCAATACGTATTACTAGCAACCACTTTCTGATTACTGTTTATGAAGCGAATGATGGAATTCGGGTTTGGAAATCTTTGTGCTGAACTAGTTTTGTTTTTAACGTTGTTATGGTAGTTACTAACAAGTTATTGAAACAACATAAACATAACATGTAATCAGGCCTGTATTCCCCGAAGGGTTGAGCAGAGGTGTATACTGCACTGCACCCTCATTATCCAATGTAATAGGGGGCTAGCCTGTTGCCATCACCCGGGTACAAATCCAGACTCCGGGGTGCCACTGAGAAATTCCACACGGAAAAGCTAATAACACTATGCCTGACCTGGGGATCGAACCCAGGACTCATGCTCAGCAGTCGCACTTGCGCGCGCTACACCAACGAGGCAGTTAATTAAAGTAGTAAAGTTATTAAGTGCTTGCTTATGGGGGATTTAGACGGGTCGATTTTAGCCGTGCGGCAAGTCACCAGTCGCATCGCTTGTAAAAATCGAATCGCCACCTAATTTAGGTATACCGGTCGACAATAATCGCATGCGACTTGTTCATTTCTAGCGGAACAACACAGCGCAAAACACACCTCATGCGGCGGGCGATCGCCTGCAACTGACCATTTACACGATCGATTTTAGTCACCCGCCGCATACGGCTTGTCTCCGCACAGCAAAAGTCAAATGACACCCAACTTTGGGGCTTGCGATTTTAGTCACTTGCGGCCTAGTCGAACTGTCATTTAGACGGTCGATTTTCGCCGTGCGGCCTAGCTGTGCGACGAAAATCGACCCGTGTAAATAACCCATTAGTCTGTAAAACGTCTAGAAGTCGATTTGCTGATGTGTGTCTATAGTGAAAGTTATTTGCAAAAGTAAAATTGCGCAATTTAACTTGCTAGTGTATTTAGCGCTTTATGCAATAAGGATGAGATTCCTTTGTACCAGATCATGTGATCTTTAGTCTACCTATGACTACTTATTTAAAGGTATGAATACACGGTGGCACTGACATTCAACACAAGGCAATCGCGACACTGAAATTAAACTGGAACTCATGCGCAACTTAGTGTAAGGACCATGTACACAGTACGACACTCGATGACAACACTGAGTGTCGCCGACATGACTTCACTCACTTCATTCACTCAACAACAATCTCTGCCTAGCCTTTTCCCAACTATGTTGGGGTCGGCTTCCAGTCGAACCGGATGCAGCTGAATATCAGTATTTTACATGGAGCGACTGCCTATCAGACCTCCACAACCCAGTAACTGGGTAATACGATACTCTTGGTAAGACTGGTTGTCAGACTTTCTGGCTTCTGACCAACAGTAACGACTGTGAAAGATCTACAAATGACAGCCGGGACCAACGGCTTTACGTGCTTTCCGAGGCACGGAGGAAACTCGCTATGGTAAATGGTCACCCATCCACAGACCAACCTCGGCAAGCGTGGCTTAACCCGGAAGATCGGTCTATGCGGCTGTAATTATTTAGCCACGAGCTCCTCCTCATTCACTCAACAACAGTTCGTTTTAAATACTATTTTCATTTGCGCGTGTTTTTCCGAGTGTGTATTTTGAATATTTGAAGGGGATGGTCAAAGAGGTTTACGGTTCATCGCTTTGCAAAGCGCATAAGCAGAGCTGTCGAACTATTGAAACGCTTTGAGTATGTTCATTGAGTTAAAATGAAGGCGAATTTTAGTAGTTAAAATAGGATTGGTTGTTGATTAATTTAGTTTATCTGTTCGCTTCCGTGGTTTCTTAAGAAACTATAAGGGAAGTTCGATGAGTCGATTCTAAACAAACTACTTTCAAGTTTCTAGGTTATTATGTTACACGCCGCGTTGTATATACAGGGTGTAAACGAATTCGTGTAATTCCTTTAAAACCACATAATCTATTACTAGTAAATATTAATACCGCACGGGATTTAACATAAAAAAAAAACTTGCGATATCGGTAAATGACAAGTCACCTAACAAGGTTTAAATAAAAAAAAAGTGATGCGATAGAACATTTGGATGCCACATACGCATAAATGAATTAAAGCACGTTGAAACTGCCGGCGGGCACGACTAGCACAATATCACCCCGTGCAGTCTATTAACTCGGGGCGCTAAAATCACTTAGAAAAAGAAAACAATGTTGTTTTTTTTTTGAATTTATGAAAAGCCCATGCATGGTCATCAGTGTCACCAATAGATCACGCGGATTACAAGAATTCGGATATATCTATCGGTATAGTTCATAGCTTGTAGAAACACGTATATAAGGTGTTAAAAATCAACTCTAAGAATTTTGTGGGGTTAATCAGTATCGCAAATTGACAAATTTTCGAAATTCGCCAATTTTTTTTATGCCTTTCCATACAAATCATTTTTTTTATTTGCATTGCAAGTTACATAAAAATACGCGAATTCCGAAAAGTTGTAGAACAAAAGTTATTCAATGTCCGATACCGAGTAACCCCATAAAATTCTTATAGTTGTTTTTTTAACACCTTGTATTTCACCTAAAAACCATCCATTTCTCAAATTCATAGCAAGTTATTATAACAACGTTAAACGTCTATACATTTCCCACAAAACGTAACGTTTCTGTTAGCTGGGCCCGACAGCCCGAGTTCCGTCGAGCTCGACGATAATTAATGTTTTCGTGTTCGTGACAAGTTCGTGTAATAACCGCGGTAATTGTGCGATGACCCGGCTTGTCGACTTTAATACATTCTGGGAAAAGTCTCAAGTAAATAAAGAAATGGAAGGTGGATAGTTGTTATAGGTATAATATTGGGAAAAAATTGTTTTTGTTGTCAGTATGATCTTAATCCTACTGACAACATCCAAATCTATAAAAGGAGAAGCTGACTGACCGACTGACTGATCTATCAACGCACAGCCTAAACCGCTGGGGTTAGAAACTTGAAATTTTGACAGTAGGTTGTAGGTTCCTTTTGTAACGTAGGCATCCACTAAGAAGGGATTTTTCGAAATTCAACCCCTAACGGTGAACGGTGAAATAGGGTGTTTAAGTTTGAATGTAAGTCCGTCATTTTTGAAGTAAGAAGCATGAAATTAAATATTAAGGTAATTCTGGTTAGAAATAAACATACACGTGTTTGAGCGTTTTTAGAAATTGCACCCCTAAACGGGTGAAATGAGTTACTCGTATTAACGTTTGCATGAAAATCCTTACTCCAGGTTTTTTTTCGGATTCTACAACTAAAAATACCTGAAAAGGGGTAAACGCGGGTTTAAAATTTCACGGAAGCGAAGCTGCGGGCAAAAGCTAGTACCGTATGTTGATCTAGTAGTGAATGTGCGTCATGCTTTAGTTTAGCATAATATTACGCCTGTATTTCCCAAAGGGATGGGCAGAGGTAATAATAATAATAAATGAATAAAAAAGGTAAAAATACAGATCTAGACTCCGGGCTGCTATTGAGAAATTCCATACGGAAAAACCCAATAAAAGTGCCCAACCGGGGGATCAAACCCAGGACCTCACGCTCAGTAGTCCCGCTTGATATCACTAAACGAACGACGCAGTCGAGTCGAGCGAGAAAATGGTTATTGTCGATATTGTAGAGTACCGTCACAGTCCTAAAATGACCGCTTTTCTTTTTTTTTGGTATCTCATTTCTAAAGTAGATTTTAAAAAAAAACTAAAGTAGATTTCATTATTAAAAAAAAAAAAAACTATTTTCATGGCCGCCCGAGGAAAAATCCCGATTTCGATAAAATGTCCGGGATTTTTTAAATCTTTGTGCGGTGTCGGCCACTGATGGCAGCCATATCCATACTACGTGTCCATACCCAGCAGTAGAGAGAAACAGACGACGGTAATTGTTTGATTTCAAGATTTTTATTAGTCAAACAAACAAGACTCATTAACGATACAGGTACCTTCAATAATAATGTTGACCTCAATAAAATTAGCAGTGTAAATGAGTAACAATCGCATCTCCATAGTAAATCGCGGCGCAATAACTTATATTGTGTGTCATGGCTTCTTGAATGACACGCGACCAAACGCCATCATAATAACGAGATACATCCACCTCTATCGGTACTAGGTTCAAAGTAAGATGAGTCCTGACATAGCGGTCATTTCGTAAATTGTAGCCGTGAGGAGACTGCTATCGAAAAAAACGTAAACGACATCATCAAATACCGAAAAATAGGTATATTATCAATGTTTTGTATTTTAAAAAAAATTGATATTCTTTGTATGGTAACATTTTGAAGAGAAACATCAGCCCAATTCTCGTAATTAATTTGAAGTAAGACCAAAGCTTGACCGAACTGAGATTAAATTATGAATTGAATAAAAAATGGTATTCTGGTACACTTACAAGTTCGGTCCGGTTTCAGTATCATTTCAGTCTATCTCGATATACCTAATGTCAATTCAGTCAACTTAAAATCTACTACCGATAGCATACCGATATCAACAGTCATAGACTAAAATTCTAGAAATAAATGAGAATTCCAACTAGTCAAAATGGCTCAGTTCATAATATAACTAGAATACCCGTTTGGCTTCAGTCAACTTTCAATCTCATTTCAATATAACCTCACGTTTGACGTTGTTTGTTAACGAACAAGAATACCATTTGTCATATTTATGAGACAGACTAGATCAAAACTATATTTTGAACATTTTTAATTACGAGAATTGGCTTTCAGGACTCACCTGGTGATAAGGCTAACAACGCGATAAAAAACTGACACAATTCATAGCTGCAGTCCGGAGTTCAGTCTGACATGGATCTAAATGGTCTTAGCGAAATAGAGAACTAACATGAAATGTACTGGACTTGAAAGGTTTTTGACATCTTCATAAGCAGCCATACACGTTCATTTAGACTCTAAATGAACGGACATGGCTCTAAATTTTAGAGCCATGTCAGACTGTAGTTTTACAGAATAGTCTCATTTAATGTAGCGTACACACTTAACCAACGAAAGTCAACGAACGTTCCTCATTTGTTGAATTTGATCACATTTACCAGAACCAGAACTGTAGGGGCCAAGCTACACGTTCAATATACAGTCCCGAAACTAAAAGTCAAACCGGTAACTCAAACTCAAAACTCAAACTCAAAACTCGTTTATTCAAAGTAGACTAGTATTACTTAGTTCTTTTTGAACGTCAAATTTAGGTAGTTACATGTGACTGCACCCCCAAATGCTCCCACCCTTCACCGCTTCCTAGTGTTTATGCTGTGAAGAAGAAACGGCGCAACAAACTCCCCAGCAACACAGTTCAGTCTGTCAAGTGAATAATTAAATGAGTCTATACACAAAAAAGTAAAATATTAATTACATTGATTAAATTATGCAAGTTGATGATGGTAAACAAAATATTTACCTAGAACAATTCTGGATGAATTGAAAACAAAAGTAAAACTATCTAAATATAGATAATTCAACATAATATAAACATACAATTATATACCTACACTCAATATATATAGACGCTATATATTCCAATACATTATCATTACTACAGTTAATGTGAGAATAATGTAGGTCAATGTCAGTAGTACAAGAATAACAATGAGAAATTGCCTTAATGTTGTCATAGCATGTAAGAGCTGACCAGTCCCGACAGACAGCACCCGTTCACGAGCATGACGAGCGCATCAGCATCGCTTAACTCAACCATATTGTAGGGAACTTAACAACCCAATACACAACGCCACCGTCAGCAGGACATTTTAGTGAGCATGACAGCCTCAACTGCCAGACAACAGTCAGGTTAATGTAGGAATACACAAAAAAAAAAAAAAACATACTAAGCATGACAATAATGGCTACATGATACTCACATTTTACATTTTGTAATTATTACAATTGTAAATAGCTTGATGCCATGGGCATTACTAAAAAGAAAACTGATACTACCTATATCAGAATCAAAGAATAAAATACACTTCTCATCAAAAAAATCGAAACACTTCCGAAATTATCTTTGTGACGACAATTAAACAAAAACAAGCATTAATTCATTATAGAAGAAACATAATTTAGTAGCTGGAAGTTTGGCCTTTACAATGGTGTACGAAACTTCCAAAAATTTGTTTTTTTTTTTCATTTTTTATCCTTTAAATGAATGGAACATTGTTTTGAGATAAACGTGTGTTTAGAGTTGGAGTACATTTGTAGTGCAAAAACGCAAAATAACGCATTACTTTAAAATTTTCTGTTTGTAATTTGTTGATTAGGCTCTGTGACGTCTGTTAAAACGTTTTTTTTATAACACACATGCATACTTCACCGGCAGCAGCCGCCCAAGTAGTGGCATTGCTGGATTCTGGGACTAGTCAGCGTGTTGTGGCCGCAAGATTGCATCTAAGCCACTTGTCTGTTCAAAGAGTGTACCAACGCTATCGGGAGACTGGTTTATTTACGCGCCATCCAGGATCTGGTAGGAATCGGGTCACTTTTGAGTGAGACGGCCGATTTATTGCAACCGTTTGTTTGCAAAATCGACGCCTTCGCGCTGTTCAACTGCAGCAGCAGCTCCTTGTTGTTCGAAGGGTGACTGTAAGTGGCTCTACAATTTGAAGAAGGTTGAAGGAACGTAGACTGGTACCACACAAGCCAGCTAATGGACTGAAATTAACAACAGACCATCGAAGAGCGCGCCTTAACTTTGCACTTGTGCACTTAAATTGTTCAAACCTACAAATGAGCAAGGTTCTCTTTTCTGACGTGAGTAAAATTATGGAACATCAACATAAGGAATTCTAAACCTTATGCTACCTACTATTAAAATGGCATGTAGTATTTATTTAAAAAAAAAACATGTTTTTCTAATAATCCATTCAAAACAAAAACTTGCGAGGTGTTTCGATTTTTTTTGGTGAGCTCTTCGATGGTCTGTTGTTAATTTCGGCCCATTAGCTGGCTTGTGTGGTACCAGTTTACGTTCCTTCAACCTTCTTCAAATCGTAGAGCCACTTACAGTCACCCTTCGAACAACAAGGAGCTGCTGCTGCAGTTGAAAAGCGCGAAGGCGTCGATTTTGCAAACAAACGGTTGCAATAAATCGGCCGTCTCACTCAAAAGTGACCCGATTCCTACCAGATCCTGGATGGCGCGTAAATAAACCAGTCTCCCAATAGCGTTGGTACACTCTTTGAACAGACAAGTGGCTTAGATGCAATGTTGCAGCCACAACACGCTGACTAGTCCCAGAATCCAGCAATGCCACTACTTGGGCGGCTGCTGCCGGTGAAGTATGCATGTGTGTTATAAAAAAAACGTTTTAACAGACGTCACAGAGCCTAATCAACAAATTACAAACAGAAAATTTTAAAGTAATGCGTTATTTTGCGTTTTTTGCACTACAAATGTACTCCAACTCTAAACACACGTTTATCTCAAAACAATGTGCCATTCATATAAAGGATAAAAAATGAAAAAAAAAACAAATTGTTGGGAGTTTCGTACACCATTGTAAAGGCCAAACTTCCAGCTACTAAATTATGTTTTTTCTATAATGAATTAATGCTTGTTTTTTGTTTAATTGTCGCCACAAAGATAATTTCGGAAGTGTTTCGATTTTTTTGATGAGAAGTGTATATATAAAATTATAATACAATATATAATGAGTAGGTAAAAAAAAAAAAAAGATACCTACAGTTAAATGTTAAAAATTTAAAATTTCAGGAGTGCCAGTGGGTCGCAGTGTGCAGTTAGGAATCGTATTCCAGACATTTTTATCTTCAATGTACTGGTTTATATTGTAATATGCTCTTGACATTAAGACACGCTTTACCAAAGACTTTACTGACTTTACTGATTTTAACAAATGATAGGGCAGATGACAGTTTACATTTATGAGGTAAAATTGTATTCATGGTAACTTTGAAACTCTAAAACGATTAAACATTTAGAAAAAAAAACAAAACCGTCATAATTATACTGCCCTGTGATTTTTGTTCCCGACTTGACGTTGAATATCGGGTCACTCTAAATATAACGATATTTGTATCGCGAACCTGGATATTTATTGACTTTTTAATAAATCAATACCTACACTGATTTAAACGCTCAATAAATATGACGATCCAGGATCGTACTAAAAATATCATGATAAATATTGCACGTGTAACATAAGCCTAAGATGCTAATAAAAGACCATCATTTTTATGAAAATAAAATTAATGGAATATCAATTGCTCATGAAATATTCAACATAGATAAGACGCGTTGGCAGCCCTACGCATAATTATCAGTTGGCGATGTTGATTCATTACTGTGTCAGGGTTGCTATGATCTAACGTGATCATCTTCATGTTCAGGCGGTTTTCTGAGACATTCTGTGTATTGGATAATTAATCAGTGCCAGTAAAGGCTGTCATACACGATGCAGATACTATATTTTATCTCCGAGTATCTGCGCGTAAGGTCCAGTCCAAACCACATTTAGCGTATCTTGCGCCGCGTACTGCGCGTACTACGAAAACGATACGTTACGAAAATGGTACCCTTTTGCAAATATTATTGGGTTATAGAGTGTTTAGTTTTTCCCAATTAGGGTCAACTTCCAGTCTAACTAGATGCGGCTGAATACCAGTATTTTACACGGAGCGACTGTCATCAGACCTCCGCAAGTTGCGGACCGCAACCCAGTTACTGGGCTATGCCGATATCAGATTTTCGGGCTTCTAACTACCCGTAACGACCGTCGTATATATTTGTATGACATCCGGAACCGACGCTTTAACGTGTATCCGAGCCACGATGGTCTCGACGTGTAACGAACGGTCAGCCATCCACGGACTGACCGCGGCAAGCATAATTAGTCACGAGCCCCTTTACATGTTTTAGCTAATGACTAACGCAATAATATCGACAATAGGCATATTGACAGCATCAATAAATTGCAAATCTAATTAGTCCCCCAGTTAGAGTTTTGAAAAATAATAGACACGTATTTTAACTTTTGTTAAATCTATGAATATTTGGAAAGATAAAACGCATCAAACTCGAGAGTTGCGACGTCAGAAGGTTGACGACGACAAACAGGTTGTGACGTCAGAAGCGAGTAAAAATAGTACTTGCTTGTGACGTTTTGCCAATTTTAAAAGTGTCGTATCTTTGTCAATTTTGGTTTACGTAACAAAAGAAAAAATACGGGTCAAATATTTTTTTGATAATCTAACTGACGGACTAATTAGATTTTTTCAGTCAAATACCCTATTATATTTTACTTTCCTCTTTAGAAAACACTCTTGCGATTCTCTTAGTTGAAATATAATAAAAACTTGCACTTATACTCAGGTACGCAGAACTACATTGCACAGAATCTGGTTCTGTTTCAAAGTGCAAGTATTTCAAACTTGATTCCCGTCGCAGCAAGCGCATGAGTATTCTCAGCGTTTACTATTATATTAACAACTTTCGTAATAGCAGAACTAGTTCCTTCCTACATTCTTGCCTGAGGTTTCATTAGCTTGAATTTAGATATGTTCTAGTTTAGTTAGTCTGTGGGGAAAGGATTAAGAAATTAATTCCTCTCCTTCGCCAGGCAAACGAGCCGTAGGAAGCGACGAATCTTGGCCTACTCCGAAAAATGAATGATATTACTTGGTCGCGTTTGATGGTAAGCGCAGACATGGATCTAAGGCTAAGCGCGCATGATGAATTATAATCGGAGCGATTTTTAAACTGCGAAATAAAATCGCAAACAAAAATAATTTCTACGCGCACTACAATTTATTATCGCGTGCGAAATAGCGGAGGCTAAAGACAGTCGGTGCCACCACGAAAGACGGAGTGAAAATCGAAACATGGATTTACAAAAGAAGGCGTCGGTGCAGGCGATTCGGACACACTTACGTCTAAAAACATTAAAGATTCGACAAGTCGACTGAACGCTGCGCTTGCGATTTTTTTCTGCAGTGCGCGCGCCTTTGTACAACATCATAGGTAACAAAACATACATACGATTTCGCATCTGCTATTTTAAATCGCAAACGATTTCTTTTCACAGTGCGCGGTCTCTAGTACCTATATTGGTATTGTTCACAGATTGGCGATTGGATTGGAGGAGCTCGTGGCTAAATAATTACAGCCGCATAGACCGATCTTCCGGGTTACGCCACGCTTGCCGAGGTTGGTCTGTGGATGGGTGATCATTTACCATAGCGAGTTTCCTCTGTGCCTCGGAAAGCACGTAAAGCCGTTGGTCCCGGCTGTCATTTGTAGATCTTTGACAGTCGTTACTGTTGGTCAGAAGCCAGAAAGTCTAGTCCAGTTACTGGGTTGTGGAGGTCTGATAGGCAGTCGCTCCATGTAAAATACTGATATTCAGCTGCATCCGGTTCGACTGGAAGCCGACCCCAACATAGTTGGGAAAAGGCTAGGCAGATGATGATGTTCACAGATTGGCGATTATTATTCGCAACGATTAAAATTTGTAGTGCGCGCTTAGCCTAAGATGGAGCACACGAATCCAAATAACAGAGATATAGACCTTGTACCCATTTGGATCTCACATACACACGATGGAATACAGTAAACTGCTTGGCTTTAATGTGAGGGTGGTAGCTAGCCAGGCGGACCGTATAGATCCTACCACCAAGCAAAATACAGATGCATTGGTGCAGATTTCTGTAGGCTAAGGAAATGATGGATTAATATCGCCTTTTACCCTCATTAATATAGCAAAGCATTGACTGCTTCGTTGGTGTAGTGGACGCAAGCACGACTGCTGACCGTGAGGTCCTAGGTTCGATCCCCAGGTTGGGTAGTGTTATTGAGTTTTTGGGCGTGGAATTTCTCAGTAGCAGCCCGGAGTCTGGATTTGTGCCCGGTTGATGGCAATAGGCTCGCCGCCTATTTATGGGACTTAAATATAACAGCGAAATGAGAGATTGAGGGTGTATAAAAGCACTAGTATTATAAAACTGCGTCGATCAGCGACGAGCCGAGACGCGCCGATTCGCATAACTCGCGCGCATCGCTTGTCACCTGACCGTTTCGCCTCACACGGAACCAATGCGACTCGACGCGTTTCGGCTGTAATCAACGCCAGGTTTTATGCACCTCTGCCAAACCCTTGAGAGAATACAGGCGTGATGTTTTGTTATGTTTAATATAGCAAAAATGGTTTCAAGAATGGATTTAACACTTAACTCCATAGAAATTCAAACCAGCCAACTAACACTCTGCGTAGGTATTAGTTTAAAAGTTCTCTCAACGGAAAATAAAAATTAACTACATGTACTATTTTAGTTTAGAATTACTATCATAAATACAGGATAATGGTACAGTATACATTACGTTGAAACATCAGCTCTCTTCTATAAATAGAAGTACGGACAGCAAAACAAATATACAGGCTGTTCATAAAACAAGGACTAAAAAATAACAGCTCTTTTTTATAAATTACTAGCGACCCGCCCCGGCCCATTCGCACGTGTACGTTTTATAGCTTAAAACTTTCCTCTTGAATCACTCTTTCTATTAAAAAAAAATCGCATCAAAATCCATTGCGTAGTTTTAAAGATCTAAGCTTATATAGGGACAGACAGACAGCGGGAAGCGACTTTGTTGTATACTATGTAGTGAAATAGGTACTGGCTGTAAAACAAATACACCCTGTATTTGAAAAAAGGACAAAAAAATAGCAGCTCCTTTATATAAAAAGTACTGACTGCAAAACAAGTGTGTATATAGGGTCTTTATGAAATTAGGACAAAAAAATAGCAGTTCTTTTTTATAAATATTGGTACCTACTGACTGTAAAAACAAATGTATAACCACTCAAGCGTCCACGCGCCTCTACCGCGAGAGCGTCTACCGTCCAGCCGCGCTAACGAAATTTCTCGGCTCAAGCGCGCCGTGTCATTTCCAACTTAAAGCTAAATATCTAGTAAACTACTGCAGTAACACCGAAATAAAAAATACGTATGTATAGCTGAAAATAAACAGAATCGACTTACGTGAAAACTTAATTACAATAGCTAATTTTAAGTACTTGAAAAAAAGTTAAACTTGAGAATATGGGTTAATTTGCAGTAAAATTTTTGTTTTAGCTAAGTTTTTCCAATAATGTTGTAGTTTGTGTCAATGAAAGCTATTTATAATTAAACTAGACTATACAAGCTTTTTTTTGATATCCCTATGTCATTACTTGGAATGTTCCGAGTATCAAAATAAATCAAAACAAACTACCAATTCCCTCATCAATTTGATGCCGCCTGCGCTATTGAAATTTCGGCAAGATGGCCGCCCTTAGGGCGCTCACACGCGAGGTTGCACATGATTTATTTTGATAGGAATTATTTATTTTGTGAAATGAAATAACAAATAATAATGAATATATATTTAATATTTTACATCATCGTACGTATTCAAAATGATAGTAAATTACATGACATGAAAAAAAAACGTGTCGAATTGAGAAGCTCCTCTTTTTTTTTCGTCATATAAACATGATAGTCATACGGACGCAGAGGTTGAGGCTTTAGCGGCGGCTGGTCCTGCCGGGAGGTCTGCTGTAACAAACGAGACAAGATGTTTAATGTAGGATAGTAAACATAGTAAATTACTAAGGACGACACAGTCAAAAAATCGTCTTACCAGGAGAATGGAACATCCAGGACGTAGAGGTTGAGGCTTTAGCGTCGGCTGGTCCTGCCGGGAGGTGTACTGTAACAAACGGGACAAGATGTTTAATGTAGGATAGTGAATTACTAAGGACGACACACTCAAAAACCCGTCTTACGTTCGGCTAGAAAACATCATACCACTGATCTAAACCATTGCACGAGCTAAACCACTACACAAAACAGCAAACACCAAATGAACTCTAGCGAAAAAATCATAATCCTCCTTTTGGTTCGCTGTAATCGGGTAAATAGCTAACAGGATCACACTCATGATTTTTCGCTTGTACGAACCCTTATTGTCGTGAAAAAACGTAACTGTTAAGGCCACTATTGTTGCCCGTACGAAACGTTAGTACAAAACACATGAATCTTAACTATTTTCGATGTATTTTACCTATCTAAGTTTGTGCACATACAAATAATGAACTAATTTCCATAATACAGCAATATTTAAATAGATTATGTAGTAAAACATATAAAAATATTACGAAAATGCCCACGCTCCACAAGGCGTCATGACACATATTTTTCATTTCGATATTTTCGGTCTCAACAGCCTTTGAATGTATGACATTTTTAGATATTCGTAAAGCTTGAATCTTGGCGATTATTTTGATATGATACACAACTACATTGGGATAATAATAAAATTGTACTTACATTGTAAAGACAGAGCTCTGCAAATTACAGCCGACACGAAAAGATGACATATAACTTTTTTTTTCTAAATTTTTCTCTATGCTTTTATACAGTGTGCCTAGTACTCACAGACGCGGAATTTAATACAGCGCCACCCCAAAAAAAATCGGAAGCTTTCTTTGGGCTACCACATAAGAAAATGATTTTAAACGGAACAAGTCGCGAGGGCCACAACTGCGGCCCGGACGTTCAACCGGAAATTTTTTTAGGCAACAAATGTTGCCTGGACGCTTGAGTGGATAAACAGAGTGTAAATGAAAACGACAAAAAAATACCGTTGTTTTTGAATAATAGCAATACCTAGGAAAAAAATATCGGTGTTTTGTTTTTGTCTCAAATATAAGCAAAACAAAAGGGTCAGGCAGTCCCCCATTTATTGTTAGAATGGGTGTTTGAGTGCAATACTCTACTCTGTAACGATGCCGATGTATTCTATCGAAACAGCGAATAAAACCGAATGGTGTGTAATAGAGAGCTTGTAATGCTTATTCGATATTGAGATCGAATGTTCTAGAACCTAGTCGTGGAATATAAGGTTTAATCTTTTCTATCGGATAGCTTGTTCTCGTAGAATTTATAAACATCACGTCTGTAATCCCCGATTGGTTGGGCCGAGGTGTACAGTATACCCTCGTTTCGCCGCTATGTGTAAGGCTTAAAACGCACTAGCGGCCAGCCGCATTACGGCGTGCCGCTTGCGGCTGGCCGCATATCGATTTTTACATGAAACCGCATGATCTAAACGCACTGGCGCACGACGGCTGGCCGGAAATCAGTGCGTTGAGATCGTGCGGTTTCATTTAAAATCGATATGCGGCCAGCCGCATGCGGCACGCCGTATTGCGGCTGACCGCTAGTGCGTTTTGAGCCTTAGGCTCAATTTACACCGTCGCGGGATGGAAAGTTTTTGCAACGAAATTGTACACAGCATAATGAATTTTATGTCAATTGTATAATGTACAAACTAAAGGCTAGTATTTAAACGATCGAATATAAATTCAAAGTAAGAGTGTCAAAAATACTGATGGCGTACTGAAATACTAAGTGGGCGAAAGACTTAGGGCGCACACAAATGTTGAAAACGGCGACTTAAAATTACGAATTTGAGGTACTAGTTATTCAGAACGATC
This sequence comes from Amphipyra tragopoginis, assembly GCA_905220435.1. Taxonomy (NCBI): domain Eukaryota; kingdom Metazoa; phylum Arthropoda; class Insecta; order Lepidoptera; family Noctuidae; genus Amphipyra; species Amphipyra tragopoginis. The sequence goes on from HG991998.1 coordinate 9,292,658, forward strand.
AGTATAATAATTCTTAAGCGAAAAAATTTCACTCACATTATTGTTCTATGTTTGTAAGGTTGTTTGGGTTTCCAAAGGAGCGTCGACGGAGCCCCGCTACGCGGGACTTCTATTTCTGTCTGCAGGGTTTAAAGTAACCTAACACGAAGTGAATGACGGTTCTGTGCTTTTGGTGTTAGAATCTAATTTACTAGAAGGTTCTAGATCTTTTTTATCTGACCCACTAAAGAAGCGTTAAGCCAATGCCTTTTAATTTCTCGTTCTAACACTATAATTTTGATGTATATATTTATTCTACTAACAAAACTGGTGTAGATATTTCTAAAAGATTTATGATGTAAACACGAATTGAATTTCCAAACAGATTAAATTATAAATCATAGCTTACATAAGTCAATAAATTTTAATTAGTAAAGGCAACAGTTGGCGCCCTCAATTATGAGTTCCAAGTTCCAACTGATTTTATATTATTAACAAATTATGGGCAACACAAGAGAAGACTTATTACTAGAAGAGTGATAAATATGAATTTGGATGGATTTAAAAGTAGAGGTATGCCAAAGATGGATGGATTTTGTGAAGCATGATATGGGTAAGAAAAGAGTGAGTACAGTAGGCCTAGCACGAATATTGTGACGTATGGTAACGTAACGTTAACGCGAGTGAATTTTGAATTGGAAATACTCGTTTCGCACATAATATTTAATCGAATTGAAAACTTTATTCATATCTATGTATTATACAACTTGTGCTTGTCGCATACATTTAAACTAAAATGCTATAGAATAGTTGTATGTAGTTGTTGGACGGTTGATAGAGGAGAATGGAAGAGGAATAGGTACATGTTATTCCGACCCCACCTAGTGTGGGATAAGGGCAGAGAGATGATGATGATGATGTGGGCAACACAAAACACTTTCATCTCGGATAAACTGGTACTCTTTGGCGCTGCGAAGAAAGTATTCGAGGTGGCCTGTCATGATTCCGGAGGCGAAAAACAGAGTGTTATAGTGCAACATAGAAGAGGTCTACTGCATGACTGGTTAGTCACTTTACATCCTAAAAATATGAAGCCAGTTCATCATACTGCACAACTTGTATTATGGAACAAACTCTGAATTCGTTAAAACAAAAACAGCTGACAAAATAATCGATGTTGCTTAACAAAATGTACGGAACAGATAATTTTTTTATGGATTCAGTGTTTGTCGCATAGTAAAGTTGTACGGAATGATACGCAGATTTCATGGTTTTCGGATGTGAAGTGACTAATATACAAGATATAACATAAATAAATTACAACCTCTTAAGGGGTCACTGTAGGTACTCATCATTATGAACAACTTTTACTATGGGACCAAACCCGAAATCGCGAAAAAAAAATCAGCTGTTCCCTGCATTTTGACGAGATATGCGAACATTAATGTAGGGAACAGCTGTTTTTTTTCCGCGATTTCAGATTTGGTCCCATAGCAAAAGTTGTTCATAATGATGAGTACAGTGACCCCTTAAGAGATTGTACACTTATTTATGTTACATCTTGTATAATCGGTCATGCTGTATATTATTCACCAATGGAATGGAAGTCTAACTTTTATTTAATACTAATAATCCATCTCAATCCAAATCTCTGAATTGATGTAGGTTTTCGAAATGACTTCTATTTAATTTCTGTTAAAAACATACATTAATCCAGAGCTTATTACGATTGAGATCGGTAATTAATATCGAACATTAGTTGATTTTTGGTTTGCCGTTAGGTAGAGAATAATTATTCTTTAGATCTCCAAAAACTAGCCTATGACGTCACACTCAGTTCTCTCAATGCTAACTAGAGTACGAACAGCCGGTGGGCGAGTGACGTGAGCACTCATCTGCGAGTGTTTTATTTTGGGAGATAACCACCAGACGCCTGGCATTATTTATTTACATCTAGTATCGATGAAAACTATATGAACATGAGAAGTAGGCGGTTTTAGTAAGATAGGAATTTGGAGAATGAAAGTGTTAGGTAAACAATGAGAACATTCCTATCTAGCTTCCATACCTAGGCAAATAGATTGAGGGAAGAGGAGAAAAAAAAATCCTGGCATGGCGATAGAACTAAAAGAATAGAGCCGGTTTTTTCCACAGGAAACAACACGACAGCGACATGACAAAGCGTGGTGACGACTCCACGCACCATATACAGCATGACTGTTAAGTAGCTTTACACCAAAAAACAGAGAACTGCTCATCATTCTGAACAACTTTTACTATGGGACAAACTAAATTCATAAAAAAAAATCTGCTGTTCCAAACAAAACATTCAATTTTGCTTAACAAAATGTATGGAACAGCTGTTTCTTTTTTGCGAGTTCAGTGTTTGTACCCATTGTAAAAGTTGTGCAGCAGAGTTCATAGTTTTCAGATATAAAGCGACTAACCAACCAGTCATGCTGTATTTCTAAAGCAGGGTCCGCAGCGCCGTGTTTTCGTGTTTGCAAACAGGATAACATTGTTTACTAACCGAATAGGGGCGTGGCCTAACAGTTTTGTTAGCAAAAACACAATAACATGTTTGAAAATTGCCGCTGCGGAACTGGCTTAAGAATAGTTTACTCACAAACCGACGCGACATTAGTAGTGTCGTCGTCGACCCTGGGGGTCTTCTCCGAAGTTTCGGCTCACGAATCGCACGTTTTCCAACCATGAAAGCGTTTTGAATCCGACGATTGATTAAATTTCCGCCATTTGACGTTTTGTCTTTCGTTCACCCTACTCCGAAATGTTAACTAACACAAGTAGTTTGTAGTTTGACAATACTATGATCGTATTGTTTAAATTCGTTGTTTCTTTACGGTCCGAAACTTCGACGTTCTTTTTTCGGAGTAAGACTGGTATAGCCGCATTGCTTCGTGAATAAACGATTCATAAAAATATATGGCGCTCTAAGTCGTCAACACAATTTGCGGCATAGTGTCGTCAGTCGTGGAAAACGGTCTAAAGATACACGTTGCCAGTTCATCATCTATTCTAGTGCAACAGTAAACATGAAAACGAATTTAAAGCAAGCGATTTCGCAGTCTTCCTCCAACGTATTGAAACGCTTGTACCTATTTCCCGATCCGACGTTCCAACGACGAAGCGTCTACATTGAAGATTTTGCATCCGCTCCAAGATTAACAGGAAATTGTTATGTAACAACATCATTTTTATAAATTTTTCGACACAAGATAAGGCTTTTCCAACGATAAGAATGTTGGAGACGGTATCTCTGTGATAAAGTTGTGTGGTATCATTTTCTTTGAAGTATTACATCATCGTTTAATTTCTTTGCTAATTTTGGAATGACTAACATTGGATGAGTCGAACATCCCACGCATAACGTAAGAGAAAGAAATACTCGTAAATGATGCGTGTTGGTCGTTAACCCTATTTTAATAAACTGTAATCTTCGGCGCTACATCATCATTCCATTCTTGTTTATTGAGTTTGGTTTCATGACTAACAACCGGGCGGAAACATCAAAACGTAACACGCAAATAAGACCATCTCATTACCATCCGAAGGTGCCATCGGAAAATAGGGTATTAATATTAAATGTACTACATAAATGAGACATTTTATTGTTAAAATGGCCTTTGCGAGCAGTGCCACCGTGAATTGCTAAAATATAATTGTAATACTGTCGCGTTCCTTGATTGTTTTTATTAAATGCCATAGAAAAAAAGGCTTAGATATGGTTTAACATTTCAAATTTTCTTGGGATGCCTATATTTAGACCAAATCTAGTTTTTAAGGTACATATTTCGTACCTTTATCAAGAATAAGAGTATTGTAAGAAAAAGGTTTGGAATATATTTCGCCAAGTTTAAATAGCTGTCTCTATTTACATTAAGAATTCTAACATAAGCACAAGTTAAACATTAATTGAAAGCTTGACACACATCTAATTAATAATTCATCGTAGAACCAAGCTGAAGGAATCAATAGCACCTATACTATGTAAATAAATAATTTGAATTACTTCGTTCGATATTCTAACCAATGAGGACGCTGGTCATAGACCCTGGCCGGTCGATACTTGGACCCATTTAGAAACTTCATAGGTAGTTTAAGATCTATAAATAGCTGAAAGTTTAGTCAACAAAAGAATTAGGTATACAGGCAAACAACGGTTATCAATGCAGGACCGTTCATTCCTGAAAAGTCCTGACTGACTGACTCATCAACGCCCAGCCTAAACCCTTGGACCTAGAAAGCTGAAATTTTGCACAGAAGTTCCCTTTGTAATGTAGACAAGGAATTAGGAAGGATTTTTTGAAATTCAACCCCTAAGGGAGTTAAATAGGGGATGAAAGTTTGTATGGAAAATCGTCACTTAACGGGTTCAAAATTTCACGCAAGCAAAAGCTAGTAAAGACTAAGACTAAAATTGTTGACAACAATAACAAATCCAAACAATTTGACAGTTTTCGTAAGCGAAAACTAACGAAACGAAAAGTTCGCAAACGAACAACGGTTGGCATCAATTTTGCTTGTAGAATTTACCCCCAGATTTGAAAGTATCCCTTTAAATCGAGGAAATAATTAGGTTTACTTTGTTCACTCAAAGATGAGACCTGGCATAGCGATCATTTCGTAAATTGTACTCGTAAGGATTTTGCTGTTGAAAAACCGTAAAATATACTTGGGAGCAAATAAAACGAGCTACTTCTATTATATTACCTGAAAGACTATTTGATAACCTTTTACTATTGTAAATTGTAATGTAAAAAAATTGTAATTCATGAAACGAACTAATAGCCAGGACACGTGAAAAAAGGAGTGGCTCGATTTATTTGCTCCCAAGTGTAGATATACATATAATCTATGTTTTGTTCTTAAAAAATATCTTATATTCTTTGTTCGTTTACGTTTTATAGAGAAACGTCAGGACTCACGGTGAAAAGGACATAGTTACGACAAATACAAATACCTACATCAATACTTTGTGTTCTGAATTCAGAACCAATCGATAGCTCTCCAGATTTCAATATAGTCGAGGTTTCTGCAAATACCTTAAAGATCACGACGAGTAAATTATAACTTACTGTACTGAAAGCCTTCAAGCGATACAGACACCCAATATTGACACTGCTCAGTAATCTACAGCCCTGTTAGGAAACTTCGTGAAGTCTAGTTTCGTGTGAACGGGGCCATGATGGTCAAAGAACTTTGCTGGCCAGCGATCGATCGAGACGACCACCAAGACGAACTAAGTTTGTCCTATTTACATTGTTAACTTCGTGGCGGAATAAGTGCCTATCTTGTAAACAAATATATCTACACATACAAGGTTTGTCGGAAAAGGGTTATTAATCCGAAAGGGCTTTTAAGTACCCATAATAATGAATAACTTTTGTTCTACAACTTTCCCCAAAAGTCAATAGTTTTAGTGAAATTGCTGTTCAAAGATTTCATGAAAAATATGCTACAATCTGTCTATCCTCAGCTATGATCAGCTGTGTTTACGTTTTAGGTCATAATGTATGTGGTCACGAATTAAAAGGCCCATTTTATGAAATCGTAACAAAAGCAAAGATGAAAGAGTTTTTGAAATAACTAAAATAAAAGTGATTTTGTAGGGACATAAAATTTATCGAGTTTTGAAATTTTGACTCTTGCTACCTGTGCTGTGTAGTACTGTAATTAATGTAATTATAGACACAATAGATAAACAATGGCGGCCGTACCGTTTTCGGTACACTTGGGCGAGACACATTAAAACAGTCATCAGTGATACTTTAAGCGGCGTGCGGATTTGTACTTCCTGTCCGACTAACAGTATGCGTAGAAAATTACTATTTTGTGTGCTGTTTCGTTCAAAAAAATCAGATGACGACACTATGGACGTAGTGGCTGAGTGCTGGGCAGCTGCGCAACGTGTGGCGGGTTCGATTCCCGCACGCAACTAGTATTTGTATGGCCTATAGATCCGGGTCTGGGTGTTTGTGCAGGTAAAGTTTTTTGTCTCTAAACGCACCCACGATACAGGAATATTCTAAAAGTAGGGTTAAGTTTAATAAATGTATTAACGGATAGCTTCGATTCTCCGACGAGGCATTTGCTGTCGCAATTTTAACCATTATACTGTGAACCTATAGTCATATTATATGAAAATATCACATAAGTACCATTGCAAAGCAAATGTTGACAAAAGTTTGTTACTCCAACCAAAACGTCTAACCCGTCCCGCCATTACCTCGCGGTCAACCGCGAAACCACGTTGTGGCGAGGTTCCACGCATTTCGCACTTCACAAAATTACATTGCGTGTTATATGAAAATGTGGGACAACTCTGGGGAGAGGTAAGTCCAGCAGTGGACTGGGCTAACCTGAGTTTAGTGAGAAGTGAAAATGATAAACAAAATGTAATAATAATTATATTTAGTAGATGGGACTGCCTCGTTGGTTTAGTGGTCGCAAGCGTGTCTACTGAGCGTGGGGTCCTTGGTTCGATTCCCGAGCAGTGTTAACCCTTTGACCGCCACGTCAAAAACGTCAGTGAAGTTCTAACAGAGCGTAAGTCATTTTGTGACAAAAACAGACAACACTACGAAAGTCACAATATTACTTGAAATGAAAAAGATTATTAGGTTTTTCAAAGTTTAAATCATCAGAGTTCATTTGTAATGCTAATTAAAAACAACAGCGTAGGTTCCGCTCGTTTTATAAATAGTTTTTTCACTCTCTTGTAAAGTATAAGCCATTTTTGACTTCCGCACTGTTAGAACTACACTGACGAAAAGCGCTATAATCGTAGTTTAGCGCCGAGAGTAGCGCTAAGCTACGATTTCTTCCTTTAAGTCTGTCATGTAGTCGTGACCGTGGCGTGATGGACATATTTTGCTTTGTCATGTATACATGACTGTGGCGGTCAAAAGGTTAATGGGTTTTTCGTATAAAATTTCTCAGTAGAACTAGTAATAATAGTCATGTTTATAGTTTTGCACTATTGGCTCATTCAATTAGAGGAAACGGGATGTTTATGGCACTATATAATCATTGTAATGTAATGCTATGGGCGACAGTCTAATAGCTAATCAACGTACTTAATGTTATCGGTGATAAAGTCGTCCTACTGTACCTACTACGATAAAACTTATTTAACCACGAGGGAAAATGTGCCTCAGTTTGAGAAATCCTTTAGGGCGTATACATAAAGGAAGCAGGTAACCAGCGCCGACCTACCAGCGCTTATCGGTACTGGTCCGTGCAGATCACCGCTACATAAAGGAAGCGGGTAGAAGCAGGGGCTTGCATTTTTTAACAACAATACGCCTCGCTTACAAATACAGCAACAAATAACGGCCTACCAGTGCTGATCAGAGCAGGTCGGAACTTGTCGGCGCAGTTCAGAGCTTGTCGGCACTGGTTCGCCACACAGTATAGAGACTACCTGCGCCGACTAACTGCGCGGACCAGCACCGACAAGCGCTAACAGATCGGCGCCGGCAATCCGCTTTCTACGTATATACGCACTTAGAGCTATATTTCGGGAGGATTAAGGAGTGATAGTGTGTACGTGAGAGCAATACGGGTATCGGGGAGTCCCTCCATTTCTTGCTACTAGGATTTGTGTGCTCCGTCTTAGACATTGTCTACGCTTACCACTAGGAGGTCAAACACGAAGAAAAACATACTTTCCTTGCCAAGTTATTAGTAAGTAATTGTTACCCAGTTTTTTAGGCTGGTTAGTTTAGTCTATTTACTGTGAGATGTTAAGATTAAGGTGTTTCTTTTTAGTATGGGCAGCTCCATTAGTTATAAGGGCTAGATTGTAGTGAACACTATGTACTGTCCGCGAGGCCTAAACTGAGCTTTGCATTTGTGTGAGAATGAATGCAGACGCGTCCTTGTTTGGTTTAAACCGGTTTATGCTGCTTTTTGGCAATCGATTCTACAACGTTATTTTTACTTTATGCGAAAACCGAGACACCCCAACAAGATTTTCATCAGAACTGCCTGAATATGTGTTTTTTTTAGTAAATCTCCAAGTTACACCTTAGTTTATGTCGCGTTAAGTTCGCTAAAAAAGTGTGAAATGCCTGAGATGTGCTATGCAGGAGTTGTCTAATACACGGAAACTGACCGAGTGGACCATTTCAAGCCTCAAGGTGTCTATTCCCGTCAATTGTTATGGGTAGAAACCTACTGAAACAAAATTGAAATTTATGAAAAAAAAAAAAACAAAAAAAAATGTGGTGTAAAAAATATGTCAATCGATTCTCCTAGTGATTCTGAACAAACTAGTTTCAGGTTTCGCATATACTAAAACTAACCTTGTATATGCACTCACACAACTGCAAAGCTCAGCTTACGCCGCGCCAGTTGTACGCGTTAATTGTCATGTGCATTAGTCCTTTGGTAATTTAGATTGTTTTTAGCATAAGTGTAACACATTAATATGATGAGACTGTACTTTTTTAATAAATGAACGCTACTAAGTGAAAATAAAAAACAGGCAGTTATAACTTCCAGGACATTAACATCAAGTCCAGGATTTAATGAGAATCCCACATAAAACTCTTTAATTCCCAAATCTACCAATTTCAGCACTGCGAAGAGCGACTTTCAAAGCCAACACCTTCCCAATTTGTGCGCTGTCACCGACTTGAGGGGAACGACTACGAACTTAATAAACTCGCTAACTTTATTTGGACTTTTTAATACTTTTCGCAAGCAGCGTCGTTTTAATTGCTTTCGAGTTTACGATGTTGTAATTGGTTTGGGTTATTTTTGTTAGAAACGAACAGATGTGATGTAAAGGGAACTTAGCGATTATGAGCTACAGAGTAGCGGGAAAACCTTCTCCGTGCCCAGCAGTGGGACGATCAGTGGCGTAGCGTAGTGGGGGCGGTAAGTGCCGCCTGCCCCGGGCGCCACTTTTAGGGGGCGGCAAAATTTCACAATAAATAATAATATCTTGTAAAATTCTGAATTTGCGATAAAATCACTTCATATTTTTGTCGCATTGTATTGCTCTGTATTTTGCTTTCTGTATTTATCACTATAATATATAAATATCAGTATAAAACAAAGTCGCTTCCCGCTGTCTGTATATATGCTTAGATCTTTAAAACTACGCAACGGATATTGATGCGGTTTTTTTTAATAGATAGAGTGATTCAAGAGGAAGGTTTATATGTATAATACATGCATATTATAGTACCTATGCGAAGCTGGGGCGGGTCGCTAGTATATTATATTTGTAACCTGTACAATACACATAATGATGATTGTTCTTTAGAATTACTGTATACTTCACTCTTTTAAATTGAAATACTTAAATAGAGGGCGGAGGATAATTTTATCGTCCGCCCCGGGTGGCTGATACCCACGCTACGTCACTGGGGACGATAATGACTGTGATGTGATTTATGAGTAGCAGGATCATCCTGTGCACTAGAAATTTTGGTAGATATGTGACTACACACACTTATTCTGCTTAGCCCTTTCCCATCTATGTTGGGGTGAGCTTCCAAACCAGATGCAGCTAAATACAACTGGCGAGGAGTAAGCTGAGCTTTGTATTTGTATGGGTGCACATAGGATCGAGGAGCTCGTGGCTAAATAATTACAGCCGCATGTCTAAGATCGGTCTCGATCTTCTGGGTTAAGCCACGCTTGCCGAGGTTGGTCTGTGGATGGGTGACCATTTACCATAGCGAGTTTCCTCCGTGCCTCGGAAAGCACGTAAAGCCGTTGGTCCTGGCTGTCATTTGTAGATCTTTGACAGACGTTACTGTTGGTCAGAAGCCAGAAAGTCTGACAACCAGTCTTACCAAGAGTATCGTATTACCCAGTTACTGGGTTGTGGAGGTCTGATAGGCAGTCGCTCCATGTAAAATACTGATATTCAGCTGCATCCGGTTCGACTGGAAGCCGACCCCAACATAGTTGGGAAAAGGCTAGGCAGATGATGACATAGGATCGATTGCCAAAAAGTAGTATAAGCCGGTTTCAACCAATCAAAGGACGCATCTGCATTCATTCTCACACAAATGCAAAGCTCAGCGCGAGGCCGAGCGGACGGTACCAGTTTTTTTTTATGGGTTTCTTGTAGAGAGCCTCCACTCCTGACGATACTTAAGTACGTCCAGCGCACCCTGGGCAGTCAGCCTCGCTACCAACCTTGCTGACTGGCGAATCTTTTCACCACAGCATTGAGCTATTTTCGTATAGCTCGTGCTGACACGAGAGAAGAAGAAGAAGTATTTTATGCCGACATTCTAAAGTTAGACCTGTTGTCAGGATTGGGATTGATGTAGGATTCCTTATTGTATTTTTACTGTTGGTTCCTATCTGATGTGGTTCACCCTAATGATAATTCAGCCCTCATCAAGCTGTTTCCCTCCAGTCTCCCACCAACAACGCCTTAAGCCAAGGTCTGAGTCTCAAAGCGGTCTCCCTTAGTGCTATTGTTGCTAGTAGTCATGATGTTAGTGTAGTATAAGTATGTTAGCTTAGGTTAAGTATTTTACTTCCTCGCATTGGCAGGAGACACTTCCGGCCACGTCAATAACTTCCCAATTACGTAGAAATGGTACCCAAGGACCATCTTAAGCAGTCGAACGAATTTCATAGATTTGCAGATAGCGTTTTCTCGGAATTATTTGCTTTAATATTTAATTTTCGCAAACTCCACGGTTTCTAGTTAATAGTTTCGTGCTTTTAGCGTGTACTGCGTTAATGTTTTCCAAAGTTAATAGTCTATTAAAGTTATCGTTAGTAGAAGACGTATAACTTTTACGATGTTCGCATACAATTCTGTGTAGACGATCCGGTAATGTTAGAATATTTCACGTTAGGTGTAAAATATATTACGGAAATGTATAACATAAGTAGGATTCTAAATATGTTTGTTGGTTAAAGGTTTTATTAAAATGGGTCATGTATCTTCAAGCTTTTTCATTTGAATACATCATATTTTCGGAACTAATGTCAGCTTCCAGTCAACCCTGATGCGGCTGAATACCAGTATTTTACACGGAGCCACTGCCATCTGACCTCTGCAACCTAGTTATTTACTGGGCAATGCCGATATCCTCAGGTTAGACCGGTTGTCAGACTCTCGGGCTTCTACCCGTAACGGCTGTCATAGGTGTTCTTATGACACTCGGGACGAACAGTTTAACGTCCTCTTCGTTTCACGGAGGGGTCTCGAATCTCGATGTGTTAAGGGTCTCAATGTGTTAACACTCTCACTGCCATGGGGTCCGCTAGCGGGCCCTAAGTTTTCGAGTGCAAAAGGCCGGTCTTATTTTAAAGAAACATTAACAGCAGGCCGTGGGTTCCGCCAGCGGCTAGTGAAGAACGCTTTGAGCACGCCGCCCGTGGGATCCGCTGTGACCCCCTCAATTCAAACAGATTTTTTATTACTAGCCTGCTAATAAGGAAAAAATATGTCTAGTATTGGTGTGCGCATACAGTGAGCTACATGTTGAAAAAAAAATCAAGTCAATTTCATTTTGTATGATGGCCTACTGCAACGGAATCGTTGGGACTCGCCGGCAGAATCCATGGCTTGCTGAACTGGAACCATGCTATATATTGCTGGCATTGAGGGTGTTAAAGGTCACCCATCCACGGACTGACCGCGGCAAGCGCAGCTTACCCTTGCAAATCATATGATCCGCATGGTTTTTAATAAGCCACGAGCCATCTCCCATCGAGCATTGATATCGACACATTGAAGAGTATTTTATTAGAGCAAGAATATACTGAGAAGTACAATGATGTAAACCGACTCAACTGCAAAGAAGTACAATGTGTTTGAAGTCTACTTCACTTAAGACAAAATCTCTCAACTTCCTTGTTTACATCCTTTCCCAAAATACCATCGACCTGATTCTACCAGTTGTTAGAAAACGCACAAACCAAGTGATTAGACTTGCATTCCAGCGGTGTTGCGCGAGAGTCGATGATTCACGAATATCCGGCGATACGAACGCGGAACCGAACAGACAAATGGATAGCTAACACGTCATACTTTCATAAGGAAATGTACACAAAATTGTTGAAGCCGCGTAACGCACGTACGAACAAAGTGGCGTTGCATGGTACGCAACAACCTTGTTTGCATGTGCGCATAACTAACGAACATCAAAAGCTGGTGCCGATTCGTTAAATCCTTACTAATATACTATATAAATAGCATTCAATACATACTATGCAATCACGCATATCAGAAAAATTATAAGTTAACGTAACCGCTTATTAAAATGTTACAAATAGTACTTCTAAGTAATCCTAACTTTAATATTATAAATGCGAAAGTAAGTTTGTTTGTTTGTTACCTTTTCACGCCTAGACCACTAAACCGATCATACTGAAATTTTGCATATACGTTGTCAGGTGTACAGAAACGGACATAGGGTACATCTCGGGGTTTCATTCCGAAAAAAAGTACCGTTCCCGAGGAAAACAACAATAACGTTCATAGATGGCGCCACTTGTCTTTCGAATCATGTTTGAATTATATTATTGTACCTAATACAACCCGAATTGATTGTAAAATTTTAAATTATCGCGAGCGAAGCCGGCGTGGGCAAAAGCTAATATTTTATAATTTTTCTTTCTTTCTTTTTCTTTCATTGTGTAGCGACCTAGCGACTCATACTAATGATGAATATCTCGTCACTATCATTCCCAGTCGGGCTGCATCGTGATAAGTCAATCAACTGATAACAACTGATACCTTGAATAAGCAAATATTTTGTCAACTTTATCTCAAGCGCATATTCGAAAATATTTGATGTTTCCACAGTTTTTCCTTCAAGGTAATACCTATAGTAACTTGATGTTTCATGTATACCGCAAAATTTTATGAAACGGCAGTAAGATGCATTTGGATAAAAAAACTTGAATGGCGGCCTCTAGGTACACAACTTGATCATGCTGAATATTATACGAGCATAAGAACCATTAAGGCTCATTTACACGAGGATATTTTCTCGAAGCGAGACTCGTTCTTACTTTGTCTTTCTCGGCGGTGAAAACAGAGACAACATGAAACTCGCTTCGAGAAACTATCCTCGTGTAAATCAGCCTTTACGCACTATCGACTGATCGCCGGAGACTTGGTCTTTCGGCGACCAAAACATAAGCATAGTCACCCGGGCGACCGGCGACCAAGTGCGTAAACACCTATTTAAACTATAGAAAATAACAGTCGCCGTCGACCAAGTCTCCGGCGACCAGTCGACAGTGCGTAATGGCTCTTAATTGTTCTGTATAAATGCCAAAGTCAATAATCAGAATGACTGGTTAGTCGCTTTACATCCGAAAACCATGAACACTCCTCAACATTCTGTATCTACATATTTCACTATGGGACAAACTCTGAATTTGTGAAAAACAATCAGCTGTTCCATACAAAATAATCAATGTTTCTAACGCGACGTCCTACGTAGGCGGTTCAAAGCGTACGGGATTGCGAAGCGATCCGATGCGATGACACGCGAATTCAATACGATGCGGTGCGAAGCGGCGGCTTTGTCCTACGAGCTCGCGAACCGCCCGCCGCGCGTGCCTTCAGTGGCACTGTTCTACACCGCATCCAGTTCGCGCGAAAATATCAAGCCAACTGATCGCGTTCGCTTCGCTTCGCGTCGCGCCGCACCGCACTCTACATGCATTTTGTCACGTCCCGTTAATAGATATCGACTGTTTGTTGTTTTCGCGTCGCTTCTAGATCGCTTACGAGGATGCCGCGTTAACAAAATGTATGGAGTACCTGTTTTTTTGTCACGAATTTAGTGTTGCCCCATAGTAAAAGTTGTACAGAATAAGCAGAGTTCATGGTTTTCAAATGTAAACTAATTAACCAGTCATATACAAGCTTAGTTTTAGTATATACTAAACCTGAAACTAGTTTGTTCAGAATCACTAGGAGAATCGATTGACATATTTTTTACACCACATTATTTTTTTCATAAATTTCTATTTTGTTTCAGTAGGTTTCTACCCATAACAGTTGACGGGAATTGAGACCTTGAGCTTGAGATGGTCAGCTCGGTCAGTTTCCGTTTATTAGACAACCGCTGCATAGCACATTTCAGGCATTTCACACTCTACTAGGGAACTTAACGCGACATAAACTATGGTGTAACTTGGAGATTTATTAAAAAAAAACATATTCAGGCAGTTCTGATGAAAATCTTGTTATGGTGTCTCGGTTTTTGTAAATACTAAAAATAACGTTGTATATATGCAATGTATGCAAATGTATATGCAAACAGCTAAACTACGTCATATTGTGAACGGCATTGGCTTACGCTTACATTATTGTTACACCAATATGATTCCACAGTGGAAATATCAGCGATTTACAGAACGAATCCCACGTGTATTGATCTAACAAACACGTGTTCAGAGGTATTCATGTGAATTTATTGATAAATTTGATCTACATAGATCGGTAATATGTTTGTTCTAGATAGAAGAGTGGATTTAACATATTAGAAAAGATTATTGAATAGAATAATATTTATATGAAACGCGGTAATATTTAGGTGTAAGGTAAAAATATTAAATCGACATGTTTCGCCACGAACATGGTATACTTGAATGTATAAAACGTGATGTTTTTATTTTTATAAAAGCGATTATTATTTCATTGTAATGTGTTATTTGCCCCTAAGCGCCTGCAGTACGCGTGAGATAATTTTGCCTCTCTGAAAACAGGCTTTGAGTGTTCTGGTCCTCACTTCAGAGGGGCAAAGTTATTTTGTACTCGTAAAATAACTTAGCCGCACTGAAAACAGGGTTTGGACGTTCTGTTTCTCACTTCAGAGGGGCAAAGTTATTTGATACTCGTAAAATTACTTTGCCGCTCTGAAAACAGGGTTTGAGCGTTCTTCCTCACTTCAGAGGGGCTAAATTATTTGGTACTCGTCAAATAACTTTACCGATCTGAAAACAGGCTTTGAGCGTTCTATTCCTGACTTCAGAGAGGCAAAGTTTTTTTACGCGTACTGTAAATGTAGAATAACCTATAAATAAACTAAGTAAAAAAACTTCACGCCGTAAATACTGCAGAATTGTATCTACGAGTCCTCGTTTGCCTGAGACCTCGCAGAATCAATAGTTATTTTTTTAAACCCAACTTGCGGTTTCTTATCGTACACTAGATGAGAATTCATTCAATTCATTCCTAAACCAGAACCTTGATCTTAAGTAAAAAAAATCTATAGACTTCCACACTAAACAACAGGTTCATGAAACAGTTCTTTACTGATAATTCAGGACCTGCCCCTCAATTCAGAAGCATTTCGATAAGCGGTTATAGAACGATTCGATAAGCTATCTCTTTTTCTCTCTTTACGAGAATCGTAGAGATTATAGATTGAAAGTTGACCGAAGCCAAAAGGGTATTCTGGTTACATTATGAACTGAGTCATTTTGACAAGTTGGAATTCTCATTTTTTTCTAAGATTTTAGTCCATGACTGTTGATATCGGTATGCTATCGATAATAGATTTCAAGTTGACTGAATTTACATTATTTCGAGATTAGACTGAGATGATACTGAAACCGGACCGAACTGTAAGTGTACCAGAATACCATTTTTATTCAATTCATAATTTAATCTCAGTTCGATCAACCTTCATTTTTACTTCAAATTAATTACGAGAATTGGGCTTCAGCTTTTCGAAAAGGTTCTGAATCGGGGAGGACTGTTAATTCAAATTCCTCACACACTGCTATTATACTACCACATCTAGCTTCTATTCCACTGACCTGATCAGGACTTAGCGAGCTGTCTCCACTGGCGTTCCTCTCCTGGTTCTGCGCCGTTCTCTCCTGCTTGCACGCCGTGTGGTACTCCAGCCGTGTGCGTTCCACCTTCTGCAGCAGCTTCGCCCAAGGTTTCTGCGCCTTTTTGAACGCCTCGTCCATTTCTTTACGTTCTTTTAGTTGGATCATTGACTGTGGACAAGAGAAAATGAATGTTAGGTTTTAAAAATTGACTTTCCTTTTGGAAGTTTTGATGCAACTCGCACCTTGTCAGCTCAGTTGATTAACACTTTCCCTGTCACGTGAATCACATATATACATCGGCATTATAAAAGTATAGATCGGGTCTAATATCGGGTGCAAAATACCTTTTATCCCGACGTTTCGGCCGAATTTCACTGGCCGTGGTCACGGTTAGACTCAACGTGACCACGGCCGGTGCAATTCGGCCGAATGATAAATGACATTTATTTCTGTAAATAAATCTGTTACAGATACTTTTACAAGTCAGTTTTAAATGTTTTTTAAGACTAGATGGAGCCGGCATTTCCTATCTGACTAGCTCTGAGAAGAAAAGCCGAAACAAACTCAAACGTCGGGATAAAAGGTATTTTGTGCCTCTTAAAGTTTTTACCCGATCTATACATTTATAATGTGTACGTATCGCGAAAGTTTAAAAACATTTAACATCCCGATTGTTAAACTATTGTGTCTGCTATCTGGAAGTGAACCTGTTAAGGTATTAACCCTTCTCATTCTGAGAAGAGGCCCTTGCCCAGCAGTGGGACAGTCATAGGCTAATTATGCTTCGATTAGTGTTAGTCAAAGCTGGTACTTTGATGACAGCTGTGTCAACTTCAAACCCAATCTGTATAGTAATTAATTTATTGGAAAACGAGACTGACCCAGTTCTTGGCATAGAGCTGTTGGGCCTTTCAACTACAGACGTATCAGTTCACAAATCCATTACCAGATCGGCTTGTACGCTTTTTGAGAATTTTCCTAAACAAACAAATTGTATCGGGGTGTTTAGGGATATGAGATTTCGGATATGGATTTATGTATTAGGGATCTTTTGTCAGTTTCGGATTTGGTTATGGACATGAAATGATTTTCAGATATCTTATAGTTTCGGAATGGATATTGGACTTTTTTAAAGGAATAGTATACGGAAAAAGTTTATATGGAAGCAAAGTAAAGTAAAATATTTACAAAGTGAGCAATATTAACTTTATTTTTATTAAGATACACAGTATCTGGATGGATTGTGTGAAGAATGATATGAAAGAGAAGGAAGTCAGTGATATCATGACGGTTGACAGGACGGAATGTAAGAAGAAAACGTGTTGCGCCGACCCCAAGTAACATGGGATAAGGGCAGGAAGATGATGAGTATCTTTTAGAGGGCTACCTGTCAAAGTAATTATTTAAACTCCGCCGTTACACATTTTTTTTTATTTAGGATATCAAATAGTTTCGCTTAGAATTATGAACCTTCATAAAATCCCCGAATTGTATAACGTAATTGATTCTCGGGGCAGGTTTGTGCATAATTAATAAACATGTTGTTTATATTATCTATCACAACCTGTGTCAAGAAAGTAAAAAAACCTTTTAACAAATAACACGAAGTAAAAGCGGGTCGGTGGGAGCTAATATTGCAATACCATTAATGCTCTGCAAACAGCAAGACACAGATTACCAAACCCATGATACTCAATTGGCATACCAAATAGAACAAGACTTAAAACATGCACCAAACTGCATGCTTGCACAAGTCAGGAAGCAGACGACACTTGTCATGCTGCCGGTGACAGGTACGTGGAGCGAGTCAATAACTTTCTACAGTTTCTACTGAAGCTCGCTGCGTTGACGAGACGTGTGTGCAAGCACGTTTGGGCGTCATACTTTACATAATTAAATAACATAGCCTCGGTTTATTTGTCAGTTAATACAATATAGCTTGATAATGCGACAGTAGTCATCAAAACCAAGATCAAAATTTCACATAAACCATTATAGGTGCTTATGGAAAGTCGAATTTAGGTGCTCTGTTCCAATTTGTTATTTCCTATGAAGAAAAGCATCATCAAGGTCATCACCATGGTCTACCTGTGTGTCAAATTTCATTCAAATCTGTTCAGCCGTCAAGGCGTGATTGATTAACAAACATTGAAATTCACAAACATCCAAACTTTCACATTTATAACTTTAGTAGGAAGTAGAAGGCGAGGGTTCTTCCTTAAACGAAGCCATATGAAGCCCGGCTACGAAGTTTCTTTGTTGGTGGCGTTACTTTGATAAGGATATCAATTGATAGGCGGCACTATCGATGTGTGTCATTGAGCCATTAACATTTAATTAGAACATCCTTAATTTAGATAGATAACCTACACTAAAAAAAACTAGTTTTTTATCGGTCAATCGGTGGCAGTAGATCTGAATTAAATCAGAAAATCGCCATTTTATGGAACAAAATAATAAATAAGTACATAGTCTCATCGCTCAAAGCAATTTCTGCCAGACAACCATTGGATGGAAAGAATTGTTAAAAAAATATAAAGGGCAGTTTTCCGCATACAAATGAACAATGTGTCCGGTTATGGACTAGCGATATTCTAGGTACATAAATAACAACTATTCTAGTACTCAAATACACTACACACTAGGGCCCAATTCACTTCCATTTTTTTGTTGAGATGTTCTGTGTGTGTGTACAAAAAAAGTCATATCTCTCAAAGTTTTGGTACTACTGAGATAAAAGTAGGCTTATTCGGAGGGCAATAATATTGTCTATCGTTTACATTACGATACAATGGGTCCACATAAAGACATACAGTTGTAAACAATATCTCAACAAAAAAGCAGAATGGCTGCCAAATAGCGGGGAAGTGGATTGAACCCTAGTGTGTAGTGTATTTGTGTACAAGAATAGTTGCTATATACATAAGTACATAGAATATCGCAAGTCCATAACCGGACACATTGTATAACCTAACATAATCGGCAATCAACTAAATAAGTAACAGTAGCTCCGGAATAAATCGGAAAATCACCATTTTATGAAAGCTGGGAACCATATTCTTTTCACGAAAATACACTGATACGAAAATCTGTGTCCCATTAAAGTTCACAAAGCATTTCAGCAACAGTTTGCACAGGAAAATAACCACCTGATGCACTCTCCATTTTATTTTTACAACAGTCTGAAACCGTGTTAGCAACGCTATAAAAACGGCTAAAAACATGTTTGCATGAAAAAGTAAAAAGGGTGTAAAATAACCGTTTACCGAAATGAGAATTTTGGAGGGTAGGTAAAGTTTTAAACGGTTCCCGAGACGGGTGGAGTGCTTTTGAACATCATTGGGTACCTACACTACCAACATAGTAAATAGTAGATGAGCTTCTGAAATGTTTTTCGCTTAGTGCTTTTTTTTGGTAAGTTTTTCTATTGCCGCGTACACACCTACACCCTTTTCACCGTAAGTTGATTCCTGGCGTTTCTCTAAAAATGGTTACCATATAAAGAATCCTAACTAATATTATAAATGCGAAAGTAAGTTTGTTTATTTCACGCCTAAACCACTGAACCGATCATCCTGAACTTTTGCATATACGTTGTCAGGTGTACAGAAACGGACATAGGATACCTTTCATCCCGAAAAAAAGTCCTGTTCCCGAGGAAAACAACAATAACGTTCATAGATGGCGCCACGTGTCTTTCGAATCATGCATGTTTATGAGTTGATTGTCAAATTCTAAATTAACGCGAGCGAAGCCGCGGGGAAATCAAATATTTTTGAAAAAATAATAATGGATAATATAGTTATTTAACGGTTTTTGATGATGTCGTTTACGTTTTTTCGATAGCAGTCTCCTTGCGGCTACAATTTACGAAATGACTGCTATGTCAACTCATCTTTCGTTGAAAAAAGTATAATACCGTTTTGACGACACGTTTGGTGCAGTGGCTAAGCGATTGGCTTCTGCGCTACGGGTCGTGGGTTCGATTCCCACACGGAACAAAAATTTGTATGGCCTACAGATAGTTGTTTCGGGTTTGTGTATGTGAGATTTGTGTCTGTAAACGCACCCACGATACAAGAGAAATCTTAGCGTGGGGCAACGTTTTTTCTTAAAAAAGAATTAAAAAAAAGAAAAGGAGGTCTATGAGGCCCGTTCCCAGAAGTGAGAAATTAATCGTCCGATTATGTATTTATTCATAAAACCGAATAAAAATTACCCATTGTATAACTACACAGGATCAGACCTCACGACCTAATAAACGAATAATTTCAAGAATCTACACAAAGATCTATTAAAGCAACAATCATCTTAATTATAAGTCAAAGCACAACGATTATAACGATGATCGCATGATGCTGCCTGATGACTGATGACAGTAATGATTGCTGCGTCACGCTCGCCTCAGGTCTATTCACAATTATGGACGAATGAACTACTGTCATTGTGTAGCTGCATACCATTAAGATGTATTGGTGTAAGGACGGAAAATTACTTGTAGGCACGAATACAGGCTGTCCCTGGAAGTATGGGTCAAATCGAATAGGGGCGTGGGCAAGGTCATTTCAAAACTTGTAGCAGTAAAAACTTGAGTTAAATTTTTGCCAGACCAAAAAAGTCTTTGCAGTAAATGTTTTTTCTTATTGAAGACATGTTTTCTAGCTGCGTAAAAGTATTACCAAAAGAAAGGCCTACTGGGGCCTAATTCTCCTAAAATAAATCTTGATAAATCACAACCGAACCAAGGCCAAACCGTTCATTCAGACAGTTCTCAATTTCAAAAGCTATCAAATTGTTTGAGACAAAAACAAAATCAATCATTTTGAAAGTTTTCGAAAACAAAAACTGACTGACGGTTGTGGTTCGATTGCGTTTGGCAACAATTTATTTTAGAAGAATTAGGCCCCTGTTCGCCAAAGACCTGAAAAAAATGATAGCGCTGATAGTTTTTTTGTTTTTTTTCTATGCGAAGTGATTGAAAATAAACAATAATTGGTCATAACTTTTGAACCGTAAAAAATTGCACCGACATTGTCATGGTTAAAAAGTTTGGAAATGACATTGCCCACGCCCCTATTCGATTTGATCCATACTTCCAGGGACACCTTGTATAAGTAGATATCCGAGAATAGACTAGAATAATAACATCGTAAAGATATTGGCGTGCTTGTGGTGCTGGACGTAAAGAATAGCACTACCCCACCTCTTTCTGTGGGTGTCGTAAAAGGCAACTAAGGGATTCACTAGAGGATGGGCAGCAGCGTTCTCTGAGTACTTTAACAACCATACTTATGGCAAACTCCCCCAACATTGTTTGGGTGAGGCTTATGTCCAGCAGTGGACGTCATTCGGCTGAATGATGAAAGATATTGATAGACTCTTTCTGATTTTCAGGGGCTACTAGATGTATTTCGCTCGATTGATTCATGAATGAGTGATTAAAAAAATCGCTTGGTAGTAAAGAACTTTGTGTTTATTTTTAACTAGTGACCCACCCCGGCTTCGCACGTGTACGTTTTATAGCTTAAAACCTTCCTCTTGAAACACTTTATCTATTAAAAAAAACCGCATCAAAATCCGTTGCGTAGTTTTAAAGATCTAAGCATAAATAGGGACAGACAGCGGGAAGCGACTTTGTTTTATATTATGTAGTGATATTGTATGGCATCACATACATAACACTATTTAGTGCCCCTACCATGTTTTCTCTGCATCACCGACTGGTGGAAAATGCCGAAGACATATTAAGTTCGCCTTTGTACAAATTTTGTGCGAAAGTATAAATAAATAAAAGTGGAAAGCATATTTAGCTCAGCTTGAGAGGACTGTTACTGTTAGCATGTGAAATCCCAGTGCTGAGCAAAGCCCAAAAAGCATATTTCTTTCTCGATCATTCAAACAACAGAATTCCGCCGCGGTCTTAATGTGATATTATCATCATTATAAATAAACCTTACACACTCACTTTATTATTAGTTTAAACGAAACTCTTCTGAGTGCATATCTTAAAATGCTCCAGAAATACATTCAACTCATCAAACATACATTTACTGCACTTTTCCAATTCTTTGCACACGTACTTCTCATCTTTTATCGTTGCGACTTAGTATCAGAAAACCTTTGTTCTTTTACAATAGCCACACAAACACTTTAGGGCGCATTTGCATTGGTCGAGTACTTACTTGCACTAGTACGTTTGTAAACCAGTATTACAATTGGGCTAGTGATAACATCACTTCGTAGTTACCGACAAAACTAAAAGGCGGCTAAAATGTGTAGCGTCCTATAACTGCTTATGCCCCAATCACACTACAAATGCGGTAGAGCGACAGGGGCTGAGCAAGAGAGCCAAGGTGGTTCGGAGCTCCACGCTGTCTAGAAAGCTATTAAGAAAATTTTCTCTGCTTGCCTACACACATGACAATCAAGGCGATAATCTAGGGTCCTCATCACCCTAGACTGGCCCTGCAGCAGACGTGTGAGTAAATGGCATAAGTAATAGCAAGATACTGCGATCACCAAATAGTAAAATAACTTAATTAGAGCATTTAAATAGATTATCTTCCTTCTTTTGTATGAACTCAATTAATTTATTTACTTGACAGACAGAGCTGTGTTGCTGGGAAGTTTGTTCTGATAAAGATAAAGATAAAGATAAAGAATCATTTATTTGGACACAGCACAAAGAGACACAACATGTGAAAAATGTGATATAAATAAAATAAAAAAAAGTCTAGGGTATGTGTCTCACGGCTGAACCAAAAAGGTGTCCAGATCAGCTTAATGTCAAGCACTTTATGTACGTATGTTTATGTTCTGCTGTTTCTTCTTCCCAACATAAACACTAGAAAGCGTCTGTCTTTTATATCATTGACGTTTAAAAAGACCTTCGTAATTGTAGTCTCTTTTGAACGTCCAAGATCAGAAGGGGACCTTTTAGTACTCTCCCCGTATTGGGCTAGTGACTCGCACAATGTAAACGCAGCCTCTCTACACAAATGTGTCTAGATAATAAGGTCCCTATGAATGGTATACAATATACATTGCACACGAATCATCAGCATTGTGTAGCAGCCTTGTGACTTGCGACCAATGATGGTGGTCATTATTGGATGGTGGGCGTGTGTTTATGTTTGTCATTATTGTCATGTTTGTAAGGTAAATTGTACTATTTGTAAAGAGTTTATTTATGGATGTTCTAATTAGTACTTGAGGTTGGTTGTTGACACGGTAAGTAGCGAGTAAGCGACTTGATTTTAAACGAGTGTGATAACTTTTATTATACTAATATCTACTAACATCACGCTTGTATTCCCCGAAGCGTTGGGCAGAAGTGTAGGGTACACCCTCATTTCGCAATTACGTTTAAGTCCCATGTAATAGAGGGCGAGCCTATTGCCATCAACCAGGCACATATCCAGACTCCGGGCTGCTACTGAGAAATTACCTGGTAACACTTTGCCCGACCTGGTGATCGAACCCAAGACCTCACGCTCAGCTGTCGCGTTTGCGACCACAAGACCAACCAGGCAGTCTACTAATACACTTGGGAACAAAGATATCGAGCCACTCCTTTTTTCACGTGTCCTGGTTATTAATTTTGGTTTCATGAGTTATATAATTCGAAATACAAAAAACTACCCTCATTGTAAAGGGTGTCATATAACCTTTTAGGCAATATACGTTTAGAATTGACCTGTTCCATAATACTAAAAATTATAATTATACCCACGTGAAAAATAGAAGTGGCTCGATTTATTTGCTCCCAAGTATATTTAGCCACGTCTAATTAGTAAAATACTTAACCTAAGCTAACTACTTGTACTACACTAACATCATGACTACCTGCAACAACAGCACTAAGGGCGACCCCTAGTGGGACTCGGACCTTGGCTTAGGGCGTTGCTGGCGGGGGCTTAGGGGGGAGTAGACAGCTTGATGAGGGCTGAATTATCGGTGTGACTGCGGAGTCTGAAGAGACGACCGGCTCTACGATGGGAGAGCTCGGTGGATCGTGGCCGGAAAAAAGCGGAGTCTTACATATTTTTTATTTATACTTTCGCACATAATTTGTACAGAGGCGGACTTAATGCCATAGGCATTTTCTACCAGTCGACCTTAGGGTGATGCAGCGAAAACATGGTAGGTGCACTAAAAGAGCTATGTGATGTGATACGCTCTTAAAATTAAACACAAAGATAACTGAAAGATTTTTATCAATAATAATACCTCCATACATATAAGACATTTATTACGTACATGTTAAATAAAATTATAAATAATATTTTTTCAGTTATATAAAACGCTGCAAGGACGTCGGTCTTTTAATTTGCCTGATAACATGTTTTAAATAAATGCAAACTAAACGTGTACCCGCATCATAGATAATCGTAGCGCAGCTGAATGAATATGCATACTAATAAAATTTTGCATAAATAGAAGCAAAGTTTTATCTCGTACTTATGCGAAGTCGGCTTCGTCTGAGGTCCTCAAAGGCAAAAATATCATCCTATTGGTGGATTTAAAACCGCCTATTATAGTTAACAGACCCAAGAATAAATACGTGAGTATTAATGGATAATATCGGCTATCCGTTCTATGCATATGCTCATATTATATCACCATTCTATCCATAGTCGGATGCCTATTATTCGTCAGTAGGAAGTAATTATTGCTTCTGACTATACAATTCCATTAGACAACGATGCCAAAGACAGACAAAGGCTTTAAACTTATAACACCCTGCTATAATAATAAAAATCTTCTTGCGTAGAGTTAATAAAAAAAAATTAAAAAAGTAAAAACCGACTTCAAAAAAACTAAACGGAGTAAAATAGTTATCATTTAATAAAACTACCAGTTTCAGAAGTCGGTGCATTCAATTTGTTTCAGCGTAGAACACCGACTTCTGAAATTGGTAGTTTTATTAAATGATAATTATTTTACTCCGTTTAATTTTTTTTGAAGTCATTTTTACTTTTTTAAAGTTTCAAATTACAATTAAAATAGTGTACAAATTCTCGGACCAGCACTACAACTAGAACGTCGTCTACATACGATTTGTGTATTTTTTTTTGTCTTTGTTGATTTTTCCAAAAAGTGCTGCACCAATTTCAATAAAATTTATATGGGACCACCTCTAAAGTATGGGCTACCAAACAAAAAAAGAATCATCAAAATCCATTCATAATTGGGGGAGATATCGTGTAACAAACATACAAAAAAAAAAAAACATTCATACGAATTGAGAACCTCCTCCTTTTTGAAGTCGGTTAAAAATGGAACGGCTTAAGGTCATGGCACACTATACCGGCACCGCAACGGCACCGCTCCAACCCAGCAATTAACTTGTCATTAAAATTAGAGCATTAAATTGTGTATCGTATAATATATTTCATAATGTCAATATGAAAAAGCCAACAGCGGGCAGTTAGCGCGCTTGCCGCTACCATACAACTCGACTCGCAGACTGCGCTCTGCAAGTCCTAGGCGTGTTCAAACACAAATGCCATATAACAATTGTGTTCGCAGTGACAGCAAGCTTGCACCTCGCGGCCGGCGCGCGGACTGTGAGCTTGCACCTCGCGGACGACGCGCGGACTGTGAGCTTGCACCTCGCGGACGACGCGTAGTTAGCGCGCTGGCCGCTAGCCGTAGCCTAACTTCGAGGCAACGCCGGCGCCGTGCTGCAGCTGTGCAGTTGCTGTGCCGGTATAATGTGCCGTGACCTTTATTCAATATGGTAACATTACAGAAATTATTTAGAGTGCTATTTGCGTTCGTGTCCTATTATCAAGTCAGGTCATTTATTATGCAAAACATTCGATTACAACTTCCGAATCGACTAATCGATCAATCGCTACACAACTCTATCAGTAATTACCGCTGGGTACTATTATAAAATACTTAGCAATAAAGTTACAGCATATGAACGGTATTCGCAAAATTCTTTTATTCCTGATACGATTACGATAGGATAAAGCCGTTAATTGCTCATAATTATGATAAAATGGCATGCCTTATATAATCATAAGGAAAATTGGGTTAATAAAATAATCCGGCTGTTAAAATAGCGGGCGAAGTGAGGGCAAAAGGCGACACTAAGATAACACGAAAAAAATTAAGTACAAAATACTTGTATTAAAGAGTTGTTTATTTGACAGCCAAGCTGAAGCCTATTATTTTACGGATTATTCCAATCCTACAGCCTCCATCATCCTCTTTACAGAATCGCCCTTTATATCCTTCTTACATAATAGGCATGTTGACAGCATCAATAAATTGCAAATTTAATTAGTCCGCCAGTTAGAGTTTTGAAAAATAATGGACACGTATTTTTTCTTTTGTTAAATCTATGAATATTTGGAAAGATAAAACGCATCAAAACTCGAGAGTCGGCTTGTGACGTCAGAAGCAAGTAAAAATTGTACTTGCTTGTGACGTTTTGCCAATTATAAAAGTGTCGTATCTTTGTCAATTTTGGTTTACGTAACAAAAGAAAAAATACGGTTCTAATATTTTTTGATAATCTAACTGACGGACTAATTAGATTTTTTCAGTCAATTACCGTCGCCCTTCTGCGCCAATCGCACGCTTGAAGCCGGAGTCGATGGAGTCGTGGTTACGTTGTGGCTAGTGTTTGCAGACAGACAGTCTGCAAACACTAGCCACAACGTAACCACATCGCAACTACTAGCATCAACGCAACCACATCGACTTTTGTAGTCACCACAACGCAACTGCAAGAAGCTATAGCGACACTATTCACACGTAACCACTGCTTGACCACTTTTTGTCACTGCGATGTGGTGTGGTTGGGGTACGTGTGAATTCTCCCTAAGACTCAATTTACACCGCCGCGGAATGCAATGGAAGCGACGAAATTGTACACAGCATAATAAACTTTATGTCAATTGATCTATAATGTACAATCGCGGACTTGAAATGTTTACCACCCTAAAGTCTATAATTGTCTACATAACGGGCTATTTTTGGTGAGGCAGACTTGGTGTGAGATTTAGACAGTCATAAGGGGACGTTAGGACTAATTGATTAATCATTGATGAAGGTATGACAGCAGCAGAGCCGATATTATACTAACATATTCACTGGCGTAAAATTCGATATTCAATATCAATGCAGTCGGACACACCTTGTAGGTATTTTCTCTGTCACGTAGTACAAAATGACCTAATTTCTTACATAAAATACATATTCTACCGATGGAAAATAATACCGTTCCAATATATCTAGATTTGAATACAGCAGAACTGTCTATCGATTCTTATCAGCGTCGTATCGGCGCATTGCGTTATCAATCAAGTGTTATCAGCGATAATGTCATTCCAACTTATGTATTACAGTACGAACCTATTTATTTTATAGTATCGTAACTGTGGGAGAGTGCATTTATATAATAGAGTTGTTCAAGTAAATACTTGAACAACTCTATTATATAAATTTAATGTTCAACAGAACAGTCCCTACTACCCCTACTAATATTCGGGATAAAAGTAGCCTATATCCTTCTTCGGATTCCAGACTATATCTGTAGGTACCAAGTTTCATCAAAATCGGTTCAGCGGTTTAGGCGTGAAAGCGTAACAGACAGACACAGACAGAGCATCACTACACAGTATCTGAGCATAGTATAATACAAAGTCGCTTCCCGCTGTCTGTCCCTATGTATGCTTAAATCTTTAAAACTACGCAACGAATTTTGATGCGGTTTTTTTTAATAGATAGAGTGATTCAAGAGGAAGGTTTTAAGCTATAAAACGTACACGTGCTAAGCCGGGTTGAGTCGCTAGTCGCTAGTGATATAATAATTAGGATTCAAAGTATCTAGCACAGCGTCGTATCTTTTCTTAGTATTTTTCTCATCTTAGCATAGTAACGCCCATCCAAACTTCCTGATAACAAGATAATTGAGTGCGTCATACTTATTTGAACCGCGATTAGCGTTGTTTGAGCGTTCGCGTTTCCGCATATTTGCGCAGTTATCGCGTATTACGCGCAAATGTTCGGTGTTTGCTCACGGCTTTAATGAAGTTCATGCTCTAAGTAATGAGCACACCTTGATGATTATCGTATTCATAAAGAGGCCACTTAATTCCGCCTAATTCGACGGGCCCTACGTATGCTAGTGCAAGTGCAAAAACATTACAAGAGAGCGGTTTTAAGGTTCTAAAGCTTTTAACTATGACAGAAACCAATAGATCCATTTCAACATTTCAAATATTTCTTTTGGACCATACTATACCATTTCAAAATTTAAAATATTTCTATTAGACTTTACTATACCTACCATAACATTTGCGTTTTTACACTTGCACTAGTATATGTAGGACCCGTCGAATTGGTCTATTTCTTCTAGGTGGGTTGACATGCTGAAGAACCTAGCTTTGGTTTGATTCAACTATTGGAATTGGAACGCTTCCTGATAATTTTTGCTCGATATACCGAATAAAGCGCCTACATTTCAATGAGCTATATTCCTTGTGGGGTCGATAAGTTTTCAGCTTCCCGATTTAGAACTTTCTTGATAAACAGTTGTCGACCTATTCAGTTTGTTATCTCATACATGGGGTTGATTCGGGTACCTCTAGAGGTGCTCTACTTCTGGACTTCCGCTTGACGCTACTTTTTGGGACAGTATAATAACAAGTATGAACCTGAATGGATAGATTGATCAGAACCCCGCACAATGATTGTTGATGTTACCATCCCGCATGATGAAAACCTCGTGAAAGCTGCGAAAGATAAACAAATCAAATATTTTGACTTAGCACACGAGGTTGTCAACATGTGGGATGTGGATTCGGCAACGATTGTGCCGATAGTCGTAACGGCCAATGGCCTAATGGCCAAGAGCCTCGACCACCTTATGAGGCTCTCGTTAGGTGGCTGGATCAAGGGCCTGATACAATTACAGAGGAGCTCGTGGCTAAATAATTACAGCCGCATAGACCGATCTTCCGGGTTAGGCCACGCTTGCCGAGGTTGGTCTGTGGATGGGTGACCATTTACCATAGCGAGTTTCCTCCGTGCCTCGGAAAGCACGTAAAGCCGTTGGTCCCGGCTGTCATTTGTAGATCTTTGACAGTCGTTACTGTTGGTCAGAAGCCAGAGAAGAGTATCGTATTACCCAGTTACTGGGTTGTGGAGGTCTGATAGGCAGTCGCTCCATGTAAAATACTGATATTCAGCTGCATCCGGTTCGACTGGAAGCCGACCCCAACATAGTTGGGAAAAGGCTAGGCAGATGATGAACATCATGTTACAAAACAAAGTAGGTATGTAGTTCTTTTTTCCAGTACATTACAAATAACACAGAAAGTTAATATAACCCAGATGTAACCTAATAAAACCCGGCTGGCAAAAGAAGAAAAATAAAAAAAAACAACATCAAAAATCACGACATTCGTAATAATATTCAGTGTAGAGACATGAGTTCGTTTCTTTTTATCTACGTACAGTGTAATGAAAGCGAGTCTGGGTTCAAATTATCTTTTTAAGGAAAAAAGTCTTTCTGCTAGCTTCTATTTTAATTTTAGACCCGAAGTCGACTAATGTGGATGTCATATGTAATTGTTATTTTGTTTTGTATGTCGAGTTACTGTATTTTTTACGCAATGAAGCGTACAGCCGCGGACTCAAAATGTTTATCAGATTTCAAATTCAATTCCTTCTCACACTGTGCGCAATAAGATTTACTATGTCATATCAACTTATTCACATAAGTATTACTTTTTAAAATTGTGAAGCGTTAATTATAGCAAAAAGGCTATTAACCATTTTTTGATGACCACGTATGAACTCCTTTATAAAAACGATTTTTTCCTCAGAACAATAAGGTTTATTTTTTTCATTATATTGCGACATTTGTCAAACAGTTAAAATAATAAAACTTAGTGTAAGCCCTTTAAATTAACCATTTTATAACAATTAAGAAAAAACAATGCCCTGTCAATTCTTTGCGGGCGACCGAGCGACTGAAAAGTAATGTACCTACAAGCAATTATAAACCTTAGTGTGATAAACATTTTAAGTCCGCGACTGTATATAGTTCTCCGAAATTATATAAAAGATTATGGTAGTCCAAAAGTTATTAAAAGATAAGATCGCAATATACCTGTGTAGGTACATTTTAAGGATAAGACCAACGCAAGAAGTCTATGTTTGAAACCTTCTTTCTCCATTTTTAAGAGGGAAAATTCTAAAAAAAAGATGTTATTACTTCATTATTTTGTCTAGTGAAAACGTTGATTTGTTTTTACTTAAACAGAAGCTGTTAAAAAAAAATGCAAGCATCTCATCATTGATATTTAACATTTTTAATTAAATTCTGTCAAGCAAAATTATTTATTGCGATTTCAACGATTCTTTTTTCAAAAGATGCTCCAGTGAATTGGTAAATAATTTTATTGTATTACAATAATAGATAAAAAAATTGCAGCAAAAACTAGGATCGCTCGCAACACTCAGGCCGTTTGGATATGTTATTTTCCATATTTATTTATTTTTTGGTTCAGTTCTGTTCTTAACCTAACATGGAAATACCTTATCCACAACAGCAGTTTCAACTATGAATAAATCTTTGTCAAAGCGAAGGTGAAGCGGGGGCCCGCTCTACAAAGGTCACTGGCGTTATTTTCACTCTTTCCCCCGATACCTGGCCGAGTGCCAACCGCACTAACTTTGAAGAGGCGTCGCAATAAATAATTCACAAAAACACGTAAACGTGAGATTTTGTGGATGTACAATTTATTTTGACGCGCTTTTGATGGTTGGTCATCGTAAAAAGATCGATGCTAGTTTGGTTTGTCAAAATAGTTTTTCTAGCATATTTTCAACAAAACTCAGCAGAAATCATTGCTATGAATGGTGAAGTAATCCAAATGCTGATTATATTAAATAATTATGTTTGTCCTACATCTGTGCCGTGGTGGCCCGAAGTGACATCCGTGGAGGACAAAGGTTCCAGACGAAAACCAGCGTCAAGTGCATAAAGTGCTTGACATTAAGCTGATCTGGACACCTTTTTGGTCCAGCCGTGAGACACATACCCAAGACTTTTTTTTATTTATATTACTTTTTTTACCTGTTGTGTCTCTTTGTGCTGTGTCCAAATAAATGATTCTTTATCTTTAAGTTTACAGACCCGCTTGTAAGCACCGGGTTGCGGATTCAAACCCAGGAATATACCAATTTGCCTTTTTCAATGTCATATTCACTTTCTTAGTTAATCTAAGACGCCACTGACATACGGTGAAGGAAAACATCGTGAGGAAACCTGGACTTAATGGTTCGAAATCGCCTATCCACAGTGAGCAAGCGTGGTGATCAATGCTCGTTCCTTCTCTGTATGAGAAGAGGCCATTGCCCAGCAGTGGGACAGTTACAGACTGATTTATTATTTACTGGCGACGCGCCCCGGCTTCGCACATGTACGTTTTATA
Organism: Amphipyra tragopoginis; assembly: GCA_905220435.1. NCBI lineage: Eukaryota > Metazoa > Arthropoda > Insecta > Lepidoptera > Noctuidae > Amphipyra > Amphipyra tragopoginis. The sequence goes on from HG991998.1 coordinate 9,323,908, forward strand.
GCTTAAAACCTTCCTCTTGAATCACTCTATCTATTAAAAAAAACCGCATCAAAATCCGTTGCGTAGTTTTAAAGATCTAAGCATACATAGGGACAGACAGCGGGAAGCAACTTTGTTTTATACTTACGAAGTGATTTATATTTTGATGTGTGGCCTGAAGATAGCATCTGATTTGAAGTAAATTAATGAGCTATCTTACTATAATTAAGATAAGTACACAGCTCAATTCCAGCATTAAAACAAATATTTTTAAAGTCTACTGCTACCATCTATACAGGGTGTTAACGAATTCGTGTAATTCCTTCAAACCATATGATCTATTAATGGTATAAGTAGAATAACCCCGCCCGGAATTCAGATTGATTAAAAATGTAAAAAAAACTTTTTTTTCCAAAACTTTTTATATGTCATAGAAAATTTCGATGTCATGCATAAATTAATGAAGGCACGGCGACACAATTGACGGGCACGACTAGCGCGATATCGCTCCACGCAGTCAGTTAACTTGGAACGCTAAAATTACTCAGATACAGAATACCATGGTTCATTTTTTGAAAACTTTTTTTTGTCGAGTCTGAAAAAAATCTATGCAGGGTCAATCATTGTCACCAGTAGATTACGCGGTTTGAAGGAATTACATGAATTCGTTAACACCCTGTATGTATAAAATGAGAACCTGACTGACTGATCTATCAACGCACAGCCTAAACCGCGGGTTAGAAACTTGAAATTTTGACAGTAGGTTCCTTTTGTGACGTAAGCATCCACTAAGAAGGGATTTTTCGAAATTCAACCCCTAAGGGGGTGAAATAGGAGATTTAAGTTTGTATGTAAGTCCGTCATTTTTGAAGTAAGAAGCTTGGAATTAAATATTTAGGCTTTTGGTGAGAAATAAACAAACACGTGTTTGAGGGTTTTTGGAAATCATACCCTTAAGGGGTGAAATAGGGGATGGAAGTTTTTTTTAAGTTAAAAGCATGAAACAAATAAAAAGGCTTCTTGTTAGAAATAAATGTACGGGTGTTTGAACGTTTTGGAAGGTTTAAAATTTCACGCAAGCGAAGCTGCGGGCAAAAGCTATTATTCAATAATACAAAAGAATTGGAGTAGAAAAATATGCAAATTCAATCGAATACAATAAATTTTACCTTTCTAGATACGGTCAATGTCCTAGAACAATTTTATACATGCACTCTATGTAGCTCTACCTTGATGCTTGCATCGCCCGTGCACGTCCGTTACACCTAACTCTACATATTCAACAGGCACGGCCATTTTATTCAACTAGTGTAGCGAAACAGCAACGAAAGTGTGGATTTTGTAAACGACTGTGCAATTTCTATTTGATTCATTAACATTTTTATTGCGCGTACTTGTTTTGACTGGGTTTTCTTAGATTAGATGAAATTCAGATACGTTATTATGTAACTCGTGTTTCGTAGTCTCGTGTAGTGCCGGACTTAAAGAATAGCACTACCCCATCTCGTTTCGTTGCTCTTCCCGTGGGAGTTGTAAAAGGCGACTAAGGGATTCTCTAGAGGATGGGCAGCAGCGTTCTCTGAGTAGTTTAACAACCATACTGCGATCGCCAACCCGCCTGCCAAGCGTGGCGATTACGGCAAATCCCCCCCCTTTTGGGGGAGGCCTATGTCCAGCAGTGGACGTCTTTCGGCTGAATGATGATATTATGTAACATTCCAGACTAATGATAAATGCAGTGTCATATTGTGTCAAAAAGGGGAATGCCCATCAGCCACATAAAAAAATGCCTGAAATGAACAACAATGAAATTATACGCTAAATTTTACTACAAATCGTAGGAAACCCGTTACAATTTCAATAATTATCATAAAACTAGGTAGAAGTCAATTTCAAACATTTTTTCTGAAATATAGGTTAAGTCTAGGTTAAGGATTAAGTACGGGTTAAAAAATGGGTATCGTGTGCAGAAGTAAAATCAAAAGCCTTTAAAAATGGCCACAGTCTTCGTTATATCATAAAAAACCAATCACTACGTACCTCAAGTCGCAAGCGTAAAACCAAGAATTATGTAAACAAACAATCGAAAAAGTTAAATGCAGTAATGTCAAACTGTCAGTAAGGCAAAGGTCATGTGATTCATACAGCCTACATACACACGTTTTCTATTTAAAACATAATTTGATTTTAATTAATGTTGACATGCATATATTATTTTAATTAGATATAAGCTACACGTAGGTCGAATTATATTAAATTAATGATAACTGTGCACTAATTCTATAAAATAGTTCGTTATGGATAATTTGACGTTTCCTGTTTGGCTGAATGTCACTTATTCATGTCAAATAAACATTGACCTCCAATAAAAAATAAGAATGAATTAAAAGGATATCAAGTTAAATATTTTAATGATCCCTATATTTTTACCCTACTTAAACAAACTTGAGAATTATTTCGTTATACATATTTTATTTTAAATACAATTAAGGACTATTCGTATTTTCTGTCCATTTCAGGCATTTTATGGGCGTTCCCCTTTAAGTTTTATATCACAACTAGAGGTCATTCGTGGCTTTGCCCTTGTGGATGTCGTTTATTGCGTATTCCGTATTTTTCGGGATAAAAGTAGCCTTATATCCTTCTCCAGGTTCCAGACTATCTCTGTACCAAGTTTCATTAAAATTGGTTTAGTAGTTTAGTCGTGATGGTAACAGACAGAGTTACTTTCGCATTTATAATATTAGTAAGGATTAGTGTCTAAACACACTATGCCGAAGATACGCGACCGATGTACGGCATGATTACGCCTGCAATGCTTTTTAAATTACCCGCGAACCACCAGGCTGTAATTACGTCGCGTTTTACCTATATAAAAACATAGACGCCGAAGTTCGGTCGCATAATTTCGGCATGGTGTGGACACTTACTCGCAGGCAATGAAACCAATGAAAAAGATAATTTTAATTTTATAATTTTAGACGAGATAAGCCATACACTATCTCGTCTCCGCACGCGATAATGCGACGGCAACATTATCTCGCGCTGAGCATGTTAGACCGGCAGGAGAACAATTCTTTGCCAGGGTTGCGGAATTTGTTCGAAAAAGTTACCGCGGCCCTGGAACGCAAAGGGCATTAGGAGGAACACGGATGGGTTTTAGTCAGTAAGAGTCTAACACTCCCTTCCGCTCCGCCCAGAGCGGAAAAGTCAATTGATGATTTCCCATCATTAAAAAAAAGGAGGTCAATTCTACTAAGGGCCGATTTTCTAACGTCTTAGAACGCGGAATAAATTTGACGTTTTGACAACTTTTGGAAATTCTGTCAAAACGTCTAGCTGTTTTCTTAGATAAAATGTATCCGACGTTGGTAAAACCAGGCCTAATTCTTAATATTTCTACTCTCATCTAATTAAGAATGAGGAATTTTGTGCACGGAAATTGTTGTTTGCGATTTGACAACATTTTTTATAGTAGAATTGGCCTGCAATTTCAATCTTAATTAATGCAACCAGACCCTCAAACTCGTGCAACACATCGAGGATGGTTTCGAGACGAAGATGGTCACGGGTGCTGTATTCGTGGACCTTTCAGCTGCTTACGATACAGTAAACCTCGGGCGGCTATTGTGGAAAGTGGAAACCTTGATCCCTGATCAGAAATTTATCAAAGTACTCCGAGAACTTCTCCATAATCGTCGCTTTCAGGTCCATCTTCTCTCGGACAAAAGTCGTTGGAGATCACAAAAGAACGGCCTACCCCAAGGTAGTGTCCTCGCCCCGCTCCTCTTCAATATCTATACCAACGACCAACCGTCCAGCCCGAACACGTCCCGTTTTCTTTATGCGGATGACCTCGCACTCACCACGCAAGCTACCACGTTTGAGGAGGTTGAGGTCAACCTTTCAAATGCTCTTGGCAATTTAGCTAGCTATTACCTCGCTAACTCACTTAAGCCCAATCCGAGCAAAACACAATCGTGCCTATTTCATCTTCGCAATAGAGAGGCGGGTCGTAAACTGAACATTGTTTGGGATGGAGTGTTCATTGAGCATAGTGACTTCCCAAAGTATCTTGGTGTTACCCTGGACAGGTCACTCACATTTCGCAACAATTGTCGTAACATAAAGCGGAAAGTGCACGCACGCAACAATCTCCTGCAACGACTAATTGCTAGCAAGTGGGGTGCTTCGCCTAAAGTTATGCGGACTTCTGGGCTGGCGTTATCCTTTTCTGCAGGCGAATACGCATGTCCTGTATGGAGTCGTTCTGCCCACGCAAAGCTTGTGGATACAGCACTAAATGAAACGTGCCGGATTATCACTGGTTGCCTCAAACCGACCCCGGTACAAATGCTGTATCCACTGGCAGGAATGGCGCCACCAGAAGTTCGTAGAGCAGTAGCTAGCTCTAGCGAAAGAACTAAAATGGAAAGCGATACGCGTCACCCTCTGCACTACAACATCCCCGTTCGGCAAAGACTTAAGAGCCGTAATAGCTTTGCACAGCGTGTCCTCCCACTCAATGGCGAACGTTCACAGGCAAGAGTCCAGCTGTGGCGAGATAAGGCTTCTCTACCCACTCCATTTGTTGCCCCTTCCGAGGATCTCCCACCTGGGCATGAGTTGCCTTGGCTGACCTGGAAGTCTCTAAATAGACTTCGGACTCAGGTTGGTCGAAGCAAGGAAAACCTGCTCAGGTGGAAATTTGCGGGTAACTCAAACCTTGAGTGTAAATGTGGTGCCGTTCCGCAAACTATGGCGCACTTAACATCATGCCCCGCCTGCCCAGTTACCTGTACACCTCAAGAACTAATGGACGCTACGGATAGTGCTAAACTCGTTGCTGAGTTCTGGGCCGACACAGTGTAGATTGTCATCGACACGCTAAGAAGAAGAAGAAGAAGAAGAACATTGATATCTTCTTACTTTCAAATTCAAACATTTTGATAATAAGAAGATTTTGCAGGTTGTTATATTATGAAGAAATAAAAAGAACAGATGCAATCCGCGATGTGTGTCGTTAAAAAATCATCTCAACATCCAAAATTACTTTGCACACAACAAAACAATTGAACACTCAGTAAAGCAACTCCCGCGCAGTCTAGTATTAAACGAGATTTAACGAGTAAATCCGTGTGTAATGTCGCCGCAATTTTCTAATCAGATACAAGGCGTTTCTATTAACAAAACAGTGGGTGTTCTAATTCCAATTGATTTACGAGCGCTCTATTGAACTAATTCGCGGCGAATAACTACAATTGTCTGTTATGTTAGTTAATGTACAAAATGATTTATTTGTGTACTGACCTATGGATTGTTAGAAGTTTTTAACGAGATGCGATTGACCGAGAGTGCTATTTCGCCCGCATGGTAAAAATAAGCAACGAGTTTGCGTTTGCGATGCTGGTAGAAAAAACATGGATTATACGCGGGTAGGTGAGCCATTTAGTGTTTACGCAAAAAAACCAGCGACACGCTCTAACACTGTGCGGGTAATTCCATTATGTTTGAGGGTTTTTTCATCAGTTTTCATCAAACATTTGATTTTCTCGACCTCCTTGACAAAAATCGCAATAGCTCAGCTAATATAAACAAAATATTTATAAAGTATACACATAAACCTTCCCCGACAATCAATCTATCTCATTTTGAAAACCGGAACGAAATCCGTTTAGTATTTACGGAGAAAATCGCGCAGACAGACAGACGCGGCGGAGGCTTTGTTTCATAATATTTATGTAGATATATCATACTGAATATTTAAAGGCATCAGCAACACCAAGTATTTTGTGGAAGACTTTTTATCCTTACTCTTTAGCTATCCCTTAAAAAGAACTGTCGTCAACAAAAACTAAGCAATCTGTCACACTCTTCAAAAATGCGTCTACTGCCTCAGGCTCTACAAACCCCCTTTCCGAAAGAAAGTGGAATTCACACATGAAAAGTAATATCTGTAGAAAGCTTTATGAAATTATGTTAAAATAAAATATATTGCGTTATTCAGCAATGTGTGTGATAATAAACGGAATGAAATTGCAGTTTTTGCAAGAAAAAATAAAAGTTGAAAAAATGCTGACTGCAGTTTGCTTTCGCAAACAGTTTATTCTGTGAAGTAACTAGTGCATTTTAATAAGAGAACAAAGTTTGTAACTATTAAAACAGTAACATTGCATTGCTAAGATAACAAAAAGACATGTGGAGTACAACATTAGATAAAAATGGCCAACCAAGGCGCGAATTTTTTAACCGTTTCTTCTAGAGTTCAGCTAATTTTGACTGTCCGTCAAAGTTCATAAAAGCATTAAGTAAAGTGTGTTGAAAATAGAAAAAATATTTTTTTGTATAACTTTCGTAAGACATTCATATTTCTGACTAGTGTTAGTTTTTAAATCCCAGAGACTGAATTGCCAAGCACGAAATGTCAAATTTGAAAATAATGTTCCTAAAATTTACGTTTAACATTTCTGCCCGTCAATTTAGTCTCCGGGATTAAAAAACGGACTACATCTTTCGGGATTGCCCGAATAGTTTCGGACCCAAACGGAGCCAGAGTCGAACAGACAGAGATCGAATCGCGACTTCGCCGCGTGATCAGTTCATGATTAAGAGCTCCATTTGGGTCCGAAACTAGTCGGGCAATCCCAAAAAATGCACGGAAGCAAACATGCTTTTTCTGCCCTATCATTTGTTCCCGGATTGACGTTGACTTTTGGAACACCCTGTATATAGCTAGGAAAGTGCCTGTAAACACTTTCCTAGATATTCTCATGACCCATGACACCAATTTACTAAACCAAACAACTGAGCTTTACCGTTAAGTTAACAACTTTGAACTGAACCCAGTTAATTGTAATTAATGATGAATGTTCAGTACAAAATGTTACGAAGGACGGTTTTATAATTAACGCTTGCTGCCGCAAAGTTATTAATTGCCTTATTAATAAAAGAAAAGTATGTTAACAGGTTTTGATAAGTCTATGGAGATTGGTGGCTGAATATTTTGTAGGGACTCGAAGCTGGATCCTTTTTAACCGACTTCAAAAGGAGTAGGTTCTCAATTCAGTTGTATTTTTTTTTCTTTTCCTTTCTTTTGTTGAGAGGTAATGGCGGAGCAGGACATTTTGTCTTATGTTTTCTTAATTACTTAACTGTTTTTGCCTCGGATAATTCACGCAAGGGGTTTATTTGATTACAAATATTAATTCATAAGAAAAGAATACATGGAAGAACTTGGAACCTATTCTGTCCCACTGCTGGGCAAAGGCCTCCCCTTTGCCCAGCAGTGGGACAGAACAGGTTGACAAAAAAAAACAATATAGTAGATCAATCTAAGTAGACGCTATAATGTCAATAACCATATAATGGCCAAATTATCAAACATTACTCAATTCTAAGTGGCTGTTAATTTTGTGCTATCACTGTCACTTCGCCTTACAGTGACAGAAAAAGCACGAGATTTACCGACAACTTAAAATTGAGTAGCGTTTGAGAATTTGGCCATAACAACCATAAGTTATGACTAATTATAATTGAAAAAGAAATTATGTTATTGAAAATTATGTACACTATAGCCAATTACTGTTTTATTACATCATCTTGGTAATATAACTCTTTGATAATAAAACACAATCACAAGCCTTAGAGAGAAACATACCTACGTCGCAGTCTTGTGACATTTGCAGAGCGTACAAATTAAATTGGAATTTAATAAAGTATGACGCCGGGACAAGGTCACATGCGCTGGGAAATTCTCTTTGTTGTGAGTAAAATAATTAGCTAGCGACCTGATTGAAAACAAGAATCTTTAATTGGTATTTTTATTGTTGTTGGAAAAGTTTTTTGTACTGATTTAACGCAGCAGCGCTCTCCTGTTTGCTACTGCAGTCTCCAATTAGTTTGACAAGTCGCTTGTTTGCGACAAGAACGTGTTAAGTCCGAAAACCGGATTATTCAGAAAACGCCTTTATTCAAAAGTTGTAATGTAACAGACGGCCCTAGGACCTCCTGAGAGCACGTCTGCCACACCAGTTGTAAGGAATGTGACGTTATCAGTGAATCCTACCTATCTATCCCTAGTCGGGCAAATAAGGAAACACTTAACACACAACAATTTTATAATACGATAATAAAGAAACAGTCAGTAAATCCGGGAGTCACACGTAAATGAACTGTAACTATTGGAACACACAATCAAGTTTTACAGTTGGTAAAGCGAGCACGAAAAATGAGGTGAAGGGTGGTTAATACGTAGCCCGTCAACCAGACGGAGTGCCTGTAGCGCAGCAGCGCCTCAGCGCCGGAGGCCCAGCAATGGCCCACTCGGCGGGAAGCTGGCAGTTCAGCAAGCAGCAATGCCGGAGGCCCAACAATGGCCTACTCGGCGGGGAGCTGGTAGTTCAGCAAGCAGCATAGAAGAGGCAGAGGCCCGGTAATCGTCCACTCGGCGGAGTCCTAGCAATTCCGCCGTCCGGCAGACCGTCCCCACCCTTTCGTTGTTCCTTTTCGAGTCCTTGCAAAAACAGCTTGCGTTTTACTTTTCGCATTTTTTAAAATTTGAACGAGTGTGTTCCAAATAAGTGGCCTGTGATAGAGAAAGAGGTTTAATTGTAAAAGGTAAAAAGGAGGTGAAATGTGTGAAGTGAATGATGATGATAAAGGTGTGATCCTACATTACCCCAAAAACCCGGAAAAAAAAATTTTTTACTTAGAAAAACATTTTTTTCAACCTATAAATTTTGAGGTGAGGAATATATTACCTTGACACATACATTCATCATTCTGTCAAAACAATCAAGCACTCACACTTACAGAGGGAGGGGATATGGCTCACGACTACTTTGAGATCAATGGCGCATACTCCACAAGGATATATTTGAGATAATGAAGGCTTATTTTTAGGGTGTCATAACCCGCACCGCTTAGAAAACCAAAAGAAAGATTAAAGATAATGAAGGCTTATTTTTAGGGTGTCATTACCCGCACCGCATAGAAGAGAATAGATAAGAGATAATGAAGGCTTATTTTTAGGGTGTCATTACCCGCACCGCTTAGAAGAGAATAGATAATAGATAATGAAGGCTTATTTTTAGGGTGTCATTACCCGCACCGCTTAGAAGAGAATATAGTAGATAAGGGGGGAAAAGATAGTAAAGAGAAAAAAAAAAGAATGGGGGTGATAGTCACGTGATATAAAAAAAAAACCAAATAGTTCCCAATAATGAAATGAGATGAGATGAGATAGGTACAGCAATGTAAAAAAACAGACTATAGAAAAACAGAATATGCAATTTAAAAACATATCTAATTAATAAAAAAAATACAAAGGACTGATAGGAAGTACAAATGGTACAGATTATGGTGCTGCATTCTAGTATGTAAGTAAGACAACTTGAAAGTTATCAAAAAAAATTTTCAAGTAAAAAAGTATGTAAACCCAAGTTTAAAGATAACTTCTTCTAACTCGTTTCATCGTGAAGTGATGAATGTAGTACTATTCAATGTTAGTAGTAGTGTAGTAGTGTAGTGTAGTTAGTAATTACTAGTAGTAGTAGAGTAGTTAGTAATCACTAGTAGTAGTAGAGTAGTTAGTAATTACTAGTAGTAGTAGTGTAGTTAGTAATTACTAGTAGTAGTAGAGTAGTTAGTAATTACTAGTAGTAGTAGAGTAATATTAGTAGAAGTGTAGTAATAGTAGTATGTATGTAATAGGCTTCAGCTTTCAAGTTCTGAAAGCTTGCATGAACGTATACTACGAGGATACTCTCCTGCAGCACGTCGTAAAGTCTACCAAACCCCGTCTTATCAGTGACCACGAATGGTTTTAAAAACACTTCAAAGAGAAGAATGGTTGTAGATTACGCATGGGTAATCTGTAAGTGATGTTTGTGTGTGGGGATGTAGTCTAATGTTGTAAGAGTACTGTAGAGTGTACTACGTTCGGAGTAATGTTTGGAGTATATTGTAAGTTCACGGAGAGTCGAAAAATATTCGTACTTGTGCAAGTAAGTTTTAGATTTTAGAAAAAAATCTTTAAGAAAGAAGATTTAATTCCAACTTAAAAGATCGAAAGAGTTCGCAATTAACCATAAAGTTATAAAACTCAAAAGAAAAATAAATACGTCAATATAATATGACAAATTTATGTTGACGTATTATATGTCAATATCCTAAAATAAAAAATATTGAATTATTTTATAGGAAAATAATTCAGTATTTTATTTCCGTAAAACGTTAAATTAAACGCACGAATCGTAAGTATGAAGGAAACATGTAGGTAAGATAACAGTTCTACACAGAAATAAAACCACACAAATTTTATTCCTAATAGTGAGTAACAGCAGGGATAGAAGAATTTATTTTTCTTCGAATATTGCGGTAGACGCAATCTAAGTAGACTAGCTAAGCTACAACTTGGGTTTACTACAACCAACCAACAAGGTAGAAAGCATAATCATCTACAGCAAAAATATTAAGTCACCTTACAGGATAGCAAGATGAAACGTAGAACGTAGGGTACGGAGGCTCACCAGAATGCAACACAATATCTCTGAAAGGACAAATAAATATTAACAGAGGGTTAGGAAAGAGGGAAAAGAGTATAAATAGAGATAATAGAGGCCGAATGGATAACCAAAACTATACAATTTGTAGCTGAATTATTTTAGAATTTAGAGGAAAGGGAGGGGTTCAGACAAAGTTGGGCGCCAAACTGTAATGTAACAGACGGCCCTAGGACCTCCTGAGAGCACGTCTGCCACACCAGTTGTAAGGAATGTGACGTTATCAGTGAATCCTACCTATCTATCCCTAGTCGGGCAAATAAGGAAACACTTAACACACAACAATTTTATAATACGATAATAAAGAAACAGTCAGTAAATCCGGGAGTCACACGTAAATGAACTGTAACTATTGGAACACACAATCAAGTTTTACAGTTGGTAAAGCGAGCACGAAAAATGAGGTGAAGGGTGGTTAATACGTAGCCCGTCAACCAGACGGAGTGCCTGTAGCGCAGCAGCGCCTCAGCGCCGGAGGCCCAGCAATGGCCCACTCGGCGGGAAGCTGGCAGTTCAGCAAGCAGCAATGCCGGAGGCCCAACAATGGCCTACTCGGCGGGGAGCTGGTAGTTCAGCAAGCAGCATAGAAGAGGCAGAGGCCCGGTAATCGTCCACTCGGCGGAGTCCTAGCAATTCCGCCGTCCGGCAGACCGTCCCCACCCTTTCGTTGTTCCTTTTCGAGTCCTTGCAAAAACAGCTTGCGTTTTACTTTTCGCATTTTTTAAAATTTGAACGAGTGTGTTCCAAATAAGTGGCCTGTGATAGAGAAAGAGGTTTAATTGTAAAAGGTAAAAAGGAGGTGAAATGTGTGAAGTGAATGATGATGATAAAGGTGTGATCCTACAAAGTTTCAAAGGTTTTTTCAGAATAATCAGGGGCCTAATTCTCCTAAAATAAATCTTGATAAATCACAACCGAACCAAGGCCGAACCGTTCATTCAGACAGTTCTCAATTTCAAAAGCTATCAAATAGTTTGACACAAAAAACAAAATCAATCATTTTGAAAGTTTTCGAAAACAAAAACTGACTGACGGTTGTGGTTCGATTGCGTTTGGCAACAATTTATTTTAGGAGAATTGGGTCCCTGGTTTTTGGACTTTAGACGTTCTTGTCGCAAACAAGCGAAGTGATATAAAGCTTTTTCTTATGTAATAGGTTGTCAAACAAGCGGATCGAAAACCTGATGAAAAGTTGTGACTATACATCTACCTACAACACCAAGAGAACTGCAGATGCGTTGCCGACTCATGTGCCTTTTGACCAGCACGCATGGAGGGGGTGCATGAAAAGAGCCTCCACGAGTGACGATACTTAAGTACGTCCGGCGCACCCTGGGCAGTCAGCCCTGCTACCAACCTTGTTGACTGGCTAATCTTTTCACCACAGCATGAGCTATTTTCGTATAGCTCGTGCTGACACGAGAGAAGAAGAACCAGCACGCATACCCATCAAACCGAAACACAGTAATGCTGTTGCGGCAGAAATAGGTATGATGGTATCATTTACTGCACCGAGCTCTTTCACGAGGAGCTCTACTACTAAGCCTAGCCAAGCGTGCTCTGTGCAGAGCATGTATGGGGGCCGAAGAGACGGTCGCACACGTGCTCCTGGAATGCACAGGGGTCACCCAAATACGAGAAACAACCCTTGGCGCACCGACATCACTCGCAAATGTTCTGAGCGGACTGAGAGCCCTAATCCGCTTCTGGAAGGAGGTGGGCTGGTTGGAATGATGGCCGCCATGGCCCACGTACAATGGTCCACTTAAAGGACTAAGTGCGGAAACCACCTCTCCTAACATAGAACATAGAAGCCTAGCCAAATAATACATCATGAACACAAAAGAAAGAAAAAATTTTTTTTTTCTTTTTCTCTCCTTCTTCTACGCCATTCTAGCCTGAAAGGTTTAGGCCTCAGTCCACCACGCTGGCCTGGTCGGCGGACTACACACACCATCAAGAACTTTATGGAGGCCGCTCATACCGCTAGAAATACTAATTGAAAACAGTATTAAGCTATTAGCGGTTAATCGGTTATTTCATACGGATTTGAACCTACTTATGGGTGGGTCAGATATAAAACAGGTTTTAAAGGAAATTGACGTTATTAAAAAAACCTACTTACGTGCGATATGTGATGTGGTCTATGTATAAATATAATTTTAATAGTTGTTTCACATAAATTATTAAAATTACTTGAACACCTGTTATTTTATGTGTTTTGCGAATTAAAGTCATTTTAGTGTGTTAATTTACTTCCATGGTGGTCTAAGATTTGAAGAAAAAAAAACGGGCCAAGTGCGAATCGGACTCGCGCACTAATGGTTCCGTACCACTACGCATGTCTGTGAAACAACTGTTTTTATTATTTTGTTGTTTAACTATAGAGTATGCACTACAATCATACCAAGTTTCACGCTTGTATGTATTACCGTTTTTAAGATATAGCAGGAACAGAAAACGTTGAAATACTGCTTTTGAAATGGTTTCCTGAATGGATTTAGACTTTTTATTATTTTTAATATTTGCCATAATAGAGGTTACCCATATTGTGTAAAAATTTAAACTAGCTACCTATTACGTTTAAAAAAATACAGCCCTGTGACGAACAGAAGACGTAGGCTTAGTAAAAGGGGGCCCGTTGGCATCCTTTGGGTACGGAACCCATGAAGACTAGAAGAACAAATAAAACAGACAGCGCAGAAGCAAAGAGAGAAATCTTACTATTAAAACTCGTAGTTTCCTGGCCTTCAAAACATAAATATAGCTTTAACCGGTATCGTCCCGCGCGACGACCCGGATCGTCAGTGCCATTGTTTATCTATTGTGTCTATAATTACAGTACTCGATAAGTTAAGGCTGATTTAAACAAGGATAGTTTCTCGAAGCGAGATGGCAATTGCGTGCAGGTGAGATGAGAATGCTATGAGATATGTGGTGTTACGCGAATGGATAGAATTAGAAATGAGTATGTAAGAGGAAGGCTGAAAGTGGCGCCGGTCACTGAGAAATTGAGTGGGAGCCGGTTATCATGGTATGCATGTGATGCGGAGGAATGAGGAACATGTCCTGAGGAATATTTTGAGTATGAATTTGAACGGTTTTAAGAGGACGCCGGATACTAAATGTTACAAAGACAAAAAGTCAATGGGCAACATAGTCCTAGTGTCAAAATGTACAAATGTCTTAATGTATATGAATGTGCAAATGACAAAAAATAATTGTGATATAATGCGTAAGGGTCTAATTGTTAGATTGTCAAAATGTACAAAAGATAAAACACAATTGTGCCAAAATGCATCGTGGTCCAATTGTCACACAGTCAGGATTCGAACCCGCAAACCTGGGCTTCGAAGGTATGATCACTAACGACTGAGCCTACATACACCTATCTGCTACTTGATATCAACATAATTCTCTGCACTGGATATCTAATTAAAATCTCTTCTCTATCTAATCTCTTTGAGTATAAATACTTCTTGAAAGTCCGGTATTCTTGAAAAAGATGATTGAAATGTCATTTCATTTGTTCTATCATAGCGGCATTTGGGCAAAATGACATTTTGGCACTGGGCAATTTGTACAATTGAACATTACAGCTTTAATGTATTCTATCATAGCGGCATTTGGGCAAAATGACATTTTGGCACTAGGCAATTTGACACTAGGACTATGTTGCCCATTGACTTTTTGTCTTTGTAACATTTAGTATCCGGCGTCTTTAAGAGTCGAGTAAGACCAAAGAAACGATGGATGGATAGTGTGAAAGATGGTATGACTAGAAAGGGGGTGACTACTGAGATGACGGCTAATAGAGATGTATGGAAGAAAAATACATGCTGCGTCAACCCCAAATAAGTTGGGATAAGGGCAGGAGAGAGGATGATGATCAGTTTCTCGAAGCGAGTCTCATGTTATCTCTGTTTTTGTCGCCGAGAAAGACAAAGTCAGAACGAGTCTCATTTTGAGAAACCATCCTCTTGTAACTGCCTTTATAGCTGAATCGCAAACTGAAGGCGTGTACACTCATCGTATCTATCTCCGATCCGTTTTCGTAAACGATATTCGGATGTAAGTATGCAGAAGTGCCCTTAAGCAACGAGTTGATCTAATGACATGTCGGCAATTGAATACGCATGTATTAAACATCTCATTAATGTTAAGTATCCATGGTAAATATCAAGCTATACATCCAGTATGAGCTGACCTCGCATTGTATAGGGTTTGCGTACAATGAGAGGTCAGCTTTTACTGGATATATATAGTTTGATTAGTCGTGTATACATCTTAGATTAAATTAATACGGAAACAAGCAACGCAAATATATTTCAACTAAGTACACATACATATTTAAATCTTGTCTCATCCATGGAAATGACTCCATGGAAATGACGCCACGTAAATATTTATTACGTTATATGTATAATTTATAATACGCATATCTACACGCTGATCCAGCCATTACACATATCAATGTCATTCGGCTATAGTTTAAACATAAAAGACCCTAAAAACATAATCATAAGACCGTTAATCGCTTGTAAGATAGGCCGTTATTTTTCGCTCATTATGTCAACAAAGTTAATTTTATGAATGCTATAAAAAATGTCGTCTTACCGCTATGCTGGGACTTGGGGTTTAGTAATCAGCTAATGATATGCTCTTTACGTCAGTTTCCATTTCGAAACTAAAGTTAATATTGTGATATTTATCTTAACGTACATTTTAGTACTTAATTAACTAAGATAAGTGCTGTAGTGCTTATCCTTGAAGGATAAGATTGGAAGATGCCTTATTCCGAATAAAGATAAAGAGATTTTTGGAGTAAAAACAACAATTCGAATTGAGTATTTATGTCCAGCATAGGGTTGCCAACCGTACTATAATATATAGTATTGTACTGTATTTAGGGTCTCCGTACTATATACTGTTGAAGAAATATATAGTACGCGAAAATACTATATTTCAGTACAATAGCTCAATGTAATACTAAAATTAGTAAAATAAAAAAATCTTCCTGCAATTTTCGAACGCGTCTTTCGTTCGACAGAATTTATTATTTACTTCTGCAACATCTATGTACACATGAATGCAATAAAGAATTTGAGATTGAGTTCGAAAAAAAAATATAACTTATGTCTTTTTTTATTCTTCCCTACTAAAATACTATATTTTTTTGAAGCGTACTATATTTTTTTATGGCTTTTTTAAAAAAATACTATATTCAGACAAAAAAATGTTGGCAACCCTAGTCCAGCAGTAGAAGGCTATGGGATGGACAGGCGCTGAAATAGTTTTTTCCATCAATCTAATTACGGATCAAATCGATCTGACCAAGGATACCTCTCGAATATAACCACGGACACCATAAGAGTGTCCGTGGTCAGATTAACCTAAGGACCGATCTGACCACGGATGCCTTCCGATATAACCCGCCATACATATCATTACAATGATTTCTGCTCATTCTACAAGTACACCAATACATACAGTTATATACTTAGTTACTCTTTAATCGGTAGATCTATGGTTTCATGGTTCTCTTCATGAGCAATGATTGACTTGTCAAAATAAAACTTCAGTCTGCTTCCAGCCATCTGCCTTTTCATTTCGCATAAGTACTATAATTATACAGCGTGTCCCAGAAAGTAGTGTCAAGCGGAAGTCCAGAGGTAGAACATTCTTTGAGGGATCCAAATCACCCCCATGTATGTTCCGCGATTTTTTGTAGTTTTCGAGTTATGAATGTTTTTCATGTTTTTTAATCAAACTCTGACTATAACGACGTTTTTGATCATAGTGACGTGATTAGTTGAGATACATGAGTTATTTTTTTTTCTAAATTAGCTGATTAGTGACCCTTTCGAATGCATAAACATTTGTAACCATAGATGCAACGAATGCGTTACAAAAAAATATTGAATTCTCATAAAGTTAAAATCCTGCATGTTTCCTAAATTTTTGTGGATGATTTAAAAATAAATCTCCCTAAACTTTTTTCGTCAGATGTACTTTAAAAACTTATCCATTTTATCAGCTATTTATCCTGTAAATTTCATCGAGCTATCTTTACGACATCACAATAAAAATTTCATTCAAAGCATACAATATCGAAAAATCCAGTTGTAAAAGGGTGAATGAAAAATTGATTAAAACTAACTAATAACGTCTTTTTTAGTAACCATCGACGTAAAAAGAGTGGTGTTATAAGTTTACCGTGTGTGACTGTGTATCTGTCTGTGGTATTGTAGCTCCTAACCGGATTTTGATTTAGTTTTTTTCTTTTGTTTGAAAGGTGACTTTATCGAGAGTGTCCTTAGCTATGATTCAAGAAAATCTGTTCAGCCGTTTGAAGATCATCAGCTCCTTTCTGGTTGTTGAAGGGATATGAGCAACTTCTACTGGTCTGATCGATTTGAAATTTACTATCCTGTGCCTTCAATGATATTACAATAACATGGTAACCTTGACCTGATACTCAAGTATCATCTGAAACAGCATGATACCCAACTTACAGTAGAGGTATTGCGTGCCTTTTGATTCTTTAAGTTTATGATAAGTTGTAATGACCTCCTTCTTGTCACATGTCATCAATATCATTGAAGTCACAGGATAGTAAATTTCGAAACGATCAGACCAGTAGAAGTTGCTCATATCCCTGCGACAACCAGAAAAGAGCTGATGATCTTCAAACGGCTGAACAGATTTTCTTGAATCATAGCTAAGAACACTCTCGATAAAGTCACCTTTCAAACAAAAGAAAAAACTAAATCAAAATCCGTTTAGGAGCTACGATGCCACAGACAGACACACAGACACACACGTTAAACTTATAACACCACGCTTTTTACGTCGATGGTTACTAAAAAAGACGTTATTAGTTAGTTTTAATCAATTTTTCATTCACCCTTTTACAACTGGAATTTTCGATATTGTATGCTTTGAATGAAATTTTTATTGTGATGTCGTAGAGATAGCTCGATGAAATTTACAGGATAAATAGCTGATAAAATGGATAAGTTTTTAAAATACATCTGACGAAAAAAGTTTAGGGAGATTTATTTTTAAATCACCCACAAAGATTTAGGAAACATGCAGGATTTTAACTTTATGAGAATTCGATATTTTTTTGTAACGCATTCGTTACATCTGTGGTTACAAATGTTTATGAATTCAACAGGGTCACTAATCAGCTAATTTAGCAAAAAAAATTACTCATGTATCTCAACTATTCACGTCACTATGATCAAAAATGTTGTTATAGTCAGAGTTTTATTAAAAAACATGAAAAACATTCATAACTCGAAAACCACAAAAAATCGCGGAACATACATGGGGGTGATTTGGGTACCTCAAAGGATGTTCTACCTCTGGACTTCCGCTTGACACTACTTTCTGGGACACGCTGTATATTGCATACTTATCACATACGACCACTTAACCAACCCATTATGGAACTTCAATCCAATAAAAATCCAACCTCTATAATGGCCTGCCCAAAAATACCGCCATCCAATTAAAAACTCAAAACTTCTCAAACAATACAGCTCTGTATTCTGTGTTCGTACACTCGTATATAACTAAAATGGACGTTCCCTACGTGCTTGATAGTTTTATCTGGTAAGTAGGAGTGCGCCCACTTTGATGGCTAAAAGTTCAATGATTTAAGAGGACACCGGAGACCTCAGGGCCTGTCCACATCTCCACGTCATGACGTCGTCAACGTGGAACGGTGCGGTAACGCGGCACGGTGCGTTGACATAACGTGCAAATTTACGTTACCGTATCGTAACACGTTCTGCCTCTAGCCGCAAGCGCAACTTTGTCTTATCACTTCATCCCTCAATCTATCATTCAAAGTTAGACCGCGCATACTTTGCAAGGAACGCATTTCAACGGCATTTATTCTACTTTCATGGCTCCTCTGCCACGACCAATATTCACTTCACATCATTTACTGCAGTAGTAATAAACATTCGTGGTCTTAAAGTCGCACTCAATTCGGAAGTGATCGGTTCTACGAAGTTTGCCGACACGACTTAGCTGTCGTACTTCGAAAGCAGAGAATTAAATGAACGAACACAACGTTCTAACATAATTCTACAGGGAAATTCCTCACAATTATTAACAAAGGTAGTTGGTAAACGGAAGGGAAGACTTCCACCAAAGGCGTCGGTATAGTGTTCTCACTAATAAGAGCTCTTTAGCTGTCTGAGAGGTAATTAATAGGGAACACAATGAACGTACAAAGTTACGTATGGCATTTCGGTTTAGAATTAACAATAGACGTGCCTTTTGTGGTAAAAGGTATGACATGAGTAAATATAGTGAAATAGATATAATAGGTATTAGAAAATTGGCGTAGGTAAAGATAAAAGTTTTAC
Organism: Amphipyra tragopoginis; assembly: GCA_905220435.1. Taxonomy (NCBI): domain Eukaryota; kingdom Metazoa; phylum Arthropoda; class Insecta; order Lepidoptera; family Noctuidae; genus Amphipyra; species Amphipyra tragopoginis. Next base: position 9,342,833 of record HG991998.1, read on the forward strand.
GATGGAAAGTCTCTTCTTAATTCTGAGGTGGAATCTTAGGAAGAACAAAAGTGTAATTTGGACCATAAATAAATCAACAGCTGTTGCTGATACTCTACATCACACATCAAATCATTCAGCCGAAAGACGTCTACTGCTGAACATAGGCCTCCCCCAAAAGGGGTGGGTTTGCCATAATCGTCACGCTTGGCAGGCGGGTTTGGAGATCGCAGTATGGTTGTTAAAGTACTTAGAGAACGCTGCTCCCATCCTTTAGTGAATCCCTTAGTCGCCTTTTACGACACCCATGGGAAGAGATGGGGTAGGGCTGTTCTTTATGTCTGCTGGACATAAGTCATTCAAATATTCAAAGAACCTTGAGATTAGCGGCAGCTAAGCGCGTATTGACGGCTAGATACACGGCGAGAGTGCTTTGGCAGCACAGTCCCAGCGTCGTGCAGGCACATCTTGGGTTACAGGCTATGAGAAGATCTGTACGAGACGTCGTCATGAGAGACGGATACACAATAGTAAGCTCCCTCAGGCAAATATTGTGCTTCAAGGTGGGGTGGATTTGGAGTAGCTCCACCCCAAGGTACTACTTCACTGCGTAGAAACGGACTCATTTCATTATCATCATCCCATTACTGTCCCACAGGCACGGGTCTCTTCTCAGAGTGAGAAGTATTTAGATCTTAGTTCTTCACGCTGGCCTGATGCGGTTTGGCGGAATACACGCCATCAAGAACTGTTAGGAGCCCTCGTAGATGTGCAGTTTTCCTCACGATTTTATTTCTTCACCGTTAACGCAAGTGTCAATGTATGTTCCGCATGTGAACTCGAAAAGTAAGAGTTGCGGGCCGGGTCGAACTCAGGGCCTCTTTTCTGTGACGCGGGCTCGTGCCCGCATGCGTGCGTCACCCGCATCCGTGGCGCCTGAATTTCACCTTTTCATACATGTATTTATTGTGATGCGTGAAACACGCACGAAAAGGTGAACTGCGAGCGCCACGCATGCGGGTGACGCACGCACGCGGGCACGAAGCCGCATGACAGGAAAAAGGCCCTCTGACCCATCCTGCATAGTATGGTTAACAAATTTGGTTCTTATGTCACAAAAAAGTTTAATTTATTAAACGAAACATGAGAAACCAGATCAAAACTTAAAAAATTAAAAGCGTCTAGGAAAATCGTCGCAAAATCGGGGAAGCACTTAAAACACCCTCGAGGATCATAACAAGTACTATAGATGTCGATAAAGCACCGACTCCCCTACCTGTCCTGAATAATCTATCCATTATCGATATTATAGCTCAGAGCGATGACGTCAGCGGAATTGAGAACGCGATAACGCCTCGAGAAATAGAACGATTAATAGACAGAAATTAACATGATCTACATCTTATTGGCGTATACATAAAGGAAGCGGGTAACCGGCGCCGATCTGCCAGCGCTTGTCGGTACTGGTGCGTGGTAACCGCTACATAAAAGAAGCTGGTAGAAGTAGGGGCTGGCATTTTTTTAGCAAAAATACGCCTTATTCCCTTGCAAATATGGCAACAAATGACGGCCTACAAGCGCTGATCGGAGCAGGTCGGAACTTGTCGGCGCATTTCGGAGCTTGTCGGCGCTGGTTCGCCACACAGTATAGACTACTTGCGCCGACTAACTGCGCAGACCAGCACCGACAAGCGCTGGCAGATCAGCGCCGGCAACGCGCTTTCTACGTGTATGCGCACTATGAATAATGTTTTTTACTGTTACTATAGGGTTTTCAGCAGAATACTGGGGTGCACGAAAAGAGCCTCCACGAGTGACGATACTTAAGTTTGTCCGGCGCACCCTGGACAGTCAGCCCCACTACCAACCTTGCTGAGTGGCTAATCTTTTCATCACAGCATGAGCTGTTTTCGTATAGCTCTTGCTGACACGAGAGCAGAAGAAGCAGAATACTGTAATGATACCATGATCCATGGAAAAAGATCAGTACCTGAACAGTCTCGGATGTATAAATATGGTAAATATGAGTGTTGTTTTTTTTTCTCATCGTTAAAATGTTGCTGCCTCGTTGGTCTAGTGGTCGCAAGTGCGACTGCTGAGCGTGAGGTCCTGGATTCGATTCCCAGGTCGGGCAGTGTTATTGGGTTTTGCCGTGTAGAATTTCTCAGTGGCAGACCGGAGCGGGAGTCTGGATTTGTGCCCGATTGATGGCAATAGGGGGCGACCTTATTACATGGGACTTACCAAATGAGGGTGTACTATACACCTCTGCTGTACCCTTCGGGGCATACAAGCGTGATGTTGAAATGTTCTAAGCCAATTTAGTCTTTGAATAAACGAATTTCTTGCTACTTACCTACATAACGAAATCTATTTCGAGTACAATCATGTTCTCATTTTTTTTTAAGTAATGCGCGCCCTAGCAGTTATTATGTCGTCTCTAAACGTTTAAACATCTAAATTAGCGTTTATAGATACATCTGCGGTAGAGTCACTTGTTTACCCACAGGTCGGGGGCGTTCAGGCAATAAAGCAATTTTACTCATTATATCACATAGAGACAGACTTAAGGTGGCAAGTAGCAATGCTACTTAGCAAACAATGGACGACCGTGAACGTCTTCGCGTAAAGCCTAGGTTATATTGGCAAATTAAAATAATATAGGAAAATTTTAATACTTCTACTTTATGATTATAAGCATCATTTTGCCCATCCGATCATCGAAACCGCCTCGCTGACGTACAATCAACAAAAGAGTTGGATATACAGGTGAACAACGGATATCAATGCACTACATGGGCAATTGTCATTGTAATAGTGTGCTAAATAACTTTTTATACCCAAGACTTGCACAGACGAGTGACGGTAAAAACTTTGCCACTCAACGCGTACATAACTCTGCTAAAATACGAATGTAATTAGTGGCTCGTATATTTATCTCTTTGGTTGACTGTATGTACGATAATCACCCGTCCACACTAGCCATCATGACACGCATCGTCGATACGTATGATCGGATCGACAGAATGATACGTCTTTTCAGAAATATGTTAAGGTATGTCTACATTTGTAGCATTTTGGCGTATCGTATCTCCTTCGCGTGGCATTGACGTGTATCATGACCGCTGGTTAAGGTACGTCTACATTTGTATGTGTGTTTGTCCTAACCAGCGATCATGATACACGTCAGTGCCACGCGACGGAGATACGATACGCCAAAATGCTACAAATGTGGACATACCTTTATGGTTAGTATTCAGTCGAATCAGACTCGGAGCCAGTATCATCTTAACTCCACAACCCAGAGAGAGATTCTAAGGTAGTAGGTAAAGACCTATTCATTAACAAAATATATCGCAGTACTCTGCTGGATATTTGTAAGACTGCCATAGGCATATTCCAAATAGCGCTTCAATACGTGTATTGAAAATAATAAATGGGAGAGTAGAATTAGATTTTGGTTACTAAAAAAACACCACCCCTTACCTTTGAGTGGGAGGGGGAACGATAGGCATCAACCCTGTAGGCTACCACAGCCTTAGCCATACTAATAACTAATCTACATTCATGAATTCTGTTATCAAGCGAGATGGCTATGGTAATATGTCCCTATGATTGTTCATTATAGCGGTTCATTGCGAAGGACCATCGGCGAAAAGATTATTCATTCGCTACGGTAGGCTTTGTAAGATGCTGATAAAAACATACCTTATAAATATTTACCATTTATTTTATTTATTAAAGCAATCAAGTCTGATCTTCTATTTAAGAAAACTCTAACACTAGCTGACAAACAAACAACGCACAGCTTGAAATTGGTGGGTCTTTAAGCCTACAATTTTGCATAGGATTTCCTTATACATATAACGGAGATGAGCATTGAGAAAGGATTTTATAAAAATCACCACCTTCATTAAAATAGGGGATGAAACTTTGAATGGAAGTTCCTAATTTTTAAGTATGGGAAATCCCATCGAGCACACAGCTAGTTATATTATAAAAATCTAAGGCGCGTAATACAATACCCCTCTCAACATCATCAAACGTCATTGGAAATTCATAAATCTGACATCATTTTTTTTTAATTTACCAAATGTTGGACTATTTGTTGATGGTCCTTGCGAATCATTTCTACGTAACTGGGCAGTTATTAGCGAGACCTGAAGGGTCTCCAGCCAATATAGGGCAAGTAAAATACTTAACATAAGGTAACTACTTACACTACACTAACATCATGACTACTAGCAACAACAGCACTAAGGGCGACCCCTAGTGGGACTCTGACTGACCTCTGCTTAGAGCGTTGCTGGCTCGAGATTGGGAGGGAGACAGATGTATTCACACCTCAAGTCATAATGCAAGAACAGCTTTTAAATATTAATATTCAGCTTCATCCTTGGCACCCATTGACGCAGACTTTATAACTGCAAATACTTATGTAAATGTATTGCACTTTGTTTCAAATCCTATTGTGGTTAATATATGTATTTATTTGCATGGATACCATTGTTGGCTGCTCAGACATTTTTAGTATTGTTTATGGTGCAAAATATTTGATTAGGAAACTATAGAGATGTGCTAAAGCATCATGACTATGACTACTAAGATGTCACAAAGGTCAATTCCATCTCTTACTGTTGCTATTAAATATTTCATCTAATTGTCATAAACAATATTATGCTGAAGACCAGCACCCTAATTGCGTACACATTCGCAAACGTAGTTAATAATAATAATAATAATTTTTATTTGCAAACAACTTAGTACTAAGTTACATAACAACTTGGCAACAATATTATAATAACAAAACGAGATTAGCATCTGTATCCGAACTAGGCAGAGCCTGTATTTCGGCTATCAGCGCCTTTCCCCAGAAATTATTTAAAATAGTAGGTAGTCATCTCCAAGTACAAGGTGTGTTGGTTTGTTCTATCCTTTATTATATCAATCAGGTAGGTAATAATATTTTACATAATTATTATTTACAATTGTAAAGTGTGTGTGTGTGTGTGTGTGTGTGTGTGTGTATGTGTGTGTGTGTACACGCGTGGTTGTGTGTTATCTATACTAAAATATTTTTTCCAATAGTTGTTCTGTCTCCTCATAACTAAGCTTCAGTAAGAAACGACAAGTATTTAATTTACATTGCTTTAATGTCAACGGGTAGGGTCAAGTGTTGAACCTATGGACGGCTTTACCTATGGACACTACCAATATTTCAAAAACCAAACGGCGTAAATTCGTAGTTAGAACGCATTCGTAAACTTTTTTTGACGAATGGCAACACTGACTAACTGTCACTAAGCTGTCAGTGATAAATCTGTTGTGATGTGCTGTTGAACATTTTTATTTGAAAAAGTAAGTTTTTTTGTACATTTTCAAGGTGTTTTTCTGTGAGATAACTTAAACTAGAAGTATAATTGTACATGATTTACAGAACTTCGTTGTTTTTCATTGAAATAAGGACCATTCTGCGATTCTGTTAATGCTCTGTAGAAAGATTTAACCCTTTCTAGGTTATGTCTTAATATTTATACCTGTGGACGGGGGAATGAATGTACCTGTGGACTGTCCATAGGTACATAATATCGGTTGCACCTGTGGACAGTAATTTACACGGGCAAATTACTACATTTGTTTTGGTTTTTTTTCAGTGCCTCGTAGTAAAACCGGAGTGAAACGGGATAAAATATGTCCAGACACTCTCTCCGAAGCAGTTATAGAAGTCAAAAGTGGATGTTTAGATCGTAGGGTGTCTGTAAAATACAAAACACCAAAATATACCATTTTGAAATATTTTCAACTCAACAAATATTATCATGAGATCATTATCTCAATGAAAAAACTATAGATTAATTATTAGATAGATTTATCGTTATATTATTGAAGAATGACGTAAAAAAGGTGTTTCAAGAGCATGAAGAAATTATGTTACGTGAATATTTAGAAAAAGCAGCCTACATGCATATGAAACAATTCCGAAACAAGTCCGGGAACTTATCTACCAGTTTTCTGTGCAAAAAATAAATAAAATACTCTTAAAAGCTGGCATCAATATAAAATGGCTGGTATAGGATGGTTTCGATGTTATCGACAACGTTTTCCAGAATTATCGCTACGAAAACCTGTTTTTTTTGCAATATTAAATGCTTGTCTACAGGTACATCACTGTCCATAAGTACATTTGTGCTGTCCATAGGTACATTTGTACGTTGTACCTAGGGACAAAATAAGGGTTTTTGAAAATCTTTAATTTTCTGAGCAATTATTTCCGCCATCGCATTGGAGACTAATAATTATTAAGAGTTGATTAGTTACTAAGCCGTACGATACATAATTTCATGTTAAAAGTATGAGGTTTTTTTTAAAAAAATACTTTTTTGTCAAATTCTGGAAATCGTCCACGGGTAGAGCACATGCCCCTATATATTAATAATTTTATTAATTTTGTTGTATAGGTATGGACCGAGAAATCTAGTAAATCTTTCACAAAATCTTGTCTTACATGTAGGTGGCATATTACATACGTTATGTTTTCGACGTCTCTGAGTCGGTAGTGGGTTATACGACTGTTTAGTATGCTGTTGGAGAATGGCTTTGAGAATAAATAACTGTCTCACAGTCAAAACATCGCACAACTTGTAAAGCGTTACGGTAGGGAAGTAAATTGGTTTGAAAGAGCTAACCTTCAGAATAGCTCGCTGGGCTATCTCCACTGCCTTTAAGGTGGTCTTGCAGATACCACCCCAGGACGTAACACAATACGTAAGGAGCGACTGACAGAGCGCGAAATATATCTGCTTCAATAGTTTGGCATCCGCAACTTGACGCAAAGTTTTAAAAATAAAAATTAATTTGCGTACTCTGGAGCTGAGAAGTTTCACGTGTTCCTTAAAGTTAAGATTTTTGTCGATAATAATACCTAAGTACTTGATGGAGTTCACGCATTCAATTAATGGGCACGCACAGTCAACCCACGAAGAGCAATCATGTGATTTAATACATAAACCACGTTTGATCACAGCAGTCTGCTTTATACTGAAACAGACATATTTCGTTTTGTCTATGTTTAGTGTTAGAATATTTCTCTGTAGCCAGCTTCTAGCTTTATCAAAACCATCCTGTGCGGCGCCGAAAACCTCTTCCCAAGTATCACCGGCGAACATCAAGGCCGTGTCATCGGCGAAAGAGATGATTTCACCCAAGGCAAGATTAAGATTCGTTAGCTCGTTTATGTACATGAGAAATAAGGTAGGCCCCAATACACTACCCTGCGGAACACCGTGTGTGACAGGAAGGTAAGCACTTACGTATTCACCCACTCGAACACACTGAGTACGTCCTGACAGGTAACTTTTGAAAAGTTGAAGTTGTGTACCCCTGATTCCAAGTCTTTCTAGTTTTCCGAGAAGAAGGGAAACAGAAATCGTATCAAATGCCTTTGCCAGATCCAGAAAGATGGAAAGACACTTCTTTCCTCTATCCAAATTGGAACTGACAAAGTCAGTAAGTTTATTTACTGCCTGTTCTGTGGATTTGCCTTGTCTAAACCCGTATTGATTTGTTGATAGTAAATTATTTTTTTCCAGATAGTTAGTAAGCCGAGAGTTCATAATTTTTTCCAGAATTTTAGATATCGCGGGTAGAATGGATATTGGCCTGTAGTTGTTAATACGACTTCTGTCTCCGTTCTTGTATATTGGGCACACAATGGATGTTTTCAAGATATCAGGGAAAACACCCGATGTTAAGCTGTCGTTAAAAATTTTAGTTAGAGGAGAGATAAGGATCGATTTGTATTGTTTAAGGAATCTACTGGTGATGTTATCACATCCAGGTGCACTGTCAGTCTTTAAGCCCATGATGAGTTGGTCCACTTCCTTCTCATTCGTTTCAATTAGGACAAATGAATTTAATGTGTTCGTTTGATCAAGATAATTTTGTAAGTGTATGTTTCGTAGTTGCGTGTTGTTCTGTGTAATTTTGTCCGCCAGGGAACTTCCCACATTGATGAAGTAACTATTTGATTCATTAAGTGACTGTAGAGGAGAGGATGATAGGGATAGAATTTCTTTTGGGTGTTGTGTTGAGTTTGTAGTGTTAGTGATGTTTTTAATGACTTTCCATAATTTTTTATTGTTATTTTGGGCATCTTGAATTTGGTTCTTATCATACGCAATTTTTATTTTTTTCAATAAGTCATTACAAAAATTTCTGTAACGTTTATAACTGATCTTTAAGACTTCGTTATCCGGTGCTGAGTTCGACTTCATGTGTAGTTGGTCCCTGTTTTGTATACAGCGCAGAAGTCCGGGCGTTATCCAAGCTTTTATTATATTTTGACGTCGTGGTAATTTTAATACTTGGGTATTATTTGATATGGCCTTTTGAAGGCATGTCGTAAGGTATTTTATATTGGTATTTGGGTCTATAGTCTGATAAATTGGGTCGAAATCGATTTCTAAAAGATCATTCGCTAGGCCTTTTTCATCTACTTTAGTCTTTGTTGTAATAGCAAATTGTCGAGGTCTCTTCAAATACATACTCAGTACAACCGGATGGTGATCAGTAAGTGTTCCAAGTGGGACTATAGTGATGGAAAGGCCTTTTGTCTTTAATAGAGCATGGTCTAAGCATGTTTGGCTTGCGCTTCGCGTTACAAGGGTATGAGTGGGTAACAGGCCATGCGAAGCCGCTAAGGTTAAGTAGCGTTCTCCATCTATGCCAATTTTACTAGGGTTTATTGCAATGTTTAAGTCACCCATAACCACTATATATTTGAAGGCTGAGACCATTTGCAATGTATTATCTAAAGAAGAGATGAATGGGTCTAAGTTTGTATAGGATGGAGATCTGTACAGTGCAATTACCGCTATACGATTTTCAATAATGGCAACCAAACAATTACTGTCACTAAATTCTGGTTCCATGATAGATAAATTTAGGTTTTCTTTGTAGTAAATAACTACTCCATCGTTTTGTTTGGGGTTTGCTTTAGTCTCAGCATGAGAGTAGCCGGCGAGGTGAGGGATAACTGATGTTTTTTGGAGCCAACATTCAGTCAGAATAAGTATGTCACATTTTAGTTTGAGTCTGTGAAGTAATACTTCTAACCCAGTCATATTACAGCTTATACTTCGTACATTTTGTGTCATAATAAGTAGGCAATTGGACGTGGAAGTAATAATATTATGACACTCTTCTATGTTTGCGGTGTACGACTGAGATACAGATAATTGATCTATGTTTTGAGTTAAAGCAATTAAGTCACCAAATGATAATATAAAATAAAATATTTTCGAGAATAATTTTTACGTCGTTAAAACTCTGATTATGGAAAGCACTTGTGAGTTTAAGGTTTAATGTTCTATAGATAGTGGTTGTTGTGTCTTTGTGATTGTTGGGTAGTGTTGGTGTTACTAGTGTATTTGTGTGTGATGATAAATAGATAATGTGGATTTTAGTACGATTTTGAGGTGAGCTGTAACCGACCAAAAAATGGATGTTTAAGTGTATATAATGTTGCACGTTTGTGTAATAGTAAAACATAAAAATATTTAAACAAAAGGCATGCATGAAACAAATAATTAAAGTAAAGCAGTTACAAAAATTTACGATTGTGACGATATCAACATACTCATGAAACAGTCATGTTATTACAGTTTTTCTTAGACTGTCTAGGTCGTTGAGATCGTTTATCCGTACAAACGAGGAACCTTCGCGTTGCTTGAGGTATACAATTCCATTGGCAGTCCAACAAAAGCTATAACTATAATTCTTTTGGAATTGCCTCGCCATATAAAATAGTTTTTGGTTCTTGGTTGTTAATGTCTCCGATACAAAGAGCGGTTTTAATTGGTAGTCACGGTTGAGATGAGTGGTGTTTAACTTGCTGCCTTTTTCCTTTGATTTATTGAAGTTTTTGATCGCCTTGAGAATTTTCTCCTTCATTAAAACGGTAGTAAAATCAACAATGACGGGGTTTGAGGCATCCTTTGACTTAATTCTATAAATGTCCCTAATTGAGTTGTTGTCAATATCCACACTAAGTATTTTTCCTAATTTAATAATTTCGCTGTGTAACGATTCTTTCGTTTCTCCAGTTTGCATAGGAAGATTTCGTATATCAATGCCAACTCCACGTGTTTTCCTCTCCAAATTTTCCAGCTTCTCCTCCAACTCTTTAATTTTAGCCATATCAGCTTGTTTTTCTTTTTCCAGAGAAGATAGTTTAATTAAAAAATCATCGTATTTGCTAGACATTAGTTCAATACTCTCTTTGAGCTCATGGAATCGTTTATCTTGTTCGGTGGAAAAGGAGGAAAACATTTCTTTAATAATTACAAGGAAGTCCGTGCTTTCCTCATTGTATTTCCTTTTCTTCCTCTCCGTGATGTTAGCCAGAGTATGCAGATCAGGTTCGGATTCGTAATGCTGTATAGGTGACATAGTTTTTTCCGTAGAGAGTATTGACTTGTCGCTCGAAGCTCCTACTGAAGGCGCTTTCTGCGGTGGGGCGGGAGAGGGGGGAGGAGGCGTACGTCTTAAGGACATTTTGAAACGTTCAAAACTATTAGCTAATTACCAGGATAGCAGATCTATCTGATAGTGGACAAACGCTTTGAACTTGGGAGGTCTAGTTGTGTGGTCGGTTATCGACGAACTCGAACAAAATCTTGATCCGTCCAGTATAAGGTGATCCCTGGTGCGTAGACAAAGCGTCACCGTGTGCGATTTATTTGTGTGCGTAACCACTAACCGTGCGTAAACGCCGATGTGCGAAGGATCGACTCCGCCCGCTCGGTATGCTGTGTTCGTGTGTGTTACGTGAGCAATGCGTCGATGTGGGTGTGGTTAGGTTGACCGTCCGTGTGCGTGCGCTGGTGCCGCTGTTACTGCCTTATCACTTTATGCACTCCTGGTTCTTAAACTGAATATTCGCTATTTATTTGTATGATAATATTAATATTTACGGAATTTAAAAATAAACTTGTACGGAGGACACGTCTACGCACTTTCGCGATCCAAGGGGAAGTGAAAGTGAAGTTGTTTTTATTTTGACAGTTTAACAATGTCCATTGCACCGTATGCTTTGACAACCCTCGGCATTCAGGGCCGGATTTTGGAGGCCCTCGGTAACGAAGAAGTGGAGGCTCCTTGAAATATTTTGGGAATGCGAACTTTTTTTTCTTTGTCAGAAAAGATGTAATACTTATATTAATAATTCATAATTTGGAGGCCCTGGAACTAAAACCCCTGTTGCCCTCACCAAATCCGGCCTTGTCGGCATCTAATATGTTCCACGCAAATAATAGTGTTGGTTTCTAAATGACGTGTTCAGACTTCAGCCGCGCCAAGAACAGTAAAATCTCGCCATATCATATTCAAAACAAGTACTCCCGCTATCAATAATATCGGTCAATTACCGACTATAACTATCATCACCATCAGCCCATTACTGTCCCACTACCGGGCACGAGCTTCTTCTCAGAATGAGAAGGATTTAGGCCTTAGTCCTCCACGCTAGCTTAGTGCAAGTTGGCGGACTACAAACAGGTTGTCTATTGTTTACCCGAAGATTATATACCATAATCATCATATTCCCGAATTTCATTTACCCGAATTTCATTTGCCCGAATGTTTTGTTTGCCCTAAAAGACATATATGACATACTTTTAACTGCCCGAAACTTAGATACCATAAGATACGAGTGCCAGACGTATTGTTTTTTATATTTTTAATTGCCATAATAATTATTAGACATAATATTTAAACGCCATAATGATTATTAGGCATAATATTTAAATGCCATAATAATTATTAGACAAAACTCAAATGGCACCTAACCAAACTACTTTTGGGTGGTTTATAAAAAAATAACCACGAAGGGGATGGCGGGGTCTATTCGCTCGCTTCGCTCGCTCAAACGACCCCGCCATCCCTTTCTAACCTAACCTATCCGAGTCGGGGTGCCCTAAAGTCCCGATTGCATCCAGTTTCTCCTGACATAACAACCGTTACACACCCAATGTCGATGGCAAATGATGTTATGGCATATGATAATTATGGCATGTGATAATTAGGCCATGTGATAATTAGGGCTTACAATGATTATGACAAATGATGTTATGGTAAGTGACTTTATGGAAAACACAGCTTCTAGCACGTGACTAATATAGCAAATAAGAGTAGGGCAAATGAATATTACGTCATGTAATATTATGGCTGTTGACTATTATGGCAAATGATATTAGGGCAAATAAAATTCGGGCAAACGGCGGTATACCCTACAAACACCATCACGAACTGTTTGGAGCCCTCTCAGGTGTGCAGCTCTCCTCATGATGTTTTTTACTTCCGTTAACGCAAGTGATAATCAAATTATGACGACTACAACTGTAACACCCGCATAATATTTGGCTAAAATGCTTTACTGTAATCTTTGTTTATTTTTAATATTCTATCGCATCACATACACAACACTATTTAGTGCAGCTACCATGTTTGAAAATACCTATGGCATTAAGTCCGCCTCTGTACAAATTTTGTGCGAAAGTATAAATAAATAAGTAACATAAGGAAAATCTCCTAATTCACCCATTACTTCCAATAAACAATCACCCAAACGATTACATCAAGTAAATTACATAAACGCACGTTTCCGTCCGTCCGTCTGTCACGGACAAACGCGAGCTGACTGAACACATCGCTACTTGTTTAATTCATGAGCCGCCATCTTTGGGCAGGCGCGTGCGCTAGACTTTTAGCGAAATAGAAGTAATAGTGTTATTTTATTTAGACAAGTGAAGGGGCTAGGTAAGTGTTATTTTAAGGGAGAATTGGATTAGGGGTTGAGTAGAATTTAGAACAGGTTACATGTTTGTTAGATACGGGGCAAGATTAAAGCAGAATAAATACACTAGGTAGGTTGTCCAATATGTTCAGTATGTGTGATTTCGAGGAGCAAAGGAAAAGTGCGTTTGACGTAAATTGAAATGACCTTGAACAGACCAACGTAAATGGTTCCTATGTGCCTAAGATGACACTGTTTCTTTTTAACCGAAATTGGTTACAACCACAGATAAAGAGTTGAATAGATAGAGATTGGCTAACGAACGTTGAGACTGAATATGACCGCGAAATTCAATAGCTCGACTCAGAAACTCTCCTAAGACTCAATACTGGCTTTTTTAACATTTTGTGTGCCACCAGTAGGAGCAATGCTCCTACTTTAGACGCTGCTCTGATCACCGTTCCCGTTTTTGCAAGCGCAAATCGTTGTAGGATGCGCGTGCGACCTTTCACTGCGAAAACGAACGTGTGGCAGTACTCTTAGCTGCAATTGCGCTCGTTACGTTGGTAGTTATAACAAAAAATGAGCCACCTTGTTTTCGTATTATTTGATAAACTTGCGGTATCTATTTGACTGAATGGTTACAACAGCCCCTCTTGCTGGCTACTGTTGTCTTCTACACAATCTGTCACTGTGGCAGAAAAGGGTTAGGAATTCATCACCTTCATATAGGAACATATTACTGATCTGAACGCATCATACCTTCACACAATCGTGACCACACGACCACTACACGGATGACGGCACAATTTCAATTGACATAATGGTCGAACTATTGTGTCGACTTCGACGCTAACAAGAGACCATAACAATACTGAACAGATACAGTGACTCGTTTGTCTTTGAATTGACACAGCTGACCGATTGTGAAGATGCAATCACGCAACGGTATCTCGAAGACAGGGAAATCTATTTGTGTATCGATTGACAATCAAAGATTAGAACCGCCTGCTGCCGGCTTCAATTCTATGAATAAGATAATGGAGCTATTCAGGATACACCAGTCATCTTTCCCTCTTCCTAACTATAATGGGATCGTGCCTGCCTCGTTGGTTAGGTCGCAAGCGCGACTACTGAGCGTGAGGTCCTGGTTACAATCCCCAGGTCGAGCAGTATTATTGGGTTTTTCTTGTGGAATTTCTCAGTGGCAGCCTGGAGTCTGGATTTGTGTCCGGTTGATGGCAATAAGCTCGACCCTGTTACATGGGACTTGACGGCGAAATGAGGGTTAACTATACACCTCTGTCCAACCCTGAGGGGAATCCAGGTTGATGTTATATTATGTAATGGGATCATCTTCCTTACTAGCCAGGTGCGGTTCAGTCAGCCCCGCTACCAACCTTGCTTACTGGCTAATCTTTTCACCACAGAATGAGCTGTTTTCGTATAGATCGTGCTGACACGAGAGAAGAAGAAGATCACAATGTCTTTTTAACGTAGGCAGAATCATCGAATAATGATAGACCCATAAAAATTTAATCGGAATTGGCGTATTTTTCCATTAGATTGCTAGCCTTAGTGACATCTGCTAGTCCATCGCCTCCGAGTACAAATGTAACTCGTTTCTCTCAATTCACTTACAGCTAGCGTAGAATGATAAGTAGCTTTACATGACTAGCATTAAGGCTCATTTACACGGAGATAGTTTCTCGAAGCGAGTCTCATTCTATCTCTGTTTTCGTCGTAGAGAAAAACAAAGACAGAAAGATTCTCGCTTCGAGAAACTATCTCCGTGTAAATGAGGCTTGACTCAGTATTCTGTGGCAGAACATAATATTATTCGGTTTCTTCGAGTGAAGAAAAGACCTAACCGGATTATAAGGACTGGTTGACGTGATACGAGTTATGATAGTGTTTGCATTAGTATTATAAAGGATTACGGCGATGAAGATGAAAAACATTATCTTTTTTTTTTTTAAATGTTTGAATAGGATTAGGTTGAAGGCTCGACGGGTGTTATTTGCCTTATCAATAAGCACAGTGAAAAGTTGTAATTGCATTCTTTTAATTTTTTTAGATATGCATTACAAATCATGTCGATTCTTGTCATATACATAATCAGCCCATTACTGACCCACTGCAAGGCTAGGTAGTTGGTACTCTTCTCAAAATGAAAAAGGTTTAAACCTTAGTCCACCACCCTGGACTGGTGCGAGTTGGCGGACTTCAAACACCATTCGAGCACTTTAAGAAGCCCTCAGATTTGCAGGTTTCCTCACGATGTTTTACTACAGCCTCTATTAAAATATAGGTAAAAACCTTATTAACTTATGCCACTGCGACATAGAACTTATGTGTTGTATTTTAAATCAGCACATTAGTACCGATTAACAATTTAAACCCAGGTCTTAACTAGAAAGGCGTTTTCATCTAGTTTAGCATTCGAGAGTGCATACATGTTTATTTTAGAGAGTAAGTGTTTTTCTACTATGTAATAAATAATAATGAGGTCATCATCCTTCAGTAAAAGTTTTATGGTTTCTTTTATAAATTAAGGAAATGAATAAAAAGGCTTTTTTTTTAAAAACATTTCATTGCTTCTGCAGGCCACTATTACCTACTATCAAAATTGTTCATCATTTTTGCATACGAAAACTTTAAAATCATTGGTTTGGTTCTGATTTCAGAACAAATTTTTAAATGGCACCAAATTGTAAAAGCGA
This sequence comes from Amphipyra tragopoginis, assembly GCA_905220435.1. Taxonomy (NCBI): domain Eukaryota; kingdom Metazoa; phylum Arthropoda; class Insecta; order Lepidoptera; family Noctuidae; genus Amphipyra; species Amphipyra tragopoginis. The sequence goes on from HG991998.1 coordinate 9,358,328, forward strand.
GTTCTCATTTGTTCATGAACCCTTTACTGTTTAATTCCTTTAAAGTTATTTATTTTATTTCATCTCAAGGAAACCTAACGAGGAGGCTTATACCCAGAAGTGCATTTTGTGGCAGTTTGGTGATAAACGTTCCTTCCCTACGCAAGACCCTAAATGAACATTAGGAAGTACAGGAGACAAGAATAATTTAAATTTCTCTTAGGCGAAACAATCACATACCTGAAAAATGCCAGTTATATAAACATCAGTTACTCAAATTGTACACCCCTGGGACCAATCACGAAGCCTTATCTACTTGGAGCCACGCCAGCATTCCCAGCAACGGTGATCATAACTCAATACTGATTGCCCTCAAGCCTATATACGTACGAATTTGTCGCCAAGCTTGATCCGTATTTGATACACAAAGGCACATTATCAGACCATATTAAAGTATTGGGTAGCTGCAATAAAATCTATTAGGTCGAGTGTTTCAAATGTTAATGGTGCAATGACGAAGGTATTGATTCAATTTGGGTTGTCCCAAGGTTCCACCATGGAAACGTGAGAAGTGCCGCGCACTATGGACGGATTTTCAAAGGGATACATACAAATGAACTTTAAAAATATTAGTTCCCACTTTAAAACGGCTTAACTTCAAAATTAATAGTTTACACTTTAATTTTTATCCTTATAACGGTTATAACTTTAAGTCTTGTTAAAAATAATAATAGTTAGCACTTTAATTTTAACGCTTTTAGCTTTAAAGTCCCCCATAATCCCTACTAATATTATAAATGCGAAAGTCTGTCTGTCTGTTACCCTATCATGCCTAAACCGCTGAACTGATTTTGATGAAACTTGGTACAGAGATAGTCTGGAACCCGGAGAAGGATAAGACAGGCTACGTTTACCCCGAAAAACGCGGAATACGCGATAAACAAAATCCACTCGGGCAAAGCCACGAGCGACCTGTAGTAAGAAATAAAATGACAAACAAATAGCTGAAAGGTAGGTTAGGTTATGTTAGAACTATGACCACTACAAACGATTCGCTTCGCTGATCAATTTCCACCATTCGTTTAATGGGGTGCGTTCAGAACTAAATGGTTTTTAATTCACTGTGGTTCAAAACATTAACTTTGTAGAGGAAAGCATTATTTTTGAAGTAAAGATAAGATATATAAAGATAATGAAACATTTATTTGGACACAGCACAAAGAGACACAACAGATAAAAAGTACAATGCAAGTAAATAAAAAAGTCTTGGGTATGGTCTCACGGCTGGACCAAAAAGGTGTCCAGATCAGCCTTATGTTAAGCACTATAAGTACTTGACGCTGATTGCGAAGTGTGCCTTACTCGTTTTTTGTTGTTATTTTCAGTAATTTTAAAGTGTTAATAAATACATCCCTTTTTCAAAATTCATCACTGGTATGTAACGAGGGTTCAGAGTTTACGCGGACGGAGTCGCGAGCTGGAACTAGTTGCTAATAGAACAAGATACCGTATTTTTTTTCTTTTTACCCAAAATTATCCTTCATTGTCTGAATTCATTCTGCAACAAAGTACTCAAGTACTAACCTTATGATAGGTGTCCTTTTGCCAGTTCTTGATTTGCGCCATGACATCATTGACGAGCCGGTCGCGGACGCTCAGATGTAGGTCTGAGAGGCGCTCCGCCTCCACCATGCCGCCTTTCCACGCAGCTTCCATTGTGCCATATTCAGGGCCTGGAGAAGAAAGAAACAATGATTTAGTGGTGTTCCACAAACCAATGACTTGATATAAAATGGGAAACCTGGAAGAAATGGGCAAAAAATAAATTGGTTAATTTCAAGCACCGCCTACTATTTGACTGGGTCCCCTTTGACGCTTGTTCTACCTGATGGTAACCGCAGACAGCGTCTAAGAACAGCACATGAATCCAAGTAACACAGATATAAAGGGATTCCCCTATACCACTCTGGCTTTCAGCTCAGCTCTCACACACACACGTAGAAATAGAACAAACTGTTTGGAGCCCGACTCAAATGTGAGGGTGGTAGCTAGCCAGGTGGATCGTTTAGTTCCTACCACCAAGCGAGCTGGCTTTTGTATAATCTTACAACGCGCGTCTATTCCCATCGTGCGGTGCGGAAGTTTTATATTCCAGCCCGTCCTCAGACGGGGAATGCTATTGCTTATGTTGTGATAACAACGCGGCAACGGTTCCTATATTTAGGCTGGTGTTCACGAACAATAATTACCTGGTTAAACGAACGCTTACTTGAAATATGTACTAGAATTTTGAGTAAACGGTTGTCTAAGCAGAGAATTATTTATGATGAACGCAGTCTGTTATCGACGTTTTTGTTTTCTACACAAGGAAGTATAAGTACCTAGATACATTTTAGAAAGACCATCAACTTTTGTTCTTTTGAGTCTAATAGACAGGAATACGTATCAACGGAGGTCTGAGCCTTTAGAATTATTTACGAACAAATACGAAAAATATCAACATTACGCCTGTATTCTGCGAAGGGTTGGGCAGGGTTGGGTTCAGAACGTCTGGATTGTAAAACGTCTATGTAAGCAAAATGACTGGGTTGAAAAAAGTCTACATAGATAAAACGTCTTGGTTGCAAAATGACAAAAAAAATATTGTAAAATGTCTAGGTAGGCAAAACGTCGTGGTTGTGAAATGTCTTATTTGTAGAAAGTCCTGGTTGCAAAATGACTGACCTTTAATTGTAAAATTTCTAGGAAGGCAAAATGTCTTGCTTGCTTGTAAAATGACTAGGCACATATAATTGAAATTAATAAACGATTATTTTTTTACAAGAAGGCTGCATTACTTAGGTATCTCCTAAGGGGTACTAGGTAAATAGGCACTACCTATCTGTAATTGATATTTATTTCAGCTTGATACCTCTAGCCATTCCTGAGAAAAAAAGAGTCACACATAGAGCTCAAAGTTATTCTGTTGGAGCTTGTCCTTTTTTTTAGGTAAAAATTCAAATAAATCACAAAACCAAAAAAAAAAACAAATCACTACACAATTACGCTCTTATAACTTATTAAAATAAGATAAGATAGAAAATAATCTTCGCTGACTCGACAATCAGTCTAGAACTATTGGAACTATTCGTCACTATGAATATTTTTAACTTGTCTATTTTCAACCTAGACGTTTTGTCTTGCTAGACGTTTTGTCTTGCTAGACTATTTGCAACAAAGACAATTTGCAACCAAGACCTTTTACCACCGTGACATTTTAATGATTATGACCATTTGCAACCAAGACGTTTTATCTATACAGACTGTTTTTCAATCCAGACATTTTGCCCACATAGACGTTCTACAATCCAGACGTTCTGAACCCAACCCGTTGGGCAGATATGTTTAGAACACCCTCATTTCGCTGTTGTTTAAGTCCCACGTAATGCGAGCCTATTGCCATTAACCAAGCACAAATCCAGACTCCAGGCTGCTACTGCGAAATTCCACGTGGAATAACTCAATAACACTTAGCCCGACTTGGGGATCGAACCCAGGACCTCACGCTCGGCAGTTGCGCTTGCGACCACTAGACCAACGAGGCAGTCTACGAAAAATATCTTTTGTATAATTTTATTACTAGTATGATCCTAACACTACCAACAATCTATCCGTCTGTCATAACATGCTCTCAAGGCTCTTGGCTACACAAACACATGTTGGCCAACGTTAGCGTATTTTTGACGTTCATTAACTGATTGATTGACATCTTGTTATCTTGCGGACGGAGCTTTGAACCCAAAATGATGAGGCCTGCGCAAGTCAGGTAAAAGCGTAAAAAGATTTGCCAGGGCCTTCAAATGGGAAAATCCCATTTGATGACCGTATCCTTGGCAAACATTTACAATATTTACCTGATTTGACAGGCGTTATTTTCTTGGGTCATGGATGGAGCAATATACTTAGTGTAGACTGTAGACCTCAAAGTGAACACATGAACGTCGAAGTTTCGGATATCGGACTTATAAAATTAAATATACGATCAAAACATTGTCAAAAACGAACTATGTACAGACGGCAGCACATCAACCTACTACAATCTGTCAAATTTCTTTAATAGATTTTCATCTTTATTGCGAAAGCATTAGGTTCAAGGTTGATTAGGAAAATTTTACAGTTTCGGGTAGCTTGACCTGCTGGCGTCTGTACTAAGATGTTAGATGTGATTGGATTGTTAAAGATATTGATTTTAAAAGAGTAACCATGGAGTTTCTTACAGCTATTCTCCATAGGAAACGACTAATTGGAAAGGTGTACATAAATTTGACTTTTCATAAGCGCCTGTAATGGTTTATGTGAAATAAAAAAGAAAAAAAGATTTTGATGTCCAATTAATATTTGGGAGTAGAGTGAACCGAACTGATCGAATCGAATATCGGATCCGGAACACTTTTGTTTGGAAAACTTGCGATAAGTCAGCCGAAACTTCGTATTTCCATTTTCGGAGTAGGCCTCCGCCCCTCCGGCCTTTCAAGATTTCATTCGGTTACATGAAATTGATATCTCCAGTTACTTAACCCAGCCATATTTTCCTGAGAACAGCTCGAGACACGGCGGTACCAATTTGGTCGATCTCATAATAACTTTCATTGCACTTGCTATAAACAGGCTGCTGTAACGTGCGGTGAAACCGGTTAGTCGTTGCGGTCGATAAGGTTCTGTGCAGACTGGCTTTTATGGACGGTCATGTTATGTGTACTAATGGGGAAATTGTATAGCAGAACTTAGCTTAACATATATAGGGTGACTGGTAGTTAGTGACCGATACTTTAACACATGATTGTACTCATGATAACAAACAACTTTCCCAAAGAAACATTAGTTACAAAACAAAAAAAAAATATTTCCAGATTACAAGCCGCGTCCATTCCATAACGGTTTATTAATAAATTTTACCTAAATGAAAAAAATAAAATTAAAATAATGTTTCTTTGGGAAAGTTGTTTGTTATCATGAGTACAATCATGTGTTAAAGTATCGGTCACTAATTACCAGTCACCCTATATACTGAGTGTAAACGAATTCGTATAATTGCTTCAAATCGCATGATCTATTAATGGTATAGATTAGCCCCGCACGAGTATTTAGCTTGATTAAAAAGAAAAATTAAAAATCCTTTTTTTCTTCCTGTAGGGGTAAGTGTCAATAAAAAAATAAAACCAGGTATCAAAATATCTAACCCAGGAGTCAATAAAAACTAAAAATGGGAGAAGAAAAAAAATTTTTTTTTACTTTTTTATGTTGTAACGGAAGATTTCACTAGCACGATTTTATTCCGCGCAGTTAACGTGAGACGCTAAAATTATTCAGATACAGAAAACCATGTTCTTTTTAAACGATTTTTTTGTTACCTAATTCTGAAAACCAAGCGGTTTCTATCAGTGTCACCAGTTAGATTACGCGGTTTGAAGGAATTACACGAATTCGTTTACACCCTGTACACAATTTAATATTAAGGGGATCGGATAATGCTGACGTTAGAATCTTGTAGTTTTTTAATCAAAAATATCGAAAGCTGTCCACAACTAGAAATTAAAGGAAACTATTTTTGCTGATACTATAATAATGATATACCTATAATTAACTACTAGCTTTCTGGGACGTTATTAATTAAAAAAGGATAGTACGAATTAGCTGAAATCTTTATTACGACCAGTTATCATTACAATGAGCACCGCGTACTGTTTTTATAGACCGTTTTGGCATGTGTAACTAACTAGTAACTACCCATGACGTCATTAAATCTCGAAGAATATCTATTCAACATGATCCCGCAAATTTTAGAACTGCTCCAACGCAAGTTTGTATAAGATATAGTAATATTTATACCACGACAACTTCTTTATCACTGTTATTTACAGTAACTGACAGGTTTTCATATCTTGTCAGCGTGAAAGTAGAACACATAATAAAAGCGACACAATCAGTAGGTACGCATTACAAACCAACCTCATCAGCTGAAGGCTGGGCCATTTTCGCAAGTGCATTTCATAACAAGATTTACAAAACGTGACGTAAGGGTGCACCAACCCGATGACCGATTCGCATACCATTCTAAATTCAAAACGACCAATCGCGACACTTTCGATTTTTAAATCGGCCAATCAGATATGTAAAACACGCTTTCGGCACGTACTCGGCGTTTCGACGGACCAATTCGCGCCCGTGTTCCGAATACGAGATGTTCTGATTCTGATTCGATTCTTGAAATACTCGATTAACTTTCCATTTCATTAACAATGTTTTTATTCACGATACATAATGTTGCTTAACTCTGAGAAAATGTATTTCGTAGAATTAACTTCTTATTTTGTGTTTGTGATCAGACTTCTTGTAAAAGTGAATGTGGTACCTGCTACATAATTGTAATGTGGTACAATTAATGGCTACTGGTTAATATCAAACAATGCAGAGATAGTGTCAGATATGAGATACGTATAACTTAGATATGTTCATGATTAATATTACTAACTATAATCTGTTTACCCTTTTTTTTTTTTTTTTTTTTTTTTTTTTTTTTTTGTCGGAAAATCCTCATGGATGCCCTTCGCCCGGGGAGAGCGAAGGGGTATGCCGGACTCTTACCGGCTAAAAACCCACGGTGTTCCTTCTCCTGACCCTTGGCTGGGGTCGCGGGATTCGCAACTGCATGCACCGCGACCCCCGCAGGCCTCGGTCCGCCAACCCCTGGCGGACCTCTGCTTCTGTGGGGCCTTGCCCCACGTCCTCCTGAGAGGCGCGCACGGAACACTGCGCGCCGCCTTCTCGGGCCTGTTACTGGTCGGGCGGCGGGTCCCCCAACCCGCCGACCGCAGGCCACACACTACGGTGGCCGGAGATCGTCGCGCGCCCTCCGGCGCCCGGTGCGTCTGGCGCGGGAAGGGAGAGTGGCAGCTGCCTCTCTCTCCCTCTCCGCTCCCTCCTTGGTCGCCATCACCTCCTCGCAGAAGGAGGCGACGGCTTCCCACGCACTCTCGCTCCCGACCATGGACAGAACCACGGCCGGAAGCGAGAGGTCACCACCGACCGCCGCGACTAGGTCGCGGCGTTGCGTCGCCCACGCAGGACACGCCTGCAGCGTGTGCAGCGACGTGTCCTCGGGGCAGTCGACGCAGTGGTGACAACCGGACGTCTGCTCCCGGCCTATGCGACACAGGTACTTCCCGAAACAACCATGTCCCGAGAGTACCTGCGTCAGCCGGAAGCTGAGGGCGCCATGACGCCTCTCCAGCCACTCCTCCATTACGGGCCTTACCGCCGCTATCGCGGCGTGCCCTGCGCTGGGTTGCGCAAGTCGCTCCTTCCATCCTTCCACTAGGATCTGGCGGAGCTCGCTCCGCTCAGGCGCCTCCTCGCGCTGACGATATCGCAGCGCGAGGGCCCTCGCCTCCAGATCCCAGGGCACGGATCCGGCTAAGAGGCTCGCCGCCTCGAAGGAGATCGTACGGTATCCCCTTATCACCCTGACGGCCATCGCACGCTGCGGTCTCCGCAGGATTGCGACGTTGCGGGCCGTCAGGGTGTCCGCCCATATTGGGGCCCCGTAAAGGGCCATGGACCGTACGACCCCCGCGTAGAGCCTCCGGCAGGAAGCATTGGGCCCCCCCAGATTGGGCAGCAGCCGCGACAGTGCAGCCGCGGCGCCCATCAATTTCGGCGTTAATTGCCGAAAATGGGGCCCAAAATCCCATCGGCCGTCGAGGACGAGTCCCAGGTACTTCATCGTCGACTCGACGCCGATGCGGACGCCTCCCACCACGATGTGAGATCCCGAGGGTGGTCCCTTCCGAGGCCCGTGGAAACACAGGGCCTCGGACTTCTGCAGGGCCACCTCGAGACCCAACCGCCGGATCCTCGCGACGACTTGCGCAACCCCAGCTGTCGCTAAAATCGATGCCTCGCGGTGCGTCTTCCCCCTTGCTGTGACCAGCGTGTCGTCGGCGTAGCAGGTCACGCTGACACCGTGGAGGAACGCACCGCGAAGCACCCAGTCATAACCGATGTTCCACAGGAGAGGCCCCAGGACCGACCCCTGTGGAACACCGCATGACGTCTCTCGCCGACCCCATCCTTCCCGACCCGGGTAGATTACGGCTCTCTCTGCCAGGTAAGCCCCGACAATGCGGCGGAGGTAGGTCGGCACCCGATGGTATTCGAGTGCCGACCGTATGCAACTCCAGGGCAAGGTATTAAAGGCATTGGCGATGTCTAGAGACACCGCCAAGACGACCTCGCCCCGGGCAACTGCTTCCTCCGCCTGAGCCCTCACGCGCATGATTGCGTCCACCGTGGAGCGCCCCCGGCGGAAACCAAACTGGTTATCCGCCAGATCTGGCCCCACCCTAGTCATGTGCGTGACGAGGCGGTCTGCAATTACTCTCTCGAAGAGCTTGCCCACCTCGTCCAGCAACACGATGGGGCGGTACGCAGACGGTGAGTCTGCGGGGCGCCCCTCCTTCCTGAGCAGGACCAGCTTTCCGGTTTTCCACCGGAGCGGAAACTGGCCCCGCTCGCAACATGCGCTAAAGAGCCCCCTCAGTCGGGGCCCGAGAGCCTTGAGAGCTAGGACCCATGCACGGCCAGGAATGCCGTCGGGTCCCGGGGCGGTGTTCTTGGCTTGAAGCCTTCGCACCGCCGCTCTCAGCTCTACCCGGGTCACTTCGGGCACGTCGTTGTCATCGTCGTCCGCGTTGGATGCCATGTGAGGCGGAACCATCGGCGGTGGCGTGTGCTCCGCCCGCGAAGGGAACAGAGCGCTCACCACTCCCTTCAGAAGGTGAGGCCGGAGACTTTGGGTCAGTGGGGGGGCCCACGGGCGGAGTTTGCCCCGTACCATAAGGTATGGGCGCCCCCACGGGTTTCGGTCCAGAGTCTCCAGCATTTGATCGTGGGCCGTAGTTTTGGCCCGCGAGATAGCCTTCTGAAGGGTGATCTTCGCCTCCCTGTACCCCTCATACAGTTCCGCCTCCGCAGCTACCGCATCCGGGGTGCGGCGACGCCTCCTGCGGAGCCTGGCGTACTGGCGTCGCGCCTCCACACAGGCGTGGCGCAAGAACTCAATTTCCTGCGACCACCAGTACACCTGGCGCTTGGCAGGGTGGGTGTGAACCCGAGGCATCGCCGCATCGCAAATATGCGACATCGCCTCCTGGAACCACTCCGCCTCCACGTTGATGTCGACAGGCCTGTCCGGTGTTGACACCCAGGCCTGTACGATAGAGGCTTCCAGGAGGGACTCCCTGTCCAGCCGCTTTAGCGCCCAACGCGGACCGATCCCACCCGGGACCGCTCGGGCCGGAGCGCCTGAGGTCTGGGCGGAGACGTCGAATCGGATGTACCGATGGTCCGACAACGTCTCCACCTCCTCCATGACGCGCCAGCCCTGGACACGGCGCGCTAGAGCGGGGGTAGCGAACGTGAGGTCCACTATGGATCCACCCCGCTGTCGCACGCACGTGTGGACGGAACCCCGGTTTAGGATCTGTAGACCCAATTCCAGGGCCCAGTCCTCCAGCACCTCGCCCCGTGAATCCGTGGTCGGGGAACCCCAAGCCGTAGACTTGGCGTTGAAGTCCCCGAAGACGAGCACGGGACGAGGATGACTGCGACCGACGACGACGCCCAAACCCTCGAGGAAATCCTCGAAGTCGGCGAGAGACCGGTTGGGGGAGAAATATACTCCCACAACCACTAGGTCTTCGAGAAGGGCCGCCACGTATCCCCGTCCACGAGTGACGTTCTCAATGGACGGAGACCCAGCGGCGGCCCGCGAGACAATTAAGGCCACCGAGTCGTCCACGTCCCCCACCCAGTCATCCCTGGGCGGAACGAAGTACGGCTCGGCGACCACAGCCACGTTAATCAACCACTCCGCCATGCTCTGGAGCAGAAGATCCTGAGCCCTGGCGCAGTGGTTGATATTGGATTGGAGGAGGCGCAGGTGTGCCATCACTGGCAGTCCATGCCCTCCCCCGCTCCTCCTTGCGGCTTCTCAGTAGCCGGCTTGTTGGCCGACTGTGAAGCCGTCTTGGCCGTGGCTTTTTTGCCACGGCCTCGCCCTCTTCTGCCCCGTTTATTGGGGGGCTCGGCACAGGCCTTGCTGCCCACCCGGTGCTCCGCCGGCTTGCCCTCGGCCGCACAGATCGTGCAGTGCGGCGTGGCCTCGCACGTGCTGGCAAAGTGCCCGGGCTGACCGCAGCGGAAGCAGACTCCACTGCGGTCGACCTCCGAGGTGCACAGCGCCCCGGTGTGTCCGTTCGACAGGCACCGGTAGCACCTCAGGGGCCTGGCTGGCAACAGCTTCGCCTGCGCCGACACCCATCCCACCAGCAGCCGACGGCCCTCCACAATTTTGTGGGCCGTCGCAACAGGACAGCTCACCAGAGCTGTCCCTAGGCCGGTGAAGCCGGAGCGAATAGCGCCCGACTTCACTTGCTCCGGAGGGCAGCCGCCGACCCTTGCGACGGCTGCCACGACCTCCTCGGCCGTGACCGAGTCGTCCAGACCCGAAATGCGCAAGTCTGCACACTTGGTAGGCCTGGACACCCTGACCTCCTCAGCCTCCAGCGACGCCCTCAACTTCTCAGCGAGGGTGTCCGCTTTTGGACCGCTGGTGGCGCCGGGGACCTCGAGTAGGCGGGCACCGGTGACTGTATGCTTCACACGGATGCCCGCGATCCCGAGGCTGCCGAGATCAATCTCGGCCTTGGCTTTCGCCAAGACCCCAGCGTAGGTTACCCCCTTTTCTTTTGCCCCCGGCTGCAGCGTAAGTACTACAGCCGCGGACTTAGGGGCACGAAGCCGCGCAGCCTCCTTTTTGGCGGGCTGCGCCGCTTTCTTATCGGCCGCCGCCTTCTTCTTGGCCGCCTTCTTGGCAGCCTTCTTCTGCCTCTTTTTAGCTCCTACGGTCTCCCACTCACCCTGGTTGGGTTTGGGAGCCGCAGGGCGCTGCTGGGCGCCAGAAGGGGCAGACGTCGGCGCAGGCGTAGCAGGGACCGAAACGACTGCAGCGGTGGACGCTGCAGGGGCGGAGGCAGCCTGCGTGGTCGCTCCTGACTTCCCCTTGCCCTTTCCTTTGCCCTTTTGCCCCTGCTGCTGCTTTGGGGCTGCTGAGGCCGCGGCTGCCGGAGGCGGGACCGCATGGGCGGAAGCAGCTGTGGCTGTTGGCTTGGTCTGTGTCGACGAGCGGGAAGCAGCAGCTTTTGCCGCGTATGTCGGCTCCTGCCATCGCCTTCCGTCGCCAGCCAGAGGTGGGCGGAGCACGATCCCCTCCATCACGTGTGTAAATAAATAAATAAATAAATAAAAAAATCACGGCGAACCGGGCTGTGAGGCTCGCCATTTCCTTTTGGAAAAGGCGAGCAAGCTCCGATTCAGAATCGGGCTGGGTCCGCCGTGTGGTGAGGCCTACCTCCTCGCGCATACGCTCACGCACTTCCGCCCGGAGCTCCTCATGCTCCTTGCGGAGCTGCGCCATTTGCGCTGCCAGGCAGGTGTTTTGGATCTGCAGCCTGATCGTTTCCTCCGAGGAGGTGCGCCTGAGCAGGGCCTCTGCGGTCTCCACAATGGAGACCGTTGCCTCTTAAGATGAGTCCTGACAGCTTGGTCATTTCATAAATTGTAGCCATAAGGAGACTGCTATTGAAGAAACGTAAACGACATCATCAAAAATTGTAAAATAGTTATATTATCCATGTTTTTTTTTTAACTATTCTAACCTAACTAACCATTGACCTAATTATAATATTGTTACCATTAAAGTTTTGTAGAGAAACATCAGGAGTCAACTTATGGTGAACCCGACGGACAATGTCCTGTCATACAAAAATCCCGTAAAAAAAAAAGGACGTTCAGTTTTTCCCGAATTTGCCAATTTTCCGGGCAACTTTTCCAAATTTTATTTCCATTAAAACCTAATTCGGACTATTAACATTTAAACAAAAAAGATAGACAAATCGGTCTCGCCGTTCTCAAGTGATGCGCTTAGCAACAAACAGCATTCAACTTTTATTAATATAGATAGATTGCAACCGAATGTACTGTCACAAATCTAAAAACTGTAGGCACAGGCACCGATCAAACGATAAATTATAATAATTAGCAATCGGTATGAACTCATTCATCGAATTATAATAATCGATTCGTTTATCTACTTTTTATAATGATTATAAAATTGTGCAAGTATAGCTGATTAATTATTTGAAAAATATTATCGTCTGCGAATCGAGAACAAGGCCTCGTGCATTTTTGTAATAAAAATTTTGATAGCCGAATCGAATCTGATTATGAGAGCTATAATAGATGCATAATATGAAGTCAAGGATAAGATGGCTTATAGAAATTAATCCTTTATTATGAAAAGATACGAGATAGTGTTCTATTTAAAAATAGATTTAGATACGTATAAAAATGTATTATGAAGAATGTTTGGAATCAGTTATCATGGTTTATTTCCGATTGACAATCGTTCACTCAAATAGTCGATCAATTTGTGTCATGTCAATAAAAGGGACATACGCTATCAGAATATGGGTTACTTAGAAGCAAGTATAGTCCGCGAGGCCTAAGCTGAGCTTTGCATTTGTGTGAAGTGAGAATGAATGCAGACGCGTCCTTTGCTTGGTTTAAACCGGTTTATACTGCTTTTTGGCAATCGATTCTATGTGCACTCACACAAATGCAAAGCTCAGCTTAGGCCTCGCGGACTGTAGGTACACTTTGTGTACAAGATAACAAGCCGTATCGGTCGACAGCTGACTGATCGAAAAGATTTTAGTTCTGGGGGCTGATTATTTTTTAAGTACTTTAATTAAACGGTCTAGTACTAATAACAATGATTAAAGAATGCTCGTAAAGCAAGAAAAAATAACGTAAACATCACGCCTGTATTCCCCAACGGGTCGGGCTGAGGTGTATAGTACTTAGAAACTCATTTTGCTGTTATGTTTAAGTCCCATGTAATAGAAGGCGAGCCTATTGCCATCAACCAGGCACAAACCCAAACTCCAGGCTGCTACTGAGAAATTCCACACGGAAAACCCAATAACACTTTCCCGACCAGGGGATCGAACCCAGGACCTCACGCTCAGCAGTCGCGCTTGCTACTACTAGAACAACGAGGCAGTCAAAACATCTTCAATTATACACATACTAGCGACCCGCCCCAGCTTCGCACGTGTACGTTTTATAGCTTAAAACAGAGTTTCTCAAACTTATTTCATCTACCGCCCACTTTGGATATCAATTATTTTTCAGCGCCCCCCATTTTTTTTTTACTTTACCACATCTTGAAAACCACATTGACATTCATTAGTTTCATTTAATTATAGTGTGCTATATTAGTCTGCTCTGGAGTTTAAACTTACATTCTAAACGAGACTTTTTTACCAGTGAGAGCAATTAAAACGAAACATTATAATCAATCAATCGTACTGAACAAGGAACAAGTATCGATGAACCAGCCGATTGATACAGGATTGCACAAATCGCGTTATTTAACAAAAACTTGTTAAAACTTGATTGCTTACGGGATATCCTACGAAAGCTATGTTAAATACTATTAGTGTTTATGTTTAATTGTAACAGGGCAGAAATCTATATAAATAAAAAGAAAAGTCCTGACTGACTATTGACTGACTCATCAACGTCAAGCCCAAACCCTTGGACCTAGAAAGCTGAAATTTTGCACAGAGGTTCCCTTTATAATGTAGACAAGGAATAAGGAAGGATTTTTCGAAATTCAACCTCTAAGAGAGTTAAATAGGGGATGAAAGTTTGTATAGAAAATCGTCACTTAACGGGTTCAAAATTTCACGCAAGCGAAGCTGCGGGCAAAAGCTAGTATGATCTAAATAATCGATGTTGTGTAGTAGGTAGGTTTTGATTTCAGTGAATTTTAAAATATTTAATAGATGAAATTAAAAATCAGCCATCGCCCCCCTAAACCACTTCAACGCCCCCTAATTTTTTCTGGGTCCCTTACCGCCCCCCTCTAGACCTCCAGCGCCCACAAGGGGGCGTTATCGCCCACTTTGAGAAAGACTGGCTTAAAACCTTCCTCTTGAATCACTCTATCTATTAAAAAAACCGCATCAAAATCCGTTGCGTAGTTTTAAAGATCTAAGCATACATAGGGACAGACAGACAGCGGGAAGCGACTTTGTTTTATACTATGTAGTGAAGATCTTTGGCTCATAAAATACTTAAACGAAGATATAAAACCCACTAGACAAAGTAACAAGGTTCACTGTTCTTACAAACAATAATAAATAAACAATCTCACTATTCGTTGGCACTGAAGTAAAGCATATACCTACTTAGGACGGGTTATCAACCTCGTAATGTTAATGAAAGGGTGCATTACAATGAAATAGTTGTACAAGCTCCGGGAATTCTGTTAAAGAAGAGTAGGTACTTAAATACTTGAATGAAGTATTGAAATAGCGTCCGTTAGTTACTGTCATTCAAAGCTTTCGCCACACCAACCGCGGAGCACGAGCGGGTCATATTATCGGCGGGCTCGTGTGAGTTGTATTTAAAGCCCACCATTTACTACACGAGTCTCGTCCGCCGTCCGGCATACCGTCCTCGCCGACGAGGCCCGTCGCGACGTCCCACCGCCGCCGGTCACGATCCACCGAGCTCTCCCGTCGTAGAGCCGGTCGTCTCTTCAGACTCCGCAGACACACCGATAACTCAGCCCTCATCAAGCTGTCTCCCCCCTCTAAGCCCCCGCCAGCAACGCCCTAAGCCGAAGTGCGAGTCCCGCTAGGGATCGCCCTTAGTGCTGTTGTTGCAGGTAGTCATGATGTTAGTGTAGTACAAGTAGTTAGCTTAGGTTAAGTATTTTACTCCCCCCCCCCCCGGAAAACCTACACAAGTCCAATAGAAAAAAAAAATACGCGAGCCTCGCGCCGCACACCGCACAAATATGCACGGATTTGTCACGGATTCTTCAGACGGCGAGCGCCGAACTTATCCGCGGGCGGCTTGATGAACCGCGGGCGGCATGATGAACCGCGAACCATGACATTCACACGCAGCATTTGTCCGCGGACTTGTCGCCAGCGACAAATCCGGCGGATGAGCGCGCGTGTGAATGGTGGCCTTAAGGGATTACTAGCACTCTTAAAACTTCGGCCAACCTGCGCGAGCAAAGCGACTGCGAAGCGGGAGCGTCAGCCGCGCGGAGGACGCTACCCATGATATCTTATAGCGTCATACACACTACGACTACTACGCGATCACAACACGGGACGACCGCGTCAGCAGAGCGGGACGCACTCGTCTAGTGTGCAGACGCATCTATAGTGGTCAGACATTTATTTAATTCCACAATGACTACAACAGAAGACACTAATCAAAAATCAAAATAAAAAAAGTGAGAGAACATCCTATTTTATATGATTTAAAAATCCAACGCAAGGCTATGCAATGCAAGCAATAAAATATCTTCATGAGAGTCAGACACCGATTTTAAGTACGAGGATGATACACAATAATTTAATGTTAAACCAGCGGCTTTAGTGACTATTATTCACTAACAAATGTTCGCGATTCGCGCCATAGTCGCACGTAGTTCGCATAATTTCGCGTTGCAGACGCTTCCGCATCGCTAACGCACCCCGCATCGCTTACGCTCACGTTTGGGCGATGCTTAATACTACTATTGTTTGTTTCACAATATCTACAGGTCAGTGACGTCACAGCATCCAGGACAAACGCCCATTTCCTAGTACTGAACTGACATCGTAAGTGCCGTACGTGCTTCTCTGTGTTTTGCGGTTCCCTATGTGAGACTAATAAATGTTTGTTGACGCCGTATTGTTGTTGGGTACACTAGCGAAAGTTACAAACCTATGTTTCATGTTTTATTTTGATAGGTACACACGGCTAGTATAAGCTGGCCTCTCGTTGTACGGGAAGCCTATACAAAGCGAGATCAGCTCATACTGGAAATTATGTATAGCTTGATATGTACCTAGCCGTGCTTACTAAAATATCGAAAGTGCATTTAAAACTACTGGCTTCATATTAACCCGTAAATGTCCTCTGCTGAACATCTAATCTCTAAAATCTATGATCTAATGACCGCTTTAATAAACGGTCAAAAGGACAATTTCCAAAATCACCACGGTTGACAGACTGATTGGTGATCACAGTTTATCGTTATTAGCTGGTCAAAGGACGCTGCTGCCTATCTCCTTAACAAAATCCTTCAGGCGCCTTTTACGAAAACCACTGGCAACTAGTGGGTGCCGAGAACCATACAGTACAAATTATTGCAATGTATACGTGCAGTGACGTCACAGAGTCCAAAACTATCGCCATATTCCTGGAATTGAGTTAGTATTGTACGTGCTTCTCTTACTTTTGCGGTTCCCTATGTGAGACTAAATTGTTGAGGCAGGTCAGGTTTTGAGGTAAAATTTATATTAATACGAACAGGAACTATACTAGGAGAGAATTTGTGAATTTGCTCGATGCATCTTGGAACATGGAATTTGTTATTTTGATAAACATAAACTATATCTTACCAGGAAAGACGGTTCTTACTAGTTGCTGAAAAGTGTTGAACCTAACTACCCCATCAAATATAGAAAAACGGCCGTAAAGGACAGACAGACACCGGAAGTTTCACCACAAGTATTCTGTTTTGACCTTTTAGGTATGGAACGTTAATTAGAAGGGACAGCAATCAATTATTCAGGGAGAGAAGAATTATCTTAGGTAATTCTCGGTACGAATACGGTAAGTAATCAACTAACGTAATACACAACGTGTAACATAATAAACGTAAACCCTGAAATTAATTTGTTAAGAATCGGCTACTGAATCGATTTCAACCATTTTTAAGGTACAAGCACAGAAGTACAAGTCCGAGATGGGCTGCAAACTGCAGATTGCAACCGCAGACCGCAAGTCGCTATCGGAATAGCGCCTTGTAAGGTGTGCACTTTAAAGGTGCTATTCCGACAGCGACTGCAAAACTGCAACCGCAGACCGCAGCTGCAGATCGCACCGCAAGCGATAATACTGTTGCAGTTTGCGGTCTGCAGCCCGTCTCGGACTTGTAGCTTAAATGTGTGTGTTTTTTAAACGCTCTTTTTCTTATCTGTTTTTTAATTGAAATAATTAAAATTGGGTCTTACTCAACGCCGTAAGACTGAATTTTAAATGCAGTTAACACTGTAAATTATTACTATTTTCTTAAAAAAACAATATTTAAGCACAAACTGAAAGCAAACTTTCAGTACCTATTATGATTTTACCTGAATATTCTAATTGGGATGATTGAGTATTTGCGTGATTCCTGTTACATGTTGTATTAGAATTATTGCATAACAAAATGTACAAATACGCATTGATATTCAGCCAATGATACTAGTGATGGATGGTTCTACAAATCATTGTACAGACAGCGGTATTAATTGGGTATTGGAGGCTCTTGTAATGTACCCTGACACTTGTAGTATCACTACATAGTATAAATCAAAGTCGCTTACCGCTGTCTGTCCCTATGTACCTATGCTTAGATCTTTAAAACAACGCAACGGATTTTGATGCGGTTTTTTTTAATAGATAGAGTGATTCAAGAGGAAGGTTTTAAGCTATAAAACGTACACGTGCGAAGCCGGGGCGGGTCGCTAGTTATGAATATAATATGGACTAAAGTATGTCTGTACAGAGTTCGTCAGAAAAGGGGTACTAATCCGCGGGTAAATTAAAAAGTCACTGATGACAGTGATGACTGTATAAGCAAGTGTTAAAATATGAAAATTCGATCATTTTTATTTACATGTTCATAGATTTTTATATTAGTTTAAAAATACTGCTTTGGTTACGAATTCGGAAAATACATAGTGATTCTAATCCGTGACCCCAAATATGACCTAAAATGTAAACACAGCTGATCATAGCTGAGGATAGATAAATTTAAGAGTATTTTTTGTAAAATCTTTGAACAGCTATTTCTCTTAATCTATCGACTTTTGAGGAAAGTGGTAGAACAAAAGTTATTCTTTATTGTAGGTACTTTAACACCTTTCGGATTAGTACCCCCTTTCCGACCTTGTATATGAATACCTCCAAAAACATTTTATCTTACTAGAACTACTAAAGTTAAATAATGCTCCAAAATTTTACAAGTTTGACATTTGTACCTGACAATTCAGTCTCCGAGATTAAAAAACAGACTGCAGGGTGCATTAAAAAGCTTTCACAAGTTATTAGGGGAGGTACCCAAATGATGCAGCTGTTCGTACATTACAAATTACAATGTATGCAATGGTACACTGTGTCGTGTGCAGTGTACACATGTATTGAAAGTAAGCTGGTTACATACAAGTATGCCGTCGTGTTTTATGCTAATTTAAGACCTGTTCGAATGGTGCAATTTCTAGGTATGCATCCTCTTGAATCAATTCCTCATTCCAATGGTACATAAACGTAGATACAACATATTAGTAGTAGAATAATGCTTATTTGAAAATTCAAAACCTGTCAAATGCGAGTCGGAATTGCGCACTAAGGGTTCCGTACCGCCCCATAGACGTCTGTGAAATAGGTAACTGTTTTTTTTTTACTAGATGTCCCTCGCGGCTTTTCCCGCGTGTATGTCGTTTATCGCGTATTCTGTATTTTTCGGGATAAAAGTAGCCTATATCCTTCTCCAGGTTCCAGACTACCTCTGTACCAAGTTTCGACAAAATCGGTTCAGCGTGAAAGCGTAACAGACAGACAGACAGAGTTACTTTCGCATTTATAATATTAGTAGGGATTTAACTATAGAGTATGCGTTAAAATCACACCAAGTTTCACACTTGTGCTCTATCTTAAAAAAGGTAATACATTACCGTATTTAAGATGGAACAAGAACAAAAAACGTTGAAAAAATAATTTTTTTCGAGGTGAAAAGAAAGAAAACATATTTATTTGCGGCGGTGACGCACGTAAACACAAAAAAGAGGGATGGAAACAAAAAAAAGATAAAATATGCGTCACATCCGAGCAAATAAGCCGTCGCTCAGGATATTTCTGTGGGATATGATAGAGCATAGCCACTGCGCTGATTTTCAACAGTGCGACAGCCGGACGGTTAAACGGTTTGTTATGGGAATCCATCCAGGATAAAAATGTGAGGAAACCTAGGTTTAATGGTTTGAAATCGCAATTAGGCAGTGAGCAAGCGTAGTGATTTATGCTCGGTCAATGCTCTGTAGTGGGCAAAGTTAGTGGGTTATGTTAAGTAAACTATTTATTATTTCAAAAGAGTATCCATGGAGTATCTAGCCGGGTCTTATCTATAGAAAAAAAATACTGGAACTTTCATCTAGTCTTGACTTTTCTTAAATGATAAATGATATTTATTTCTGTAAATAAATCTGTTACGGACACTTTTACAAGTCAATTAAGAGCTTAGAGCTTAAGTCTTAAAAGAGCATATACTCTGCCTATTTGAAAGAAAATCTTTGAATTAAAAATAGCCTTTTTTTTACCTTTGGCTCCCGTTTGACCACTACTGGTAAGCGATGATGTGGTCGACGGTGAAGCACGCTTGCCTAGAAGTAACCTATTCACTCTTGATTTAAAGACCCCAAGGTTGTAGCTATTTGGAAACAAAGACTCCGGCAGGAAATTTTACTCCTTAGCTGTACGCACAATGAAAGCTTATATCAAATATTAAACAAATAACTGTAACGATAACTTTACCAATAAATCGAATATAGTCATTGTTTTCCTTCCGAAGTTAATGGACCAAACCGTTGAAAAGCTGTACATTCAAGTTATTAAAATGCTTCCACTTGAGGAATTCGAGCGGCTCCTTGGGGAATAATCAAAAACTACTTTCTGGGCAGCTACGCGGCTGAATATTTAATTTCCAATTTGACGCGACGCTGCCCTTAATGGCACCACTAGCACTGTTTAAAACTAAGGATTGGGAAGAGGTAAAAGATTTATAGAATGAGTCTTTTGAAAAAGAAAAACCGGCCAAGTGCGAGTCGGACTCGCGCACGAAGGATTCCGTACCATTATCTATAAAAACGGCAAAAAAAATAACGTTTGTTGTATGGGATCGAGCTCCCTTAAATATTTACGTTTTTTAGTATTTGTTGTTATAGCGGCAAAAGAAATACATCATCTGTGAAAATTTCAACTGTCTAACTATCACGGTTCATGAGATACAACCTGGTGACAGACGGACAGACAGACGGACAGCGGAGTCTTAGTAATAGGGTCCGGTTTTACCCTTTGGGTACGAAACCCTAAAAATGATTATGCCTTGTACCGAACGAACGAAAGTGAACGCTAACGAAGGAAAATGAACGCGAACGAATGCCAACGAACGAACGCGAACGAGTGGGTCACAACAGCGAAGGCAAGGGAGTGTTCGTTGTCTATCGGCGAAAACCATTCGTAGAAGCCGCGCAACGAAAGCAGTCTCTTGGGCGCTATGTTGGCACCACTGCTTCTTCATTGTATAAATGCCCGAAACAGTGAAAAATCAGTGGTACCGTAAACCGAGGATACTTTGATTAATTTTTGAGCTTCATGTGTTTATATCTTATTTATTTTTGATTTTAGATGCCACAACAAAAATCTTTTATATAAACTGAATTAACAGATATATATAGAAAACCAAATAGGCTAAATAAAAAAATAACAGAGCATTGTTTTCGAGAAAAAAAGGAGAAATGTTCCTTATCAAACTTGAACCGTAGAGCTTCTACTTTGATGATCACTGTTCTATCATTGAGTTTCAAAGTAGCCCCAATCGAGAAATCTAAAAATCGTTTTTTTTACATAATCAGGGGTGTACTTTAATATTTTTTATCTTCGCCATCTAACATCGCAGACACGTGTATACCGAATGGTAAAATAGGAAAACTGTCAATGTTCCCTAGAATATTAAATTAAAATGCATAAGTTCCATTTTCAGAGATATTTGACCAAATGCAATATTTTTTGGTATCTATCAATGTCGCCCCTGTATTTTAAAGTAACCTCGGTTTACCGGTACCAAATTAGCGCCCAAAAGACTTCTTTCGTGGCGCAGACTTCTACTCCTTCGTTCGCCTTCGTTTGGTTGGTACGTACAAGTACAATGGCCGAATTGATGTAAGATTTTTTCAAAAGTACTAGAAATATTATTATTTCAGAAGCAGGCCCATTATCTAGGCAATTACGAAATCCTAAGATTACACCAGTTGTCAGTCGTTCGTACTACCCGTATCAATTATCATAGATATTCATATAACACACGGGATTAAACTGCTTAAAACGGTAATAAATAGTGTACCGTTCTGACTATATCAAATAACTCATCGCAAACATTACAAAACAATAATTTAAACATAATTCTCTTCAATATTGCTTTAATACCGGTATTAGTTAAGCAATGCTTATAAAGCATATAATATACCACAGCTGGACACATGCCTCTATAGATTCAGATGTGAACATCATATTATGCATTCATGTCGTAAGACATCTACGATCTATTGATTAATCAATGAAGAAATATATGAATAAGTTTCCGGTTTTTTTATATGAAGCGTGTTGTGTTACTTACGAAGAGGTGGGGTTCCTTATAAATATTTTTTTGCTTGGAAAACGGTTAAGTACTGCTGTAATGAAATAAAACCCCAAGATTCATGCAGAATTGTTTTGTGTATTTTTTTTTCTTCCTCAATTTGCATAATTTTATTATTGTAATTAGTATTGTTTCTTTTGTGAATAATAACAAAAACTCACGCCTGTATTCCCCGAATGGTTGGCAGAGATGTAGAGTAGACCCACATTTCGGCGTTTATGTTTACGTTTCATGTGATAGGGGGCGAGCCTATTGCCATCGACCGGGCACAAATTCAAACTTCGGGCTGCTACTGACAAATTCCTCACGGAAAAAACCCAATTACACTTTGCCCGACCTGGGGATCGAACCCAGGACCTCAGGCTCAGCAATCGCGCTTGCGACTGTTAGACCAACGAGGCAGTTGTGTATATCATACTCAATTAATTTATTCACCTGACACAGCATAAATACTAGGAAGCGGTGAAGGGCGGGCGATTTTGGGAGCTGTATTTTGTAACATAGACTTTCAAAAAGAACTAAGTAATTCTAGTCTATTCTTATAAATAAAAATGAATCCCTATTTCCCTTGATCACGCGTGAGCCGCTGGACCGATTTCGCTAATTTTTTTTGCTGTGTTCGTAATTTTCATGAGGTTCTTATGAAAGAATATTTAGATATTTAAAAAGAAAACGAAGTTATCTCAGTATGTCCATATTCTTCATTTGTTTACCGCATGCATTAAAATGGTTTTATCTTTTTGTTACTATTTTGATTTTGTTTCTGAAGGTAGGTAGTGGTACTGTAGGTAGGTAGTAAGTAGGAAAAAGTGCAACGCATGGTAGAGCTAGTTTTAAATAAATGAGTTTTGAAGTTGAAGTTTGCAAATTAGTAAAACTGCGAATTGTATAGTATATTTGTCGAGTTTGGCGAGCTTAGAAAAATTATTGCTGTTTTTGTAATTTGCAAACTCGTACTAGTACAGTCCCGAGTTCTGTTTTATCAGAAGGGATATAAATTAGAAACAAATCGTGAAAATAAGTTAGCTAAGTTTTATCGGTTAGTAGTGTACTCCACACACTGATATGTTGAGTACACAGAGAAAAGGTTCACGAATTCATTCAGATTGAAAATTAAAGTTATGTTTATTATTTAAAGGTCACAGTAAGTTAGTAAAAGGCGACCATTTCTTTAAGGTTCAATACCTTGGTCACAATGTTATTAGGTGTACTGAATTAATTAAAACTGTAATTATTGCTATTCTGTTATTATTTACTTAGTCGCGCGTAACGGGCCCAAAGTAGGTTACCGCGTAAGCAGAAAAATGTACATAAGTGAGACCGTACAAAGTAAATATATTAGGTAAATGGTTGTCACAGTGTTATATAGAACAACAGTTCTATATAACACTGTAACTTGTGTTCGGTTCTAGCTACAGACAATAATAACACACATCATCAATAATGATTTCCTTACTACAAAGAACAGATTCAAGAAAATGGCCATATCATGAACCGATTTAACTACAATCTTTGTGTTTTTATTAACCGACTTCAAAAAGGAGGAGGTTCTCAATTCAGTTTTTTTTTTAAATCTTTTTTGCCTCATATCTCCGTCATTTATTAACCGATTTGAAAAATTATTTTTTGTTCGAAAGGGTATACTTCCCGATTGGTCCCATATAAATATTGTTATGATTAGACCATGAACTTCAGAGATATGGAACGGAACTCCTCATCGAATCAAAGCAAAATTCTCAAATTACTAATATTGCTTTGTTTATATTTGTTGTTGGGAACTGACTACTGGAAAAGAGGAGGAATGTTTTCATTATATCGTGTAAGGTATCATTCGAAAGGGCTTTTTATACCCGACTACGTCAAAGCCAAAAAGAAGGGTTATGAAGAGGAGGGGGTTAAATGTATGGCACTGAAACGTATTTAATAAAAAATTAACTTTAAAAAAAAGTCAAAACCGACTTCAAAGAAAAACTGAAAGGAGTAAAATAATTACCATAATATAAAATTAACAGTTTCAGAAGTCGGTGCAACTCTACACTGAAACAAATACAAACCACCGACTTCTGAAACTGTTAATTTTATATTATGGTAATTATTTTACTCCTTTTAGTTTTTCTTTGAAGTCGGTTATTACTTTTTTTAAAGTTTATTTTTTATTACTTATCCATTTTATATCCCTCTCAAATGACAGCTGTTTATTTATATTGTCAAAATTGAATGACAGGTTCAAGAAGTTTTGTATGTCAACTTTGAATCCCTACTAATATTATAAATGCGAAAGGAACTTTCTGTTTATGACGCTTTCACGCTTAAACCGCTGAACCGATTTTGATGAAACTTGGTACAGAAATAGTCTGGAACCTGGAGAAGGACATAGGCTACTTTTATCACGAAAAATACGGAATACGCAATAAACGACATACAAGCGGGCGAGTACCTCTAGTACAAAATAATTTCTATCACCAATATACCTACGGAACCCCGTGCAAAACCGGTATTTAAGACCTCATTTGTTCCGGCGATATTAAATTCTATTCATATTTAAGAGATGAGCATCAATGCGTTGAATCGATGTATTTCTCATGAAGAGAGAACCGATTCTCACGCTATTGTGAGATGTCACTGCAATACATAATTGTGTGTACTAGATAGGTTTATGGAATGCTGACTAGAAGTTGTACTGTTTGAGGTTACTTGGATTTCTGCGACTGCCTCGTTGGTCTAGTGGGCTAAGCGTGAGGGTTCGATCCCCAGGTCGGGCAGTGTTTTGGTGTGGAATTTCTCAGTAGCAGCTGTTTATTCTGTTTCCCGGCTGAAAGTAGGACACTTTTTCTTGGGGTAGTCATTGTCTTTTGAGGCTGACCACACATCGTCACGCTCTGCGCTAACTGTCATAACTAGCAATTGATAATTTTTCAAAAGTTGCGTTAGCTGTGGCTTTATTAATGAATTAATAACCTTGGCTTACTCTTTAAGTTAGTAACGTAAACCCACCGAATACCGACCTCCTAAGGACCATCATTTTTGTTTTATTCAGACATAGCGACTGATAAGGGAAACTCTGGTGCTGTAGGTCTCATATTAAAGTAAAATTCATATATTTATTAAATCTAGCAAGGAATATAAAATTCACATTTAATTCGTTTTGATATGAAGTAAAAAGTGACAAGTAGTTTCAAATCTGCTGCCCGCCCTAATTCCGTCCGGGAAATAGCTGTCAGCCGTAATCCGACCACTGACATACCTAATACCGTCCACCAAATTTGCCTTTTGCAAACTTGCTGAACCCAGGGTCTCACTTCTCGATCTCGATACCCTTAACAGCTCACAGTGGTATTGCCCCCTTTTGCCTGTTTGCCCAGCTAGCGAGTTAGTGGGCCACCGTCTGCCAAACCAATTTTCTACCAGAAAAAGAAGTTGAACTTGTCCATTAAACACCCGTATCAATAGACCAATAATTTAAGGTTCTATATTTTGCAATACTCATTCTTGTGCCCTCTTGTCTTACATCACCCGGGGACAGTCCTTGACTGTACTCTCGTAGAGCACCAGTGGGCAGTCCCCGGTTGATGCCCCATTCCATTTATTATGTATACGCGGTAGAAGTTCACTTCGACTTTCTACCAGAGTGCTTATTGTTAGTGGCACCCCCATTTTTCGTACTCTTTTTTGCAGAGCTTTAGATACCTTGTAGGTCTATGTAAAACACTAACTTCATGGTGTCGTATAGAAAAGAGGTTTTTTTTTTATACAGTACAAAAACGTTGCATTAATTTATTAAGATCAATGCCCCACAAAACAATTCCACGGTTTGTCTGTAGGAACGGAATATAAATAAATAAATAAGAATCAACGTCTAAACCTTTTTCGTGACGGTGTGCGCGCGTTGCTCCCTTAGAGCTTATACCGCTGGTCCCAATTTTACTCGCAATCTCAACCTCGCCAAAAGATGTTAAACTACTGAAGTTTTAATAAATGATTTACCTTTTTTTTTGACTACTTTAACCGGTTGCGTACTGCCCGTCGTCCCAGGACGACACTTAATTGGCTTATCTATTTTGTCTATAATTACAGTGATTGAGAGTTTAATCTAGTTGTAACAAATGCGTTTATTATAACAAAACCCTTATTTACATGGGTTATTCGGGTGCACATGTTAAAAAATTGGTCGAGTTCGGAATACAAGATGACGGTTATAAAAAATACTGATTATTCGTCACGGGTGTCAATTCCATGGTTTTCGGGCCTGCTGATGCCGAAAATGTGGACAAAACCAAAATCCAAAAAGGCGGCTATAAAAATTGAAAATTATTCATCATGGGTGTCAATTCCATGGTTTTCGAGGCTGCTGATGCCAAAAATGTGGGCAAAACCAAAATCCAAAATGGCGGCTACAAAAATTGTTAATTATTCATCATGGGTGTCAAATCCATGGTTTTCGGGGCTGCTGATGCCAAAAATGTGGGGAAAACCAAAATCCAAAATGGCGGCTATAATAATTGTAAATTATTCATCATGGGTGTCAATTCCATGGTTTTCGAGGCTGCTGATGCCAAAAATGTGGGCAAAACCAAAATCCAAAATGGCGGCTACAAAAATTGTAAATTATTCATCATGGGTGTCAAATCCATGGTTTTCGGGGCTGCTGATGCCAAAAATGTGGAAAAACCCAGAGTCCGAGATGGCATGAAAATTTAAAAGTTAGTCGTCATGGTGTTAATTCCATGACATTCGGGTGTGCTGATGAAGAAAACGAGGGCAACTTCAAAATCCAAGATGGTCGCCATAAAAATTTGGAAATGATTCGTCATGGGTGACAATTCCATAATTTTCGGCGGTGCTGATGGCGTGGATGAGTCAAAATTCAAAAAGTTATTTTCATGAGTATAGTTTTTTATGGTTTCTTGTCTATGGTTTTTAGGTATGACAATTCTGGAAATGAGGTCGGAATCCAAATACAACATGACTGTCACAGAAAATATCCGTCTACTCCACAATGTATTAATGTAAGCCCTTCGAGTAGTTTTGTTTTATCAATGGTTTCGGCTCGTTTGATTTGTCTCGATGGGCACTCTTTTCCTAGTTGATTGATATCCAAGGTCAGATAAAGGAGCCGAAAGGTGCTAACATAAAGTCTACAATGTAGTCATATAAACTTTAAGTTTCAGCTAAAAAGTTTAAGCTCTTCGAAATGAGTACAAATCACGATAAGCTTTGAGGGTGGACGGTATTATGAAATGATGTAAAACGGTTACCTAACAACCGACCGCTTTTCAACTACTTCAATTATTGAAAAGTTTAATATTTTTAGAGAAATAAACAATGTCGATAGATGGTAAACATGTTTTAGAAATAAATTACATTAGAATAAAACCAATAACAAGTACAGTTAATTGAAAATCATGTAAGTATTATACTGCTTTTCTCCATAAACGACGGTGCTAATAATGAATTTTCATGAAATTAAAATACAGTTATCGAAATAAATAAACAATTTATAGTAGGTCGTATTTCGGTCACAAGATTCTTTATCAAACAGGTAAACAATAAAAAATATTTCTAGGTTTGATTTATTATAACTCAAATATAATTTTATCAGATAAAGTGAACACGGTAATTGCCCCTATACCGACCTCCGGTCGGTATTCGATCAGTACTGTAGTGTTACTAGCTATAATACCGTCCACTTTATTTTGATAAGTTTTGCATACTAATTATAAACTAAATCACCTATTACCTACTTGTAACTCAAGTCTATCAATTATACTATACCACAAAAACTTTATACTTACTAAATTCAGTTTAAATCTTTACAGAACTCTCTAATTGTCTCATGTCTGGTTTTGACGTTTTGACTATTAAAAACACGCATAATGCACTGTTTCGTTATGAATTGTAATATTATCGCGAAACAAAACAAATATCTATAAAATCTCTTTTAGTGGTAAACAAAGTTAAAAGTGTAGTTTCAAATTCCAATAAGACCTAGCTTAATAATACACTGTATTAATAAAAAAATGCAGTAACAATTAGTGGTCGGATTATGGTGGGCGGACCAATTTCGGTAGGTTTACGTTACTTGCCGTAAAGCCCTAAGGTATCTATTTATTTATTTATATTTATTTGAAGCAGATACGTCACTTTATGAGAATTCCTCAGAAAATTTTTCACTTGCTAGTTATGACAGTTAGCGCGTACGGTGACGACATGGACCACTAGAGACGCTATTTGACTGTATCTGTGTATATGTTACAGCTAAAAACAAAAGGCGAAAACAGTGTCTCCAGCAACTAAGGCTCGTATTAATAGACAGCTCTCATTTGAGAGATCTTGCAGTTACAGCATAAAGTAGAATTCCATACATTTGTATTCTTTTTTTTTAAATAACTTAATTCTGTTCTTCTTAAAACTACACTTCAGAGGGATTCCTCAACTAAGAGCTGTTTATTAATACGGGACTTAGTGACCCATGTGTGGTCATCGTGAGGGATCATTAAGTATATCCAAATATCAAAACGCAATACACTTTTTTTTAATATTCTATTCTGCCTGATAGTTCTATATCTATAGGATCTGATACAAAATAAGAAACTAAGAGAGAAACATCTGCAGTCACTTTTTAATTATCGTCTGAACATTTCATAAGCAATGCAAGCTCTAGAAATAATTTCAAAAACAACTTAAATCCAAACATAGCAGCGCAGCGTTGTTTTTAAAGCAGTGCATATAATATTTTCTCCTGACGATCCAATTAAGCTAATTGTGCTCGAGTTTGAACAACTGCGCTGAGAGCATCAAGATTTAAACTAACGACTTATCGATCCAGACTTACAATTTTGCCTCCAAATTAGTTTCAAGAGTAATTAATTAAGTTCGAACACACGTTGAGCTGTAGATTGGGAAACAACAACTTCTATGCATAATTAAGCATTTGTTAAAAGTTGTTTGTATTGAGAAAGAAAAAGAAAATAAATTTTATTCAGCCAAGGACACAATGACAGCATAAACAATAAAAACGTAAAAAGAGTTAAACATACACATTTTATGCTGTCGAGCCTATGCCGAAAGGGTCACCAACTCAGCATGTTTTGGGTGTGTTGTAATTTCATATGGCTTATGTTTAACTTACCACCAGATATATGTAGTAACATATAACAGACAAAAATAGTAAATGATCACCAAAATTAAAGCCGCATTTTAATATAAAATTACAACCAAAGTTTTAATATCTCGCTATCCTATTAAAGCAAAGCGACTCAAATAAATCATTATTAATCCAAAAGTAGTAAATGTTGTAGTTAATGAACACCAAATTGTCACTTGTTTGGGTTTCCAAAGTAGAGTCGACAGAGCCCCGCTGGGCGGGGCTCTTATTTCTGTCTGCAGGGTTTAAAGTAACCTAACACGAAGGGAATGACGGGGGCTTCGTTCGTTCGCTCACTCTAGCCCCCGTCATCCCCTTCGAACGTAACCTATCCGTGTCGGGGTGCCACGGGGGTGCTAAGATTTGGTGATCATTTACTACATTTGGTGTTCGAATACAATTTGAAGTGCAGTTGTGACTAAAATAGCTAGTACTATTGTAATTTTAGACTTTATTTTCCTGGTGTCAAGTATATATTTTTGGTAAAATAACTAAGGGTATCAAAGCATTTTATGGTGGTCATTATATTTAACCCCATTTCATATTTGTCTGTCATGGATTTCCGCAAAGT
Source organism: Amphipyra tragopoginis (assembly GCA_905220435.1). NCBI lineage: Eukaryota > Metazoa > Arthropoda > Insecta > Lepidoptera > Noctuidae > Amphipyra > Amphipyra tragopoginis. The sequence goes on from HG991998.1 coordinate 9,387,653, forward strand.
AACGCCTGATTCTGTTATTTATGTCGCGTTGTGCCTGAGCAATAAAATATTTTTTCTTTATTCTTCAATTAAGGAACGCGGGAACGCAAAAAAGGAAGCGCAAAAGCCAATGGATCATTAGAAGGTTGAAGAATGGATCATTGGAAGGCATTTTAAATTATCGACAGAAATCGATGAGCTCATCTCAAAACCATTTCAGAATTATTTCTAAAACTAATTCAGGATGAGAAGCGACTGACACAGAATATTCTAGATTTATAAATAAAAACATGAGAAAGGGTACATAATTAACCTGACATAAATAATGAAAATGTAAATGAGTAGCGTTGCCGATAAGAGCTCCACTCTACACAAAGACACAAAGATTGAGTCTTTGAAGCTTTCGGAATGAATGAATGAATCCACGACACAACCCATTCTGTTGTCGTTTGATATGTTGTCAGTGTCACACTGTTGAATTGTTTGTTGGGTCATCGAAATAATAGTTCTGTTATCAATACCCGCTATTGTTGGACAATAGAAATAATGTGACAATTGGCCAAATTCTCAAATGCTACTCAATTTCAAGTTTCCGTAAATTTCGTGCTGTCACTGACACTTCGTCTTAAAGTGACAGTGACAGCACGAGAATTAACGGAATTTTAAATGGATTAGCGTTTGAGTATTTAGCAAATAGTCATTATTTATAATATCGATGATCAGTTCCACTGCGAAAGTAAAAACGGGAAAGGTTTCGGAGATTGTTTTAGTTAAAATGTTTTCAGTAGGCTAACTTACGTAATTTCATTTAACGACGAGCGTATGACAGCGGTCGCCTATTAAGAGAATACGAAAAGCGTTGTTTTGATCGAAACATAACTGCAACTACACTGCAACTGAACTTGTTTAGTTAGGTGAATCAGGCCCCTGTATGCTGTCTTATCAATGGGTTAAAATTGGCTTCGGAATAAAATCGGGGAATAAATAGGATATCTTACGTATAAAGTCTCTTGAATTTTTTGATATACAGGGCGTCCCACGACTTTGCCACATGGAGGGGAACTACCTTAAATACTGTAGATAGAAAAAAATACTGAATGAAGACTTCATTTTTATTTTAAAAACAATACGATCTGCATTCAAAGATTTTTAAATATTCACCTGTCTGAACTGGGAATCGAACCCGATAAATGTAAAAAAAAAACTTGTAGGTACTAATTGAAAGGCTGGATCAAGTACATTTATTTCTTCTAACTAACATAGCATCTAAAATAAAAGGAACACCATGAAATTTAACATTTATTTGAAATAAACACGTTTAACTGTGCAACTTACAAACAATTTAATTTATTATATGCTCAAAATGTGTCTCTTCCTATTGCATACAAATTGTAACTCTTTGAATAATCTCGTTTACCGTTGATTTATTTATTTTTTCATGATGAATATTTGAAATAATACTTCGAAATAGTAATAAAGCAGAAAGTAATACATAAAGTCAGTTGTTATAAGCACGACATAGTCAGAGAAAATGCTATTCATTATTCTGAACAAATGTTTTAGTTAAATGTTAAATTTCATGGTGTTCCTTTTATTTTAGATGCTATGTTAGTTAAAAGAAATGAATGTATCTGATTGAGCCTTTCGATTAGTACAATAAAATTAGTTTTTTTTTGTTTTTACATTTAGCGGGTTCGATTCCCGGTTCAGACAGATGATTATTTAAAATTCTTTGAATGCAGTTCGTATTGTTTTTAAAATAAAAATGAAGTATTCATTCAGTAAACTTTTCTATCTACAGTATTTAAGGTACTTCTCCTCCATGTGGCAAAGTCGTGGGACGCCCTGTATATCGAAACAGCGTTCTATTTTAGACCAGACCAGAAGTATAAATAGATTTGTAAGAAAATATGTCAGTAACTGCCCGAAATTATTATCGACATACGAAAAACAACCCTTTGTCTACTGCCGCAAGAGACTGTGCATTTAGGAACTAAGAAATTGGTGCGATATTCAAGCTTCTAGAAAAACGAGAAGTTGTTAGCACATATTAATGACAAAATATATTATGGGCTACACAAAATCTCAAGTCCCGCTGACAATTCAGCCCTTATCAACCTGTTTTCCTCCCCATATCCCGCCAGCAACGCACTAAGCCGAGGTCCGAGTCCCACTAGGAGTCGCCCTTAGTGCTGTTGTTGCTAGTAGTCATGATGTCAGTCTAGTATAAGTAGTTTGCTTAGGTTAAGTATTTTACTTCCCCCCATTGGATGGAGACCCTTCAGGTCACACCAATAACTGCCCGGTTACGTAGTAACGGTCCGCAATGACCAACAAGGAGTCCATTAGAAAAAAAAAACTCACCTTTCTCAATGAGGTCATTCCATTTCTTCGCCCATCCTCTCAAGCTTTTGGCATATGTTTTCTCAATGTCCGCCCTTTCTTGGACAAGGGCCTGTAGTTCACCACAGAGTCGGTGGCCATCGTCAACACGTCGTGTGGTCCGCTTATAGTTACCAGGCTCCCAGAAAGAGTCGGAGGCGACCGTGAGGAGCGCCTGCTCGTCGCTGTGGTGGGACATGGCGGTGCGACACTCACACACCGCCCCTCTGAAACAAGGAAAAAAGAATATAAGGGTTTTTGTTTTAATCAGTCAACACAAATTGTCATATTAACGAGGTACAGTCCGCGAGGCCTAAGTTGAGCTTTGCATTTATGTGAGAATGAATGCAGACGCTTCTTTTGCTTGGTTTAAACCGGTTTATACTGCTTTTTGGCAATCGATTCTATGTGCACTCACACAAATGCAATTGTATCCTCTTTTAACATTAAAGACCTCTGGGTAAGCAGTTTGGTAACATCAAATTGGTGATATTAGTTTAACCTCCTAATGACCAATGCCGTGAATTTGCGGCGGTTTCCATTATTTATCTATTCTGCCTATGTTTCTGGTAATGGATCAGGAGTACATAATTCAGAAGTAATGAAAGTGTTGGTGCTGTTTTTATGCCATATTTATTGTTTATAAGGCACTGATCAGCCCAACTAAGTATTTCCTCATAGGGAGAGGGGAGCACTAAACGACAACATTGAAACGTAACACTGCCAGTGACTTTGACATTTAACGTCACGGCCAATATTCTGGATGGCCTAAATTCCGTTCAGTCAATCATGGAAATAAGAGCTTCGTTCAGACCCGAAACAATTATCATTTTAACAAGAGCAGACCTTTTTATACTTTAGTGAAACACATTCATATTTATGATTAATTACGATTTGCTCACGTGCATTTTTCGGGACTGCCCGACTAGTTTCGGGGCCCTTAACCATGAGCTGAGCCGAGTTCAACTCGCAACCTCGCCGCGTGTTCACGTGGTCCGAAACTAGCCGGGCAATCCCGAAAAATGCACGTGAGGAAACCGTAACTAATCATTAGAGCAGACATATTCGCTGAACTGTCTCTCAAGAAGAAAAACTCTATTCATATCCTCGTTCCCAAATCTATCACTTATTAAGTAAGTTTTCCACATCGTAACCAAAAATATTCTTCTATATGAAATGAATACACTCACTCAATGATCTAATCAAGAGTAAATTGAGCATCCGTCTAAATTACTGATACTTGGCATTTCCCCCGAGGAATCCATCACTGTCATGCGTCAAGGTGCGTTATTTCATTTGGAGGAATATCAGAGGAAAAAACGCTGGGTTCCCCAAGGGTATCTCGTTAAATACTATTGGGGAATATTATAATCTAAGGTCACGTATGTAGAGTATATTTTCAGATGATTTGATTCATTAATATTCTATTCCGCCTAGCCTTTTCCCAAATTGGGGTCAGCTTTCAGTCTAACCAGATGCGGTTGAATACCAGTATTTAACACGGAGCGACTGCTATCAGACCTCCGCAACCCAGTTACTGGACAATGCCGATATCCTAAGACTAGACCGGTTGTCAGATTTTCAAGCTTCTGACTACCCGTAAAGATTGTCATAGTTATTCGTATGACACCCGGGACCAACGGCTTAACCTGCTTTCCGAGGTAAAAAGGGATGATGATTGATTGGATTCATAATTATATACTGACAAATCAGTAGTTGAACAGCAACTAAACTGGCAGCGGATGGATGCGGGCTGCCCAAGACCAGGATGGTTGGCGATCTCTGGGGGAGGCCTACGTTCAGCAGTGGACGGCAATAGGCTGATATGATGATGAAATTAGTAGTAGTAGAACTCCTTGTAAAAGAGTTCGTCCGGGGAAGTACTATCACCAGGCCTATTTCTGCTGCCAAATAGTATTGCTGTATTTGAGTTTAAAGGGTGCCGGTGAAATTACAGGCAACTTTGTCTTTAAGGTTGAAAACGCATCAGGAATCCTCTTGATGTTGTAAGTGTATATAGGCGGCAGTAAACTAATAGCCATCATGTGGTCCATTGGCTTGTATACGTATATCCAAGTACATATATGTAACAAAAGAAAAAGAAAAAAGTTTTTTTTTGTCCAGAACAGTTATTTGTAGTGCGTTATAAAGTTAATGTATTTTTGAATGAATACAAGATGTTATTCAAATCTGTGAGTGAGCTGTTGTTCTCTTAGCTAGGTTACGAAGCGACCTGTGATAAAGATTGTAAATTAAATTCGGCGAAGCTTTTTGAAGAAATCAAGTTTAAAGGAATCGAATCTTCTGCTTATATAAGCTACTAATCGGTTTGAGAGGGATTATATTGCAACAATTAAAGCAATACCCTAATCATATTTAGATGACGTCCAAATGGTAACGCATCATCATCACGATAAGCGGTCAGTTCTGTAATTAACTAATCACAGTTTAATTGCCACTATTAGGCTGATGCACATCTACACACATCAAAAGTGTCTAGGGATCAAGCATTTTTATGCGGATTTCTTGAGATTGAGATGTGGCTTTGTAATAAATTTATGATTTTATAAATTTATATGGATCCTTTTTGGTGCATTTCATAATTTGAATCAGGAACTGTGAATCAAATTCGAGTAAAAGATGAAAATCAGCTGTCAATATTTTCCCTATAAAAACATACAACGCATTGAAGACATTATTAGTGCTACTGTTTCCCTACTACTGATTAAAACCAACGTTATTATGGAGCGGCGACGTCATTTAAGCAGGGAAGAAATGCTCAGAGCCGTGGGAATGATAGAAGCTGGTTCCCGGCAACGTACTGTGGCTTTAGCTCTGAATACAAGTCAGAGTGTTATCAGTCGACTTTGGACACGTTACCGAAGCACTGGTACCGTGGCTGAGCGCCATGGAGGACGGTATCGCTGCACCACACGGAGACAAGACCGATACATTCAAATCTTAACTCGAAGAGCTCCAACAATAACCGCCATGATGTTAGCCGTGAGGCTTCATCACTCTTCAGGGAACTTAATTAGCGACCAAACAGTCAGAAACCGCTTGCATGAAGTGAACCTTCATTCCCGAAGACCGCTACGGGTACCACCTATAGCAATGCACAATCGTAGGATTCGATATCAATGGGCTCTTGGACACAGAAATTGGGCAGAAGAACAATGGCGTTTCGTGTGCTTTTCTGATGAGTCTCGTTTTGGTATGAGACCGGATACAAGACGTATACGACACTGGAGAACCCCTGGACGCCAACAGCGATTAAAATCCTGCCAGGAAGTCCATCCTTATAGTGGTGGAACCATCATGGTATGGGCGGGTATTTGGATCGGCGGAAGAACTGAGTTGATTTGGATCAGAGGCAACCTCAACGCTCAAATTTATGCTGAGACGATTGTATCAGACGTCATCGTTCCTCTACAAGCGCAAATCGGTCCCTTATTTCAGTTAATGCATGATAATGCACGACCGCACACCGTAAGAGTTGTAAGACAGACTCTCGCCGCAGCTAACATCAATGTCCTGCCCTGGCCTGCTCAGTCGCCAGACTTGAACCCGATTGAGCATGCATGGGATATGCTACAGAGAAGAGCTCTGCCGAATATGGAGGGTATCCAGTCGCAAGAAGACCTTTTTTTGTTGTTGCAACGAACATGGGCGGCCATTCCACAGCGTGATTTGGATGAACTCATTTTGAGTATGCCAAACCGATGTTCTTGTGTTGTTAGTGTTCGCGGTAGAAACACGGATTATTAATTGTTTAAGTTACCCAATAAAATTTTAAAGAAAACTGTTATTTCAGTCTTTTTTTCGAACTTTTGTGTTAGTGGTTCAAATGTCAAAAATCCCTTTATTAGGAAAATGGCAAATTTCTTTATTAATGCAAAGGTGACTTGGTTTATCGTTACTGTGACAAACGAAAACACTTTATTTGATGAATCCTTAAAGAAAATTTTAATTAATATCAATCAGGAGAAAAGTTATTGCAAAAATATATGTTGATCCCTAGACACTTTTGATGTGTGTACATTAATCTTCTTATTCCACAATCGTTTACCTAAAATTCTAGTTAATTTATCGAGTGGACGGTTGTTTAACCAGAGAATTAGGGGCGATTTCACCAACCTATCAATAAGTCGTACCTATATGACTATTGACTGTCCTAACTTATCAAGTTAGTAGTTTTAAAGTTTAGTAGTTAGTAATTTTAAATTCAGAGTAACGTAACGAGCCTTATAGCCAACTTATCGGAATTACACAGCAACTACACCATAATTTTAAACCAAAAACCACATGACAAACAAGCCGTCACACTTAAATAACATTTTGTACCAAGACAAACAAAAAATCGTGACGTTCTATTATGCGCAAAGTATTACGTAAGAACGTCTACCGTTTTAGTCAAATGCTAATGACCTTGACCTCACAGTACTTCCTATATGTGGGTACTTATATTACCATAACATTAAACACAATTGTCGTGTCTGTGATCTCAGATGGGGTAGGCAAAAGTGTTTTAGCATCAACTTGTCGCTGTCAACGGACGTAGACCTGTCTCAAATAGGAGAGAGTATGAACATAGCATCTAGTAGCTTCAGCCAATTACAGTCTGGGCAGGGGCCTCTTCTTAGATTGACTAAGATTTATGCCTTAGTCCGCCATGCTGGATCCAGGCTAGCGGTTAGCGGAGTACAAAAACCATCAAGTTTTAAAATATACCCATCACTTTTTAGCAAAAAGAGATAGGGCTTAAACCTGGGTTCTTTTTAGGGTCAGCGCAGATTAGTTTGAGAACTGCTCGCGTGTGAACAGAACTGACTGATATCGAGGGAGGAGCGTGCTCGAGCACACGCTGCCGCCCGCCAGAGCAAATTATCTTTTGCATACTATTTACAACTCTATTTGAATTGGATAAGGCTGATATTTTATTATCGGTGGGAAAATGCTCGAGGAGTTCTCCGATCTGCGCTGACTCTTAGACAAAAGATGGTCTAAGACTAAGATCATCTTTTCTGAGACTAATCTCCGGTTTCTGAATTGAGAATATTCTTTGATATATAGAGATAATTAGTATTTGAGTACGGAGTTGTCAAAACAATGCTTTGGAATCCGTAATTTTTTTGACAACTCTATACTCAAATGTTAGTTAAGTACTGCTTATACTAGAATTTTCAATTTAGAAACCGGAGGTAAGACCATATTTTGTAATAAGGGGGGATAATGTTTGAATTGTCCGCTTTACACCTTTTTGCCGTAAACGGGGCCTTGGATCACGGAGGCGGTACCTTAAAGGCATTTATTATAACCAAATGACTTATTGGACGTTAATGCCCATCTCTGGGATATCTATAAATATAAAACAGTATGTAAACATCCCGCGGTACACGATTATGTTAGATTTATATTTAAATATTACCTCATCACATAAGTATTCATCTAAAATTTAAATCAATCTTAGCATGTGTGATACGGTATTCATAGTAAAACGAATATTTTAAAGATGGCAAGTAGTGGCAAGAACACCGTTTCAACGAAATAATGTTGTTTTTCGAATTCTTTGAATCGAACAATGTTTTATTGAAATACCGACAAAGCAACGCGTGGAAAATAACGGTATGATTAAAAGCCTGTGTTGCCTGTGTTTTGCCTTTGAAACAGCGAAAAACGAACCAGTCAAAATCAAAATCAAAAATTTTTATTTCACATAAACCAATACAGGCGCTTATGAAAAGTCGAATTTAGGTGCACGGTTCCAATTAGTCGTTTCCTATGGAGAAGAGCCGGCAAGAAACTCCATGGTTACTCTTTTTAAAAAAGGATATCTTTTAAAATTTCAGTGAATACAGTAGGTACTATGAGAGAGAACAATGTAGTCTTGACCACAGACCTTGGAGTATAGTAGGGGAAGAAAAACAAAAAATAGAAGAAAAAAAAATACAATATGAATAATAGTAATTTACACAATTATATGTATAGGCAAGTCCACAAAGTTCTCACATTTACAAAAAATAAAATGAAGCTAAACTATATAAAACAGTTGTATGTAATGCAAAATTATCTATTAACTAGTATGGCTATCGGCTTCCTGATCTTTTCGTATTCGTCTATTATTAGGTATATGATTGAAGGAGCTGACTACCTGCTTTTGTGAGTAAACCTTAAGACATTAAATGTAGTGTTGGGTAGGACACGACTTGAAAAAGAGTTTGTAAGAGTAGCCTCTTTTTTGCTCTGAGCCAGTACAATGTACTACTTCAAATGAGGTGAGGCGTACTGAAGCTCGGTGATACGATTGAAGTAAAGAGTACGATTAAGACATTTGACGTTACTGCGGCGAGTCGAGTCGCGGTCGCGTAATGTCCACTGACACTGACACACTGACCATGACGTGCTATTGTAGCATGTGCCTCGTTCGCTCTCTGTCTCACCCTACAGTTTACTTACCGAGAGTAACGAGTAATGCGACTACCGCGACATAAAAGTTGAAGTAGTACACTTGTAAATGTTGAGCCGCTCTTACATTTTGACGTCATGTACGGGACAAATGTACTGCCTCTTGTATGTCCTACTCAACACTAATTAAATGTTTTTATCGGCAGGTTTGGACATCATCTATGTTTACCTTTTAGGTAGAACGACTGCTTTTACGGAGAAAAAAAATATCTTGAGGAAACATACACACCTATAGGGTTTCAAATAGTTCTCGATGCACCAAGCCATCGTGCTAAGATTTAAATCCTTCTCATTCTGAGAAGAGGTCCGTGCCAAGAAGTGGGACAGTAATGGACTGATTCCCCCTTAATACAAAATATGGTCTAAGAAAAACCTAGGTTTTAAAGTAGCTCCGTCTCTTTTTGTTATATGACATAAGAAAGTGATGGGTATATTTTAAATCTGGGTTACCTTAGTCTTGGTTTAAACCATCTTTTTTAATAAGGCCCTGTATGTTTATGTTATGCCTATGAATGCCTTTTAATACCCATTATCCGAAAGCAAACGATGTTTTCGCAGTATGATGATCAACCAAGGTCTGTTACTATCTGGTTTCTATGGAAATTACCTATGACCAAAGAATTTGACGTGAAAAATAAACGCATAGAAAGACGTGTAAACCTCAGTATAATAAAACAAGGTATTCTATTCCAACGGTGATCCGTATTACGTCACCATTTGTGATATTTTCCAACCAATACCCAAAAAAATGACAACAGAAGCCGGAGCTTATTTGTTCATCAGTAACTATGACGTAGTATAGGTCAGTCACGTGATCTAGTTGTCACGGTACGAGACTACATTTTTATACTTCCAAAAAAAAAAGAAGAGGTTCTCTATACTTTTTTTTTGTTTGTTTTTTCAGCGTAGTCGCCAAATTGTAAACCGATGGTAATGTTTTTTTTTTTATTTGAAAGAGTATTTTCCTGAAGCGGTTCCATTAAAATTTGGTGAAGATCTGATGAAGGCTTTCGGAGATACACAGTGGAACTCTTCAATGGATAACAGTAAACCGCGATTGCTGTAATCACATGTTTATGTCACTCATAATAGAAAAATAAAATAACCTAAAAAAAACGACTTCAAAAAACTATTTTCCTTTTTTATATTATATCAAGGTATTAACCATCTTCAAACTACCTGTTGACAGTTCCAAGATCACCGGAGCCGCGGTGATGACCTAATCCTCATCTAATCTATACTGTGTGTAATAACGATGTTTGTCCGTACGTCCAAGGTGATGCAAGCGTTGAGATTAACTGATAATAAATCTTAGCACAATGCAAATTAGTTTTAATGTGGTTTTAACGCTTTGCATGATAATCCGAGTGAGTAATTTTTGTGTTGGTAGAAGGAATAATTATGGCGTCTATACAGCAGACCCTTTTTGTAAGAACTCATAGTTTAAAGGATGAGCGACGGTCCACCAATGAAAAACGAAAGTCCTGACAAAAAGCTCGATTTCTTTAAAAATATTAATATACAGGGTGGTAATTTGAGATGGGGCAGTAAGTAAGGGCAGCTATTATCGTTTCAGCTACAATACGACCGACGTATCTTGGCGAGTCTGAAGTTAGTTGTTTGGCTGCGCAATGAATCTTTTAGAAACGAAATTGTCTACTGCGCATCTAATCAGCTAACTTCAGACTTGCCAAGATACGTCGGCCGTATTGTACAGTAAAACGTTTTTAGGTGACTGGCTATGTTATTTTTAAAATATTTTGTTCCAGCATTCACAGATTAAAAAAAAACCGTCAGCGAGAAAAAGGGCAGTTTTCACACAACATCTTTATGATGCCAATCGATCCTATTACCCATAAGGATCAAAAGACTCTTCTGGAGTTCTAGAAAACTCAGAAATCGCAAAAAAACTTATTTGAGATGGGTTAGTAATAAGGGCAGCTACCTTAATTGTTGATGCTACAGGAAAATGTTCTTAAGGGCCGGACTCCACCAAAGCGGAGATGTCTCGTAAACAACAATAGGAATTCGTTTTGAGTTGAAGCTAAGCGGAGAGATTTGAAAATAACGCAATCCTATTGGTTGATCGAGACATCTCCGCACATTTCCGCTTTGGTGGATTCCGGGCCTTAAGAGTCTGTCCATAATTTTTGAAACTTTTCGAACTGCATTCACAGACTTTTGCTACCGATTTTTAAACTGCGGAAACACCCGGAGCCAGTCGACTTTCACAAGTTTTACGAACTAAGCGAGCAGTAGACAAAACAAAGACACTAGCCAGTTACTTGCTAGTGTCTTCGGCGCTCTAAGCCCCGCCGTGTGGCTTATGATATGTAATAGGCCTAAACTTGCCATAGTATCAAAGAAAAAGGAACTACTCGTACGCACAATAAACGCACATCCTTTAAAACAAAACAGATCTAAACAATAGCCCGGAAAAAACACAAAAGGTTGTAAAAGATAAAATCTTTGCACAACTTCATTAGCCTGACTGACCTTTTAGAAGAATTACTAAGTACATACCTATGTGTGAGCTAGCTTAGAAGTGATTTACGTGAATTATCACAAGCAACACTTACTAACATAATTATTAGTACTATGACAACCATTAAGGTTGCGTCTACATGACGCGACTGCATTTTTGTTGAGATGACTTAACTTTGTAAATGTCAGGTACAAGGTTATGTTGACATTCAATACTTAGTTGGTGTGAGACCTTTAGAGTATTTGTCCACCGTCCACCGCCGCCGTCACCGAGAAACGAGATTATTACGGACCGAGTTCGGAACGAGCGACGTGACGGCGATCGTGTGTCCACCGCGACCGACCTCGGTGGTTCTCAACACAAGAAAGAATTCCGTGCACCGGCGGCAATCTCGGATGTAGTGGACAAGTGCAGAGGTGTTTTGTATTGCCGTCATTTCGGTCCGTCACGATCTCGGCCGAGTTCTAGCAGTATCGCCGAACTACTCACAATCTCGGCGGCCGAGATGACGGCGCTCGGATGACGGACGTGCGGTGGACACGCAGCCATAGTACCTAATTTATGTATCGCTACTTCGGCAACGTCATCTCGTTCTCGGTGACAGCGGCGGTGGACAAACAGGTGTCCAAGCTTCGTAAAAATGTTTTGATATCAAGGTTCATGAAAATTGGGGCTATTGACCGTAGGGGGACGAAGACTCCTAGAATTCCCTGCTAAATTTTATTGAGCCAGATAAGTAACTATGAAGGATTTTACTAGTAACCTATACTCCATTTCATACAACATTAGCTGAAAGTGGCTCACTAAGACACGAATATCCTTTGAACAATTTCTTCAAGTATAGTTTCAGCTCATCTTGTAGTGTATTGAATCCCCGCTGAAAGCATCCTGTTGCTTATTTCTCTAATTTTCCTTGCCAAAAATGTGTCTCATTTGTCTAATGTTATATTACAAAGATGGAAAGCACTTCTTTCAATGTGCTAAGCATGACATAATAGTCTCAAGGTCACTCGTTATATCATTCCGCGGAGCCCTACATAGACGGGCTTATATTTATGTAAATTAATTAGACTTGGTATTTAAAAACCATCACTATTCCATTTATGATATTACTGTAATCATGAGAAAAATAGATCTTTTGAGTCACGGTGTAATTAAAGATGACTACAGCATTCAATACATACCATGCAATCACGCATATCAGAAAAAATATCACTTTACGTAACTGCTTATTAAAATGTTAGAAATAGTACTTCTAAGTAATATACGTATACAGGGTGAATGGTAATTTAACCTATTCCTTATAAGGGGTTTTAAAGATCTTTGGCCATAAATTAACGTCAAACAACTGTGTGTCGGAAAAAAGAGTAAAATACCAGTCACCCTATATACTTAAATTGCCATACTTAGTTTACACTTTTTTTTTGATCTGTATGAAAACAACATTATGTTTCACCAAAACAATTGAATATTACCTACCTGAAAAAATACAGGATATCATCACACGTGATACACATTAAACTTATCTTGTCTCACTGAATTTAAATCAAATCATCACACTTCCAAGTCCGTTTTCTACACAAACTCTAACTACGGTAGTTCTAATATTAATTTTATGACCTTACCTAAAATATTGTAGAACATGATGCACTTTTCCCCTACACCGTGTGTTCCTCACTCTAGTCATCGCGACATGCGCACGAGTGCCGACACCGCGATCGTTCGGAGATGATCGGAATACTTCGGATTCTCCACGACAGTAAACAAACTAACAGAGAGCGCGGATTGGTTCGCGCTTTTTCAATGGTTTTTTACGTCAGATGATGTTATAATCAAGTTTTTTTCTACAGAACAGCTAAGTGTTTATGCTAGCTACATGTGTGTTTGTTTTAAAGCTAGCTATTATTCTAGCCTAGAAAGAATTTCAATGCAAATGATAAGTGGCCTTGTAAAATAAACAATTTGATAAGTCTGACTTATGTCATCTTATTATGACCGTGTTAGCCGGAAGACGACAACAAGGACATGGGTCATTTTAAAAATATGCAGAACTGTGAAGTTTTATTACAAACAGTTGTGGTATTATCAACCCAAGTGAGACTTAAGTTTTGTGTTAGTGCCTAGGAGTGACCTGGTACTTGGTCTTTGAAGGTTGTATCCGACACAAACGCCTTCTGAAGCTTGAAGCTAAATCGGAATAGGAAAATAACAGTTCAATTTATTATATTATCATGAATACAACAAAGCAATTAGGGATCCTTATAAAACCAAGATCATATAAAAAACGTATATAAACGTTAGATTGTAACTATAATTAGATACCGATTCTTGAACACAAAGGCAAAATCCTAGTTTTTTTGTTTGCGTTTTTGTACACAACAAAAACTTAATGAATGAATATCCTAACGTGTTTGGAAGATTTTTATTTCTGAACTGTATAAATATAGGCACAGACATACGAAATGCCTTTAAATCTTGTGGAAATAGAAGATCTAGTGGCTAAAGCATAGATATACTATTCAGGTAGGGATTCATAGACGACTCCAAGATGTGCAAATGTGGTGCTGTTCCGCTCAAGATGGAACACTTAATATCATGTTCTACATGCCTTGATACCTGCACGTTAGATGAACTTATGGACGCTTCTGATAATACAATACTCGTTGCTGAGCTCTGTGCGGAATCAGTTTAAATTAACATCGACACGCTAAGAAGGAAGAATGGCCGAAATCTCAAACGCTACTCAATTTTGAATTGCCAGTCTCGTGCTGTTACTGTCAAGTCCAAATACGGAAAACCCTCGTCACCCTCATCGCTATGCTTACTTTTGTCACGTTTATACAGCATGACTAGTTAGACGGTTTGCATCCAAAACCATGAACCGTGCTCAACATTTTGTACCACTCCCAAACTGAATTTCGACAAATCGTTCTACGACAAGATTTTACTTCGACACTATGGAACTCCGACATTACGCTACTCTGACAATTACGGAACTTCGACACCTAATTTGGGGCACCCCGACACGGATATGTTAGGTTCGAAGGGGAGCAAAGCGGGCGTACGAAGCCCCCGTCATCTCCTTCGTGTTATGTTACTTTAAACCCCAGTGTCGGATGAAAAAAGATTGCATGTAGCGGAGATGAGAATGTTGAGATGGATGTGTGGAGTGACCAGAATGGATAAGGTCAGGAATGCGTATATTAGAGGAAGTTTGAAAGTAGCGCCAGAGACAGAAAAGTTGAAAGGGAATCGTTTGTCTTGGTATGGGCATGTGAAGAGGAGGGATGAAACGCATGTGACCAAAAGAGTTATGAATATAAATGTGGATGGATGGAGAGGAAGAGGGAGGCCAAAAAAAGATGGATGGATTGTGTGAAGAAAGATATGAAAGAGAAGGGAGTCTGTGATATCATGACGGTTGACAGGACGGAATGGAAGAATAAAATGTGTTGCGCCGACCCCAAGTAACATGGGATAAGGGCAGGAAGAAGAAGAGTCATAGCATGCTTTTTTCACGAATTCAGAGTTTGTCCCATGGTAAAAGTTGTACTGAATGATGAGCAGAATCCATGGTTTTTGGATGATAAGGGACTGACCAGTCATGCTGTATTGTAATAGTTAGGCCTTCAAACATTATAGCATTAAAAAAGGCCTATAGCAAACGATTTCTTCCAATTTGTTACAAGGGCGGAAACGAAAAATACAATAAACAATTTCTAAGTCGAAGGCTGTCTATTGATTCGTCAATATTGTTTATTTAGCATTAGCACAATGTTGCTGTGGTGCAATAAGTCATGAGAAACGTATTAACGAATAACATTATTGTTTACACTGTTAATATTAATACGTCATTGATTTGTTAGGAAATAGATTTACGTTTCGGAGTTGATTTTAGAACTAAATCAAGATTAATGATTTGTTTTTCACCAAAAGCCACACTATTGTTTTCAAATGTAAGCAATGATTCCCCTAACTATTAAAAGTTTTACTTGTTTATAGTTTAATAAAAGAAGCGATTAGAGACGCCTCGGTCATTAAAAACAAATTATAAATTAAGTAATTCGGTATCAATTCTATTCTAGAATAAATTGTAGTTTGTTTATTGGTTATAATTTACTGACATGAATTTTATATTAATTTCAAAAGAGATATTGAAATCAAATAACAGTTTATATTTTACGCACGAATACTATTAATTGAATTGATTAACAAATACAGGCTTCATAAAAGGACTTTAAATAAACAAAATAAATATTCAAACAACAAGCCTAACGAACCCGTTTAATTAGAGGTGTTTTATTAAAATAAAATATTGTGTTTTCATTTTAATAGCTGTACTATTATTATGTAAGTAAGCAATTATTACATCACTAACACGCGTTATAATGGCAGAACGCGTTATTTGTTCTATTAACGCTAAGGATACAGATTATCTCAACTACACGTACTAAAATGAAAGAAAAAGTATTTATTCGGGACACGCACAGGAAACAAAAAAACAAAAATTAAAACGCGAAAAAGACCTATGCGAAGCCAAAAAGGCTCCTATCTCAGAATAATACTGCGACATTTAAAAATAAATGCTGCAGACCTGGCTACTACGCTACACATCACTTAAATAAGTATAAATCGCATTAAGTAACCGAATCAATTATTCAACTCGATCGTCTAAAAACAACAGTGACACAACTACATCGATACAGAAAGTTCAAAGAACGTTAAAGGAATATTTGCGAGGTTAAATTGAGAAAACGAAGTAAAAAGACAGTTTGGCACAACTCCAAGTTTCTCAGCTCATAGTAAAACACTTTTGATAACAAACAAACTAGTATCATTTACTATCACAAACACTAAACCAGACACACTTGATTTTCCGACGCACGGAGACTGAATGGTATCTCCACACTTTAAAACAGAGAAACAAACTAATTAAAACACCCATCAAAACTATTTTCAGACCAATATGAACTCTAACACAATATAAATTGAGGGAAACGATTGTTTTTCCGACTGAAAAACGATTTGCAGGAGAAACGACCTTGTGAAGTTAAAGCTGATTCATTGAAAGTGTTAACATATTCTTGTTTCACACAGCTGCTATTGTGTTAGTTAATTGCAAAGCAGCAAGAATGGCCGAATACAATCGGGCTATTATGTCTAAGATGTGTATTGATGACTACTACTTTGTATTAAATGACTTATTTGTAAAACTTACACACGGAAATTGGAGAACGTAAAAAAAACAGCTGGACTACTGTTTTCAACTGTGTAATTGTAAACAGATGTTGGCTCATACTTTGGGAGTTATTAAGAATCTTTAGCAAAGTTACTATGTGAACAATTTGAATTCGCCATTAGATCGGACCAGCATCCTAATTGCGCAAAACACTCGTAATCGCTATTGCTTTGATTTTGACAGGTCCACAATTTTCATAGCAACGTGTGTATTAACAATCCTGAACTGAAATACTGATATTCAGCTGCATCCGGTTCGACTGGAAGCCGACCCCAACATAGTTGGGAAAAGGCTAGGCAGATGATGATGGTGTGTATTAACAATCCACTTCTCCACAACTATGTACCACGCAATGAATATTGTTGTATTGTCAAAATGAAAGCTATTGAAATTACGAATGTGATACGCAATTCGGATCATCCTATACTGTCCCACTGCTGGGCAAAGGGCACCCCCAAGAAAGATCTTCCATGTACTTTTTTCCTGCGCCACCTTAGACCAGTCCTCGCGGTACCTACATGCCTAGGTTATTTCGCCACCTTTTTCTGAGGCCGACTTTCAGATTATATCAGTATTATCAGTGATATTTTATATCGGCTCTCATAAACGGTAATCTAAATAGATTTTGATCAACGATGCATGAGATAAAATTGTATCAGATTTCGACAATAAGCATTTTTGCGTTGTTAAAAAAAACCCCACGAAGTTAAACTAACCGAATCGGGCTGTTCAGACGATTTATTGCAAATTTTTCTTGCTGACCAAATATTTGTACTTACTTATCGCGAATGATTTAATTACTTTTTTTCATATCAGTGGTGTGTGTAAAATTTAAAACCGTTAGAATTGGCGTATGATATGACCAAATCATTGCATGGAAGCATGATCTCAGCTTGTTACAACGAAACGTGACGAAGTTTCATGAAAATTTTCAAAGCAAAATTTGGCGCCGAATATGTTAAGGATAGCAAATTTTTTGTCAGCAAATGCTGCTACTTCAAACTTCTACTGCGACAGCAGTACTTTTATTTCATGAAGATATTCACAAATTTTAAACAATTTCCTTATGCTAAGCAAACTTTATGACTTGCGACAGTTCCAACGTCGTTATCCTCGGTTCTCTCTTCCCTATATAATTTTTATTGAGTCCCTTTTTTCAATTACTTTACCAAACGATTCTGGGAAGCTCTCTCAAATTGACCTCATCTGTGATTTTTCATCCACTTAGTTTGATTTATTTCCATAGTCTGGGGAAGAGGATACAACCGTAGAATGATGTCAGAGATTGATGTTGTTTACCAAGGACATTTAATTTAATTTTCATTACTTCTTCTTGTCGTGCCTCTCCACTATTGAAGGTTGAAGTCAGCTCTACATATTCCTCTGTTTCTCGCTAGACAAAATAGCTCTTCAACGCTGGCTTTAATTAACGTTTAATTAAGGTATAAGGCTGAAGCCAGACGAGCTTTTACGCTGCGCTGAGGGAATCATGTAGGTAATATCGTTTACGTTCGATTTATAACAATGTTGCTATTCGTGCCACACGACGACGCAACATGAACCTTTAAATCCTTTCAGTAAATTATGTTACGCGGCGTAAATTACGCTGATCTGGCTGAACAGGTCGGAATAATGCATGGTTAGGGCATTTGTCCAACTAAAGCAGCACCAAATAACGCTCATGATGACCGACCGTATATTGAAAAAACTTTTATAAGTAAGTACCTATCACAATACTACGATAACAGTTAGTTAATTACTTAATAAAAGTGACTATATAACTTGTGCTACTAGTAAGCAACTCAATATGCTACCAATAAACAAACGATTTGCTAATTATAATCAAACTTTGTTTGCTAGTTAACACAATTCCGTAATATAGGAAATTACTAAACTACTTAGTTTAGTTGTCTATTTTGTTTAGTTTGAGCCAGACTGTATATTGCCAGATGGCAAAATTAAAGACGGATGATACCTTAAATCATTGCCTCTTTAAACCTTCATAGAAAAAGATCAAGAAGCTAATTTCAAGCCGAAGTCGACACGTCATTGATATAACGGCTATCTTACACATTTCTAGGATAACTGCACTTACAAGTTGTTTCACCATGATGATTCTCGTATATTTTTTTTGCGAAAGCAAAATCTCGTTACCAGGAACACATAATCGTATGAAGTATACGCTCGATACTGAGCAGACTCCATTACTTCACAACTAATGTTTGCCCAGCTGCATTCTACGTTCGCGTTTAACCCATAAACAGTACGCCAGTCATGTGTTAAAACTCATAAAACCATTTCCCATGAGAAGTCTAACCGACCACTCTATCAGTGTTTTGTCTCTTTCCCACTTAGGATGACGGATAGGGACGGAAGATCTAATGTAGTTAAGTGCTTTGAAAGACTTGTGGTTCTGCAGAAGGAAATTTATTTTTGTCTCTGTAAAGATGGAAGGCTATTCTTCAGTAGCTGTATTTGCTATTATTGCATAGTCTGTATCAGTTTTAACAAAGAGATAATAAATATTGACTAATTACCTATATTTCTTTGTAAGTACCTAATAAGTTTGTGGTTTAACGAGGTGCGTTAATGTCATTTAGTCAACAAACAAAATTAAAACTGACGTTATTACGGAAACCAGTAACACAATACTTTATTGAACAATAAGTACTTAGTAACTTTTTATTCCAACGTCTTTTAAATTTTCATTTCATCATCATCAGACCCAAGTGTCATCAACATATCACCCACCGTAAATATTTTTCCAATACTTTATGATTTATCTCTTATAATACATTTTCTAGTTATCTGATATAGGATACATCAGATAATATATGTATGGTATACATGACACTCATTCCTAGATCAACATACACAGATAACGGAACTTGATAAAAAGCCTCGCATAAGTCAGAGTTTATGCATCTCTTTGGCGGTACTCTAGAGCTATGTAATTTGTTGCTCCAAGATGTAATATAATGTAGATTTATCTACGAGCACTTGCAGTTTATATCAGCTGCTCGTAATAGGAATGCCATGTGCAAATGGAAAGAGGCAGACCAAGAAATAAATATACAGGGATGTAAATTATGAAGCTAAGATAAATCAGAAAATAAGTCTTATTGGAATCTCAAAGCAGCTAATACCATTCGTCGAAATGAAAAAGAAAGGAGAAAAGATTGTGCCAATTTAAGAAAAGAAAATCGAAATGGATAAATTCTAACATTTCTGAACGATTGATTATAAAGAAGAAAATAAACGCTTCACAAACCTACCACCATAAATGGATTCCACAAGTTGTCATTACTCACATTACAAACAAGATACATCTAGATCAACGAAATTCGTAACATGACCTGAAAACGGAACATGAAAGACGGACATCGCTGCGTCATTCAAGTCGCCAACATTTCACGAATTCCGAGAATCACAAAATTCATTCTCGAGCAATGTCGAGGATGAGGTATGACTGTGTTGATCACTGTAGCAAAGTTACGTCACCAAAGGAATTGTTAAAAGGAAAAGTTTATTAGAAATGTTGCAATTACGAGCAGCAATAACCGAAGCATTAAAAATAATAGACAATTTTTACTGTTTCAGGTATGTTATTAGTAGCTAGTAAGTCTGTAGAAGGTAGTAATGAAAAAGCAATGAAATGAAAGCAAGAGTGAGTAAAACTGTTGACGTAATAGCAATTGGCGTGCAGTTCTATCTAGCAACGTCATACATGAGTGAATAGTATATAAGTTTTGTATACATTCATTTAGGTGAAACATCTGGAATTATTTCGACGACTGCCAAAAGATTTAACGACGTATGAAAAAGGGGCTGCCAAAAATATGAAGAAGTAGAAAAATAGATCATAAACATTATATCGAAGTGTATCATGACAATGGTGTATTGTTTTCTTACAAATAATACAAGCAGATGTGTTTCCTGCCGTACACAAAAGCCATTTCCCGAAAGCCTGAGCTTTGTTATGGAAGACAAATCTGAGATTCTCGTCCCCCAATGAATCTTCCTTAGACATCATTTCATCCTTATAACAAATATTACACATAAGCTAAATTGATTGTCTTGAGGTCCCAGAAAGTGTTTTGAAATTTTCTAACACAACAAAGCTAACCTATCGCTAGTCAACGCCTCATATTCATAATTTAAACTTCAGCACTACAAACAATTAATAACAGTCGAGAGGGTTGGGACAGTGAATAAATAACGTCACAGTTACACTGCCATATATTAGGCGTTTTGGTAGACTGCGTGACGACAGTCAACACCAGACTGTTAGGGGAGGGGGTAACTAGGGGAGACGGGAACTGTGTCTGTATGAGATAAGACACGTCAAGAGCAAGTGGAGTAACAGATGGGAGCTTGATTATTCTTTAAAACTGTCTGGCTGTCTGGTTTTTTATTTTAAGCTGTTTCAATGGATTTTGGAAGCTAATAAAACATTGCAAATACTACCGAATATTTTTTTGAAAAAGTAAATCCAATCAGGCTTTTTGATTTATAACATTTTGATGCATAATTTGCTAAAAGTCATCCCATCATTAGTTTGATTGACATGATGTGATTTCGAAATGGTAAACGAAGTAATTCCTATACTAGATACACAAAGAAGGCCAGGAATCTAAGAGAGATATTTTGGCAAACCAACTGCGTCCGAAAGATAAAGGAAGCTGTCAAGATTGTGACTGATCGATTTAGTCCTATTTGGGAAATATTTTCCCGGACTAAGAAAAGTTTCTGTCTACATAAGTTTGTCTTGTTACTGAACTTGGAAAGGAAGTGTTCTTAAAATAAAAAAAAAAACAAAAGGTTTTGTTATGATAGGCATTGGCCCTTGAGATATTATATGAAATTTCATTAATCGAAAGCATTACGCAAACTGGCAGTACTAAAAGTTACAAGCAATGTGGTTGTAGTAATGTTGTTGTTAATAATTTAAACTGTATTTCGTTCAAATTAAACCTAATACAGTTCAGATTAGTAGCATTTTAACCGAACAAGATTACGTACTTATTCTATCTTTAAATCATTCTAAATATAGAAACAGGTCGGTTGACAAAGCTGTTTCCCGCAACAAACAAAGTAAATGCTGATTGTGAATTTGATAAAACACAATGGAGTGTAACGGCCTAGTAGCTACCTATAGACAAAGTTACTTTTGCTAGTTAAATAACTACTAGTACGTAAAGTGCAGATAGGGAAAAAAACGATATGCATTAGAAGCTATTAACAGTCTTAAACTTTTATGGGACCACACATCGCCATCGTTGTGATTTATAATCTCAAAGATAACGAGCAACGACTGGGCGTATGTATCTAAATAAACCTTTTACCTGTTTTGGAAGGGAGAATCGAATTATTCAGAAGAGAGCAGAAACAGTAAGAGCGTTAGTGTCACAATCTTAAAGACTTTTCGAAATCACGAATTTTGTGTAGAATGAAATATTTAGGAAAACTTACACTGTTTCAGGACCAGATAATTGCTAGGAAGACGACGATTTTGAAAATTACTACCTTTCATCTAAGTCCAAATTGGAGCTTCCCGGGAAACATTTCTGCTTTGTGAGTTTGAAAGGCAATCGGAATACGCACGCGGTATTCAAAAGGACTTATACAACATATTTCTGAAATCTGAATTCTGTTTCACCAAAAATAAATTTCGACAAAAATTCAGACCGTTTTCCTTGGCTTGGAATTTCTATTACCTTACGGCAT
Organism: Amphipyra tragopoginis; assembly: GCA_905220435.1. NCBI lineage: Eukaryota > Metazoa > Arthropoda > Insecta > Lepidoptera > Noctuidae > Amphipyra > Amphipyra tragopoginis. The sequence continues at coordinate 9,409,930 of HG991998.1, forward strand.
CTTGATGACAATCAGAGAAATGTTAACTGTAAATATATTTAAACTTCTGTTATGCTAACTAGTGCTAACAAGCAACGGAACATCAATGGGACCTTGCCTTTTGGAAAGTTCATACTTCTATTTGAATACGTTACGTCTGAAAATCTAGTCGAACTTTAATTGAAAGTACAAAGTTAGGAAGAATTTGTTTAAGATAATGCTGCAGAATTAAAACATCGACTTGTGTTGATTTTAATTAAGGAAAATCGAACATGCGACGATAATGGGATAAAATAGTAGATACTAAGGCGTATTTATTGGCTGACAATAGAACCTCATAGGGATCAGATATGTTAATTGTAAAAAGGTCACAAAATTATAGTGTAGGTGGTTCATACATAACACATGCTTAAACTGGTTGAGGATGCATTAAAAGAGCCTACACAATTGACTATACTTAAGTACGTCCGGCGCACCCTGGGCAGTCAGCCCCCCTACCAATATTGCTGACTGGCTAATCTTTTCCCACCGACAGGAGGTATTATCGTGTAGTTCGTGCAAACACGAAAGAGAGGGAGAGAGCTGACAGAGTTCCACAGCAATAATAAGCTCGACCAACAAACATTGGTCTGTTGTCAAAATGAATAAACAAATACCTTGTTACATACGTATAGTATACATCAGAAACTTCTAGAGCAAGAAAACCTTTAAGGCCCTTTACGACAAAATCGACAGTCGATTAATAGCAGACCCAAAATAGGGGTTCAACAATGAAATTAGAGATCGGAACGGTCACGCCGATGTGGATCCACTAATACGATTTTCCCTGCGGAAAATACACAACGGAACTTAACACACGCCTACGCACATTATTCAGCCGATTAGGAAAAGTAGGTAAAGCGGAAACGAAAAAAAATACGATTGATGTACCGATACAACAAACAAAACCTCGAATACCCAAAGGTCTATAGATACTGAAACAGTCACAGGTGACGTATATTATATGTATGTATCTGGGTCGCTAAAGATGGGGCGGCAATTTTTACTGGGGAAACAAACATCTGTAACACGGAATCATTTTGTCGCTCCCTTCGTTTCCTTTTACTGGCAGTATTAGGTATGATTGAGAATATCCTTCCACACTGTCCCTAGCATTCTCCTACCATTTCTCATGAATTCTCTACTAGTCAATTCCAATTTAGTCTTTGTAAATTATTTTAACTGTATAAATCATGTTCGCTGACGATTCTCTTCAAAGAAGCTCGTTAGTAAGTAGACAGTACTGTGTGATTATGCAGAATATTACTTTAATCTCCGGTCAAGCGTATAACGATCGAATTGTTTGACTAACTACGTCTTCATTAACTCTTGTAGTTTTTGGTTCAATTTTAATGGATACTATTGTAATATTGTAACGGAATTCTATCTGTGTATTTTTTGCTTATTCAGGGTCTTTTAAAACAGCTTTGTGTTTTTTGTCTTCGTCATTGTCACTAAGCATATCATGTTAAGCTTTATTCATACATATTTGTAATTCGTGAACCTATCAAGTATCAATACTTCTAACAATTGTTCATCATACAGCTTACTTCATACAGATCTACAGTTTACAGCTTCAAATTTAATAGGACTCACTAACGTGAATAGCGACACAATTTGATTACGGTAAGTGCACACAATTACCGCGCTAGTTAATCCTGTTAATTGTAACTCGCGTACTGACACAGCAATGCAATTAAATCTGGCGCCTCATTCTTTGTGATCGCACCTCGTTTGTCGTCTGTTAGCTTAATGGGGAATGTGGATTTGTTTCTTTTTTGTTTTAATCTAATCATTGCTTAATGGCTATAGAATGATAGTATGACACGACCATGATGCCTACATCTAATAGTGGATGGTGACTGAAGGGGGCCTACTCCCTAAGTCCGTCAACGAAGTTAGTCGCCCGTCCGAAAGTAGCCTGAAACGTAGGAGTGAACAAAACAAGTGTCAAGTTCAACTTTTAGGACGGGCAAAAACACATCGATAGTAGGGACAACTGTCAAATCGGTTGTCATTCATTCTTAGTTCGGGCCCCGAAATAATCGTATGTCTGTAGGCGATAGAGAGTAGGAAACGCTCGTAACTAAGGCCGAAACCACGGACTTCGTGCTTAGGGAGTAGACCCCCAGATGCAGATGAATAAATAAATACCAGTATTTTACACGGAGGGACTGCCATCAGACCTCCGTTACCCAGTTATTAGGCAATGCCGATGTCCTAAGGTTAAACCGGTTGTCAGACTTACGGGCTACCCGTAACGACTATCATAGGTATTCGTATGACACCCGAGACCGATGGTTTAACATGGTCTCTGAGGCACGGAGGGGTCTCTAATCTCTATGTGTAACGTGCGGTCACCCATCCACGGACTGACCGCGGCAAGGGCAACTTAACCTTGCAAATCACATGATCCACGCGATTGATAATACACATATACATATAACTTACTATGTACAAACATTAATCATTAATTAATCAAGAAACACCTATAGTTAGGAAGCTCGCATGTGATTAGTAATCAATTCATAGTACAATGATATCATGATACAAAACAAACAACATAATAAATCTTACATGTTAGTTTATATGCGGTATGCTAACGACATGCTACATAAGGATACCTGTGTCCTTCATCACTTTAATGACAATAAAACAATTAGGTAACCACATGGTACAGTATTCAAGAAGCAAAGGTGCTAAGTCCATAATACAGGGATGAACCAGGGTGTCCGTGGGGGGATGGATTAAGAATATAATTCCTCTCTGTGGCCGGGCAAGTGAGACGAAGGAGGCGACGAACATGGCACCATATTGTACCCGAAAACTAGCAATAGGCTCGCCACAATGCTATAATGTCAATGTTTTGATATTCAGAACGACAACCACGTGAATGAAGAACATCATTGTCACCATCTCAAAGTTAAGAATTCAGAACAACTCCAATTATGATAATGAAAACCCAAAATATACCACTGCCTTAAAGCAATAAGGCAAGAAATGCAATAATAAAAAAATTTGAAACAACTATATTGTTAATAAAACAGAGCAAAGATGATTTATAAAAAAAAAAATATTATTTAAATTCGAATATTCACCCAACATTATCAACTTGCAAAATTATAAAGACCCCACCAAATAACACTGTTATGATTCCTGACAGTTGCAATTAACGCAAAGCACTACTTGAAATGACATTTGGCATAAAAATGGTGATTAAAAAATAAACTATTTGGCAACTTGACGCTACGGACACAGTGCCAAGTTACCGTCTTCGTACGTACGATCGCGGACTCGAAATGTTTATCAGATTTCAAATTCGATTCCTTATCATTATCACACTGTGCGCAATAACGTTTAAGATGTCATATCAACTTCAGTCATATCGACCTTATGAAAAAGTAATGTGCAGGCAATTATAGACCTTAGGGTGGTAAACATTTCAAGTCCCCGATTGTACATTACCTACTATTATACAGCCGCATTTGATTAAACTGAAGGCGGGAAAAGGTAAGGACTTTATTCATCCATAATCTAAGCTAAAATCTAACCTTACCCACAGAATTAAGACCCAACCACAAAATTATCACTGCTCATAAAACAGAACATCTTCTTGAGACCTCAAGCCGGATACAGAGGCTCTAAGACCTTTAGACCCTGGACCCGTATCGTTGCAACAAATTGCGGTATCCCATACCATTTAATGAATGCACTGGAGCTGTACTTGGACTATTATACAACCGCAAGAACTGGCAAAGATGAGATAACATAGATTAGACGAAGACAGGACATTGGTTACGATAAAATTTTGCCTAAAAAATAACATAAACATAACATCACGCCTGTATTCCCCGAAGGGTAGGCAGAGTTTTAAAGTACACCCTCATTTCACCGGTATGTTTAAGTTCCATGTAAGGCTGAGCATCCAGAGCTGTGCTAAGCTGCGTAGCTAGAAATGTGTTTTGTAAGCACCAAAAGAATCACTTCATTTATCTAGCTTCGCTTTGCGTAGCTCTGGTGGATAAGGACTTAGCGGTGCGAAGTTTTTCTTCATACAAAACCAGCAAGAAATGCGAGCGAGGGATGTGTTGCGAGGAATGTGTTACGAGGAATGTGTTGCTAGGAATATGTATTATTCTCCCTCATATTCGAAAAGAGTCGGCTACATCCTCACACCGCTCATTTGCACACATTAACACATTACACATTCCTCGCACAGCTCTAGTGGATAGGGTCACACCGTTTCACATCCTCGCTACACATTTTTGCACCGCACATTTTCCTCGCACAACTCTGGTGGATGCTCAGCCTAACAGTGGGCGAGCCTATTGCCATCAACCGGGCACAAATCCAGACTCTGGGCTGCTACTGAGAAATACCACACGGAAAAACCCAACAACACTTTGCCTAAGAAATGTCTTTATTAATAGTAGATGTTCATTAAGTGGCAGCAAAATTATCAGCACATCATGTTTGATAAATTAAGATTGAATTATAAAGATAAAATGCATACAGCACATCGTAATTTCCTACTTAGAAGTACAGGTACTAACAGTAGTTTAACGAGATTAAATCTTGTGCGATGTGAATAGATAGGTTTAATTAAACGTGTACTATAAAAAGTAATTATGCTTGCGTCTATTTGCGAAGGGAGAAGCTGAGTCCTTATAAAATTTACCTTTCTCCTATTTCCGTAACAGAATGTGGTTTCGAACTACCCAATGAAAAAGATAAAATCTCATCACCACACCATTTTAACTCTATAAAAGATTATACTTAACTACTATAAAACAAAGTCGCTTCCCGCCGTCTGTACGTTTAGATCTTTTAAACTACGCAACGGATTTTGATGCGGTTTTCATCAATAGACAGAATGATTCAAGAGGACGGTTTATATGTATAATACATACCTACATAATATTGTAGTACAGAAAAGGCGAGAATTTCAATCTACATTGCACACGTGTGAAGCCGGGGCGGGTCGCTAGTTGTGTATATTATTTGAATAAATAAAGGTAATTTTGTTTTCAATTCATCCAAAATTGTTTTATACTTATATTTTGTTTATCATGGGCAATTTGCATAATTTCATTTTTGTAATTAGTATTACCTTTTGCTGTGTAATAGATTCAATTAATTTATTAACTTGACAGATAGATCTGTCTTGCTGAGGAGTTTGTTGCGCCGTTTCTTCTTCACAGCATAAACACTAGGAAGCGGTGAAGGGAGGGCGCTTTTGGGGGCTGTTTTGTGTAACATTGACGTTCAAAAAGAATTAAGTAATTTTAGTCTATTTTGAATGTTTTGAAGTTTGAAGTTACTAACCATTTTTAGAGCTCTTCAAAACACTGCCGCATCTCTGAAATACCTAATCTTTGTCCATACCGGAATGTGGCCGGACCTGCCTCAAGAAAGGGACACGAACAACCGATTCAACTACAAACCTTTCTACTATTCACTTCTACTGGCTTACGGTACTGTCTGTCCGAAGCTGGGCAGTTGTCGATAGATTCGGTAACCTATCTCTTCTTCTCTCGTTACGAGGATTGTAGAGGGAACGAGATAACAAACTGAATCGATCTGCAACTGCTTATCGAGAAGGTTCTGAATCCGGGGGCTATTGGAGGTAATAACTATTAAACAGCTTAATTGGCTTGCTGCACGGGGGCATAGGTCCAATTCTGGCACTGAACAAGTTTTTTATGACCTATGAATAGTAGTTCCGGTTCTGTGTGTAAATACTAGAGGCGGGCAGAGGTTTTTTTAAGATACAAAATTATTCGCCCTACTGGAAAAACGGGTTGACCGGCTCATCTGTCAATAACTACTCTATGTTCATACCGGAATGTTGCTCGGACCTGCCTCAAGGAAGGGACACGTAACGACCGATTTACGACGATACACCACCAAGCGCAGTTTAATTTATTTATTAACAGACCGCCTGCCGTCCTCCGACATCTTTGGGACTACGGTTACATTAGTTTAAGTTTTTGTAAGGTATAGAGATATGGTTTGAAAAAACAAGCAATGACATAGCGATAAGGGGCGTCGCGGTGAACCACAAAAATTGGTATAGGTGTAGTCTAGCTTCTATTTCGAATTCATGAGTCACAAATGCTACTACAGTGGAATCTGCTTATAATGACGATGAAGGGACATGCGATATTTGGTCGTACTAAGCGGTCGTCGCTATAAGCATCAGTAGATATTCAAATAGCGTGTAACTAATAATTTATTTGAAAATATTTTCCATTATATCTCTACAAATTGAATGACAATCGCCATTTGTAACACCGATTCAAACGTTAGTAATGCCTTGAAGTGATGTTAATTTACGAACAAAATAAAGGACTCGTCGTTTTAAACAGAAGACATTATTTACTTTGAAATTACGTCGTATAAAGCAGTTGGGCGCTATACCCGGAGATTTTTGGTAGTTATAAACAGCCTTTTCTCTTAACAATTTTAATAAAACCAAACTAAATGGTGATCGCAAGTCGCTATAAGCGGTTTATCGCTTTAAGCGAAGTCGTAATAAACGGATTCCACTGTAGTAATGTATTAACCTAATATGAAAGAATTATAACGTTTGTAAGACACATTCATATTTATGATTAGTTACGGTTTACTCACGTGCATTTTTTGAGATTGACCGAGCAATACCGACACAGTGCGCCCCTCTCGTCCCGAGCGCAACAATACGCGGCGCAGTGCAGCGATAGTTCGACTCGCGACCTCGCCGCGTGTTCAGCTCATGATTAAGGGCTCCGGCAATCCCAAAAAATGCACGTGAGTTAACCGTAAGTAATCATAAATGAGAAATAATAAATCAAGCCACAAATTTATTTATTGGCCACGTGACCAAACTTCTCATTTTATAACTAAGCAACGGGAAAATGAGATAACCTCTAATAAACTAATTCGACTTTTTTACAACGCCAACTAAATTTTTGGGCACCCCGACACGGATAGGTTAGGTTCGAAGGGGATGACGGGGGGTAGAGTGAGCGAGCAAAGCGAGCGAACGAAGCCCCCGTCATGCCCTTCGTGTTAGGTTACTTTAAACCCTGCAGACAGAAATAGGAGCCACGCCCAGCGGGGCTCCGTCGACTCTTTTTGTTTTTCATTTGTTTTTATTGTGAAAATGAAAGTGGGTGACGAACAGTGGCTTATATAGAAGATAACTAGTGGCTAAGATAGTATCATTCAGACGCTCGTTAATTGTGGCTGACTTAGCAATTTAGAAGCCAATGTAGATTTTTAGAGGCGAATAATGCTATTAAAAAGAAGTCTGTTTAATTAGCACCCATCATAAATATGAATATGAAAGTAGTCAATAAAATGACATATTTCTACGAAAATCTCAATGACAAGTGACAAGAAACTTTTCTAAGAATCCATTGACTACGTTTGATATTTCATACGTCGTTAGTAATTTCAATAGCAATAAAACAAGATTCAAGTAGTAATAAAACATGAAAACTCCATTAAGCTTAGAAATATCTATTGCAATCAATTGATAGTAACTAAAGCTTCAGAACATAATTTTAATTATAAGTATGCACTATAATAAGAGATATACCGAAGTCCCATTCTACACAATCAACGAATAATTTAAGGCACACAGATACCAAATAAGAGAAAAAGGATCACTGAAGCGGTAAAGTGCAGGCAAGTGCGACGCATCCAGCTTCTCCAAAAGTCAAACTGCATTTGATGCACCAATGTGTCCATAACGCCAAACGATGAGGTTCTGATTCGAGACAGATGGCGGGATAATTGTCGAATTTGTCATTCAATACCTGAACCAGGTGACTGACAGCAGCGTCAGCGGTGCGATAGGGATAGACATACAGCCCGCACGCGAGCTCAGAGGAATCTTTAGGAATATCTGCATATAGACCTAGTGCAGTCGATATTAAGTAAGTAAGCCTGGTTAACAGTAAACCGATGGCTGGGCGCTGCGTACACCTGCTCGGTTCCCCAGCCCCCGATTCCTCGGAGCTCGCGTGAGGACTTTAGCTCTGCAGTCTGCAGTAATTCGCTTGCCATGCATGGTTATTTTTGGAGTGCGCCTATGATCAGCAGTGGACTGCGATAGATAACGATGCACTAATATGTTTTGTCTACAACCACAAGCGTGGTGTCCATGTGTACGTGATTTCGCTATTGCGAATTGTACGTGGTCCTTCTGTACTTATCTTTAATGTAGTCGCTTAATTAAGTGTATGAAGCCTTAATCGTTTTTAAATTAATTAAAACGTACTTTCTATCAATGTTGAATATCGCAATTTCTCAGTGCTAACCTGTTTTAAAATCTCTTCATGTGTATGATTTGTTGAAGTACTATTTATTTAATCAGAAATTAGACTCGTCAGAAATGTAACAGCAATAAGAGCCGTTTCAATCGTGTATTGCTACTACATTTAATCAGACTTCCTTAGTTTAACCCTTCATCCTAGCTGAGAACCGCGTCGCGTTACATTGCGTAGAGTATCGAGACGCGGAAATATACTTATTCTTCTCTCATGTCAGCACGAGCTAATACGAAAATAGCTCATGCTGTGGTGAAAAGATTAGCCAGTCAGCAAGGTTGGTAGCGGGGCTGTCTGCCCAGGGTGCACCGGACGTACTTAAGTATCGTCACTCGTGGAGGCTCTTTTCATGCACCCCTACTTATACAACAGATATACTTGTGGCTTACGAGAACTATGCATCGTGTATTTGGAACGATTTGACAAAACCCTAGAACATGTCAACTGCGTCCACTGCTTTCACACGCACCTGAAGCGACACGCGACGCAACAACACGCACTGCCCAGCTAGCACAAAGCTCTAACCCTTTAAAACATGATCCTCGAATGGCATATCCCGTGTATGAAATGAAACAAGCACAAATAAACACGATGCTTATTCATAAATGCTCCATCATCGGAAGTACTAACGAGCACAAACGCTATTGGACATCACAAAGCACGTGCTATGATCCCTACATACCCCTGCTTCCACATTCATCTTTTCATACGTTGTTAGTTCCATACCCCTGACCTTCCTATTACAAAGAGTAGCAGATTACGTCGTATGACGGATGCTTGGCACATGTCGTGTGACACGCTCCACCGACCCCGACAGGTGGGAGCTACCTGCGACCGTCATTAAACGTTTACTATTCATTATAGTAACAAGTGGAGCTGAGGATTTTTTCTTCCCTATTAGCACCTGGCCTTGTAACATCTGCAGGGCGTTTTTGATAGATCTGACTTTACCTGATCGTATTGGAGTTGTCAAATTAGAAATAGATATCCCAATTTAGGTGTAGGATTAGCACTGTTAACTGCAAGATAGATATCTAAAAGTACAAATCCGAGACGGGCTGCAGACCGGAAACTGCAAAAATAGTATCGCTTGAGGTGCGATCTGCGGCTGTGTTCTGCGGTTGCAGTTTTGCAGTCGCTGTCGGAATTGCACCTTTAAAGTGCACACCTTAAAGGCGCTATTCCGATGGCGACTTGCGGTCTGCGGTTGCAGTCTGCAGTTTGCAGCCCGTCTCGGACTGTAGGTATTAAACATCTATAAGAAGTTACATCGATACCTGATCGAACAACCAATGGTAGTCACTCATTTTCGCGACACTCATACTTATTGCGTCAGCGTAAAGATCATTTTTTACTGCAGTACTAACAAACATTCGTGGTCTTGAAGTCGCATTCAGTTCGGATGTGATCGGTTTTACGAAGTTTGCCGATGCGATTTCTAAGTTGTGTTGTACTGTACTTTCGATATCCCAAGCTAACCATGCCTCTGTCTTTATAAAACAGTACCTACACACACACAACAAAGCAACAAAGTGCACTAAATGAAAATCCACATACCATTTCTAATACAAACAGCAATAATCATATACCTTCTTAATAAGTACATTCAAAACAAAGTTTCTAAACATAACTACTAGTTCTGCAGTATACCGTGGTTATTAAATGCCTTCACTATAATCACCGCGAGCGGCCTGCAATTAACAGCCGTCCAGTATTGGTGATCATTGAGGTAAGTAATTAAAATATTTTGATAGAACAGCTTTCGGAATTGAAAAGGTGAATGGAATCGCTTTCCTTCAACTCAGAGGTCTCTCTATATTTAGGACCCATACAAAAAGACATCGGCTGTTTTGAGCTGTAGCATGTGGCGTTCTGCCTTCCCCATAGGATAAAGGCGTGAGTTTATGTATGTATTAATTAGAATTAGTTTAATTTTATTTGTCAACGGTTTATGGTGAAATTCTCGTTTTTGTGGAAGTGAGGCGGTAGGACCAAATAGCTAAATAACTTTTTTTTTCTTTGGCCAATCTAGAAGAAAATCAAACAAACAAACATTTTTTTTTATTCTCTTTTCTGTCACGGTTTTGGCCCAAAGAGCCTAAAATAAAATCAAATGAGAATCCGACCAATAAATTACAATTATTTAACCAACATACTTAATTGCCGTGACAGTGGCTAGTCAGTGTGATTTGTCAACGCGTTCGTTTTGTACGTAACCGTGGATGCCCAGTGTCACCTGTCAACACACTCGTTATGTGCGGCTCTGCGCATTATGCGCGTGCACACACAGTCGCTCGCTACGGTCATTGTTTGTGCATTGACAGCGGTTTAAGTAATAAGCGGTATGTGAAACAAAAACGCTAATTTTACTCCCGTAACATAAATGGAGGAACTGATTAGTTACATAACTAAATTTTGACCAAAATCAATTGGATGTAAAATAAGACTGCCTCGTTGGTCTAGTGGTCGCAAGCGCAACTGCTGAGCATGAGGTCGTGGGTTCGATTCCCACACGGAACAAAAATTTGTATGGCCTACAGATGGTTGTTTCGGGTCTGGGCGTTTGTTTGTGAGATTTGTGTCTGTAAACGCACCCACGATACAAGAGAAATCTTAGTGTGGGGAAACGTTTTTAAAAACAAAAAAAAAAACTTTCGGGCAGAAGTCGGAATTTAGTGAATGCACGTTTCGTTTAGCTAGAAGAGTGGAGATCGCGACTGCGAGTCTCGCGTCGAACGAACGAAAAAATAATTGTATTTTTCGCCCCCCTATACTTTGACAGTTGGGTCCCGCTTTTTTTGCCACGTCTCGCATTTTGACTGCCAAAGTCCCGGTAAATTCGTACATAAAGGTTGACAAGCCTAGTTGTGAGCTCAAACAAATGCAAGGCTCATGTCTCGTTGCGAGCACCAGGTACATAACTATGTGGGCTTCGCGGCAGTCGGGTAAAAACGTTAAGTGTTGTGTTTTAAGTAACATTCCTGTAAATGCACCGGGTTGTCATCAACACGTTAGTTAAAAGTGCGATTTATAAATCAGACAGAACGTAAATAATTTAAAACCTCAAATTACAATACTTTAAACAGTGATTAATATATCATCGATCGTTTTCATGAATAAATAAACGATGTACAGCACGCAAACAGGAAGTAATTGGTACATTTTTTATGTATATGATGACAATTATTCGATGATTGATAACGTTTCAATGTTCGTGATTGCAAGTTATTTATTCGTGTATGGTTATTACAATCCGACTTTGAAATAAAAAATATTAAAAACACGCAAAAAAATAGGGATAATAGAGGCATCCTTCTGGCAAGGCGCTTATGTTTAGCAGATAAAGGATTAACTATCTTTCCGTACAGAAATGCAAATAAAATATCTAGCTTCAATTCCGCTGAGGACGCCAAACGTCCTAGCGGTCAAGGAGTCAACATATCCTGAGGATGCCCCGTGCAGGGGCGAAACACGTGTCGTGTATTGGTTTGGTTGCATGTTGCATTATTTTTTCACTCTTTCTGCATGTGCATATACTTGTGGGCGGGAAGGTGGTGCTGCATTCTGCATCCAAACTAGCGATCTTGTTCAGCGGAATTAAAGCTAGATATTTTATTTGCATTTCTGTATGTCATGGATTTCCGCAAAGTAACGCCTGATTCAATCATTTATCTTATCTTTCCGATAAACTTATACCAGAGCCAGCCAGCAGCTTCACCGATTCGAGACCTGGCTTGACTTACTTTTTGGAAGAAGGTAAATACCCGACAGTATACTGTTGATGATGATGCACGTTTACGTTCTCGAAACCAATACAAGAAGACATTTTTAGGGTTCCGTACCCAAAGGGTAAAACGGGACCCTATTATTAAGACTCCGCTGTCCATCCGTCCGTCCGTCACCAGGCTGTCTCTCATGAACCGTGATAGTTAGTTGAAATTTTCACAGATGATGTATTTCTGTTGCCGCTATAACAACAAATACTAAAAACAGAATAAAATAAATATTTAAGGGGGCTGCCAAACAACAAACGTGATTTTTTTGCCGTTTTTATAGATAATGGTCCGGGACTTCGTGCACGAGTCCGACTCGCACTTGGCCGTTTTTTTTTATATGGCTTACGTTTCCTACGTAACCGGGCAGTTATCGGCGAGACCTCAAGAGTCTCCAGTCAAACCAAGCAGTAATTTACTCCTAATTATCATTTTGACTCGCTTCGCTCTACACTTACACCACGGCAAAACTAATAAGGGCTAGCACCAGTGACGTAAAAGAATTACCTTCAACCTCTAATGAGATTATACACCTTTCTCCTTCGGCTTCGGCTTTCGGCTCGCAAGCTATGGTTAGCACTGTTTGACGGCCCTGCTTTCATATTTGCGGTAAAACTGGTAATGGCACTCAAAGTTGCGTTTCATGGTTTAATACTTAAGCGTCGTGACGAGGTTGAGTCTAGCTCTTACCGTTTGCTTTGGAATTCAGACGAACAGTAGTATGCACCGCGATGTATGATCACCGTAAACAAGGGTTTTGTCGACAGAAGAATAGACAAAATGGCAATTGTCATTTCGTATCTGTCATTTCGTCGACGGCAATATTGAAAAAATGACAAATACACAATGGCAATTGTCATTTCGTCGAAAAATAAAACAGATAGACAATGGCAATTGTTATTTTATATCTGTCATTTCAGATTAAAGATGATAAGGACTATTCAAGATATAGATCGAATCCAAGATTGGGTGGAATCGGAAGAACAATGAAATAAGTACTTATTACATTTCCGAACAAGTTCGTATTGTTTTAATCAGAAAAGAGAAAATAGGTCAATGTTGTTCTGCTTAGAACTTTTATCTAAAGCGCATTTCAAACTATGCTAATATACAAGGTGTGACATAAATAAGGGCACAACCTCTCAAGGGGTCACTGTACTCATCATAATGAACAACTGGGGTGCATGAAAAGAGCCTCCACGAGTGACGATACTTAAGTGTGTCCGGCGCACCCTGGGCAGTCAGCCCCGCTACCAACCTTGCTGACTGGCTAATCTTTTCACCACAGCATGAGCTGTTTTCGTATAGCTCGTGCTGACACGAGAGAAGAAGAAGATAATGAACAACTTACTATGGGACCAAATCAGAAATCGCGAAAAAAAAAAACTGCTTTTCCCTACATTTTGACGAGTTAAGCGAACATTAATGTCGGGAACAGCTGATGTTTTTTTTGCGATTTCCGATTTTGTCCCATAGTAAAAGTTGTTCATAATGATGAGTACAGTGACCCCTTAAGAGGTTGTGCCCTTATTTTTACACCTTGTATAGCTTCTTAGTCTGAAATCAAGCAAGCAAGCAAATATTGTATAGCATCACAATATCGCTTAGCATACATTTTATGTGGACACGTTCGCACAGCGCTATGCTATAAAGTATTGGCTTGCTGTACGCGATAAACTTGAGCGATTCTCAGAGCTATATCGTAAGATTCTCCGTTTCCCACTCTGCCTCACTTCTACCCCGTCCGTCGCCCGACGGATTGCCGAAATAACTTACAATACATAGTAGACCGGCTTGAATTTAGCGTATACAGGGTTATAGAAAAAACATTAACAACCTCTGAAGGGGTCATTGTACCTACTCATCATTATGAACAACTTTTACTATGGGACCAAACCTGGTCTCGCGAAAAAAAAAAAAGTTGTTACCTACATTTATGTTCGCATAACTCGTCAAAATGTACGGAACAGCTGATTTTGTTTTCGCCATTTCACTTTTGGTAATATTAAAAATAGTTCATCATGATGAGTACAATTACCCCTAAGAGATTGTTAATGTTTTTCCAATAACTCTGTAGTGTGAACTTCATGCTATATAGTTATAGCTTATGAATAGTATAGCATAGTCTGAACTGCGCTTGAGCTTAGATTCGTGTTATACGCTATTTAATATGTTTTTGTTTGGATCAAAAACTGTCATGCAGTCGCGAAATATGTGTATTTCGGGCTCAAATTTCGCGACATTAAACGGGTATTCATGAGTACAATGGGCTAACTCTCGACAAAACCGTCCTTCTAGGCTTCAAAAGGTTCAAAGCACTCCTGATTACTTCCGTTTCCGCCTAACTTCCGAATACGGGATATTATATTAAATTCTGAGGACAATTCAGAGAAAAAAGAACAGATTTTCACATCACCAATTTACCCTGGCCACAAGAAGGTACTTATGTTAAATTCATTACATTTTATATAATACTAATCCCTACTAATATTAAATGCGAAAATAACTCTGCCTGTCTGTTACGCTTTCACGCCTAAACCGCTGAACCGATTTTGATGAAACTTGGTACAGAGATAGTCTGGAACCTGGAGAAGGACATAGGCTACTTTTACCCCGAAAAAAACGGAATACGCGATAAACGACATACACATCCGCGAGCGACCTTTAGTAATCTATATCCCACCAAAAACATTACATGTAAAAAATACCAAGTCTCTATATGCAATCTTTCCACCGTAAAAAGTTTTAAGATCTCATAGAAGCCAAGTCCTATTCAATTTATTTTGTAGTTAGTTATCTATCTAGTGACTGTATTAATAGTTTTATTTCTATTATAATTATAGTGACTTGGCAATGAGCACAAGAAGTAACAAATACATATATTTGGAGGAGGTGAAAGTAACGTATAACGCACGCGTAATGTTTAATATCACAGGATTAGTTAAGTTCTTTTGATTTGACCATGAAACATAGGTACCTACTTATAGATAATAATTGTGATGTTCTTATCAAATAAACTTAGGTTTTCTTAAATATGTATTGGCGCACGTAGTCGATGGTGACCATAACTACTCATTGGCCGTAAAATCACGTCTGCATATCATAAATCACACATCAGCATAACAACTAATGTAATCATAGTACTCATAGATGTCAATTCGTCAATAACAGTCGCACATAATTCCACACAGCAAGCAGCTTTTAATTTGTGCTCATTGCCAAGTCACTATAATTATAATAGAAATAAAACTATTAATACAGTCACTAGATAGATAACTAACTACAAAATAAATTGAATAGGACTTGGCTTCTATGAGATCTTAAAACTTTTTACGGTGGAAAGATTGCATATAGAGACTTGGCATTTTTTACATGTAATGTTTTTGGTGGGATCTCATTTATTTTTTGTAGGTGGGTCTCTTTCTTTTCTTTTTGGGTGACATAATAATGTCTTGTTCATCAACTGCTGCTTTGCTTAGAGCCTATTCTCTGTCTCTATCTCTTTTGTTTTTATAACTAACTAACAAACTAAATATAAAACAAACTATTTATGTATTAAATTAGTATTTTTAATAACTAACTATTTAAGTAACTAATAACTAGCCGATTCGGATATCCATAAACTTCGTTTCGCCGAATATAAATTTACGTTATTATATTTTTTTAGTTTCTAAGTGGTTTTTTTCATAGATAGATGGGCGCTATCATACGAATTTCGCACGTGGACACGACACCCATGACGCGTATTTTGTAAAGTATCACAGAGCCATCTTGGATTTTGACTTCGACATCCTTTTCATCATCAGCACCCCCGAAAACAATGGACACGATATCCAAGACGCATATTTTGTAAAATTTTACAGCCGCCATCTTGGATTTTGACTTCGACCTCATTTTCGTCATCAGCACCCTCGAAAACCTCGGACACGACATTAATGACGCATATCTTGTAAAATTTCACAGCCGCCATTTTGGATTTTGACTTCGACCTCATTCTCGTCATCAGTGCCCCCGAAAACCATGGACACGACATCCATGATGCATATCTTGTTAAATTTCGCAGCCGCCATTTTGGATTTTGACTTCGACCTCATTTTCGTCATCAGCGCCCCCGAAAACCATGGACACGACACCCATGACGCATATCTTGTAAAATTTCACAGCCGCCATCTTGGATTTTGACGTTGACCTCATTTTCGTCATCAGCCTCCCCCCCGAAAACCATGCACACGACACCCATGACGCATATCTTGTAAAATTTCACAGCCGCCATCTTGGATTTTGACGTTGACCTCATTTTCGTCATCAGTACCCCCGAAAACCATGGACACGACATCCATGATGCATATCTTGTAAAATTTCGCAGCCGCCATCTTTGATTTTGACTTCGACCTCATTTTCGTCATCAGTGCCCCCGAAAACCATGGACACGACATCCATGATGCATATCTTGTAAAATTTCGCAGCCGCCATCTTGGATTTTGACTTCGACCTCATTTTCGTCATCAGCGCCCCCGAAAATCATGGACACGACACCCATGACGCATATCTTGTAAAATTTCACAGCCGCCATCTTGGATTTTGACGTTGACCTCATTTTCGTCATCAGCGTCCCCGAAAACCATGGACACGACACCCATGACGCATATCTTGTTTCACAGCCGCCATCTTGGATTTTGACGTTGACCTCATTTTCGTCATCAGCTCCCCCGAAAACTATGGACACGACACCCATGACGTATATTTTGTAAAATTTCACAGTCGCCATCTTGGATTTTGACTTCGACCTCATTTTCGTCATCAGCGCCCCCGAAAATCATGGACACGACACCCATGACGCATGTCTTGTAAAATTTCACAGCCGCCATCTTGGATTTTGACGTTGACCTCATTTTCGTCATCAGCCCCCCCGAAAACCATGGACACGACACCCATGACGCATATCTTGTAAAATTTCACAGCCGCCATCTTGGATTTTGACGTTGACCTCATTTTTGGCATCAGCACCCCGGAAAACCATGGGAACGACACCCAGGACGCATATTTTGTAAAATTTTAAAATTTCACAGCCGCCATCTGGGATTTTGATTTTGACCGCCCCCGCCCTCTGGAGGGAAAACTTGTGAGATATTACAACTTTAAACAATTTAAATTAGCCTTTATTTATGAATGTTATCTAGATACAGTAATAAATGGGTTCATATAGTTACATACTTAGTATACACCTCTGTCCTACCCTTCGGAGAATACAGGCGTGATGGTATGGAATCTCATTTCTCAGATTTTGCCCTAAATAAATAACAATTTTATTTATTTTAATCTACACCAATTCAATATTTTTTGTACGTAAACAAAGAACAAAGTTAACAATGCAGTCGAAATTCATACACCATGTTCCTGGCAAATATAAAATTGTTTTCTATAATTAACTATTTTTTTATGTTTTTATAATTTTTCCTTTATATGTGCCTAATAATCTATCTTGATACCAAATTTCAAGGTTCTAGGCCTGCTAGAAGTATCTTAGAATTTTGATGATCGGTCAGTCAGTGAGTCAGTCAGTGACAAAATGATGTAACTTTGATCGATGATAACTCGTAAACTATAAGTTCAAATATGATGTAATTTGGAAGTTTAGCTAGTTATAATGATTACTCTTGGTTACCGAAAGTTCAAACTGCTAGCTTTGTCCACAGCGAAGATATAGGGGGGGTGAAAAGGCCGCGAATGGCTTCGAGAAAAGATGGTACGGCCGTGCCCGCTTTGCTCGAGACTTGGCGGGGCACTGCCGTGCCCCCAGATATATAAAAATGAATCGCTATTTCCCTTGGTCATCGCATCACGCGTGAACGGCTGGACCGATTTCGCTATTTTTTTTTTTGTTTTGTTCGTAATTGAGGAGAAGGTTCTTATGAAAGAAAATTTTGATATTTAAAAAAAATATATATATCAGGTAGGTAGTAGGTAGGTAGTAGGTAGGTAGTAGGTAGGAAAAAGAGCATTGCAACGCATGCTGGGTACAGCTAGTATAATATAAATATAATAGCGTTGTTGGTGTTACATGATGGGAATAGTTTCGTAGTCGGCGACTAGTCGGCAACTATTCGGCAAAGAGCGCCGACTATCCATCCGGCTTCTTACTTTGTATACAATGTATTTCTCAATAAAATGTATAGGAGGTGTCTATCACGGCATCTATCACGCCACATACGAACTATTCAAGCCTACATCGCGATATCAAGATTTAACACGCAGATAGTATATCAACCTCCCAACTTCAACTGCAGGGCAGTAGCCCGCCAGGCACAAGACTCCGCCTAGTCGGAGGATCTTCCCTTTGGTTGGAGGAATACCATTCCTCGTTCCTCCACAGAGGATTTACATTTAATAAAAAAAAAAATGCGAAGTAAACAAAACGTGTTCTAACACGCTCGCAGGCGGCGGTTGAGACTTGCGCGCGAATAAGCTGTAAACGAAGCCTCACCAGGGTTGCCACCCGTGCTCTATTATAGAGTATTGTACTCTATTTCACGTAGACATACTTTATATTCTACGACAGTAATAAAGTACGCTAAAATACTCTTTTTACCGGACACTATTCTGATTTGATTATCATCTTACTATTTTGGACTTTTTTGGCATACTTTTATTACTCTATGGTCTTCTAAGCCAAGCATCTAAAGCAGAAATTAAAAGTACTCTTGTTTTAAACATCGTACTTTATTTTTACAATCCTAAAACACAAATGTACTCTTATTATTCCAAAAAAAGGTGGCAACCCTAAGCCTCACGGATATTGTCAAATACCCCCGAACGAAACCGTGATCGGCTTGGCTGACTAGTCGAGTCGGCCTTTTTACAACCGACTAATTGGCTAGTCGGCTAGTCGGCCAAAGTCATAGTCGGCACATCTCTAATCAACATCAAAAATGTCCGCAACTCAAATTATTCAATAAAAATTCCATCGGAGGTTTAATGATCATTTGTCATACTGCAATAGGTACTATACAATAAGGTATTGTGTCTCGTTACGGGCCATCAGTCACCCAAGGGCAGGCTCGAGCCCAATATCCGTTTTTACGGGTGAGAATTTTATAAATTGAACGCAAGGTCGGGCTACGAATTTGAACCGTCATGGCCGCCTCATTAATACCTATTGAGGTCTGTTTACCGGTAAATAAGCGATATTAATTTATATTCCATGAACCCGTATAATTAAGTTGTGTACTATACTCTGTTCAACGAAAGATGAGTCGTGACATAGCGGTCATTTCGTAAATAGGGTGTTTGACTGAAAAAATCTAATTAGTCCGTCAGTTAGATTTTCAAAAAATATTTGACCGGTATTTTTTCTTTGTTACGTAAACCAAAATTGACGAAGATAAGACACTTTTAAAATTGGCAAAACGTCACAAGCAAGTACAATTTTTACTTGCTTCTGACGTCACAAGCCACTCTCGAGTTTTGATGTGTTTTATCTTTCCAAATATCCGTAGAATTAACAAAAAAAAAAAAAACGTGTCCACGTCCATTATTTTTCAAAACTAACTGGCGGACTAAGTAATTAGATTTGCAATTTATTGATGCTGTCAACATGCCCATTGTAGCCGTAAGGATACTGCTATCGAAAAAACGTAAACGAAATCATCAAAAACAGTAAAACAGCTAAAAAATCGGAATCACGAAGATTGCCGAGGCGAAAAATTTACGTCGTAGTATTGTACAAAAAATTACCTAATTGATACAGCCTGTATTTTTATTACCTACGCATTTCATTACAAAAATATTTTAATTGAAACAATAAACCGCGAATTCAAAACGAAAGTTATTTATCCATTTCCCATAATAACGAGAATTTCTAACGCGCTAATCAATTTCATAACCGTATATTACTACAGCAAACCATAAATATCGGGAGACACGCACTTTCACTTATGGTTCTATGCATAATATTTTATGGCGTCAGGTGCCGTTATTAAGACAGGCACATCCGTCATTCATTGCAATTCGTAAATGGCGATCTACCGCAGTTTTGAGCGTCGAAATGAGTTTTACGTCGATGGACGTTTGTAAAATATTAATAACAAGCCTTTTATTGTGAAACATTCATTTTGATTTAAGAATCCAATTAATATACACATTTTTATAAACCTTTAACACGTAGCCCGTAAATTTTCAGTTTTTTTTTTTCTGAAAATTTCTTGCGCTTGCTCTAACACCCTCTGCGCATACATTTTGTACTAGAGCCAGCAGGCTGCCGGATTAGGCAAATTTTGACAGTGTGCGGGGTCTAGTAGAAAATTGGGAATATTCCGGTCTGTCACCCTGATCTGTCATCTTCGGGGGACAATCAGGAATAAAAAAATCGATCTGTTCCCCTGTTTCCGAAATAATTATTTCTGGTCTGTCCCCTGCTGTTCTTTAGGGGGACAAATAGAAATAAAAAGTTTCGATCTGTCCCCTCAGTTACCGACGAGGGGACAGATCGGAATATTCCCAAAATTGTAGGTATAAGCAAAGACGCGCGTCAGAAATTTTCTAACAGAAATTTCTGATATTTGGGGCCGGGTTTATTCTTCAATAGTCCAATATTTAAAATAGTCGGACTATACTTACATAATATGGAAAAGCGATATAGGTCGATACAAATTGTTCTTGTAGAATTAAAGTAATTCTATTTACTACTAGCTGTGCCCGCGACTCCGCCCGCGTGGAAGTCGGAAAACAACATTGTGTCGCAGCAACTAAATAATCCATTTATTATAATAATAGACAAAGGTGTCCCACTAAGACACTTATATCTTTTGAACCATTTCTTTATGTAGAGTTTCAGCTCCTCTTGATTGACCGTAAAGATTCATAAAACCGTAATACTAAAAACGTGTTGCTTATTTCTATACATTTCCTTGCTAAAATGGATTATAATTGAATATTGATACTTTTATTGAAGATGTAACAAAACCATATCGCGATACAAAAATAGCTACAACGCCGTCTTGTTACAATCTGCGAACTAAATTAAGATTTCATTCGAGGTGTGGTAGGTATAGAAAAGAACTTTAAATATTTAAAAAAAAAAACTTATAGAAGACTTCATTTAATTTTAATAAGTTATAAATAGGTAGGTACTGCTTTCAAAAAGTCTGATCTGGAAATCGAACCAACACAAACGCGAAAAAACATCATCTATATTTTTATTTCACCAATCGATATGATCGCTCCAATAAACATAGTGCCTGAAATTGATGGAAGACCATAAAAACTAACATTAAGTACCTACCTAACTTAGGTACATTTCAATTCAAACACTTATTTGTTGTTACTTCTTATTTCTTGCACTTCCTTCAATTTAAGACAGTGTGTTTGTTGGAGAGATTTGATCCTTATTATTGACCTTATAGATATCTATCAACAGGGGCCATAATATAATACCGGATGGTACATAAAGCTTTGTCAGTTCGATTCCCGGTTCAGGCAAAAAAATCAGTAAAAGGTAATTTCTTACTTTAAAAAAAAGTGAAATTAAGTTTCCTTTGAGTGAAATTTGCTATTTTTAATATTTAAAGTACTTTCCCTCCATGGCCACGTCTTTGGAACATTACCTAAAGCTTAAAAAAACTCAATTAAATAAACTTAATAAAACGACGGCGACAGGCTTTGAATAGTTCTGACAATAATGAACAAAATAAAATAAAATGTAGAAAAACATTCCAAAAAGTGCATTGAGTAGATAGAATGATTACGAAATACTAAATTTCAACGAAAGCACTGGGTGAGCGCTTTCCTTGCAAATAATCATTGCCACCGATTTCAATTTGAATTTGGACCTTATTTTCGGCATCAGCATTCCCAAAAAGTATGAACATTCAATGAACAAAAATCCTACTATTAGTCCACATCATGAATTCATTTTATTGTGAACAACAATAAGAAATTAACCTAATAAATTCTAAATAACAATATCTTCGTTTTTTTTTTGTAAAAGCTTAGTTCCTTCTTCATAAGGATAGCATTTCATTAGACCTTTCGTAGACTGAGAATAGGTACCAATTCAACAATGAATATTAGGTAATTTGTGGATTTATTCGTTGTAAAATATTTCCTCGCAACATTATTTGATACACGTAACGCCATCTATTGAAAATAAACTAATACATGCTAAGTTCTTCTAGAAAACTTAAAATTCGCATAACTTTTGATTTCGTGAACCGATTGCGATGAAACAAAAAACATATGTTACTTGGAGATAAGCCCAATATATGTTTATAAAAGTCAACAGCATTGGGTCAGTTGTTTTTACGTGATGCTTGAACAAACAAACAGATAAACAGATAAACAGACAAACAGACAAACCAACAAACAGAAGAAACAAAATACAAAAATGTTAAAAATGGGTTCTTTTGGTTATTTTTTAACACCTCAACCATGCTTTTTCAAAATATTTGCTATGTACAGATACGCAAAGTCTACAGATTTGATAAATGTATAGACGATATTGATTATTTGCATATCTTTTGAATGCGTGAACCGATTGCGATGAAACAAAAAAAATATGTTACTTGGAGATAAGCACAATATATGTTTATAAAAGTCAACAGCATTGGGTCAGCTCTTTTTACGCGATGCTTGCATAAACATGCAAACATATGTTTAATCTTTACTTCCCTAGATGGCGTTGGCGTCGAATTAGATCGCGCTATGGTTTCGTTACCGCGCGATTTATAAGTTCTAGACAAAAATTTCCTAGTTACTTCTAAACCACGATTTTATTATATGTATAGATGTATGAATGCCCTTCACAGTATATTAAATTATTGGTAGAACGATTAATTTATAAACAGTGAATTCTATGCAGTCGCATGAATAAATTCTACAAAAAAAATGCATTAAGTATTGACTTTTGTAGAGTCGTTCTTACAAAGTTCGGTGCTGGGACTTTTATGTCCCTGGGTTTAATTCGAATGATTTACAGCTTTATTAGATAGAATACCTATACCATAACATTTTGTATGAAGCGGCGAGTGATAGTTTTATCAAGAAAATGATTAAAGTTTATTAATTAGAAACTCGATGCCTCATATTCATTCATGAATATGAGAATATCTTAGAACGGTGAAGGTTAAATGGTAATTCACTAATGAAACTGCTATATTGCCGATAAAGCTTTACCCTCAATACCTGAATCAAATAGCTGATTCGTTCCGATTAGGCGGCGTTGGAAATAATATGCAGATGGTAATGGATTACAAGAATAAAATTAAAAGAAATGCTTTTTAATCATCTTTTCGCAATTTGGCTATTAGTCAAACTATTTTTCTTGCAATATACCAAACCTCCAGTAGTCGAAATATACATACATGGTGTCCCGAAACTTAATGTTAAATCGGGAACAAATGATAAGAGAAATTGGGGAAAAAAAAAAAGAAAATGTTTAGTCGTGTTTTATTGTCAAAGTTACCATGAATTGAATTTGACCTCATAAATTTTACTATTTTATGTGTCATTAAAAAGAAAAGGAAGTAAAAAAAAAATTTTTCTTCTTCCTCATTTGTTCCCGGCTTGGCGTGGAATGTCGGGACACCCTATATCCATATTTGTATAGTTAATCATATTATCACCGTTTCAAATTTAATAAAAACGACAACAGAATGACCATGAAAACCTTTATTGTGGATATAATCTTCTTCAATTTAACACAGTCAAGTTCTTGGCACCAAAACCAACGCGTGATTTGTAGGTGCAGTACCCACTGGACCTTCAAGATTAGACCCAATTGTAAAAAGTACCTACTGGACCCCATTCCAAGGCCCCATTCGACCTTCTTAAAAATATTATATTAAAATGATATGCCAACAAACCTGACATTTAATACTCTCTATAACATAATTTCCAGGCTTTAGCTGTTATCTGTAACGAAGATATAGGGGGCTTAAAAGAGCCTCCCATTGCTTCCAAAAGAGGGGCCGTGCCTGCTCGACTTTGGCAGGGGCAGTATCGTGACCCCTGGTCAAAGTCTGTCATACAAGGGGTGTATTGACAGAAAACATTGATCAAACGCAACCAAACTGAAGCAGAGCCGTTCATTCAGACTGTTTTCATTAACAAAAACTGTCAAATTGTTTATAATAAAAACAAAACCAAATGTTTTTGACTGACGGTTGTGGTTCGTTCTTTTTCCCATGGGGGTAGGCAGAAACTGCAGAACACCACATGCTACAATCCTTACATACTCCATTCGCTTCGTTCACGTTCATACAACTTGTCATACACGCACGCCGGTTGAGAGTACTACGCACCTGTCCTTTTTTAATAACATCACCGATAACATCGATGTATGTCCTTCTAGGGCGTCCTCTAGTGGCGTTTCCAGTGACATCTGCCTTATAAATTCCTTTAGTTAATCGCCGTTCACACATTCTTTCCACAAAAAGCTAAGTTATAATCTCAGTCCATATCGATAGGAGTTTTGCCAGATGCACTGTCAGGTTTTAACACCACAACAGTGTACAACTGTTTCTTTCCAAGCAATTCCCTGCAGTTATCTTAGCACGGTGCTGCGGCGACGTCATAACGGTACAGGGGCACGGTCGGGTCGCATCGTCGCACGCGCAGCCCGATTCGGCGCAAGACATTCGCGAGTTCCGCTCCGCCGGTGTAGTACGTAGGTTTAATGAAGTTATTAGGTGATATGCACAATTTGGTACAACAGTTAAATGATGTGGGTAGTATTTATCGAAATTGGTGGAGTTGTTTTGGATAGGTTTGCGAATTTGAAGCTCTACTGATCTAAGTTTTAATGGATGTGATTTTTGACAGATGAAGAAGCAAATTCAACGTCAGTGTATTTCAAGGGCCGGCTGTGGTTTTGCTGTTAGTTTTTTTTTAGTTTTTATTTGACTTATGCGCATTTGACCCTAGTCGAATCCAAGTAACAGTGATAATAGAGGGATTAGATGGATTCCGCTAATACCCCTCTGGCTCTCACTCAAACACATCGAAACACAGTAAACTAGCTAGCCAGCCGTATAGATCCTACCACCAAGCGTACTGGGTTTTGTTGAATCTTACAACACGCGTCTATTCCCAGCCTATAAATTTCGTTTTTTTAATCTCGGAGACTGAATTGACAGGCACGAAATGTCAAATTTGAAAATAATGCTCCCAAATTTTACCAATTTCACATTTGTACCTGTCAATTTAGTCTCCGAGATTAAAAAACAGACTATAATGAGGAAGTTTTATACTCTGACCCGTAATGACAGAAACGACCTTTTTTTTTTTCTTTTTTAATAAAACTTTGCCCTACACTAAGATTTCTCGTGTGTGCGTTTACAGACACAAATCTCACATACACAGACGCCCAGACCCGAAACAACCATCTGTAGGCCATACAAATTTTTGTTCCGTGTGGGAATCGAACCCACGGCCCGTAGCGCAGAAGCCAATCGCTTAGCCACTGCACCAAACGTGTTTCCTTCGTGTATAATACGGCGGGGTTCTAACTTTACTCAATGGATACCTTCTAACAATACTTTGACCTTCGATTTCCCGGATGATGTCACTCAATGACAGGTGGAGTACACCTTACTATCCCAATAGTCGCGACTAACCCTATTCTAAGCCAGGAGCTATACCGCTACCGCTAAAAATTACATTCCACCTCAATTTTACTACAGATTAAACTTATAATAGTACCAGTATCGAACACATGAATAAACAATACTCTCACAGTTACTATACAATACAAGTTATTAAAAGGCGATTAGTCACCGCTGTTTATATTGGAATTCACTTTTACCTTGAATACGGTGATCGGTGATTCATACACGTGTTGATAGCTATCGTTATTATTAGGTAAATGTGATTCTGTATCAATAAGTTGGAGAGGCGCTATAAAAGTTATTTGCCAAAGACGTGTTACTGGCGTTAAGTGTAATCGTGTTTAAGTAACATGTTTAATTAATGTCGAGATATTACATAAACATAAAATAACATAACATCACGCCTGTATTCCCCGAAAGGTTGGGCAGAGGTGTACAAGGTTAGTCAGAAAGGGGGTACTGATCCGAAAAGGTGTTAAAGTACACATAATAATGAATAACTTTTGTTCTACAACTTTTCCCAAAAGTCAATAGTTTAAGAGAAACAGTTGTTCAAAAATCTCAAAAAAAAAAATCTATCTATCTCCAGTTATGATCAGCTGTGTTTACATTTTAGGTCATATTTGGGGTCATGAATTAGAAGCACCATTTTCTGAATTTGTAACTAAAGCAGGGATGAAGAATTTTTGAAAAAAACTAAAATAAAAATCATTTTGTTTGGAAAAAAAAATATCAAATTTTGAAATTTTAACACTTGCTTTCAAACAGTCATCAGCGATACTATAAGTGGGCTTCGGATTAGTACCCCCTTTCCGACTAACCTTGTATAGTACACCCTCATTCTGCCGTTATGTTGCGGGGAACCTACTGCCATCAACCGGGCTCAAATCCAGACTCCGGGCTGCTATTAAGAATTTCCACACGGAAATACCCAATAACACTTTGCCTGACCTGGAGATCGAACCCAGGACCTCACGCTCAGCAGTCGTGTTTGTGACCACTAGACTAACGACGCAGTCATTATAGTCTTACATACACACAGTCTAGATATTAAATTACTACTAAGGCAACCGAATAGTAAGAGACGATGAACATGGCACCATATTGTGCCTTTAAATGGCAATAGGCTCGCCATTTATTACATGGGATTTAATACAAGAGGCGAAACTTGTACAGAGTCCTCTTGTAATAGGAGATCACCTCTGTTTACCCCTTCGGTGATTACTGGCGTGAGTATGGAGTATGTACATGATTTAACATACCTATACGTCAATCAACAGTCGACATTATGTCGTCTAGAATCAAAATAGTGCCATAAAATCATAATAATCCTTATCAGAAAAGCATTAAATAATTTTTTCATTAATATTTCTATTTTAATCTGATTAAGACGTTAACTGTTACTTATGTAACATAATTCCGTACGACAGAAGAGTTAAAAATATTGTTGATGGTAGAAATATCATGCCGTTTCTACCATCAACGCTTTCTTACCTAATTGACCGACTCCAACAACACTTCCACTAACGATTTCAACACCAATAGTTGTTTCACCGCTAACAGGCATATTTACTATAAAGTAGATCGTTATAAAACCAGCATTAGACTCCATTATAATACTTTATATAAATCACGTTTAACAACTTAGTTGCGTATGAGTTCTGCATTCCATTAAACACCTTATTATGGAGTTTCTATGGAAAACTATAAGTAATAACTATTATATAGCATGACTAGTTAGAGCGGTTATGCACTGCATCCGATCCGAATCCGTGAAAATACGGATATAAAAACTCGGACCGAATTCGGATATTGCTTACGCACTTATTCGATCTCTGATCCAAATATTCAAGCAATTCAAAGGCCATCTTTGGCATATGTCCGATTTGAATCCGATGTAATGCGAAATTACAAAAGGTGGTTTAAACCGAGACTAAAATAAACCCAGATTTAAAATATACCCATCACTTTCTAACTCAATATAACAAAAAGAGACGGGGCTATTTTAAAACCAGGGTTTTTCTTAGACCATCGTTTGTAATAAGGGGGGTAAGGATTGGATTTAGACCTTCGTCTTCCACACTGGCCTGGTGCAGGTTGGTAGACTACCCTCACCATCGAGAACTGTTTGGAGCCGTCTCAGATGAGCGGGTTTCCTCACGATGTTTCTTTCACCGTTAACGCAAGTGATTATCAAATTATGATCCGCACATGAACTCGAAAAGTCAGAAGTGCGGGCTGGGATCGAACTCACACCCTGCACAGAAGGCAAGCGTTCAACCGCTAGGCGATCGGTGTACTGGGGCCCAATTCTACTAAAATAAATTGTTGCCAAACGCAATCGAACCACAACCGTCAGTTGAGAACTGTCTGAATGAACGGTTCGGCCTTGGTTCGGTTGTGATTTATCAAGATTTATTTTAGGAGAATTGGGCCCCTGCTTAAGTGAGCGTCCTGAGTGACGGCGCACGGGCGTATTGCGGATTGCGGAGCGGCTTTACCCTGGCTTTACCGTCGATACCTGTCCGTAGTGCACGCGGGAAAGTTGACGCGTACGCGCGTGTTTAGTGTTTCTTTTATTTTACTTTGGTTTTAATAATGTCGATATCAAAATTCATTTCATTCCGCCTGCGCGGTGCGCCGTCACCCAGGACGCACACGAAAAGTCAGAAGTGCGGGCTGGGATCGAACTCACACCCTCCTGCACAGAAGGCAAGCGTTCAACCGCTAGGCTATCGGTGTACTGCTTTATCGGTGATCGGTTACTAAATTACTTTAATGAAAAGTGTGGCCAACATTTGCCATACTGCAAGCTGCCATAATATGCAATGCAATATAATAATATTTAATGGGATGTAATTAAAACGTATTTTACAATAACAAACCAGTTCCAATTTGGGTTGATTGCGTACCTTTTTGTAATAATTATATGGCATTTGGAAATACCGAGGTTGTTATGGTTGGGGCTTGGTGCATTTTTATGGTATTTTATGGCAAGATACCATATGAAAAGTTTTTTTTTATTGTTATTATTTAACATCCTTCTTAAACAGTCTTCAAAACTGCGTAACAGTTTATTGGCAGGTAAATTATTGGTAATTCAATGTTTATTTCAGTTACAACCTAAGGATTTATTAGCTGATAGTAAAATCCACATAAAACAATTTAGCTCAGTGATGGGAAAAGTACGGCTCGCAAACCATATTGATCCGGCCCGCCAAAACCTTTCGAAAAGTCTAGAAAATAAATGTAGATACGTTGTGTTTGTGTCCAAATAAATCAATGTGAAGAAATTCTGGCCCCCATAAAGCTGGCTTCCCACGGTGCGTGGTAGCGCGCACCGGCTGTGCGTGGTATCATCCGTAAAATCACGCACCGTGGGAAGCCACATTATGAGGGTGTGTGATATGGATACGGCGCACCGCTTCGCACTCGTCCGCGTTACCACGGACGAGTCTCTTCCCATGGTGCGCCGCCGGTGCGAGCTCGTGCGTCGCGGTGCGCGATATCACGCACCGTGGGAAACAAGCATAAGAATGATTCTGGTTTTTTTTGGCCCTTGTTAAGAAAAAAATTCCCACCCCTGATCTAGCTCTGACGCACTTAAATTTCTAAAGAAAGAATTCCTATTACCTACAAATTATAGACCGAACTATTTAAAGCGTCGTTCCCGTTCATTTTGTAACTGGTATTCCATTTCTATTAATTAATTAAGCTTACAACTAATTACTATCATTATTAAGTAGGTATACTAAGCAATATAACCGTAATACGTCAAGTTCTCAGAATGCTTACCAAATTAATGAAACATAAATTAATGTATTACATTAACTTTACTTCTCAGAAACGGTATTAACATGTCGCATTGCGCTGCATTAAAATACAACAAAAAATTGCGAGCAGAAGATCAACTAAAACAAACGTGGTAGAAGGAACTATCAAAATAGCCAGGATACAGATAAAAACCAAATATACTTGGGAGCAAATAAATCGAGCCACTTCTATTTTTCACGTATTATTGTTATTATTTTTGGTACCTAGTAAGGAACAGATCAATTCGAAACATATATCGCCTAAAAGGTTATTTGAAAACCTTTACAATAAGGTTAGTTTTTTGTCAACTTAGTATATTAATCCATGAAACCAAAACTAATTACCAGGACACGTGAAAAAAAGAGTGGCTCGATTTATTTGCTCCCAAGTGTAGTTTGAAATCACTGCAGTTACAGATTTCACCCTTTGAAGCGATATTATTGTTTCGTACGAAAGAGGATCTTATTCCTAAACCTAGCATCTCTAAATGTTTAACCTCACCAGCATACTACATAACATACATTGTTAGGCCCTAGCCGGCCTAACAATTGCACCGCGACATAATTTTCTCGTACCGAGACGAAATAATGTGACCACAAAATTATATCGCGCTGCGCATGTTGTACAGCTGTTGCGCGGCTTGTAGATGTCGTATAACCCCCAGACCGATAGCGGTCAGCTGCGACAGTTGTGGCTTGAACCTCTAGAGGAGAGCTATGTCCAACCACCGATTTATGGATAAGTTATCAATTCATTTGAATTTTGATTGTGTCCGTGATCATACTATCAAACATTGTATTGAATAGACCTACTGCATGTTTTGCCGACACTGCGACCGATTATTGAAAAAAATGTTGTTACTTTTTACGATGCAATACCAGCATTGGTTATCGTGTTTACGACCGTCCCTCTCATCTGATTGTACACAACAACAACATTTCATTTCTAAACATGCTAAAATTGTGCAATAAAAACCTCTTAGGACGCGTCCACATTGGTAGAGTACGCAGTCTAGTAGAGAACAAAAACTGCGTGCCCCTCTACTATATAATGTTATAGGAAAATTACATTATCCTCTAACACTTTTTTTTTATTTGACTTTGTCGCGCTTGGCCCTCGTCGCACTTGATGGTAAGCGCAGACAGGATCTAAGATGGAGCACACGAATCCAAGTAACAGAGATATAGAGAGATTTCCCTATACCCCTCTGGCTCTCACATACACACGACAGAACACAGTAAACTGCTTGGCGCGACTTTAATGTGAACGTGGTAGCTAGCCACGCGGACCGTATAGATCCTACCATCAAGCAATACACATTCGGTGGAGAAGCGCAAAATTTCAGTTTAGACTTTATCTACCTCCTTGTTTATTTTTAATAAAGGGCAGAACCTCTTTCTATTTTATACTAATTGGGAGAAAGAAGCGGTAAAAACAAACTCCCCGAGTACTACACAGTTACTCGCCCATTTTAAAAGGCTAATTCACATTAAAAGGTAAATTAGTCAATACACTAACCTACAGCGACTAGCCAAGAGCGTTAACTTTGCACTAGAAATGGTATTTACCGAACTCCACCTTACTTTTTACTGTACCAATGCAAACGTAGCCTTACTCAAGCGGATCATAAAAATATTAATAGGTATATTATGAAGCTTCGATATTAAAATCCCCATGTTTTAGAGGTCAGAGAATGAGGACATGTTGATGGTGAATGAAAATAGTGAAAGTAGTGAGAACAAAATGATTAATTCGGAATTAGATTTTATTTGCGTGTCGAATGCGATTTGATATGAGAAAATTTTGCGTAGGAAGTTGTAATGACGTTAAAGTTATTTTAAATGAAGAGTGGGTGTGGAAAATAGTGGTAAGTGATGGGTTAAGAACAACCTAGCATTAAAATGTATTAGGTTGAACAGCGGAAGTCAGTAGTCCACAGTAAACTCGCGATATTCCTCGAAGCGCAACCACTTTGAACCGCACCAAAAGTATTCCTCGAAACGCACCAACGATGAAACATAGAGAAGAGCATGAAGGATTCGTGTAAATGATATCGATAGACGTTTTAAAATTCAACTGTCCTTATTGTTTATTTGTTAAAACTACTAGGAAAGCAGAAATGAACTGCAACTAGACGCTTAACTGACTTACTACTTAGCTCAATAATGGTAAAAATATAGGTTTTGAAATTGAATCATTTGTTGTTTTGAAAAGTACTAGGGTGACTGAAATGAACAGAAAATAGGCACCTAAACGATCTCCGTGGGCCTTATTACAAAAGATGGTTTAAACCAAGACTAAGGTAAACCACGGTTTAAAATATACCCATCACTTTGTTATGTCATATGACAAAAAGAGACGGGGCTATTTTAAAACTTAGGTTTTTCTGAGACCATCTTTTGTAATAAGGGGGACTAAGCTGTGCACCAACGATTAAACACAAAGAGGAATATAAAGTATTCGTTATTATTCACTATATCGATAGAAGTCTTAAAACTGTCCTTTACTTACCTATAACTGACACTTACCTCCGGTTTCTGAATTGAGAATTCTAAGATAAGCAGAACTTAAGTAAGATTCGAGTACGGAGTTGTCAAAAAAATGACGGATTTTAAAGCATTTTTTTGACAACTCCGTACTCAAATGCTACTTAAGTATTGCTTATCCCGAATTCTCAATTCAGAAACCGGAGGTGAGTGAGATCGTTACCTACAGAGATTTTGGACTGGCAATACATCTGACTATACCGTGTTTTATGCCCGATTTATAAACCCCATAAGTGAAGTACTCGTAGCAAGTTAACTAGCCGACTGTAGTGTAGGTAGTGAATTAGCAAGTACTGGACTTATCTTGGTACTTAATATACGTCCAAATAAATTTTCTACTTAACTCGCCTACTTTACTAATACGTGTGTGTAAATGTGACTTCAGGTCCGGTATAGTCTTTACGTTAGGTTTTATAGCCCGGCTTCTGGTCTTAACATAACAATAAATCTTGTACGCCATAAACGGTAGAACATGTAGCTTCTTTCTCAGATTTAACACCATACACAATTGTTCTGATTACTCATGTTTTGAAAAATAAATATATCTTACTAGCTTTTGCCCGCGGCTTCACTTGCGTTAATTTAGTATTTGACAATCAATTCGGGTTGTATTAGGTACAATAATATAATTCAATCATGATTCGAAAGACATGGCGCCATCTATTATCCTTATTGTTGTTTTTCTCAGGAACAGTACTTTTTTTCGGGATCAAAGGTACTCTATGTCCGTTTCTGTACACCTGACAACGTACATGCAAAATTTCAGGATGATCGGTTCAGTGGTTTAGGTGTGAAAAGGTAACAAACAAACTTACTTTCGCATTTATAATATTAAAGTTAGGATTAGGATTTTTTTACATAAAATATGCATTAATTCCCTTTTTTTTTTAAATGAAGCTTTTACTTTAACTTCTCGAATATAAAGCATAATGTCTACAGAATTACTATGCAATTTACGGAAGCATGTTTTAAATTGAAGTACAGCCTGCTCGCACGCTAAAAAAGCATTTTTTAAATGCGCTTTAAAGCTTGAAGAGCAAATCATGAATTTCTTTCCATACATTAAGTTATTATTACTTAATTAAATCAAGCTAAATTATGACATGCAATACAGAATGGCCGTTCAGAAAGGTTATAGTAACTTGCCACACACTTGCCCATTGTTACGTGCCAGTAGAAATCTACACATCATTATCTAACAGTGCCTACTTACTGGTGGCAATGAAACATTACTCATTGTCTATTCCAATCGATGCCAGATACAATACGAGAAAATATAATACACGTTAAGTAGTGTTGTTTGTCTGTATAGGCTGCACGGCGTTTGTGTATTTCCTGAGTAAAACAGTTTTTTTTTTATCGACATAGTCGTCATATCAGCCGGAAGATATTTTATACTGGGCATAGGCCAAAAAATCGAATTCCCACTAGGAACGGTTCTATTATACCTCGTTTATGGAAACCTAATAATAAGGCCGGCCAAACATTATAAGACACTGACAGAAAATGTGAGACGCGTGCGCGAAGCCCCTCTGCGCATACATTTTCTTTTAGGAATGTTGGCTTTTAACTCGTTAGAGGCGAGAAGAGGCCTTGATCAGCTCACGGTAGCCTGTAAAACCCTCAGCGGACGTATCGACTGTCCCGAGCTCCTTGGCCTTTTCTGTCGACTATTTGTGCCCGACAAATACATCGGACACCGTCAGTGCTGCCAAATCCGGCAAATTCTGGCAGTGTGAGGATCTAGTAGAAATGTATGAGCAGAGTGCCTTCAGACCTTTGTCAGTCTGCGGTTTAGGTTTAAAAACATGCCTACGCGCTTTACCTCCGGAGTAAAATACTAAAGAAAACCGAACCGAATCTTAAATGAGCGACCGAACTGAAATGTTATCAAAGCGCGAACGCACAGCGGAATGTGAGCTCTATCAGCTAACGACTAAAACTCAATTTGGCATACGCGGAGCAAATTTTTCTAGATTAATCTTCTTATATATAAAGAGACTGGTACTGACTGACATTTGATTCATCAACGCACAGCCTAAACCACTAAAGCTGGAAATATGAAATTTAGACAGTAGGTTCCTTACGTGACGAAAACATCCACTAAGAAGGGATTTCCCGAAATTCAACCCCTAAGGGGGTGAAAAGAGTGATTAACATTTGTATGCAAGTCCGTCATTTTTGAAGTAAGAAGCATGAAATTAAGTATTAAGGTTTCTGGTTAGGAGTAAATGTACACGTGTTTGAGCGTTTTTGGAAATTCAACCCCTAAGGGGGTGAAACAAGTGTTGTAAGTTTGTATGAGAAATCTGGTAATTTTGAAGTAAGAAGCATGAAATTCAATATTTAGGTTACTGGTCAGAAATAAACGTACAAGTGTTTCAGGGTTTTTGGAAATTCAACCCCTAAGGGGGTGAAATAAGTGATGTAAGTTTGTATGATAAATCTGGTACTTTTGAAGTAAGAAGCATGAAATTTCACGCAAGCGAAGCTGCGGGCAACAGCTAGTGACGTATAAATCCGAGAGTGAGATTTCTGTACTGATAGCATTACATACTGTTTCCATGTTTCACAACTCAGCGAAGCAGTGAATACTCAGCCCTTTATTTACGCCTTTGAGTTTGTAAAGATATTTCAATAAAATTATCAGTATAACTAATGCGCCATCATGTTTGAGTATCGTTTATTTAATGTTCGAAACCTCGTAAAACGTGAAACGGCTTGTAATTCACAATAGTGCAATATAATGACGAGTTTCTTCGACGCCCACGAATGCCATTTCTCTTCAACGGAGTTTACAACTTCCGTCAATGATGAGCTGCTGATAATTTCTCCGTTATATTATATTTCATGGTTTGTTCAGCATGGAATTTAAAACGAACTATTAAAAAAGATTTTTGTGTGAAGAAAAAGTTTTAATGCAAGCATTAATTGACAATTGAGGGACCATAAAATAAGATGTAACAAGACGGGAACCAGCCGAGGTAATTTTGTCGATACATTATCTCGAGATAGTTTGACGACAAAATTGTCTCACGCTGCGCATGTTAGGCTAGGTAGTTCCGCTTCTAGTGCAAAGTTATTTGCTTTAGGTTGTTGTTCACCAAAATTAATTCTCTAGTCTTCTTCATCTTCTTCTTTCGTGTCAGCACAAGCTAAATGAGAATCGTTCTTGCTTTCGTGGAACGATTAGCCGGTCAGCAAGGTTAGTAGCGGGCTGACTATCCAGGGTGCGCCGAACGCTCGTAGAAGCTTTTTTAAACAACTTTCTCTGGTTTAACAACTAATTAAATTAAAACTCTAGTAATAGTTTTCGAATAAACGACTGTTTAACCAGAGTATTCATGCTGGTAAATACCAGCCTTACGTCTATTTAACATTAGATAATAGGTACAAAGCGAAATAAATATAAGTTACGTGAGGAAATATTTGGCGAGTAATTTAATTTCCCACAAAGTGTAGGTACGCGATATTACGCAGTGATAATTACGAATAAACAAGGCACTATCAATACGCTGCACCTTCGTTCTTCACACAATAATTATCATATCTACACATTGCCCCACACCTTTACATAATAAAACAAAAAAGCGGGCGGTTCCGCGCGCCTTACTAGTGCTCCGTTATGACAAATAGCTGCAGAAGGTCCATTCCATACGCATGACGCAAATTCACACTCACATTCCCGAATAAATAAATAAGAAGATAGTTCATGCATCTTTGCATACATCAGGCATGACTGCCTCGTTGGTCTAGCGGTCGCAAGTGCGACTGATGAGCATGAGATCCAGGGTTCGATTCCCAGGTCGGGCAAAATGTTATTGGGTTTTTCCGTGTGGAATTCCTGGAGTCCGGATTTGTGGCCGGTTGATGGCAATAAACTCGCCCCCTATTACATGGGACTTAAAGGTAACGGCGAAATATTGGTGTACTATACACCTAAACCGCTCTGCCCAACCCTTCAATGAATACAAGCATGATGTTATGTTATTTTCATGCATCCATTAGTCCTGAGTTTTCTGCCCGCAAAGCACGTATCATTTGATCATGTGACCAAATGTAAGGCCTACTTGTGGAACATCATTCAGCTTATGGCCATGGTTTTTGACCATTGTCCTCTATGAGACGCTCGGAACTGTCACCACATTTTGAAGTATCATGTCGCGTGCCGTGGTAAAACGGCCTTGAATAATAAAGTAATGTAGATGACAATAAGAAGATAACCAAGAGTTCATCCTATTAAATTAAAATGAACGTTTTAACATCCAATCGCTCGCAGTTCTCAGTAAACCTTTTGTATCTATCACCTACAATGGCAATACAACTTCATACGTGCGCGTGAGTCGCGAGCGTTCACGTAACGACTACGCATGCGTAACAGCCAATACGGGCGCTAATAAACACGCGCAGAACGACAATTAAACGAGAAAATTACGCAATTCAACCGCGTTGGGTGACTTGATTGTATTCAATTTAATAGAAGTCAGGTTTGGGCGTACTATAGTGATTTCGCTGCTTTAGATGAATAATGACACAGTACAAAAAAGCTTATTTTAGAGAAGAGCCTTTTAAGATAAAATTGTTGAAGAAAAATGGCGCCAAAAATCAAGCAGTGGCAATGACATTTTGTGATGCCACTTCGTAATTCTTGCCGATATGAATGTCAGCTTTATTTGTAAAAAATAAGGGTTATTTCTCCTTATCTAGTTTGAACATTTTGGATAGTGTGGTTATTCATGCAAAGGAGCGATATGTGTCACGGATTTTATCGTATTTTGTATGAGTGATTCAACAAATTAGTGATACGTGTCTTGTAGGTTAGACCTGGAGATATCAATTCAATCAATTGGATGACTAATGGTGTTATGATTTTTTAGGAATGTTGAGTGTGGAACGGAGAAGTGGAACTTCAGTTTTGTCTGTGATTAATCAAGTTTCAACGAATCATAGAAATAACTCTATTATAGCATTTTATCATTTTTTTAAACACCTTGTCCCTTACTAGGATTTCTCCTGTATCGTGGGTGCGTTTACAGACACAAATCTCACATACACAAACGCCCAGACCCGAAACAACTATCTGTAAGCCATACAAATTTTTGTTCCGTGTGGGAATCGAACCCACGACCCGTAGCACAGAATCCAATCACTCAGCCACTGCACCAAACGTGTCGTCAAAGTCAAGCATTGTTTGCATAAGCCGATTACAGTTTTGTCTGTTTTCTTTCTAAGAAAAACTCTTAGTTCGCGTTTGACAATTTCGAGAATTCATATCGTCGCCCGGGAGTGGAAACCTCGTGAATTTAATGCATTCCTGTTCACGCGGAATAAGTCGCGGGCAAAAGCTAGTTAATTATATTTATTACGAATTTTATATACCCAATAAAGGCTAGTTTCAGTGCCTATAAACTAATTTCACATAGAGCGGCTTTCTTATAAGATATATCCCTATAAGTCGTGATTAAAAAAAAGACCAAATTGCATTCCCAAGGTTTTCACTATCGAGCGACGATATTCAAATACACCGTGTCCCAGAAAGTAGTGTCAAGCGGAAGTCCAGAGGTAGAGCACCCTTGGAGGTACCCGAATCACCCCCATGTATGTTCCGTGATTTTTTGTAATTTTCGAGTCATGATTTCTTTTCATGTCTTAACCAAACTCGAACTTTAATAACATTTTTGATCATAGCGACGTGAATAGCTATTTTTTCTAAACTAGATGAATAGAACACGCATTTTCATCATGTATTCATGGCACTACTATAAAAACTTTCATTAAAATCAACATTTTTTTGTTTGTCATTATGCATGAAAAGAAATCATAACTCGAAAATTACAAAAAATCGCGGAACATACATGGGGGTATTTCGGGTACCTCTAAGGGTGCTCTACCTCTGGACTTCCGCTTGACACTACTTTCTGGGACACGGTGTATAATAACATGATTTAGTAGGTAATGGTTTATTCATAATATAACAAAAAAGCACAGTGAAGTTCCTTACAAAAAATTTCAAGAAACGTTTTTTTCCTTCTCTTGTAAAATTTTGCTTTTAACAATAACGATGTTTTCACTGGTGACCGACGAGTCTGTGAAGTTATGCGACGTTGCTTGGTGAAATCGGCCCTAACGCTGTTAACACATTACTATTAATATTTGAGTTGAGTCAATTCCGGGCATTTCACTTAAATGTTTTGTAAACAAGGAAGTCGGTTTGTATTCTAAATAGGTAAACAATGATGTTGTATTTCATCTATTTTATAAATACAGCATGTATCCATGCTTCTACAATGAACACAGGAAACTGTGTAGCAATAATGCTTTACATCCGTGGTGATCTTGGAATTGATGACTTCTTAAGGAATCTCCTTAAGAAGTATGGGATTCAAGATAAGATGTTAAAGTATACGTATCCGTTATGATAGTACAGTTCGCCAAACCGCACCAGGGGGTCTACTCCCTAAGCACGAAGTCCGTGGTTTCGGCCTTAGTTACGAGCGTTTCCTACTCCCTATCACTTACG
Source organism: Amphipyra tragopoginis (assembly GCA_905220435.1). Classification (NCBI taxonomy): domain Eukaryota; kingdom Metazoa; phylum Arthropoda; class Insecta; order Lepidoptera; family Noctuidae; genus Amphipyra; species Amphipyra tragopoginis. Next base: position 9,448,516 of record HG991998.1, read on the forward strand.
GACATACGATTATTTCGGGGCCTGAACTAAGAATGAGTGACAACACGATTTAATAGTTGTCCCTACTACCGCTGTGTTTTTGCCCGTCCGAAAAGTTGAACTTGACACTTGTTTTTTTCACTCCTACGTTTTGGGCTACTTTCGGACGGGCGACTAACTTCGTTGACGGACTTGGGGAGTAGGCCCCCTGGTCAGCATAGTGTTCTAAAACCTAAACCCTTGTCACGCTGATAAGAGGCCCACTCCCAGTAGTGGGACAGTAATGAGGTGATTATGCAAAGTTGTTTATTTGTGCATTTTTTTATTTGCAGAACACCCGCTAGTTGGTATGACTACATTGCCTAAACAGCTAGAAAAAGATGGAGTAGGACAGAGCAAGACAAAAGACCAATGAGGAGATCGTAAAAACAAATACCCTAAATTGAACAGACAGGTTGAACAAGAAGTAATGACCTAGAATCAAGTTTTCCAGGACCTTCACCGGGGGAGGCCTACGTCCAGCAGTGGACGTCTTTCGGCTGAATGATGATGATGATGATAAAATAACATCACGCCTGTATTCCCCGAAGAGTTAGGCAGATCTGTATAGAACCTAGAGCACCTATACCCTCATTTCGCCGTTATATTTAAGTCCTATGTCAAAGAGGGCGATCCTATTCGCCATCAACCAGCACAAGTCCAGAGTCCAGGCTGCTCCTGGAAAATTCCACACGGAACCATAGGAGGCAGTCAGGTGTCAATATAATCTTACAACATAGAATAACAACCTTAAGTATATTGTCGTTATGATAGGCAATACTGTTCACACTACCACATTACTACTTCCTTTGCGGCCAAAGAATCATAAAATTAGGATACGAAATAAAACAAAACATTATAATAACAAATCAACCGATTTCGTGCCCCAACCATACACAATACTGCACGGGAGTAATCACAATGACAGAATAATACATTATTAACCCTCAAACGCGACGCTCGCCACGCACGACCGCAGATCGTGCAAGAATCGTGCGCCGATCCTCCTTATAGTAAACGCTATGGTCTCTGCATAATAATTAACACAACTACCATATAAACATGAGGTGTTACCTGCCATTATTGGATGCGTGTAGAATATTTGTCGTGATGATAGAGCGAGTTGATGACTTGATCACGCATTTGAAAGGTAGGTAGTTAATGTTTTTGGGTGGTATATTTCTATCATCGTATTAAATGGTTGCCTTGTTTCTATTTTCGCGTTTTGTATTGGTGTCATCATCATCATCATAATCAGCCTACTACCGTCCCAATGCTGGATACAGGCTTCTTTTCAGAATGAGAAGGTTTTTAGGGTAAAGTCCACCACACGCTGGCCTGGTGCGGGTTGACAGACTATTATCACCATTGTGAACTTTTGGAGTCCTCTCAAGTATGCAGGTTTCCTCACGATGTTTTCTCTCACCGTTAACGGAAGTGGTAATTGAATTCTGATCCGCACATGAATTCGAAGTCAAAAGTGCGGGCTGTTTCGAACTCAGACCCTCCTGCATCGAAGGCAACCGTTTACTCGCTAGGCAGCATTAGTGTAGTAGTAGGTAGGTAGGTTAGCAAAGGATTTAGAAATATTCAACTAAAGAATACAGGTTCCGTGTGGTGCCGGACATAAAGAATAGCACTACCACATCTCTTCCCGTGGGTGTCGTAAAAGGTGACTAAGGGATTCTCTAGAGGATGGGCAGCAGCGTTCTCTGAGTATTTTAACAAGCATAAGAACTGCGATCGCCAACCCGCCTGCCAAGCGTGGCGATTATGACAATCCCCCTCCCCTATTGGGGGAGGCCCATGTCCAGCAGTGGACGTCTTTCGGCTAAATCATCAAAGAAAACAGCATTATGAAACAAAAACTAGTTAAAAATACTTTAGATTTAATTTTAGACCCTCAAAAGAAGCACCACACTGATTAATCTAAATATGAATCAGCATTTAAGATAACTGAGGCCGAGGCGCCGTATTACCGTCTAACTTATCTAAATTAGGATCCCCATTTAGACAATTATGACGTAAACAGACCACTTGGAGGAACGAACAGCTGATTCTAACAATAGAACGGGATTACGCTAATAAGAACAAGAAAACCGACGTTTACTTCATACTAGAGGTCGCTTGAGGCCTCGCACGCGTGGATGTCGATTATCGCATATTCTGTATTTTTCGGGATAAAAGTAGCCTATGTCCTTCTGTTCCAGACTATCTCTGTACCAAGTTTCATCAACATCACTTCAGCGGTTTTGGCGTGAAAGCGTCACAGACAGACAGTTACTTTCGCATTTATAATATTAGTAGGGATTTTATAAAAATAATAAAATAAAATAAAAATCAAGATCGAGTGAGGGTAGATGAAAATACTTTTGCTTCACGAAGATGACAACTGCTCCGCAACTTCAGTCTACCCGTGACCACGGCCGGTGTAATTCGGCCGAAACGTCGGGATAAAAAAAGGTATTTAGTGCCTTTTTAAGTTTTTACGCGACTAGACCCGAATCTGTATTTTTATAATGTGTACAAATCGCGAAAGTTTAAAAACATTTAGTAGGGATTTATTCATCCTTAGCCTTGAACATATTATAATCAGTCACAAACACGAAAATACACGTCATATTTATGTTTCCTCACTAACGCTGCGCGTGCGCCCAACATCCGCTGAATGCATCTCCGTCCATCCGCGACGGACAGACAAAACGAGCTCGCCTAAATTGTTATACATTGCAAGCGACGCCGGGTGCAACGACCGTGGCTTATTGTATGATTGGGGGTGCCTCCAATTGGCGGATGACTGGCCATAATATGGGTATACGCCTAATTCGTCACTGTTTCTAAGTTTAGACGATAGCCCTGTTTGGACAAATACTGTTAATTTGCAGTTTGTTATCTATATGTATAAATAAAAAGAAAAGTCCTGACTGACCGACTGACTCATCAACGCCCAGCTCAAACCCTTGGACGTAGAAAGCTGAAATTTTGCACAAAGGTTCCCTTTATAATGTAGACAAGGAATAAGGCAGAATTTTCTAAATTCAACGGAGTTAAATAGGGGATGAAAGTTTGTATGGAAAATCGTCACTTAACGGATTCAAAATTTCACGCAAGCGAAGCTGCGGGCAAAAGCTAGTTTAATAATATGACAGGTAGTCTCTCTTCCTGCGTCTGCTATAAAGGGAACATCAGGGGACTACACGTGAGACGTGGACCACAAGTTTAAAAGTCGCTTAGCGAACTTTGAAAAAGGCTATACTCGGAGTCTCTCTGAAAGATCGAATCCATCACCATTATTCAGCCAAAAGACGTCCACTGCTGGGCAAAGGCCTCCCCAAGCATCGCCACATCGACTGGTTTTGTGCTTCTCGCATCCAGCGGATTCCCGCGACTTTTGTCAGGTCATCGGTTCACCGTGTGTGGGGAGACCCACGCTGCGCCTTCTGGTACGCAATCGCCACCCCACAACCTTTCGAAACGAGGTAATCCGGCAGAGATGCAAAGTAGTCGAGATAGCCGACAGAATAAGCAAGCAGATGCGGCAATGGGCCGGCCATATTAGCCATAGAACCGATGACAGTTCGGGTAGACGTGTTCTTGAGTGAAGACCGCGAACGTAGTGGTGGAAGACTAAGTGGGGTGACGATCTAATGTAGTGAGGTAAGCAGCTGGATGAGGGCGGCCAAAAATCGAAAATTTCGTGCAATTAGAGAAACCTACGACCAACGGTGGACTGCTAATGCTGATTTATTTATTTCTACTTTCACACAAAATTTGTACAGAGGTGGGCTAAATACCTTAGTCATTTTCTACCAGTCGGCTCTAGATGATGATGATACCAATTAATGGCCTGTGTGAGGACTACATAGTAACGTTATACTGGCCAGTTTGCCTGCTCAGCTGTTTCTTATGAAACTACTGTCGGCAGTGCAAACTATAATAATTATAAGTCTACCTTATAATTACACCATAAAGTCGTTTCGATTTAGCTATCAACTCGCTCAGCTTCAGCAGCACGATTACGAATTGGTACGTTGGTGTTTTTATTGCTCACTCAAACTTAAATGCCTTCGATTCTGTTCATAATAGTAGAGCCATAGCGTGCAGTGTATTATCTAATACCCACCTATCAAATTGCGTGAGACTGAGCATTTTATATCCGACGGTGCCTTCACTTCTAGTTAAATAAAATTGAAGCAACTAGCACAGATTTGTTGCAACTATTACTAATCAGTTCAATCTCTTTCTACCTATCTTGTTAAAGTATACATAATAAATCTGTAGACTTAGCGTGTTAAAAATTGCAGGGGTATCAAAAGATAAGCAATAGAATCCATTGTGATATTTTTTGGAATATTTGTCTGTTTAACTCGACGCTTTCCACGCAAGTTGTAGTAAACCACAAATTACATGTTTGTGTTTTTCACGTAAAAGTGTCTAATTTTATGTATATTGTCTGTTCCAAATATAAAAATTCCGAAAAACGATATTATTTTTGCTATTTTTAAACTTGGAACAGATAATAATACACAAAATTAGACACTTTTACGTGAAAAACAAAAAAATGCAATTTGTGGCTTATAACAACTTACTTGGGAGGCATCGATCTGTTTGTCGGTTTTTTTGTGCATGCATCACGTAAAAAGTACTTTTATTTATCAAATGACAAATATTGAGCGTATCTCGGAGTAACATTTAGCTTTTGTTTCATGATAATCGGTTTGCTAAATCAAAAGATATTAGAAATTATCAAGAACTTTGTTTAGTAATTGCAACACAATATTAGTTTCCGATTTCTATGCGGATAGAGTCACGGATACAGCTAGTAAAATCAAGCAAGTAGGTATATCGTAATAGGCAATTTTACTTTCATGTCATTGAATATTAACGTGCTGATTATAGCAAAATACTACCAAAATTGCTTCATTCGTTTTCAAATTATCCACTACAATGTTAAAACTAAGGACCCATACAGAGAATCAATAGAATTAATTTAATCATGTTTGTACTCGTAAAACGAATAATTAGGTAGATTATTTCATTAAGGCCCGGTTTTAGCAACCTCGGATTGCGTTTATCTGAGGAGTAAGTTAAACATTTTGACAGAATTTCTTTACAAAAGCTGTCAAAATGACATTTATTTTTCAGATAAAGTTATCCGACGTTGATAAAATCGGCCGTAAAACGTGTAAAAAAACACGACGGTACTGGGGGGACCTACTGCGAAAATCGAACTTCGAAGTTTCGGCTAACGGATCGCAAGTTTTTCAACCACAAGAGTGTTTCGGATCCGACGGTGGATTCGATTTCCACGATGTGATATTTTCTCCTACGTTCAGCCTACTCCGAAATATTAATTGACATTTATAAGTTGTTTCGTTTCGCTCCGAAACTTCGACGTTCGCTTTTCGGAGTAACAGATAACAAGGATTAAACAAATACAGAGTAAGACATTAAGGTCAAGTTCAAGGTCACGACATTCGACGCCCCAATCTCATGCATAATTTACGAGCAGCCTACACGCTTATTATTATTGTTTTTTTTTAATGTTTCCTCTTGGAGTATATTAACTTGTATACGATTGCTAAAAGGTCAAGAAAATACTTACATGTTAGTAAACCGAGCAGCGTGGCGACGCTTCTTTTCTTCAAAGACTCAGTGAAGTGTCATCGATGCACTTCACTTTTTGCACTAGCTCTGTGGACAAGGAAAAGGTCGATTAGCCTTACTTGAGTATTTTTTAGCTCTGTTGCATAGCAAACCTATGTAGGCAGAACTACATAATCAATCTATACATTCCAGTATGAGCTGGTCTCGCATTGTATAGGCTTTCCTTACAGTGCGAGGTCAGGTTATACTGGGAATGTATAGCTTGATATCGTCGCCTTAGAGTGAAATCCTCGGGAATGCATTTGGTCATTGCACGGTTCCTGTGGGCTTTCACGCGGACAAAGTCGCGGTCGAAATCTAGTCAACTATATTTATGTATGTAGGTATATCTTGACACATTATCTAAATTTGTAATTTTTGTTTAATTTTATGTCTTCTGTTATACTTAATTAAGCGTTACTGCAATTTTGTTACTGTCATTATCGTTTTTGTAATTTTATATGTATTTCTTAGTTTATTCCACTTAATTTTTAGTACATTTAGTTTTTAGCTTAGATTGTCACTTTTATTTGAGAATGTTGGTTCACCTGTTATTGGCAACTGTATAAGACCACAACTAATTGTTACCTACTGTAATTTGGAATTTGTTTAAAGAAGCTGTTGGTGTACCTTAATAAATAAATAAAATAAAAATAAAATATTTATCACGAATTTTATATACCCAAAAAAGGCTTTTAAGTAATTTCAGTGCTTGCAAAATGATTTTGCATAGAGCGGCTCTTTTATAATTACAGTACCTATACCAAATTTGGCGTCCAATCACGGCACCGAAGATATGCCTAGTCCAATAAAATTTAAAATCTGACAGCTATCAAAAGGCATTTCTTAGATTTGTTGCACTGTAGCTGAATATAATTCCAAACTTGTCTTTTATTAAGTTAGCAGTAGCTTGGTGAATTAGAAGGGATAAAAGTGCACTCGATCACCTGTCCCCGATTCAGAACCTTTTCAATAAGCAGTTGACGACCGATTCGGTTTGCTGTCTCGCTCCATCTACCATTCTCGTAACAAGAGAAAAAGAGATAGCTTACCGACTCGTTCGACAACTGACTAATCGAATTGCTCTGAATCAGGAGGCTGATCACAAAACAAAAAATCGTACTTGTTTATGCAAACACACGACAAACGGTGTTCAGGAATAAAAGTCAATTTTTAATATTTAAAAAATATTATTCCCCTTTTCACACACACAAACAAGCCTATTCACTAGCTCTGATTTATCACAACTGACAAGAACGGTCGGCACTGTCGGCGGACGTGGCACCATTTTGTTACACGTCCAAGTTTTTCGTATCCTTCCTTCTATAATCGAAGGATCTACATTACACAACAATTACATTATGGCTATCGATAAAACATTGATATCCTTTTGTTTTTCTTTTGCTTTATTGCTTCCTTCCAGAATTACAGGGACGAGTCATTACATAACCAATAACAGTTAAACACGTGATTGATGTGCCTCGGCAATCTTCGGAAATACGAACGCCCGAAGATGGTATCCTATAGAGCTGTTACAACATCACTATCACTTTTGACTTTGACTGATAAATTAATTGATTGGTAATTCGTGCAAATTCGGAAACGGTGATTCTGAAGCCACAACATAAGTTGTAATACTTAGTGTAAGTACCTTTTTTTGGATGAGAATAACTTAAAATTATAGGACATAGGGATGTTAAAAATCCGTGAAGAGTTTCATACCTCAAAAACTACTTATTTCATGACTATCCAGAAATTTTAACAATCAGCACAGTATTGGAGTGCATGAGAAAGAGCCTCCACAAGTGATGATACTTAAGTACGTCCGGCGCACCCTGGGCAGTCAGCCCCTCTACCAACCTTGCTGACTGGCTAATCTTTTCACTATGGCATGAGGTATTCTCACATAGCTCGTGCCGACACAAGAGAAGAAGCACAGAAGACTTATTATCAGCAATCAGCATGAATATTGAAAGTGTCCATTGACTGAGTTCAATTCCTGTCTCACTGAACCAAAACAACTCAAAGGTTTACAGTAAATATAACCCTAATAGAATATGCCATGTTTTATTAAACTTTGGTGAAGGAATTAGCTAGGGACAAGGCCCCACAGATAATCGGGGTCCGCTTAAGTTAGTGGCGGACCAAGACCCAGCGGTGTTGCGGTGAATGCAATAGGAAATCCCGCGACCGCGACCATGGTCCTCGGTGGTTTTAGACGATAAGAGTAGTACACATTCGTGGTCATATCGGTTTGATCCGTAGTTAGATTGATGGAAATAATTGCTGATATTGTAAGTACCAGGAGAACATAAATCGTTAGTAAGAATATTCAATCAATCAATCAACTCTACCTATCGCAATACACTTTCCAACACGGGACGCCCCAAAGACACAAAACATCTACAGAGAATCCGCTACAAAGTTCGTAAAACAACACCAAAGCCAATTCTTAGTTTTTCCACGAAAAAATAGACCTCAAGAACTTTCGGCATTGTGAGCAAGAACAAGAGTTCTTTTGTCCTTGGGGGATAAAAAGGGGAGAAACATCGTAATAATCTGTCAGTTCTGCTGGCCTACATTGTTACAAGAGATGAGCAAAATTGCCAAGTATTATAGAAACCCGGTTATCTTTTTATGCTGTTTTTTAGGGTTCTGTATCCAAAGAGTAAAACGGGACCCTATTACTAAGACTCCGCTGTCCGTCCGTCCGTCTGTCACCAGGCTGTATCTCGTGAACCGTGACAGTTAGACAGTTGAAATTTTCACAGATGTATTTCTGTTGTCGCTATAACAACAAATACTAAAACAGAATAAAATAAATATTTAAGGGGGCTGTCATACAACAAACGCGATTTTTTTGCCGTTTTTATCGGTTTTTATTTTTGTTACCTTAGTTCGCTTGCTCACTGTATTTGATCTAAATCCGATAAAATACGGTCTGAACTTTAGTACTATTTGTATGAACGGTTGTGCACTACATCCGATCCGAATTTCATAGATTTGCACCTGAGTTTCCTCGGATCGTATTCGTATTTTCTCAGATTCAGACCAGACACAGTTCACACGCGCTCTTAGGCAGGGATTTTATTCCTAATACAAGCTTATTCGGAAAGGGGGTACAAATCCGAAAGGGTGGTAAAATACCCACAATAATGACTAACTTTTGTTCTACAACTTTCCCCAAAAGTCAATAGTTTAAGAGAAATAGCTGTTCAAAGATTTCATGAAAAATACGCTAAAATCTATCTACCATCAGTTAAATATGATCAGCTATGTGCGTTTTTAGGTCATATTTGGGGTCACGGATTAGAAGCTCCATTTGCTGAAATGAATGGTAAATGTAACTAAAGCAGGAATGAAGTTTGATAAAACTAAAATAGTATCATTTTGCATGAAAAAAAAAGATTTAATTTTGAAATTTTAACACGTGCTTTAAAACAGTCATCAGTGATACTTTAAGTGGCCCGCGGATTAGTACCTACCCCCTTTCCGACTAATCTTGATGCGTGTAACATGTACAAATAATATCAATTATGTCACACATGGGTTGGCATGGCACGCACACACCATTTACCCGATGCTAGTTTTCCCACTGTTCTAAAAGTAGACATAATAAATAAGGGAAAATGTGACAATTATATCGTCATCGATATCATTAGGATGACATGTTTTTGTTCCTAAAATAGGATTGGTATCGATACAGTGAGTTATTGTCTATTTTTACACAATAATAGATCGTAGTTTATCGGGGCTCTCATTAGAGTAATGCGGCGTAGCTCTAAGGCGTGAATTACACAGAAGCGGCGTAAGGTGCAGATGGGTGATTCTACGATAAGAGGTTTCAAGTCCATATAGGATACGGCCAAGGAGCAAAATGGGATTTTTTTCATTAAATACTTATATTACGATTTTTGTCCCGTTTATGTACCTTTTGATGTAAGGGCAAGTCAATTTATAAATATTTTGGTACTTTTTAGAAGGCCAGGGTAAATACATCGGGCAGGGGAGAGAATTTGATGCAATAAAATAATAATAAAGTAAATTAGATCAACTTTTATTAAACATTGTGCTTAACAGTTATAATTAGACTATCATTTTATCAGACTTTCATATTAATTACACTACTTTACAACGGATGTGTATCGGTAGAATAATTAACCCTAAGTTGGATACTGAAGTGGGAAAAAATTAGGACGTCAAGTTTTTAAAATATTTATTATATCTCTATTACACATTTTTGCAACTATCAATCCACAAAAAACATTTTTAAATATTTTTTTTTGTGCTCTAGTTCATTTTCTCTACTAGAACTGCTGGGCAATGATGGGTATCCAATGATGGGTGGTCCGTTAGAATACAACACAGGTTTTGTGACTGACGCAATATCAGGGTATTGTATTTGCTTCTTGTTTTTGTTGTTAAAATCTAAAGTTTTTGTGAGGCAAAAGTAACAGTCCGTAGCGTGATTTGACGGTTGTCTCCACAACATTGGGACTTCAAATTGCTAGTTTTTTTTGCTTTCTGCATCCCAGGTCGTTAATATACTTCCACAATCTTCAAATTTTTTCACGTTGATAGATTTTAGCTACATCTGAGTTAGTTTGCACAAATATATTATCTCCCCTGGTCAGTGAATCTCTCCCCTGGCAGTTTTTTTCCCAGGGGAAATACGACAGGGGAGAGATGTTTTCATGAAAAATTAAATTGTTTTAATTGACGTAAGTTTTTTTGAGCTTAATTATATATTACACATTAACTGTTACAGTATTAGTAAATTAGGGCAGTAAATGCAAATACATTCAATGAATGTTACAAGTTTTATAACTGACCAGTGGAGAGATACAATGACCTTGCGAAAGCACTACTCCGCACTGTCATGTCGCAACAAATAAAAAATGGCGGCACTCTCACGGCTCGCGTGTTTTGTTTTGATAACTTCACGTCGATATATGTCCTTGAGCGCAGTTCAGAATATGGCCGTCTTATATTTACGTTTATATTAACGGAACGAAATTTGCCAGGGTAGATACACAAAAAAAGCGGGACAAAAATTAAGTTTAAAAATTATTGAAAATAATCAACTTTTGCTGTCTTTTTATTTAATACTACTTAAGTATATTTATTTAATTTCGTGTTAAACATGCTTTGTTTAGCAACTGATACAAAGAACCTATGTACTGTCTGCAAGTTGAACTAAAACCGACAAGAGGACAGGCCAGGGTAGATACTTTTTAAAGCTTCAGCTTCAAATTTCAGAAATATGTGCTTTAATTGGGCATTTAATTGTGATGTTATTTATAAATTACATTAAGATGATATGATTCATTGCAAAAAACAACAACATTTAGAATAAAAAACCAATTTTAAACTGATTGCCGCACAAGTTACCTCTTATCGTAGAATCACCCAGATACGGCGCAGGCGCGTCGCTTTCATACATTTTTTGCGAAAAAGATTTCAAGCGGCACGACCAAACGTATGAAAGCGACGCGCCTGCGCCGCGCCTTATGCCTTACGTCGCTTGTGTGTGTTTTAGGCCTAACGCAGCATCCTACGTGAGCGATCTAGAAGCGACGCGAAGTGGCGCGGTGCGACGCGGAAACAGCAAACAGTTGATACCTATTGAAGTGGCCTACGTGACCAAATGCACGTGGAGTGCAGTGCGGCGCGGCGCGAAGCGAAGCAAACGCGATCAGTTGGCTTGATATTTTCGCGCGAACTGGGCGGTTCGCGAGCTCGTAGGACAAAGCCGCCGCTTCGCACCGCATCGCATTGAATTCGCGTGTCACCGCATCGGATCGCTTCGCAATTACGTTCGCTTTGAACCGCCTGCGTAAGACGCCGCGTAAAGCTTTATCTATAGCTATATATTTTATATATATTTTGTTACGACGTAGTCGATGTGCCTAGCAGCTGCGTTGTAACTTGTAATACAGTCTTTGATAAGTAAGGCTAATTACGAATTTCTGCCATAGTCAAACTGCTAAAAAACAAAACTACGTGCCGCGCCGCTCTGTAGCTGGCTTCCCAGCTTTTTTTTTTTTTGGCTGTGCGTGGTCATCATCTGCCTAGCCTTTTCCCAACTATGTTGGGGTCGGCTTCCAATCGAACCGGATGCAGCTGAATATCAGTATTTTACATGGAGCGACTGCCTATCAGACCTCCACAACCCAGTAACTGGGTAATACGATACTCTTGGTAAGACTGGTTGTCAGACTTTCTGGCTTCTGACCAACAGTAACGACTGTCAAAGATCTACAAATGACAGCCGGGACCAACGGCTTTACGTGCTTTCCGAGGCACGGAGGAAACTTGCTATGGTAAATGGTCACCAGTGGCGAAGGCTCCACACAACTCGATTCCTATCGGCTTCCCTTTCGAAATATGGCAAATACTAGTATCTATTATTTTCAATTATCATTTAATCATTTTCATAAACTCACGACTGTATTCCCCGAAGGGTTGGCAGAGGTGTATAGTACACCCACATTTCGCCGTTTATGTTTACGTCCCATGTAATAGGGAGCGAGCCTATGGCCATCAACCGGGCACAAATTCAGACTCCGGGCTGCTACAGAAAAATTCCACACGGAAAAACCCAGTGACACTTTGCCCGACCTGGGGATCGAACCCAGTACCTCACGCTCAGCAGTCGCGCTTGGGACCGCTAGACCAACGAGGCAGGTAGTTACATTAATTAATGCCTATTATAATTAAGGGTTGTCACTCACTTGTCAACGCGTCGGCTCTATTGGATCGATAGTCGAGATGTTTACGCTCAATACGCGTGGATAGGTACATCTAATGTTTGCGTCCCTTGTTTACGGTTATCGAAGTTGGAGAAGTTTGATTATAAGTTCAGATGAGGTATAATAAAAAACTGTATCAATTTCAAAACATACCGCGAGATACCAGAGATACCTACGTGGCGTAATAGTTAGAACGGTTCGTATCGTAACCAATAAAACTATGAAATAATTTCAATCTTACCGCTGTGGGATGGTTTCTAAGTTCCTACCAAATAATAGACTATCCATTCTGTTTCTGTAGTGTCTCTATACACATATAGATTCTTATAGATATATAGATTTGTGCCCAGTTGGTCACAGTACCTAAAGATGCGGTCCAGGGTGCCGATTTTCAACGTTTTCAAAAATATGCCTGTTAGTATCACTTAACAAAGTGACATGGTTTTTTCAGATTTTGCCAGAATTGGTATTACCTGGCCTCTCGCTCAGTACCCGCTTGACGTCGAGTTTCCGGACACCCTGTATATGCAATTTTATCAGAAACACCCTATACTGCCTAGCCTCCCAACTATGTTGGGTTCAGCTTCCAGTTTAACCAGATGCAGCTGAATACCAGTATTTTACACGAAGCGACTGCCATCAGAACTCCGCAACCCAGTTACTGGGCAATGTCGATATCCTAAGGCTAGACCGGTTGTCAGACTTTCGGGCTTCTGACTACCCATAACAACTGTCTTAGGGACCGACGATTTAACGTAAGTTCACGGGGGGATGTCGATGTGTAACGAATGGTCACCCATCCACGGACTGACCTCGGCAAGCGCAGCTTAACCTTGCAAATCATATGATCCGCGCAGTTGTTAATTAGCCACGAACCTTTTATTACAACCAGTGGTCGGTTATAACTAGTGCTAATTTAAAAGAAAAGTTAGCATAGACATTCCCTGTTATCAAGCAATCGCACAATTTCACAATTCTTTATAATGCTGGGGCTACATTAGAGGGCGAAAGTTCGTGTCGCGCTGAAACATCGTGTACGCGCCTTGTTCTTGTCTACATTAGGCGGACGAAGATTCACACACAAGCACGTCCGTCCCGCTACAAAGTCTGGATGACACTGAAGTGACGTAGGTGTAGCCACCCAAGCGAATACTGTCGCGACAAATCCCTTTACCGACAGGGCCCCGATAGTACATCGTCTTCGCCCGAATACTGCGCGTTGCAACGATCTATCCGGCCACACTCATCGCGTTAACACGAATATTCGCCGTAGCCCGCTAAGTAATGTAGCCCCAGCATAATAGGACGATAATAGTATTGAACTCGCAAGATTGTTTTAGTTACAAAACAGCCCTGCAACTTCGAATGGAATAAAAGACAATTCAGTTTCATCACTTCTTATAATTTTCATGTAAAACAGCTAAATAATTCTCAACACAGCAACTGGTTGTGGATAAATTACTATATTTATTTTTTCTGAATAAAGTAAGTATTGCTGTAAATAGTGGCATATCTGTTTTAAAACAACATTTCAGCTCATTGACCTCAAATAAACTAGATACGAGATGACTAGAACTACTTATTTTGACCTCTAATTATACCTACTGCCAAATTTAATGTGGGGGACCAAATATTGCAAAAACAAAAGCCGGCCAAGTGCGAGCCGGACTCGCGCACGAAGGGTTCCGTACCATTATCCATATAAAACGGCAAAATAATCACGTTTGTTGTAGGGGAGCCCCCTTAAATATTTATTTCATTCTGTTTTTTAGTATAATGTTGTTATAGCCGCAACAGAAATACATCATCTGTGAAAATGTCAACTGTCTAACTATCACGGTTCATGAGATACAGCCTGGTGACAGCCGGACGGACGGACAGCGGAGTCTTAGTAATAGGGTCCCGTTTTACCTTTTGGGTACGGGACCCTAAAAACCCAGGCATCGATGAATACAGGGCTACTTAACTGTACACTTCAACCCCATAACAAAGCTCCCTGCCGACACCTCACCAGATAAGTGGGTATAGTCTCTCAAGTATTTACTTACTAAATTAGACCGAGCAGGCCATTAGCCGGGGACAATTTAAAAGCATTTAAGACAGTAATGACAGCTAGCTAAGTTTCAGTTAATTTAGGGCGCCTACATTTTAAAAGTAATAGCTGTCTGCGTTAGCGGTTTATAACCTAACAAAGTATTTCTTACTGATTAGAGCTTTGAACTATGGAGTACATTTTGCACTACTGTTTTGAGAATAGCTCATGTATTCGAGCTGTTCTCATGTAGCTCGTTTCGACGTGAGAGAAGAAGACTACTGTTTTCAACCTGTTTGCTTATACATACTGTAAGGATGTTTGCCCTAGGGCCTGTGGGTCATTTTAAAAAACCACTTTGTTTTCTGCTAATAAATAAATTTAATTAATTACTACACAAAATTTTGAGTACGACATAAATAATCGGACAAATGTAGGTCGACTGTCCCGCTAAGTTTACTTAATAGAACATAAAATGTTAACATCAGCATTTACTTATTTAACAAAATAAGATTACTTAAATTGTATCCCCCGGTTTCTGAATTGAGAATTCTAGGATAAGCAGTACTTACTTACTTAAGTATAATTTGAGGAAGGAGTTGTCAAAAAAAAATCGAATTTAAAAGCATTTTTTTGACAACTCTGTACTCAAATACTACTTAAGTATTGCATAGCCCGAATTCTCAATTCAGAAACCGGAGGTACCTATGTCTCATACTCAGACTAAGAATTTTTTCTGGGGTCTCATTGTAAAGAGTCTCTTCAATCGTGATTTAAAGCTAACTTCACTGCATTTTGAAATCACAAACTCCCTGCAATCCTGTAACGATACTAAAACGTCATCAATACTGGTAATCTTGTGCCTATTGTCAAAGGTTCCCCCTCATTTACACACACACACACACACAGACATTAAACCCATTGCTGTCTCACTGCCGCCTCATTCAGTCAATCAGTTCTTTCACCATCAAACATCTGCAGCAGCTGTTACATTTGTACTAAAATTCAATTCAAAATAACAAGTGACCTTTATCTGTACACGTATATGCTCCCACAGCTCATCCAGAAACAGGGCAAATCTTGACAATAGGCGGCCTTGGCCAACCCTCGTCTCGTCACCCATTCATGACGTACTTCGTTAAACAAGTTCTCCACTAGAACCAACTTTAGAACAAGGAGCTAAAGTCTAATTTCGAATGAAGTTCGGTCAAGATAAGTTGTTTTGAATGTGAAGAGTGCGGGTTTTAATGATTAGGGGAAGCGGAATAGGGTCTCCGTTTGGAGATTTCCCGCGGTGTTATGACTATAGTGTTTATGTATAACCTGTTTGGTAACACAAGGGCAGCTAAATGCTTTGAACTGAGATGTGCCTTTTACATTTATGAGAAGATTTACACGACATGTAGAGCTCTGGATTCAAGCTTAAAAGAAATATTCTAGAAATTATTTTCTAACTTGACTGTTTTGTTTTTATCCTTACTGAATACGTAGTGAAATTTGTTTTAGTATAGATAAAAAGATAAAGAATCATTTATTTGGACACAGCACAAAGAGACACAACAGGTAAAAAATGTGATACAAATAAAAAAGTCTTGGGTATGTGTCTCACGGCTGGACCAAAAAGGTGTCCAGATCAGCTTAATGTCAAGCACTTAAGTACTTGACGCTGGTTTTCGTCTGGAACCTTTGTGCTCCACGGATGTCAGTCAGCGGTCATATAGCTACTTGTACTATTTATTCTGTGGTATAGCAAGAATTGTAGATATAATTTTTATCATAATAGTGAGTAAATTCCTCAGTAGCAACCCGGAGTCTGTAATTGTGCCCGGTTAATGGCAATAAACTCGCCCCCTATTACATGGGACTTAAAAAATCACAGTGAAATCAGGGACTAGTATACATCTCTGCCCAACCCTTCGAGGAATACAGGCGTGATGTTATGTCATTAAGTAATTATAGCAATAGACTCGCCACCTATTTATTACATGGGACTTAATACCAGAGACGAAACATGGGTGAACTGACTCTTATATTAGGAGTACACGTCTGCTTACCCCTTCGGGTATTACAATACAGGCGTGAATATTGTATAACAATGCACTAACAATGTGTTAAATAAGTACTTACTGGCGTCAAAATACTTAAATGTTTTTTTTTCCACTGACAATAGCATAGTAAAGTTTATCAGAAATCTAGCAGTCGACTGATTTTACGATAATGTTTAATGGTCATCAATTCTTCATAGTTACCTTCAACTTTAGACAATCGAGTGCATTCCATATATTTTTTATATTCACAAGACTCTCAGTCTTGACATTCATAAAGTGAAGATTCTAGATAGAAAATAAGAAGAATAGAAAGGTCAAATAACTCAGATGTGCCTTTTACATTTATGAGAAAATTTACACATGTAGAACTCCGGATTCAAGCGTGAAAGGAATATTGTAGAAATTATTTTCTAACTTGATTGTTTTTTAATCCTTACTGAATACGTAGTGAAATTTGTTTTAGTACAGCAAGAATTGTAGATATATTTTTATTGTAATTGTGAATAAATTCCTCAGTAGCACTAGCAACCCGGAGTCTGGAATTGTGCCCGGTTGATGGTAATAAACTCGCCCCCTATTACATGGGACTTAAAAAATCACAGTGAAATGAGGGACTAGTATACATCTCTGCCCAACCCTTCGAGGAATACAGGCGTGATGTTATGTCATTAAGTAATTATAGCAATAGACTCGCCACCTATTTATTACATCGGACTTTTGTACTAGAGACGAAACGTTGGTGAACAGACTCTTATACACGTTTGCTTACCCCTTCGGGTATTACTATACAGGCGTGAATATTGTATAACAATGTATTAATAAGTACTTACTTAGTTGGCATCAAAATAAATGAAAATGTTTTTTTTTTTCAATGACAATAGCATAGTGAAGTTTATCTAAAATCTAGCAGTCGACTGATTTTACGATAATGTTTAATGGTCATCAATTCTTCATAGTTACCTTCAACTTTAGACAATCGAGTGCATTCCATATATTTTTTATATTCACAAGACTCTCAGTCTTGACATTCATAAAGTGAAGATTCTAGTAGAAAAATAAAAAGAATAGAAAGGTCAAATAATACTAATTTTGCCATGAGAAATGCTTATAAGGTCTGTGTGACAAACCTTAAGAATGGAATGAGACTCATGATTTCAAATAATCATACATTTTGATTTGATTATTGGTATAATTACGTAAATTTATACGTACTATTGCTAGGTAGTGATAGCCTAGCGGTTGAACGCTTGTCTACCATGCAGGCTGGTCTGAGCAGGTACGATCCCACCAACCCCATAGATTTGATTAAGACTCGCGTTAACAACGAAGAAAAAAATCGTGAGAAAACGTAGGGCACACACGTGAGAGCTCAGACAAATAATAAAATCAATGGTGTGTAGTCTACCAAACCGCACCAAGCCAGCGTGGTGAACTTTGGCCTAAACCCTTCTCATTCTGAGAAGAGTGCGGGAGTAGGTATTGGGCTGATTATGGCATTATCATCAGCACAATATAACACAAACAATATTTTGGTAACATTCAGGTGCAAAGGAACTGCTGGTTCAAAACTTCAGTCGTATCCTTCATTCACGTTTTATTTATTTTCATTCACCGCACATTAGGTCCTGTTTGTTAGCAAACGGCTCAAGCCATGCCGAGGCCAAGAGTCGGCTAAGTCTGTGTCGACCGCAATCCTCTAAATTGTATTAGCGCAAGCGACCGTGCTGGTTGCTAGGTATTACTGAAGAACGGGTTTAGACGGAGAGTCGCGGGGAAAGCAGTAAACACGTGAACCGAAACAGAAGGGCTTGAAAAGTTAGAAAAGATTAAGTAACAAAGGGTTCCTGTAGTGCGTTTAGTAATCTCACAGACTAAATTGACAGGTACCAAAGAAAAACTTGAAAATTGTAGGAACATTATTTTCAAGTTTGTCAATTCATGGTAGGTACTGTAATTTAAAGATAAATAGTGGATATTGCTGTCAAATTTCCAGCAGCCGATACACGTCCTCATAACCACTTAAGTGCAAAAATGGCTATCGTATCAAAATGTACAATATCTCAAACGAAAATCCAAAAACAGTCAAAGGGAATAATATAATTCTCGACCAGTCCACTGTGTTCTCAGATTCCAAATCTGGAAAGGAAATTGTTAATCAGATATACAGATAATCTCAGCCAGATTACTAATCTCTTAAACCCTGTTTATCAAGATAAAAGCTAATTGAAGCACATAAAAGTAAAACTAAAGTTACTTAAGCACGGACGTTACAAGCTAAGCCATCCACGATTACTCCGCAATTTATAGCTCCACATTTCACTTTGAGGCTCAGTACTTCAGCTTTCGCTTTAAATAAATAACAATCCCACAACGCCCTTACATCAAGACCTTTCAAATAAATTCCAAGCAAAGTGATAAAGTGTAACATAGATACAATGCCATGCTAAGATCCCATAAATTTTAATAAAGAATTCTCCACAGAAAAGGCACTTTTCCGCTCGTTAAATAACGGCGGTGTTCCTAAACTAAAGCATGAATATGATAAATATGCTTAACTAACTGTTGCCATCGCGTGTTCTGTAGCAATGAACGGAGCAGTTTTCTCGCTGTGGTGTAACAAAGCTAATAAATCGTTGAAAATAAACTATTTAACAAATTCTTAAGCTGCTCTAGATGAATCAGAAAGACATGATCGTTCTGGACATGATATTATAACAGCATAGCCACTTACTTAATGTATTGTGCCACTGTACCCTTCAATGTATAGTATTGTATAAGAGCTGTGTTATAATTTTGGTGCACAATAAAGTACGAGTATATTCTATTCTATTCTAAATGCAGTCGTCCAAAAACTGTACTTAATTGATATCAAATTCTCGTTGAACCAATAAAATTGTTCTTCTGCTCTCGTGTAGGTACGAGCTATACGAAAATGGCTCATGACGAGGTGAAAAGATTTGCCAGTCTGCAAGGTTGGTAGAGGGGCTGATTGCCCAGGATGCACCGGACATACTTAAGTATCGTCACTCGTGGAGGCTCTTTTAATGCATCCACTAGATGTTGTGGCTGTGGTAATACTATTACAGGGGCTGGCGTTCTGCCAATACCTACTACAACTTTATGATCTTTTCTATCATATTTTACAGTAACATCAACATTAA
Organism: Amphipyra tragopoginis; assembly: GCA_905220435.1. NCBI lineage: Eukaryota > Metazoa > Arthropoda > Insecta > Lepidoptera > Noctuidae > Amphipyra > Amphipyra tragopoginis. The sequence goes on from HG991998.1 coordinate 9,468,173, forward strand.
TAGTAATTGTAATTGCGGAAATACGACCACGTATCTAGCTTCAGGGCGGAGCTTAAGTGGTTACCTATTCGTCAGAGAAGAAGTTTGCGTGCGTTAACCACGCTTTTTTCCCTTCTCAATTCTCCTTCTCCTCCTTCTTATCTTATCTCTCATTTTCAATATCTTTGTTCTACTCATGCTAGGAGTTTACGTTCCTCTAATAATCTTCTACTTAACTGTCCTTCTCATACTTCTGATTTCATTCATTCTTCCTTTCATATTCAGGCTATTCTTCTTTGGAATGCGCTCCCTCTTGATATCAGGACAGCCACTAGTCGGTATGCTTTCAAGCGGAAATTGCGGAGTTATTTTTCAGAACAAAATATAGTAAGAGTTGTCTCATAATCTTCCTTTCTATTCTTTTCATAAGATAATATGTATTTTATATGTATTTTATGTGTATTTTATATGTATATAGGTATGTTTATGTATAGGATTTTATATAGTAAAATATTTTTATTTAAGTATTGAGAATTTAAATTATTTTGTACTTGTGTACATTTCAATTTATTTGTGTAATTGCTTTGTGTTCTTTTTTTATTTTATATCTCCAATGAAATGTTCTTGTTATTTTGCACCTGCCATGTTATCTCGTCACCACTTTTGGTTGACTGGTAGAGAATGCCTAAGGCATTAAGTCCGCCTTTGTACGTTTTTGTTGCATAAAGTTTAAATAAATAAAATAAATAAATAAATAATTGTAACTTAGTTGACTATTTCAGAGACAGTGATGTAATATGCTAAATCGAGTTCTGCCTGCAATCCTTCGCGGTTAGTAACAATTTGCATATAGATATCTTGAACTAGCAAGACGAGTGGCATTCAACGGAAGAGCATGTCATTCATGATCATAGTGGCTTCGTTGCAAATTGAGTAATTGATCCGTCCTTAGGCACTACTGTGGAATATAGTTTATTGAAACACAACGCGTATAGAAATATACACAGTGATCATGATTGACCAGACGAAGTTTTAGAGGAATTACTTAGCTTTAGAGCAGACTAGAGAGGTTATAGCCTAGCGGTTGATCGCATGTCTTCCATGAAGGACGATCGGAGCTTGACCGGAGCTCGACCCCAGACCGCACCTTTTTCTTCGGCTTTGCGAATTCATGTGCGGGTCAGAATCTGTTTATCATTTGCATTAACGGTGAAGAAAAACATCGTGAGGAAACCTGCATACCTATAAGGGCTCCAAATAGTTCTAGATAGTGTATGTAGACCGCCTATCCGCACCAGGCCAGAGTGGTGGATCTAAAGTCTAAACCCTTCTCATTCTGAGAAGTGACTTGTGCCCACTAGTGGAAAGAGGCACATATAATTATGCGGACTGTTTAAAAGGCCAACAAACTATAAATATACTTTGCATTTTAACTATAAGCACAAGCGAGTGAAGCTGGTAAAGCTCATGTTATCTGAACATACGACTAAAGTAGTAGTTCAATTGATAAACCAGGCACGCGTTTGTTTTCATTATAGAAGTGTAATAATGATATAACTGCTGCACTAATTGTATCAATAAAGCCATTGGAATTTACTATTGAACTTCCACTTTGAAGTACTTCTTTATCAAACAGAGCAAGGATAGGAAAGTAATAAAAATACATTCCACCACAATAATACCTCCAATTTTAATTAAAACCAAGATCAAATGCGGAAGCAAAGGAATTATTAAACAGCCTTGAAATATAACGGGGTTATTAGCAAAGCTTGGACAGTTAACAATCGCTTTTGATCTCTGAGGGACGCCTGTATCGTTGACCTTTCATTTAGAATCATTAGGGTCTATTAAACGCGACATTTACTCTCGACTTGTTATACATTGCGCGGTATTTAGAGTCTTTAGTTTAGGAGCTGGTTTTGAAAATGCAATGGATGTATGGAATGTTGAAAGTTTGTTCTTGGTACGTGGTTTTGTAAGCGGTATCACAGAGTTAAATATCTCGGTATGGTCAAGCGTATATTTGACTTAGCTGTCGGAATGCTTGGAATGTTTTCTGATAATCTTAAACGTTCTTGGTAAGTAAGTACTTTCTTAATAATAGCAAATTGAGTTTTTTACTATAGGATAGGATTTTGCCAACAATAAGGGGGAAGTACTTACCCCCTAAGACACTTAGTTACCTTTTTCAAATCAAATATAAGTAATATGAGCTGTCATGTACTTTTGAGAAATATGATTGTAACGGTCGGTTATCGCTCGGTGATTTTATATAACGTTTTGTAAATCATTTACCCATTACGGACCCTAAAAATAGATAAAGAACCCAAATTAATTAAAAAGATATCCAGCTGATAGTACGTCACGTTACTTCGGATAATCTCATAGTGTTTATAGCTAAACATTGCTATCAAAAACACCATTAACTTTTAATACTATTATAAAAATTAAAATCACCGGTTTGACAGGAACTCTATTAACAAATTTTAATTATGTTAACTGCCTACTTATGTTGATGTTGACAATTAATGCTTTAATGAGGTCTCATTGAATTAAATAAAACCTTGTCTATAAAATTAACGACAAATTAAAGTTACTTAATTGAAATTCAATTTGCCAAAGACACGATTTAACTGTGCGTAAAAATTGTTGGATAAGAAGCTTTGAAGGCTCATAATAAGACGTCCCGCACATCAAAGGCAGTTATTTAATATAATATTAGAAAAATAAGACTAGCAAGGAAATGTACAGAAATAAGCAATATGTTTGCTTCCAGCAGGGATTCAATACAGTATTATGCTTTTATGAACCTTAACGGTCAATTGAGATGAGCTGAAACTATACTTGAAGAAATGGTTCAATAGATAGTCGTGCCTCAATGCCATTAGTGAGCCAATTTTGTCTAATGAAATGGAATATAGCATAACCGAACTAGCAATATTACTGGCTATATGTTTTACTTTTAACTAAATCTGTTCAGTAGTATTAGCGTGAAGCTCAAACATACAAACAGATAGAAATTCTTAATGCTTATGTTTCGGCGTCCGTATCGTTGCTAATAAGTACACGTAGCAATTATTGTATTTCGTATTTCTAATATTCAATGTACAGTTTTTGTTTCATTACGATTTTATGTATAGCAAGCAATGTGTAACGCAATCAATTCAATCGCGGAACGAACCAACCTATACATTGAGTCGTCCTTGCTTTTATAATAAGTACAGACATTCCAATTTGCAGATTACCTACCAGTTCTACCGTTCAGATGTGAAATAATGACATTTATAATCCCACGAAAGTGTAGAACATAACTTAAGATATCAGGATGATAATTTACGCAGACCGCAGCGGAGTATATTAGAATCCATTCGTATTTATAGTACTGATATTGAAAATACGAAACTGTGTTTGTTTGTATGTCTTCACAGCTACACTGTTTGATAGAGAGGCACCTAACATCAATCCAGAAACATGACGTAAGGTTATCAGTATCACGCACGCTGGGAAGTGACGCGTGTTGTAAGATTTAACAAAACCCAGCACGCTTGGTGGTATGATCTATACAGTCCGCCTGGCTCGCTACCACCCTCACATTAAAGTCCCAGCAGTTTACTGTGTTCCATCGTGTGTATGTAAGCGCCAGAGGGGTAGGTATAGGGGAATCCTTCTTTATCTCTGTTACTTGGATTTGTGTGCTCCATTTTAGACCCTGTCTGCGGTCATCATCAGGTGCGACTAGGGTCAAACGCGACCAAGTCGAAAAATAATAATAAAAAAGTTATACTATTGCAGAAAATTAAGATCTTTTCAAGCAGGCAGAGTCAGGGCATTTAGTATGAAGTAGTAGCCTTAATAGGATTGAAACAGACTTTACGGAATAACAAACACTAAGTACTTAAAACGGCTATAAAACGGACTTCGAAAGGGAAGGTTAAAGTCACATTTGCCGTGAAGTAACGAGGGTATCCGAACTCAAGGACAGGGCTTAAAGGAACGAGACCAGATGGTCCTTAAACCCCGCAAAGGATAGGGAGATTAGGTCAGGGTTAAAACAGCCAGGCGATATACTTTAGTACGCTCGACATTGATCAATTCAATTCCTTTTTTGCCGATATGTTTCGAGCGTATGAATAAAATTCTCCATCGAATCGAAATCAACACATAAAAATGCTAACGAAGTGTACATATTTTTTGTTCTGAAAGCAAATTCTTGGCGATTGACGTCAAAAGCAATATAAAGAAAAGGGAATGTATATTTACATATTTTTTGTTTTAGGGTTCTTCGAAAAGAAAAACTAAAACATTCCGTTTGATAGAGGCTTCCATTCCTGCCTTTTTTGGACTTGCCGTATTGTCTTTAATACTTAAGTATAGTTTTTTTTAAAGTCCAGACATTGTACTATGAATCTATGCGAGTGTAACAATGTAGGGCAATGTCTGGAATGGTTCTTTGAGGAAATAGCCATAGAAGGTTTGAATTGACACGTCCCAACTGACGGCGACTGACATGCATCATCTATCGTTTAAGTTATTATGAATTTGCTAAACTACCACACCCTCTCATGTTCTTACTAAGTAAGTTAAAAAAATGTAGAAAGACACGTTCGTATCACGTAAAACGAATTAACATTTTTATTTCAGATTAAAGCCCACTTAGGGGTGGAAGAGTTTTGGAATTCCGCCAAAACCAAGCATGTCGCACGTGTTGTGGAATTTTGACCGCAGTCACACAAAGATTGACCGTACAAAACGGTTTATTAAGCATATTTATATAATATTAAATTTCTAAGTTTAAACTTGTAATTGGTTTGTTAGTCTTCAAGGTAAGCGGATATCTTAAGTCCATCAATTAGATTACATTAAGCTGAGCATTAGCCAAAGATTATCTATGTTGACTCGACCTCAAGTTTCCACGTTTCTTAAGTCAGGAACACATCTGGCACACGCCAGCCACTTCACAAGCACTCATGGGTTGACGAAATGCTGCATTAAGCACGAGTTAAACGAGTGGTCTGTTAAGCTGCGTCTACGCTAGCCGAGCACGAGCGGAGTCGTTCTGTTCGCGGCGTCAAGTGTGCACGTACAACGTACCTACAAAAAAACGAATACCTTTGCGTGACGCAAATTCCATTATGTTCGTCAAAAACCCGACAATTGGCGAAGCGCAATCAAGCGCGAGCCAAACGTTCGGGGATCCTAAGTCCATCCATGCTCCGTTTATTCGTGCTCACACCGATAATTCAACCCTTATCAAGCTGTCTCCCCCAGCCCCCGCCAGCAACGCCCTAAGCCGAGGTCCGAGTGCCATTAGGGGTCGCTCTTGGTGCTGTTGTTGCAGGTAGTCATGATGTTAGTGTAATATTATATAAGTAGTTAGCTTAGGTTCAGTATTTTACTTCCCCACCACTGGCTAGAGACCCTTCAGGTCTGTTACGTATAAACGGTCCGCTAGAACCATTAGTTTACAGAAGTACAAAAGATAAAACAAAAAAAAAAGAAGCTACTTAATTCGTGCTCAGTTTGTGCTCCGCTCGTGCTCGGCTCGACTAGTGTAGACGCAGCTTTATAAGTCTGTCTCTGAGTTTAGAGGAACCTACAAAGGCACATGAATACATATTTGTATTGATTTCTTTGAAGTCCACACCGGCGAGTCCAGTTTTATCCCATAGATGCTTGTTGGATGTATTTGCGGTAAAACATTGACTCGAAAGACCAATGTTTTGTTTAAACTTTTAAACAAGTCATGCGCTGTTTGACTACAGTTCGAGGTTAAAGTAATAGGTGTTTAATATTTACAATTTAATCTTTGTTTGAATAACAGTTAATTCTGAACGCGTGAGTAGTTGAATAGTATAGAATAAGTTATTACATAACATAAACAGCCCATATAGCTGTCCAAATGCTGGGCACGTGCCTCTTCTCGGAATGAGAACGGTAGATAAAATTGCCGAAGTAGCAATACATACATTACTATGGCTGCGTGTCCACCGCACGTCCGTCATCCGAGCGCCGTCATCTTGGCCACCGAGATTGTTAGTAGTTCGGTGCTACCGCTAGAACTCCGCCGAGGTCGTGACGGACCGAAATGACGGCAACACAAAACACATCCACTTGTCCACTACGCCCGAAATTGCCGACGCCGGTGCACAGGTTTTTGTCTTGTGTTGAGAACCACCGAGATCGGTCGCGGTGGACACACGATCGTCACGTCGTTCCGAACTCGGTCCGAAGTAATCTCGTTTCACGGTGACGGTGGCGGTGGACAAACGCTCTTACCTCCGGTTTCTGAATTGAGAATTCGGGATAAGCAATACTTAAGTAGTATTTGAGTATGGAGTTGTCAAAAAAATGCTTTGAAATCCGTCATTATTTTGACAACTCCGTACTCAAATGTTACTTAGTACTGGTTATCCTAGAATTCTCAATTCAGAAACCGGATGTTAGTCTACCACGCTGGCCTAGTGCAGGTTGGCGAACTACACACACTATCGAGAACTTTATGGAACCCTCAGGTGTGCAGGTTCCCTCACGATATGTTTCTTCATCGTTAACGCAAGTGATACAATACAATACTCTTTATTGACACAAAAACAAACAAGAAACAGTACTATAAAAATAGAGATGTACAATGGGCGGTCTTATCGCACTAGGCGATTTCTTCCAGACAACCTTTGGATGGACATGAAGCGCAAGAAAAAAGAGAGGGGTAGTTCTCGGTGCAACAATAAAATAAGGAGACTATAATAAAAAAATAATATATAATAAAAAGTGATAATCAAATTCTGATCCGCACATGAATTCGAAAAGTCAGAGGTGCGAGCCGAGTTCGAATTTGGATTCTCCTGCACGGAAGACAATCGTTCAACCGCTAGGCAATCATTGCTAGATATAATACATTTTAATTTTTTTATTTTCTGGATCAAGATCATACAAAAAACTAACATTTAAAAACGAATTCGGAACGTTTCGAATTGATAACGAGAAAAAAAAGTACGTTTTCCCTTTCACTCGTACTTTCATCATTCCTCTCCGATCAAAACATGGCGGCCCAAAAAGATACAACTTTATCAAATGTACCGTACCAAACCGCTGTCAATTATTCAATTTGCTTATACTTAATCTCTTTCCTGTAGCAACGCAACGGTAACGGAAAGCGAAACGCAACTAAAATAACATGTTTCAAGACTTGCCCATTAAAATACCGTCGTCCCACGCATTCTGAGCCTACTACACTCCAGACACACCATAACGAACGTTATAACCATAGCAAAAAGTTTAATTTACTCTGAAGAGTATGGAAGCAGGTCCGCGAACGTACACCATAGTAATAACAGGTATGGATTTTATCGATAAAGGAAGAAGTTTTACATTTTATTGATGTTTGGAAGACCTTGAGTACACCTCTGAAGAGGTAAACGACTCTTGTTAGAAAAGGAGGAACTTTGTAAAAAAATATGGTACGGGCACGTGTAATAATATGGATACAAATAGCAAAATTCAAAGGCGATTTCCTTCTAAAATATCCATTAGAACTCTGAAATATTACACACATACTTACTTACTTTCTACAAGTACTTACATTTCGATTATTTCTTAATTTAGAACTATTCTCTTAAAGAAATTCGCTTTTTAAGTTCGCTATGTGTATACACGGTGACGGTACGTAAAACAAGAATGTAAAGCAGTAATAAATAAGAACAAGCAAACTAACTGTCTAAAATGATCTACCGTACTGAACTGTATGAAGTGGAAAAGTAAAGTCTAGCCAGAATTAGTCGTAAATGCGAACTAGCAGGCGCCAAGCGGTAGGTTAGGTACGAGTACCAAGAAAATGAAAGAATTCTTAGAACATAAGTGCAAATACGGGAATTGAGGCTTCAAGCATGGTATGAGTTGATAGCCGACTGAATGCAGCAGCAGCATACGACGTGTCGCTACGACACTACTGGTTTCTATGAAATACCTTCCGCAGCTAGCGACCCGTCGTACGACCGCAGACGACGTGTCCTCCGACCGCAGATCAATAGTACCACCGACGCTGGAGCGACAACACGTTGAATCTTTCTCAAAAAATTAGTACTTCAATTCCGAGGAAGAAAAACTGATAAACCAGGTGGCCCAATATCCTGCACTGTACGATGCATCTAACAAAAACAAAAGATACGAAAGTAAATCGGGATCGCTCATCCCAAACAGGTCATACATCTTGTCTCACGGAACACGGTTCTATGGAGTTTCTTGCCGGTTCTTCTCCAAAGGACCTACTTCTTGGAACCGAGCACCTAGTGTTGACCTTTTGAAAGCACCAGTGATCTATCTACTCTATCTATCTACTTGAAATAAAAACTATTTGACTTTGACTTTGAACATTCAGAACTAAATGGAATACGTGTCGTCTGCTGCAGGCATCTGCTGTTGGGTTCGAAATCATGACTGCAGCGACATGACGCTGTGACATGACGCTGTGACGTGTCGCTACGACGTGTAGCTACGACGTGTCGCTACGACGTGTAGCTACGACGTGTCGCTACGACGTGTCATAACGACACGTCGTCTGCTGGTGCTGTATGCAGTTGGCTACGAACTTGTACCTTAAACCCAGCGGTTTAGTATACATAACGCCATCCTATTCTGTTCTGCCTAGCCTTTTCAGAACTATGTTGAAATCAGCTTCCAGTCTAACCAGATACGGCTGAATACCAGTATTTTACATTGACCGACTGCCATCAGACCGCAACCTAGTTACTGGACAATGCCGATATCCTAAGGCTAGATCGGTTGTCAGACTTAGGGGCTTCTGACTACCCGTAACGACTAATAGGTATTCGTATGACACCCGGGTCCGACCGCTTATCGTACTCTCCGAGCCACGAGGGTCTCGATGTGTAATGAACGGTCACCCATCTACCGAGTGACCGCGGCAAGTGTAGCTTAACCTCGCAAGTCGTATGATCAGCGTCGTTGTTACCTAGCCACGAGCTTAATAACGCCACCCTATTCTAACCGACTCAATCTATACAAAAATGCAAATAGAATATCTAGCTTTAATTCCGCTGAACAAGATCGCTAGTTTGGTTCGCGTCCTAGCGGTCGAGGAGTCAACATATCCTGAGGATGCCCCGTGCAGGGGCGAAACACGTGTCGTGTATTGATTTGGTTGCATGTTGCATTATTTTTTCACTCTTTCTGCATGTGCATATATTTGTGGGCGGGAGGGTGGGGCTGCATACTGAATCCAAACTAGCGATCTTGTTCAGCGGAATTAAAGCTAGATATTCTATTTGCATTTTTTAATGTCATGGATTTCCGCAAAGTAACGCCTGATTCCGTCATTTATCGACTCAATCTAAATAAGTTTTATTTCTTTAATCGACAAGTAATACCATACTAAACGTCTACAACGCTCATTTGCATTGCAAGCATCAAAATGCGAGCATGCACTGTTTCGTAATATTTTTTAATTTCAGCAATTAGCATTGTTCGCGATAACGTAACAGACTAAGTAGGTTAGCGCATCGATAAATCTTTATCTACGCACTACTTCACTCACTTTTAAATTACAAGTCGATAGTGTAGATAAACTACCGGTTTTTGGAGTAGCGTTCCTTTATTTTACTTTGTAGTCAGTTGATAATATAAAAATGAAAGCACATTTGTGCATTATTTAAGTAACTGCTACTTAATGCAACGAGTTGGTTTATAAAAGACCACGATGGAACAAAACTCGAGTTATTGTTATCACTTAAACTTTCATGAGACACATTTCATATTATATGATTACTCGCCGAGTGTCTAGCTCATGATTAAGGGCTCCGTTTGGGTCTAAACTAGTCGGGCAATCCCGAAAACTGCACGTGAGTAAACCGTAACTTATCATAAAAACGCGAGTTGTCCAAAGTGGAATTGGGTAAATGATCGAATACTTTTAAATATAGAACTCTATAAAGTCGGAAAAGAAAAAAAATGCATGTTTGAAATAAGAATTTGATAAATAATTAACATTAACACGCGAGCCAGCTCTAACACTGTTTTATAACAAAAAAAGATGATATAAAAATCAAAAGAAAAGTTTGCTATGATACACATCTAGGCCAAATTAAAATAAGTGGGCTTCCACCACAAATTGGGCTATTCCAATCTTGCCAACTTCACGCATACAAACCACGAGGTGCGGCCGTGGTTTTAAATACCACTATAAAAGTGTAATCACGACGCACGGCTGTTAGAACGATATAGTGATATTTTTTATTAAAACTGAAGTTCCGAAAGTTATTACTATGTAAATCTTAGATTAAAGGACAAGCCCAAAAGTTCTAATAGTTGCAAATGGACCCGTTTAGTTTCTACCCCGTTTGTATTTGAATTTATAATTGAAGGAGGCAATTACAAAATCCAGACAGTTTGTTCTTGGACAGTTTAATTAATATCGGTTTCCGAAGTATTAGGAAGGCGAACGGCATTTAATAATCCAGGAAACACAGAAATCGTAGCACAAGGTCTATTGCAGAAACTGACGGACGGACGAGCAAACCGCATACGGTCCAATTTCTAAGCGCTTCCGGAAATAACCCGGGTGCCGGGTTGCAACATGGCGCGCGGTCGAGCGTGCTTCCACTATCATTAGTTATTCGACGGCCGGAGAATCACTGCAGTTTCGAAATTAAACAATTTCACCAAGGTCTGTATGTAACGTTACTCACGTTACACACGGGAACACAATGACCGAAGCCAGTGGAAGTAAGACATGCTTGCATGACGTTACCTAATACGACAATGGCGTGCGGATTTTGACAGCCACACGATGATGTGCACGATATAATAGATGAGCTGGCCTAGTTGTATCGAGAGTGGTTATGATAATCATGAGAATGCACGCCTGACAAGTACCAGTTGAGTAGTGGACATCAAATAACTGATCTCATAATATTTCGTGACGGAGAAGTCACGGTAAGTTTATAAGAAAACATGCTTAAGTACAGAATCCAGTTTGTTTCCCAAAACTTGAATCCATTATACTTCATTTAGGTATTATAGCTTATAGCATTAGACAATATGGCTAATAAGGGCATGAATATCTTTTGATTCACTTCTCCAGAGTTTCAGCTTATTAAGATTAGCCTGCCAGAATAATAGACACATTAAATTGTCTCAAACCCCAGCTAGAAGTAATAATGTAGTTAATATTTACACTTTTCCATGCCTTTTAGGTTATGTAGTATAGTTTAAATACATGGCCTTTTCAGATAAATGTATTGAGGAGTTCCTCAATACATTTATCTAGTAACAGCTAGTTAGCTGTACCCGTGATTCCGCGCAAAAGTCTAAAAACAAAATTATGTCGCAATAACTAAACAATGCAGGTGTAACTAAACCCGATTGCGATTCAAAAATAGCTACAACGCCATCTAGTTACAATAGGCGAATGAAATCGATACATTTCACGCAGTGCATTCTTTAAAATGTTTTCATTAGATGTCCCGAGTTACATATTCATACAGTATATTATACTCATGCTTCTGTACCAATAAACAAATTTGGAACTAAAGAGTATCCACAGCGTTAGCGAATTGAATTAAAGAAACCACTTATAACACGATGTTCGCGTATCCAATCAAAGGGACTACGGCTAAAGAACTAATCGTATGTAATTATAGCCAGGTTGGGCTTCTGGAATCTCCCAAAAGTAATCATGCAAACCACAACCAGTTTGAAATTGAAATTAGCGATGCAAAATGAGTCAGAGGCTAAATTTTTTATCACGAGTTAGCGTCTGCGTTTGTAGCGGTCGTAATTCCAATTTGAGACAACTAAGTAATTGGGAAGTCTATTCCGAGCCTGTGGCGAAGTCGTTGACACATGTCCCAGATTATGATAAATGACTGCCATGAAATAACAATGCCTTGAGCTTGAACGTTCAGATCTTATTAATAAACCATCTTAGAAGATCATCAAATTTTCAAGGTGAGATCGAAAATACCCGTGGATGTTTTAGTAAATTGGTTTTGGCACGGAAATTGCATTTTAAAAGAGGTTGCTCTAAAAATATTACTTTGAAATTGGGTCAGCCTTTTCGTTCAGATGATAGGTGTTCTTTTGTCTTGCTAGCAAAGTTGTTGGACTTACAAATTTTTCCAATTTACTGCACAGTGAATCTTGGTTAACTTTCTTTTCTTACTTCATAGAAATATTGTTTCAAATAGGATTTAATGTTCCAAGAGTTTGTCTTCTACAACTTAGCAGAACTTCGCACTGCTCGGGAGTTTATACTAGGACCTTTTTCTAGATTGCTTGTGAATGAGTGGTTAATGACACTTAACTAATAGTCCTCATTGACAGTGTATGCGGCAATGAATGTCTTCAAAGCGTTCTTTATAATGTCACAATGGTAGGAAGCTGAACAGCGAGGCAGAATGAACCGACAAACGTTTTTGGCGATCGATATTATTCACTTTAACAAAGTTCATCGCTCGTGAATCAAGGCCATTTCGCATAAGCAAATGCCGTAAGGACGTCCCCAACTATATGGAGCGATGACCTCTAGTAGTATTGTCACGCATTTTGCCCCCATAGGTGTGCCGAGGGCTACACAGCACTTCTGATGTTGTTTAGCCCCCAGCTAAAGCCATTACGCCACCCCATCTTTTCCATGGATTTGTTAAGCCATAGCCACGTGAAAACTTGGTTTCTCGAAGGGATTTTTGATGGCTCGAAGAATGTGGCATATTAAGGGTTTGAATACTTCCTGAGATGGATCGGGTAAACGCTTAAATGGAGTAGATGGGTTGACATATTGCAAGCTACTTAAGACAGGTAACAACAATATCTTATTCAATAAATATTTAAGTAATAATAAAGACTTTCGATAAAATGTCTCTACATCAAAAATACGTGACTCCTACAAAGTTTCGTTCATAAAATAGTCATGCATGCATTGGAAATTATTGTCTTTTAATACTGCCAGTGAAACTTAAAGATATTGTATTGGTATAAAAACTATGTCAAATATGTCCCAGTTGTCCTTGTGAGTCATTCACTTGATACTTAGCAACAGTAATAAAATCGCGAATGCAACAAAACTTGTCGTGGCTTCCGTTGCTCAATATGTATTGAATACTTTGTACGAGTAAGCAAAAAGTAATATTGTCATTTTGCATTACGAATTTACGAGCTCATGGAGGTTTTGTGCCACTCAAAGTATAACTCCAAAGGTTTTTATGGATTTCACTTATGTTAAATTTTGTCTTGTCATTTGTAGAAGTGTACTGTTGCTTTTATCTAAGTACTTAAAGGTTTATTGAGTAAGTTTTTTTGTTAAGGAAATTCTGGTTTCACTAATAGGTACGGAGGAAAGTCGGTTGGTCGCTTTACGTACGTAACATAAGAAACTAACCACATTGCGGATGGAGGAAATTATCGGATGCTTCCTAATCAACTTTGGGTCTTTTAACAAAGTGGATCCTGCAAAACGAAATTGTAGACTGGCTCATTCTTAGCTTGGTCACTGTTATACCTCCGGTTTCTGATTTGAGAATTCGGGATAAGCAAATACTTAAGTACTTAACATTTGAGTACAAAGTTGTCAAAAAAATGCTTTAAAATCCGTATTTTTTTTGACAACTCCATATTCATATTTTAAGTACCTATTTGCTTATTTCGAATTCTCAAATCAGAAACCGGAGGATAGTAAATAGGCTAAGGCTTTCCCCCAAAATGTCCAGATCTTTTATTCAGGTGAGTCGGTGCTTACAGCAAAATTTTGATAAAGAAGAATGCGTTACAGAATTAAAGACAGCTTTATCTTTCAATACAGTTTCTTCTCTGCATCAAACAACTTTACATTCCCTTTTACATTCAATAACAACGGCAGCCATATATTTTTGTTCACTTTGTAAGCTAAATCGGATACGTAAACGCTATAGTACGAACCGGTCTGGTGACAGGCGCAACGACCTTGTCAGGCGTCCGTTCGGACCGAATCGACCATTATCCCATTCCCAAATTCCATTGATGCCGTTAATCTGGGACGGGCCGGATTACCGACTTAGCCGGCGATGGTCCGCGATATAGTTTATTTGATACGATAAGTTTTTGCGATGTTTGTTGTTTTATGTCTTCGTTTTCGGTGACAAATTAGATCTTTTTGTGCGTTTTTTATTACCAGTTTTGGGCTACCGTTACCTAGATAATTTCACGCCTATTCTGCAGTGCGATTTATTAGATAAGGAGAACGACTTGATACGAGAAAAATACAAACTTTCAGGGATATTTAAAGTCTTTTAGAACGACAGATTCAACTGAGAATTAAGATGAGAATGATATATCAGTAGGATCCGACCAGTAAGAGCAAAGCCACACTGCTCCGTTGCGTTGCGTTGCGATGTCGCAGCGCTAGATTTGAAATCTATAGATTGGTCCAAATCTAGCGCTGCGACGTCGCAACGCAACGGACGAGTGTGACTTCGCTCTTACAAGGCCTAGAAGGCGGTGTGCCGTGTTCCGTGCGCCCCTCTGGAGGATGTAAGGCAAGGCCTCATAAAAGGAGAATTCTGCTGGGGTTGCGGTGCATGCAGCTGCGAATCCCGCGACCCCGGCCACAGGTCAGGAGAAGGAACACCGTGGGTTTTTATCAGGTAAGTGTCCGGTCCTTCGCCTACCCCGGGCGGAGGGTATCGATGAGGATTTAACCACGATAAAAAAAAAAAACATTTCCATACTTTTGCTGCCAGGAACACGTCATCTTTAAACATAGATTATAACGTTTATTTCAGAAAACTGAGCTAAATTAATATTCTAGTAAGTAAGTAATCGCCTTTAGACAAATCGTGTCAAACTTTAGGCCTCCCTGATTATCGCTGTAACGCTTCAAGGTAGGCGTTTAATCCTCGGATCTTGGGCGCTAAGTTTCATAACTATTATAATATTCAGTTGGGTGATGGCTACAGATAAAGGACCAAGTTCTGAAGGTTTGGTGAAGGCTTTAATTAAATTGACTGTGTTTATAATATAGGGATTAGAACTTAGTACCTAATCCCTCATGATACTTCGTCTTTAAGGTAAAAACCAAGAAGTTTTGTTATTGCGATTTGAGTAGTAGGTAAGTAAGTACTTAATTGTGCGTACTAGCATTTTCCGGTCCACCCGGTTCTGCCCCTTGTATTTTACTTACAGTATTTATGAGAAAACTGGGTTTACTGGGTTGAAGACATTGATTTACTAACGGCCAAAACCAATTAAGTAAGTACTGATTTCAATACAAAATTTCAAGATTTATTGTTTTTGACATTACTTACTTAAGTACTTCTATTGAATTTCTGTCAAAAACCTACATCAATCCAGAGATTTTGGATTGAGATCGGTTATTGGTTTCGGCCGTCAGACTTGTTAACTTTTAGAGCCCAAATACACGTCCGATACTTGCCTCCGATAGTTGGTTCCGATAGTCTGATCAGACTATCTCCTCCGCGTCATACATTTGTTTGAACATGAATTACACGTACGATCAGACTATCGGATCGGATGTTAGAATCGTAAGCATCGTCCGGACGTCGTCGTCGTCCAGAACAAATCTGACACGAGAATCGTACGTGTATTTCATGAATCCGATCAGGTAGTCGGATCCGGCTCCCGGAAGTAACTATCGGACGTGTATTTTGACCCTTAATCGTGCGATTAAGTGTCAAATCTAGCCTTTTTCCTAAATATGTTGGGGTCAGCTTGCGACTAACCAGATGCGGCTGAATACCAGTATTTTACATGGAGCGACTGCCACCAGACCTCTGCAACCCAGTTACTGAGCAATTCCGATAGTCTAAGGTTAGACCGGTTGTCAGACTTTCAGGCTTACGGGACTACCCGTAACGACTATCATAGGTATTCTTATGACACCCGGGACCGATGATTTAACGTGCTTTCCGAGGCATGGAGAAGTCTCGATGTATACGAATGGTCACCCATCCACGGACTGACCACGACAATCGCAGCTTAACCTTACAAATCATAGGATCCATGCAGATGGTAATTAGCCACAAGGCTGTTAATCGTACATTTCTCTTTTTTCCATAACGTTTTAAGTAAGTATAGCATACCAAATATAATTATTAGCGGACAGGTTATAAAAAACAAGTGATACCCAATTTCGCGTACCGTTATCATCGTACGACTGAACTGGTGCTGTTTTAATTACTATTTGATATGATTCCTAAGTGGAGCGACTGGTACTTTTAAGTACCTACTACTCATTTTTTGTTAACACTTGAGCTGAGAACATTAGCGTGATTATTAGTGCAAGCTAAATGGAAAGAAATTTAGCTTTAAATAATTCCGAAAACATTATTATAATCAGCTAGAATTAGCTTCTAGGTCCTAAAATGGATGAAAAATGGAAATTAATCCACATTCTTGCGGATATCTGGGAAAATATACATAACATGTCGCAAAACAACATCATTGAATTAAATAACTGTATCAAATTCATAAAGGACAATTTATTTATTGGTTTTATAATATTTATAATAATAAATAATCTATGTGGGATGTTGACTCAGCAGTCATTGTGCCTATAGTCGTAACAGCCATTGGCCTAATGGCCAAGAGCCTCGACCAACCTCATGAGGCTCTCGTTAGGTGGCTGGATCAAAGGCCTGAACCAGTCCTCCTCCACACGGCGCGTATTGTGAGAAGATTCCTGTCTCTGGAGCCCTAACCAGCGGTAGCTTGGATCCTGTTCTCGATGCCGGTGGGCTACAATTTTTTTTATTAACTAAAAAGATGTAAAATGCATAAAAGAAAATAGTCTATCATTGTAAAACTTCCTTAATTTAGGGCAGTTTATATTTTTACAGTATTGAAAGAGACCATAAATAATAATGAGTCCTCAGCCTAAAATGTAAGTAGGTTTATGTAAAAATTAATATAACATGAGTCGTAAGAATATGATGGTAAACATGGCGGCTTGCCAAATAGGTGACCGCTCCGTTCAGTCGGCTGATACGACTGGCTAAAATTAACCCTTGCGTGTTAATGTCTTTAACAATCCATTCAGGAAATGAACTAAGTACAATATAATTGGCACTGAAAGCAACAACCTTCATAATTAGGAGATTAATTGAGTGAGTAAATTTGTATCGACTAAACATTATGCTTAAAACATTATTGAAATTAAGTTTTCCCTTTTTTAAGGGTTCCGTACCCAAAAGGTAAAACGGGACCCTATTACTAAGGGTCCGCTGTCCGTCTGTTCGTCTGTCTGTCCGTCTGTCACCAGGCTGTATCTCATGAACCGTGATAGTTAGACAGTTGAAATTTTTATAGATGATGTAAGTATTTCTGTTGCCGCTATAACAACAAATACTAAAAAACAGAATAGATAATGGTACAGAACAGTGGCGAAGGGTGATTTTTCTTAAAAGTGAAGGCGGACCAAAAAATGTTTACCTTGCTCAAGTGTGATGCGTGAATTCCAGTAACTAAGTACTCGTTTCGAAAGGGAAGCCGATAGGAATCGAGTTGTATGGAGCCTTCGCCACTGGTACAGAACCCTTCGTGCGCGAGAGTTTAATAGCTATTCTTCTACATAACATCACGCCTGTATTCTCCAAAGGGTTGGGCAGAGGTGAAGTATACCCTCATTTCACAGTTATGTTTAAGTCGCACACTAGAGGGCCAGCCTATTACCAATGACCGGGCACAAATCGAGAAATTACACACGGAAAACCTAATAACACTGGCCGACTCGGGGATCGAACCCAGGACCGCTCAGGAGTCGTATTTGCGACTAGTTGACTAACGAGGCATTTATTCTTCTAGTTTACTCCTAATCCATAAAGATGCACTAGCTTTCGCCCAGTTTAGCTTGCGTGAAATTTGGAATCCGTTACGTGACGATACTTTCATTCTCTAAAATTAACATCCTTAGGGGTAAAATTTCGAAAAATCCTTCCTTATTCCTTGTCTACATTATAAAGGGAACCTCTGTGCAAAATTTCAGCTTTCTAGGTCCAAGGGTTTGGGCTGAGCGTTGATGAGTCAGTCAGTCAGTCAGGACTTTTATTTATATTAGATAGATAAATGAAGTACTTATCCACTTCCCAATAAACATACATAATTACTTACATACCATCGAAAAACTTATGGTCTTACTGACATTATAGATAGATACATTGAATAACTTTATTCAGTGCTTGTTAATAAAAGGCTTATCACGTTGATCGTCATACATTTTATAGTAAACTTTTCGATTGTTTTTATTATTTATGAATTAATGCAATGAGTAGGTAGTCATGATGGGTGGTAAATCCCCAGTGGCATATACTTACCTAACAATTATTATTCTTTGTGGCTTATTTATTAGTCACATCAATAGCAAGATAGCTGCTAAACAAGCAAGTCAGTATTGGCGGTTTCAATTTCTGTAAGTCAATGAGTTACCAAATAACTAAGTAAGAACCTAATTCATTTTATTCCCATGATTCTGATTCTAACATTTCTAACTTTTCTGATAAAAAAAAAGAAAATGTGTTTAGGCGCTTCGATAAGACGCAAAAAAAAGAAAAACAGTTGAAAAAATATACTTACTTACGTCACATCCGCGCAAAACAGCCATCGCTCAGTATATTTAATACTGTACGTATACACACGAAATTCCTATGAAGTTGTAAGTAATTGAGTTGAATCAAAAAAAAGAATTACTTATAAATCTCTTATTAAGTAAATTAAATTAACTTTCTGATATCCTCTTGAATACCTTCAACCCGGTGTAAGACCGAGGGATATGTCAGACTCTTACCGACTAAAACCACCAGTATTTCTGCGCCATATTTAGGCATAGCAGTGGCGAAGGATCCATACAACTCGATTCCTATCGGCTTCCCTTTCGAAACGAGTAGTTACTGGAAATCACGCATCACACTTGAGCAAGGTAAGCATTTTTTGGTCCGGCTTCCCTGTTAAGAAACTTCAGCCTACGCCACTGAAGCATAGGCTACATAGGCTGCAGCCAAGGAGCCCACACAACAAAAAGCCAAAAAGTCAACAGTGGGTTGCGATAGGATTGAGTTAGAAAACTGCACTAAGTTCCCCCCAACCCCGCCGCCTCCGGTCTCCGGGAAGTCGGGCTCACACTACAAGTTAGGCTAGAGTTCTGCAAATTTTAAACGTGGCTCTATTCCTCCGAAGAACTATGACGCGTGATTCGCTAATGCATTCAGCACGACTGGGATGTCTTGTACATAAGTGAGTACTGCACATTTAAACAAATCACTTCTTTTCTCAATAAATGACATCATTAAGTAAGTATGTAGGTACGTACAACATAGGCCACAACGTAGACTAGTCATAACATTGCAACCAATACTAGAGTTATAACCATAAAATAGGAAACAAATATGCTATTGGCAATTAGCAGGCACTGGCCTTGTGCGAAGGTGCCATGTGTTGGTGATGTCATGAATACTGAGCTTAGCTAACATGCGCTGATATTGATGTTCAAATAATTGTACTTGTAATTGTCTGCAGATTAAAATAGTTTTATCTAACATTATCTTTTTAGGTTGTTTGTACTCTGGCAGATGAAAAGATAAAGGAAGATAACTTTCCTCGCTTTGGAGAAGTACAAACATGTTAAGAAGTAGGAGGCCTATGTTGCGGAAAGACAACCTGACCGGGGAAACTTATGCCACGCCATAGTTATAACATAACATAATAATTGTTCGAGGTTACAATAGTAGGATCTTTATTTATAAATAATTACAATTTAATCTTTGTTTGAATAGTTAATTCTGAACGCGTGAGTAGTTGAATACTACACTTGGGAGCAAAGAAACCGAGCCGAGTTTGGTTTCATGAATTACTAATATAATTCAAAATACAAAAAACTAACCTCATTGTAAAGGTTATCAAATAACCTTTTAGGCGATATACGTATATGTTTGGAATTGATCTGTTCCATAATACCAAAAGAAATAACAAATAAACGTGAAAAATAGAGGTGGCTCAATTTATTTGCTCCCAAGTATATGTATTATTATAATATAATCAGCCCATTAAGTACTAGCTCACTGCTGGGCATTGGCCTCTTCGCAGAATAAGCAGGGTTTAGGTAAGGCCTCCACGCTGGCCTGGTGTTGGTTGACGGACTATGCACACCATTGAGAACTTTTTCCATCTCAGGTATGCACGTTTCGTAACAATGTTTTCCTTGACTGTTGACACAAATGATGATCAAAATCTGATTCTGTACTTTTAAATTAAATAAGTAAATGAAAACGCATGTGTAGTTTTAAGACAAATAATTGTAAAAGTAATTGAATATTTGCTTAGAGAAATAGAGGCTATTTGTATCAATCACCTTTTTCCAACTAAGTATGTTGGTGTTGGCTTACAACCCAACCACTCCTGGAGTTCAGAACCTTTTTGATAAGTCACTTGTCAACAGATTTGGTTTTTCTCTACAAAACAACTAAAACAAACTTTTTGAAATGGTTGTGAATTCGGTGGCTGATGTAGGAGACTGCTGTTGCACATGAATTGTTTCATAATTATAGAAAAAGAAATGAAAGTACTTTTTACTGTTTTTTGGCAGTAAAAAGTACTTTTGACTAACAACATCCTTATTTTGACTGGCTAAGCATTTTGATTGTAATAAAAATACATACTTACTTAATATTTTTTGTAGAAATGTTATGTAATGTTAACAATAAATTGTTTTGTTTACCTCAAACATATGAAGGTGATTAATATAGTGTATAGCCTTATAACAGGATATTGTGACATGTCAAATGCACTAATGGTAATATAATAGCTATGGAATGTTTGCATATTCTGTTTATTACCTGTTCATTGTTTTTTTAAAATTATAAATTGTAAGCTGTGTGATCTTTATTTTTTCCTTGTTTACAAAATACACCATTAAGTATAGACTTTAAAAAACAGTCTTTGTACATGAAGAAAATTAACCAATTTTTTTTATTGAGTGCTTTCATTGTGCCTTCCTCAAGGCACAATACTCAATACTTTATTGTATTCCATAATGTCATTTTAACAGGTGGTAGGTAAGACTATGAGTTAATTATGGACCCTGTTGGGCACAGCATATTTTAGTAGGAGAAAGAAAGAGTGCTTACATTTTATCTTGGCTATTCTATCTCAATAAATAAAATGGATTAGAGGCAGAACTAAAAGATTTCCATTTTACGCTATATCCACAACTTAACAGAAATATCTTAACAATTTATTGTGTTCATTATATTCTGTAGTATTATTTTTTTGTTGTGGGAAACTTCTTATGAAGGAAATATGTTATTACATAGGTCAAGTACATATGAGAAAAAATGTGACTGGCCATCAGATAAACAGCGTCAATGACAGTTATTAAAATTGTTTACATTGAAGTAAACAATTTTGATATGAAAAACGAACTAGGTATTTTAAACTTTATTTTTTGTACAGTAACTTTCATATTACTAGTAACATATTGATGGTATGTTAGACGTAAATAGGTATTAACGAAATTAACACTTTTAAAACGCGTAAGACAAGAAGTTTGGAGTGAATTCGGATGTTCAAAAATAGTTTTATAACCTAAGTTTTTTGTGTACCAAATATCGTATTTTTAACAAGTTTGTAGTGCAGAACTAAGTGAAATATGTTGTATGAAATGTCTAATGAGTACGTAAATACCTCTCACTGAGATTTCTCAATTTATATTAAAGTTTTCAGTGGGAAATAGAGCATGAAGCATGTTCAATTCAGTGTTTGTTACGTTCAAACAAGTTTCTACGTACTCTTGTCGCAGTACATACGTAAGACAGGTTTTATGGTGTGTACTCATGGCTTCGCAGTGCCGTGAAGAAAGGAATCTTATCAGAATCTTTGCAATCTACTATAATCTTCCGTTATCTCACCCGGGCGTTCGGCTGTCGCATATCACGCGTACAGCTTTCGTGGCATAAAAAAACCGACACATAAGACTTAATAAGACAACTAACAAGTTAATAATGTAACGCGACTTACCTTTAGTCCACAACAATTAAATAAACAGCAAACCGTAATCCAATATTTTATTATCCAGTGATCCTGTTACAGCGAGGGCACAACAAACATTCTTTTACGAACAACACTTACAATTTAGTCACTAATAAACACACTATATCACACAAAATGTAAATAGAATTTATAATATTCACATAAAAACACCGAATTATGAGAAACTTGATTTATTTCAACACTAAAATTCGGCAACGGTCGTTACAGTCCGATTAAGTTAAAACATCGGCCATCACTAAAAATGTTGCCACATTATGAGAGTCACGTTATTCCCACTTCTTGACTCACGTGTATTTTTATTACCATAACAAAATATTATTTTACCTTGAAAATAAAATGTGGAGTGCAAGATTGTAAAAAAATGACAAACAAAATGTGCAGTTTTTTTTCAAGTTATCGTGTTAGTCATCCTTGTAGTTATTTTGTCGTTTATGGTTTGAAATCACAGAAATTAATAGAAATGACTAAGTAGTAAACATTCTTTACAAAATAATTACTTTTTCAGAGAGGAGCGTGGAAAAACTTTAATTATCATCGATAAGGAATTAGGAACGTATTTCTTTGCACATACTTATATGTATTTGTCGCCGTGCGGTGGCTTGTTTTATCACAACCGCCCAAGTGTACCGAAAACGGTACGGCCGCCATTGTTTATCCATTGTGTCTGTAATGACAGTACACAGGTTAAATTTACTTTACTCTTTGACTGCTTATAGTGCATACTTATTATCATGCAGTGCAATTTGTATAGTATTGCTTATCGTGTCAAAGAATGTCATAACTTTTGTTACCATGCGTGATTTGCATAAATAATGTTGAGATGTTTAATTTAAAAGTTAAACGATTCAAGATCTGAATACATTATAAAAACTAACTTGACAATACTGCTAAAACGAAAAATTGCATTAAATGGGGTAACTTTTACAGTGCTGGTAACACTGCGTGTGATTAATCAAATTCTCCGTTCGGATATTCACATCGGAGTTGAACATGTTTTGTTCGGATTACAAATACGGAAATTCTGCATAATTATTATTTTGTCTTCGGTTAGTGCACATTAGTGATCGCTTTGAATGTTTCTAAATATTTGTTCATCTTGACTACTATTTACTTCAAAGAAATTGAACTTTAATCATAATACCACACGGCCAATGCCAGAAATATCATTCGATTAAGAATACCTATAATCTCATCAATTATTTCTTCGTAGGCTTCGTTCTACCACGCTTGTGAAGTGTTTCATTAAGGGTAGGCAGACAGAAAGGAATTATCTAAGCCCATTGTTAGCCGACGATGATTTTCGATTTAGGAGCGACCCGTTCGCCATACTTTTGTGATCTTTTCGAAGTCTCCTTTTTGCAGATTATGGATACAGTAGGTAGGTAGGCACTGCCGATTGTCCGCCCTGAACATAGACTACGAACGCGCATGTACACTCAGAAAGACAACAGTCACTGTAAAAACTATCAAGTAAACTGCTTTAAAATAGCCGGACCTAAGATGATGTTATTATATGTAAAAAACCATTTTATTCCTCAATAATACCTATTGCGTAACTGCACGAAGCTTTGGGTGACCAAGACGTTCCGGCCATACTGTACTCCACAGACTAGATATGCTGTACTCGTTTCAACGAAAGACGAATCCCGAAATAATGGATCCTCCAGGTTACAATTTACGAAATGTTCGTCTTCGTAAATTGTAACCTGGAGGACCTTGCTATAGAAAAACCTTAAACAACATCATCAAAAACCGTAAAATAAATATTTTATACCGTAACGTCTTCCAGTATGCGGTGGCCACTCCAGAACCTTTCGGCTTCATCGGCCATCCGTTCTGCGAGCAATGTGTACTGGGAGACGCAGCGTGGGTAGGCCTCCCACAAGGTGGACCGATGATTTGCTGAAGGTCGCGGGAATCCGCTGAATGCGAGAAGCACAGGACCGGTCGATGTAGCGATGCTTGGGGGAGGCCTATGTCCAGCAGTGGACGTCTTTTGGCTGAATGATGGTGATGATGATATGGTAACGTTTTGTAGAGAAGCGTCAGGACTCACTTTATGGTAAGGATATACGGCGACACATTAGGTACATTCGACACTGAGTGTCGTAGTGTGTACATCGCTGTTACACTGAGTTGCGGATTAGCTCTGGTCAGGCCTCCACCACTCGGCCGTACCTACAGCGATAAGTGCCTACAATTTCGCGTGGAGTCGCCTCCACTCCGCCAGTGGGCTGTCATTGCTCGTCCGTTTCATTTTCGTGTGCATTATGTCGGCAACGAAACCCCATCTACAAATTAATTAGGTAACAAGTAGGTACAATCTTATAGAACCCTAGTTTTAACGTTTAATGTTTGATATAAGTAATAGTTTTTAAAAGAATTGTTAAGGTGCGTAAATATTATATAACATAACATGTTATTAATATTTACAACGATGTCAATAAACTAGGACGAACCCAGCATCTACGTTTTTTTCTTTTCTTATTTAAAAGTACAATAGTGGCTGCAGCAGCTAGCAAAACGTCCTCTCGTGTCGACATTGTGAACAGCATTATAGAACGACAAACGTTAATGTTTTATAACATGGTTATATTGCATTGTTATTCTAATGTGTAGGTACAGTATTGTTATATGTTGCAATGTTACTTAATGTGGACGTGTTATATAACACAAGTTACACAACATGTTACTAAATCTGTACGCACCTTTACGCGTTTTTACATAATTACGAGCGCAACTTGAAAATGTGATTTTTTGTTTGTTGAGATATTTCAACGACTGGTGTCTGTGACAAACAAAGAGGTCTAGGTAGCCTAAAGAGGGTGGGATACTCAACTTCAAAAACCTAAATGTTAACAATCGAAACATCAACACCATTAATCAACAGTTAAATTTTTCAATGAATCCGAATAACATTAGCTTAAAACTTAAACGGTTCAAAATGTCAACACTTCAGATGAGCAACGAATCTGAATGTCACTGATTTATAACGTAAATTGTTCACTTAATCAACACTTTAGAAAATCGATGTTTAACTAGTATCGTGAAATATTCAGTCATAATTATAATATACGTACTTAAATATTCATTGTATATCTACCTAATTGACCGTGTAATCATAGGCATCAAACATAAAGATAGATTCCGTGGTCAAGTAGGTAGATAGACGTATAGTAGCAGCGGCAGGCCGACAACCCTAGCGCCATAGCTAGCGCGTCACTCCGCGCCAGACAGCGACAGAGTTACGCGTTAGAAGAGAGCGGCAACGTTTAGGTGAATATAGCGTTAGGCACTGAGCGCTTATGCGAGCTGAATTGCACTTTGTTGCTTAGTAGCAAGAGTCGCTATTTCTATTAATTGTTGCGCGAAGTGGTGCTTCTGTACTTGTACTATTTATTCTGTGCTCTGGTTTCATTTCAGTGTCGCGATTGCATTGTGTCGAATGTCAGTATCACCGTGTATATGCAACCTTACGGTGAAAAGTGTAGGTATAGAATATGCACGGCTATATAACAAACTATACATTTCCAGTATGAGATGGCTTGCACTGTACAGGTTGGGTCCAAAATCGTGGATCAAACGAAACAGGGCGATAGTTGGGGTTATTTGCAGTTAAAAATACCTGTGTGGCAGAGCCCTAACTTGATCTCCTTAAAAGTTATGACAACTTGAGTGTTTTTAAGAAAATATCAAAATTTGTAATAAATAGGCAATTAGAGTAAAATGGGTACCTATTTCAAAACAATAAATGGTGTTTAGTTGCTTGAAAGTATTTTTATGACAGTGGGTACCATGATTTATGAGTATTGGCACTTTTTTCAATACCTTTTAAGTCTCACGATTTTTTTTGTAACTATAGAAAAAAAAATGTACTACCAAAAAATGCTGCAAATAACCCCAGCCCTGTTTCGTTTGATCTACGATTTTTTACCCACCCTGTATAGGGTTTCCGTACAATGAGAGGTCAGCAGGTGTGTAGGCGTGCGTACACATCCTGCAAACACAATAACATTAATAAATAAAACACCCAAGTTATAGAATATTGAATTTAATTTTAACAATTCCTTCGTTACTAAATAAATTGCAACAACGGTATGATATATGTTTTCAATAGCCGGATTGTTCGACACTAAATCATCGAAGAAACGACGTACCTTGGACAGATAGTAGGTACCAATCAACACTTACAAAAAATAGAAAATATAATAGATTTAAAATGACATTTAGTAACATCAAAACACAAAAAAGGAATAAATAAAATATAGGGCACCTACCACGGTTTTTCGTTCCGAATATAATTTTTAATACTAATTTCTCAGTGACTAAATGTCACTTTTGAACCGTATACAGACAGACAAAAACAAGGACAATTTCTTTCTTAAAAGTTACATCGATTAAATAGATGAGAGTATAAAAAGGCAGCAACGACCATAAAGCGGATATATTATGTACCTAATTATTACAGGCACGAGTTTTTTTTTATCCTAACACATAGTAAAAAACATGGTATAATAAAACGAGGCATTCTCTCCAATATTGACCCGTACTACGTCAACAGTTGTGATATTTTTCCACCAATAAAAACAAAGTTTGACAACAGAAGCCGAAGCTTATTGGTTCATCAGTAGCTATGACGTAGATAAGGTCAGACACGTGATCTAAAGTCAGATTATTAATTCACTGGAATAAATTGACAGAAAATGTTTTTAAACTTTCGCGATTTGTACACATTATAAAAATACAGATTCGGGTCTAATCGCGTAAAAACTTAAAAAGTCGAAATACGTCGGGAAAGACGTCGGGATAAAAAAGGTATTTAGTGCCTTTTTAAGTTTTTACGCGATTAGACCCGAATCTGTATTTTTATAATAAATTGACAGGTTCTACTATTGATTGACAGTAGTGCATTGTTGTTTGACTAGCACCTGTCAGTTTTCTCCCGTGAGTTAATGCTCGTACTGTAGTTGTCACGGGAAGATACTACTTTGTTTTATTATACCATGGTAAAAGAGATAAATGTATTATAAGATATATAGAGCTACCCCGAATTGTAAAACATTGCGTATTAACAAGTGATATAAAAACCGCTACTTGGTTTTAATGTTTTAGTATCATTTTGTTTTGAATATTAATGGTGCTAATACATGCTAAGGCCTTGTTTATGGAGATGAGGGAAACTCCGCGCGATCGCCAAAAAAAACGCTGTTTACAAAACTCTTGGCATAACGTCTACATTTCAGTTAATTTTTCAGATAGCAAAATTAAATTTTCATGCGAAGTTGGCCTGTTTTTTTTACATGAATGTTTTTGGTGGAATATTTTTTGTCACACATTAATTGGGCACGTTTGTCAGTATTCCATTTGCTAACTACTCCATGTTTAGAAGATAAAAAAATGTAGCACAAAATGATTAAACTAATTGATACTAAAATATTAATACCATACAGCGGTATGCTCATACATGACACAAACGCAAAATGATTTCAGTTTACCATTAAACTGCGACGAACCGATTCTAACTGGGCTAACGTTCTAGGACATGTAAATACCTATATACTATCAAAAATTTATTTCTAAAAAATTCTCACTGAACTTTTGAAAGATATATTTTATTTTATGTAGAATTCACGGCGTGCTTGGAGGAATTTAATCTAATATTTCTATTAGTATTTTTATATTAATACTTTCAAGTTGTTAGATTGTAGAAATTGTCTTTAGACAAGGATTTGAGTCGCAATTGATCCCATTTAAATATAGATTAACTATAAATTCCTCTAAGCACGCCTTCACATAACTTATTCAAATGGAATTCTCACAATGAAATAACTATCAATAAACAGTAAAAAGATCTGAAAAAATAGCTACACGACATCACCTCGTAAAATTATGTACAGTCCTTTAAAATTACACAAATAAAATGATCATTTCATTAAAAAACAACTTTTATATACAACCTTTTTTTAAATGAAAATATACGAATGTATGGATGAAGCTCTTTGGACAATAGTTGGTTATGTAACTTTTTTGAATCTGGAACAAACTAATGGGTGGGTAGGAAGAGCTAGAACTCTGCCAAATAAATGACGGCTGACAAGTCATTCCGTCTCTTTCATATTGTATTTCTATCTTTGTTTCGCCCCGTACGGTGTGCACAAAAACAGATGAAAAAAATCACTTAGTATTTAAATATTTAAAAGTAACCTTTTAAACGTTTTTTACAAATGATAAATTGGAATAATAATTAATTTATTATGAAATACTTTAATGATACTATTTGCTAGGTCGATATGTTTTCAAGTGACATACAAATGAGATAAAAAAAATTGAAATTTTTTATTGTTTTGGTAACCATACCGTGATTTTATAAGTAAAAGCTGTCATTCCGACCTCAATTTTTTATTGGCACAGCTCAAATAAAAATTTACTACCTTACATGATAGCTATAATTGGTAAGGAAGACGCAATGAAAGATAATTTACTATGTCCAAAGAACTAAATCCATACAAGGTAACTTCGAATTAAATGGCGGAACTGCACTGGGTTACTAGATAACAGGTAATAGAATACATTCCAATAAAAATACCTTTTTTTAGTTAATTAGATAACAAGATACAGTACAACACAACTAATATGTATAGATGTTCGACCTGATTGAACCAATGGCAGTCGCTCCTTTTGGCGCCACTCACAGTTATTGCGTCAGCATAATCTTTTTTTAGTGCAGTACATCGGTCTCGAAGTCGCACTCAGTTCGGAAGTGATCGGTTTTACGAAGTTTGCCGATGCGCCGTTACTGAACCTACTGTATTAAGCCGGGTCCGCTGCGCCGTGTTTTCGTGTTTGCAAACAGGATAACATTGTTTGCTAACCGAATAGGGGCGTGGCCTAACAGTTTTGTTAGCAAAATTGGCGCTGCGGACCCGGCTTAACATCGTTTGCTAACCGAATAGGGGCGTGGCCTAACAGTTTTGTTCGAAAAAACACAATAACATGTTAGAAAATTGGCGCTGCGGACTCGGATTTACGTGCGCACTTTTCACTATTGTATTAGTTAGGTATCTTGTTATCTTATTAACTAAAGTTTTGGTATTATTTTTGTTTTTTTTTCCTATTATTGATATCGGGTAACCAGGTGAAGTCTCGCCAGTCAATTCGAAAGACCCTCTAGTTGTACATTTAATGCAGTCCGCGCTTTTGGCACCAAAATAATATTGAACGATTACATTACAAATATACTTTATAACACGATAATGTACATCAAAAGCCTCTTAGTGCTTGTTAAATATCATATTTTGTTTATACAATAGCAGCCCCATTGGCTCAACAACCTTTTATTTTGCCATTTCTCTCATAGCCCTAATATGTAGTAACACAAATATCCAACTCGGAATAAAATGTCTGTCAAAGACCGTGTAATCTAGGAGCTCAGAATAATAAGCACTACTTACAGAAACCTTACTCCTGGACTGATACGTCGAATGTATAGAAAAATGTGCTCAGCACATGCGAAATTGAGCTTTAGTGTTAGGCGAGAGAGATTCCATTCCACTGTGAGCGCTATTATTACATTTCGGTTCGGTTTTCTTTTGTGTTCCACTCCGGAGTTGCAGCTGCGCGTACGCATCTTTTCAAACCTAAACCGTGGTGTAGCACAGGCTTGTTGCGATTCCAAATATTTGTTTAAAAGCGGGATCTAATCGCCGTCGGCTTGTCAATGCTTTATTTCGGAATTTATTCAACTGCATACGACAGAGTTGGCTAAACTTGGCACCATGCTTGAAATCATAGCCTTGATGATATAATGAACGGATTTTGGTAAAGTACCAATTCAAGTCATCAGACGGAGTATTATGAGGATTAAAAGAGTAATAGTCATTATTTCTCCCACCTTATTAACTTTTTAGAAGTATGAATATATTTTTAGTATATCAACAATTTCCCTCAGATCAAAACAGACCTTAACAAATTCTTGCTGCCATTTTAAGATTGAAACACTTTTTTATTTTCTTAGTATTATGCTTCTATTGCGAATAAAAATAGGAATTAAATATTATAATTTTATCATTAATTTCCATATTGAGGTAATATTTCAGAATTTTAACATTAGATTAACATTCAACATTTTCAAATTCTTACTTGCCTATTCAATTGGAGTTATTATAAATGGATTGGGGCTGTTTACAAAATGTATATTATTATGTTATTTACACTAAAATATACATATATGGCCTATTTACTTGTGATTTGTGATTATTAATCGATTTACATATTATTATGATATTATAAATATGATTTTTGTGTAACCTAATATCGTTAAATACAGACAGATTAGTAAAAAACGGTTTATACGTTTTTTTTATCCTGATTTTTGTAAAATCAGATATTGTAAGATACCAACAAAAAAGTTTTATATAAATTAATAGAGTTAGTCAAAGTCAAATATTTTTCATTTCAAGTAGACCAGATTACTGGTGCTTTTAAAAGGTCAACACTAGGTGCCCGGTTCCAAGTAAAGTCCTAGGTATTTTCGTGAAACCCATAATAAAAATAGATAGTTTTACGAATCTAACTGTATCTAACAATAATATAGTTAACGATATTTGAAAAACCTAGTCTACACTAAGTAACAATTTTGTTAAGTAAAATGCAGCCTAATCGCTTACAAAGTCTAAACATTACACAATATGTACCCACCTTGACAATATATGTATGTATTAAGTATTTTATCACTTTTATCATTTCATTTTTCATATTAAGGAAATAAAATTACATAGAAATCATAATTTAATAAATATTAAGTAAATCAATCAAAAATAATTTTGGCTGTTTTCAATTCCACAATTCATTGTATGTACGGTCAGCATCAAAAGTAGCTGAACATTTGAGTTTTTAAACTTTGCATTAATTAGATAACTAATTGATAGGAAGCAAAAAAATTAAGGCATACTTAGAGCTATATCTAGCAGCTCTAGGTATCTATTAAACTTTTTGTTTTAAAACAATTCATTTTCTAATTAATGCCAAGTTTAAAAACTCTAATGTTCAGCTACTTTTGATGCTGACCGTACACTTGGGAGCAAAGAATGCGAGTCACCAAAATAAACCTTAAATATCTCGGAAACAACTAACTAACTTAAAAAGTATTTTATACACTTTTTAAGAAATTTTATTTGAGTTGTATTAAATAGTTTACAAGGTTAGTCAGAAAGGGGGTACTAATCCCAAAGGGTGTTAAACTACCCCTAATAATGAGTAACTTTTGTTGCACCACTTTCCCCAAAAGTCAATAGTTTAAGAGAAATAGCTGTTCAAAATTTACATAAAAAATATGCTAAAATCTATATATTCTCAGCTATTATCAGCTGTGTTAGCATTTTAGGTCATATTTGGGGTCACGAGTTAGAAGCTCCATTTTCTGAATTCGTAACTACAGTAGGGACGAAGAATTTTTGAAAAAACTAACGAATTTTGAAATTTTAACACTTGCTTTAAAACGGTCATCAGTGATACTTTAAGTGGCCCGTGAATTAGTACCCCCTTTCTGACTAACCTTGTTTATAATATTTTTTTTATTTGAATAAGCTAGCATTCTTAGTTTCAGAGATCTTAAGGTTTATTTTGGTGATCCGGATTAATTGCTCCCGAGTGTATTTTATGTGCCAAAGGAAGACCGGTATTGTTAAGAAAGTGTGTAGAATTTAAAATAAAGACAATTTGTCTATTACAAATATAACTATAAATGCTCACTTGTAAGTACTTAAAAACTTCGTCATAGCAACTTTTATTTCTCATTTAATATATGTTGGAGATAAATTTTGTTAACAACTTAAATGTTGTTAACAGCAAATGTTCGTGTAAATCCTCATTAAAATTACTTGCATGCCTATCTTAGCAATAGATACAATCGTTTTGAACGGTAACCTATGAAACGGCGAGTATCTACGCATAAAACCTTGTAGTATATGACGGTATCACACACGGTGCATTTACTGTAAGATAAACTGATACATTTAGTTGATAACATTTGTATCTGGAGATATTATCTTCACGTATATTTAGTTTCTTCTGAATGAATCTGTTGATATCGTTCGGTATCTTCACACTTAATGATAAAATATACAAAGTGAATTTCTTCTTTAGTTTGCCATTTAATATTATTCTCAGGATTTAATCCCTATAAGCGACACTATGGGATAGCGCAATAATACAGGTTGTGTTCTTTTCCAAAATCAACGTGTTCGTTTCATTGCTACGAGTTGTTTTTTTTTTTTAATCTGAGTATTGAGTTTAGTTTTTATCAAAATCGACCCCGATGCAACTTTGAGCATTTTTCGCTACTCCCTACACTTTTGGTGTTGGTCATCCATGCTCAGTTGAAAATTTCACCCTGTATATTACCCGAAGAGCGATATCGTAACATTATGCGCTCAGATACAGATATCTGAGCGCCGACGGACGACACGTTTGGTGCAGTGGCGAAGCGATTGGCTTCTGCGCTACGGGTCGTGGGTTCGATTCCCACACGGAAAAAAAAAAATTGTATGGTCTACAGATGGTTGTTTCGGGTCTGGGCGTTTGTTTGTGAGATTTGTGTCTGTAAACGCACCCCCGATACAAGAGAAATCTTAGTGTGGGGCAACGTTTTTAAAAAAAAAAGAAAGAATAAAAAAAGAAAGAATCTTATAGTAAGTATCTGTACCGTTTGTGACAGACTTTAGTTCTTTAGCAAAGAACTGTCATTTTATTCTCTATTTTATCTGAAATGACCAAGATTTTTAACGCCCGACGCAAAAACAGTTATAAGTTTGTCCCTTTGTCAGTCTGTGTGTATGTCTGTGGCATTGTAGCTCCTAAATGGTAAAACTGAATTTAATGCAGTTTACTTTGTTTGCAAGCTGACTTAATCGGGATGGTTCTTAGATATGATTGATGATAATCACAAGTCATTTAAATGTTGGGGGTTGTTAATTAAAATATATAATTTAAGTTTTATTATGACATTACCGAAAAAATATTAACGGCGCAAATAACTGCTCTTTTAATTGTATTTCACTTTGTATTTATTAATTCAATTTACCAGTATATACTGAACGAACGAACGAACGAACATCCGTCCGACGGATTTTTACCGACGGACTAATAGGCATGTTGACAGCATCAATAAATTGCAAATCTAATTAGTCGGCCAGTTAGAGTTTTGAAAAATAATGGACACGTATGTTTTCTTTTGTTAAATCTATGAATATTTGGAAAGATAAAACGCATCAAAACTCGAGAGTGGGGGGGGCTTGTGACGTCAGAAGCTAGTAAAAATTGTACTTGCTTGTGACGTTTTACCAATTTTAAAAGTGTCGTATCTTCGTCAATTTTGGTTTACTTATCAAAAGAAAAAATATAGGTCTAATATTTTTTGATAATCTAACTGACGGACTAATTAGATTTTTTCAGTCAAATATCCTATTGCATTTTTTTAGTCAAATACCCTATTGTGTTGCACATTTTGTATTTATTAATTCAATTTACAAATACGAATGTATGGCTAGAAAAAACACATAACTTTAATTTCTTTTTCTAAACTAAATCTACCTCGGGATCGGGGCATCCTAATCGCGTGTACTTTTCACAAACATTATCAATATTACTAACAGTTTTGTTTTTGAGCTATTTCTCTTTTGCTGATCACTTATTAGGTAAACTACAATACATTGCATTGTATCGACGAGTATTCCAGATAGTTTAAAAACTACTCCTGCCGGTTACTCAATGACTTTGTTAAAAACATACTTACGTACAGAAACAACGCGTTTTTAAGCTACAGTTTATCGCAGCTGATACCAGGAAATAGAAAAACAAGTGGAAGTGCCCTCATACTTCATTAGTACGGCAACCAGTATCATCAAACTCACATAACAATTATATTAAAAGACCAGCTTTTGCCAGCAGCTTCGCTTGCGTGAAATTTTGAAACCGTTAAGTGTCGATTTTCCATACAAACTTTCATCCCCTATTTAGAGGTTGAATTTCGAAAAATCCTTCCTTATTCCTTGTCTACATTATAAAGGGAACCTCTGTGTAAAATTTCAGCTTTCTAGGTCCAAGGGTTTGGGCTGAGCGTTGATGAGGCAGTCAGTCAGTCAATCAGGACTTTTCTTTTTATTTATATAGATAGATATCAAAGTTTTATGCCTTATGTGAGATAAAATTTTAAAAAATCGCCACTAAACATATGGCGGTACGAAGTTCGCCGGGCCAGGTAGTATTTAATAAAATATCCAAGTTATAAACAATTTTAAATTGTTCACGAGACAGAGACAACACTAATTAAAAATGACGTCATACCTTAAAAACTTCATAGTGACTTGACATCACTCTATCTATACAATATCCGTTTCGTGTGGCAATGACAGAAAATGCCCCCTCCACAAACTTCGAAAGCGTGTATCTCCTCTGCAGTGCGTGCACGGATCTTTTATCGAGTCGATTCGAGAAATTTATCTATTCTAAACGTCAAATTTGACATAAGGTATAGATAAAACGACAACTGCTGTAATTTTATCTACATCCTATGTCAAATTTGAAGTTTAGAATAGATAAATTATTCGAATCGATTCCATAATAAGATCCGTGCTCGCACCGCTGTTGTTTCATCGTTTTTAGGGTTCCGTACCCAAAGGGTAAAACGGGACCCTATTACTAAGACTCCGCTGTCCGTCCGTCCGTCTGTCACCAGGCTGTATCTCATGAACATGATAGTAAGACAGTTGAAATTTTCACTGATGATGTATTTCTGTTGCCGCTACAACAAATACTAAAAAACAGAATAAAATAAATATAAGGGGGCTCCCATACAACAAACGTGATTTTTTTGCCGTTTTTATAGATAATGGTACAGAACTCTTCATGCGTGAGTCTGACTCGCACATGGGCGGTTTTCTTTTCACATACCTTGTTCTTTCTGTACTTTCTTTGAAATAATACCAAATTGTTGTACCTACATTTTTAATAGTAGTCAAATACTACTACTGACACATTTCCACTTGTCTTTTTCTTTTCCGTGGTCACTGTGACAAACAGCCGTTCGTCTCTACATGATATCACGTTAACATCTACATCTCTCTTGTTTTGGCCGTCCTTACTCGTTACTCATTACATAACTGTGATAGGTCTAAGTCTGCTGGTCACCGCAGCACGCTGTACAGTCGAGGCAGCCCTGCGGCGGACCGCCTCGCGACCGCTATCTCTTGCCTCGACAGCCGCCTGATATCTGCTCCTGCAATATTGTGGATAACGATTCTTTCAAACTGTATGATGTGGCAAGACACGATGAGCTCTTGACACTAAAGGGTACCTACGCACTTTGCGGTTGGCCGGAACGCGGTCAGCCGTCCAGTTGGCCGCAATCAAAAAGTACAAGAAAATAGTTTTTATACGCACTGCGATGCGGCTACCGACCAACCGCTCCGGTAGCTCGGAACGCTGCGGCCCGACTCACGTCAAGTCACGTCTGTCCGGACGGTTGCTATACGCACTACGCGGATAGTGCGGTTACCCGCCATTGACGGTGCACGTGTTTATCGACACTAGCGCATTTTGCTGATAACAACTGAATTGTCCCTTCTAAAACTAGGGTCTACAGTAAGGTGGTCCTTATTCCTAAGAAAAATATTTTTATCCTTTAATTTCACGGGGCATTTTTTCGACGTCCATCTTGGAAATGAGTCCCTTAAACCGCAAACAACGACGGTTTCTCAACCGTACGTTCCGGTTGCGGTTACGGCTAGCCGCCACCCGGTTAGCCGTAATCGCAACCGCATGCTACGGACAGCCCGTTACGCGGCTATCCGCTCAGTGCGCACGTAGCCTAATAGAAACACATGACACGGGGATCTTTCGAAACTGGGTGTCTTTAAAGATATTGGCATCTAAAAAGAATATTGGATGAGATCGGCAACGTTACTGCGATAAAAGGTGAGACCAAAAACTAGATATCCCAAAACTCAACGGGAATAAATGATAGGGTAGTTCAAGTTTTTTTTAAATCTCTTTCTTGCTTTATTTATAAGTTACCATTTAAAACTCGAGAATGATTGAAATTTTTTTTAAATTGATTTTTTCTATCATGAA
The DNA here is from genome assembly GCA_905220435.1 of Amphipyra tragopoginis. NCBI lineage: Eukaryota > Metazoa > Arthropoda > Insecta > Lepidoptera > Noctuidae > Amphipyra > Amphipyra tragopoginis. The sequence goes on from HG991998.1 coordinate 9,504,320, forward strand.
CTGCCCTATAATTGTTTCCCGGCTCGTCGTTGAGTTTTGAAACAATCCTTGTATAAAGATTGTGGGTCATAACCAGCAATTCAGTTTCTGAAGTTTCAAATTACAGAAATCCAAGACAATGTTACCTGTAATATACGCATGGCCTCTAAAAGCTCTTGTTTATCAGCCAATAAACTGGCTGCCTCCTGTTGCGCTGCGTGTGCGCACTGACGTAACACTGATGCCTCTTCAACTTTCCTGTAATACGTCATTGATAGTTCTTTAAAATATGTATTCTAAGAATTTGATAAGACACATTGCCGTCTGTTTTGGAATACTCTAGTACCATCTACTTTGGGCAGAGGTGTATAATATACACCCTTATTTAGCCGTTATGTTTAAGTCCCGTGTAATAATGGCAAGCTTATTGCCATCAGTCAAACAAAAATTTAGATTCCAAGCAGCTACTAAGAAATTCCACACGGAAAAACCCAATAATACTTTGCCCTTTACTTTGCTTTGGACCTCACGCTCAGCAGTCGCGCTTGCGACCACTAGACCAACGAGGCAGTCAATGATTATATCCTGAAGCCTAAACAGGGTGTAAAAGCGTGTAAATCCTTAAACTACATGATTAACTACTGGTGTAGACTGAAAGCGCACAAGATTAAGAAAGTAAAAAAAAAAAAATTTTTGTGCCATTTCATAAAAGGTAATACAAAAAAAAACTGTGATGGAACATTTTGATGCCATGCATAAATAAATGAAAGCACGGCAGCACAGCTGGCAGGCACTAACACTAGCGCAATATCGCTCTTTGCAATCAGTTAACTCTGGGTTCTAAAAAGCTGACTCGGAAAAACATTATAAAGATTTTTAAACAGATTTTCAATATTACCCATTTAGGGTTAATCTGTGTCACTAGTAGATCACGTGGTTCGAAGGAATTACACGAATTAGTTTACACCCTGTATAAACACTAAAGATCAAATTCAATTAAAAAACGCAACACCTATTAAAAACCATTTAAAAGCAATTAAAATGACGTCACTCACGCTCTCAGCTCCCGATTATCTTCAGCTATCCTTGCCAGCGTGACCAGTCGTTTCCTTAACTCCTCATTCTCCCTATTAAGTCTGTCAATCTTCTCCCTCGCCTCATCCAGCTCCGGCTGAGGCTGCGGCGTGGCCGGGGACGCTACAGTCGAGGGGGTAGAGATGGGGGGGCCTAAGCGGACCACCCCGGCTGTGTCTCGACTCATCCGTAAGGTGGTGAGGTCGATGTCGAGGGGTTGGGGAGGGGGGGACGATATGGAGCGGTTTTGACGGTCTTCTATTAGGTGGAGCTTCACGTTTTCTATTAGGACCTGGAAGTGGTTAGATTTACAGTTTTATAGTAAAGTATTATTGGATCCTAACCATTGTATACCTGCTAGTATAATTTAAATAATTAGTTGTATTCAATTGCAGTAGACAACCATTAGCTTTTCTATAAATGTTTCGTTTTTAATTTTGCAGTAATTTTTAAATGAAACAATTTGTATACATTTTATTTCGGACAAAAATAATGTTGATTAAACTCCCCCTTGACAGGCTACCCTCATTTTTCTTATTTGTTGAGGCTTTTATTGATCAGAAGACATTTCTTACAATAAAAAGTAGGTCTGTCCTAAGTAACCTTTTTCATTTTTTCCTCGTAGCTGATCTATCGTGGAAAATTTGGTTATGTGCACACAAAATTTTGAGGAAATTTCGGGCAAATCACGATTGAAAATCCAAATGTACTAGTATTCTAGATTTATGAAGGGAAGCTTACCTCAAGCGGCATAGGCGGCACGACCACTTCATCTTCTATCAGCTCTGCGAGTGCTAACGCTGTGCTCATGTTGAGAGCTATGCTCAGATCGCGTATTCTAGCCTCCAGTAGCTCGTCGAACGGTGCTAGACCCTAGGGAAGATAGATAGACACGTTCGGTGCCGGGTGCCCTTCAGGAGGGCACCCTGTAGTAGCATTCGCCATACCGGGTGCCCTCGTGGAGGGATCATTTTAAATGCAGGTTTTTCTTGGAAAATTCACCGTCATGAAACATCAAACACCTATTTTACGACGCAGTGGCGTATTTTTCAAGGTTTTTAACCTAATGCAACGAACCCTCCTCGAGGGTTCACTCTTAGCGCAAACGTAATGCCGAGGACCCTCCTGGAAGGTCCACTAACAATATGTATGGCAGGATGGCGTATGAGCTCTATGAAAAGTGTGGTGGACTCGAATGTGTTAAAGAATAAAAAATGGAGGTTCAAGAGTATCCTGAAATTTTTGAAACCTCCATCAGATCATACCTAGATCTGATGGAGGTTTTAACTAAAAACAATCAAATTAAGCAAAGAATCTGGATTCAATTGTTATAGACAGCAGCATCCAATTCAATGCTAAAGATCATATTGTTTGTTCTATATGGGTTTGTCAAACTTGCTAATTTCAAACGTTATTTTATTATTATTTGATTTGGTCGCGTTTTACTCTAGTTGCACCTGATGGTAAGCGCAGACAAGGTCTTAGATGGAGCATACGAATCCAAGTAACAGAGGGGTATAGGGATTCCCCTATACCCCACTGGCTCTCACATACACACGACGGAACACTGTAAACTGCTTGGCGCCGGACTTTAATGTGAGGGTGGTAGCTAGCCAGGCAGACCGTACAGACCCTACTACCAAGCGTGCTGGGTTTGGTTGAGCTTTGCAACACACGTCTATACCCAGCATGCGGTAAGGAAGTTTTATATTCTAGTTCGTCCCCAAACGGGACAAACGACTTTTGTTGTAGCGGTTACTGACGGAAGCACTTGTCCAATAGTGGACTTGTACCAAACACATACCTTCTCCTCTGGCGGTCTCGGCAGCTGCGTCCTCACTAGCCTGGCGGAAACCAGTGGCTCATCGCGCGGCTCCAACTCATCACTCTCCGTCACCACCGGCTCGGACCACGCGCGCGCTCGCATTGAGAACTTGTTCTGTGTTCAGAGGGTCATGTTACAGGGGAGGAAGGGTGGGGAATGACGTCAGAGAGGGGAGGAGATGCCGATACTGTTGAACGTTAGTTCGTATTTCAAAATTTTCGAAGTTAGAGCGCCAGTGAGACAAAATTGTATAGTTTTCTTGGCATTCTCCTTAGGCCGGATTTTTATGTAAGGGGCAACGCAAAGCACAACTTCGCGGCGATAATCTAAAGTTTATTGATTGGTTAAAATACCTTACATATTTATACATACGCTATACTTCATGTAAATGTTACATGAATGTCTGCGTTCAAAAGTAAAGGCTGACACATCATATTAATCACAAAAAGCGGATAACACGTCACAAACGTATCACTATGATGTGTGGATGAAGATGACAGGATAGTGCGGGGCATGCGACAGTTAGTATGTATGAGATACATGCAAAAGCCTGTTTGAAGTTATTAGTCACGGAAAAATTGCTAGCAAAGTATATATTTGTATTGATTATGTTTTTTTTGGTATTTCGTGGCGTTTCCTAAGTTATTTTTTAGGAGTTATCATGTTACGTGTGTATTATACTGTTTGGATATAGTTTTTATTTTTACTATTAATAGCGTAGCGAGCAATAAGAAAATTAATAAAACCCTAAATGGAAATACGTAAAATAACACACGAAAGATTTATTTGTAGAGATTAGACTGAAATATTAGCATGCACCTATTACACAGTATTTATAGCTAAAGCTGTACTTCAACTACCTGCAATCGTCCATACTGACACACTCACACAGACACGCACTGCAACAAGACTTCTAAGGTATCATCGGAATACAGTCAGTCACGGTTGTCATAGAGTACATGTCAAAGAGTGCATTATACTCAGTATACAGTGCTTGTCTGTGGGAGTGTGTCAATGAGGGTTTTCTGAAATGACGCCCACTAGGTAGCAGCACTGAGACGTCAGATCCAGAAACCTGTCAAAAGTGTCAGAGCGCCTATATTTTCGTGTCTGATTTTTTTGTATTTTTTAATAAAATTAAATAAGTACAACAAATATTCTCTCAAAATCGAAATGCCACATTGTTGTGCAGTTCCTATGTGCTCAAAAAAAACGGGAGGTCATAAGTTTCCTAAGGATAAAATACGTTTAAAACAATGGCTTGTAGCCATTCGTAGAGATCGGTTTACGCCTACAAATAATAGTCTTCTACGCAAAGATCACTTCAGTAAAGACGATTACGAGCTGCCGAAAGACTCAGTTTTAGAGAAATGTAAGTATTTTATAGTGTTCTATGATTAAAAAGTGCAAGTACATAGCACTAAACTTTGTTAGTATTTGTTACATTTAATTTGGTATATTTAATTGTAAAGTATGTAAATGGAGACTATATTATAATGCCTTCATTTAATTTACTGAACTTCATAATAAAACCATATTTATGCGATGTTTCAGCCAGACAGCGCGGATTATTGGGATGGGAGACCTCTTGCCAAAGTGGCGCGAATTAGTGGCGTAAATTTTCGTAAAAAACCCTCATTCAGGCGATTACAGTAAGTTGATTTACTGCTTTAGCTTATATACTGTGCCTATTAAGAAAATATAGGTTGAGGACAGTTTTTGCCGTATTGTTGGTTACCCAAAACTGGGTAGGGACATGTTATAACAAATATGTATGGATAATAATAGGCTGCGTAATGCATCCTACCTTAGCCGTCAGATGGCGCTGGCGAAGCTAAAATGGCGGACATGTAACAGATAGCAATAAAGCAGTTGTAAAGATGTTTCTGGTCATAAAAGATAACAGATTAAGTGCTTGTGTTCGGATTGAACGAGAGAATTACATAAAACGATGTATCGAGTTTTAATTTTAAGTCCTTTTTACATTTATCGATTTCATTTCCATAATTTGTTGATGAATTAATATTACAAACATTTTTTATTCATTAATATACATGTCGACTATTACACAATCGGCAACATATTTTTGCGTTAATAACTAGATCCTATGTTATTTCAAAGTGAATCTTAGTTAAAAGGCTGTTAAACAATTTACTTTAAGAATTTTGTGGGATTACTCAGTATCGGAAATTGAACAACTATCGAGGAACAACTTTTTGAAAGTTGTTCAATTCCCAGTACCTACCGAGGAACCGAACAAAATTCTTAGAGTAAATTTTTAACACCCTATAGATTTAACTAGGCAACCTCGTGTAAGATAGTTAAAAATATACAATCTATATTAACGATATTAATCCTTTTTTTAGCAAAATTTCTCGTCAACCAAACACAACCACAGTGTAAGATAACACACAACACAAATGACAGAAACATCTTTTGTCTCACTCACTCATACACAGACAAACCCCCTTGGCTACGACACATAACCTCTACAACTATGGGCACTCAACATAATGATATCACTACATCGTGTCAAATGATCTATAGATCATCTATAGATCGCGTGTTAAATACCTTGAGACGGTTCTTTCATTTCACGATAGCCGAGCGGGCGGGAATTGCCATAGAGGAAAAAACACACATAGACACATATAGTTAGAGATAAAATGGATGCATTCCAGTTTTAGGACGGGTTTAGAAGCGAGCGATGGTCGCGCAACTGTGGGGCAACTGTAGCGCGATTGTGGGGCAACTGTCGCGCAACTATCACGATAATTATGTTTATTTTTAAGCCCAACGTAATATTCGTAATCGAAGATGAGTGTTCAAATAGTCCATTGAAGAAAAAGTTGCTTATTTGATGGAAATTGATCTCTATTCTATCATAGTTAAGGGCCAATGTCACTCGAAGATCGCTCGTTCCTAAACCCTAAGCCCTTATCAACATTGTTCAAGTATAACAGCGATACACCTTACTGGGTACGAGATACGATGATTGGTGATGGTACGGTCATGCACATCTGTGGAGACAATGTCATTGATACCAAGGATATTGATTAAGTAGAGCTTGTCAGAAATGCTTTGGGACATTTATTATCTGTTGAAGATTATACCAAGCTATCTGAAGTTGAGGAGTCGTGAGGGAAACACACTTAGAGCTCTAACACACCACGTTTTTTTCCGGCGCCGTCGACTCGCGTTTCGATATCGCGCGTTGTCGGCGCTGCTAAACTTGAAATAGGCAGATTACTTGCGATTGCATCGCTGCAAACTAACGAGAAAGGCGCTACAGACGCGCGTGAGCAACTCTCCTTGCAAAATAAAACGCGCGTAGCACGCGCGCGATGGAGCGTATATCGCGCTGGAAACGTGTGTGCGCTGTGTGACCGACCGACATCAAGGAAAGGGGCGGGGGATAGGCCTGCGGCGCACACTCCATCCGTACTTCATACAGAACGCTGTACGTATGTGTTTGCAGCTAAAGAGACACGCTGTGCCAGCGCGTCTGTATCGATGTAACTCCGCGCTACGAGCGCGTCGACAGCTTGCGAAAAGTCGTCGTCTGCATACTACAATTTTATGAACGTGTGAATAGGTAAATTGGTTGCGATAACATCGCGTTTGCAGCGCGTTATAGTTGCGTACGACGCGCGTCAACAGCGCCGGAAAAAAACGTGGTGTGTTAATACTAATTGTTTATTAACACGCGTTATGTAACAAAATCAGCACTTTAACCTATTTATTCTAATATTTTTAAAGACACAATGTGTAATACAGAACGACTGAAACAATCGCTGATACGCATGTGTGAGAGAGACAGCAAACGTAGGTACTAAACATTAACAGTATCGCATTTTCTTAAGTACAGGCTGTATAATTAAATTTTTCTTCATAGAATTATGTCCCTTCTGGGTTACAAGACGATCAAAATTGCTTGTGAAATTGTCAATGCCTGACGACAGTTACACAAGCACGTAAACATCATTTTCAATTAACCTGTTAAGGATTATACGAAGTCAATATAAAAATAAATGACATTTTATTCTAACTTAGACAAATATCAACTTTAAGTATAAGTGAACTAAGTTGATTTCAGAATGTCAAAAACTGTCGAATCTATGTATATAAAAATGAATCCCTATTTCTCTTGGTCACGGCATCACGCTTGAGCGGCTGGACCGATATCACAAATTTTTTTTTTTGTGTTCTTAATTGTCAGAAGAAGGTTCTTATGAAAGAAAATTTTGATATTTAAAACAAATGGAATGGAATTGTTGGAATGGATGGAATTTTGATATTTGAAAATGGTTTTAACTTTTTGTTACTATTTTGATTTTGTTTTTGAAGGTAGGTAGTAAGTAGGAAAAAGTGCATTGCAACGCATGCCGAGTATAGCTAGTACGTCACAAAATAATTTAAGTTGCAATAGAGATTGAACCATGTACAATGGAATTAAGGTTTCTAATCTCGCCGGGGACGATGCTAGCTGGATGTTGATATCATGGGAATTATCTTTTTTTACCAAAGTACATCTGTTTTTTTTTATATTTGGTTTTGCTAGGTTTGCCTAAGCATTTGTGACACACGCTCACACACAAATGTTTATAACAATGACATTGCCTCTGCCTATAATCGATGACTATCATAATGATGTAGTTCAGAAAATAAAATATAATGCGGACTCTTAAATATCGACGCATGCGCAACTCCGTCTTAAATTACCAAATGTTGGCATTATTGTGTCCTGTGAGACTTTGTAAATACTTGAGATTGAAAAGAAAATAAATGTAATAGATTGAATTATATGTACCTAGTAAAAAAATATGTTGTGAGGTTGGATAATAAATATATTTTAACTAAAGCTAGTATAGCCTGTCGATTCAATGTGTTTACGTGAAAGTTTATAGAAAAAGGTTACAATTGCAGTCTGGCAACATTGTTTTTCTTTTGACAATTTTGACTAGTGTGTATGGCTATCGTTACTGGTGAAGCTTTTTTAATATGTACTGACTAATATTACCAAGTCCATAATATGTTTTATTTCAATTTAGGGCCGATTTTTCAATGGTCATATATACAGGGTGTTAACGAATTCGTGTAATTCCTTAAAACCACATGATCTATTACTGATGTAGACAGGTCCCGTACGGGATTTAGCTTGATTAAAATTAAAAAATTAAATTATTATTTTTTCATGCGGCTTTGTTACCGATCGTATCTAAACCACCCAATAAGGATTCAGTAAAAAAATAAGAATTAATTTTTTTCCAAATAAATGTTTTATTTGTGTGAACATTTCGATGCCACGCATAAATTAATGAAAGCACGGCGACACGGCTGACAGGCACGACTAACGCGATATCGCTCTTTGCAGTCAGATAACGCAAGGCTCTAAAATGACTCAGAAATAGAAAATCAAGATTTTTTCTTTATTTTTTTTTTAGTTTATTTAAAAAAAATCCCATTTAGGGTTAATCTGTGTCACCAGTAGATCACGTGGTTTGAAGGAATTACACGAATTCGTTAACACCCTGTATTCTATCTGGTGAAAAAGTTTGACGTTTTCGCAGCTTTTGTATGGAAAATATGTCAAAGCGTCATATTTATTCCTTAGACAAAAGTTATCTGACAATTGAAAAATCGGCCCTTAGAAAATATAAAAAGTTAGATTTTTATTTCGTTATACTGTACGTAACAAGTTCTTCCCAAAAGGGGCGTGATCCGCGCACTTCGAGAGGGATACTACTATTGCCCAGTCATTTGAAAGAACTACCAATCGTATTAATAGTACTATATTTTTTTGGTGTCGTACTTGGATTTTCAGGTCCCTTTTATTTTCCCAAGTAAACTCATTTCCTCCGACAGACTATAGATAGATAAGTTTTTCTTTTCATTTTAGTCTAACTCAGTTAAGGTGTAAAGAAATTAAAAACAGGTGAATGTGTATGATGTTTGGAAATCAAATGTACTAAAAATGTACGGTCTTTAAAAATCAGCTGCATAAGGCCACCCGTATACGGGCTACTCGCCACAGCTACAAGTGGTTGGCACAAGCTGTTTCCATACATTTTGAGTGGCAGGTAACACGTGTGCGACTAGTCCCTAAGAAATGTATGGAAAATTTAGTCTGCAGCTTGTAGCCGGCTATTTGACGTTGAGGCGAGTGACCCGTATGTGGGCATCCTAAGTTTTACGAAATATAATGCAATTGATATCTTGATATATTTGGCATGTTCTTGCGGACATTTTTAGTACAATTTGTTGAATATGCACATAGAGTTATTTGTTTGCAACTGTTCAGAGTTAAGATAGGCAGTCTAAACAAAAGCAGTAATGGTCGCGGTGAACTAGACCATCAACTATCGATGGATCCGTCTTATGTTTGTGTCTTATAAAAGATAAACAAAGCTTTGATCGTGAAACATTAATCGTGCTTTAAGAATTGTTTTAAATAAATTTTTAAAGGATTGAAGAATTAGGTTTTCGAAAAATAAGTTTGCTCGCCACGTGAACGGCTATGATTTAGGGCTTCGGTTGAGTCTGAAACTAGTCGGGCAACCCCGATAAAATGTACTTGTCATATATGTCTTTAACATAAATTTTACTCACGAATTTTATTATATAGAAAAAGGTCTGCTATTATGAGTGTCCCGATCAAAAACAACTTATTTCTAACCATAACCCGAACAGTTACAACCAAACACCAGCGTGTCCCCAGCCCAAATAACAACAGCAACCCATCAAACTCACCTGGAACTCGTCCCAGGGTATGGCGTTACACTCGTCACTCTTCAGATCATCTGCTGCAAGTCTTAGAGCGGTTCTGCCATTCCCGCTTTGGTGTACTATGTGGATGTTGTTCAGACGCCACGTGCTGGTCGAGATCTTGATGCGAAGGTATATGAGATAGAATTGGTTTATTTGTTGTTCCCGGCAAAGAATAGAACACTATTTCCCAACCTTGGTGAGGTAAAAGGAGACTTAGGGATTATTTTAAGATGATTTGTTCACTGTTTATAAGTGTTGGCTGCTAAACCTGGGCCACCTCGCTACACCCGTCGGTGTAGGCGTCAAAGGAATTGAGAGGATGAGGAGCAGTATCCTCTTGTCAGATAATAACACCATACTGGAATTACAATACGTTTGCCAGGCGTGGTGATTGTAGCAAAATCCCCTATGACCGTTAATTGTAGTGGTTATTGGGATCCCCCATGTTCAGTAATGTATATGGACAGCACCCAAAAGCCTTCACAATCCAGATCTTTCGTGGTCTCCAACTCTATTGCCAAGGTGCATTTAGAAGATAACAACAGCATCCTTCCCAGTTTGATATGACTCTTGTTTGGCAGTGGACGTCTGTATGCCGCTAAGGTATGGCTTAGGGTTAGCGCACACCGATGGAGTGGCAGCGAAGATCAGTTCACCGGTCGCAAGGCACACTGAGTAGCAAGTATGCACGCACTGGCTCTTTTGGACGCTTGTGGCCCCTATCGACCGCTAATCGCAGCGTTTTGAGCCTCCTGAAGTTATTTTATTTCGCTATTCCAATTCCAGTCGTATGTAGAAGCAAATTAAGTTGAATCTCAACTATTATTAAATTAGTCGCTTCGCCGCTATTCCATCGGGGGTTGCTAAGTGAAAAGTTGTAAGTTAGAAACATACGACATCTCTTCTCCTGCAGGAACTGGTGACGGAGTGGTCGCTGGGTGAAGAGGATCGTTCTACCACCTCGGCTGCAACTTCCACACCGCTCGACGCGCGACCGTGTTCGAACTCCCTGTTCAAGTAAATTATTGACTGTTTATTCAGCTGTTCCTGCAAACTGTTGGGGATTTGCGATGTTAGTTTGACGGTGTGATGCGTATGCTAGGATGATCGGCGATGTATGATGTTTAAAAGTCATGTACAGGGTGTAAACGAATTCGTGTAATTCCTTCAAACCACATGATCTATTAACGGTATAGCTTAACTCCACACGGGGTTTAGATTGATTAAAAATGAAAAAAAAAACTTTTTTCCCCAAATATTTTATTGTGTCATATAAAATTTCAATGCCATGCATTAATGAATGAAGGCATGGCGACACAGCTGACGGGCACGACTAGCGCGATATCGCTCCACACAGTCAGTTAACTTATGACGCTAAAATTACTCAGATGCAGAATACCATGGTTAGTTTTTTGGAATCTTTTTTTTGTATATTCTAAAAAAAACATATGCAGGGTCAATCAGTGTCAACAGTAGATCACGCGGTGTGAAGGAATTACACGAATTCGTTTACATCCTGTATGTCTAATTTTGAATAACCGCTATTAAAAATAAACACGAGTGTTTTAACAGTGGCCAGCAACAACGGAGACTGTGGCTTTAAAATGTTCAGTGAGCTATCAAGCTAAGTCTGTCTCAATTCACCACAATCGAGTTCAAGTGAGCCGCCACAACAGTACGTTCAATCGTACGCCCCACTCCTTATTGAGGTCGGTAGCCGCGTGGTGCATATGCAGACATCTCTTATTATTATCTTAGTGCCATCACAAACTGGGCGACATGTGGCCGCGTCTAGTCGCGGCGACAAGATGCGGCGTTGTCATTTGCATCTGGTGTCTTGTCGCCGCAACTAAACGCGGAGCTGTCGCTTGCGTCGGCGACTAGTCGTTACGACAGACTTCGTGCAGGAAGCGATCATTAGCAGTAGAGTATTCGAGAGAGACGGCCGTGTTGTTTTACAGCGAGACTAACACTGTGCTGTCGCGCGACTGTCGTCGTTTGCGCGCGTGCACAGCGCAACTAGACGCTGCGACAAGTAGCGAGCGCGCGCGACTCCCCTAGCTTGCCGTCGCGACTCTGCGACTCTGTCGCCAAGTGTGCGGAGCTTTGAACAAAATATGTGAAAATTGTCGGCCGCAGCCTGTCGTCGCGTCTAGTCGCTGTCTCGTGTCGCCTACTGTGCGCCTAGGCTTATATTAGTGTGCGTATCCATACATAACTATTGTGTGGCGACAGAACTTACACAATAGCTATTTATAATGCACACTTTTGCTCTGTAGCGATTTAGAAAGAGTGGGGAGCGTCTTTGTGGATTGAACTATATGTAGCTAGCTTGCTTAGCGCGGCTATTATGGACAAAACCCTCAAAAGTCAATTCATTGAGAGGTATGTGCCCAACACTGGACTAAGATTGACAGTAATTTATTCAATATACCTGAAAGCCATATCAGCATCATCTGGCGACTCAGCAGCTAATCCCACCACGACATATCGATCGCTATCAGAACTCGCTGTCGACGCTGCGTCACTTCGCGTGTCGTCACGAGTTAGAGCGCTATCTATTGACGTCACTAGCGATGTGATGCCTCGACGCATTGAGGAGAAGCCTGGAAGGTTTAGTGAGTGTAAGTTCAGTCACGATAATATTCGCGTCCCAGGTGGAGACTTTATTGCCATTTTCCGGGTACAATAATTATGGTGCCAGGTTCGTCGCCTCTTACGACTTGCTTTTTAAGATTTTTATATAACACATGGTGTTCCTCCAACAAAAAGACAGGATCTTCCAACCAGCTGGGTCTTATTGCGTTGCGGTCTACGGCGGACGGTCTATGTCAAGCGTTCGTTCAATACAATTTGACTTGGCTCTGTGAATTACGCAGGACTGTGGCTTCGTAGCGGACTACGGCGACATGAATGACAACTCTCAAAATTACGTCACGGAATCGGGCCAGCCCCCCAATTCAAAAACTTTTCGATAAGCAGTTGTCGACCGATTCGGTTTGTTATTTCGTTGCGTCTATGATTCTCGTAACGAAAGAAAAAGAGACAGGTAAACTAACACAAGACACTAAGACAGGTAAGTAACGAAACTTATTCTAAATCAGGGGACTGGCCCGTTTTCGTGACGTAATTTCGAGAGCTGTCATTCATGTCGCTGTAGTCCGCTACGAAGCCACAGTTCTGAGTAGTTCAGTGGCGTGGCGGGATAGATGGCGCTACAGACCTATTAAACACGAGAATATGATATCGGAACGCAGGCAACCATGCGCCCTAGATATTTCTACTGTGGTTCAGTACCCTACTATTTCATACATACCTCCAAAACTTAAGCCAGGGCTGGGCGGTGGTGGTTCTTCAATGGCTATAGGCTGATAGACTTCCACTGACGTAGTAGCCAACACGCCGCTGTCACGATCCATCATAGAGGGAGCCATCGTCGCCTCGGAACCTACTGAGAGTTACACTCGTTAATATTTTTGAGATTACGAAGTAACTGGTAAAAAGAACCGTAGCTTGACCCGAGTAGTTTGAGATGAAAAATTAATTGCACGATGAAATATAATAGCTGCAGAAATGTAAGAATCTCGGTAGCATTTATCTTTTAATCAATATAAAGGGTGCTGCTTTAATTTAGGTGACTGACTGTAGCTATACAGTTGCGCTACAGCAGCGCCACAGTTGCACTACTGCAGCGACACAGTTGCGCTACTGCAGCGCCACAATTGCACTACTGCAGCGACACAGTTGCGCTACTGCAGCGCTACGGTTGCGCTACAGAAGCGCCACAAAAATGTATGATATGACCATTTTAGGCGATGATCGCGCAGCCGGTACTGTCCCCTAAATTGACAGCACCTTTAGGAAGCGTTGCATCAGTACTGCGATTGCATAGAAACGGTAGGACATTGAAATAGCCTGCTAAAAAGTTTTATGTTAGCAACAGACAGCATAAGTTTGTGATTTATTGCTACGTATGTGTGCAAAATACAATAATATAATATTCGTGAAAACGCGTGTTATACAATTTTGGCGTAAGCATGAGTGTGGCAATAATCTGGTATTTATTAGAAAGAAAAAAAGAAGTAAGAAAAGTATTTATTTTAGACTCGTATAGGTTATAAAAGAAGAAAAAAAATAGCCTATAACTGTCCCACTGCAGGGCAAAGGAACGAGCATTGATCACCATCCTTGCTCACGGCAGGTTGTCAAAGAAAAAAAAACAAGAAAAATTTAAGCAACCTGTGATAGGCCGAAAAAGGCTCCTACCACAGCATAATGCTTTGCGAAAATTTAGAATAATCACAATGATTATCATATATTTTCGTGTCTATTAGTGCCTAATTTTGTGGGCGTGGGCATTATTGACACCAAAAAAACGTGTTAGTGATGACTTATGCCCGATTCCTATGTCCAAAAACAGATTGTTTTGCTTACCAATCGTAAAATGCCTATTTGTTATTGTGGCAAGTTAACATTTTAAACGATATAAGAGAGCACTTGCTATAAGAAGTTGCATAATTTAAATCGCTAGTGGATTTGACGCTTTATCGAAGAAATCGTCATACAAAATTGTAAACTGTAGATTTCGTTACAGATAGTTCAATATACGCAGACAAGCCCCACTCTTTGTCCAAATCGCTACAGTGCAAAATTGACATTATAAATTGTCATTGTGTTTGTTGTATCGCCACACATAATTATACTAGGTTAGTCAGAAAGGGGGTACTAATCCGAAAGGGTGTTAAAGTACACATAATAATGAATAACTTTTGTTCTACAACTTTTCCCAAAAGTCAATAGTTTAAGAGAAACAGTTGTTCAAAAATCTCAAAAAAAAATCTCTAAAATCTATCTATCCCCAGTTATGATCAGCTGTGTTTACATTTTAGGTCATATTTGGGGTCATGAATTAGAAGCACCATTTTCTGAATTTGTAACTAAAGCAGGGATGAAGAATTTTTGAAAAAACTAAAATAAAAATCATTTTATTTGGAAAAAAAAAATCGAATTTTGAAATTTTAACACTTGTTTTCAAACAGTCATCAGCGATACTACAAGTGGGCTTCGGATTAGTACCCCCTTTCCGACTAAACTTGTATAAGATAATAATAAGAGATGTGTGCATACGCAGCACGCGGCTACCGACCCCAAGGAGTGGGGCGCGTCTTCGTGAATTTAACGCACTATAGTGGCGAAGTAACGTGATTGTTAGTTTTATCCAATGGTCGGTAAGACATAGGAATCGAACATATAAGTGTTCTTGATACATTAATGTGAAACCTATCAGATTTGATACGCAAACATCTGTAAACCCAAAACTTACTGCAGTTTTCTTCAAGCGGCGTCGACGCACCTAGCGTAGATATTGTTTGGTGCTCTGCTCACCGATAGAAGTCGTGAAAATAAATAAACAAATAAATAAGAAATAACATAATAAACAAATAGATAAAACCATTTCGAAAGAAAAAAGTGCGCGACGATTTGTTTTTGTATGTGTTTTATGTATTAAATTATTAAACAAAATATTTAACAAGAATGAGTTGTTCACAAAACCTCGAAGACGAAAAACTGTAGTTTCAAATCAGAATCGATTGAAGTAATTAATTTACTTTCGAATATTCGCTATGGTTTTATGGTCTGAAAAGTAGGCTATTTCTAGTGCAATAATACCAATTTTAGTCCGAAAAGTTTCAAAAGTTAAGAAACTTTTCATTCTCACTAGCGACCCGTCCCGGCTTCGAGTATGTTTTATAGCTTAAAACCTTCCAGAAGAAATTACCTAAATTAAGATGAAAACCGCATCAAAACCCATTGCATAGTTTAGAAGAAGTAAGCGGTTAAACAGACGCAAAAAGCGACTTCAATTTATACTATTTAAGAGATAGCGAAGATACAGATGTGGACAGCAGCCGTAGCATGACCACCGTAGACAAGGGTTTTGTCGACTAAAGAATAGACAAAGTGACATAATTATTGCCATTATGTTTATGTTAGGATCGTACACATCTGACAACGAACTGTTTACGAAAGGCACGCGAGCTGCATGCGTGGATTACCTGGTCCGATTTGTTCGTGCGCTGCTCCTGCGCCGTACGCGCAACAGACTGCGCTAGCGTTGCCTGCATGCAACACGTGTGCTTCTTCCGTAGACAAAATCATTGTGGTCATGCTACGCCTGCAGCTTGTGTCCCGAAATAAATTAGCTTCAATAGAAAACACCTGTTTTATTTTCAGATCCCGTCTACCCTGGACCAAGATAATTATAGGAAATATCACTCACCCATCTTTAAGTCTTGCAAACTGGAGGAATCAAGGGGCACGCTGTCCAAATCTCTGGAAGACTCCTGTCCGGGACAGTTGGATGGAAGCACGAACGTTAACTCCACAGCTGGTACAACTACGCCCACGACTATTGTCCTAGAAAAGAACAGAGATATGTGAATAGGAGTCAAAGGTGTCAAAGGGTTCGCAAAACGGACGTATATGGCAGAACCACCGATTCTCTTATTCACAAACTAAAATTAGAGTATTGCTATCTTTTACTAATAGACAGCGCGAGAAAAGGACGGTGATAGATAAGAACTAAGGCGGAGATGTCAAACTAGTTTACGCCTTGAACTTCACCTTGTTTTTATTCGACACATTCTGACGTATCGTCTGAATTTGTATGGAAATTTTAGTTCAACTAAGGGCCGATTTTTCAATCGTCAGATAACTTTTATCTAAGGAATAAATATGACGGTTTGACATATTTCCTATACAAACGCTGTCAAAACGTCGAATTTATTCCCCAGATAAAATTTATCTGGTGATTGAAAAATCAGCCCTAAATTTGACAACTCTTATTTACGTCTGTCTCTTACTTATTTTATCAGAGTAAAAAAGATGGCGATAGCCTAAGATAAATTAAGTTTCTGCACAACAGAATTGGCACCATTATCTACAATTGCATTTCGCAGTGTATATTGTATATGTATTTGATTAATAAGCCTTTCAGATTAAGATAAATACTAAACTCCAAAAGTTTATTTTCAACCATTATGAATAATGTCAAATGCATTCTAACCATTGAAATTGCTTTATGGCGATTCCCCCCAAGAGAGTGGCGCCACTTCAGAAAAAAAGTAAAATTTCTGTCAACACACAACATATTGAAATTTCGTACGTACAACATTTTTTAGTCAAGTGTTGTAGAAATTTTCGAACACCAAAAAACAACTTGACAGCCTAGGTGGGAAGTTTTAGTAATTAATGCTAAAAACGGCCGATTGTGGTACTAATCGCTAAACCTTCGAATCCAGAAGCTCTAGTGTTGATATTGGTGTGATTTTTTTCTTAAGTGGCGCTTCTTTCGCGGGGCGAATCGCCTTAATACTAACGATGTTGACGTCATAAGTTTCCGGGTTCCCTGTCATTTTGTGTAACAATCAGTTATCCAAAGTGGACGATACCAAATATGTTTTGACAATACTCTGTAGTTTCCTAACAACAGATTAAGAGAAATCTTACCCTTCTTCAGCATCTGGCTGTCTTTCTGCATCATGTGCGAGCCACGCGGTCATCTCTGAGATCCTTTCCAGCTGCCTCATGAGAAATAGCATCTGGTAGTGATTTAGTTGTAGACCAGCTAAACCGCAGGTACGAGCCACCACCCAGATGCGTGAGAAGTTGTCTTCGAAACATATCTGAGGGAGAAAATGCTATTATTATTTTCTGCATCGATATAATATATCTAGTCTCAAAAGATTGATGTCACCGCACTACCCCTTCTGATTCAAAACAATTCGATAAGTCAGCTGTAGAAAAGGTTCTGAATAAAAAAAAGGACTGGTTGGAATTCGAAGGTCAGGTCAGTATGTTGCTTTAGGATATTTTGTTCTACCCACAGACACTGAAGAAAAGAAAACGCAAATTGTTCTACTTAGCGTCCCACTGTTAGGAGCAATGCTCCTGTATTTTATGCTGCTAACTCAGAATAGGGTATTTGACTATTTTTTTACAAATCTCGAATACATTACAAAAATATTAAGCAACGGTGAAAAAACCAATGCAATATGTAATGAAATGTCCAAGTTACAAATCATTTTAAATTGATCTTGAGATAGAGACAGCATCATAGCACTACTTAAAAATTACGTCATACCTTAGAAACTTCATAGTGACTTGACAAGGACAGAAAATGTCCCCTCCACAAACTTCGAAAGCGTGTATCTCCTCTATTTTTTTTTTTTACTTTCCATTTTGGTTCTATACTTTCTTTTTAATAAATTATAATAATATAATAATAATAGTTATTTTATTTTCTCTCAAAAAGGTACAATGGTTCGTTAATACACAAATTACAGCAAAATTTCTAACCTTTGTGAGAGCTGGAGTCTATACTGGGTTCGGGACCTGTATGACAGATCTCCAGGCTCTCACCCTCTCAAATTATAATAGAAATTGTGTAAAGGTACTTTGTGAAACAGGACAAGTCCAAGTACTGAGAGGAGAATTTAGACAAAAATCAAAAGGAATACAAAACAAATAATTGAAAGGGTAGGTACTTTGTGTATCTGTGGATGCATTGTGTGTCTGTGAGTATGTTGCGTGTCTGTGATTGTGTTGCGTGTCTGTGAATGTGATGAGTGTCTGCGAGTATGTTGTGTATCTATGAGTGCGTTATGGGTGTGTGTATTTTATGGTGAAACGAAGTTTATATAATGGATGATTTTATTTTATGACAACTAGGATAGTTTCAGTCTCAACATAATCTAATTCAAGGAGCCATCTAGTAACCGATCTTTTACATTTAGATTTGCACATAGGATGTATGTTTAAAATTTTATTAAGTTTATTATACACGTAGCTACCGAGGAAAAGAAAGCAGCGTTGGGCCAAACTACAGTTTACACGGACTGAGGGACAGACTGTACGCTTACGTCGTGGGGAGTTGAATTTTGAGTGATCGTAGGGAGTGAGGGAGTGTGTGGTTAAGACCAGATTTAGTATAAATAATTTTCGAACAGAGAGAACCTTACAGGTTTTATAAAGATCGGTGGTAGGGAAGCGGTATGGTAACTGCCAACCAACTTTCAAGATGGCCCTTTGGGCACGCTCTAGTCTCAGCATGTGGGTCTTTGCTGATCCACCCCAGGTAACTATACAATATTGGATGAGAGATTGGCAGAGGGCCAGATATACAAGTCTTAGCACCTTCGTATCAGCAACGTGACGAAGACTCTTAAAAACGTAAATCAGCCGGCGCAACCTAGAGGCAAGTGTGTCTATGTGAGTATTAAATGATAAGCAGTCGTCAATCTGCACACCCAAGTATTTAATGCAGTTGATGCGGCAGAGGTGGGGACAATTACAAGCTGTTAGATGAGGTGCAGTACAGGAATGTGCTATCAGAGAATAATGAGAGGAAGGGAGTTTCCCAGCGGTGGACAATGAGAAGGTAAGGTATTTAGTTTTGTCAACGTTTAAAGTAAGCAGGTTCCGAGCCAACCAGTTGGTGACAGAGTGGAGTCCCGATTGCGCATACTGAAACACCGACTCCCAAGAGCTTCCATGGAATATTAGGGCAGTATCATCGGCGTAAGTGAAAATGGATGCATTAGGAAGCTTTAACTGGCATAGGTCATTTATATAGATGAGAAAAAGGGTCGGGCCGATAATACTGCCCTGGGGGACCCCGTAGGATATGGGGAGCTCATCACTGATCCAATCTCCGATCCTGAGGCATTGCCGTCTGCCTGTGAGATAACTCCGAAAAAGTGATAATTGGATGCCTCTAATTCCGATTTTTTCCAGCTTAGTTATGAGAGTGGAGACAGAGATCGTGTCAAAGGCTTTCGCCAGGTCCAAGAAAATGCCAATGACCTTCTGCTTTTCATCCAGTTTGGTGACGATATTATTAGTTAGGTCTAACACAGCATTACTGGTGGATATTCCAGAGCGAAAACCGTATTGAGAGGAAGAGAGTATATGATTATGTTCTAAGTATTTAACGAGTCTGTTATTCATGAGTCTCTCAAGCAGTTTAGACAGAGTGGGTAAAATTGAAATGGGCCTGTAGTTGTTAGGCAGATCTCTGTCCCCGCTCTTATATATAGGATGCAATACAGCCAGCTTAAGGGCATTGGGAAAGACGCCTGTAGTAAAAGCCAGGTTACATATGAAATTGAAATGTGGAATGAGAATATTTTTGAATTTCTTAAGAAATGTGCCAGAAATCCCATCGGAACCCACTGCACAGTCGCTCCTAAGATTCATAATTAAAGTATCCAACTCTGACTCATCTGTATCTAACAGGACAAAGGTATTATGGTACATTTGGCGATCGCTAGTTTGTGGAGGTGTGCAAGCAGAGACATGTGTGTTTTCAGCCAATGTACGTCCAATGTTAGCAAAATATGAATTTACATCATTTACAGAGCGCTCTGGTTCGGAGGATGATAGAAGCTCGTTGGCATATGTCTTAACTTTTGCTGTGTTGGTGATAGATTTTATAGTATCCCAGAGTTTTTTTACTATTATTTTGTGCGTTACTTATTTGAGCTTTATCATAATTAGTCTTAGTAGTTTTAAGCAGCATAGAACAGTAATTCCTGTATCTTTTAAATGTAGTTTGTAGTATGTCATTATCAGGAGATTTTTTACTTTCATATGCAAATTGTCACGGTTACGTAGGCATTTAAGGAGGCCTGGAGTCATCCAGGGCTTGCTCAACCTTTTACGGTTGGGTACCACTTTCAAAATTGAGTTTTGGACTATGACTAGGTTAAGGGTATTGATAAAGTAGTCAGTAGCTTCATTAACATCAAGGGTGTTATATACGGGGTTAAAGTCTGTCTGCAGTAGTTCTAATTTAATTTTGTCATAATCAAGGACCCGGGTCTTTCTAGTTTTTTGCCGAGAATAATTGGAAGGATTTGAGTTATCAAGAAATAACAAAACCGTGTCATGGTCAGTAATCGAAGTATTAGCGACGAAACAAAATGCAGGTAGTCTCGTTTTTAAAATTAGGTGGTCAAGACAGGAGTTATTATGCCGCGTAGGAAGTGTGTGTGCCGGCAGCATCCCGTGATACGCAAGGATAGTAAGATACTCGGTTGCACGCAAGTCGTCACTGGTGTCGGAGATGTTAATGTTTATATCACCGGTTAGGATAATATTTTTATAGGAAGAAACAGATTTTAAAAGATCATTTAAGGAGTCTAAGAACGCGGTGACATTTCGAACAGCAGGTGGGCGATAAATTGCAATCACAACGGTATTTTTGTTGAGTGTTAATAATAGACAGTTAGCATCCTGGACCAGGGGCTCCGCAATAGAAACCTGAATGTGGGAACGGAAAAACACCACTACACCCTCATTCTGCGTTCTATTTCGCTTGGTAGCAGCGGAGGTGTAGTCATGGATTAAAGGTAGAGGAGGAGAGTTTGACAGCCAGCATTCTGTGAGGATTATTAGATCCCAGGAAGTTCTACTTCTTTTGAGGAGCGTAGTCAAGCCATCAAAGTTCTTGTTTATGCTTCTAATATTTTGAGAGAGAAGCGAGAGGGATTTTTTGTGTAAATTAGCAATTTGGTTACAATCTTCAATCATACAGGTCGCAGAGTCCGCCACTGAAATACTGTCCAGATCAACTTGTATGTCATTTAAGTTATCGAATTATGGAAAAAAGGTGACTTAACATTATGCTACAAAGGTAAAGATCAAAAACGGCATCGTGTATAGAATCATTAAAACGGAACTTATTTAGCGGATCGCTATGAGTATGTCGCATCGGCAGGAAAATAGTTGTAGAAAAGTAAATATAAGAACAGCTGGCGTCTAGTGGTGTGTACCGGGTAGTGAGAGTGAACGAGCTTGTATGTGAGCTTGAGTAGTGTTTTGTGGAGTGTGAAACATGCAAGACAACAATAAAAATTATACAGTAAAAACAAAAACAAAAATCAACAACAAACAAAAACATCAAAAGACTTAGTCACAAAGTGGGGGGCAGAAGTTTATGCAGATCGCTTTCGGAGTTTATACAAAACGGAATCGAACCCGCAGACTTTTTCATATAAATCTTCCCGTAGCTCGTCCAGCAGCTATCACATTTGCCTTCTTTTTGTAGTTTGCGGCCTAGGAAGTAAAGATGTTTGGCGTGAGAGGTTAAAGACTCGGCAACATAGATAGGTTTCGGGGGGCCTGGCAACTCAATACTTGTGGTCGATAGTTTAGTGTTTCCGTTTTGCTTATTATAAATTCTTGTGGCTTTCAAAAATTTCTCTTGCAAGGTAGATGATTGAAACTCGGCTACAACAGTACCAGAAAAGTGTGAATCTTTTTTCGGTTTCAATCGGTAAATATTTTTCACTTCAGACGGCACAATATTTTCATTGACAGCAGCCCCAATCTTACACAAATTCGCCGTTAGGGATTCCTTATTTTCCGGCATTCCTGCAGGCATGTTATTTATCTCGACCATCGCAGAGCGAGAACTGCGTTCCAGGTAATCGATTTTGGTTTCCAGAGAGCAAATCTGCTTCTTAAGAGTGGAGTTTTCTCTCTCAGTTGCGTCCAGTCTATCCAGTAATACATCGTACTTTTGGGAGAAAAACTCTATAGATTCCTGGATCTTAAAGTTCTGTTCTGATATTTCATTCATTGTTGTTTTGAGGCCGTCGAACTTCCGGTTTTGTTTGGATTCAAAATCCGTAAAAAGCTTTGTAATTTCGGATAACAGCTGCATTTTGTCCGAGTCACTTTGCTCATACGAGTCATCGTCGAGTCGACGCCGTGTTCTGCGGCCCAAGTTAACGAACACATCTTTTATTTGTTCTTGATTTTTAGATTGAGAACTCAAAGCAGGGTCGGACAATGTAGTATGGAGATTTGAAGCCGGCGGTGATTTGCTTCCAGTCGGGGGCGACCTCCGGACTGACATCTTATTGCTTTAGTAGTAATATGGGTCCAGGTAAACAAAGCGCGCACACGCAACCACAAGTGCGTCGATCAGTCGTACTAGACCCCGCCCTTAGGAGGTGCTTCCGCAAAGTAGGATCGGTAGTAGGCGGTGCGCACGCGTCGCCTCCTGTACGGAGCGTATTAAAATATATTTGCTAATTAGTGTGGTCGCACTCACTCAGACACCGTTGTCCTACTGCGTTGGGTCAGCCGCTCAGCGCTTCTGCTCGCCTGGTACTTTCGATATTTAATTATGTTTGTTTTTTGGCACCAATTACGAGAATAAAATTATAAATAAAGTATAGAGGAGACACGTCCGACTAGCGCGGGATCCAAGAGGGGAGAGGATTATTGTACCCTGTTCTCTCTACCGTGTCCGTTCTCTAGTTCTCGATCTGCTTATTATAAACAACAGCTACTCACCCACGCTGTAAGAGGCGTAGCATCTAGTAATGGCGCAGGTTTATAATTAGTGGCTCTGGCGCCACAGAAATCGGCCCACAGTGGCTCCACTCTCGCGCACCACACTGCTCTGTTTTCGCGCCATAACAGTTCTGGACTAATTTCTGAGCCTCGGTCTATATCATCTAGATCTGCAAATAATAAAACAGGATGATAAAAAAAATTGGTAAACGCTTTTATGTGTACCAACGATAAGGTCGAAAATGCGGTGCAGGTGCCTAGCTTAGCGACTAGGGTCTAGCGGCTTCCGCTTCCAGCAGTTTGGTAGCGAAGGCACCAAGCGCGCAATAAGGCCAGTCTCCTATATGTTCATACGTTTCTTTTCTTTAAGAGTCTCGCTAGACATTAGGCACTAAGCGAGCCATCCGCCAGAGAGTTTTCGCTCTAAGTGCGTATACACGTAGAAAGCGGGTTGCCGGCGCCGATCTGTCAGCGCTTGTCGGTGCTGGTCCGCACAATTAGTCGGCGCAGGTAGTCTCTATACAGTGTGGCGAACCAGCGCCGACAAGTTCCGACCTGTACCGATCAGCGCTGGTAGGCCGTCGTTTGTTGCTGTATTTGCAACCATAAGGTGTATTTTTGTTAAAAATAGCCAGCCGCTGCTTCTACCCGCTTCCTTTATGTAGCAGTTACCTGCACGCACCAGTACCGACAAGCGCTGGCAGGTCGGCGCCGGTTACCCGCTTCTTTTATGTATACGCCCTAAGTATTGGTAGGTGGATCTACATTTTGGCCTTCAGACTTACAACCACTTTATTGAGAAATAATCCAAACGTAAGCTCAATCTCAACACCCGTATCTTTTGTCTAATCTTATTAGCCTGTTGTGTCCAACTGCAGGGCAAAGGCCTCCCTTTCGTTTCTCATTTTTCCCGATCTTTTGAAACCTAAGGTCAATCCTTTAAGTAGAAGTCTAGCTTACCCCGCCATCTCCTACTGGGTCTACCGCGTTTTCGTGTCCTACTATTCGGGATTCACTCTGTAGTTATTTACGCCCAAAGCTAATTTGGCATGCGGGAGATGTGGCCGTATAAAGCATACTATTAATCATAGCAACATGTATTAAGTAGTTTGCTAAATAAAATTTGGTTTTTATCTTGGAAAGAAGAGCACTATGACTCCAAGTCTACGTCGCATCGGGTCGTCAACACTATCTACCTACACGTCTCCTTGTACGTCTATAGAGATAAATATATTCTATATGAAGTAATTATACTCACTGTCAGCATGCAAAATAAACTGCTCATGTATGGGGTCCATGTCATCCACAGCACACGGGAATTGTCCTCTCGGCGGCGAAGAGCGACGCAACGCAGACAGTATGGACGCTAAGTCCGCGCGCGTACCCGCAGAGTCTGGAAGAAATATGGCCTATAGCCTATCGGTATTTAGGCTGGAACATTACTAGGATGAAGAGGTAAGAAATGTGGGTCTCGGCTAAATGAAGGTGCCTTTAAAATTGGTCGTCTTTGAGACGTGTAGCAGGTCTATGGGACTTGCGGTTTAGGTATGAAAACGCGCCGCTTCGGCTCCGAAGAAAGAAAATCAAACCGATTCCGACATGCTGTAATGAATATCTGTAAAGCCAGCATTCTAATTGTGCAACACACTCGTTATGCTATGGCCGTGATTTTGTCAGGTTAACAATTTCCGTAGCATCGTTTGTATTAACAATCCGACTTCTCCATAACTATGTACCATGCAATGTTACGTTACGCAATTTCCCTGCAGCTGGTCAGCCTCGGGATTACAAAACGATTCAATTAGTCCATTGTGGAACGATTCGGTAAGCTATCTCTTTTTCTCTCGTTGCGAGAATCGGAGACGGGACGAGATAATAAATCGAACCGGTCGACAACTGCTTATCGAAAAGGTTCTAAATCGGGGGGCTGCTGCGATCATAGTTTTGTCAGAAATAGCCGCTAACATGTTTTTGTAACAAAATTGGGTCGTGGCCCAACTATTTACGGTGTTTTTACAGGTTGTACTGGTTGTATGTTCACTAGTCATGTTTTGTTAGATTTTTGACGCAGCAGACCCGACGTAACTCTTTTTGTCGAAGGTTATTTTGACTGCTTCAGTAGATAAAAGGCGAGACCAGATGCATTAGTTTGACCCTGGTTTCGGCTAGAGGCGTTGCAGTGATAAACAGATATCTAAATCTAGATTGGGTGACTTTCCCGTCAAAAAGAAGGAGGCTGAAATATGTGATGTTTTTTGGTGTGATAGTGTTACAGAAAAATATAAAACTAACTGGCTCTGGGCGATTCCCGTACGTTCGTAATCGTAGCTCTAGCGGTACATATCTGCAGCTCTTTGGGACGGTCGCGTTGCTGGGACACGTGTTCTGAACCCGCTTCTAACACGATCTGTAACAAGGGGAATTATTTATTGGAGAAGTTTTTTCGAGTTATGTCGTGATTCCCGGGCACTACCCCATCTCTTCCCGTGGGTGTCGTAAAAGGTGACTAACCGATTCTCTAGAGGATGGGCAGCAGCGTTCTCTGAGTACTTTAACAACCACACTGCGATCGCCAACCTACCTGCCAAGCGTGGCGATTACGGCAACCCCTCCCCCCCCCCCCTTTGGGGGAGGCCTATGTCCAGCAGTGGACTTCTTTCGGCTGAATGATGATGATGATGACGTTACGTGGACAGATAGCAGTATTTTAATTTAAAAATCTTAATAAGCGTTGCAATGATGGAATGTATCATGGAGTCAAAGCTTAAAAACGGAGACGTGAGTGTTTTCAACGTTGTTATGGTTCAAAATTCAAAAAAAATCCTGGCTGCTATCGAATGCTACGTTAGCATACGCCTTCCGCCTCTCAGGGTCGTAGAATTGGTCGCTGACTGTATAGTACATACCTTGGGCATGATGGACTCCATCCTGACGTCCATGTAGGCTGGCGGCGCATCATCCATCTCCTGTGCCGTGGGCACCACGTGCGGCAGGAACGCGCCCAGCCACACCACACTGTTCACGTCCACTGACACTCGGACTGGACTTAGCTGCACGTACAGCTTTGGGGCTGGCACTGTGGAATACGTCATAGTCATTTAGTCGATATTTTCAACACCAACACACTACACTCCGCGTGGCGTAAGCTGAGCTTTGCATCTGTGTGACTGCACATAGAATCGATTGCCAAAAAACAGTATAAACCGGTTTAAACCAAGCAAAGGACGTATCTGCATTCATTCTCACACAAATGCAAAGCTCAGCTTAGGGCTCGCGGACTGTACCGACATCTGTTCATTCACCAAGTGCGAGCAGATAAGGGTAGCGTTTTGAACGGCTCATTGAGCCGTCCCGTTATCATTTACTCCCTTTTCATTCATATCATCTCTCACTTGTTTTGATTTGACATGTTAGCCGAGACAATATTTAGACAGACTGTGCAACCTCGATGACCCGTTTCAAAATTTCAGTGCGTATTAATGAACAGGTCTCATTTGAGAAATCTCCCAAAAGATGCTACCGTAAAGTAGAATTCCACAAATTCTATTTCTTTTTTTATTCTTCTCATATCTTTTAAAACGGCTTTTAACAGGGAGCTCTGAAATTATAGGCGTTTATTTATACGGAACTTAGTATAGAAAGTAAAGTATAGTCAACCTTTGAACAGGCGCATGTAGCCTCATCGCAGATCGTGGCCTCTGTTTTATAGCCGCATGTATGCCGTGGCGTTTGTAAAGAAAACATATGACCTCTTAAACACAAGTTGATACGTTCAGTCGCTAATGACTAACGCGTGCACGCACTCAAACTAACCAGGGAAGCATACGTCTCCGGGATAATAGAAGAAGGTAAGTTCAGCGTGCAATAACCCTGCGTCACCGGGCAACGTGGCCTTCTCCGCACTGACTAGCGGACGCGGCGCCTCCCGGGATTTAGACCCTGTTGATACCTGAAACATACACATTTATCCTTTATCATGCAGTATTTTCACCTTTTTTTTTCTAATCGTCTGGACTTAAATTTCGAATGTTTTTATAACTTTCAAAGCTATATGCAGGGTGTAAACGAATTCGTATACATTTAGCAGTTTGTTGATTGTTCAGTAAAATAATTTTAATTAAATTTGAATCAAGCACCCATAAGGCAATTTTTTAAATTTTAGGTTCCTTAAAAAATTGTCCGACCCTCCACGTAACAAGAGATTTTTAAATGGTACCTTATAAACAGTGAAGTCGTCTATCCTAAGT
The DNA here is from genome assembly GCA_905220435.1 of Amphipyra tragopoginis. NCBI lineage: Eukaryota > Metazoa > Arthropoda > Insecta > Lepidoptera > Noctuidae > Amphipyra > Amphipyra tragopoginis. The sequence goes on from HG991998.1 coordinate 9,531,578, forward strand.
ACTAGGCACGTAGTCATCAGCTTGCCGAGCTGCTGTAGGATTCGCGTTCTAGTCGGCGACGCTGTAGATACAAAACAATACTCTTAGCATTTTTTCATTACAAAACAATGCATTCAAGAATGCTGGATTGCTGCTGGGAAACAAGCTAGATTTACTAAAGAAAATTTTATAAACAAGAATACATGTGCTTCGTGCCAAGCCTGTTTTTTAATTGTACCTTGTGAGGTAGTAGTGTTAGTGGACGGAGCATTGGAAGCGCTTTGTTGCGTCGCCGTCTGTTTGTGCTTGATGCCGTTCGACATCGGCTCCTCAGGCTTTTCAGGTTGACTCGTCTGAAATATAACAAATTGGATCATGGATTAAGGGGTCCGTTTGGGTCTGAAACTTGTCGGGCAATCCCGAAAAATGCACGTGAGTAAATCGTTACTAATCATAAATATGAATGTGTCCCACGAAAGTTATAATTCACAACAGAGTTACCAAAAAAAATACAATACGAGTGGGGATCGGCTAAACTAGAACAACGCGCGCCTTCACCACATTTAAACTTAGATGCAATATGAAAATACGCGCAAGTTTAGCGCGGTTTGCGATTTGCGACTCATTGGCTATGGGTCGCAAATCATACTTTGGGAAACCCTGGTATAGATTGTATACATACCTTGTTGCTTGGAGTGAGTGGCCTCGGATCTAGCGAGTCGAGAAGTGTTGTACAAAATGATGACAGGGCTTGTGACAGCCACTGACTGTGCGGTGTTGCTGCTTCTCTGCAGATAACATTTAAGGTAGATACAGACCAGCATCCTAATTGTAAAATTCACTCACAATCTTTACTAGCAAGCACTGCCACTTACAGAAGAGACATAAATAAGTGTCAGATCGCGGGATAAACGTACTTCTTGCCAGCTGAAATACTCCACGTTGGCGTTGCAAGCAGTCTAGGTCTGTGGTGAACAATCTTCCCAGCTTGGTAACCATAATAGGCAAATTCAGGTATTTTTTGAAGCAGGAAACGTTCAGGTTTTGTAATCGTACATACGTGTAAATGTTTGGTTTTGTTTTTCAATCAATTTTACAGTTTTTGTAAACGAAAACTGTACTATTAAAGGAACCTGTAGAATTCCTGCACGTTGCCTGCTTCAAAAAGATATCTGAATTAGCATGCGGATATGAGTTAAATCGATAGCGCAAGTTGAACTACTTCGCGTGCCACCGGTAGGAGCAATGCTCCTGATTTTATGCTCCTAACTGAGCCGTCGAGAGGGATTTCGACGGTTTCAGATTCCGTAGGCGCGAATGGTTACAGGACCTTTCACTGCTCGACGCGCTTGAGGCGTGCGCTATGTTTATTTCTCAGCACTAAATGGCCTTTGTTACGTAGGTAAATCGAACAAAAATATGTCACGCTTATTTTCATACAAATTTACAAACGGTATATTATCATCTTGAAAGGCTGGTAAGATAGTTAAATAATCAACTATACTTATCTAGTACTAACCTGTACCCTCTCCAATGTCTTCTATCATCAGACGCTTTGTGGTAAGGGAACAAGTCTGCTTGCATGCTGACCAGAGTTACTTGAAGCGCTCCACCGTTTGACAGTGACGGCTTTTCTGATCTGCCCACTATACGACAAAGAAAAACCTCCTATAGTTTTTTTTTTTAATGTAATTGCTTTCGATATTCCGCCCGTAAGGATCCCCCCACATTTACCGGCACGACATCGGCTTAGGCCGGTGGAAAAAAGCTTTATGCCTATGGGCATAGCCGTAGGCATAACCGTACCGGTTGTAGCTGACGTCGTTCGCCTCTGCTCGGACCGGATAAGTGTTTGGAGACCCTTAGGCTTTATTAAGAATATGTATAACTAAGGAGGGTGGATTTTAGGTAAGGAATAAAGAGGTAACATCTATTCATTAGGATGTTCTCCTATTGAATAGATTTTACCTATTTATTCAATAGAAGAACACCACTGCTTAGCTATTTGGAGATTACAGGCGTGAGCATATGTATGTGTACTTACATCCCGGATCATCACACAGGTGTAGGTCTATCCTTGGCGCCAGCAGATGATACGAGGTTTCCCTCACGTCGTGTTTGGCGAACATTCTCGCTAAGATATCGCGCTCGCCCGCTGCCGATCTACTTGAGATCTGTTCTCGAGGCTCTTCGATCTGGAACAGAGTTGGTAAATTACTCCACGGCCCACAGTTGGACTTGGGGCTTCCACAGACTACAGAATAAACTATCGACCAATGGTTAACTGATTTAATTTTTTTACGGGGATAATACCCGTGTAAACAGTAGTCTGTACTCTGTGGGATACCTTAGAGCGCAAAAGAGGTTTATAATAAGGTCAATACGCCGAGTAAGTAGTTTAGTGGCGGCAGAGCCAGCAATCTCGCTGTCTGCATGTCGTTAGAGCTTTGATTTTCAGTGATAGGAAACACGCATTAGAATATCGTGACGGATGGCTGCACTAGAAGTCTCCAATCTCCCACGCTCACATAACACTTTGACAACTGCACATACATTTTTTTTCAGTATGCATACACACGGTGTGTGGCACACCGAGTCTCATGTCCCACGCTCACATAAAAAAACACTTCGACTCAGGTTAACGTGTAGTATTCAGAGTGACCGAGTGGTACGCACTTCAAACTTCAAAACTCATTTACTCAAATCAGACTAAAATTACTAAGTTCTTTTTGAACGTCAATGTTATAAAAGACGGCCTCCAAAAACGCATGCCCTTCACCGCTTCAACGGACTATTGAATATTGTGTTTCCACCTTGTCTCTACAAATTCAACATACATCTAAAAACCTGATCATACCTTCCTCAACGCTTTAAGCCTGGTAGCAGCGGCAGTAGCCCTCTGCACCGGCTTGGCGAGTGCTATAGCACAAGCTAACATCGCTCTCAGCTGTCCATCTGTCAGGGCCCAAGCTAGCGGTTCCGGGCATATCGCGAGACGAGATCCTATTACTGCACAGTCTGGAAATAAAACGATATAAATTATAGATTCTTCATTGTAATTCATACAGCAAAACTCTTGTTTTGTCAACTATAAGGTCGAATATTGAACGCACAATGCCTTCTAACACACAATTTGGAAATAGCCTGTCCATCTACCAGTTATGATAAGGGTGGAAACTTTGAGGCCTCTGTCATTTTAATACAAGTCTTATTACTACCTTTATAAGGTTGAATACTGACCTGACAATCTCTTCTTGATGACGATTCGACAATGTGTGTTGCCCAGTAGAAGTCGTAATGGTGGAAGGTTGGCGTTGGCTGCACCGTGTGCTTTAGCTTCTATGCGGGCGCTTTGCCATTCTAACTCCTGTTGGACGGGAATAAGGTTCATTATCGTATGTCATGTATGTTATGACGAAATGTCGAAATAGGTACTTTTATTTGGTCAATGAACTGATGTTATGACGAAAGTTCGAAATAGGTACTTCTATTTGGTCAATGAAGTGAAATGTTATGTTAATAAAAAGCACTTCAGACCCTGATAACAATTAATTGAGTGTTGGTGAGCCATACGAGAGCGTTGGTACGCTATACGAGAATAACTCATGCCGCGGTGAAAACATTAGCCAGTCATCAAGGTTGATAGCAGGGCTAACTGCCCATAGTGCGCCGGACGTACTTAGTATCGTCATTGGTGGAGACTCTTATAATGCACTTCACTTTTTTTTTTAAATCGATGGATTTATCAATGAAATTGACTGCCTCCTTAATCTAGTGGTCGCAAGTGCGACTGTTGAGCGTGAGGTCGGGCAGTGTTATTGGGTTTTCCGTGTGGAATTTCTCAGTAGCAGCTCGAAGTCTGGATTCGTGCCCGGTTGATGGCAATAGGCTCGCCCCCTATTACATGGGACTTAACAGCGAAATGAGAGTGAACTATACATCTCTGTCCAGCCCTTCGGGGAATACAGGCAAGATTTTATATAATCTTTGAAATTAAAGCCAAGACTGCACGTCAAATGAATGATGTAACAAGTTACCTTAAATATAAGCAGTTGTCCCGTGTCAGGCGATTTGATTCTAGTCAGTCTTAGGTCTCCCTTGCGACCCTCTGGCGTCCGGGACTCCACTGTCACTCTTGAGATCTGTAGTCATGGAAATATCATATTAGTCCAAAGATGTTTACAGTTGAACATAGAGCTCCTCATAGAGGGTTGTAGTGAATAGTCACGGTTAAAGATGGTTCCAGAAAAATACTCGAAGTCGAGTAAATACAAATAAACACAACAACATAAACATAACAAGACGACACGTTTGGTGCAGTGGCTAAGCGATTGGCTTCTGCGCTACGGGTCGTGTGTTCGATTCCCACACGGAACAAAAATTTGTATGGCTTACAGATGGTTGTTTCGGGTCTGGGCGTTTGTGTATATGAGATTTGTGTCTGTAAACGCACCCACGATACAGGAGAAATCTTAGAGTGGGGCAAAGTTAAAAAAAAACATGATAGAGCAAAGAGTATTAAATGTTCCGCCTAGCCTGTTCCCAACTTAGTTGGGGTCGGCTTCCAGTCTAATCAGATGCGGCTGAATACCAGTATTTTACACGGAGCGACTGCTATCAAACCTCCGCAAACCAGTTACTGGGCAATGCCGATGTGCTAAGGTTAGACCGGTTGTAAGACACCCAGGACCGATGGTTTAACGTGTCCTCGGAAGCGCGGCGGGGTCTCAATGTGTTACGAATGGTCACCTATCTGTGGATTGACCGCGGCAAACGCACCTTAACTTTGCAAATCATATGATTCGCGCCGTTGTAAATAACTACGAACCCCACTAATTCTCACAATGTAGTAGTGAACCGTTTTTTGTTCAGGGGCCCAATTCTCCTAAAATAAATTGTTGCCAAACGCAATCGAACCACAACCGTCAGTCAGTTTTTGTTTTCGAAAACTTTCAAAATGATTGATTTTGTTTTTTGTGTCAAACAATTTCACAGCTTTTGAAATTGAGAACTGTCTCAATGAACGGTTCGGTCTTGGTTCGGTTGTGATTTATCAAGATTTATTTTAGGAGAATTGGGCCCCAGTACTTATTAGTCAGTTTTGCGATGTCGTCTAAATGCAAAATATAATTCAATAATGAAACTGAGTTGTCGAATTTCCTCATTCGGCAAAATATCATATGATGAATGTACGTAAACCGTACGTGTATAAATGTTTACAAAAGTAAGGGCCACTACAGACACGATACTTTTAGCATCGGCGATCGACGATTTAATCGCTTTTTGGTCGCTGGATGCCGCGACTGGGGGTCTACTCCCTAAGCACGAAGTCCGTGGTTTCGGCCTTAGTTACGAGCTTTTCCTACTCCCTATCACCTACGGACATACGATTATTTCGGGGCCCGAACTAAGACTGAATGACAACACGATTTGACAGTTGTCCATACTACCTCGTGTGTTTTAGCCCGTCCGAAAAGTTGAACTTGACACTTGTTTTGTTCACTCCTACGTTTCGGGCTACTTTCGGACGGGCGACTAACTTCGTTGACGGACTTAGGGAGTAGGCCCCTGAACACTTCACCCGCACAAACGAGTCGCCTAAACGCAATGCAAACGGAAAATCGCCGATCGCTTATGCTAAAAGCATCGTGTCTGCGGTGGCCCTAAGATAGCAAAAGCGTTATATCTTTAATACGCTTTGAATTAATATGGATGGTCTAAATATATGTTAGGCGGTGTTATCGCAAACGGGGATCACTTCCAGACATCATACAATGGACAAGAATTATATCTTCAAGGAACAGTGCCGTCTGTCTTTGTGAATTCAGCGAAGCCTCAGTATAAGTTATCTTTTTAAGTCTTTAATATAAGCTGATAATAGGATAAAGGTGGAGATATCATATCTTACATCTGCTATTCGTGGAGCTCAACGTTAATCCGGGAACAAATGATAGGTCAGTTTATGAATGACAAGAAAAAAAAAGTTTTAAGGTTTACGAGTTTCAAAGTTGATGAAAATTTTACCTCATGGTCCTTACCATGGGGGATTTTGTATGGACCTTGTCCCCACCCTCCAACAGTCCTGGGATACATATTAATATGTTCGTTAGGAGCCACAAAAATAGAATCTACCTGTTTTAGGTGAAAAATCGACGGATAAACAAAAATCGATTTTTCTTTATATTGTTGTGTCAAAAGTACTTTTTTTAAGATAAAAGTAATGTTTGTGTTGATGCTGAAGCCCTGAAGCTTTTCTGCCTGTTGACATTGCTTTTTTAATAGAATATTAAACCAAATCAAACCAATATCTCGTGCAGTCGTGTGCCTGCGTATGCTTTACTAAACAGCGTATTTCTATTTAGCGATCATTCGCACGGGCATATTTTTAAAACGGCAATAAATACTGACATAAAAATATGATTTGTACGTAAACTCCACACATTTGAAGATTGTCGCCATAGTGAAGTTTAGTCAACGTATTATTACGCTTCGAATGAGATATGTTTCAAATCTGTTGGAGGGTGGGGACATTTTTCTCAAGGTCCTTTAACAAAGGAATGTTTTTAAAAAGTAATTTAAACAGTCATTTTTTTTTTAATGTCATAAACTGCCCTATCATTTGTTCCTGGCTTGAAGTTGAGTTTCGGGACACCCTGTATACTACGGGGTTACTTCGAATTTGCTGGCGAAATTTCATAGCGCTAATTAGATAACAATATATCTACTTTATGCGCGCTTGTCCCTACTGTATTAGTTAGGTACCTTGTTATCCAATTAACTTAAGCTCTGATATTTTTTATTTGAATGTGTTCTATTAATGTGAAGTGTGAGTATGCCCTTATACATATAATAATCGAGTATGTATACCCCCTTAAGTTAAGTATCATTGTATCAAGTGCTTAGTAAGTAGTTTACACGAATGTATTCCATTATTGTATTTTTAGTCATTAAACCACTTTTAATCTGACTGGTTGTATGATTCGTAACATCTTCGGACCCCTAACATTTCATGGCGACCCTGCCGTAGGAGTCTGCTAAGGGGCAATATAAAGTGATTTTATTAGTTTTTACACCGAATTTTGCTGTCAAATGACACCAAATAACCCTGTGAAATTTTGCCAGATAATTGGAAATAAACCTGTACGAGCGGATAATAGAATAAATTAATAAAATTATAATAACTAGCTACTCTAAACGGTAGTTCATTGCCTTTAACATTTATGAATATTTGCCATATTAAAAGGGTCGTCGAAACGATTTTAAATATCAAACAGTCAAGTACTTTCAAAATTAGAACGGGCCTATTCGAAATTTCCCGAGTAGCAGTACGGCAGCTCGGGATATAAACCCTATTTATTCCCTTGCAAGACCCGCTTTTTCTCTACTATACGAATGCGTTGACTGATTACATGGAGTGAGGTATAGACGTTATTTGATAGTAGGATAGATACCTTAAGTAATATGTGAAGTTGTTACCTGAACACTGCTGGTGAATGCTTCACAATTAAAGTCTATTTGCACATGGTTCACAGCCACTGAGATTCCGTCTATCACCTGAAAAAATAAATACAAACGATAAATTAACTGTGTAGGTCTTCCTATTCTATCATGCTAATATCAAGAAATGAATGATCATTAACAGCCAACAAAGCAACCGCTGGACTTAGTTTTTCCAGAAAGAAGCTCATTGTTACTACGCTAGGAAGCCCCTCGGTGTCGACCGTAGAGCCAGCTCTCTCGTACACAGCTGCCCATCACGGGCCAGTCCCTAATTCAGCGGGCCTACTCCAAAAATTGAACTACGAAGTTTCGGCTATGGAATCGCACGTTTTCCAACCACGAGTTTCGGATCCCATGATTGATTCGATTATCGCGGTTTGACATTTTGTCTTTCGGTCACCCTACTCCCAAATGTTAATTGACATCTAGTAGTTTGTTGTGTGATAATCAGTGATCGGAAAAGGGTGAGCTAATTTACCTAAACTTCAAAGAACACAGACAAAAACTGGAGACTTCCTTACGACGAGCAATTTATAATCTTAGCTTTAGACATTCACTGAGGGATAAATTTAAAGAAATTAATATAATGACGGTCGCATCTCAATACATTTATGAAAATTTGATGTATGTTAAGAAAAATATTAGTTTGTTCTCTAAGAACAGCGACATTCATAGCCTCAATACTAGAAATAAAAATAAACTTATACTGCCAATGACTAGGCTCCAAAAAATTAGTAATTCATTTAGGTGCCAAAGTATACGTTTCTACAACAAAATTCCAAGCAATATTCAAGAACTAAGTCTTAATAAATTTAAGTCCTATGTAAAGCAGAAACTTTGCAATAAAGCTTTCTATAAAGTTAAAGATTATATGGACGATAAAGATGCTTGGAATTGAGCTGCTCGCTCTCATCACAGAAAAATCATTGTAATTCTTTTGTAACTCTTATTTTGACATTTTGCATGATTGATTATTATTATTGTTGAATATTTTTTTTTACTTTGACATTTCGATGAATAATTATTCAATTATTAATATGTTGATATTATTTTAATTTTATTTTATTTTTTATTGTGAATGTGAGTACCGTGTAGGCTAGTATCCTACTCGAATTTCATAAGTGTTTGGCGGTTTTGAGTGTTTTTTGTGACCTACGCAAATGTCTTGCTGATTGGTGGCGTCGTGCGTCGGGTCGTTGAGCTCCCTAAAATAAGGTTGAGCTACACGATGGCTGATGCATGCGTACCGTCAGTTTAGACAGGTCGACTCAAAGCTGTTATGGCTCTTTCCTCAAAAGGCCATTCCAGACGTTGCCCTACATTGTTACACTCGCATAGTTTTTGATACTACAATGTCTGGACTTTAAAAGAGACGTTGACCTCTGAGTTTGTTTCGGCTTTTCTTCTCAGAGCGAGTCAGATAGGAAATGCCGGCTCCATCTAGTCTTAAAAAACATATAAAATTGACTTGTAAAAGTGTCTGTAACAGATTTATTTACAGAAATAAATATCATTTATCATTTATACGACAACATATTTTTTCGTGAAAATTATTCCGGGTTTCGAGACATCACTAAAGTATATTTAATATTAATGTTAATAGTACAGAAAACAATTAAATTCGTTTCCTATTTTTGTTTCCCAAAATTGTCACGAAACCAGATGACACGTTTTTCATTGTTTTTAAATAAAAAATAAAGTCAAAAACTATAACCCGACTACGTAAAAAGGGGTCTAAAAAGGACGAAACAAGAAAATAATTCAAATACATAGAAATCCAGAAATGCATAGGTACAAAAATGGTCAAGGTAGAGCCGTGGTCGCACTTACTGTATACCTACTATGATTATGTGGGTGCCAGGAACACCTCCATTAAACAGACATGTTATGTATCGTATACAGTGGGTGCGACCTATACACACCTATATACACTAGCAGTGCAATATCTACATCGTCGCATTTTAAGAAACGTAACGCAAATTCGAACGTAATGTTGCTTTGTTATTTACTTAAACGAGTAAACAACTGAAACGACTGGACCGCGCGAACTGTACGACCGCATTAAAAACATATATTTTGACTTAAATAATACGATATATACAAGAATATTTTTAATTCACCATAAAAAATTTAAGGGCATGATCAGTTACTGTAAGAAAATAAACAAAGCAAAAAAAAAAAAATTTTTTTTTTCCAAGATTGTACTCCAAAAACATCAATAATTGGTAAGAAAGTTCAATCACATTGACAATGATATTCGTACGCGCACGCACACACGCAACCCTTTTATCTATTCATTCAAAAAAAAGCCCGCGCAATACATAGGCTGCGCACGAAACGGACGGCGCCAACTAGTCTGGCTCCCGCGCCACCCTTACCCCGCCCACTCCGGCGCGTGCGTCGCAGCCCGCCGCAGTCGGCCGCCCGCAGTAATTAGGTCAAGTTGCGTGACGCGCGGTGCAAGCGCAACCTCTCGTTACCGCGTACATACCGGTTTTTGTTGAATACGTAATTACATGTTGTGTTGATGAATACTAAATAGGCTTAATATTCGGTAAACTAAGGTCAAAGCAGACTGCATCGCGCCCTCTCCACCGAACCCGACTTCTCAGAACGCAACAGAGAGGTTATTAAGTTTACGCGAGCGCGCAAAACGTATTACCTGTTAACATCTGTTATTAAATTGATAACTACGATGGCTTATCAGTTCACGTCTCGAGAGTACCCTTTGTGTTAATACTTCATAGAAGGCCGGCACGTAGGTGAATCTTATCTAGACAGATCGCAGCGAAAGTATCTAACCGAGGAGTTAGGGAGTCGGTGGACAGGCTGCGGCGGCCTAATTGCCTGGCCCGCGTGTCGCCTGACCTCACACCCATGGATTTTTACAAGTGAAGTGAAATCAAACGGAGAGTGTACGTGAGTGAGCCCGATAGTCGCAAACTTTTAAAACAACTCGAAGTAAAAGGGCAAAGTGATGTTCTAATATCAATAAATAACTATCTTGTACAAAGTGCTCGCTTGTGTGTTCACAACAAAGGGCGGTGGCCATTTTGAAAAATTGCTGAACTGTAAGTTTTTAATAAGACTGTAAATTACCACCCTTATCAGCTGATTTCAATCCTTATCAGCTGATCCTAATCACTGTTAGCTAATCCCTTCAAATTCAAATCACCATTATCGCAGAACAAATTCTAACTTTTTAAATACGTGGAGTGGAGTGTAGGAGAAAGCACGACTGTGTGTGTGTGTTGCACGGATTTCGCGCTATCGACTCGCTCGCACGCATTACATACCGGTATAACTGACTGACGCATGACTCACACAAGCGTATAATGGTGCATGATGTGTGTAGCTTACGCGCGGTGGGATGAATTTCATTGATAGTCCGTGTTGTTGACGTAGTATTTCTAGTATTAGAGTATTATGTCCATAAAATTATTCATATTTTCAGGATCAAACAAAAGTAAATAACTTTGTTAGATTTAAATAAAGTAAATTAATGATTTTACATTTCAATAAGTATGCCGCTTCCGTATGTACCCTTAAATTTTTTATGGTGAATTAAAAATATTCTTGTATACAAATTTGTAATGTGCTCGCCAAGACCTTTCCTTTGATACCAAACTCGTGATGATTATCTCAGTTTAATTTTTTCGAGGTTAGAATCTTAGGTTTAAATTCAGTATTTATGATTATTTACGGTTTACTCACGTGCATTTTTCGGGATTGCCCGACTTTAAATTCAGTCACATAAAATTGTGATAAAATTTATGTAGCCTATGTTACCCGGGACGTTATTACGAATCTATTGACACCTCATTCATTAAAATCGGTTCAATAGTTTAGGCGCTACGGTGGAACATACAAACATACATACATTCATAGACTGCCAAAATCATTACCCTTCCTTTTGGCTCCGCCGTAGCCGGGTAAAAAGAGTATTATTGTTTTCAAAAAAGGAGATTGTCTTTTATTTTTTGAAAACAAATGAAAGACAATCTCCGAGAAAATTCTCCCGAAAAAAAAATGTTGTCGTAAGGAAGTCTCCAGTTTTTGTCTCTGTTCTTTGAAGTTTAGGTAAATTAGCTCACCTTTTTCCGATCACTGGTGATAATACTTTGATCATATATTTTTAAGTTCGATATTCGTCATTGTTTCGTTTCGATCCGAAAATTCGACGTTAATTTTTTGGAGTAGACCCTGGGGGACCAGATCCTTTTCGATTTTAAGCAGTTTTTGAACAATTCGGTTTCTTATCTTGTTTCGCATACGATTCCCGTAACGAGAGAAAAAGAGAAAATAAACCGAATCGTTCTGAATCACGGGGCTATATGGAGTACGTAGGCTGTAAAACTAGTTATCATATCGTCTAGTCCAATATACCTTTCTGATGATGTTTTATATCATTGCATTGCATTATTTGCTTGTTTATTGGAAAAAGCAAAGAGAGGCCTAAGGCCGCGTGTCCACGGCAAGAAATTTGTCGTGTCGGCTACAGACAAGATGAAAATATTCATGTAGATGAGAAGAATTTTGTCGGGTCTGTGCACGAAAGAATCTCGTGTCTGTTGCAGACAAGAAAAAATCTAGTATGTACACGGTACGAATTGTTTCGTTCAGTCATGGTTGAGACATTGTAGGGTGTACATCGAGTCGTGTAATTGTGGGAAATAATGAAGACTACCAAGCAAAAAAAATGGTGATTGCCTATTATATGTATAGAAAATTTTAGAAAGAAAACTAACTCCAAGAGAAAATACCGGGTGCATCCTATGTTAAGTCAAAAACATGAGTTTGCTAACTTCTACTTTGAACTGCGACAGTATGAGGAAAAGGTCGTCCATTTTTTTTTCCCTTACATCAAATTGGCTGTGTTACTTTGAAGTAAGTTATAAGTGAATCAAGCATTTTATAAAAGCGTAAACAAACTGTCGTAAACAACACAGGCCCACACGCTCAAACGTTCTCATGTGCACTGTACACAACGCCCCTCGCCCCCTACAGATCGCGTCGTGTCTGGCGCAGACAAGATTTTTGTCTTGTGCAGCGCCGACGCAGTGTACACTAGTCGTGTGTAGAAACGACACGAATTCTTGCACAGACCCGGCGATTTTTCTTGCCGTGGACACGCGGCCTACACTTTATAGTGGGTAGATTCAGGTAGTAGTTGATGATGATAATTTGTTTACCTTGTGTATATAGCTGTACTTCCCCGGCACTGGGATGGCTCCGGCTGCACTGGGGTTCATCACTCTTGGCTCCTGACATACTTCTAGTGCTATATGCACTTCGTCCAGGTTCTGCAGACAATAAATATAATATTAAATCTTGTGCAAACAAAAAATGTATGTCAACGGACTTTGTGTTTTCATCAACAGTAATCATCTGGTTAAACAACCGTTTACTCGAACCAGAATTTTATGTAAACAGTTGTTTAGCCAGAGAATTAATGTTGGTGAACACTAGCCTTAGTCTTAAGCTAAATCTATGCTTAAAGTAATCATCAAACGTGTACAGTCCGCGAGGCCTGAGCTGAGCTTTGCATTTGTGTGAGTGCACATAGAATCGATTGCCAAAAAGCAGTATATACCGGTTTAAACCAAGCAAAGGACGCATCGCGCTCTAGGCCGACGTCACACCTACAATATCTATTTGCACTCACACAAATGCAAAGCTCAGCTTAGGCCTCGCGGACTGTAATGTACGAGTCATTTTTTTTTGTAAAATTACAAATTTCAATAACCAACAACCGCAGCCCTTTATCAATCTCTATATCATTTAAAGGGTCGCTGGTAGAAATCAATTTTTTGAGTTAAGCTCCCCTTTGTACGTGGCTGCATTAAATTGTAATTTTCTTCTGTTCAATAAAGAATAAGAAGATATGTTTTATCGAGATACATTCATTTTGCTTCAGAAATCCCTGAATGGAAGTTGACCCTAAGATATTTGGGAAACGATTAGGCAAAAGAAATAAATTTTGCTTTAGAACCCTAAAAATACACAAGAAAACAAAAATTCTTGAAGTGTATGTAAATATTTTTTTTTTGTTTATATCGTGTGTTATATGTGTTTTTAAAGCAAAATCTATGTTTTACAATCAAAGCTATGTGTACCTTTAATACAAAATATTAATGGCTGGTCTATAGGCAACATAGTCATTGTTGATATGAAAATTTATTCCCACACGATTAAAATATCACAAAAAACCATAGACAATAGACACCTCTTACTACACCTACAAAAAGCGAAGGAACAAGGAAGTTTCTATTCTTGTTTTAAGATCACACATATCGGCACAAGATTCAATCTTTCATTCATTCACTAATCCCCAAGTATAAAGTTGAAAAAATCGAATGGTTGAATTTGGGGAAATCCCGAATTATATCGAATCAACGAGCACGATGCAGTCTTTAGATATTACGTAAGTTCTAAATATAGAATATAAAACAGATGGTTATAATCAATTGTGCTGTTATTATCTTTCATAAGGAGCTGAGTTAAATATCAGGCGGTAAAAACAGACGTTATACTCTGTTCAACGAAATAAAGAGTCCTGACATAGCGGTCATTTCGTAAATTGTAGCTGTAAGGAGACTGCTATCGAAAAAACTTAAACGACATCATCAAATACTGTAAAATAGCCATATCACACATGTTTTGCTTTAAAAAAAATATTTGATCATCTTTACATGGTAACGTTTTGTAGAGAAAAGTTGACGACCCACCTTACATTGACAAGGGTATAGGTATCATAGACAAATCAACTCCAACTTACGGATTATTTGCATTGCTTAATAGAACAGCACCCTAGTTTTATAACACACTCGTCCAATAGCTTTGATTATTGAAGCAGTTCCACAAAGTCCATTGCACGCACAGTATGTTTTAACAATCCGTCTTCTAGACAATTAGGTATGTACCACGCAGTCTCTCTCTCCGTTGTGTACCGACAAGAGAATAGCTGATACCGTGGTGTAAAGATTAGCCAGTCAGCAAGGTTGGTAGCGAGGTTGACTGCCCAGGGTGCGCTGGCCGTACTTAAGTGTTATGTCCTCCACGTATGACGATACTTAACAGGTTAAATGTCCCATATGCAGACACAATAGTTAAAACAATGGAACAGACCACAAAATACATGTGGTCTGTTGGACTGTGAACCGGTTATGTACGTTCGGCGCACCCTGGGCAGCCAGCCCCGTTACCAACCTTGCTGACTGGCAAATCTTTTCACCACGGCATGACCTATTCTCGTGTAGCACGAAGAGAGAAAGATATCACTCACGGAGGCTCTTTTAATGCACCCTCAGTACCACGCAGTGAATATTAGGTATTATTGTATTGTCAAAATGACAGATATTGCGAATGCCTGTGTTTCGCAATAAGGCTGCTGGTCGTCAGTACTTTTGGTTTTCATCCGTGAAACGGCAAGGCATTTTTTACTGCGATCTGACCTTCGCAACTCTTACAGGAAAACAATTTAAGTATAGTGATTGACTTTAAGTCTATAAAAAGTGAATTATCGTGTCCCAAAACAGTCTTAAATGCCATCTCATCTCCCACGATCATTATATGCCGAGAAACAGTTAATAGTTTCAATGTTTTCTATCACAATAGTTTCAGACAAAAACATATTAGAAGCATTGTAAGGGATTTATGAAAGAAGAGTCTCTAATTGTTACATAATAATATATCTATTTTTTGGTTCAATTGTATTGTATATATCTTCTTTTAATCTTTGATTATTTTACTTGGTTCTAGACTGTTTTAATTAAAGTAAAATAAATTGTAGCGGCATCTATCAAGCCACATGAGAACTACGCAACAAAACGGTGGTGTAGCAGACTACAGCGACAATAACGACAACTCTCAAAGTTGACGCCATGATAGTTCTTACATCGCGGTATAAATACAACCGCCCGACATCATCTATTGGGCCCCCCCACAGAACAGATAAAAGACGTGGCCCCCCATTGGCTGGAGACCCTTCAGGTCTCGCCAATAACTGCTCGGTTACGTAGAAGGGTCCCCAAGGACTATCTACAGCAGTCCAATGGAAAAACAAAACATCCGTTGGGCAGTAGCCCGCCAGGCATAAGACTCCGCCTGGTAGGAGGATATCCTCCCTTTGGTTGGAGGAACACCATACCTCGTTCCTCCACAAAATAAATGAATGCTCCTTAAATATTCTCATCATACAAACAGAATTCTTTCAATTCGCAAGCTGGTTTTCCCAAGTCTATGACTAAAAACATCTGCCTAACAATAAGGCACACTTGTTTACTAATGATTAATTACTAAGAAATCATTTTCCTCAATATTCGTACATATAAATATGTATAAATGAAGTTGCATTCATATGCAGCCAACACAACTAGCCAACGAAGGCTAACGAACGTTTGTTATTTGTAGAATTTGACTAAATTTTGTATAGAACGAATCCGGCTTCGTTCGGATTTTAGCGGTATCGAGCTCTGTCCGTTGGCGTTCATAAGCCAGTGCGTACGCTGCTTTATAGGTTCGTTCCGTGATCGTATAATTTGTAGTTATTTACACTGCAAACTAGCTGCTAAGCGAAAGATATGCCAAAACTTTAGACATGTTGATAACCTTAGCGTGCTTCCACTTCACGACAGACACTACACTAGAAACACTATAAACACGCTCAAGGTTGAAATTAAACCGAAACATACACAATAACATTTCAGAAATATCGCAAAACAAATTGCAAAGATGAGTAAAACACAGCTACACCAAAAAAGATATGTAGTAAAAGGAACAATTGCCTTGAATATTTCTCCGGGGAATACTATAGCAAAAATCTCTGCTTAACATCCTTTCAAGGAGCTATATTTCGCTTACATTTATTTACGTACAATAAGGTCGTCTACCACGGCTTACGACACGACTCACACGATTTCTACAACGCTATTTTTAGCACGAAAACCTAGATACCCCAACAAGATTTTCATCAGAACTGCCTGAATATGTGTTTTTTTTAAATAAATCTCCAAGTTACACCTTAGTTTATGTCGCGTTAAGTTCCCTAGTAAAGTGTGAAATGCCTGAAATGTGCTATGCAGGGGTTGTCTAATACACGGAAACTGACTGAGCGTACCATCTCAAGCCTCAAGGTGTCTATTCCCATCAACTGTTATGGGTAGAAACCTACTGAAACAAAATTGAAAAATATGAAAAAAAAAAGAAATATGTCAATCGATTTTCCTAGTGATTCTGAACAAACTAGTTTCAGGTTTAGTGTATACTAAAACTAAGCTTGTATAAAAGGGGTCGTGGCTAATTACCAACCACGCGGATCATACGATTTGCGATACTTAGCTGCGCTTGCCGCGGTCAGTCCATAGATGGGCGACCGTTCGTTACACATTGAAATCCCTCTGAGCCTCGGAGAGCACGTTAAACAGTCGGTCCCGGGTGGGGTGCCCGTGTTTTTGCCGAAGTATTTTATATCGAATTTCATTGCGCCGACAACGATTCGCCGACGTAATCTTTGCCGAAGCAATTTTTACCCTAATTCAATTTCGCCGAATGATTAAATTATTAGCCACCATAATTATTTGGCCAAAAAATCATTCAGAAATTTTGTTTTAGTCGAATACTGATTTGGCTATTGTTTAATTTGCCAAATAAGTATTCGCACAACATTCTTTTTACACAGCGGAATGTAATATTAATCCGTCTCAGCGCACCCCGACTACACGTGGTCAGACTCTGTCCTACCCCTAGAGTGTTATTTAAAAGTGTGGAGCCAGAAGCTCGCGAAGGAGGTCCTGAGTGGAACGAGTGCACGAGGCCGATGCGCAATGAGTGGAGGCGAGCGAAGCGGCGACAAAGCGAGTCTTCTGGTGGAGCAAACCCAGAAACACTTGCATGCTTGCCTACTTTCTTGCTTGCATGATGGGAAAATGAGCCATCTAACAAGTGTAAAGCGGCTAATAATACAGTTGACTAATGAAATAGTGGCCAGCAGACTACTCGGAGTAACAAAAAGTTACAAAACATAATCAGGGACTTCAATCATTCGGCGAAATGAAAAGTGGCGAAAGGTTTTCAGCCAGATAAGAATCAGCTAATAATATTTCGATATTCCAACAGAGAACCGTCCCGGGTGTCATACGAATACCTATGACAGGCGTTATGGGTAGTCAGAAACCCGAAAGATTTACAACCGGTCTAATCCTAGAATATCGGCGTTGCCCAGTAACTGGGTTGTCTAATGTCAATCGCTCCTTTTAAAATACTGGTAAACAGCCGGATGTGGTTAGGGTGGAAGCTGACCCCAATATATTTTGGAAAAGGCTAGGCAGAACGTTTAGCTACGACACTACTTAATGAACAGTTAATAGAAATATATGGCGTTAAATATGGTGACAACTTTTTGTCGTGTCGTAAGCTGTGGAAAAACAGCCTTAGACCATGCTATAATAAAAAAAATTCAAGTCTCTTCCTTTGTCAGCTAGATCACGTGACTGTACGTAATTACGTCATAGCTACTGATGAACCAATAAGCATCAGCTTCTGTTGTCAAACATTGTTGTTATTGGTGGGAAAATATCACAAATGGTGACGTAATAAGGGTCGACGTCGGAAGATTATACCATACCTTAGGCCCAATATACAAGGTTAGTCGGAAAGGGGGTACTAATCCGAAGCCCACTTATAGTATCGCTGATGACTGTTTGAAAGCAAGTGTTAAAATTTCAAAATTCGATATATTTTTTTTCCAAATAAAATGATTTTTATTTTAGTTTTTTTCAAAAATTCTTCATCCCTGCTTTAGTTACAAATTCAGAAAATGGTGCTTCTAATTCATGACCCCAAATATGACCTAAAATGTAAACACAGCTGGTCATAACTGGGGATAGATAGATTTTAGAGATTTTTTTTTGAGAATTTTGAACAACTGTTTCTCTTAAACTATTGAGTTTTGGGAAAAGTTGTAGAACAAAAGTAATTCATTATTATGTGTCCTTTAACACCCCTTCGGATTAGTACCCCCTTTCTGACTAACCTTGTATAGGTACATGACGCGTTTTCTACTCGCAGACAAAGAGCTTTGTCTGCGCCGTCGAGTTAACAAAAAAAAACGTGTGTAAAGGCAGTCGCATCCTGTATAGGATGCGACTGCATCGCCTTTCCAACTCGTCTTGACAAGACGTCGTGTGCAAACATAAGCCCTTAGACAAGGTGCTAGCAGCAGGATATAAAGAAAAAACGTAATCATTGGTCGTAAGATCAAGGTTACAAGGTTCAGCCGAGCGGCACGGCTTTGATGCATTATTCATTCAGTATTTGGGTTCAGTGACTGTGAAAATACTTGATGTTTTTCTTTTTTGGACGAATAAGAGAAACATTGATATTTTTTGAAAAGAAAGAATTACCATATACCTCGAGTGAGAGTTCGTGAAACGCGAAGTGAGAGTTCTAGGGATGCCAAAGAAGCATTCAGTTAATGTGTCTGGGGGTGTACTCCCTAAGCACGAAGTCCGTGGTTTCGGCCTTAGTTACGAGCGTTTCCGACTCCCTATCACCTACGGACATACGATTATTTCGGGGCCCGAACTAAGAATGAATGACAACACGATTTGACAGTTATCCCTACTACCGATGTGTTTTTGCCCGTCCGAAAAGTTGAACTTGACACTTGTTTTGTTCACTTCTACGTTTCGGGCTACTTTCGGACGGGCTGAAACTTCGTTGACGGACTAAGGGAGTAGGCCCCCTAATGTGGAAGTTATAGTCGGGGTATCGGTTTAGTTAAAGAAGCTTGGTTGGCGGTGTAAAACTTTATTAAACTATTGAGTACGCAACTAAAACTAGACACTTCCAAAAAGGAGAGACACTCATTACTTCACTCTTGACATAAGTGACAGCGCAGTGGCGTGCCTTCCATACAAGCCGAAAAGCCCGGCTTAATATCAGGAATGCGAGAATAATAAAAAAAAAACAAAAAAAAACTCCTGTAAAGTAGTATTGAATCATCATGTCTCATAACATAACAACTGATACCTACTGTAATAAATAAAATGTTTAAACTCCGCGCGCAATACAGCGAGCCTCCGTGACCTCCGTGTGTTGCTAAGTTGCCAGGTTTACATAAACAAAATTTTTCGCGTCGCGCCTCGGCCGGCCTACGTAACGTTGCCAAACCGCCTGCAAGATCTTGCATTACGGTCGCACGCGCTGGCTTCTTACGCGGCTTAAGTCTTCTGTCACTTTTCCTTCAATCTCATTCATAAATTGCATAGAGATATATAAGTAAATATACATAAGTGCACATAATTTGTTCGCAAAAATAAGCCGGGCTTATGACTCTGTTAGTTTAACGAAATTGAACATTACGGTAGTGTGTTTAGAAGTGCAATTTGTGTGGCATGCGTGTTTAGGCACATAGATGCCACGATGTTTGTATTTCGATAGAAATGATACAATTTCAAATTAGTTCACATTTTGTTTTGAGCGATATTGGAGCATTTTTTTGACGCGATATATATTTTTTCAGTTTCTGTGATTTAAAGTATTGTGTAACTTTTATTCGTTTGTTTTAACGTTTGTGATTAAGTTTCTTTGTGATTTGCCTTTCTTTTTATGATGAATTCGGAAATAATTGTTCCTTGTGTGTGATGGATTGAAGTGTGTGCAATCGTTACTCGGGAAGGTAAATACTTTGAATTTTGCAGACAAATACCGTTTTATTACTTCACCTGAACCTACTCCTGATTTGAGTATTTCTAGTAAATCAAAGTCACAATAGGCATTTTCATAGATCGGCTTACAAAACTCTTTGGATTGTATGTACTTGTATTGTGTTGGTTGCTCTCATTTAAAGAAATTATTCTGTAACACCAGTTGCATATTTTTCTCTAATGATACGAACGCCTGGAATACATCAGGTCACGATGATTTGAATAACTTATCTGTGGCCAGGATTAATTGCTCTAAACAAATAGAACGAAACAACAAACGGATTTTATCAAAGCTACCGAATGATAGATATGTCTGTAAATCTATCTAGTGATACCATGCCTTCAGTGTGCTTTGTTGTTTGTCATCAGCAGTAGTAAAGAAGCGAAGAATGAAGAGTTAACACGGCTGTTTACATCGAAAGTAATTATAAATTGTTTTTAAACTTTTGCGATTTGTGCACATCATAAAAATATAGATCGGGTCTATTATAAATTAACAATATTTTTTTCAGCATTATAAACATTGCGTAATTATACTCATCAATTATTTCTGAGCCATCTATTGGCGGCGACGGGCGATTGTGTCATTTTTCCCGTCGAACTCGAAGCGCGCAAAAAAGCACCTGTAATGCTCATAGATGGCTCTTAAACCAAAATGTATGTGATTTTGCAAAATCACACAATTGTATTATTTAATTTTGCACTCTATTTATTATTAGGGTGAAAATAATAGTTGTGTGATTTCGCAAAATAACGAATTTTGACAAATTTTACAGGGTTTTTTTTTCTAAAAATCTATCGGGCTTGCCCTAACTTTGAACCCTAGGCACGCCACTGTGACAGCGCAAAGCGCAAGCGTCCATGAAGCCCACGATCGCATATTCCCGCTACAATGTTAACTATTTGGCAGCGGAGAAGGTCACAGAGAAGTAGAGTAGACTGTCGAAGTGCAAGCCTTGACAATAGCAAGAAGAAATAAGCAGTTCCAACGTGAGGGTAGTTATAAGAATTAGACTAACAAGCCGAAAACAATAGTCGCTATGTACAGTACGGCCAATTCATCTTGGCCGCCCTGAACATTATTATTATTGTGTATCTCTTTGAAGTCACGGCTCATCTTCCGGGCGGAAGATGTCCGGTCCTTTGAAAGGCATACACGGGGACACAGGTCCAACGCGCAGAGGCCCCTTTGAGAACTTTAATCTAAAATGGGGTGAGGCACCAACCGGGGACTATCCACGGCTGCACCATTGGAGTACAGTCAAGAAAACGGAGTCTGCCTTTATTATTGTTATTATTAGCCTGTCCCACTCCTGGGCAAAGGCTTCCATCTATTTTCTACACTTTTCCCGATTCCACGCTACCTCCTTCTAGTTTTCAAGGAACGCACTCATTTCGTGCCGCCATTTCCTTCGTGGCCTGCCTGCCCTGAACATGACTCTTCGTTACGCATGTATACTCAGGAAGGAAACAGTTACTATAAAAACTATTAACTAAACTTTGTTTAAAAAACGGCCAATCCTAAGATGATGTTAGTTAAACATTAATTAAACGCCATTTTGTTTCCAAAAATGTATTCCTCATCTACCTGCACGAAGTTCAGGCCGCCCAAGATATTTCGGCTCTATGCACGCGGTTTGCGCCTGCGCTGTTTGTTTCATGACGCGGCCATCGATACTGCAATGAGTCGTCGATCGCGTTGCTCTAAGGATTATAAGATTATAACGCCTCGATGGTGAACCAATTATTACGAACATCAATACCTCTTAAAGCTCACATAGTGACTAAGTTAGTGACGTGATGGAGTATGAGGAAAACATTGGTAAGTTTTCCTTCAGCTGACTTTTATAATGTCGATGTAAACAAGTGTTGGTAAACAGCTGAGCGAATCCCATACAAAAAATCTTTTAAACATATCAGCTATTTAGGGGCGGATGTGTTTACCCGTCGCACGACAAGTAACAGGCCCGAGAAGGCGGCGTACAGTGTTCCGTGCGCGAGGCCTGCCGGGGTCGCGGTGCATGCAGCTGCGAATCCCGCGACCCCGGCTAAGGGTCAGGAGGAGGAACACCGTGGGTTTTTAGCCGGTAAGAGACCGGCATACCCCTTCGCCTTTGATTCTGTGGAAATATTGCCATAATTCCTATGCTACGCAGGCGCATTAAAGGTATTTACACGATTTTTAGTTCACAGCTATATTTTGTTGCGCTATTGCCATAATTCCTATGCTACGCAGGCGCATTAAAGGTATTTACACGATTTTTAGTTCACAGCTATATTTTGTTGCGCTAAGGCCGATTTTCACGGGTCACGGCACGGTACGCCACAGCAAAATGTGGTGACGTTTCCGGGCGCTATATATTTATATGAACCGTTTTCTCAGAAAACCACACGGCACTACTATTGTCATAGTAAACGGTTTATATAAATTTATGGCGCTCGGTGTCGTTACCATATTTTGTATTGTGTTGTGTCGCAAGCCGTGGAGAAAAGGCCTAAGTTTAACCAAAGACTTCGCGTCTTATGACCTAAGACATTAATCTCATCGGTATAATACCACAGTAGACATATAAGCTAAAGCAGTACTTCAACTAACTACAATCGTCCCATTTGACACACTCACACAGACACGATCTGCAAGAAGACAAATAAGGTATTTTCGGGATGCAGTTCCATACAAAAACAAAAAACTACTCAGTATACAGAGCGTGTCTGTGTGAGTGTTTCAATTCATGAGATTATAGTAAGTTGAGGTACTGCTTTAGCTTATATGTCTGCTGTGATAATACTATACAGAACCATTTATTAAATCAAATATGTGTTAATATCTACGATCAACAACATTATCATGCAACATAGCGTTCTACAACGGACTTAGGTAGTTAGGTTTAGGCAGCATTGTTTTAATAATGCGCATTGGCATTGACACGTAGTTCTAAGAGATTATACTGTCGGAAGATTTTACGAAGAACTCAAGACTTTTAATTCAAATGGAAGACGATGGTATGTGGACTCATGAATTGGAACAAATGTTGGGGCTGTAACTGCAACATTTCCAATAGAAAGCTTATAAAATTTGGTTTAACCTATTGATAAAATTCAGGACCTCTTTACAGCTATGTAGATCAACCGATCGAACGATTTGCGAGGTTAAGCTGCGCTTGCCAAGGTCAGTCCGTGGTGGCTGACCATCGATGGTAGTCAGAAGCGGGAAGATCTGACAGCCGGTCTAACCTTAGGATATTGCCATTACCCAGTAACTGAGTTGCGGAGGTCTGATGGCAGTTGCTCCGTGTACAATTCTGGTATTCAACCGCATCTGGTTGGTTAGACTGGAAGCAGACCTGGAGGCTAGACAGAACATATCGAGCTTGCTATGGAAGAACATCGTAAGCGACATACATACAATTTTACAGGAGAGGTATTTTATTGGTTATTTTTTACTTGTTAATAAGACATATCCGGTTTTTGTATACAAGGTTAGTCGGAAAGGGGGTACTAATCCGAAGCCCACTTATAGTATCGGTGATGACTGTTTAAAAGCAAGTGTTAAAATTACAAAATTAGATATATTTTTTTTCCAAATAAAATGATTTTTATTTTAGTTTTTTCAAAAATTCTTCATCCCTGCTTTAGTTACAAATTCAGAAAATGGTGCTTCTAATTCATGACCCCAAATATGACCTAAAATGTAAACGCAGCTGATCATAACTGGGGATAGACAGATTTTAGAGATTTTTTTTTCAGATTTTTGGACATCTGTTTCTCTTAGACTATTGACTTTTGGGAAAAGTTGTAGAACAAAAGTTATTCATTATTATGGGTACTTTAACACCCTTTCGGATTAGTACCCCCTTTCCGACTAACCTTGTATAAGTGCAAAACACGTTAGGCTCTAGTATAATCAATTAAATTATTGCAGAAAGAGTTAAACAATGAGTACTTTTGTCACTGATGATCAAAGTGAAGGTCGTGATTTCATCTTGTGTGTCGCTTACGATGTTCTTTCATAACAGGCTCGATACTGATCAAATTCAGGTCCTCGTTAAGTGCTATGTCTGCTATCACTACAAGCCAAATCGAAAACTATAAGATAACATTACTAGATCAATATTGTATCGCAGCTGCATCGACACCACTGCGCTTGAATTAGTCACACAAAGCCAAATCAAACATACCTTATGTTATCTAATTTGAGGATGCAATAACATTACCATAATGTTATATCTACATCACAAATACATAAACATAATATTAGTTAACGTGTGCGGTTTGCATAATTAGTTTAATTATGGTTTAGGTGACGTTCCCTGATATGACAATCTCAATAATTTATTCATTACTAGCTTCTGCCCGCGACTTCGTACGCGGATCCTGTTGCTCATGCCAGCGACAACAGGGTCGTCAAAATCGAAGATCTGAAACGTATGATTTCGAATTCTAAGAGCCTGGGGACGGGTAAACAACGGGATGCGCGAGACGATTCGAGACGTTCCAGATCTTTCATTTTTGTAAGTTAACAGGAAATGCCCATCAGACTAAACAACTTTTGCTAAGACGTCATTCCTGTACATGTTATAGTATCGATGGGCTTTGGAGTTCCACAACAGGTGTTCCAGATCTTCAAATTTAATCTCACAGCAGAAAATGCTCTTCACGTGGAATAATTTTTGCTATGGCACCATTTTTATATCTCTTATACTTTAGCTGGTCTGTTGCGGTTCTGCATCAGGTGTTCCATTTTCCAAAATAATTATAGCTTATATGTTGCCCAGACTTAATACCTATTACTACAACAAAAAATACTTTTCTTCCCGTAATTCCGCAGCGGATCCCAAGGGTACACTGAATTAACAATAATATTGCAAATAACTTTAAAAAAAAATCTTTATAAACTACATTTGGGGTTTTTCCTTCAGGAGCTAATATATAAAGACCGGAGTCGTTGCTGACCCTTGAAAAAGCAACATAAAGTTGGCCATGAGAAAAACAGCTGGTTGTCAGGTCAACACCAGCGGCTTTAAGCGTCTGCCCTTCTGACTTGTTTATTGTCATGGCAAGCATGTAGTCACAGGGAACTGTGTGCGCTTAAATTGAAAGGGGAAATTGTTGGGAATGAGTGGTATGCGCGGTATGAACACAGCCTCACCGGCACCACACCCAGTGAGGATTGTAGCAACAATTATATTACGTTGTAAAGCGTTGACAATAAGACGGGTTCCGTTGCACAGTTTTGGCGGAGTTAAATTTCGCATCAGCATTATGGGAACACCGACTTTAAGTCTTATTTTATGAGCAGGGAGACCACTCGCTGTAAGTGAATTGAGAAACTAAACTGGGTAATTAGTGGCGTCTTCCTGATCGACAACACTGTCGAAAGAAGTGTAAACCACTTCATCCCCTACAATACCCGCCATTTTTTTTAGATTTTTACAGCTTGATCATTTTTTGGGGTCAATAGGGCGCGTTCGCATAACTATGATTTTTTTTAATAATCTAAGTGACTGCTCCCCTGCGTTACCGGGTAGGCTACCGTGTCACGAAGATAAATGGAAAAGGAAATTAAACACAAATAACATAGAAGGCATATTTATTCGATATAAAAAAAAACTTTAAAAAAAGTAAAACCCGACTTCAAAGAAATACTAAAAGGAGTAAAATAATTACCATAATATAAAATTAACAGTTTCAGAAGTCGGTGGCTTCTATTTGCTTCAGAGTAGAGTTGCACCGACTTCTGAAACTGTTAATTTTATATTATGGTAATTATTTTACTCCTTTTAGTATTTCTTTGAAGTTGGGTTTTACTTTTTTTAAAGTTTTTTTTATGAAATACGTTCTAGTGTCATAATTTTAACCCCCTCTTTCATAACCCTTCTTTTTGGCTTTGACGTAGTCGGGCATAAAAAGTCCTTTCAAATGATACCTTACACGATACAATGAAAACATTCCAAAGGGGGGACACGCACCCCCTCCTCTTTTCCAGTAGTCAGTTCCCAACAACAAATATAAACAAAGCAATATTAGTAATTTGAGAATTTTGCTTTGATCCGATGAAGAGTTCCGTTCCATATCTCTGAAGGTCATGGTCTAATCATAACAAAATTTATATGGGACCAATTGGGAAGTATACCCTTTCGAACAAAAAAATAATTTTTCAAATTGGTTCATAAATAACGGAGATATGAGGTAACAAACATAAAAACTAAAAATAAAAAATACAACCGAATTGAGAACCTTCTCCTTTTTGAAGTCGGTTAAAAATAAAAAAATAATGGGAGTTTTGGCCAGTAGAGTCAAATTTTCAATGCTATACCATCGTCATCGAAAATCAGTCCTAAACTGTTACCGCCTTCACCGCGTGGAGATACTTCAAGCTTATGTTATTTTATAATT
Source organism: Amphipyra tragopoginis (assembly GCA_905220435.1). Classification (NCBI taxonomy): domain Eukaryota; kingdom Metazoa; phylum Arthropoda; class Insecta; order Lepidoptera; family Noctuidae; genus Amphipyra; species Amphipyra tragopoginis. Next base: position 9,558,160 of record HG991998.1, read on the forward strand.
ATACAGTGAAATTAGTGATAACTTTGATTTCCACATCAGATGTTTCTTTCCACATCAGATGTTTCTGATCTTCGATTTTTATAAGTCAACAGGAAATAAATGCCCATCAGACCGAACAACTTTTGCTAAGACGTCATTCCTTTATGTGTTATGGTGTAGCTGGGCGCTTGGAATTCCACAACAGGTGTTCCAGATCTTCATTTTTTATACGTCAACAGAGAGTGCTCATCAGGCTGAACAACTCTTGCTAAGACGTCATTCCGATAAATGTTATAGTGTAGCTGGGCTCTCGGAGTTTCACATCAGGTGTTCCAGACCTTCAAATTTATTCTCTCATCAGAAAATGCTCATCACGTGAAATAATTTTTGCTATGGTACCATTTTTGTATCTCTTATAGTTTAGCTGGTCTGTTGCGGTTCTGCATCAGGTGTTCAAGTTTCCAAAATAAATTATAGCCTATATGTTGCCTAGACTTAATACCTATACAACAAAAGAAAAATCATTCAAATCCGTCCAGTAGTTCCGAAGATTAGCGTGTACAAACAAACAGACACACAGACAAACAGACAAACAGACAGACTTTTTTTTTTGGATTCGTGCTCTATTACTGTTTCTAAACCCCCCTCAACTATTGTTTTTTTAATATATTCAATGTACAGACACAGTTTTTTTACTGTTTTATTATATGTATAGATAATTAAATTAATAATTAATTTATACATTGTAGTCTGGAAGCTTGTGGCGAGCCATACATTATAGATGTGATCATGCGCATTCTATTTTAGCCTCCCGATTCTGGGGGCCTGCTCCGAAAATCGTACTACGAAGTTTCGGATGACGAATCGCACGTTTTCCAACCACGAATGTGTGTGTTGCTGAGAAAGGGATGGGCAGCAGCGTTCTCCTGTCTGCTAACAACATACTGCGATCACCAATTCGTCTACTAAGCAAGGTGATTTTGGCAATACTATGACCGTTCATTGTAGCGGTACATTGACCGCTTTGTAAAACAATTGAAAGTATAAGTAAATTGTTTTTTTTCTTCAGAGTAAAAGTTTCATTTTCGTTTCATATCACTTAATTTTTTATTTCATTTCACTTCATTTTCATTTCATTTCACTTAATTTGCTTTTCACTTAATTTTCATTTAATTTCGTGAGATCCGTGTACAGCAGCAGAAGTTCACGGACTGATTATACAGAATTTTGGTTTTAAAGCAACAAAAATGAATCAAAATATTTGAAAATATGATCAAAGGTTCAAAACATAATTTTTGTCCGTGAGTGGGAAGTAAGGTTAGACGTCTAAAAATAGCATATCAAAACATGACGTCACGTAAAATAAGAATAACCCAGGAAATTAAAAAATAAACTATGATAAGCCCTGATTCCAGTTAGTCTTTTAACGCTGATATTCGCAAGGAATTATTATTATTCCTTTTAGTTAATTTATGTACGATGCCCTTTTTGAGTAGGAAAACTTTCAGAGCCAATTAAGCTGGTTATAAAAAAAAAAAACATTTTAGAACAAACGGTTTTTGAAAGTTCAAGGAAAATAACCATTAAAAGTTACCGATCAGCGAGATAAGTTTTTAGAAGATAATTCTTTTTGTTTTATTTCCAATAAATCGTTGAACAGAAGCAAGAATTGTTGGATAGAAGACGTAAGAATTTTTAAAATCACGTTTCTAGCTATCGAAAGAACCGTGAGGCATGTTGACAGCATCAATAAATTGCAAATCTAATTATTCCGTCAGTTAGAGTTTTGAAAAATAATGGACACGTATTTTTTCTTTTGTTAAATCTATGAATATTTGGAAAGATAAAACGCATCAAAACTCGAGAGTGGGGGCTTGTGACGTCAGAACTCAGAAGCCAATAAAAATTGTACTTGCTTGTGACGTTTTGCCAATTTTAAAAGTGTCGTATCTTCGTCTATTTTGGTTTACGTAACAAAAGAAAAAATATGGGTCAATTTTTTTTGATAATCTAACTGACGAACTAATTAGATTTTTTCAGTCAAATACCCTATTCTAAGCAATACGGCAGATCTAGGGGCAAGTTCTATTATTCTTCTCTCTCTTGTGTCTGCACGAACTGTACAAGAATAGTGCATGTTCTGCTTAACCTTTTTCCCAACTATGTTGGGGTCAGCTTCCAATCTCACCAGATGCGGCTGAATACCAGTATTTTACACGGAGCGACTGTCATCAGACCTCCACAACCCAGTTACTGGGAAATGCCGATATCCTAAGGTTAAACCGGTTGTCAGACTTTCGGGCTTCTGACAACCTGTAACGACTGTCATAGGTATTCGTATGACACCCGGGATCGACGACTTAACGTGCTCTCTGAGGGACGGAGGGGTCTGGATGTGTAAGGAACGGTCACCCATCCACGGAATGACCGCGGCAAGTGCAGCTTAACCTTGCCAATCGTATCCGCGCGGTTGTTATTTGCCACGCAGGGGCGGATTTGATACGTTGGCTGCCCTAGGCCTATGAAATATTGCCGCCCCCTACTCGCTGTAAATCACGAAAAATTAAATTAACTATAGGAATTAAATTAAAATAAAAAAAACAACGAAAGTCAGTAAATAATAAAATTATCTCTGCGAGATGCTATGGACACATTTTTGAGTCTTTACATTTGAGTTGAGTTTATTGAGTTTGAGTTGGCGGATAGGTTCACAGAAGGCGTGACTACTAAAAAAACCCACCAAATTTTGCCGCCCTAGGTCCAGGCCTACTTGGCCTAGGGAAACCCGCCCCTGTTGCCACGTGCTCTTCCCCTAGCAACCTAAAGTGTATTTCAAAATCAGTTCTCAGCAATACCTACACGGCAGATCGATCCATTTAAAAAGTCCTGTGTGCTTACGTTTGATACAAATGTAAAAGCGGATTACAATCCCAAAAGCCGGCAGGAAAAGAAGGTAATCCTTGTTTAACAAAGGAATACAGGATATACGTTTAATTTTCAACGGATTTAATGGCAATCTCTGTTTGTGTTGAGAATTACCTCGAGCACCAAAAAGTAAAGGAAAAATACGCACGTTTTTAGGATTCTGTATCCAAAGCGTGATATTAGTAAATCTACGCTGTCTATTAGGAGTGGGTTGTAACAGGTAAAATCACGTATCTGTTACGCCTGTTCCTGTTACACGTAAATATCAGTTCCAAAAACCTGTTACAAAATAACAGTCTGTTATTTCATACCTTATGGGAACAAACTATTATGTGTTCTCTGTTACCACAGATAGCAACGTTTAACCTGTTTACTGTGACAGCAGGACTTCTCTTTCTAACTAAGGCGTTAAACCTATGCGAGAAAAGGAAGGAGCTTGTGACAGCTGTAACAGGGTGTCACAGAGTAACAGTAACATTTTTTATCTTATTCTAACTAAGGTAACTGTCATAAGCATGAATAGAGAAAAGCTTGTGACTGTCATATAGGGGATTTTGTTAGCTCGTAGAACAGGAACTGCTTTTTCGGTTTGTTTGTCACAGTTACAGTCTGTTATCATAATATACCTGTTTTAAATAGCTGTTACGATAAATACGCCTCACTCCTACTGTCTGTCACACAAGGGTCCCATATCTCGGCAGCTATAAAAGGTAGCCAGTTGACATTTTTAACGCCAAGCTTTCAAGACCATAACACACGCCCTAAGCTAGGCAGTTTTTCAGGCAGACTTAATCGAAGATAGTGCTGAGCTTAATTTATCGACTAACACTATGAATACGTACAAAAAATTTGCTAAATTAAGGTTTTTTAGACTTGAAAGTTAAAGAAAATTAATTACATAAACATCTACTTTTATTCTATACGTGGATATATCCGTCATCAGCGTTCAAAGGGTTCAAAGATTGTATGTGCTGTTGTCAGGGCATTGGCCCCAGGGCCTCCACAAAAGGAGTTTTTGTTTTTTTAGAGATAAGAAAAAAAGTGACACCCCTTTTGATTAAGAGAAATCACTTAATATGAAAGTTCACATACGACATATTTTTTTAAAAACATTTTAACGTGCTGCCACTCAGAGGCTCTGGAACTCTAAAGCTCATTAAATTCAGCCCTGGCTGTTGTGGCATTAATCTTGGCAGGATAAGGTGTGATTTTCTGACTGAGTGTACCTTTAAAAGGATAAACTTTCCTTTCAGGGAGGTCTAGGGAGAGGGGGGGGGGAGAGCCCTCCTCTGCTCCCCCATTGTATAAACCTATGCTGCCCTGCATCTACAAGGTTGCAGCTGATCGTAGCCGAGGACAGTGGGATGCATGAAAAGAGCCTCCATGAGCTATTCTTGAATAGCTCGTGCCGATACGATAGAAGAAGAAGCTGAGGACAGTAAGATTTTGGCGTATTTTGTTTATGAAATCTTTGAACACCTATTTCTCTTAACTATTGACTTTTGGGGAGTTATAGAACAAAAGTTATTTATTATCATAGTTAATTTACCACCCTTTTGGATCAGTATCCCCTTTCTACTTGTATAATTCGCTAATCTACACACATCAAAAGTGTCTAGGGATCAAGCATTTTTATGCGGATTTCTTGAGATTGAGATGTGGCTTTGTAATAAATTTATGATTTTATAAATTTATATGGATCCTTTTTGGTGCATTTCATAATTTGAATCAGGAACTGTGAATCAAATTCGAGTAAAAGATGAAAATCAGCTGTCAATATTTTCCCTATAAAAACATACAACGCATTGAAGACATTATTAGTGCTACTGTTTCCCTACTACTGATTAAAACCAACGTTATTATGGAGCGGCGACGTCATTTAAGCAGGGAAGAAATGCTCAGAGCCGTGGGAATGATAGAAGCTGGTTCCCGGCAACGTACTGTGGCTTTAGCTCTGAATACAAGTCAGAGTGTTATCAGTCGACTTTGGACACGTTACCGAAGCACTGGTACCGTGGCTGAGCGCCATGGAGGACGGTATCGCTGCACCACACGGAGACAAGACCGATACATTCAAATCTTAACTCGAAGAGCTCCAACAATAACCGCCATGATGTTAGCCGTGAGGCTTCATCACTCTTCAGGGAACTTAATTAGCGACCAAACAGTCAGAAACCGCTTGCATGAAGTGAACCTTCATTCCCGAAGACCGCTACGGGTACCACCTATAGCAATGCACAATCGTAGGATTCGATATCAATGGGCTCTTGGACACAGAAATTGGGCAGAAGAACAATGGCGTTTCGTGTGCTTTTCTGATGAGTCTCGTTTTGGTATGAGACCGGATACAAGACGTATACGACACTGGAGAACCCCTGGACGCCAACAGCGATTAAAATCCTGCCAGGAAGTCCATCCTTATAGTGGTGGAACCATCATGGTATGGGCGGGTATTTGGATCGGCGGAAGAACTGAGTTGATTTGGATCAGAGGCAACCTCAACGCTCAAATTTATGCTGAGACGATTGTATCAGACGTCATCGTTCCTCTACAAGCGCAAATCGGTCCCTTATTTCAGTTAATGCATGATAATGCACGACCGCACACCGCAAGAGTTGTAAGACAGACTCTCGCCGCAGCTAACATCAATGTCCTGCCCTGGCCTGCTCAGTCGCCAGACTTGAACCCGATTGAGCATGCATGGGATATGCTACAGAGAAGAGCTCTGCCGAATATGGAGGGTATCCAGTCGCAAGAAGACCTTTTTTTGTTGTTGCAACGAACATGGGCGGCCATTCCACAGCGTGATTTGGATGAACTCATTTTGAGTATGCCAAACCGATGTTCTTGTGTTGTTAGTGTTCGCGGTAGAAACACGGATTATTAATTGTTTAAGTTACCCAATAAAATTTTAAAGAAAACTGTTATTTCAGTCTTTTTTTCGAACTTTTGTGTTAGTGGTTCAAATGTCAAAAATCCCTTTATTAGGAAAATGGCAAATTTCTTTATTAATGCAAAGGTGACTTGGTTTATCGTTACTGTGACAAACGAAAACACTTTATTTGATGAATCCTTAAAGAAAATTTTAATTAATATCAATCAGGAGAAAAGTTATTGCAAAAATATATGTTGATCCCTAGACACTTTTGATGTGTGTATCTATAACGACTTAAGATAACGTAACATGCTTATAAGTCTAAATACCGTGTTAGATAAAGCCTGTGTTTCTATCTCTGTATTATAGATTATAGCAAATACTTCTAGTAGGTGGGAAAACTACAACCATTCAGTTGAAGCGTGTTTGATATGCTCATGTAATTTCACGTATAAGATGCTTCACGCGTACTAAAAACATTTCTCCCCTGGGGGACGGGCTAGAATATAAAACTTCCTCACCGCACGCTGGGAATAGACACGTGTTGTAAGATTCAATAAAACCCAGCACGCTTTGTGTTGGGATCTATACGGTCCGCCTGGCTAGCTACCACCCTCACATTAAAGTCAAGCGCCAAGCAGTTTACTGTGTTCCGTCGTGTAGGTATATGTGAGTGCCAAGGGGTTTTAAGTGAATCCCTCTATATGTCGATTCTTTACCCCTAGTAACTATCTAAGAGGTAGGAGACATAAATTGCTTGCAGTGCCAGCGTGCCGTACTCTAACCAAAGCTAAGTCCCCAATACCGCGCACCCTCTCCGCACTCAACGATCTCCTGGACTCATACCCAGACACTGATTTGTTTGAGGATGGATGGGCGAATCTGTTGACGGGTTGCTTGAAGATGTGTGAGAGAGATGTATGATGAGTTTCAATTTTAATTCGTAATTTTTGTTGTCTGTGATATTTTATGTAAATGAAATGTAATCTATTATTTTAACTTATTTATTATTTTGTGTAATGCTAAATGAAATTCATAATGTAAGTAGTTAGCGAAAATTGACAATTATTTAAGTGATTATAATTCTATGTATTTTAGTGTACCTAATTGGTCCATGACCGTTCTAGTTACTTAAATTGTTTAAATAAATAAATATATGTCTGTTACTTTCATTCGTGTGCTCCATTTTAGACCCTGTCTGCGCCAAACATCAGTTGCGACTAGGGTTAAACGTGACAAAGTCAAATAATTACCGATTTAAAAAAAAACCTTACTTAGTACTAGGTTTGTTTACCTTGCAAGTGTAAGATGTATTTGGTACTAGAGATGGCCAGCAGTGGTCATCGTGGGTAATGAGCTGATTACTGAACTGAACTGCCATCAGACCTCAGCAAGCCAGTTTCTGGGCAATGCCGATATCCTAAGGTAAGATCGATTGTCAGACTTTCGGGCTTCTGACTACCCATAACGACTTTCATGACCGTTTACCGAGATCTCCGAGGCACGGAGATCCATCCACGGTCTGACCGCAGGAAGCGCTACTTTACCTCGCAGAATGTTGTTAATTAGTCTCGGTATAATTATTTAGCATTAAAACTCGTTAGTGAACATTTTATAGTGTCCCTGTGAAACTCACTCTTTGTGGTATCATTATCTATTATTCATCAAGTACTTATTTATCGTTACTGAGTGAGTAACAAGAAACACACTTAAATGTATTCGGGAGAAATGAATCCGGGTCACTAACATATACCGCAATATCTCAAAAAACCCGCTACATGCGAGTCGGACTCGCGCACGAGGGGTTCCGTACCATTATCTATAAAAACGGCAAAAAAATCACGTTTGTTGTATGGGAGCCCCCTTAAATGTTTGTTTTAGGGCCGATTTTTCAATCGTCAGATAAATTTTATTCAAGGAATAAATATGACGGTTTGACATATTTTCTATACAAAAGCTGTCAAAACATAAAACTTATTCCCCAGATAAAATTTATCTGACGATTGAAAAATCAGCCCTTAGTTTAATTTAATTATTTATTTTTAAAGTGAATATATAGCTAAGTATTCTGTGCATATTTCAAGCATCATCTGTTGCCGTTATCAATATCGAGCAAAAACGAGCAAAAAAAATCACGTTTGTTGTATGGGAGTCGCCTTAAATATTTATTTTATTCTGTTTTTTAGTATTTGTTGTTATAGCGGCAACAGAAATACATTATCTGTGAAAACAACTGTCTAACTATAACGGTTCATGAGATATAGCCTGGTGACAGACGGACAGACGGACAGCGGAGCCTTAGTAATAGTGTCCCGTTTTACGGTTTTACCCAAAGGGGGTTATTAAAATAAAAAGTATTTTATAGACTAGATATTTAATAAAACAAATAAAATGAGTATATTAGAGGAAGTTTGGAAGTGGCGCCTGTGACAGAAAAGTTGAAAGGGAACCAATTATCTTGATGAGGAGGGACGAAAAGCAACGTGACTAAGAGAGTGATGAATATAAATGTTGATGGATGGAGACGAAAAGGGAGACCAAAGAAAAGATTGATGGATTGTGTGAGAGATGATATGAATGAAAAGGAAGTAAATGATAGCGGGACGGATAATAGGGAAGAACACAAGTAACTTAAGATAAGGACAGGGAGAAGGAGAAGATAGACTATTTAATGCTACTCAAATAAAATTAATAAAAACTCTTAAATAGTCTTTAATATTACAAAAATGAAAGATCTGGAACGTCTCGAATCGTCTCGCGCATCCCGTTGTTTACCCGTCCCCGGGCTCTTAGAATTCGACATCAGACGTTTCAGATCTTCGATTTTGACGACCCCGTTGTCGCTGGCATAAGCAACAGGATCCGCGTACGAAGTCGCGGGCAGAAGCTAGTCTTTAATATAATACTTTTTATTTAAATAAGCCAGCATTCTTAATTTTCGAGATATTAAGGTTTATGTTTGTGACCCGGATTCATTGCTCGTGAGTGTACCTACTTTAGTTTCTTTCTAGTCTTTAATAATAAAACTTCGCAGAATAGTAGCATTATTCCACGTTTCAACAGAAACAATTACATATCGCTGTACCTAATTACGTGTATTAAAGGTATAAATAATAATATTACCTACGTGTTATGTACATATTGCATTATGGAATAAACCGTGGCGTGGATACAATCATACAACATAATTACACAGTGTTCAATTGTTCTCAGGTCAGATAATATTAAAAACTGATAACGTGGCGTGAAGAAATTCAAACACGTTAAATATTATTTCTGACACAATGCATCTAAACAATAATATATTTGACTTTTTTAAACTGTTGTTCACATCTGAATCATTTTATCTTACGAGTAGAGTTGGACATGTATGACATGAATAAATACATTAATACCTAGTAAATATTCGGTACTTAAATGTAGGTACATGTTTTTATTCTATTGTGTTTACGAGTATTTAGTCAACCTTGAGTAATTATCCGAATAACAACTCATCTCCACTTACGAAAGTATCAGAATTAAATTTTAAGAGACCATACAATTACAAAAATTGCCATGTTCTAATCGTTTCGAGTTCCGCGTTAAAAATGTAAACAATTACGTGAACGTTGATGGATAATGTAAAAGATGATACGACTAGAAAGAGGGTGACTACTGAGATGACGGCTAATAGAGATGTATGGTAGAAAAATACATCCCGCGCCGACCCCAAATAACTTGGGATAAGGGCAGGAGGATGATGATGAATTACGTGAAACATCGGAATGAGGCTGCGTTCCTTTTTGTTTTCTATTTGAATGCTGTAGGTCGTCCCTAGGGACCCCTTCTACGTAACCAGTCAGTTATTGGCGAGACCTGAAGGGTCTCCAGCCAATGGGGACTGCGTTCCACTGGACTGCCACTTTTTATAGGCTAATCCACGTAAAGAAGGTTGTTGCTGAAAATCAACGGTGTTGGTATTAGGCTCGTCTAAAGTCACAGCATAGTGTTGAGCAACGACCTAAATTCTTATGCACCATGCGACGCGCAAATTCAACGTATTCAATTTAGTTATGTATGTATTTTTAATAGATTTAAGTAAGATACCTAGGTAACCCGTGCACCACAGACTAAATATGCAAACTTGCATAGGTAACAAAAGTGATTTTTGACTTTTTAATTGTTTTGTGTTTGGGTTACCAGGCTATTATATGTTTAAATTTGAGATATATCGCCTATTATCTTAAGTGTAAATAATGGAATCAGGCGTTACTTTCCGGCAATCCATGACATGCAAATATGCAATTACAATATTTAGCTTTAATTCCGCCAAACTAGTCCTCTAGCTTGGATGCAGTATTCAGTACCGCCCTCCCTATATTAATCACACCTTCTGCATGTGCATATACTAGCGGACGGGAGGACAGTGCTGTCTATTGCATCCAAGCTAACAAACTAGTTGGGCGGAATTAATACTAAATATTGTAACTGCATATTTGTATCTTAAATGTAGTTACAATAAAAACAAAACTTCTAGTCTTTTTCAAAGTAAATTGGTCCAGGGACTCTTACTCCCTAAGTCCATCAACGAAGTTAGTCGCCCGTCCGAAAGTAGCCCGAAACGTAGAAGTGAACAAAACAAGTGTCAAGTTCAACTTTCCGGACGGGCAAAAACACATGGGTAGTAGGGACAACTGTCAAATCGTGTTGTCATTCATTCTTAGTTCGGGCCCCGAAATAATCGTATGTCCGTAGGTGATAGGGAGTAGGAAACGCTCGTAACTAAGGCCGAAACCATGGACTTCGTGCTTAGGGAGTCGACCCCCAGATGTTACTAAATTAATTCATTTTAAAAGTAACGGCAGCATCCTACATCCGTAACCAAAAGCTTAGTAAAAAATGGTCACGGGTGATTATACGAAAAATGTTTGTAAAAAATAAGGACGTCATTATCATCATCCCAAAGTTCTAAATGCAGATGTTTCAAACTTCAATTATTATAATGAAAAATCAAACTGTACCACTGCCGTCAAGCAATAAGACAAGAATAAAAACAATCTGAAACTAATATTAATGTTAACAACGAAGGAGAACAATGATTTGTTATTTTTTTTTTAAGGAAGTTTCGAATCACCCATCCAAGAATTGGCTGCTGCAAGCGCGGCTTTACTTCTTAGCTCAATGACCACGACCCAGAACCAAACATGTGATCCTTTAGTAAAAAATATAAATCGAAGTCGCTTTTTGCGTCTGCCTGTTTGTCCGCTTACTTCTACTAAACTACTCAATGGATTTTGATGCGATTTTTATCTTAATTTAGGTAATTTCTTTCAGAAGGTTTTAAGCTACAAAACGTACCCGGGAGACGTCAGGGCGGGTCGCTAGTAAAGAATCATTACTACATAGTATAAATCGAAGTCGCTTCCCGCTGTCTGTCCCTATGTATGCTTAGATCTTTAAAACTACGCAACGGATTTTGATGCGGTTTTTTTTAATAGATAGAGTGATTCAAGAGGAAGGTTTTGTATAATACATGCATATTATAGTAGAGAAAACTGCGGAATACGCGATAAACGACAACCACGCGGCGACCTCTAGTATATAAATAAATGAACCTTACCAGTACAATAGGAACAGTCTTCAGCTTGGTCCATTGTATCCTGAAGGAGGCCCGGTTGCATTTGGCAGACGTGAGCCTGACCCAGCCGGGCAGCTCCAGCAGGTCAGTCAGCAGTTCCTCGTCCAAGGTCAAGTCTTGCAGCTCACCGGACCCTCGCAGCGCTGAGAGGGAGATCTGTTCTGGTGACAGATTCTTTGTGAACCTGGTGGATGGAAAGTATTTTTTTGTTAATAACATAACCTAACGCCTGTATTCTCCGGAGGGTTGTGCAGAGGTGGATAATACACTCTCATTTTGCCGTTATGTTTAAGTTCCATGTAATAGGGGGCGAGCCTTTTGCCAGCAATCGGACATAAATGCAGACTCCGGGCTGCTACTGAGAAATTCCACACGGAAAAACCCATTATCAGTGCCCGACCTGAGGATCGAATCTTCATGCTCAGCAGTCGCGCTTGCAACCATTAGACCAACGAGGCATTCAGTTTTTATTAATAACTAGCTTTTGCAGCAGCAGCTTCGCTTGCGTGAAATTTTGAACCCGTTAAGTATTTTCCATACAAACTTTCATCCCCTATTTACGTCCCTTAGGGATTTAATTTCGAAATATCCTTCCTTAGTCGTTGTCTACGTTATAAAGGGAACCTCTGTGCAAAATTTCAGCTTTCTAGGTCCAAGGGTTTGGGCTGGGTGTTGATGAGTCAGTGAATCAGTTAGTCAGGACTTTTCTTTTTATTTATATAGATAGAAGATAGATAGATGGATTGATTATTACAATGGACAGGGAAACAGCGTCTCACGTGCTCCGGAAGTGCCCTGAGGTCGCCACATACAGAGCTGTACTTAGCTCTTCTTCTTCGGTAACCTGAGTACTCTCCGAGATATCGTCAGCAAACATTAAATGTTTGCTAGCCTCGAGGAGCTAGGGCGGGTCGAATTATCTCCCCGCAAGCAAAATACGAGCTTTGTCGCGGTTACGGAAAAAGCACGCTACATCAGTGAGTAGGCTGATATAATAATAATGAATGGCATGACAATTTTGATACTTTTGAAACAGGTAGGCCAGAGGGAACGATGGAAAAGGAGTTGTGAAAGGATATAGGAGACCTTTGCTCAGCATTGGGACAATACATAGTGCATCAGCAATGTGTGGACATATTTAAGGGGGTTGTTTGGATTCTTATTCATAGCGAAATTAGATAGTTCTATAGACTTTTCAATATGGCATCGGCTGATCGGGTCAACCAGTAAGGAGTCGAAAATTTTTTGACCGATTTTGTTTTTTTGTCCTATCAAATGTTGCTCTGAATAAGAGTCCAAATAACCCACTTAAATATGACCACGCATTTTTAGGCACAGAATTATAAGTATACTGTAGTAGTGTATAGCATAGAAACCTGACTCCCAAACTAATGCATTAAATACCTAGAAAAATATACTCCGTGCAGTCGAAATTGAGCTTTAGTGTTAGGGGAGCACACACGATGCGTTGAACGCGCTCTTATTACATTTCGATTCGGTCAATTAATAACATTCGGTTCAGTTTTCTTTCGAGTTTCACTTCAGAGGTGATCGGTACACCTTCTTTTCTTGGCTAAAGCGCGGAATGACACAGGCCTATCTTATATTTTTTTTTATTTTTTTTTTTTTATTTATTTATTTCGTATAAACATAAAACTATCATTACAGGTACTTATTACCTAATGCAATAGCCTATGTACATAAATATTAAAAACTAAAACAAAAATTGTAACATAAATAATAAACTAACCTAAACAAATTACACAATAAGCGACCCGTGTGAATTCGTTCAATGTACACGAAAAGAGATCTATTCTATGAGCCATAGTGTTGAGCGCACGCAGCGCACGCGTGAGCGGTGCGCGCTGCAGCAGGCATGTACGCGCACGCGGCACGGCCAGCAGCTCCGGCCGCCGCCGCCGCCCCACGTACTCGTCCGGGACGCACAGCTGGAGTACCTCCAACACGTTCGGATTATGGATTTTTCCGCGGATTAATTTAAATAGGTAGACGGTGAGAGCTACCTCCCTTCTTACTTCGAGCCTGTAATACCCCACCATATGCAAATTACTGGTAAATTTTTAGCTTTTTTTAGCCTAATAAAGTTCAATAAAAACACTGATCTTAGCTTACCACAAAATAAATATATCAAAGAAAAAACCATTTCCCGAGAGGTACTTAATCTTAAAAAATAAATTGAAACAAGAAAAATAAATTTGATTTCTTTGAAATAGGTACATAGGAAACTTTATATATGAATAATTCAAGTTTAATACTTCATCATGTTTCATGTTTTATTATTCATACAGTTTATAATGAAAGCGGAATAATAAGAGACCGAGGTACCTCTACCTACAAGTATTGGCAAGTTACGAGATGGGTTGACCCAATTTGTTCTTGGGACTAACATAAACATATTAGTTAAACAGAATATTAGTTTAAATATACATCATAGTAGGCCTTTCCTCCGGTATGTTGAATTAGGTATATTTCTGAGGCAGAATATTAAAATATAAACGACCCTGGCAACAGTCAGGAGCCCAGACCAGGCAGAAGAATAATCAGAAATCAATATTGTCAGCATAAGTGAAGAACTAAATAACTAACACTTGTTGAAATTGACTTTTTTGCATTTTCTTGTAGCCCAAAAAATCCCGCAACTTTTAGTCTTACATATGTTTAAATATCTTATTAATGAACCTGGGAGGAAAAATGTATAACGTTATATTCAAGTTAAATAGGAGAAACAAAAATAAATAATTCGAAAAATAAATGAATAACTCGTAATTTATTTTTACTTGAGTAACAAAACAATTGAACAAAGTATGTTATTTAATTTTGCCACTTCAACGTATGGCATGACTATAATAATCATTCAATTTGTTATATTACATTAAATACTCATGCAGCTTATTGTAAATTGTTACAAAAAAACAATAAAGCCAAGGAGAAGTAAACAACTAAAAGGAAAAAGTAACTAATTAAAATATTCCAAAAGTTAGGTAGAGGGATAATTGGATAACTTGACTTTTAGGGTTCTGTACCCAAAGGGTAAAACGGGACCCTATTATTAAGACTCCGCTATCCGTCCGTCCGTCTGTCACCAGGCTGTATCTCATGAACCGTGATAGTTAGACAGTTGAAATTTTCACAGATGATGTATTTCTGTTGCCGCTATAACAACAAATACTAAAAAACAGAATAATATAAACGTGATTTTTTTGCCGGCTTCATAGATAACGGTACGGAACCCTTCGTGCGCGAGTGCGACTCGCACTTGGCCGGTTTTTTTTATTTTTCTTAGTGACGTAACAGTTATTGTTTGATCAATTAATAAAAGATGAAAATTTTAAGATATTCATACAATATAACTACAGAAAAAATGTTATCATCACATCATTACATAGTATCAAGCAAAGTCACTTCCTGCTGTCTGTCCCTATGTATGCTTAGATCTTTAAAACTACACAACGGATTTTGATGCGGTTTTTTTTAATAGATAGAGTGATTTAAGAGGAAGGTTTATATGTATTTGCATTGCACCCGTGCGAAGCCGGGGCGGGTCGATAGTAATGAGTAAAGTTTAAATAAAAAATAACGCCTATATTCCCCGAAGGATTGGGCAGAGGTGTATAGTACACCCACATTTCGCCGTTATGTTTTTTAAGTCCCAAGTAAAAGGGTTCGAGTCTATTGCCATCAATCGGGCACAAATCCAGACTCCGGGCTCCTACTGAGAAATTCCACACGGAAAAACACAGTAAAACTTTTGACGAACCCAAGACCTCATGGTCAGCAGTCGCGCTTGCGACCACTAGACCAACGAGGCAGTCAAAAATAAATGTTAAAAAAAACAATAAAATTAATTTTCTCGGAACGTTGAATTTGTCAGTTATTTATTCTCCACCTATGCCCACGATATATAGCTTCCCCCGGTAACACCCTAAACCAAGTTCTGATGCCCAGTTTAAGGCTCAGTATTATTAAGACCTGACACGAAAAGAAGGGTGTTATTCCCTTTGTCTGTTTGTGGTGCAGTAGCTCCTAACCAGATTTACTAATTTAAATGTGTTTTATGGTTTGTTTGAAAGAAGGTTTAATCACAATTATTCGGAATAGTTCTTAGTTAAGTTTGATGATAATCATTGGGCCATTTCAATGTTGAGTTTTTTTTTTTAAATTTATTTATTATTGTATTTGACTTTTCTCTTTAGTCTCACTAATTCATCCGGTTAAGCAGATGAGAGGGTTCCTCTTCCCTGAGTATGATATAAGGAACTTTTAATATTTTTGTTACTGTAAGTAGTTAAAATTAATAAAATAAATACCATAAAATTTGTGATAAAATACTGTACTTGAATGTGTTACTTATCATACATAATGATGTGATAAAAGAGATTATTGTTATTGCAAACTTTGAACACTGAAGACTAAGCAAAATGTATGATATATTTACCTATAACTATATTGTATGGGAGTCATACAAAGTTTTAGGAATTTATGTAACGACAAGTGTGTCATGATAAGTGGATTTCTTTGGACAGTGTCTGTAGGCAAAGTTGATTGATTTGAAGGGTGTTCTTGACCACAAGGCTAGCCATGGCTTACTGGCCATGGCTGGCCATAGCTAGCATGATGGTAATCAACATAATTTAAATGATTTAATATGTAATTTAATTGTTATTAATTCAAAAACATTTCTATTATAATAACAGAATAATAGGTGCATGGATTCATTGTCAATTATAATAGGTATGAAGAAAGGGAGCCAATAATACAATAGGTTTTTCCAATACATTTTTCTGCAAGGAAAATTATAAGATAAATAGAATCATGATCTAAGCAATTAAAAATAAGTTTTATATGTTTTCTTAAATTTACAAGGTCTTGTGTTCTCCTTGAAACAAATATGTACACAATTAACAAGTGTTTAACAAAATGTGCGGCTACAAATACAAACAACGAATTTGACCGACTGATAAAGCTATACACGTCAGATATACGCGCGTTTATGACATTCTGATGAGAAATAGACATTTTCTTTTAGTGATTATAAATTATGACATGGCTCTTTGTTGATTTTTATTGATCTATTCAGCTGCCAACAGAGCAAGTAATAAAACTACTATATTTATTCCTAAAATCTAATTTGCTGCACAAAACATTTTGAATTGTACATAGGTACGTATGATAACAATACATAAATAAATCAAACAAAGGATGACATTGGTGCCAAGTTAATTACGTTTGTTACGAACACTAGGAACATATCTAAACTTAGTCTAAGTTAAACCAAATGCCTGTTAGCTTTAATCACAGAAAATTAATTAAATTAATATCACTGTAATAAATCTATAGAATTTACGACGTATTCTTTAAAACCAAAGGAATACGCACCTCGATAGATGTTTCAGTAACTGGTTCTTTATTATAGTCACCATTTTTGATGATATTTTTTTTATAATCTAACTAAATAACACAGAATTTATCAAAAAATCATTATCGCACACACGAATTCTCACATCCAAAGGTACTTTTTATGTGAACGAGTGAGTGAGTGAGTAGTGGGAAATGTCAACATCGACCGAAAATGGGGTGATATTCTCGACTCTCGACTGAATTTTAGTAATCCGATTTATGTCACGATTAATAATCGCGATAGCATTTTACTGCAATATACATGTATAATTCTGAAGATAGTAATATGGTCCATTTTAATATTAAAATTACAAACATATCGTAATGAAAGCATTCAAGTTCTTACAAATGAAACATTGACTGCGTACACCGGAATTGTTACATGGAAACGGAACGCAAACTCAGTAACCAAACCGCGCCACATTTTGTTTAGTTGTCGCTAAGTGCATTATTGATTTTCCATAAAGTTTCCTATTTGTTACAATATTTCGCGAATTAAGGGTTTAATACTTAAAGGAAAAGTTTATAATAAAACGAAAACTTTAGAATTACAAGATACTGGCAGTTTACGGTTCCCGAGACGACATTTGTAAGATTCTAAAAACAATTTGATTTTGACACCGAGTCTTTTGTTGTTATTTGTTGATTTCAGAGCTTCATTTTAATTTACAATATTAATGCTTCGTTGAAAACAATTTCTAAGTTTTTATTATAAGAAATCAGGGATTTTAAATTTAATTTAATAGCAAACCGAGCAGTAACTTGTAGATAAACAGTTTTGCTATAAGTTTATTGGTAGGCGCTTATTGGTTGGATATTACATTTTCTCCGCTACGTGGTAAATATTTTTTGTAACTTTTGATTAATGTACTTACTTATATTATTGCAAAGTAGACTTAGATGCTAATAATCTTGTGTTAATTACTCTATATGTATTTCGCCCAACTTTCTTTTAAAAAGAGCTAGAAATCCGAAAAAAAAGGATTTATTGTAGGATTTATAGGTACCTACTCTTTGCCTTTAAGATGACAAGGTTCAGGCAATAGCAGTAGGTAGCATATAAGTTCATAATAATAATAAATCTCTCAGATTTGAGAGTTGCCTTGTATTTATTGTACCTAGAGATGCCTGTTTAATTTTGATTGTCCTTTTTGCATTGTCTTATTTATTAAAATAAACGACGATTACATTACTTAGACACTTTTTCTATTTCCAAATGCTAGTTATATGAATAAGGGTCAAATACCTTTGTCACATGACGTGTCAGGCATTAAATATTGATACATGACACATAAAAAAACATTCTTAAACTACCGCGGCGCGGTTAATTCATTTCGCCCCGTGGTCTCTAGATTTACACAGAAGCTTCTGGCCAGTACATTAATGGTGTAAATATTTACATCTGGAATAAACCCATAAAGGCTGATTAACTAGACATTGAGGCACACGTATACTTACCTATATTTTCTTCTTCTCGCTACGTTTGTCAAGCACCTGTAGGTAAGCTAACTATATTTCTTTTAGCAGACTAGTATATGCACGCTTCCACCATGGCACGCCGAGAGAAAACAGTAGAGCTGAACTATATCGACACCGAATTTTCTTCCGGGGACTGTAAAAAGATGAAATCGAAACACTACCAGGAGGAAAACAACAACGAGGTCGATGAACTATCCAAGGACCTGTCAGAAATGGGCTGCATAGTCGACGCAGTCAAGAAACCTCCAAACATATGCGTTGAAAACTGCGTCTACGAAGGATCCGAGTCTGAAACTGAAAAATCTGATAACTACAATGAGGAGGACGCGTACTCCGACGAATTTGAAGAGGATAAAAGTGAGAATGAAGGATCCGTTAAGTCTCTGCCGCAGTCTGCCAGGAGTGACGCAAGTAGTCATCAAACGTTGAGGTCTTCTATCAAATTTGCCAAAAGTCAGTCTTCTATGTCTAGTCATAAACTGCCTCCTTCCATGTCCGGAAGATCCACGAGTTTTGGGTAAGTTTTATTTATTTATTAATTTATTTACTCCAAACATACAAATAAATATCCTTACAGGCTAAATCCACTGCGATATTGTAGAAATGAAAATAAAATAGTACCACTGTCTATAACATCGCAAAATTCACTCAGAGCGCAACAGAATTATGTCAATGTCATTAGCAATGAGGTTGAGAGTGCGGAGCGCGCTCGTCAGCGGGGCGCCTCGTGCAGCAAGCGCGCACGCGTTACCGCCAGCAGCCGCGGCTGACGACGACGACGCACATACCCGTCTGGCACGACTAGCTCCAACCTTCGCAATATATCCACATTGTTTATCTGCCCTCTAAATAACTTAAAGATATAGGTTAGAAGTGTGAGTTGCCTCCTGACCCTGAAGTTGAAGTTTTTACTTATCAAGTCAAGTATGTTTGTATTATCCAGAAACGAACAGGGCACTGTATTGCCTTTCGCGAGAGCTGAACATAGCAGGTGACCGAGACCCAGTCCTATCTATTGATAAAATTATCAATCTATACTTAATACGACGATCATCAGAAGTTTTGGGACATCTTTGTCCATGGTCAATATCAACAGCAAACTTCAATTGTTGATGAATACTGGCACTACTTCATATTCTATCTTCATTTTTCCAGATCAGTATCCGGCCTCAAAACCCATCGGCGCATCAACATGTCTTTCACTAACGAGCGTCTTCGGGAGATCGAGAGGCACAACCACATATTGCTGACAAAGATTCTGAGCGCTAGAAACACGCGCAAGTGCTCCATACCGCCGCGTGAACAGCAGGGCCGGAGACAAGTGCAAGTGCCTTCTGCTGCTGTGTGCCGCAAGAACCAGCAGAGGCAGATCGATCATGATAACATGGTAAGCATGCTTTCAGATTCCGTCTAAATATCTCCGTAAGGAGCTGCTTAAGTTTTGACTTCAGCTGGGCTTGGAGCTGCTAAACATCAGTAAGATGCAGCAGCACGGTGATGCTAAGAGAAATTTTGATATCGATTTAGAATGTCGCACTGGCAAGGATAAATATGGGTTTGAATCTAGTCTTTCCATGAGTGACCAGATCAGTCATCAGAGCGCCGTCATCTCGGCCACCGAGATTGTCAGTAAATCGGCGCTACCGCCAGAACTCCGTCGAGATCGTAACGGACCGAAATGACGGCAATACAAAACGCGTCTACTCTTGTCCACTACATCCGAGATTGACCGCGTCGGTGCACGGATTTTTGTCTTATGTTGGGAACCACCGAGATCGGTCGCGGTGGACACACGATCGCCATCACGTCGTTCCGAACTCGGTCCGAAATAATCTCGTTTCTCGGTGACGGCGGCGGTGGTCAAACGCTCTAATATGTAAGATCTTAATTCCATAATCTTTCCTTTCTAGAAAAAGCCGATTTTAAACGTGTACTGACGCTTTTGCGTCCGCATAATATAAAATAATAGTTATTAGGTGCTATCTTGAGATACCTACAGCAGTTACAAGAGTCCTATGATCATAGCTAATTTGCAGGGCGATGTCATACCGCAGATAGCTAAAATATCCCACCCATACGTACAAAGCGTTTTGCAAACACATATAATGTTCGCACAGGTAAGTAGTGGAATTCCAGTTACAACCTTGGGGTCTTTAAGTCAAGAGTGAATAGGTTACTTCTAAGCAAGCATGCTTCACCGTCGACCACATCATCGCTTACCATCAGGCGAGATACCTAGTAGCCAAACGTGAGCCTGCCGTAAAAAAAATGTATATCTGTGGCTAAAACAGTTTACTAGCCTACAGACGTCCTAGTTTTCAGGGACAAATAGACAGATCCTAGAAAGATTACGAGCAAAATTGGGACGTCTGTAGCTTTTAAAGAGCAATGTCCTTTTTTCTCAGCATCCTTTTTATCCTTCCAGATTCTTCTAAAAAAGATCCAGCGCGCGAAATCATCGGCGTGCAGCATCCGCCGTTGATACAGAAGTGGCGTCCGATGCGCGGGCGCACGTTTATGCCAATATTGTACACTGTTACACTCCCCGCAACAAGTGATGTTAATGTTATTAAATTATTATACGAGTTTTATATTGAATTGGTTTTTTATTTGTAAAATCATTGTCATACAAATCGTTTTAAGTATGAATGTAGATTGCCACACTTTGTTTCGCAAGTAGGGATAGGATTTTTGCAGGATGTGGTGAAGGAGTTATCTCATGCCTGCTAATCTGCTAGTTGTGGAGCTTGGAAACCATTGCGACATGCAGCACAGATTTAATCCCTTAGGCTCAGATGGTATGCACATCAGAAAAGATGGATGGTTGTGTGAAAGATGAAGGGTCAAGAAGGCGTATGATGAGATGACGGCTGATAGATAAAATGAGAAAGAAGACGAATTTACCAACTCACTTTCCGCCTTCTCAATGAATCGTTTTCGCAAGGGGTGCGGTTCATAAGGACTTAATTTCATTACGCCTGCTTATGATTTTGCCTAAATCTCAATTTGCCTTAGTCCATTCCAGAACGCCTGAAATTTGAAATGACAGAATTTCCCAATGTCTGAAAAGACAAATGTCTCCAGAAATGAGTACAGTTGAGTTGAGAGTTACTATGACTACTTTCGGTTTACATAGAAACATGAAGTTTGGCATAGTAATATCACAGTGTACCTACTTACTACATATAGTGGGTCAACGCCCATACATTTGACAGGTCCTATGAAATGTCAAAATTGGTAACACTTGTCATAGGGTTGTCACATAAAACAAATTACACAAACTTTGTCAAACAAACGTCTAAATTAATTAACGTTTTATAGAAACAGTGACACGCAAAAAGAAAACCACGCATGCGTAATTTTGACGATTGACAAAATAATGCAAAGGTATGTAGCCGCAAGTTCGCCATCTTATGCTGGAATTTACTAACAATATTTAAAACTACAAATTTTGTCGAGGTTACAGTCGCAGTGGCTAACGCTTGCGGGGGTAGGTAAGAGTAATAAATGATTCCCAAATCCAGGAAGGAGCCATAGAAAATTACTTATTATTTATGGTTATTACTTCTATGGTTTTCGTGGGTGCTGATGCTGGAAATAAAGACTAAGTATTCCTCGACAATATACGGCGGTCAAAAAAATTTACCAGTTATATTTAATTTGCCAGGTAAAACGTGGTCCCTATCTTGGTGTTTGAGAATGGATCTCGTTTTTGTAATCAGCGTCCCAGAAAATCATGGATTTGACACCCATCACGGCTAATTTGAAAATTTTCATGGCCGCCATCTTGAATATAGATTTTGACCTCATTTTCGGCATCAGCACCCCCGAAGACCATGGAAATGACACCCATGATGGTTAAATTGAAATTTTAATAGCCGCCATCTTGGAAATGGATTTTGACCTCATTTTCGGCATCAGTACCCCCGAAAACCATGGAAATGACACCCATGATGGTTAAACTGAAATTTTAATAGCCGCCATCTTGGAAATGGATTTTGACCTCATTTTCGGCATCAGTATCCCCGAAAACCATGGAAATGACACCCATGATGGTTAAATTGAAATTTTAATAGCCGCCATCTTGGAAATGGATTTTGACCTCATTTTCGGCATCAGTACCCCCGAAAACCATGGAAATGACACCCATGAGGGTTAAATTGAAATTTTAATAGCCGCCATCTTGGAAATGGATTTTGACCTCAATTTCGGCATCAGTACCCCCGAAAACCATGGAAATGACACCCATGATGGTTAAATTGAAATTTTAATAGCCGCCATCTTGGAAATGGATTTTGACCTCAATTTCGGCATCAGTACCCCCGAAAACTATAGAAATGACACCCGTGACGACGAATTTGACATTTTTGTAGCCGCCATCTTGGATTTCGATTTTGACCTCATTTTCGGCATCCGCACCCCAGAAAACCTTGGATTTGACATCCATGACGACTAATTTACTAATTTTCATGGCCGCCATCTTGGATTTGGATTTTGACGTTATTTTCGGCATCAGTGACCCCGAAAACCATGAAATTGACACCCAGGATGATTACATGAAAATTTTCATGGCCGCCATCTTGGATTTGGATTTTGACGTCATTTTCGGCATCAGTGACCCCGAAAACTGTGGAAATGACTTCCCACGAACAATCATTTGAAAATGTATGTATGCCGCCATCTTGGATTAGTAAACAGACTTTATAATAATATTCTCGTAATAGGTACACATACATATCAATAATAAATTAATATGATTTCTATGAACGAAATCAATCTAATTTGAAATCAAAAAGTGCGAGCCCTGGAATTTATGTCCCGAGTAGCAGTATGGCTACTCGGGACATAACCTCCGCCCCTTCACCCCGCAACCCCCCGCACGATTGCTCTGTGACAATGTTCTACGTTGTGGTAATATTAAAATATTGTTCGTCCATTTGGTCTTGACTCTGACCCACGATCTCCTTAACCTTCGTGTAGTGATGCAGACGGGATATTTACCGTTCGTCTTAGCTGATCAGCCTGCTACAAGCGTTGAGCATCGTGTCGCGAAAATAAAACAAGCCGTATGCCATCTATAGTTGGGTTAAACTACAACGTAACTAGTGCATCTAACAAGGAAGCGAATAAGAAAGGGCGTTTTTTTTTTCTTTTTTCTCTGGACCATATGTATATGTTTCATGTTCAACCAGGTGCTGTGTACTGACGCCCGTTTTCAGTTTACAAATTAAGTATATACACTCACCGGCATAATTAGCGGAACGCAACAAAAAACCGTGTTTTTTCCATAATTTTGTATTGTACATTAATGTTTTTGTTTAAATATTTTATAATTAGGGTTAAATGCATTAAAAGGACAAATAATCAATAATCATTTAATAGAATTTGGCAACTTAAATCTTTAATTTGCTAAAATATCCATTTTGTAACTTTCGGCGCATATTTTTTGGAATAATTAATTTGCTATTTATTTTAATTTTTTGTTTGTTTTATCACCGTTTCTATACTGCTAGGGTCCTTATCAGTATTATGACAGGTTTTCCAATGCAATTTATTAATCCATTATCTTTTCTTAAGGCAAATTGTCCCCATACTCCCATGAAACACTTTTTAATCCTCTAATGTTTCTGGGTGGCTGGATTTTTTTCTCTAACCCTATTTCCCGTCAAGGCCAAGTCGTATTCTATTGGACTCATGTCCGGGGTCCACGTTGACACGCTCTGGTGGGTTATTACAACATCTTATATGAAATTCTGGACCACGAATACACAGTCCGGCCACACATAATCGTGAATTTTTTTTTTTTCTTGTCTGGTAATTCGTCAAGTGGCATCGCATGAGGTTTTGGGATGTCTATTCTGCAAAAATAAGCAGCCAGTAAGCCTCCTTCAATAATGCCTAACTCCGTGTGCGATTCAAAACAAATGACATCCCAAACCATTACTGGAGAATTTCAGTATAAGGCACATTCCTGTAAAATTGGACTGTTCAAAGCGATTCTCTTGACGTATCCATATTCTATGCCTCCCATCCAAAAAATGTATATCAAAAAAACAGCTTGCCCCTAAAAAAAAAACTCTTTCTAACTCCTGAGTCCGATCTCAGTGTTATTGAGAAAAACCTAATTTCACTATGCGATGA
The DNA here is from genome assembly GCA_905220435.1 of Amphipyra tragopoginis. Lineage (NCBI taxonomy): Eukaryota > Metazoa > Arthropoda > Insecta > Lepidoptera > Noctuidae > Amphipyra > Amphipyra tragopoginis. The sequence goes on from HG991998.1 coordinate 9,582,594, forward strand.
CCTACAGCACGTTTTGGATATTCAGCAGTCGCGTTAGACATCCGGTTACCTTCAATGAGACGTCGTCTTTCTTTGCGCATACTCACAAGCAAAATACGGACCACCTTCAGGATGCTACAGGTCCGAATAGCAGCGTTGCGCCAATTTTTCAGAGCCTTAACCGGTTTGAACTGTCATAAACCAATCATCAGAAGCGCTTTTTCCTTTATTTTTGTATTATTCTCATCTTCTAACGAAACATCCTGTCTGCTTGTACCGATGGACATTGCGAGGAATGACTAATATCGATACACCCAGTGCTTAACTTACTGCACGATAGGTTGGACTTTCATCGATCACTGTAACATCTCTCGTAGCTTTTGTCACAGGTAAATTACTTCTTTCAGCCTCTACGCAATGTTTATTCTCCAAATGCAATGAATACACTAAGGCCAAACCACCAGTACTTATATAAAACAAAGTTCCGATCAAAAACACAGAAGGGCAAAATCTCTCTAAAATCAAAACTGGGCCTAATTTACTTCTAATCGCTTAGGAAAACCAAATTTTTCTTCAACATGCAAGTCTTAATTAAAGGTTCTTTTGAATAAAAAAATCGTCATAGCAATAGCAGTACCATGTAATAAAAAAATGTAAAAAATGAAAACGTTCCGCTAATTATGCCGGTGAGTGTAGTAATGTACAATCGCTACTTCGGCAACGTCATCTCGTTCTCGGTGACGGCGACAGTGGACAAACGCCCTAAGGGTGGCGCTGGCTGAAACCGACGAAGTTTACCATGCAAAAGCATAGATGGCGCGACCTACACCTAATCTATACATATAATAAATCTGTAGACATGGCGTGTCTGTACATAGCAAATATTTTGAAAAAACCTGGTTGGGATGTTAAACTATAACCAATAGAACCCATTTTTAACATTTTTGGAATTTTTGTCTGTTTGTCTGTTTATCTGTTTGTCTGTTTATCTGTTTGTCTGTTTATCTGTTTATCTGTTTATCTGTTTGTTTGTTCAAGCATCACGTAAAAACAACTGATCCAATGTTGTTGACTTTTATAAATAAATATTGTGCTTATCTCCAAGTAACATATGTTTTTTGTTTCATCGCAATCGGTTCACGCAATCAAAAGTTACGCGAATTTTAAGTTTTCTAGAAGAACTTAGCATGTATTTGTGTATAAGTACCATTTATTTTCAATAGATGGCGTTACGTGTATCAAATCACGTTGTGAGGAAATATAATCAACGAATATATTACTATTCTCAGTCTACGGAAGGTCTATTGAAATGCTATCCGAAGAAGGTACTAACTAAGCTTTTAGAAAAAAAAAGGAAGATAATGTTATTTAAAATTTATAAGGTAGGTACCTATCTATCTGAATGGCAGTGGAAGAGAAATACATTCAATTTCATATCTTATTCTAAATTTTTAACTGTGCAAGGCAGTACGATAGATAAATTTGAAATACTCATTTATTTTATTATGAATACTTAAATACGTATTTATAAATCTATTTATCTAATAATAAAATTCAAAGTGCACTTTGTCTGTAATTAAATATTTTTCCAAAATTTCGATTCGGTGGTACTATACTATCGATACAGAAACCATAACATTTCTTTTTTTAGAATTATTGTGTCTGTTTGTCTTTCCGTCTGGACATCACGTAAAATCCCGTGGATGGATTTTGATGGGACTTTCGCTCAAAGAGTACAGTATATCTATAAGACATCTGCTTTCGCTGATGTGTTGCGTAAAGAGCGACAATTTGTTGTTTTCCGAGTTCCACGCGGACGGAGTCGCGGGCACAGCTAGTCGTAAATAATCTTGCTTCTTGCTTAGCATTCAAAAACTGTGACGTTTTTCTTTCCCATGGCAAATCGTACAAACAATAATGTCACAAGTCACAAATGAATGAATAATGACCAATAAAACTTTTACGATTTGCGTCAATCGTCAAATTGTGAAAATATGACGCTTTTGTATTGATTTCATAATACCTACCTACGCAAGTAATTCCTGAAATGTGCAGGTTGAATACCATACATTACAGGTATTTACTGCTTAGAGCATATACTGCTAATGATTACTATTGCATTGTACTAGGTAGAATTACGTGTGATTTTAACTGTTTCTGATGTAAGGAAATGCGTCAGCTCTATAAATTAATTTATAATTTGTATGGAGGTGAGATAAACATCATCTAGAGAATATTATTTTACACGATCTGGAGGTGTTTACCGTGAAACAAAACCTTGGCTGCAGCACTATAGGGCTTAACTACAATAAAACATTCCCAAAACTGTAACGAAATGGTTTAATGCACTTTTTGCTGTACCTATGCATTTATCACTATGCATTGAAGTGCATCAAAAGAGCCTCCACGAGTGACGATTCTAGGGCCCGTATTAATAGATAGTTCTCATTTGAAAGATCTTCCAACAGCAGCTAACATAAAGTAGAATATCATTATTTGATAACCTTTTTTTAATAGGTACGTCTCGAGTAATTTTAAGAGCCCAAATACACGTCCGATGCTTACCTCCGATAGTCTGATCAGACTATTTGAAGGCCTCCGCGTCATAAATTTGTTTGAACATGAATTACGCGTACGATCAGACTACCGCATCGGATGTCAGAATCGTAAGCATCGTCCGGGCGTCGTCGTCGTCCAGAAAAAATCGGACACGAGAATCGTACGTGTATTTCATGAATCCGATCAGATAGTCGGATTCGGCTCCCGGAAGCAAGTATCGGACGAGTATTTTGACCCTAAAACTACACTTAAGAATCTCTCAAATGAGCGCTGTTTATTTATACGGACCTAAGTACGCGCACCCTGGGTAGATAGCCTTGCGACCAACCTTATTGACTGGCTAATCTTTTTACCACAGCATGAGCTATTCTCATACCTATAGCTCGAGCCATCACGAGAGAAGGAGACTGCATTTTTCTTCAGCTCCAAATAGGGTTGCCAGACGTCCTTTAATTTAAAGGACGTCCCCATTTTCAGCTCTTAAAACAGAGCTTGTCCCCTATTTTGAAATCAAGAAATAAAGGATAGTTATTAAAAACGTAAGTACTTAGTTACGACTACGATACGTTGCGTATTAAAATAGTTATTTTTATTAATACATGTCGCTAATGTAGCTACATGACAGAGCATGTTATTGAAAACAACATTATGCCCCTTATTTTCATCCTCGATCCTATAATAACTTTAACAAATCCTCTAAAACACAAAACGGGCTGTGTCAACTCTAGCTCCAAAACTCACATCGCCGACGTTGGTCATAAAGCCGCAAGCTTTAAATGGAACTGGGCTGGTCACGTCTGCCGCATGTCGGACGAGCTGTGGACAAAACTCACCACTAAGTGGAGCCCACAAAACGTTGACGACGTCGCGGCGGGCCCAGAAGGAGATGGTAGGAGGAGTTAGACACTTATTTTAAGGATTGACCTCAGAAATCATTAAACCGAAAAGAGTAGAAGGACTATAAGGCCTTTGTCCTGCAGTGGGATGATCAAGGCTGAATAGAAAAAAAAAACAGAATTAAGTATAGGGTAGTATTTATTTCTTATTCTTTCTTTTAGGGTGTTTAACATGAGCTATATAAAATGTGTCCGGTCATGGACTAGCGATATTCTAGGTACTTATATAACAATTATTCAAGTACACAAATACACTATACACTAGGGTCCAATCCACTTCCATTTTTTTGTTGAGATATTTTGTACGTGTGTACAAAAAAAGTCATATCTCTCAAAGTTTTGGTCCTACTGAGATATAAGTAGGCTTATTCGGAGGGCAACAATATTGTCTATAGTTTATATTACGATACAATGGGTTCACATAAAGACATACAGTTGTAGACAATATCTCAACAAAAAATCTAAATGGCTGCTAAATAGCGTGGAAGTGGATTGGACCCTAGTGTGTAGTGTATTTGTGTACTAGAATAGTTGCTATATAAGTACCTAGAATATCGCTATAGTCCATGGCTGAACACACTGTATAACTGGCAGTCAATTTTGCATCCCATACAATGTTAAAGCCTCGTATCCACTAAGCAACAATTGACGCGTAACATGTTGCTCAACACACAACGTGCAACCAACTCATGCGTACTAATTCTTTCAGCGTCATGTTCCGCGTCATCTGGCAATGTTGCCGAACATGTTGAGCGTCACATGTTTCGCGTCAATTGTTGCCTAGTGGATACGAGGCTTTACCAGTTTTCAGTTTCTACTTTCAAGGTCTCCTTTGAATACGTGACAAACTCAACGTTCTTTAGACCAGATTTTTCAGGCCACATACCAGTTTTAATAAATCCGTCTGACTCATTTCAGTGTTCATTCAGTAAAGTTTCAGAGAACACAACTAAATAAATGATGATTCAGAAATTCTCGGTATCGCAATCATCTCAATAGTTTTTAAACAAGCGCCGACTGTATTTATTTACAATAATTTTTATTACATAGAGACTATTACATAGAGATTACATTAACAAATTAGCGAAAGGATGTGACTAGGTTCGTAGAAACTATTTTGTTGTGAAATCTTGTAGTTTCTGGCGTAATCTTTGACTAGTGTTGGAATTTTTGGAAAGCGATGTGAAAAGATACTTACAAGGTTAGTCAGAAAGGGGGTACCAATCCGCAGGACACATAAAGTATCATTAATTAATGTTTTGAAGCAAGTGTTAAAATTTCAAAAATCGATCATTTTTATTTCCGCTTGCATAATTATATTTAAGTAACTACACACATCAAAAGTGTCTAGGGATCAACATATATTTTTGCAATAACTTTTCTCCTGATTGATATTAATTAAAATTTTCTTTAAAGATTCATCAAATAAAGTGTTTTCGTTTGTCACAGTAACGATAAACCAAGTCACCTTTGCATTAATAAAGAAATTTGCCATTTTCCTAATAAAGGGATTTTTGACATTTGAACCACTAACACAAAAGTTCGAAAAAAAGACTGAAATAACAGTTTTCTTTAAAATTTTATTGGGTAACTTAAACAATTAATAATCCGTGTTTCTACCGCGAACACTAACAACACAAGAACATCGGTTTGGCATACTCAAAATGAGTTCATCCAAATCACGCTGTGGAATGGCCGCCCATGTTCGTTGCAACAACAAAAAAAGGTCTTCTTGCGACTGGATACCCTCCATATTCGGCAGAGCTCTTCTCTGTAGCATATCCCATGCATGCTCAATCGGGTTCAAGTCTGGCGACTGAGCAGGCCAGGGCAGGACATTGATGTTAGCTGCGGCGAGAGTCTGTCTTACAACTCTTGCGGTGTGCGGTCGTGCATTATCATGCATTAACTGAAATAAGGGACCGATTTGCGCTTGTAGAGGAACGATGACGTCTGATACAATCGTCTCAGCATAAATTTGAGCGTTGAGGTTGCCTCTGATCCAAATCAACTCAGTTCTTCCGCCGATCCAAATACCCGCCCATACCATGATGGTTCCACCACTATAAGGATGGACTTCCTGGCAGGATTTTAATCGCTGTTGGCGTCCAGGGGTTCTCCAGTGTCGTATACGTCTTGTATCCGGTCTCATACCAAAACGAGACTCATCAGAAAAGCACACGAAACGCCATTGTTCTTCTGCCCAATTTCTGTGTCCAAGAGCCCATTGATATCGAATCCTACGATTGTGCATTGCTATAGGTGGTACCCGTAGCGGTCTTCGGGAATGAAGGTTCACTTCATGCAAGCGGTTTCTGACTGTTTGGTCGCTAATTAAGTTCCCTGAAGAGTGATGAAGCCTCACGGCTAACATCATGGCGGTTATTGTTGGAGCTCTTCGAGTTAAGATTTGAATGTATCGGTCTTGTCTCCGTGTGGTGCAGCGATACCGTCCTCCATGGCGCTCAGCCACGGTACCAGTGCTTCGGTAACGTGTCCAAAGTCGACTGATAACACTCTGACTTGTATTCAGAGCTAAAGCCACAGTACGTTGCCGGGAACCAGCTTCTATCATTCCCACGGCTCTGAGCATTTCTTCCCTGCTTAAATGACGTCGCCGCTCCATAATAACGTTGGTTTTAATCAGTAGTAGGGAAACAGTAGCACTAATAATGTCTTCAATGCGTTATATGTTTTTATAGGGAAAATATTGACAGCTGATTTTCATCTTTTACTCGAATTTGATTCACAGTTCCTGATTCAAATTATGAAATGCACCAAAAAGGATCCATATAAATTTATAAAATCATAAATTTATTACAAAGCCACATCTCAATCTCAAGAAATCCGCATAAAAATGCTTGATCCCTAGACACTTTTGATGTATTATAGTTTTTTCAAAAATTCGTCGTCCCTGCTTTATTTACGAATTCAGAACATGGAATTTCTAAACTTTGCCCCCAAATATGACCTAAAATGTAAACAGCTGTTCATAGCTGACGATAGACAGATTTTAGCGTATATTTTATGGAATCTTTAAACAGCTATTTCTCTTAAAATATTGACTTTTAGGGAAAGTTGTTGAACAAAAGTTATTCATCATTATGGGTTCTTTAACACCCTCTCGAATTAGTACCCCTTTCCGACTAACCTTGTAGACTTGTTTGCTGGGCTGGCATGGTCGGAAACGGCACAATTTAGAGAGGTTAGGATTAGTGGTGGTTAATAAAACGTATAGCGCCAAAATATAACAGACTATGTGTACATAGCGTATAGCGTTTGCTATAGCGGCTCTGACTTCGCGCTATATTATAACGCCTCAACCTACTCAACGAATAAAAGTCTAAACGCGCACAGCGGGGCCAGAACGAGATAGCAAGTTAGCGTAGCGACTAGCAACAGCGCGTAAGGGAATGAAGTATTATTATATTCTTTAGTGTACAGCGCGTTGCGAGATAACATTTACCGCGCATCATCAAGTCCGTTTAGCGTGTTGTTAAATAAAATTATAGCGTCTCCGCGTTCAGACTGCGCCTGAGTTTTGTAACACCGCGTTATAATGATAGCGTATAAAATAACAGACTATATGAATATATTTTATAGTTTATAACACGTCTACAGTTTATAGCGGATTTGAACATCACTAGTTAGGATGGTAAAAGGATGCCTTTGCTCCCCAGTGGGACACACAACTGTCTAATAATAAAAATGTGAAAAGGACTAAATGCAGACTCACATTAGACTTACGTGTCGTCATGATGTCAGAGTAGTGTGCACGCCTTTATACAATACATAAGACTCTTATAGCCTTCCGATATACCTACATGATACATCATGACATGACACGTAAGTCTAGTGTTTATCTGCTTAAATCGACCGCCGCGCCGTATCGAGAACGCCTGGAAGAGTTACTGGTCCATGAAGTCGTTGATGAAGGGCCTACCTTTATCCCTGAAGCGCAAACTCATCGACTTGAGCATTCTGCCCATCCAAACCTACGGTGGTACTCAAACATGGTCCCTGACTGAGTCTCAAAAGTCCAAACTCAAGTTTTGCCAAAGGGCGATGGAGCGTAGCGTATTGGGTAAGCTTAATGACCGAATACGTAATACCACGATACGCTCCAAAACAGGAATCGCCAATGTGGGCCATAAGTCTGCAAGACTGAAGTGGGATGTGGCGGGTCATGTATGCAGAATGCATAAAGACAGATGGGCTAGAGTCATCACGCAGTGGGTGCCGACGAAGACGGACGTCGTCGCCGAGGGAGACCTAGGAAACGCTGGCGTGATGACTTAGAGTCGTTTATGGGAGATTGGCCAGAGAAAGCAATGCATAGAGATGAGTGGAAGGCTATGGGGGAGACCTTTGCCCAGAAGTGAGACAACGAAGGTTGAACAAAAAAATAAAATAAAAAGTGTATGGTGTACTTTCAAAGTAGGTGACAATTTACAAGAGTATTTTTGCAAGTTCACTTGTACTGTATACTGAATAGGTCTCCTAATGACCGCTTCAGTAAATGGTTAAGCTGTTTCCATAAACACCACGCGTGGCAGATGGATTGATGATTAACAGACAGGTGAGCGCTATGTCCATCCTCTTAACGTAATCCCTTCGTCAACTCTTTCGATACCCACGGGTGGTATCTAACATCTTTTTCTACCATCGCTTATGAAAAAGTAAGAGAAAGAGTTGCTACAAGAGGTGTACGTTGGCCAATTTAGAGAAAGGACTCAATGAAGATAGGATCATAAAACCATCAATTTGTAAAATCAGCCCGTCGCAATCCAATGCATAGGCCTCGCTCAAGTTGCCTGAAATTAGGCCCAAAGTATCCTGTGCAGACTTTTTTCGGTATTACGAACCTAGTTTTGAATTTGTTTTGCCATGTCGTCAGCTTTAGGTATTCCAGTTTATCTTTAGTCTGCCGTTAATATGTTTGTCACCTATTGGTTTTGTTCATGATTTCTTTGCCAATTACTATACTCTATTTCAAATAAGAACATATTTCAAATAAGACCCATTATAGTAAGAAAATGTATAAAAATAAACAACGTGTTTGCTTCCAGCAGAGAATCAACACAATATAATGCTTTTATGAACCTTAACGGTCAATCAAGATGAGCTGAAACTCCATTTGAAGAAGGGGTGCATGAAAATAATAATAATAAATCATTTAATCAAGACTTGGCACACGAGGTTGTCGACATGTGGGATGTTGATTCAGCAGTAACTGTGCCGATAGTAGTTACGGCGAATGGCTTAATAGCCAAGAGCCTCGAGCAACACCTAAAGAGGCTCTCGTTGGGCGGCTGGATCAGGGGCCTGATACAGAAAGCTGTACTTCTTGACACGGCGCGTATTGTTAGGAGGTTCCTCTCTCTGAGGCCCTGACCGCCGCGCCGGTAGCTTGGACCCTGTTCCCGATGCCGGTGGGCTACAATTTTATATTTTTAAATGTTTGTTGTTACTTTTATTGAAATATTTAAAAATTTAAAAGATAAGTTTGTTAAATGAATAAACGGAATAATCATTTATATCAGACTAAAAGTCCATTAAAAAGAATGACAATACTTAAATACTTCCGGGCAGCCCCGCTACCAACCTTGCTGACTGGCTAATCTTTTCACCACAGCATGAGCTATTTTCGTATAGCTCGTGCTGATACGAGAGAAGAAGAAGATTTGAAGAAATGGTTCAAAAGATCGTGCCTTGGTTGGCTTTTGTCTAGTGTTATATGAAATGGAGTATGGTAGGTATATGAGTAATGGCCGTGACAAATAAAACTATAATGAATGACAATAACATAATAACATTGTGCTCATAAATAACAAATAACTATGCTACATAAAATACTTATCAGCGTTGACTTTGTTTGTGCAGCGCGACCTTTGCATGTTGTCCCCCGCGAGCGTTTTAGGCTTCTTCACACCTAACGATACTACAGCGATCCGACTTTCGATATTGATAGCACTTTATAGGTAGGTATTTTCGATTTTTTCCAGTGGGGTTCACCCTCAGTCTCTTTGAAATATCACCAATTCTTCCAAAATGTTCCTACTACCTAGGTACTTAGTTGTACGCAAAGTAGCCACATAAATGGTGGGGTATGTTGCTGACTGTAACTATGGACTGATATATCATTATACCGATAGCGTAAAGCTGCCTGAACTGCTTAGGACCTGTACCCCAAGTGTGAGTTTTTTTCGTTAACTACTGTAGTTGCGTCACGACAAAAATGTATGAAAATTTAGGCGGTGGCTCTGGGCGCCACATTCAATACACTAATATTCGCGCGTTAATTGAACGTGGCGCCCAGAGCCACCGCCTAAATTTTCATACATTTTTGTCGTGACGCAACTACAGTAGTTAACGAAAAAAACTCACACTTGGGGTACTGGACCATTACAGATGAACCCCTTTTGGCTGGCGTTTAATTGGCTGTCATTAGCGTTGGTGATGAATTGGCCTGCTAATTTGAACTTCTTCACATATGCAGTGAGCAAATAAGTTAAAATTTCTAAAGATATTTTCCGGATCGTCTCTACTATAGAAGTTGTATGTAGGTTTCGGTACTTAGTAGTACTAATGTCTTTCAAAGTAATTAGTGCCTAATAAGGTAGTTACTCCGGATATTTAGTTGATTCCCGATTTTTATGACATTAAATATTTGTACGCTGCAAACTGCCCTTTATATTTTTCATAACAACTTCTTTCCATCAAATGGTTGTCTGGAAGAAATTGCTTTCTGCTATAAGACCGCCGTTTGTACTGTTCTTTATTATGTGTATTCCGTCTGTTTTATTTCTTTTTGTGTAGGTACAATAAATTAGATTATTATCTATCTATCCAGGTAGAGGTGCACATAATAGATATTTGACAGCATCAATAAATTGCAAATCTAAGTAGTCCGCCAGTTAGTTTTGAAAAATAATGGACACGTATTTTTTCTTTTGTTAATAAATCTATGAATATTTGGAAAGATAAAACGCATAAAAACTCGAGAGTGGGGGCTTGTGACGTCAGAAGCAAGTAAAAAGTGTACTTGCTTGTGACGTTTTGCCAATTTTAAAAGTGTCGTATCTTCGTCAATTTTGGTTTACGTAACAAAAGAAAAAATACGGGTCAAATATTTTTTGATAATCTAACTGACGGACTAATTAGATTTTTTCAGTCAAATACCCTATTTATAAAATCGCAGTCGTGTCGGCGTAGCATCGTATAGTGTGACAAGTCTCTATTGTTTTCATCTGCCGCCTTATTATTCAAGTCCCTTCGTACTACTTGTTTATTCCTCATACATATTTGTTTTGATGGGTCACTCCTAGATTGAGTATTTTCCTTGATCGGGATTGAAAAAACATTGTTTTTGTTATGTTGTAGCTAGAATTTTATATGTAATTAGGTTACTGTGTCGGTATTACGAGAATCAGCGAGTGTTTGTTGTTTTAATAGCCGGTGAAACTAGATTGATTTGTATGTAATTTCCTCACAAAATTACCTCATATTATTTAAAGGGCTATGCAACTTTTGCCATACATAGCTGGCATGTTTTTTTTTTTCTTTTCGCCAGAATTGAAACCTAGGTCATATGTTAGAGGACTGTATGACAAATCAATAGCAAAAAGAATTAGGTCTACTAACCGTAACAAAACCAAGTTAGAGAGTGTTTAGTAGATTGCTATTGTTTTTTATCAGGCGTTATTTTTCTTAAATAAAAATACTCCGTGTGATGTTTTAAGTTTCCCATTGTTAAATACTACCTACTCGGCAACTCTAATGAGTCATTCCGCGTCCTCCGCTTCCACATTATTATCTTAAATATTCTTTCTAGATCTTCTTGATAGAAGGGCTTAATGATGGCGTAGCAGCAATAAAAGGACATTACTGTTCCTGTATTTCTGGGAAGAGAACACATGGTTGTTGTAGCCACGTCATGTCTGTATTGTGGTATATGTCGTGGGGTAGACATCAACAAAACTTAGGTCCTCCAGCTCAATTTCTGGATTTCATAATAAGACATGATGTGGAAAGAGAGACGAGTACTGATTACGATTAATTAACTTTATTTATAAGAATTTAGTAGCATGTAATTGATCTATGATAAGGTAAGGCAAAGATTTTTGTAAAACCAGAAGTACCTACTAATTATTTAATAAATAGTTTTGGTTTCGGTTTTTATGGTTGTACTTATAATTTCTTTTTTGTAAGAATATTCCATAGTACAATTTAGAAAAGTAACCCAGAAGACCTATCCTATAGTGGGTACGCGTTAAATAGTGTTGCAATAGCGATCATCGACTCCTGTCAACCACTGTACGCCCGTGATTGGGTTAGCGATACTTACTTATTGCGTGCAACGTTAAAAATTGCTATCGTAACACTAAGGGCGAGGCCCCACTAGTGCGTTGCGTTGCGTTGCGACGTTGCAGCGCTAGATTTGGACCAATGAGACGTCGCAGCGCTACATTTGGAATCTATAGATTGGTCCAAATAGATTGGTCCAAATCTAGCGCTGCGACGTCGCAACGCAGCGCAACGCGCTAGTGGGGCCTCACCCTAACCGTGAAGCCACACTGCTCCGTTGCGTTGCGTTGCGACGTCGTAGCGCTAGATTTGGACCAACCTAGAGATTCCAAATGTTGCCCTGCGACGTCTCATTGGTCCAAATCTAGCGCTGCGACGTCGCAACGCAACGCAACGGAGCAGTGTGGCTTCACTGTTACGTATACCCACTAACGCGTATCGATTCGATACGTTTATCAGTTTTTTTGCTAGTTTTAGTGATAAAAAAACTGCCAGTGCGAAAAAAATGTAACAGCAGCAATCAACTTAATCTATTTTATCAGAGGAAACCTCATAATATCACGTATGATTGTATTTTCATTTAATTATAATATAAGAAAAATAGGTAACGCGGGTAACGCCTGACAAAAAGATACTAGCAATACTTCTCTGGTTATCTTCGTTCGGTTACGGTTGATAGACCTGGTTCTTTTTGCTATTGATTTCTCGTATTGTCCTCTAACATATAACCTAGGTTTCATTTCTGGCGAAAGGAAAAAAGTAAAACATGCCAATAGTTTGCATTGGCCTTTCTACCTTGCTCTATTTTCGAGCGATGTACGCGCGTTTATGTAGTTCTTACATTGATGTTATTATGATTATACAATAGGAACATTGCTCAGAATACAGCCTTTCTGTATTCTGAGGAACATTGCTGGATAACTACTTTCGTATTGATGCCTCATTATTCTAGTGGTTGTAAGAGCAACTGCTTAGCGTGAGGTCCTGGGTTCGATCCCCAGGTCGGGCAAAGTGTTATTGGGTTTTTCTATATGGTTTTTTTCAGTAGCAGCCCAGATGCGATCTCTGGCGAGAGAAACTTAAGCCTCCTCATTTCATCGAGCCATCAGAGAGTCTTCCACCTGGGCACGCGTTGCCGTGGCCGACTTGGAAGACTTTAAACAGACTCCGCACCCAAGTCGGCCGCAGCAAAGAGAATCTCCTAAGGTGGGGTTTCGCAGATGGCACCAATCTTCAGTGCCTATGCGACGTCTCTTCGCAGACCATGGCCCACCTTTTGTCTTGGGCCGCGTGCCCTGTCACCTGCACGCATGAGGACCTAATGACTGCGTCAGCGGATGGTGTTTTCGTGGCTGAATTTTGGTCCAAACAAAAATTTTGACATAATTATATTATTTTTTACTTCATCATATCAGCCTATTGCCGTCCACTGCTGAACGTAGGCCTCCCCCAAAGATCGCCAACCATCCCGGTCTTGGGCAGCCCGCATCCATCCGCTGCCAGCCACCTTTTTCAAATCGTCGGTCCATCGTGCCGCAGGGCGTCCCACACTACGTTTGCCCAAACGCGGTCTCCACTCTAACACGTGTCTGCTCCATCTACCATCTGTTCGTCTGCAGACATGGCCGGCCCACTTCCACTTCAGCGTGTTAATTCCACGCGCAATGTCGGTGACTTTAGTTCTCTGGCGAATGACTTCATTGCGAATTCTATCCACCAGAGAAACCCCGAGCATCGCTCTCTCCATAGCACGCTGAGCAACCTTAAATTTGTGGACCAGGCCCACGGTGAGTGTCCACGTTTCGGCTCCGTAAGTCATTACGGGTAGGACGCACTGGTTAAAGACCCTGGTCTTAAGGGATTGTGGGATCGACGATTTAAAGATATTACGTAGCTTCCCGAATGCCGCCCAGCCCAAGCGTATTCTTCTGCTCGCCTCTTTCTCGAAGTTGTGCCGCCCCAGTTGTATAGTTTGGCCAAGGTATATGTACTCGTGCACAACCTATTTTTTACTTAGTATTTACGTATATATTTGCCATCGATACGCTAAGAAGAAGAAGAAGAAGTAGCATCCCGGAGTCTGGATTTGTGCTCCGTTAGCCATGAGCCCCTCTAATGTAATATGATATGTATATGATAACGAATGTAATATTTTTAATTCTCTATAGCAGCAGTCCCTACTATGAACAGTACACATTCTATTAAGGGCAAGAATAATGAATAAGTACTACGCAAGCATTACTAAAATAAATAATTACATGCTCTGGTTTCATTTTCAATAGTTGACGTATTATTTACAAATAATTTGGACTCGAACAACAATATAATAATAATAATAATAACCCTCTGGGAAAGGCGTTACCTCATCATGAGATTAACGTAAAACCGGAGGGAACATTAGACTAGCTTTCTACAACCCCATCATATAATAAAAAATGTATCGTGAGGTCTACTGAAAAGCTTACAAACCGCAGGGCAGCTTGTGGCGAGCTGTTGGTGAGTGGCGACACTGCGTACCTTATTGCCTCAGAGAGTCGGTCAGGGCCTCGTCTCCAGTTTGCCTTTATTGGCTGGCTGGAGTGGAACCCCAAGAGTGCCCGCAGGACTCTCAACTCTGGCTTGCCTTTATCGGCCGGCCAGAGGGGGGCCGCCAGAGCTATATGCTCGGGGGTGGAAGTGTCTAAAGGCGTAATAGCGGGGAAACCCACTCCGGGTCTTTTAGACCCGCGACGGCGAAACCGGGGCCACACCTCTCTACACCCCTAGCCGCTCACACGTCTGTTGCCCCCTTCGCCTATGTACTGGCGGCTTTTCAGGGGGCCCAGCTAGTGAGCTGGCGAGTCACCGTCTGCCAATAAATTTCAATTTTAAATGTTGAAAGGCAGACGCCGTTTTCTTCCGGCAATAGAGGTTATCAGTCCACCTAACACCCCTTCCCATAGACCAGACATTTTTCACCACATTTTGCAATAGCTTTGCACCCACCTGGGACGGTCCATGAGTGTACTCCAATAGTGCAGCCGTGGATAGCCCCCGGTTGGTGCCCCACCCCATTTTAGATTAAAGTTCTCAAAGGGGCCTCTGCGCGTTGGACCTGTGTCCCCGTGTATGCCTTCCAAAGGACCGGACATCTTCCGCAAGGAAGATGAGCCGTGACTGAAAAGAGATATAATAATAATAATAATAACCCTCTGGGAAAGGCGTTACCTCACCATGAGATTAACGTAAAACCGGAGGGAACATTAGACTAGCTTTCTACAACCCCATCATATAATAAAAAATGTATCATGAGGTCTACTGAAAAGCTTACAAACCGCAGGGCAGCTTGTGGCGAGCTGTTGGTGAGTGGCGACACTGCGTACCTTATTGCCTCAGAGAGTCGGTCAGGGCCTCGTCTCCAGTTTGCCTTTATTGGCTGGCTGGAGTGGAACCCCAAGAGTGCCCGCAGGACTCTCAACTCTGTCTTGCCTTTATCGGCCGGCCAGAGGGGGGCCGCCAGAGCTATATGCTCGGGGGTGGAAGTGTCTAAA
This sequence comes from Amphipyra tragopoginis, assembly GCA_905220435.1. Lineage (NCBI taxonomy): Eukaryota > Metazoa > Arthropoda > Insecta > Lepidoptera > Noctuidae > Amphipyra > Amphipyra tragopoginis. The sequence continues at coordinate 9,597,865 of HG991998.1, forward strand.
GGCGTAATAGCGGGGAAACCCACTCCGGGTCTTTTAGACCCGCGACGGCGAAACCGGGGCCACACCTCTCTACACCTCTAGCCGCTCACACGTCTGTTGCCCCCTTCGCCTATGTACTGGCGGCTTTTCAGGGGGCCCAGCTAGTGAGCTGGCGAGTCACCGTCTGCCAACAGGTTTCAATTTTAAATGTTGAAAGGCAGACGCCGTTTTCTTCCGGCAATAGAAGTTAAGTAGTCCATTTAACACCCCATCCCATAGACCAGTTTTATTTTTACCATATTTCACAATAGTTTTGCACCCACCTGGGACTGTCCATGACTGTACTCCAATAGTGCAGCTGTGGATAGTCCCCGGTTGATGCCCCACCCCATTTTAGATTAAAGTTCTCAAAGGGGCCTCTGCGCGTTGGACCTGTGTCCCCGTGTATGCCTTCCAAAGGACCGGACGTCTTCCGCAAGGAAGATGAGCCGTGAACTGAGAGAGATACAAAATAATAATAAATCTTTATTTCGGACCCATGATCCATACACAATGCACAACAAATTAAAAATACAAAACTAAAATATAAAAAAAACAACAAAACACTTATGCAGCTATTTCCAACCACCGTTTATAGGTGTTGGTAGCATACATCCTATCAGCAAGTTCCTTAACAATACTGTTTCTACACGTACCAACCCTGGACATGAATGAAGCAATTCTGCTTCTCTGAATGGCATTAAAAATATTTCGTCATATTTTGTAAAATATGGAAATGAGTATACTTAATTAAATAAATGCAATATTTATTCAATTTTATAGCTTCCCCTGTGATAAGGCACACTCACTTTGTTTTCCCTTTTCGTCACAATGTCAATTAAAGTCATTTTATAACGAAATACATCATCAGTGTCATAACAGCTGCTGGAGGGTTGCACATACAGTCGGCAGTTCAGCTGTCCCATTTCAAAACCTAGTAAGGGACACTTTTTACTAAAAACGTTTTATTGCATAATCTTGTTAACCTAATAAATCCTTACCAAATAATAAAACACCAGCGTTGAAAATTCACCTAAAAGCAGGAATATTTAAGCATCGATACCTAGTAAGTGCACCATTCACTGCATCGTGATCACTTTAAAACCTAGTAAGTAATTTTAACCACGTGGTTTTACCTAAAATAAATACTTTTCAAAGAATGACCGATTTCACGTTTAATGAGCTCTCCTGTAAAATTTCGTTTTAAGCCCTTACTAGGTTTTGAAATGGGACAGCCGAGTTGTCACGCAGCGCAGTTGCACTGACTACGTCCTAATTGCCTTCAAGCTGCATTTGACAGTTGCATAGTTTACAGTTGTGACTGGATGTGCCGTCTACTTGCAGTTATTATTACGAACATGAAACGAAATATGTTTCACCAAACGCGGCGTTATAACCCAGTGAACCTGTTAACAGGTTCACTGTCCAGATAGCAGACACAATAGTTAAACAATGCCGATGTTCAAGTGATTCACGGGACAGGGAAAGGGATAAGAACATCGCCAATAACGTCGATGTCCTTCTAGGGCGTCTACTGACGTTTCCACTGATATCCGCTTTATAAATTCCTTTTGTTAATCGCCGTTCACTCATTCTTTCAACATAACCAAACCACCGAATCATATTCCTTTCAATTTTTGTCACTACATCATCTTAATCATCACCACACTATCTATACAAACTGAATACATATTGAATGAACTTCTAAACGTGAATGAATCATTATTATTTATTACATTTACGTAAGCAAGGTTGTTAAGGAACATTGTGATCATTTATTTAATTGTTATCCTCGTAAACCTATTAGCTATGGTGATGAATCACGAAAAACAACACGGTGACGTTGTTTGTCAAAATCCGGAGGTTTTATTTGACAAACAATAATAGAGGGTCAACCTCTGGTAAATGACGCATTTTATTTCGAAGAATTTTTGTTTAAAATAATATTTACATAATTACGTATTTTTCACACATATGGCTAAATACTCAAACACTAATCAATTTTAAGTTTTGCCGTTAATTTCGTGCTGTCACTGTCACTTTAAGGCGAAGTGAGAGTGATAGCACGAGACAAACGTAATTTAAATTCTTTAAATAATAGTGTTATAATTAATTTAATTTAGCGTCACGGAGGAATATTTTGATGCACTCTTTTAGTTTGTATATGTAGTTTTAATCTAGAACATATTTTTTCTTTGTCTGAAATAATACAATAAAACTACTTACATATACGTAAGTAGTTTTATTGTATTGTTTTATTTATTAATTGCATTACTAATTGAATCAATAATAATAAAACTATTTAGACAAAATAATTAATTAACTCCGGTGATAAATAATTTTGAAATTCCGAAATATTTAATGAATTTTGCCGTTTGTTGACTGTAGATAAAAACTGAAAATAACGAGTTTTTAATCGCATTCAGCTGAGTAACAAAGAATCAATTGTTTACTTGCGTCAATATTATGAATTACCATGCAACACTTACGATATTTTGAAAATACGTAGGTAATAACAACAAAAACATTGTATTAACATTAATAAACAATATGTTTGCGCAATACATTAGCTAGAACGCAAAAGATATCAAAAGCTGCGCGCGCGCACCTGCGAAAATAATCGACATTGATGGTTCTGATTGATTTCTAGGACGCACCGATTATGGGAAATGCGTAGTTTTATTATACAAATAAACAAGCCACGACGCCATTTTATGTGATATAGGAGTTACAATTATATGCAAGAAATGAATACATACTTTGCATTTGTAGGCTGTAGTTTATTTTTGTGTTCAAGGCTGTATTGAAGCAAGTGACTGAAACGTATAAAGAAAACCAGATCAATCAAAATCCCGAATTATTCCTCCTTTTACTTTACCATAGAAATAGTATGTTTATGTGTGTTAAAGTTTATAAGAAAATACTACATATTTTAAGAGAATTACCCTTAAGATTATTTCGTGTACTATAAAAATGGTCAACAGAAAATGTTTCTAAGTATAGGAATGTTTTGATTCTAAAATATTTTTTTGTTGTTCTTAATACATTATCTTTAAATTATTATATGCCCAAAATGGGCTGATTGATGTCTCTAACTGATCATAGCTGAGGATAAATAGATTTTAGCAAACTTTTTATGAAATTTTTAAACAGCTATTTCTCTCAAACTATTGACTTTTGGGAAACGTTGTAGATCAAAAGTTGTTCATTATTATGGGTACTTTTACACCCTTTCAGATTAGTACTTTGTACCCCCTTTCCGACTAACCTTGTATGTATAACAAGTGTATCAGATACAATAAAGTCTATTTTACTTTACTTTTAGTCATAACCTCGTCTAGAGTTCTTTATTATTCACATCGAAAACCAGACGGGCGTTCCCGACGTCTAGTCTGTCTGAAGTGATGGCACGTGATTTTTAAAAATGTACCTGTTTTACATATGAAGGGTCCACTGCAATAATGATGAATATCCAAAGTTTCTTTAATTCTAAGTAAGTATGTCATTCGGACACTTGATATATGCAGTTCTGTAATCTCGTTTACAAACTTAGCATTACCGCTTACAATCCCGAGATAAATACGTTTTTAAAAATCGGATACACGACTAGAACGCTCAGCGTCATAGGTGTTCTCATCTTTAACGCTGATCTTGAACACTGCAATAATGACAAAAGTCCTTTTTACTTTGTTTTATGACATTTAATGTCTAGTAACAAAGTAAAAATGACATTTATCATTATTGCAGTGGACCCTTCATATTAAATACATAATTTCTCTACTATTTCTAAGTGTTTTGTCTGTATGGATTTATTTATTCAAATTATTAATACATTCCGTGGACGTCCGTGTGGTGCCAGACGTAAAGAATAGCCCATCTCTTCCCATGGGTGTCGTAAAAGGCGACTAAGGTATTCACTAGAGGATGGGCAGCAGCGTTCTCTGAGTATTATAACAATCATACTGCGATCGCCAACCCGCCTGCCAAGCGTGGCGATTATGGCAAACCCCCCCAACATGGTCGATGTGGCGATGCTTGGGGGAGGCTTATGTTCAGTAGTGGACGTCTTCCGGCTGAATGATGATGATGATGAATACTTTCAAGGGATAATACTTCACACAATTTAACGCATAGACTTATACCATAGACCAGGGTTACTCAAAGTGGGGTACGGGAACCCCTAGCGGTTCGCCATTCGACGGCAGGGGGTTCGCGACAAGATTTACGTAATGGTGGCTGACTGATGACGGGCAGGCATGTGCGGCACACATGGTGGCGCCCAAAATTACTTCTAAAATTGACTCCATTTGCGACAAGAAACAAGCACACCCATCACATTAAAACCTCAAGCACGGTAATTATAGATACAATAGATAAGACAATTAAGTGTCGTCCTGGGACGACGGGGGGTACGCAACCGGTTTATTAAAAATATATTTCTTTTGGCACTCTATTTGTTACCTTTTATTGAAATAAAAACCATATTTTCTTCAACGGTAAATTTTATTATTTTCTTTGGGGGGAGGGGAGATTTAATTAGTTAGTTAAGGGGTTCGCTGTCACCTGGAAACTTTAACAGGGGTTCGTGGAGCCGAAAGTTTGAGACACCCTGATACAGACCCATTGACTGCTGAGTATACCTAAGCCTTCCCATGATTCGCTATTAGTAAATTAATAGTCATTGTATGCTACCTAAGATAATGTCACCGTACTTAACAAACCATGCGGAAGTCACATGACAACATTTAGGCAGGTACACTACGCAGTCTTATCAACATACCTTTATGAGTTTACAGCCAGATATAAAAATGACTAACAATTAAGTAGCTAAAAATAACACGCGAAATAGTACAGTTTGTCTAGAGATAACGTTACAAAAATAACCTGTTATTTATGTATGTTATTAGAGGTGTTATCAGCTACTTTGGTTATCTCGTATCTAATCTATTTGCGTGCCCTCTACTGCTGTAGCAAACATCCGCAAGGCTGTAGGGTAGGGTAATATATTACAGACGATTTTATTAAAACTGGATTACCTAATAGGATACACATACATAGTGGAAATAATAAGTCGAGAAAGATAAAATTAAAACATAAGATTTCTTAAAACTAATGTAAATTTTAATAAACAAAAAAATAATTCAGCTTCAATTTAAACGTATAAGAAGCAAGGTAACCCAAAAAATTTATGAAACTGGTTCATATAAAATATAGTCTATGATATAGCGTACTTTTTTGTGCACGGGTTACCTAGGCATTTTAATGTCTACTAAAAATAAACTGAATTACAGTCTGTCTATAAAGTCATGAAAAATTGGGGGCGCCACTAGTCATACATTATAAAATTTAAACTTTAAAAATCACTTCTCTTGCAGAACTTAATATAGTTTTACTCATCTTAAATCAATTTGCGCGTATTTAGACACGATTATTACTTGATAAAACACTAACTGACAAAACACTGGGAAAGATTAAAAATTAGTGCCATTTCATGACTTTATAGACAGACTGTATATTGAATTAGTACGTCGCATGTGCGTAAAAATGTAAATGTAAATATTTCGTCAATATCTTTAAATATAAGTCTTCTGGGGTGCATGAAAAGAGCCTACTTTTTTTTTTTTCTATTGGACTGCATGAAAAGAGCCTACTTTTTTTTTCTATTGGACTGCATTAGGTCGTCCTAGGGGACGGTTTCTACGTAACCGGGCAGTTATTGGCGAGACCTGAAGGGTCTCCAGCCAATGGTGGGGAAGTAAAATACTTAACCTAAGCTAACTACTTGTACTACACTTACATCATGACTACCTGCAACAACAGCACTAAGGGCGACCCCTACTGGGACTCGGACCACGGCTTAGGGCGTTGCTGGCGTGGACATAGGGGGGGGAGACAGCTTGATGAGGGCTGAATTATCGGTGTGACTGCGGAGTCTGAAGAGACGACCGGCTCTACGACGGGAGAGCTCGGTGGATCGTGACCGGCGGCGGTGGGACGTCGCGACGGGCCTCGTCGGCGAGGACGGTATGCCGGATGGCGGCGGACGTTGTGTATTGTGCTGGTCGATTTACTCGCCTCCTGGAGGAGGGAAAAGAGCCTCCACGAGTGACGATACTTAAGTACGTCCGGCGCACCCTGGGCAGTCAGCCCCGCTACCAACCTTGCTGACTGGCTAATGTTTTCACCACAGCATGAGCTGTTTTCGTATAGCTCGTGCTGACCCGAGAGAAGAATAGAAGTCTTCTAAACTACTCAGTGGATTATTAATATAATTTAGACCATGTCTTCCGGAAGGTTTTATGCTGGAGCCGGCCGCTGGTTACAGATATTTAAAAACGATGTCTGACTAACTGTTTGAGATGCCTAAGAAACAAAATGATACCAATATCTTTATACTGACTGTTTTAAGATGGGATTGGAGGGCAAAAATTAAACTATCATAAATAGAGAAAAGTGTTCAAAGGAGACATAATGACTAACATGCGAAGCACGAGATAACTTTTTCGATGCATTATATTATGTCGCTCTTATGCGACAAGAACGTGTTAAGTCCGAAAACCGAATTTTTTAGGTTCTTGTCGCAATGTATAGATAATTGGACGACAAAATTATTTCGCGCTACGCATGTTAGGCTAGATGATCTCAATTTTGAATGATGAGGCCTTCGTGGAGTTACACTTTAAAATTTACTGAATTATTACCGCCAATCAGACACTAACGTTCTTACAATAAAATCGCTTTGAACAGTTTAGAGTTAAAAACTTAAATACGTTAAATGTATGGAAAATAAGGTTAGACACGGTTTTAACAAGCGTCTATTTTTTGTAGGTAGTTTTTAGTTGAATTTTCATTTACATAAGCCATTTTCAAAATGGATAGTCAAGGCTATCGATATTATGCCGGTAAGAGGATCTGCAAATGTGAGTGTAAATTAATTAAAGTATCCAACATTGTTATAAGGAACAGCCTTTTTACAAATCGTTGTTATTTAAGATTGTTTACGGTGTACTCACGTGCATTTTTCGGGGTTGCCCGACACGCAACCTCGGCACGTGAGTAAGCCGTAACCAATCATAATAAATGTGACTCACGAAAGTTATAATACAACAATTATTGCTACTTTCTAATTATAGTGTTTAGATTATGTATTATGTTTTGAGTGGGAGTATTCTATTGAAACAATACCAGCTACTCATGTCTTAGGTGAGTAACGCTTGTGTTGGTTGAGGATTCTCAGTAAACTAGCAATAAGTAGCTGATTCACTGTTTGCATTGTTACGACATGACTTTGAAAACGTCTACAGTTAAACACGAATCTCCTGCTTTTAATTATCATAGTCTCGGGCAGTCCTCTCCCGAAAATTGCAGCAACCACCAAGGAGTTACAGCGAAAGAAAGAATGCATATTCCTGTATTGGCACTCCAACCTCGTCAAGTGGGGCTACCTGAACCAAACAGCAGCGGAGGAGCTGCACTGCAAACTATGCCCCATCTTCTATCCTGCCCTCTGAGCCCATCAACCTGCAGTCAGAGTGATCTCTGCGCTGTCACCGATGGCGCCGTGGAAGTGGCGAAGTTCTGGGCTAACAAAATGTGATGATTGTCGTGCCAACGACACGAAGAAGAAGAAGGCACAAACGATACAATCAAATAAGGAACAAAATAAAATAAAATAAATTGTAACTGCCAAAAGGGACATAGCTCAGCAATATGTTAGGTAGTTGTACACGTACTTACTATCTAATGCTGATTTTTAGGGGGTAGTTGACTGTTCAAGGAAACTTTTCGTTTACGCTGCTGCCTGTAACTGATTTGGTTTATACAGAGTTTAGGTTCTTAAAATCGCAGTGGGTAAACAACTCAGTGGCAGAGATGACTGTAGCACACATATTGGTATCAGTATATCTATGTATAGTACCTGGTTTTACATTTTGTACTCACAATCACTAAACAATTTAATAAAAATTGCCGCCCTTAGACTCCCATTCCCCCATAGATGACCCATTCACATGCGAATGCGACGCATTTCTGTATTTTTAGTCTACTATTAGGAGTAATAAACAGGGTGCTTGGCATTATACACCTTTTGGCATTATGGTATGTAGTGTGTCGATTTGCATGCTGAATAAATTGATTTTCTTTCTTTCTATCTCTCTAACTCTAATATCACAGATGGTTAAGTACATATAAGTAATGGTAATACAACCCTGTAATTGCCCCATAGCAGGGCAAAATACTCTTCTTATTCAGAAAAATAAACGAGCATTAAAAACCACGCTTGCACACTGCGGGTTGACGATTTCAGACTATTAAATCCAGATTACCTCACGATGTTTTCCTCCACCGTAAGTCTGAGATTAACTTAGAAAGTACATATGACTTTGAAAAAAGTACATGTACAGTTCATGCTCGGTTTTGAACCCGCAACCAAGTGATTAACATGTGGGGGGTTCGTAACCTCTAGGCCATCACGGCATTACGATTATATACGAGAATAAGATAATATTCCGCGACATAGCGACGTAAATGACGAGTAGCTACGAGTAGCAACGCAAAATTTACACAAACAGATAGCAGATAGCGACGCTTGCGCCGACGCGATGTGGACGTTATTTACAATTGCGTGACCGCTATCCGATAACGCGGTGGTGTGATGCCTTTTAACAACAAAAATATAGTACAGAAAGTCTATTTATGTTTTTAAACTTTCGCGATTTGTACACATTATAAAAATACTGACTCGGGTCTAATCGCGTAGAATATTTTAAGAGGCACAAAATACCTTTTTGATACCGACGTTTCGACCGAATTTCACCGGCCGTGGCCACGGGCAGTCACGTGTAGACTGAAGTTGCGGAGCACTCGTCATCTTCGTGAAGCAAGGGTATTTTCAACTACCCTCACTTGGTCTTAATTTTTAATGATTCAATGATGTGTCTACCCATGACCACGGCTAGTGTAATTCGGTCGAAACGTTCGGGACAAAAAGGTATTTTATACCTTTTAAAATATTCTAAGCGATTAGACGGGAGTCCAATATTTTTAGAAAGTCTATTCTAAAATGTCAGCAAGCAAATTGCATATCAATAAGCAATTGGAATATAAGCAGTGATAGCTGGTTGAACGTATGCAAGAGGGTCTGACTTTGAAGTGATTCGAAACCGGCCTGCACCTCGGAACTTTTGAATTCATGCATGTGCGGATCAGAATTTGATTATCGCTTGGATTAACGATGAAGGAAAACATCATGAGGAAACCTGCATACCTGGGATGGCTCTAAATAGTTGTCTTGTGTAGTCTGCCAAGTATCACCTGGCCGGCGTGGCGGACTAAGGTCTAAATTCTGTGAAGATATTTATGATTAATTACGGTTTACTCACGTGCATTTTTCGGGATTGCCCGACTAGTTCTGTGAAGATGCCCGTGCCCAACAGTTAGCTGTCCCACTGATCGGTTGTAATGGGCTGAATGTTTATGTTATGTTATTTATGCAAGAGATTTTGCGTTGGGACAGTGGCTTGTAAAAAAATATGCTCAACAGTGCACAGTAATGGTCAGATTATGCTTATGCTAATTCCTTAATCTAATAAATTTCATCACCAGCGTGTCTTGGGGCGCATTATGAGAGCCTCAACCTTTGACGATACTAAAGTACGTCCGGCGCAACCAGAGCATTCAGTCTCCGATTCAGGACCTTGTCGATAAACAGTTGTCGACCGATTTGGTTTGTTATTTCGTTCCATCTACGATGCTCGTTACGAGAGAAAAAGAGATGGCTTACCAAATCGTTCGTCAACTGATCATTCGAATCGCTCTGAATCAGGGGGCAGTCCCGATACGCTATCATTGATTTCGTGCATTTTATTGACTGGCACTTCTGTATATCTTTGTTTTGTGTTCAACAAATGGAATAGACCTACTGATAACTGATAAGGTGGACTGTAGGTATTATGTAAGTAGGTCTTAATTGTGTTTTTTGTGGAAAAGTTTTTGGAAAGAATACCTAAATGCTTTGCTGTTTATTTATGTCAATCTTTCCATCAGACTGGCCTATTTGGCCACTGTCTAGATCAGTGCTGTATTTAAATGTTACTTTTTAACTGACTGAACATTTTGATGACATGAGTTTGATAGAATCGTTATTTATAACTCTAAATCTGAACCAAAATTATGTCACAGAACTAAGTGTCTTTGACCGATACCAGGTACTCGTATACCTTACAGGTCAAGGTTGGGGAATCATACTGGCACGATACAAAATTACAGAAAACGGGGTGACCAATGTACTTACTAGTTCAAATACATCAAGCCAGAGACGGGCAGCAGCGTGTCCATACGAGAAGACTGGGTTTTTGGATCAATCTGCGAGAAACGAGATGTCTAAAGAGGTTGACTGCTGTTTTAGAAATTTAGATGTATGCCTTGTAGTGGATATCAATAAACTATGTTAAAACTAGTTTTTAAAAAACTTTCATTTTAGAACCATGATTTAGTGACGAATTCAGAAAATGGAACTACTAATCCTTGCCCCCAAATATGACCTAAAATGTAAAAACAGCTGATTACAAGGTTGATTTTGCTTATTCATATGAAATCTTTAAACAGCATTTTTTCTTAAAACTGTTGACTTACTAGAGAAAGTTATAAAACAAAAGTTATTAATCATTATGAGTACTTTATAATGCCCTTTCGGATTGGTAGATACGGCCTTTCTGACTAACATTGTACATGCAACCTCCTCAAACCTCCTTTGTTGGACTATGCCCGTAAATAGCAGTGTATAACAAATAAGTGACTAGATAAAAATTAAATAATATTTAATCATTATCACATAAAATAGGTAGGTACCTAACTTCACCTGTTCTATCACAATCTCATTCAAACAGTCGTTCTTAGAAATCTTTTATGCAACCTCGCACAAAAAATAATAATGACTGATTTGTTCCAACAGGTGTCAATGACGATCAAGTTCATATTCATTATAACTAAGTAATTTACTTGATGTTGTCGACTATTTTGAGTAGGTATAATCAATATGATCGATCTTTTAAAATATTTTACCTCTATACAGGGTGTAAACGAATTCGTGTAATTCCTTCAAACCACATGATCTACTACTGGTGTAGATTGGCCCTGCACGGGATTTAGCTTGATTAAAAATAAAAAAAATAAAATGCTTTTTTTTCATGTGATGTTTGTAAGTGATCGTACCTATCTAAACCACCTAGTAAGGATACAGAAAAAATCAAGTTTCTCAATTTTCAAAAAAAAAAAATCTTGTGTATTTCGATGCCACGCATAATAGAATGAAAGCACGGCGACACGGCTGGCGGGCACGACTAACGCGATATCGCTCTTTGCAGTCAGTTAACTCGGGGCCCTAAAATGACTCTGAAATAGAAAACCAAATTTTTTTTAGTTTTTTTTTATTTGATTTTGAAAAATACCCATTTAGGGCTAATCTGAGTCACTAGTAGATCACGTGGTTTGAAGGAATTACATGAATTCGTTTACACTCTGTATAAATACATAAAAAAATATATAAAAGGATAAATCAACGCTGAGATGATTCTACCAATGCCTTGTTAAAATATTCACGTACTTTAAAACTCCTTAAATAATTATTAAATGATATTAATTATTAAATAATTGTTTACAGTTCACTCACGTGCATTTTACGGGACAGCGCGACTAGTTTTGAACCCAAACGGAGTCTTTAATCACGAGCTGAATACGAAGCGAGCTCGTGAGTCGAAATGCAATCCCCAAAAATTCACGTGAGTAGTTATAACGTAAACAATCATAAAATATTTATGATTAGTCACAGTTTACTCACGTGCATTTTTCGGGTTTGCCCGACTAGTTTCGGACCCAAACGGAGCCCTTTAATCATGAGCTGAATACACGACGTCGTGTGTAAACTAGTCGTGCAATCCCGAAAAATGCACGTGAGTAAACCGTAACTAATCATAAAATGAATGTGTCTCACGAAAGTTATAATACAAAAATTATAAAATAAGTCGTTAATCATTAATATTTTTTTCTTCAAGTGTCAAATATGTTCTGTAACCATAATAACAAAGTATTATAATTATTTATTAATTATGTCTATTGTATCATTTACACGTGGATCTTCACAATAGTGTTAACACACTACACGCTTATTTAATGAAGACCAACAAACTTTGTAAAAGCAAGGACGAATTTATTGTTTTGAAACAATTTTATTAATGAATTCTTTTAAAAGAGCTCCTTGGTCGTTCTATACTGTTATATACTGAAGATCTTAGGCTAGTTTTATTAAACCGCACTCAATAAGGCGGTCGTTATGCTGTATCCCAAGTGGAGCTGTCAGAATGTAAACGTCATCAGAATTTCATGTGTGGTAAACACGACCACATTAAAAAAAAAAAACTATTCAACATTTCAAGTGACATCAAACCGATACTGTTATGTATGTATGTTTGTTCGGGTGGAACCTTGCAAATGAATTTTAAATCAGATATCTTTAACCGATTGAGCTGAAATTTGGTATACACGCTTATTTTGGATGACAATGCATGCTTAGCTATGTAACGTCATTCTAATTCCAATATGGCGGATCATCCATCGTGTTCTCAGCAAGCCCTTTCATTTGATACCCATGCTGTGGTAGTAGGTACAGAAAAAATAACTAGTCCGCCATCTTGGATGATCCGCCATATTGGAATTAGAATGACTTCACAATACGGGCCTAAAAGTCTTCCTTAGGTACAGGATACAGGTACAGATTAAGGAATATTCGGTCTATGGAATAAGTCCGTTTTACTGAAAGAATACACTCGTACGGAGGGAAAATTTAGAGATAAAAAAAAGTCTTTTATTTGTTCCGAATTTCTGTTTTTTCATGAAACGAATGACAACTACAGAAACATACTGATTTATCTCACATCAAGGAAGAGCAGGATTTTAACGCTTGTCCAGCGCTGAAGAAACTTTAGGTCATATCTGACGATAGAAATGGATCTCGGAAAAGAACGGAGAAGCTAATTTTGCGGAATGCCACTTCAATGAAAAAACAAGACTTAGGCATGACTTAGGGAAACAATTCAATTAGAGAATGAATAACCCGGAAACAGAGTATAAAGTATGTGACAGCCACAGACTAAATAAACCACAGTTACACCATATCAGTTAGAAGGTCACACAAACAAACAGACACGTTTTACTTAACAACAATAGTTCGGTAATAATGTTTGTACATGTCAATGATTGTTTATAAAACTACCCACGAAAGACACGCTTTCCACCGGCTCCACTTGTTTCAATAAAGTGTTTAACAAATTAATACGAAATCTTGTAAATAATTACATAGGTACGGCGACTGCTGACGTCAGTTGCTAAAGTTTTATTCGTAAATCGAATGAATGGATTAAAGAATTATCTATTTATTTATTCAAGTTACTGCAACATGTATTTTATAAATTAACAATTTTAAAACGACGTTGTTTAGCTTTATTAAAAAAAGAAACGAAGATAGTAAAACTATTTAGATTTTCGACATCGGAAATAGTTACAGCACAAAGAATATTATAATAATCAAAAAATGATTTTTTCTAAATGGGCTAGCCAATTACCATTAGCTGAAAGTCGACAAAGACAGCCCCCGAAACTAGGCGCCCTTCACGTCATATATTTTCTAATCCAAATAAAATCGAATTTCATGTTTGAAAAATAATTACACAGTTTCAGAAGTCGGCTAACCAGTTGTGGCGGCATCTATCTCGCCACATGTGAACTATCCTACATCGCGCAATCAAGATTTAACACGCAGATAGTATATTATACAACTTCCCAACATCAACCGTTGGGCAGTAGCCCGCCAGGCAAAAGACTCCGCCTGGTTGGAGGATCCTCCCTTTGGTTGGAGGAACACCACACCAAGTTTCTCCACATAGTAATCCACACAAAACCATATTGAACGCACTGACTTCAGAAACTGTTAATTTTATAGTATGGTATTATTACACTCCTTTCAGTTTTTTTTTTGAAGTCAGTTTTTACTTTTTTTAAACTAGTGTATACATACACTAGTGGTATTCATACACTAGTGGTATTCATACTTTTAAAAACAAAGAAACGCATCGAATAACCTCCTCTTTTTTGAAATCGGTTAAAAATATACTATTGAGAATGCCCTTACCGAAAAGGTCACTCACTCAGCATTTGCTGGGCGTGGAACACCAACATTTTAACAAAGGTTGTTGGCGCTGCACCGCCATTTTTATTACTTATAAAAACATTGCCAAATAATCCATGATTTACCTATTAGATCCTCAATAATTATTTATTTATACCACTTATTTCACAAATAACTTATCATAACCAACGTATACCAGTCTCCGAAAATAAGTCAATGTCAATAAATCTTATTTGAGTAGTTACTTATGTTAGTACAAATATTATGTTCGCTAAAAATAGCTCGTGACTTCCGAACTAATATGACTTCATCCGATTTCTTCTGTAATCCTTGAAGGTCGGACAGAAATCACAGAAATGTCTCGATTTACGCAGGCTCTCGTTAATAACAATTCGCCTGTAATAGTATTATGCCTCATTATAGGCTGTCCCAAAATTCGAAATCAAGCCTGGGAACAAATGATAGGGCAGTTTATGATAGTTCAGACAAAAAAGTTTATACTTAAAAAAAAACGCATTTAGTACGTAGTTAGATTTATGAGGTTAAAGTTTATTAATGGTAACTTTGAAACTCGAAAACGATTAAACTTTTTTTTTCTGTCTTTCATAAACTATGCTATTATTTGTTCTCGGCTTCACGTTGAGTTTTGGTACACTTGTATAAGGTTAGTCAGAAAGGGTGTTAAAATACCCATAATAATGAATAACTTTTGTTCTACCACTTTTCCCAAAAGTCAATAGATTATGAGAAATAGCTGTTCAAAAATTGCATAAAACATACGCTAAAATCTATCTATCCTCAGCTATGATCAGGTATGTTTACATTTTAGGTTATATTTGGGGTCACGAATTAGAAGCTCCGTCTTCTGAATTCGTAACTAAAGCAAAGACGAAGATAAATGATGAAAAAAGTAAAAAAAAAGTTTTTTTTCATGTAATTAAAAATTATCGAATTTTGAAATTTTAACACTTGCTTTAAGACCGTCATCAGTGATATTTTAAGTGGCTCGCGGATTAGTACCCCCTTTCCGACTAACCTTGTATATTAATTATCATCATCAAGATGGATGCGGAAGATGGAGGACAGAGTGTTGTGGCTTACCTTGAGACCATGTTCCATGGGATAGGGCAGAATTCCAATCTCAGGCTTTAGCTGGAATCTTCTACATCTTGCACGCTGAGGAAGTTAAAATATCACTTCAGATGAAGTCCTCTAGTACCAGATAATTTTGCTGGATTTGTTAAAAAAGTGAAATGCCTTTACCTGTCTCGTTGATCTAGTGGTAGGAAGCGCGATTGTTGAGCGTGAAGTCCTGGGTTCGATCTCTAGACCGGGCAAAGTGTTATTGGGTTTTTCCGGATGGAATTTCTCAGTAGCAGCCCGGAGTCTGGATATGTGCTCTGTTGATGGCAATAGGCTCGTCCCTTATACATTGGACTTAACGGTGAAATGAGGGTGTACTATACACCTTTGCCCAACCCTTCAAGGAATGCAGGCGAGATGTTTTGTTATGCTTTAAACCTCGACATTGGTGCCGATTCTCTTGTTCACCAACTAAACTATAATTAGAGAATTGCTATCTTTTACTAACAGATAGCGCGAGAAAAGGACGGTGATAGACAACAACTAAGTTAGTTATGTCAAATTAGTTTACGCCTTGAACTTCACCGTGTTTTTAGTCAACACGTTTTTAATGTCGTCTTGCATGGAACTTTTAGTTCAACTAAAGACAGCTCTTATTTACGTATGTCTCTTTCTTATTTAATTAGAGTGAAAAAGATGTCAATAGCCTAAATTAAGTTTAGTTTGTCCTTAACAGAATCGGCACCATTGGCTATCAGCACCGTGTTGATCAGCCGCAAGGTGACTCTCGAATTTAGAGATAACGTTTTGGGAAATTTGGATGTTTAACACGTCGTGTCCACGCATGGACATCATGTCAGGTCTTAATTGTCCAGACTTCATAATAACATGTTTTGTTTACAAGCTAAACTGGAAAACACTCGACAGTATCATTATTATCCTAGTACTACCGTACGCAGATAATACCGATATATGTCGAGTACTTATTATCTAGATACTCCACCTTCCTGTGGGTGGTGACTGTGGGATTATGTTGTCAAGTGGACGGGGAACAGCATCCACGAGGTAGCTACGTGTTTCGCTTTATTTACGCAAAATTATAGGTTGTTTTGTTTTCAATTCATCCAGAATTGTCCTAAACTTATAGTTTGTTTATTCATCCGCATTTTGCATAATTTCATTATTGTATTTAATATTTACCTTTTGCTGTGTTTAGACTCAATTAATTTATTTACTTGACAGACAGATCTGTGTTGCTGGGGAGTTTGTTGCGCCGTTTTTTCTTCACAGCAGAAACACTAGGAAGCCACGGTAATTTGGATAACATTACCGTGAGGAAGCGGTGAAGGGTGGGCGCTTTCGCTGTATTTTAAGTAATATTGACGTTCAAAAAGAACTAACGGCCAGTTTGTTCATCAAAAGTAACAGTCAAAGTAACGGTAAAATTTGTTTCTTCACACTGTAAGAAACTTATTTTACCATTAATTTGACTTTGGCTGTTACTTTTGATGAACAATCCTAGTCTATTTTGAATAAATGAGTTTTGAAGTTTGAAGTTATATATTAGTTTGACAAACAAGCCGGGCGGCGTGGCGTCCCACCTGATGGAAAATGGTTACTGCCGCCGGTATACACCGACAAAGAGGACTGCTGATGCGTTACCAATCTTAGAGTCAAAGTTGGAAAATGTCATGTGCAGTAATTTTACTGGCCTTATTAATTCATTAGGTTGAAGGTTTTACCCTGGTATCTACATGGCTCGACCGCAATTTACTAACTTTAAATACACAAAAAACAAAATACATTGCCTTTAGCATCCAAAATAAGACACAACCACCATTAAATACCTTTCATATTAAATATCACACATGCAGCCAATCCAGTACCTGCTCATGCTACTCTCTTTCTAAAACACAATCAATTAAATATCTAGGACTAATTGTAGACCAAAATCTAAATTGGAATGAACACATTATGACTTCAAGAGCTAGAGTGAGAAAGATGATTTATGTCTTTAAAAAAATCCGACACTTTTGTAATAGAAAATTACTACTTACACTCTATTATGCACTTTGTCAATCAATTTTAACATATTGTATCTCCACATGGGGAGGCGCATCTAAGTCAACAATGATTAGCTTAGAACGCTCGCAGCGTGTTATACTGAAAGTTATGACATTTAAGAGGTATAGATTCTCAACTGAATTACTATACAGTGAATTACCTGTACTAACAGTGACACAGCTATTCATATTGAATGTAACTCTAAGTCAACACAAAGTCCCCCCTCATTACACAGGAAGACGAAGAAATGACATAGTATACTCAGTCCCATCTTACAAAACCAAATTTGCTTGTAAATTTATGCAACATTTAAGTCCATTCTTATATAATAAGATATCACAATACGTCAACCTTCGAAATATAACTTCATTTGCCTGTAAGAAAGTTCTTGTTGAATATTTAAAACTACTTAACTATGATAAAACGGAAAGACTATTGAAAGGCTTAAATTAAACAAACACATACACACACACAAACAAACAACACACAACACCACACCACACCTTATAAACATTTAAACTCACATTCAAAATATCATGCTCACACACACACTCATATCACTTGCTTACATTAACTTATGATTAAAATCTAAAATTCTCAACTTATTATTTCTGCTTGCAGCTATTAACTATGTTTATATAAGTTCCCACGAAAATAATAATTAAGTCCTATAAGATAAAAATCTAACGATTGTCTGTAAAATTTGCATATACATTTTTTTTTTTTTAACACTACCATCATTGTGACCACTTCTGTTCGTAAATAATGCAAAATGTTCTGATACCTACATGTTTACAATTGGAACATAATAATATCATAGTTGCTAAATTATTATACTTTGAAATACATAGTGGAATACTATTTGTATTTAGAACTGGTTAATTGTGTAAGAGGAAGACTGTCCTACCGTGATACAGTTTCGACTAGTACGGAGGACAGTGTGAATCGAATGCTACAACCTAAATAACAATATCAATGTAAGTAATTTTAGTGAGTGATTTGTGCTTAAATACGTACTAAATAATTATCATATGACGTAAGTACTTAACGAACAACATTTATAGACGATAGAAAGATGAAAAATATCACATTATTGGTTAGTATTTGAGTGCACGAACCTATTTAACTACGCCTACCTATTTTTTTTATACCTAATTAGATGGTTGTACTTTTATGATGCAAATAAACAAATTATTATTATTATTTTTGAAAAACATATTTACGTTTCTTAGCTCTTTGGCTAGTTTAAGCTACATTGACGGGCCAGAACCAAGTCAATGTAGTGTGTGGTGTGTTTTATGACGGGTGAGGAGTAATTTCATTTTCTTCGATCTGCATGAACTTTCTTACTATTCTACAGGTGTTTAAGATTGCGGCTTTTTGGAGTGTAATGTAAATGGAATCTTTCAGGTCTATTAATTTGAGGCTATGGTGGAGGTGGTTGGGTATAACACCCGTGGTGGACACAACTATGGGTACTACGAACACTTTCTCTTGCCTCCAGATTCTAGTCACTTCTTCTTTCAGTTCGGCGTATTTACTAATTTTCTCACCTATTGTTTTTTGTAAGTTATGTGTGTTAGGGACTGCAATATCTATCAAGTAAGTGACTTTATTGACTTTATCTTGGAGAGTTATATCTGGTCTATTGTAGTGAACTGTCCTGTCGGTGAGTATGGCGCGGTCGTAGTACAGTTTGTGTGTGGTATTTTCTAGAATAGTTTGTGGTGTGTATTTGTAGTAAGGAGTGTTTGTGTCTTGTATGAGTTTATGTTTGAGTGCTAGTTTCTGATGTATGACGTTTGCTACCTGATTGTGTCTATGAGTGTAGTCTGTTTGTGTGAGTGTTGTGCAGGCTCCTGTAATATGTTGTATGGTCTCTGGCTGGCTGTGGCACTTGCGGCATTTATCGTTCGTTATTGTGGGGTCTTTGATTATGAATTTTCTGTAGTTTTTAGTATTTATGATCTGGTCTTGTATTGCAATAATAAATCCTTCGGTTTCCGGGAACAAATTACCTATCTTAAGCCATTTATTTGATGCTATTGAATCTATGTGGGGTTGTTCAAGATCGTGAGGGTGCCGTCCGTGCAACACTTTCTTTTTCCAGTCTTCTAACTTTTGTTTCTGTGGGTCGTCATTGTTAGAGTGTTGTGTATCATGTGTTGTGTCATGTTCATTTAGGTTAAGTGAAGTGTATTTGAGATCGTTAATAACTACGGCTTTATGTATGTTACTTGTGTGAGATTTCGTGTGAAAGAATGTCCGTAGTCTAGCGATTTGTTTCTGCCAAAGGTGATGGATGTCTATTAGGCCTCTCCCTCCGTATTGTCGTTTGATGGTCATTCTTTCTATTGCAGATTTAGGGTGTAGATTATTGTGTTTAGTAAGTGTAGTGCGCGTAGTTCTTTCTATTTGTTGTATGTCGGATTTTGACCATTTTATCACTCCAAACGAATAAGTTAATATTGGAATCGCGTAGGTATTCAATGCTTTTATTAAATACTTCCCAGCAAGTTGAGTTTTACATACTGCGGTCACTCTTCTTTTGTACTCTTATTATTATTATATGTATCTCTATTCACGGCTCATCTTCCGTGCGGAAGATGTCCGGTCCTTTGGAAGGCATACACGGGGACACAGGTCCAACGCGCAGAGGCCCCTTTGAGAGCTTTAATCTAAAATGGGGTGGGGCACCAACCCGAGACTATCCACGGCTGCACTATTGGAGTACAGTCATGGACCGTCCCAGGTGGGTGCAAGACTATTGTAAAATGTGGTGAAAAATATCTGGTCTATGGGAAGGGGTGTTAGGTGGACTGATAACTTCTATTGCCGGAAGAAAACGGCGTCTGCATTTCAACATTTAAAATTGAAGTGTTGGCAGACGGTGACTCGCCAGCTCACTAGCTGGGCCCCCTGAAAAGCCGCCAGTACATAGGCGAAGGGGGCAACAGACGTGTGAGCGGCTAGAGGTGTAGAGAGGTGTGGCCCCGGTTTCGCCGTCGCGGGTCTAAGAGACCCGGAGTGGGTTTCCCCGCTATTACGCCTTTAGACACTTCCACCCCCGAGCATATAGCTCTGGCGGCCCCCCTCTGGCCGGCCGATAAAGGCAAGCCAGAGTTGAGAATCCTGCGGGCACTCTTGGGGTTCCACTCCAGCCAGCCAATAAAGGCAAACTGGAGACGAGGCCCTGACCGACTCTCTGAGGCAATAAGGTACGCAGTGTCGCCACTCACCAACAGCTCGCCACAAGCTGCCCTGCGGTTTGTAAGCTTTTCAGTAGACCTCATGATACATTTTTTATTATATGATGGGGTTGTAGAAAGCTAGTCTAATGTTCCCTCCGGTTTTACGTTAATCTCATGATGAGGTAACGCCTTTCCCAGAGGGGTATTATTATTATTATTAGTTCAACCATTTCATAGTGAACCGAACGACCCAAAACACACGCCATCATCAGCGGGACATTTGAGTGAGTGGAGAGTAAGAAGCAAATGAAGCTGGCCAGAGGTCCTTAAAATAGAATAAATAGATCATCTGTTGCTAGATTTATATCCTTTCAGACTACCCTATTACTAACTTATGTAGAATCTTTTCGTCCCAACTACCGCAGTGTCTCAAGACGAAAGTCTTGGACCAGTGCGTGTTGCCAGTGATTACATACGGCACTGAAACGTGGTCACTCACAATGGGCCTCGTAAAAAGGCTCAAGGTCTCCCAAAGGGCAATGGAGAGGGCTATGCTCGGATTTACCCTGCGTGATTATATCAGAAATGAGGAGAATCAAGGTAACCGACATAGCTCGACGAATTGCCAAACTTAAGCGGCAGTGGGCGGGGCACATTGCTCGCAGAACGGATGGCCGATGGGGCCGAAAGGTTCTGGAGTGGCGGCCGCTTGCCGGAAGACGCAGCGTGGGTAGGCCTCCCACAAGGTGAACCGATGATCTGGTGAAGGTCGCGGGTATCCGCAGGATGCGAAAAGCACAGGACCGGTCGATGTGGCGATGCTTGGGGGAGGCCTATGTCCAGCGGTGGACGTCTTTCGGCTGAATGATGATGATGATTACTAAGTCCTAGTAATAGGTCAAGTTTTCTTCTCCTCTCGTGTCGACACGACCTATATGAGAATAAATCATGCCATGGTGAAAAGATTGGTCAGTCAGCAAGGTTGGTAGCGGGGCTGACTGCCCAGGGTGCGCCGGACGTACTTAACTATCATTACTCGTGGAGGCAGGTCAAGTAATAAAGTAAAAATACTATGACGGTATAGTAGGACGTAATGACGTACGTAATTTGAATAAAATCTGTTTACACTGCTCGTTGGGTACAAAAATAAAACTATTCACACCCTGTTATTTACTTATCTATGTACGCACAGCTATGTAAATAATATAAATTGCAATTGTGGAAAAGTTTATTTATTACAGACCAGTGTAAAAGATTATAATAGTTATTGGAAAGGGGACAGTGTTTAAAAGAAAAGATCATATCGACGCTTGAAAGACAAAAATTACCAAGCGACATGTTGGCAACTTTACACTAGAGCATTTTAAAGTTTTTTTTTTTTGGAGTGTAAATATGAAAAATCGCATTGTCATAACTACTTCATTCCAACGAATTTTAAGTGAAATTTAAAGGCTTATTATAAACTGGCATGATCTTCTTCTTAGCGTGTCGATGACAATCTACACCGTGTCGGCCCAGAACTTAGCAATGAGTTTAGCACTATCCGTAGCGTCCATTAGTTCTTGTGGCGTACAGGTAGCAGGGCAGGCGGGGCATGATGTTAAGTGCGCTATAGTTTGCGGAACGGCACCACATTTACACTCAAGGTTTGAGTTACCCGCAAATTTTCACCTGAGCAGGTTTTCCTTGCTTCGACCAACCTGAGTCCGTAGTCTATTTAGAGACTTCCAGGTCAGCCAAGGCAACTCATGCCCAGGTGGGAGATCCTCGGAAGGCGCAACAAACGGAATGGGTAAAGAAGCCTTATCTCGCCACAACTGGACTCTTGCCTGTGAACGTTCGCCAGTGAGTGGGAGGACACGCTGTGCTAAGCTATTACGGCTCTTAAGTCTAACTGGCATGATTATGAACTTAAATAAAACTTTAAAATGCTCTAGTGTAAAATTGGCAACATGTCGCTTGGTAATTTTTGCCTTTCAAGCGTCAATATGATTAATTTATTTGCGTCTATTTTCTTCTACTTATACCTAAATCAACATTTAAAAACTTCATACACATAACTAGACTAACAATTCCTAATTGACGACACGTTTGGTGCAGTGGCTGAGCGATTGACTTCTGCGCAACGGGTCGCAGGTTCGATTTTTGCACAGAACAAATATTTGTATAGCCTACCGATAGTTTTTCCGGGTCTGGCCCCCTTATTACAAAAGGTGGTTTAAACCGAGACTAAGATAAACCCAGATTTAAAATATTCCCGACACTTTCTAACATAATATAACAAAAAGAAACGGGGCTATTATAAAACCAGGGTTTTTCTTATACCATCGTTTGTACCTACTAGGGAGTTTGGAGTTCACACTTTGGAGATTAGTGTTTGTAAACGCGCCCGGTCTACGATACAGGAAAAATCGAAGAGGGGAAAATTAAAAGAAAAACAGCTCCCTTCGTCAAAATCAGTCCAAAATAAAATGTAGACATTGACAGATAAGCAATTCAATGAACGTAAATTATCTTCAAGGATTTGTGTAAGTACCTACAATAAATCGTATCATATCCACGGCAAACTTACGAATCTGCGAAAGATGTATTTTACAGGGGAAAGATGTGAAGCAAAGAAAAAAAAAGTACTTATCTGGGATATCGGTATTGTGGTACATTTGGTTTTCAAAATGTAACCTTTTTATGATACAATCAACAGATGTTCAAGTTCAATCTTTTACACATTCGTAACTTTACCTCATCATAAGACGAATTGATGATTGCAGATTTTTTTAATAGTATCACCTTGTAGTCTAAATTCGACAATTATTTTCCATTTTTTTATTGATATCACTATGGCTTGTCTATAGCCACTAAACAAAAATAAAATAAAAGATGTGTTTTATATGATAAGCCCGTCCGAAAAGTTGAACTTGACACTTATTTTGTTCACTCCTACGTTTCGGGCTACTTTCGGACGGGCGACTAACTTCGTTGACGGACTTAGAGAGTAGGCGCCCTGTTACTGATCGGGCGACGGGTCCCCTAACCCGCGCCCGCAGGCCACACACTACGGTGGCCGGAGATAGTCGCGCGCCCTCCGGCGCCCGGTGCGTCTGGCGCGGGCAGAGAGAGTGGCGGCTGCCTCTCTCTCCCTCTCCGCTTTGGTCGCCATCACCTCCTCGCAGAACGAGGCGACGGCTTCCCATGCACTCTCGCTCCCGAGCATGGACAGATCCACGGCCGGAAGCGAGAGGTCACCACCGACCGCCGCGACTAGTTCGCGGAGCTGCGTCGCCCACGCAGGACACGTCTGCAGCGTGTGCAGCGCCGTGTCCTCGAAGCAGCATATTATTATACCATGCTCTTACCTATCATTACGTCACAGATGGAGACAAGATGACCATTCTTCCCAACGACACGGTAATTTAAATACAGAACACAACAAAAACAACGAAAACTCATGCGTCAATCCATCGTGTTTTTGTAAGGACGTAAGGACAATATGAACTACGTTTTAAAATGAACTAAGTACGTACAGTACGCACGTCATCTCTCTCATTGAAAAGCGAAACTTTGAAATTCACGGCGTATAAGTGTCGTTGTCGTATTAATTAATGTTTTGACGTAAAACTACAAAATATGCAAACTATACAGGTTGTA
Organism: Amphipyra tragopoginis; assembly: GCA_905220435.1. Taxonomy (NCBI): domain Eukaryota; kingdom Metazoa; phylum Arthropoda; class Insecta; order Lepidoptera; family Noctuidae; genus Amphipyra; species Amphipyra tragopoginis. Next base: position 9,622,045 of record HG991998.1, read on the forward strand.
AACGAATTCGTGTAATTCCGTAGATTGACACCGCACGGGATTAAGAATGATTAAAATAAAAAATAAACTGGCGATGTCAAATGAGATCAAGCTGCTCGGTCTCACCATCGACCACAAGTTGACTTTCACACCACGTCGTAAACGTCTGCTCCCAAGCCGTTGGCATTTACAAGCAGTTGTCGAGGGGTGCGAGGGTCAGCTGGGGTCTCTATCCAGATGTAATCCGCTGCATCTGTACAGCTGCAGTGGAGCCCATCGTCCTGTACGCAGCGAGTGCGTGGTCGCCGGCCGCGAATGTGTGATCATATCTAAACAATCCAATAAGGTTTCAATAAAAAAAATTAAGCAAAATAATGTCTTGCATATAAATTATTATTGCGATAGTATATTTCGATGCCATGCATAAATGAATGAAAGCATGGCGACACAACTGGCGGACACGACTAGCGCAATATCGCTCCTTGCAGGCAGTTGACTCGGGACGGTAAAGTGATGCGGAAAGAGTTTTTTTTCTCTCTGAGTAATGCTATTGCATGGTCAATCATTGTCACCAGTAGATCATGTGGTTTGAAGGATTTAATCGAATTCGTTTACACCCTGTATACCAATCGATTCAATCTCCTGAAAAAAAGAGTGTATAATATGTACCTTTTATTACACTTGTGTGTATAGAATACTAATGCCATACAGTTGCACTTTCATAAATACTCAATCCTATAAACTTTCATGCGGTTTTCAGCTTTATCGTGAATTAATTACATTCGAAAATCGCGTGTCATGTTGTTGTTCAGGCAATTCAGTGTGTGAGAATGTGTACTTAATTAAGTAAAACAAATTTTCGTGCTTACGTCAATGGCGGCTGATAAAATGTATCGGTTATAGATTAACTAGTATCTGCTTGTGACTTCGCCCACTTTTGTTTGAGATTCAGCTAGTTTTTGTTTCCGGTTCATATCAGCCTATTGCCGTCCACTGCTGAACGTAGGCCTCCCCCAGAGATCGCCAACCATTCCGGTCTTGGGCAGCCCGCATCCATCCGCTGCCAGTCACCTTTTTCAAATCGTCGGTCCATCGTGCCGCAGGGCGTCCCACACTACGTTTGCCCAAACGCGGTCTCCACTCTAACACATGTCTGCTCCATCTACCATCTGTTCGTCTGCAGACATGGCCGGCCCACTTCGCTAATTCTACGCGCAATGTCGGTGACTTTAGTTCTCTGGCGAATGACTTCATTGCGAATTCTATCCACCAGAGAAACCCCGAGCATCGCTCTCTCCATAGCACGCTGAGCAACCTTAAATTTGTGGACCAGGCCCACGGTGAGTGTCCACGTTTCGGCTCCGTAAGTCATTACGGGTAGGACGCACTGGTTAAAGACCCAGGTCTTAAGGGATCGACGATTTAAAGATATCACGTGTTTCCGGTTGAACCTATTTTATTCTGTATATCGGGTGTAAAAAGACCTTTAACGATAACGAAAACCACATATTGTACCCATTATTGGGATCATTTTTTTCTACCAGACCATACCTGGGAAACCATTGGTTTTGGACATATTGAAGGTCAAAGTATGCATTTTTTTTTTAGTTTTTTCCGAAAACTTATTCTAATTGATAATACTAAACTTTCTTCCAAACAACCTTATCAAAATTTTCAATTTTTCCTCACAAATTACGCATTAGAGTTACAAAAACGCAACGAATATCAAACGCACACGACCGCCTTGGCTCAGCTGTGTGGCCGCTGCACGCATACAAACGCGCGGCATCGCCACAACCACACATTGCGCGCTACAAAAAAAAAGCGTTTTTTTTTGTGCCAAAAAATAAAAAGTCGTTTCCCAGCAATTATTTTTGGTCAATGTAGTTTAGTTTGATGTACAGAGTGCTTATATTTCGGCTATGTGATGGGTCTTTTTACACCCTATAAGTATATTTTCGGATGTTTAAAATTAACATAACATTACGCCTGTATTTCGAAGAGTTAGACAGAGGTGTAAGGTACGCTCGCATTTTATATGGGGCGAACCTATTGCCATCAACCGGGCACAAATCCAGACTCCGGGCTGCTACTGAGAAATGAAATTGGCAAAACTCAATAACACTTTGCCCAACCTAAGGATCGAACTCAGGACCTCACGCTCAGTCGTCGCGGCAGTTAAATTATTTGTATTTCAGTCAGTAGTGAAATTAGTAGGTTTGCAAAGATTATCACTTTCTGGAAGGGAAATTCTAGTATAAGTAGGTAGTACATTAATATTTTTGAGCGACAATATAGCCCAACCATTGAAATGATTAACTCGTAATTAAAATCAAGATTTCAAATCAATCTAATGGAATTATTCTGATAAACACTCTCTATGTGTAGATATATTTTGATCTGTAGTTAGCAGCATAAAACATACATAATCAGCACATTACCACAGTTTAACAATCATAATTATGTCACAGTTTAACAATCATACTAATATATTAATATCCCAATAAAGGGCAAAGGCTACTTGTCAGAATAAGAAGGGCTTAATATAAACATAGAGCTTTGTTTATTAATTTTTACGCCTTTCACTTTTGCGTATTGCCTCACGATGTTTTCATTAACCTTGAAAGCAAGTGATAATGAAAATTCTGAACCGCACAAGAAATCGAAAAGTCAGAGTTACGGGCCAGGGGCCTAATTCTCCTAAAATAAATCTTGAAAAATCACAACCGAACCAAGGCCGAACCGTTCATTCAGACAGTTCTCAATTTCAAAAGCTGTCTTATTGTTTGACACAAAAAACAAAATTAATCATTTTGAAAAGTTTCGAAAACAAAAACTGACTGACGGTTGTGCTTCGATTGCGTTTGGCAACAATTTATTTTAGGAGAATTAGGCCCCTGGTTCAAACTCAGACCCCTTTTCACGAAAGGCAAGCATTCAACCACTAGGCTATCATTCAGCATAGTAACCTTCAAATGGCTAGACAAAAAACAAATAAAATGGTCAACAAACAAAACATTTTTCACAATTGTATAATACTTTAGATAATACATCACATACGTCAATGACTGTAATCCGATGATGAATGACCGGCTCCCGTCCACTCAGGTCTGCCCCAATCGACAGATATGACATTGTAAACAATCATTACCAAGGTCTCTGTGATTACAATTACGAAATATATTACCTATCTTTTTTTTCATATGAATATTTAAAATAATGTATGAATAAAAGATAATATAATCACTGTTACAACGCTTTCTGGGTTGCGGAGGTCTGAATTTTAGGTATTGCTTATGCCAATTAAAATAAAAAATAAATAAAAAAAATACGACTTCAAAAATAACTGAAAAGAGTAAATAGGTTACCATATTATAAAATAAACAGTTTCAAATGTCGCGTCGGTGCCTGCAATTTGGTTCAGCGCGCATTGTCACCGACTTCTGGAACTGTTAATTTTATATGATAATTATTTTACAATGAATTATTAATATTTTTATGAATTGGTCTCTTGTCTAGATCTGAAGGAGAGCGAAACCACCACAACCGCTCTGGATCGACATAAATGGAGAAGGCAGAGAGCTGACCCCAGATAATGGGACAAGGCAAAGGAAGAAAGAAAAAGAATTGACCTCTTGGTCTTATTGGTTCAGAAACATGGTTTTGTGGCGACCTGAAGGGTCAGAGACACGTTCCGAGACAATACTTCATAGGGCGGGTATAGAAATCCAATGGGATGCGGCACAACGCCTGTCGACGATTGTCTTTGAGCCTCGATGAAAGCCACTACGTCGACAACCGGACGCCGGCAATGGAAGTTTCATGAACGTGACGTGCATGTGTCATAGTGCGAGATAATCTTAGCTTAGCGGTGTGTCGCATCACTCAAAATAAAATGTGCATGATTTTATACAACGTTGAGTCAAAATGTATGGAATGATCCCGCCTCTCGACGGAGTGTCTCAGAACGTGTTAATATGATAGGAAGAGGCTACCTATCCTATTTACACGTGTAACTTGTAGCAGAGTAGTACAAACTGATGTGATGTGTCATTCTGTCGGTAATTGTCACAATTGTAAAACAATCAGTGAGTAAGACTTTTTATCCCAAAACACAATTACGAGGCATGGGAAAACTGTTAGATTTTAATAACACGGTAAAGAGAACGGAATGAAAACAGTTTCAACTGCGTCAGAGCTGACCGACTACCTAGTATATTGTTGTATTCTTTGTGACCGAGTTATTTAAAGTGCTTTCTTTTGTAATACATTCATACTTCCGAGATTCTGATATTTAGGCTGAAGCCTAATTAAAACAATTGCCATCGAAAACGCTTGCAATGCGATTTTTCGAAGTAAAGATATAGTTTTTTCTTATCTGACAGCATGGACACAGTACCTATATATAAGCTAAAGCAGTACTTCAACTACATATTAATAATATCGTCCGAATTGACACACTCACACACACACGCACTGCAACATGACTTCTAAGTTATTAAGTTAAGTTACAGTCAGTCACGGCTGTCATAGAGTACATGACAAAGAGTGCATTAAGCCGCGTACGCACATACGAACAAATTTGTTGCGTTGCATGATACACAACAACTTGGTTCGCACGTGCGTACCACTAACGAATATCGAACACTCTGTTCGTCAAACATGTTTGCGGCGATCCTATTAGTATGTTCTGTATGGACGGTGTTCGAAGATTTTCCGCTACTTTACAATCGTCCATTTCCAACGGCGCCGCCATGGCTATTATGATAGAGTTCACGACTATTGTGCGCGAACTCGATTCGAACTATGTTCGTGTTCGAATATGCCGTCCATACGTACGAACCAAATGTTCAAGTTTGATGTTTGTGTTCGCTATGTTCGTGTTCGTACGTGCGTACACGGCTTTATACTTAGTATACAGTGCGTGTCTGTGTGAGTTTGTCAATTCAGGCGATTATAGTAAGTTGATGTACTGCTTTAGCGTATATATCTACTGTGGCTGAAGCCTAATTAAAACAATTGCAATCGGAAACGCTTCGAATCCGATTTTTTAAATACCGATACATAATATTCAGGTGCTGCTGACACCATGGGTCCGCAGACACTTAATATTAAATTCGTTTTCGATTTAGGTCTGCTTGCTCGATGACTTATTAAACACAACGATATTTGACGATAATTCAAATATGATTTTGTCTCTGTCATTTCTAAAATTGGACAGAAACACAATGATGTTTTAAAATTGTAACACTAACTAAATATAATTAATATTTAATGAGGCGTCGTGAAAGCTATCCTTAGATTGTTGTTATGCGATGAGGTTAGACTAGAAACTGATTTAACTGATTCTAGGTTGGAATAGAAACAGACACAAAAATCTTTGAAAAAAAATCTAGAAAGACGATGATGCTTCGGCAGCTGCAAGTCTTAAATCTACGCTAGTTTGATTGTATTAAGTAACAATTAAACATAGACATTGATTGATTGATCGGCTGACCTATTTTTGTTCCTTTTTTGTGTCAAACTTGTTTATTAGATAGAAAAAATACGGTCTTAGAAGTAAACAAACAAAACGTAAACACATGTGATTGATTTTCAGGTGACCTTATTTGGCTTTTGTATTATAATTTGAATTGAAACAGTCCATTCACCTTGATGTTTATAGCGACGCAGTTAGTTACTTTTGTTGTTGTACATTTATCACACTTGTATTCATAGAGGTAGGTGTGCAGAACTACGAAATAAATGCTCCTCGGCAATCTTCGTGTTTACGAATTTGTGGACGAGGCATTTCTAGTTTGTATTCATCCTTTGATTACGAGGATATCGTCTAAGATGAAGCGCACTGTCTTATAATGAACTTACATTCTCTTTTTGTGCATTCGTAGCATTCAACTACGAACTTCTCTTGTAGTTATTACCGCCTAACCTTTGATAACCAATCATCCACCTACCTACCAGTCCGTGGATGGGTACCCATTTGTTACACATTGAGACCCCTCCGTGCCTCAGAGAGCACGTTAAACCGTCGGTCTGGGTGTCATACGAATAACTATGACAGTCGTTACGGGCAGTCATAAGTAGTGATGTTCAAATCCGCTATAAACTGTAGACGTGTTATAAACTATGAAATACATTCATATAGTCAGTTATTTTATACGCTATCATTATAACGCGGTGTAACAAAACTCGGTCGCAGTCTGAACGCGGAGACGCTATAATTTTATTTAACAACACGCTAAAATGATGCGCGGTAAATGTTATCTCGCAACGCGCTGTACACTAAAGAATATAATAATATTTCATTCCCTTACGCGCTATTGCTAGTCGCTACGCCATCTTCCTATCTCGTTCTGGCCCCGCTATGCGCGTTAAGACTTTTATTCGTTGAGTAGGTTGAGGCGTTATAATATAGCGCGAAGTCAGAGCCGCTATAGCAAACGCTATACGCTATGTACACATAGTCTGTTATATTTTGGCGCTATACGTTTTATTAACCAACACGAGTCATAAGCCCGAAAGTCTGACAACCGGTGTAACCTTAGGATATCGGCATTGCCCAGTAACTGGGTTGCGGAGGTCTGATGGCAGTCGCTCCGCTCAAAATACTGGTACAGCCGCATCTAGCTAGACTGGATGCTGACCCCAATATAGTTAGGAAAAGTCTAGGCAGAACGGGGACCCTTCGGCCCTTATCGTCCGTGCTAGTAGGAAGAGATAAGAAATTCTATTCTTAGTCCTTACTGCGCAACTAAAGCGTGTACTACGCGTACTACGCACAAACTACGCAAACACTCGTAATGTGGTAACTAGTGATGTAATCTAGGCTTAGCGAATCGATTCAATTGATACAGCGCATCGAAATCGTTCAATCGAGATAGCGCGGCCCTGCGTACCATTTTTACGAATGACGTAGATTGAAGTAAACTGCGTCATTGTGGCAGTTCTATCTAATGTTTATATTGTATGTGTTAAATAATTGAATTAGAAGTATTATACGTGTTTGGCATGTTATCAGCGGATGAAGGTATTATGAAACTAGTTGATAATAATTGGTAGGTATAAAGTGCCACCGATCTATTTGCCTAGAGTGGTGATAATATATTACCCCCTTCGACTGTTCATGATAGCGTATATTATGATCCTCTCATCCTCGGATGGGGTCCTCGAGGATGGAGAATTAACAAACAGGGCAATGGAAGTTTAGTGATTCCTTTTATACAAGTTTAGTTTAAGTATACACTAAACCTGAAACTAGGTTGTTCAGAATCACTAGGAGAATCGATTGGCGTTGTTTTTATACCACATTAAATCTTGCATTTTTTTTCATAAATTTCAGTTTTGTTTCAATAGGTTTCTATTTCTATGCATAACAGTGGACGGGAATAGACATCTTGAAGCTTGAGACGGTCCGCTCGGTCAGTTTTCGTGTATTAGACAACGCCTGCACAGATTATTTAAAAAAAAAATATACTCCGGTAATTCTGATCAAAATCTTGTTGGGGTGTCTCGGTTTTTGTGTATACTAAAAATAGTGTTGTATAACAGCCGTAATCATGTGAATTTAGGTAGGTATGCCAATATGCATACTATATTGATTAAAGCATCACTGGTTGGTCGCTTTACATTCGAAAATCTTGAACTTTGCTCATAATTCTGAACAACTTTTACTATGAGAGAAAATCTGAATTCGTGAAAAGAAAATCTGCTGTTTCATACATTTTATTAAGCAATATTGATAACTTTGTATGGAGCAGCAGTTTTTTCCATTGCTTGCTTTTTTTTGATATTCCAATTGTTAGTTTGTTCCATAGTAAAACTTGTACAGAATGTTGAGAGTTTATGGTTATTGGAGTAAGCGACTAACCAGTCATGCTATACAACGTGTTACAAAAATACCCCTAAAGCCAAAAGGGGGTTAAAAGGTCCCTTGTAAAGAGTCTATTGGCAATATTTTAAAATAAAAGTACGAACCAAAAAAAATTTGGACGAATCATAAAATAAAATCATCACTGAAACGCAACCCTGAAAGCATAAAAGTTAAGAGTAGACTACCCAGAAAGTTATTTACATTCTTACCTAATTTCCTCTGAGAGGTAAATGACAAAAACCATAAAAGACTACTTGATTAACATTTTCTTTTTTAAGGGGAATTGTGTAACACGTTGTATAAAGCCATAATGTCCATTTAAGTAGGTATGCCAATACGCCTACTATGTATACATACGTCAGCATTTACAGTCTGCTACGCGACAGCTACGAGAAAATCGCTGCAGTGAAAATTGGAGCAGAAAATTGCGTTATGACGTCGCTATGTGACTTATGTATGGTGTTTACTCTTGTTTAATTTTAGAAATAGCTTGTGGCTAATTATCAATAAATGATTTGCAAAGTTACGCTGTGCTTGCCGCGGTCAGTCTTTGGATGGGTGACCGTTCATTCGACCCTACGTGGTTCAGAAAGCACGTTAAACCATTGGCCCCTGGTGTCCTGCGAATACCTATAACAGTCACTACGGTAGTGTAGGGTAGTGAGAAGCTCGAAAGTCTATGCGCAACTCAGTGTAACGGCGATGTACACACTACGACACTCGGTGTCGACACTGAGTGTCGAGTGTAATGTGTCGTCGTGTATCCTTACCGTTACGGTAAGGATACACGGTGACACTGACATTCGACACAATGCAATCGCGACACTGAAATTAAACCAGAGCTAATGCGCAACTCAGTGTAACGGCGATGTACACACTACGACACTCGGTGTCGACACTGAGTGTCGAGTGTAATGTGCCTTACCGTTACGGTAAGGATACACGGTGACACTGACATTCGACACAATGCAATCGCGACACTGAAATTAAACCAGAGCTAATGCGCAACTCAGTGTAACGGCGATGTACACACTACGACACTCGGTGTCGACACTGAGTGTCGAGTGTTACGTGTAGTCGTGTATCGTTACCGTTACGGTAAGGAAAGGACACACGGTGACACTGACATTCGACAAAATGCAATCGCGACACTGAAATTAAACATGAGCTAATGCGCAACTCAGTGTAACGGCGATGTACACTACGACACTCGGTGTCGACACTGAGTGTCGAGTGTTATGTGTAGTCGTGTACCGTTACCGTTACGGTAAGGATACACGGTGACACTGACATTCGACACAATGCAATCGCGACACTGAAATTAAACATGAGCTAATGCGCAACTCAGTGTAACGGCGATGTACACACTACGACACTCGGTGTGGACACTGAGTGTCGAGTGTAATGTGTCGCCGTGTATCCTTACCGTTAAGAAATAACTGAGTTGCGGAGAACTGATGGCAGTCGTGTAAAATATTTTTATTTAGCATTATTTGGTTAGTCTGGAAGTTGACCCCAACATGGTTGGGCAAAGGCTAGGCAGAACATTCTCATTCAATTTTAAATCTGATTCGCTTAACAAAGAAACTACATAACACACTTGTTTTTTTTTGGAAATTACCGCAAATGTAACTGAATTAATTAATCATCATCATCTGCCTAGCCTTTTCCCAACTATGTTGGGGTCGGCTTCCAGTCGAACCGGATGCAGCTGAATATCAGTATTTTACATGGAGCGACTGCCTATCAGACCTCCACAACCCAGTAACTGGGTAATACGATACTCTTGGTAAGACTGGTTGTCAGACTTTCTGGCTTCTGACCAACAGTAACGACTGTCAAAGATCTACAAATGACAGCCGGGACCAACGGCTTTACGTGCTTTCCGAGGCACGAAGGAAACTCGCTATGGTAAATGGTCACCCATCCACAGACCAACCTCGGCAAGCGTGGCTTAACCCGGAAGATCGGTCTATGCGGCTGTAATTATTTAGCCACGAGCTCCTCGTAACTGAATTAATTAATACAGACGACAATTGAATACGTATTGTATTGTTTTGTTGACAAAGCGACACCCCAGACGGTTTGTTTGTTAGCATGTCTTAACTTTACATACGCACGTTATCATGCTCGTAGCTCCTGACTACAAGAGTAAATGAACTATGTATACATTACATCGTTCATTTACTCTTTCACTCAGGCTAACACTACTTGAAGCAATGCTTTGTGTACCTATAAGCTATGTCTACACCAGTGCGCTTTTATGTTCATCTTGCGTCTTCGTCTGAAGCATGCGTGAAGCGCCATAGCGCATGCAATAGCGGATGCCTTAATACTAGTTTGACAAAAGCGCATGCCTCTAGCGCACGCTAATCCCTCTATTGAATGTCGACTGACGACTGACCGAGGCGCACCGGTGTAGACGATAAGCTGCATGCGTCTTATGGCAATCAATATTGCATGCGCTTGACGCAAGAGGAATTGAAAATTGAAAGCGCAAGATGAACATGAAAGCGCACTAGTGTAGACATACCAATACATAGTTTGCTGATCAAAAGATTAAAATGGATTACAATGTAAAATTAATGACAATGTAAAATGAAAGAAAATTAAAATTGAATGACATGAAATAACATAACACCACTCCAGTATTTCCTTGGGTTGGGCAGAGTTTGACATAAAATAAAGGAAAACGATTACTAAAAGAAGTCGATACCATGCGTCATTTTGATTCCGGATTACAACTGTTATGTTTATCATTTTTTGTAAGTATTAGAGGATTAGCAATGTTGGAAAATTACGATAACTCGAATTTAGTGAATGATTTTTGGAGCCAAGTCTTTGGTCAATGTTATCTATCTATACAGGGTGTCCCTAGAAGTATGGATCAAATCGAATAGGGGCGTGGGCAAGGTCATTTCAAAACTTGTAGTAGTAAAAACTTGAGTAAAATTTTTGCCCGACCAAAAAAGCCTTTGCAGTAAATGTTTTTTCTTATTGAACACGTATTTTGTAGCTGCGTAAAAGTATTACCACAAGAAAGGCCTAATGTTCGCCAAAGTCTTGAAAAAAAAATGATAGCTCGGATAGTTTTTTTAAGCAAAAACATAAGTTAGTAATTGGCTGAACTGAAACCAACTTCTGAAAACATCTGTGAATATTATTACCCAGAACGAAATTAATTTTATACAACAAACAGTAATAAAATTATAATGATAAATAATTAGTTGCTGAATAATTGAGTTTTTGTTTTATCTAAAAAAATGGTAACAGTACGTCTTCACCGCGAGCATTCGCACATAATCTCACTTCTCTTTTTTTTTTTTAATGTTGCCCCACACTAAGATTTCTCTTGTATCGTGGTTGCGTTGACACATTTCTCACATACACAAACGCCCAGACCCGAAACAACCATCTGTAGACCATACAAATTTTTGATCCGTGTGGGAATCGAACCCACGACCCGTAGCGCAGAAGCCAATCGCTTAGCCACTGCACTGTACGTGTCGTCACAATGAGTACTAACATACAAAAAAGCTGAATGCTCGTAGCCGAATGTTCGCATTTAGGACCAGTGTTGCCAGACGTCCCGTTTTTGGCGGAATGTCCCGTTTTTCAGGCCTCTCCGGACGCGTCCCGCCAGCACCCTGATTGGAACGCCTAAAATCCCGCTTCTCCATCTAAGTAGGCCTTAATGGCGCCGTAATTTAAAAATAATGATTTCAGTTCTGTCAGTGATTTTGATTAGTCGTTGTAAAATTAAAGAGTTTTAACCATTTATGAGTTTCTTTTACATCCAGCTTTTGTCGTATCCAATCGTACTTTTCATTAAAATTCTGGTATTTGGACAAACAGATTTGGCAACACTGTTTAGGACACACTTTAATTAGTACTCTCGGACGGAAGTTGATACGAATGACTTGCAAACTGTTTTATATTGTTCAAAATATAAAATATAACCAAATTGAAATATTTCAATTAAACAGGACAACTTTAAAACATCTGATCAAACAGATGTAGCTATTACGTTTTAAGTTTGTAGATGTTTTACATGCAAGCGTAAATGTCAAAATATCAAAAGTCTTTGAAGAAAGAACTAAGGTCAATTTACAACTGTTTTTATAAAATATATTAATATTGAGACGAACTGCAGAGGTTGCTAAAATATCGAATAAAAAGAGAAAAAAAACCTCATCATTCTCATCAAATCAAGTTTGAGGGAATTTTCCCATATTCACTTCGCTTGGCAAATTGATCGGTGACAGCAGTTTGTTGATATAGAGCACTAGACGGTCTGTAGCCCACTCTCGTAGCACAACCCCTTGTATCTTAACAATTGTCCATGGTTTAAGTGTCATAGATTGTCGTTGTTTTTTATTTTCATTTTCTTGTGTCCGGGTTACCAGGTTATTACTTGTTTTTGTTAGATTTTATAGTATTAAGTTTTTAGTTCGTAATTTTGTACTTCTAATTTTAAGCGTGTGCGTCCATTTGGGGCGAAAAAATAAATACTTTTTCTTTCTTTTCTTTCTATCTCTAAAGTTACAGGAAGATAGATGTTGGTCCGTGGAGAGACGGATTAGCCAGAAATTACTCTCTCTGCGCATACATTTTTTTACTAGAGCAATCAGCCTGCCGTATCCGGCAAATTCTGACAGTGTGCGGAGTCTAGTACAAAATGTAAGAGCAGAGTCGCGCTTCAGAAAATTTCTGACAGATATTTCCTGCAATCGGAGAACACATCTGTTTACCCCTTGGGTATATACGTAGAGGATGGTCCTATTCTTCTCCTGAAATCACACAAACTTGTAATCGTTATTGAAAATCTTATCACACTCAAATTTTTCTTGTTAAAATTATCGTCAATTTCGGCGTCTGCGCTCTACTGCGCAGATCCATAATTAATTGTTTGGGATGACACAGCTGTTTTATCATTTGCAAATCGACCTGTGATACAGATTTATATTAGTTACACTGTATACGAGTAATGATGACTTGCAGATTTGTAAATTCGTTGTTCTTTGACCCCAATTAACCACAATCAAGGAATACTGCTCCGAAATGTAGTTGATATATCAATAAAAAATAGCGTATTTTTATGGCTGTGTTTTTCATTCAATCATCATACTAGAATATCTTGTGTCTTGGGTGAAAACCACAGACATAAAAATCCAGAAAAATACCTATATGTATTGTATGTATGTATAGTTTTCATCAAAAAATATTGCACCTTACAGTTGTCGCAATCTAATAGGTCCAATTTGACACTTGTCAAAATAATATGAGTCGTTTCAATACTGCTAGAGTGCGTCTCACGGTCTCAAGAAATAATTCCCTTTGGCGCAATATTTGTACTACTGATTTCGTATTGTTTTATGTCGATTTTATAATGAAACCTCAGTAGTGCCAACATAGCGCCAAGGCAATTCTTTTGTTAAACGAACTTTAATAACTACTTGCGCGTTTACAGTCTGACATGGATCTAAATGAACGTGGCGAAATAGCGAATTAATATGCAATGTACTGGATTTGACAGGTTTTTGACATCTTCCTTCTCAAGCAGCGAAACCATCCATGTTCATTTAGAGCCCAAATACACGTCCGATACTTGCCTCCGATAGTCGGTTTCGATAGTCTGATCAGACTATCTGAAGGCCTCCGCGTCATACATTTGTTTGAACATGAATTAATTACACGTACGATCAGACTATCGGATCGGATGTCAGAATCGTAAGCATCGTCCGGGCGACGTCGTCGTCCAGAAAAAAATCGGACATGAGAATCGTATGTGTATTTCATGAATCCGATCAGATAGCCGGATCCGGCTCCCGGAAGCAACTATCGGACGTGTATTTTGACCCTTAGAGCCATGTCGAACTATAGTTACATTTTAGCATGGCTGCGATGCTAATATTAAAAGTGCGACTTTTAGATTGAAGTAAGCAGTACGAATTATGTTACAGAGCAGCATTGGTATTTGGCGCAGATTATACCTACTATTTTATATTACAGCGTTTTCCAATTTGTCGTAGTCTTAGGTTTAGATCCGCTTCTAGAGTTTGGCCAACGAAAGTTAACCGTGAATATCACCGCGAAATTCAAAATAACTAGACTCAAAAACACTTTTACACTCAATATTATTTTTTATAAATTATTTCGTATTAATTTCTCATTAGTTTTCAAATTAAACTATCTAACTCATTTAAAAAGTCAGTAATAAGGGTCATGCGTGTTTTTGAGTCAAGTTTTTTTTAAAGTCGCGGTAATATTCATTGTCAGTTTTCGTTGGCCAAACTCTATTTAAGGAAATCGTTGAATTGTAACGGAAAATTATGAACAGTTCAATTGTTTCCTAGAATTATTTATTATTGTGTAATTATCAACAAAATGTTATTTGTTTTATGTTTTTATTACTTATCTGGGCATAGTTACAGTGATAAGGTGGGTTAAAACTGGTTGATTAGAGTTTATCTGAAGATAGCGCGATTGACGCCGTTGATTATCAACTTAAGTTGTAAAACAATTATTATTCAATTACGCATTATATTAATCGAGATTCGGACTGTTTTCTAATTTTATGTAAGGAAAGTATTACAGAACTATTATGTCACAGAATAAAAAAAATGGGCTGCTGACATAATGTCACGAATCTTAAAATATCATCTGTGGCCTAGCACGTACTATAGATACTTCAGTCTTAGAATATCATCTGTGGCCTAGCACGTACTACAGATACTTCAATCTTAGAATATCATCTGTGGCCTAGCACGTACTACAGATACTTCAATCTTAGAATATCATCTGTGGCCTAGCACGTACTACAGATACTTCAATCTTAGAATATCATCTGTGGCCTAGCACGTACTACAGATACTTCAATCTTAAAATATCATCTGTGGAATGACCACATTTGTTGGACACTAGCACCTACACAAGCTGATTTTTTTGTGATCTTAAATTCGGACTACCTACATACTACATGCAGTTAGCTCTGTGCAAGAAGCCTAAGGTAAACGAAGGTCAATTAAAAAAACTGTAAAAACAGTTGTAAACTAGTTCGAGCAAAAGAATCTTTTTTTTTTTTTTGGAAAATTTTACTTTTTATTTTAGATTTTATATCTTTTCTTGACAGTTCAGTTTCAGCTAACGCCCAATTTGTATACAGCGAGTATTTTTCTGTACCTACGTCATCAGGACTTAACCTTTATTTGAGACAGCATGAGTAATACAAATATTATGTCAATATTTACTAGACAAGTAGAACAAAATAACATGATTTATTTGTGGTTCTAAGAATGCTTTGGATTGCACTCTGTTATTGTGCATATTTTTCCTTTATTATTATTACGTGCTTGCGGTTCATTATTGTTTTTAACGTTACAGAAGGTATTTGTAACAAGTATTGTTGAAAATGTTTTTCTTTTGTTAAATAACAAGGCATCACGACCTATGTTAACATTGTATTGGCAATTGATAAACTGAAAATTATTTATTTAACTTTATTTATGTCATATTGACTTCGTTGGCTTTTTATTAACATTAGCAACAAAGCAGCTAGAGCTACTAGGCAATCTCTCGAGTCAAGTTCAAGTTTCCTTTTATCTTCTAGGGTTCTTTATAAAGACGAGTAGAGGAGACAGTATCGATGAAAAATCCGTTTTTATTTAACAACGCGGGCACTGACAATTCTGGTTTTTAATCCCAAAGATTGAATTGACAGGCACAAACAAACTTGAAAATAATGTCCATAAAATTTTCTTTGACGTTCGTTCCTGACAATTTAGTCCGGTAAAAAACGAACTCTTGCTCTACGTCAATGTATGTTGTAATATAAGGCTAGCGACAAGCATTTCTATGTGGTCACATAATCGTATTGTGGACGATAATCCTAAGCGCCCGAAACACGAAACTGGGTCAAATGACCAGAAAATGGGCCGAGCGGGATTTACTGTGACGTCAATTTGTAACCAAATATTCTTTGTCGTCTCTCAACACTTTCGCGATATCGGTTTAGCGTTTTTTACCTCAACCCAAGAAGGTTAAATAACTCATTAATGAAGCGTTTATTCTTATACACGCTTTATTCATACGCAACAACGTACCTCCACTACACACACAAACACAGCTGTTGCGACGATAAACAAACACATACTTACCTACATAGATAATACTAAGCTCATGACGTAACGTCGCGACGTCGACGGCAAAAACAGACGGATCGTATAATATCAGACAAAATATATCCTTTATATAGCTATCCTAATTTCTAGATAGAACAAAATCTTGTTTTCCTTAGCGTTTAGCGTCTGGCCGGTGATTTGCCAACATCTGTTTTGCTACGAACTGTCGGTAAGCTCATTAACATGCAGACGGCTTAATTCGTTTATCTAATACTTTAAAGCAGGTTTCGAGGTTTTCAGTAACTCTAAGAAGATTGTTGAGGCAATCCCGGATATGGGGTAGGTAAATTCATTCAAATGAATTTGTCGCAGAATGCTTCGTCAAAATATTACGACGCGGACTGAAGTGAGGGGCAGAAAAATGGCGTCGCACATCATCAAATTCTACGGTAAATACATTTTGCTGAATTTACCCCATATCCGGGATTGCCTCAACGCACTTTATTGTTTATTTTTGCACAAGACTCCGTCCATCTTGTTATACTTTAAACTCGTAAATTCTGGACATCTTACGGAAGTCGGTGGTCTTAGTAGGGATCCTATTAACAACAGTTAAAGCCTATCAAGGGCAGTGACAGTGATAGCCAAGCGGTTGAACGGTTGCCTTCCATGAAGTAGGGTTCGGGTTCCAATCCGGCCCGCACCTCTGACTTTTCAATTCCATATTTACTTAGCTGTGATAGTTTTCATTTTAATCTTATCATATGCTGATCAGAATTTGATTATCACTTGCGTTAACGGTTAAGGAAAATATCGTGAGGAAAGATGTACACCTGAGAGGGTGCCATAAAGTTCTCGATGGTGTGTGTAGTCTGTCAGCCCGCACCAACCCAGCTTGGTGGACTAAGCCCTTAATCCTTCTCATTCTCATTCTGCAACCATTCGCGCTTGCAGAATCGGAAAAAACTGAGACAAAACTTACTTAGCAGCGTGACATGTAGAATGATTGCTTCTACCAAACGGCACGCAATATAGGTCAACTTGCCTTAAACTGTAATGTAGCAGACGGCCCTAGGATCTCCTGAGCACGTCTGCCACACCAGTTGTAGGAATATGGGTTGTTATTAGTGATTCCTACCTACCCCTAGTCGGACAAACAAGGAAAACACTTAAAAGAAGACAACTTTATATAAGGTCCAATCAAAATAGTTGGACAAACTTTTACAGATCACAGTACTCATGAATATGAACAACTTTTACTATGGGACCAACGCTGAAATATAAAAAAAATATCAGCTGTTCCGTACAAAAGTGCAATACCTACACGATCAAAATGTATGGAACAGCTGTTTTTTTTATATTTTAGAATTGGTCCCATTGTAAAAGTTGTTCATATTCATGAGTACTGTGATCTGTAAAAGTTTGTCCAACTATTTTGATTGGACCTTATACTATGGTAAAAAACACTAAGTCCTTAATAATAGAGGATGAATGGCACAAGTAAGTAAAACTGGTAAACTGATGGAACACAGAAACTCCCGGAAGCTCGGTAATGTGAGCACTAGGCGAAGTGCTGGTAAGTCAGCTGTGCGGCGACTCCCTCTAGTAGGTCGGAGCGCCGGAGGCTCAGCAGTACAGCGTCTAGGCGGTGTCTACTGGTAGGTCAGCAGTGCCGCAGGCTCAGTAGTTCATCACTCTAAACTATCTATTTAACTATCTGTAGCTCAAGGCTAATTAACACCCGCGCAGATCATATGATTTGCAAGGTTAAGCTGCGGTCAGTCCGCTGATGGGTGACCGTTCGTTGCACATCAAGACCCTTCCATGCCTCGAAGAGCACGTTAAACCGTCGCCAGCCTCGGGTGTTATACGAATACCTATGACAGTTGTTATGGGTAGTCAGAAGCCCGAAAGTCTGAGTCTTAAGCTGGGTACTGACTGGCGTTACGGGGCGTAATGTAACGTGTTACACAGTACCCGTCCCCTTCAACCAACTACGCAGGTGGCTCCAGGAGTTTACTCACACACAGGCACAGAACTGGTGGACTACAGCCCCAGACTGCAGGCAATCCAAGGAAGCCATGCCACTCATAGATGGCAGACTGACAAGGCGCCTGTTGCGCCTGGACAGGAGCAGCCTGCGAATGGTGACTGGAACGATAACCGGACACTGCTCACTAAACAAACACTTCCACACGATAGGCATAACGGACAGCCCTCTGTGCAGAGCATGTATGGGGGCCGAAGAAACGGTCCCACACGTGCTCTTGGAATGCACAGGGGTCACCCGAATACGAGAAACAACCCTTGGCGCACCGAAATCACTCGCAAATGTTCTAAGCGGACTAAGAGCCCTAATCTGCTTCTGGAAGGAGGTGGGCTGGTTGGAATGATGGCCGCCATGGCCCACGTACAATGGTCCACTTAAAGGACTAAGTGCGGAAACCACATCTTCTAACATAGAACGTGTTACACAGCGAACGTTCATGCAGTCAGTACGGGGAAACAAGGCGCTCGTAACGAGCAACGAGCGGTTCGTTGCTCGCTGCGAGTGCTCCACCCCGGTGTCGGTTTTTTGGCAAATCCTTTGAGTGTTACGCGCTTCAGTCAGTACGTCGCAGCGAGTCGTCACGAGCGCATTGTTATTAACGACAAACCACCAGATACGTTTCTGTTTTAAACAAGTTTGTTATCCAATAACGTTTTTCTTCGTATTTTGGATTATACAATAATTGAGTAAAATCAAAGATCCCAACACAACTTCGTCTCGTCCGACATCTTGACTACGAGTTGCAACGAATCAAACGAAAGAGTTCGAAACGTAAAATGCTCGCTGCGAATGGTACATTGCGGCCCGTAACACCGGTCAGTTCCCACCTTTAAAATATCGGCATTGCCCAGTAAGAGCGATTACGCACTGCATCTGATCCGAATCCGTGAAAATACGGATATAAAAAACTCGGACCGAATTCGGATGTTGCTTACGCACTATTCCGATCTCTGATTCAAATTCAAACAATCCAGGGGCCATCTTTGGCATATCCGTTTGGCGTCTGATTTGAATCCGAGGTAATGCGAAAGCGTTCATACAAACAGTACTACGGCTACTTTGGTCCGTCAATTGTTCTTTCGAATTAGAAACTCACGGATGACGGATAGAAATCGGATGACGGATGCCGGACGTAGTGCGTAAGCTTCCATACAAATAGTTCTATGGCTACTTCGGTCCGTCAATTGTTCTTCCGAATTAGAAACTCACGGATGACGGATAGAAATCGGATGACGGATGCCGGATGTAGTGCGTAAACTACCATACAAATAGTTCTATGGCTACTTCGGAACGTATTTTCACGGATTCGGATCGGATGCAGTGCGTAACCGCTGTAACTGGGTTGCGGAAGTCTGACGGCAGTCGCTCCGTGTAACATTCTAGTATTTCAGCCGCATATTATTAGACTGGAAGCTGACCCTAACATACCTGGGATAAGGCTAAGCAGAACAACAACATCTGTGGATAGACGACATAAATGACATTGAGTTTTTTTTAAAGGAGGTATTAGATTTTATATAATTTATACATGGTAAAATTTCAGATTTGCTACAATTATAGTGGGTGGAGTTCTGATCTCCTAACTAGGTTACAGTATAACCTGTATGAAGGAGTGACAGTTCCGATCCCCTTGGATTACAAGGATTTGTATTTTTACTGATTACGTACATATGTATTTGACTGCTATAAAAATATGGTATAATTAAATGTAAAAAAAAAACCCATTTCATGACTTTGGGGATGCAGGAAGCCAGCCTTCTCGCATGATAACACTGATGGATGAATATTCTACCATCTGTCGGTCTTCATGAATTCGTTAGTCATACTATTAACACAGTGTACCTACTTACTACATACAGTGGGTCGACGCCCATACATTTGACAGGTCCTATGAAATGTCAAAATTATGTAGGGGCGGAGGAGGTTATGTCCCAAGGATGCAGTATGGCTACTCGGGACATAACCTCCGCCCCCTTCACCCCGCAACCCCCCGCACGATTACTCTGCGACAATGTTCTACGTTGACCGACTGTAAGGAGTAAGATATAGGTAGACTGTGCTAATATTAAAATTAAAATAATGGACCTAATTACCATTGAATATAATAGCGCTCTGCATAAGGAGCTCCGCAATTCCCAGTGGTAGAATTTATAACTAATAACGGGTGCTTCTATATGCTGATGTGCCATGGGACTGCAATGTATTTATGTGTATTTATGGTATAACCTGCCATATAATAACCGTAACAATAACGGTGTTTATATTCATTAATAATGTATTTGCATATAAAGAGTAACATTTACAGTACTGAGACATAAGTTATGCGCTTCGGCAATCTTCGTGTTTCCGAATTTGTACGAATTCTGCGATCAATTAAGTGACCTATCCAGAATTGATCTATAAAGCACGAAACAGAAGTGATATAGTGTCCTAAAAATAGTGTCAAGCGGAAGTCTAGAGGTAAAGAATCCTTAGAGGTACCTGAATGATGTATTGTACCTAACCTAACTCTGACTTAAATGACATTTTTGATCATAGTGTGTTCTTGAGTGTAGGTATATAATTGTGTGTTTATATTATGTTGAATTATTTATATCTATATTTAGATACTTTTGTTTTCAATTCATCCAGAGTTGTTCTAGGTTAAATATTTTATTTATTATCATCAACTTGCATAATTTAATCAATGTATTCTTATCCTTTATTGTACACAAGAAAATTACAGTAACAAAATTGCAATTTAGTGAAGTCATGTACAAAGGCGAGCTTAACTCAAAAATGAGTTTTCTACCAGCAAGCCTTTGAGTGATAGAGAGAAATTGATAGTGTGGCTGAGGGCAAACTCCAGTGTACAACTGTCTATTTAAACATAATTAATATTTTACTTTTTTGTGTATAGATTCATTTATTTATTCACTTGACAGACTGAACTGTGTTGCTGGGGAGTTTTTTGCGCCGTTTCTTCTTCACAGCATAAACACTAGAAAGCGGTGAAGCGCTTTGGGGGCAGTCTTATGTAATATGACGTTCAAAAAGAACTAAGTAATACTAGTCTATTTTGAATAAATGAGTTTTGAGTTTGAGTGCCATGAATAGTGGAGACATACGCGTGTTGTTTTTTTACCGTAAATTTTCCATTCGACTAATTTAGAGAAAAAAACCATTCACTCATTATGATCAAAAATTTCATTTAAGTCAGAGTTTGGTTAAAATATGAAAAGAAATCATAACTCGAAAACAAAAATCGCGGGTCGTACATGAGGGTGATTCGGGTACCTTTAAGGGTGCTCTACCTCTGGACTTCCGCTTAACACTTCTTTGTGGGACATTCTGTATCCTAACTAATATTATAACTGCGAAAGTAAGTTTGTTTGTTTGTTACCTTTTCACGCCTTAACCGCTGAACCGTACCCAAAGTGTGAGTTTTTTTCGTTAACTACTGTAGTTGCGTCACGCCAAAAATGTATGAAAATCTAGGCTGCGCGAATATTAGTTAGTGAACGGTGCGCCTAGAGACGCAACCTAAATTTTCACACATTTTTGTCGTGACGCAACTACAGTAGTTAACGAAAAAAACTCACACTTGGGGTACCGATCATCTTGAAACATTGCATATACGTTGTCAGATGTATAGAAACGGACATAGGGTACCTTTCATCCCGAAAAAAGTACTGTTTCCGTGGAAAACAACAGTAACGATAATAGATGGCACCACTTATCTTTCGAATCAGATTGAATTATATTATTAAAGAAACTTTAGCAGTGTGTTAAGAGTTTTTTAATGCGAGCGAAGCCTCGCGAAACATCTAGTAATATTATAAAGGCACACAATCATAGATTGACTGGGTCGCATAATTCATCAAAATTTGCAAACAATATGTATTACATCGGCATCCAACAGTACATAATTTAATGAAAAACTATAACAAAAATCACACGCAAAATCCATCGACAAAATTAATGCAAAACTGCGCATCATTGATGACACTTAATACTAATGAAGACTGACTTTAAATACCTATATTTTTTTGATCGTCTAGCAAAGGTGATCATTTTATTGATTTTGGCATGAGCGCACATTATTGATTCGAGTATGACCTTAAAATTCAGCGTGTGGCTACACGTGCTGAATGAACACGTGCATGATTTTATTGAATCATTTGGAACTGCGTATTTAAGTGGACAAGTTGCCACGGAGATTGGAAAGAGAAAAGTTGAAGGCATGTTGTTAATAGAAAGATGAATGAAGCATTTTATGATAAGTAAAATGGAGAGTTAGCCAAGAATAAGTCACCCCTTCTTCACCGCTAGGTGTCTTAAAAGGCGACTAAGGCCGCTTGTACACGCTAAGAAAAGTCGCCGGGCCTATGCAAGAATCATGTCGTTTCTACACACGAACTGTGTACACTACTTGGGCGCTGATCAAGAAAAAAATCTTGCCTGCGCTAGACACGACGCGTGAACGTTGCTATGGTGCGGTGGGGGGCGAGGTAGGGTAAGGCGGTTCAGGTAGTTTTTATACGTTTGTTTCAATTCAATTCAAATTACGTGGACGTAGACGCACAAACAATCTTAACGTTTACACGTCCTATTTGTCTTGTCTGCAGTAGACACGAGAAGTTTTATTTATTTATACTTCTATGCACTATGGTGGTACATAAGGCGGACTTAATGCCATAAGGCATTCTCTACCAGTCAACCTTTGGGTTAAAAAGAAAAGCATCGAAATAGGTACAGCAAAAAAATTAATAAAAAAAGAGTTGACAATTTTGAACTGAATACTTATAATACGAATTCCTAAGATAAATATAAATTACATAAAATACATATATATAAATAATACAATATATAGATAGTTTTCGTGTCTAGATCCGACAAAATTCTTGTCGTGTACATGATAAATTGGTACTATCTGCAGCAGACACGGTGAAATTTCTTAGCGTGTAAAAGCGGCCTTAGGGATTATGTCAAGAGGATAGGCAGTAGCCAGTGTTGCCAGATGTCTCGCTTTAGGCGGGACATCCCGTCTCGGCACGTCCCGCCAGCACCATGAGCGGGACGCCGAAAATCCCGCTTTTTCATCCAAGTGAAGTAAGTTCATTGAAGTAAGTTGGCACGGTAATTTAAAAAGAATGTGTCTGTAAAAGGAATGGAGTGCATGGTTGCATGAAAAAGAGCCTCCTCTACGTGTAAGGATACTTTAGTACGTCCGGCGCACCCTTTTTTTTCTTGGGAAAATCCTCATGCATGCCCTTCGCCCGGGGAAGGTGAAGGGGTATGCCGGGCCCAATCTGGGGGGGCCCAACGCCTCCTGCCGGAGGCTCTACGCGGGGATCGTACGGTCCATGGCCCTATATGGGGCGCCAATATGGGCAGACACCCTGACGGCCCGCAATGTCGCAATCCTGCGGAGACCGCAGCGGGCGATGGCCGTCAGGGTGATAAGGGGGTACCGTACGATCTCCTTCGAAGCGGGGAGCCTCTTAGCCGGATCGATGCCCTGGGATCTGGAGGCGAGGGCCGCCTGAGCGGAGTGAGCTCCGCCAGATCCTAGTGGCCGAGTGGAGAGAACGACTTGCGCAACCCAGCGCAGGGCACGCCGCAATAGCGGCGGTAAGACCCGTTATGGAGGAGTGGCTGGAGAGGCGGCGTGGCGCCCTCAGCTTCCGGCTGACGCAGGTGCTCTCGGGACATGGATGTTTCGGGAAGTACCTGTGTCGTATAGGCCGTGAGCAGACGCCCGGATGTCACCACTGCGTCGACTGCCCTGAGGACACGGAGCTGCACACGCTGCAGGCGTGCCCTGCGTGGGCGACGCAGCGCCGTGAACTAGTGGCGGCAGTCGGTGGTGACCTCTCGCTTCCGGCCGTGGTTCTGTCCATGGTCGGGAGCGAGAGTGCGTGGGAAGCCGTCACCTCCTTTTGCGAGGTGGTGATGGCAACCAAGGAGGGAGCGGAGAGGGAGAGAGAGGCGACGGCCACTCTCCCTTCCCGCGCCAGACGCACCGGGCGCCGCCGGAGGGCGCGCGACGATCTCCGGCCACCCTAGTGTGTGGCCTGCGGGCGACGGGTTAGGGGACCCGTCGCCCGACCAGTAACAGGCCCGAGAAGGCGGCGCGCATTGTTCCGTGCGCGCCTCTCAGGAGGACGTGGGGCAAGGCCCCACAGAAGGAGAGGTCCGCCAGGGGCTGGCGGACCGAGGCCTGCCGGGGTTGCGGCGCATGCAGCTGCGAATCCCGTGACCCCGGCCAAGGGTCAGGAGAAGGAACACCGTGGGTTTTTAGCCGGTAAGAGTCCGGCATAACCCTTCGCCATCCCCGGGCGAAGGGTATCCATGAGGATTTTCTCACGATAAAAAAAAAAAAATGCCGGACTCTTACCGGCTAAAAACCCACGGTGTTCCTTCTCCTGACTCTTGGCCGGGGTCGCAAGATTCGCAGCTGCATGCACCGCGACCCCGGCAGGCCTCGGTCCGCCAGCCCCTGGCGGACCTCTTCTTCTGTGGGGCCTTGCCCGACGTCCTCCTGAGAGGCGCGCACGGAACACAGCGCGCCGCCTTCTCGGGCCTGTTACTGATCGGGCGACGGTTACGTCCGGCGCACCCTGGAAAATCAGCGTCGTTACCAACCTTGCTGACTGGCAAATCTTTTCACCACGACATGAGCTATTCTCATGTAGCTTGTGCCGAAGCGAGAGAGTAAGTGCACGAGGCGAGCGGGCGGCTCGAATGACAGACGACTGTGCAAAGCGGGGTTTCTACGTCCCGATTTTTTCATTCCATTCCCGCTTTTATTTCATTGAGGTCCCGATATTTGGAAAAACGAAACGGCCACATTAGTAGTAACGTCCTCATATCTCGGCTGTCCCATTTCAAAACCTAGTAAGGGGTTGAAACGAAATTTTACAGGAGAGCGCATAAATGTTAAATCGGTCAGCCTTTGAAAAGTATTTATGTTGTAGTATGTTATGTAAAACCATGAGGTTAAAGTGACTTACTAGGTTTTAAAATTATCAGAGGCAGTGAATGGCACTTACTAGGTATCGATGCTTAAATATATCTGCATATTATGTGAGTTTTCAACGCTGGTGTTTTTGTATTTGGTAGAGACTTTCTAGGTTAGCACGATTATGCAATAAAACGATTTTTGTAGAAAGTGTCCCTTACTAGGTTTTTTAATGGGACAGCCGATCTGCTTCAACAATAAACTGCGGTCACCAATCGGTCTACATACGGCCATTCTACTAACAGAAACTTTCATCAATTGCAACTGAATGGTTCATTCAGACAGTTTTCGTTTACGAAAACTGTCAAAAAATTATTGGTTTTGTTTTTGTTGTCAAAAAATTTGATGTATAGGCGATGCAGTTGCAATTGATAAAAGTTTCTGTTAGTAGAATTGGGCTCCTGTGTGATTGTGGCAATTGCCACTTCGACCGTCATCGCAAGAGAAGAAAAAGCACAAGTTATACCACACGTTATTCCGCGCGTTATCCCACACGTTACTGCGTATAATCCATACTGTTAATACGCATCTTATTTTATTATCCACACTCAATCAGTTCAAATGCCGCCCACCCGTAAAATAAGCGTGACTTTACACTGTCATGGTAAGGATTGCTCGCACATTACATTATTGTAATTAGTTTATTAGCATTAGCCTAATTTGCGTTGTGGTCGGTTTTAGAATATTTAATTACTGTTTATCTGTTGACCATGACCGGTCAAACTTTTTGACAATTGTGTAGTAACAATCTCTGTTCAACGAAAGATGAGTCCAGGGGGTTACCACGATCTGTTAAATCGGAAATGTTTTAATATTACTCCGAGAGTGGGAAAGTGACAGCGCTAGACAGCTCTCTAGCGCCATCTCTTACCCACTCTCGTAATAATATTAAAACATTCCTGCTCTAAGAGATCATGGTAAACTAGACCCCACAGTCAAACCATTACTACGGTTTTGTGAGGCTTAGTTTATAATTTATTTGCTATATGTAAACTTAAAATAAAATAAAATAAAAAAATAACCCCCTTATGTAGCGGTCATTTCATAAATTGTAGCCGTGAGGAGACTGCTATCGAAAAAAAAGTAAAAGACATTATCAAAAATGGTAAAATACCCATAATACCCAAGGTTTGTTTTTAAAAAATATTTAATACTAGAGGTCACTCGCGGAATCGGCCGCGAGAATGTCGTTTATCGCGTGTTCCGTATTTTTCGGAATAAAAGTAGCCCATGTAATTTTCAATTCAACCAAAATTGTATTACTAATACTTTGTCTATAATCCGCATTTTGCATAATTTCACTATTGTAATTAATATTACCTTTTGCTTTGTCCACACTCAATTAATTTATTCACTTGACAGACAGAACTGTGTTGCTGGGGAGTTTGTTGCGCCGTTTCTTCTTCACAGCAAAAACACTAAGAAGCGGTGAAGGGAGGGCGCTTTTTGGGGCTGTCTTTTATGTACCTAATTTTGACGTTCAAAAAGAACTAAGTAATTCTAGTCTATTTTGAATAAATGAGTTTTGAAGTTTTTTGAAGTGTTATGTCCTTCTTCAGGTTCCAGACTATCTCTGTACCAAATTTCATCAAATTCGGTTCAGCGGTTTAGGCGTGAAAGCGTAACAGACAGACAGAGTTACATTTTAGTTTCTCATTTATAATAAATACTAGCTTTTGCCCGCGGCTTCGCTCGCGTTGATTTAGAATTTGACAATCAACCCTTAACACGCTACTAAAGTTTCTATAATAATATTATTAAATCATGATACGAAAGACACGTGGCGCCATCTATTAACGTTATTGTGGTTTTCCTCGGGAACAGTAGTTTTTTTCGGGATGAAAGGCACCTTACGTCCGTTTCAGTACACCTGACAATGTATATGCAAAATTTCAGGATGATCGGTTCAATGGTTTAGGCGTGAAAAGGTAACAAACAAACAAACTTACTTTCGCATTTATAATATTAGTTAGGATTAGAATTCTTTGTATGGAACGTTTTGTAGAGAAACGTGGACACACCTTACATTGAAAAGTGTAAATATTAACATAATCTACGTTGTGGTCGGTTTTAGAATATTTTATTACTGTTTATCTGTTAATGTCACTTGGCCGTGACCGGTCAAACTTTTAGACAATCGTGCAGTAACAATTAGTATTGCGTATTAAAATAGATACACGTCACATTGTTGGTAAAGACGAGCGATCTTTTGACACCTACATAACAGTTCCGTTGGTTGTAGATACTTATACATTTTAAATTCTCATGTCAGACGAACTAATGGTCTTTAACGGGGAACAATAGGGAAGATACTATTTTTTAAATTAAATATCCCGACTGTTTTTCAAAAAACGTAGCTTCCCTTATGTTCTAACACCGCGTAACTCAAAACAGTTAACATTTCAAGAGAGGAGAAAATATAATTAACTAGCTTGTTGAAGAATATTGCATACGCTATATTTTTGTTTTTGAAATAACGCATTGCTACTGGCTCTAATCGCTAATTGTAAATGGTCAAAAGATTCGTTTGACGTGCCGGACTCACAACTGCTATTTTTTTAGTTACATAGTGTTAGAACTTACGCGACGATAGGCAACTTTGAAAAAACCAGTGTAATATTTCATAAACTGTCCAAATTATAAGCGATAGTGCTCACGGCTAATATCAAGCTATACATTTAAAATATGAGTTGATCTCGCATTGTAAAGGCTTTCCGTACAATGAGAGGTCAGCTTATACTGGCAATATATAGCTTGATATGTAGCCGTGTGTACCTTCACATCAATCTTTACAATGTTCGTATCAAAAGGCCTCTAAGAGCACTCTAAGAACATTCTAAATGCTTTAAGAAATGCCTCCTCTAAAAACTTTAGAACCTGTATTCTCTTAATTTTATCTCTATCGTTCTTCTCTTTGCCTTCTTTGGAATTTAAATTCTTGATAATTTTCCAAAGTAGTCATTTATCCTATTCTAAATTAAACCCAGGGCCGATCCTAACAAAACCTCTTCTGCCTGCCATTATCCCAAGATAGGTACTTGTGAACAGCGCAAGATGTTTTCTTCTTCCATTCTTCCCTATTAAACGTCCAGCTTTCATTTACTCCCTTTTCATTCATATCATCTCTCACACAATACATCTATCTTTTCTTTAGTCTCCCTCTTCCCCTCTTTCCATCCATCCATCAAAATTCATGTTCATCTATCTTGTACATACTTTTCATCCTTCCTCATCACATGCGGCTATGCCTATTCCTTTTCAACTTTTCTGTCACGGGCGCCATTTTCAAACTTCCTCTAATATTTTTATTTCTAACTTTATTCATTCTCGTCATTCCACTCATCCACTTCAACATTCTCATCTCTGCTACATGCAATCTTTTTTCATTCGTCTGATCCTGACAAATACATATTTGGGGGTGCATGAAAAGAGCCTCCACGAGTGACGATACTTAAGTACGTCCGGCGCACCCTGGGCAGTCAGCCCCGCTACCAACCTTGCTGACTGGCTAATCTTTTCGCCACGGCATGAGCTATTCTTGTATAGCTCGTGCCGACACGATAGAAGAAGAAGAAGAACAAATCCATACCTACATAATTATTTGCCCAACCTAATACCCCAGGACCTAACGTTCTGCAGCAGCACGAGCAACACCTTACATCTAATGATCTATGAAACAATTATTTATACTATTTGTTTACAATTTTGTGTAACATAATGTGAGCTGTTTATTGTTTTGAAGAGTAATGCTGTAGTATTGGCTTGTTTCCAGTAGTATTCTTAGGTAATAATAACCAGGAACTGTGTGTATTGATTGTAATTAATAGCTTTTCATAAATAAACGTAAGAACTTTTAAAAGATTTGACAAAAAATAATATATATGTATATTTTTTTGATAAATATGTAAAATAATATTATAGGTAACTTACCTATTTGGTTGAGTAGTACATAATATATTGATTGTATCATTCATATTAAATAAGTACTTACATATTTCTATAGTTTTTCTATCTCACGAAAGCGGGTGTTGTAACTTTTATGTCTATGTTATAAGGTTCAAATTGTAATAATTCGTGCGCCTTCGTTAGATAGAATACCTCTACCACTGTATCTAACATGCTATTAGTAATACTTACGCATTTTTACACGAGGAATAACGTAATGGCAAAGTGTCAAATAATAAGTAACTATTAACTAAAGTTAAACATTAATAGTAGTCATTGACAAAGTAGCTACGTTTTCCATCTGTCCAAAATTTAAGTGCTGCACTTTGTCAGTGTAGCAATCTCCATCTTTCTCTATCCAGAGCCAATTCCTTCACTTCTCTGTACCTACGTTATCACTTTCGTCTTTTCCTTCGGTCTGTGTACTTTCTTTTTGGTCTGCCTCGTTTACTCTTTGTTTCTAATTTGCCTTCTATGATGTTGGTTAAAAAGCTGTCGTGTCACAGTAAGTGCCCAATCACTTTCCCCCTTCTTCTTTCTTTATGTTCAAAATTATTTCTTTTCGCTTTTTTTGCATTTTACTATCAATAAAATTTAACTTAATTAATAGGTCAATCTTTTAGAGTAGGTATTCCGATCTGTCCCACTGATCTGTCCCCTCGTCGGTAACAGGGGAACAGATCGAAACTTTTAATTTCTATTTGTCCCCCTAAAGAACAGCAAGGGACAGACCAGAAATATGTAAATGACACAACAATATAATCGTTCAGGGGTGATTCTATCATTACAGTTTTAGCTAATATCGGTATGTCAGGATTGCGAGCAAGGTAAACACAGTAAATAAAACCAACATAGACTCTCCACCACTGAGAGTACTTGTATTTGGGTTAATATTAGTAACATTAACTAGATCACAGTATATTACTTTACACAATTATTACAAGATCATAAAATAAGGACAAGCTAATCAGATATAAAAGGTCAGACTTCTTCAGCTGTTCAACACGGAATGCTCTCGCTTCGTCGAATGACCACCGCCTTTATAACCTCGGGTGGGCCGATCCATATCGACGACTACCCTCTCTTGTCAACATTGCCCAGTGCTACCCGCTACCGATAACACGGCCCTCCTGCAAAACACACGTCCTCGTGTGTTGGTGGTTGGTGGTTAACGCACCATCAACCCCATCGTCAAGATTGTGCATCAAGGCCTAACTTCAGTGACACCTTCGGACCTTAAACAGAAACAAATAATACAGTACACATCTCGGCCACACCTGATCACTCATCTTTGACCTCGTCATGTTACTCATGTCTTTGACCAAAGTAAAATGAAAAGCATCCAAAGAATGTTTGAATCGATTAGAGCTTGTTATCCCATCGACGGCCAACAAGCTCATCACCCGTGGCATGGAATATTTTAAGTGTTAAATGTACTATGAGTTTGTAAATTATTGAGATATTATGTTGTGATTTTGTGAATAATTAGGTATGAGATTTTTACGAATGAAATATTTTAAGTGTTTATGTATTATGGCTTTGTGAATCGTTGAAATATTTAACCAAGAAATATTTTAAGTGTTGATAGTGAAAGATGAAAGTGGTGGAGAGTCTATGTTGGTTTTATTTACTGTGTTTACCTTGCTCGCAATCCTGACATACCGATATTAGCTAAAACTGTAATGATAGAATCACCCCTGAACGATTATATTGTTGTGTCATTTACATATTTCTGGTCTGTCCCTTGCTGTTCTTTAGGGGGACAAATAGAAATTAAAAGTTTCGATCTGTTCCCCTGTTACCGACGAGGGGACAGATCAGTGGGACAGATCGGAATACCTACTCTAAAAGATTGACCTATTAATTAAGTTAAATTTTATTGATAGTAAAATGCAAAAAAAGCGAAAAGAAATAATTTTGAACATAAAGAAAGAAGAAGGGGGAAAGTGATTGGGCACTTACTGTGACACGACAGCTTTTTAACCAACATCATAGAAGGCAAATTAGAAACAAAGAGTAAACGAGGCAGACCAAAAAGAAAGTACACAGACCGAAGGAAAAGACGAAAGTGATAACGTAGGTACAGAGAAGTGAAGGAATTGGCTCTGGATAGAGAAAGATGGAGATTGCTACACTGACAAAGTGCAGCACTTAAATTTTGGACAGATGGAAAACGTAGCTACTTTGTCAATGACTACTATTAATGTTTAACTTTAGTTAATAGTTACTTATTATTTGACACTTTGCCATTACGTTATTCCTCGTGTAAAAATGCGTAAGTATTACTAATAGCATGTTAGATACAGTGGTAGAGGTATTCTATCTAACGAAGGCGCACGAATTATTACAATTTGAACCTTATAACATAGACATAAAAGTTACAACACCCGCTTTCGTGAGATAGAAAAACTATAGAAATATGTAAGTACTTATTTAATATGAATGATACAATCAATATATTATGTACTACTCAACCAAATAGGTAAGTTACCTATAATATTATTTTACATATTTATCAAAAAAATATACATATATATTATTTTTTGTCAAATCTTTTAAAAGTTCTTACGTTTATTTATGAAAAGCTATTAATTACAATCAATACACACAGTTCCTGGTTATTATTACCTAAGAATACTACTGGAAACAAGCCAATAAATACTACAGCATTACTCTTCAAAACAATAAACAGCTCACATTATGTTACACAAAATTGTAAACAAATAGTATAAATAATTGTTTCATAGATCATTAGATGTAAGGTGTTGCTCGTGCTGCTGCAGAACGTTAGGTCCTGGGGTATTAGGTTGGGCAAATAATTATGTAGGTATGGATTTGTTCTTCTTCTTCTTCTATCGTGTCGGCACGAGCTATACAAGAATAGCTCATGCCGTGGCGAAAAGATTAGCCAGTCAGCAAGGTTGGTAGCGGGGCTGACTGCCCAGGGTGCGCCGGACGTACTTAAGTATCGTCACTCGTGGAGGCTCTTTTCATGCACCCCCAAATATGTATTTGTCAGGATCAGACGAATGAAAAAAGATTGCATGTAGCAGAGATGAGAATGTTGAAGTGGATGAGTGGAATGACGAGAATGAATAAAGTTAGAAATAAAAATATTAGAGGAAGTTTGAAAATGGCGCCCGTGACAGAAAAGTTGAAAAGGAATAGGCATAGCCGCATGTGATGAGGAAGGATGAAAAGTATGTACAAGATAGATGAACATGAATTTTGATGGATGGATGGAAAGAGGGGAAGAGGGAGACTAAAGAAAAGATAGATGTATTGTGTGAGAGATGATATGAATGAAAAGGGAGTAAATGAAAGCTGGACGTTTAATAGGGAAGAATGGAAGAAGAAAACATCTTGCGCTGTTCACAAGTACCTATCTTGGGATAATGGCAGGCAGAAGAGGTTTTGTTAGGATCGGCCCTGGGTTTAATTTAGAATAGGATAAATGACTACTTTGGAAAATTATCAAGAATTTAAATTCCAAAGAAGGCAAAGAGAAGAACGATAGAGATAAAATTAAGAGAATACAGGTTCTAAAGTTTTTAGAGGAGGCATTTCTTAAAGCATTTAGAATGTTCTTAGAGTGCTCTTAGAGGCCTTTTGATACGAACATTGTAAAGATTGATGTGAAGGTACACACGGCTACATATCAAGCTATATATTGCCAGTATAAGCTGACCTCTCATTGTACGGAAAGCCTTTACAATGCGAGATCAACTCATATTTTAAATGTATAGCTTGATATTAGCCGTGAGCACTATCGCTTATAATTTGGACAGTTTATGAAATATTACACTGGTTTTTTCAAAGTTGCCTATCGTCGCGTAAGTTCTAACACTATGTAACTAAAAAAATAGCAGTTGTGAGTCCGGCACGTCAAACGAATCTTTTGACCATTTACAATTAGCGATTAGAGCCAGTAGCAATGCGTTATTTCAAAAATTTAAAATATAAAAAATAGTAGCCCACTGGCATCGGGAACAGGGTCCAAGCTACCGGTGGTCAGGGCTTCAGAGAGAGGAACTTCCTAACAATACGCGCCGTGTCCAGAAGTACCACTTTCTGCACCAGGCCCTTGATCCAGCTGCCCAACAAGAGCCTCTTTAGATGTTGGTCGAGGCTCTTGGCTATTAAACCATTGGCCGTAACGACTATCGGCACAATGATTGCTGAATCAACATCCCACATGGCGACAACCTCGTGTGCCAAGTCTTGATATTTTCATCGTCATTAACTATATTATTAAACCGTGCCCTTTTGTAAAACACATGGCTATCTAACTCTTGAATGGCAGCAGACCCTGGCAATGACCGAGAACACGCTAGGATGACGGAGGTCAGCCTATCATGATCAGGTTTTAATGAACACCTGATTATACATAAATAATTGAGACAAAGGTTGTAGTAAAGGTCGCAGACAATGCCAATCGTCACTCGATATGAATAATTGAATTAATTATTATAAAGAAGAATGTTTTGATTAGAACAAAGATACGGTTTATGAGATGGGAAATTACATTTATTTATTTATTCTAATTAAATTGTTGTACATAGTCAACATAAACTGCTGTAACTCACCATACAGGGTGTAAACGAATTCGAGTAATTCCTGCAAACCACATGATCTATTTATTAATGGTGTAGATTGACCCTGCACGGGATTTAGATTGATTAAAAATAAAAGTACA
This sequence comes from Amphipyra tragopoginis, assembly GCA_905220435.1. Lineage (NCBI taxonomy): Eukaryota > Metazoa > Arthropoda > Insecta > Lepidoptera > Noctuidae > Amphipyra > Amphipyra tragopoginis. Next base: position 9,655,708 of record HG991998.1, read on the forward strand.
CTTTTTTTCCCAAATATATTTTTTATGTGACTGATTACCAATGTCGTTCAACCCTTCGGGCAGAAGTCGGAATTTAGTGAACGCACGTTTTGTTTTTTTACATGAATAAGCAAAGATATCATTTAATATTTATTTTACACGAATAAATAACCTCTCATATTATATTTCCTTCATCAAAATTCCTTCACACATAATAAAATGGTTGTGACTCACCGGATTTATCACATTTTCTCATTCTCACACTTCTCACCATTGTACAATCGAATAATCAAGTTTTTGTCAGTCCGTCTGCAGGGGATTTTTTTAGCAAAATATTTACATGTGGGTATACAATCATAATGTGGACTGGTTTTTTCTTGTTCCACTTCTGATGTAAATGACACAACAATATAATCGTTCAGGGGTGATTCTATCATTACAGTTTTAGCTAATATCGGTATGTCAGGATTGCGAGCAAGGTAAACACAGTAAATAAAACCAACATAGACTCTCCACCACTGAGAGTACTTGTATTTGGGTTAATATTAGTAACATTAACTAGATCACAGTATATTACTTTACACAATTATTACAAGATCATAAAATAAGGACAAGCTAATCAGATATAAAAGGTCAGACTTCTTCAGCTGTTCAACACGGAATGCTCTCGCTTCGTCGAATGACCACCGCCTTTATAACCTCGGGTGGGCCGATCCATATCGACGACTACCCTCTCTTGTCAACATTGCCCAGTGCTACCCGCTACCGATAACAAATAATTCGTTCGATCTGTCCGTTCGTCTTGGTGACAGGGGAACAGATCGATTTTTTTATGCCTGATGGGCCCCCCGAAGGGGAGAGGTCAGGGGGACAGATCGGAATATTCCAATCTTTTTGTGTGTCTTTCAAATCATGTAGGTCAATTCGGCTTCGTCCACTTTGGATCAATTCTGGATACGTCACTTACCTATTGTTCGCATAATTCGTAAAAAAATGGATAAACGAAGATTGCCGAGATGTATAATTTATATCGTAATATTGGAGTGACAGAATTCGCGTCTAAGATTAATTAAGAAAGTACAATTATGACATTGAAAAGTCACATTGGTACAGTCAGCAACAGAAGTCGTTGAACATAATTTATTTCCAATATTTTGTAATCATTATTATTTAGCATAAGTTACTGACTAAAGTAAATTATAAAACAACTTGTCATAATTGAATCACAAAAGTCGCTGAACTCGGTTAAACCATTAATTGCTGTACATTACTACCGACAAAATTGTATGATCTGTAATAAATACAAAAGTCGCTGAACATAGCTAATTTCCTATATTTCCTGTTCGTTAAACCCGTTTGCTCCAAGCCACTATGTGGCGAAGCGCAGCGCACCGTATTTTTATAATCAAAACATTGCCGAATAAACACAGCTACTAGTTCAGAATATAAATTAAATATAATTTAAATACTATTAATAGGCAGCTGAATCAAGGGTTTGATTCAGAAAGCGGTACTTCTGGACACGGCGCATTTTGTTAGGAAGTTTCTCTCTCTGGAGCCCCGCCGGTAGCTTGGACCCTATTTCCGATGCCGCGTGCCGATGGGCTACTATTTTTTTATATTTTTAAATGTGGATTGTTTTTATTTTTTATAAAATAATTACGAGTTTACGATATGTTTACATGCGATCCTGTTAGGGTTCCGTACCCAAAGGGTAAAACGGGACCCTATTACTAAGACTCCGCTGTCCGTCCGTCCGTCTATCACCAGGCTGTATTTCATGAACCGTGATAGTTATACAGTTGAAATTTTCACAAAAATGTATTTCTGTTGCCGTTATAACAACAAATACTAAAAAACAGAATAAATAATAATTAATTAATAATAATATAAATAATTAAGGGGGCTCCTATACAACAAACGTGATTTTTTTTGCCGTTTTTATAGATAGTTTTTATAGGGTCAGCATCAGAAGTAGATGAGCAACTCAGGTGTCCAAATAATTAAACACATTCAAGATACTAAAAACATCTATGCAACAAAACTGTTCAAATTGTTTTGAGCATCATAATCTCCAAATATAACTGAGCAGTCACAATGTCAAATATTTATTTACAAACTAAAGGTCTGTAGTAAGTAAACAAGCTAAACATTCAAAGGTAACTAAGCAACACGTTATTCATAAAGTCAGGATGGCAACGTAAAATGAATTGTATTTAATTGTACTTAGAGTCATAAATTAAAAGTTCAAACATAGATACAATGTGTACTATTGTGTCAATACAGCATTTTTTCTTTTTCTTCATATAGCTATATCCCTTTCATTTCGTGCGTGACGTCATTGACGTGTCTTTTGTTTATAATATAATCTGATAGTCAAGTTATAGGAAAACATCGTAAGGAAATTGAAACGAGTATTTATTCCACGCGAAAGCCATTAAATTTGAAACAATCAGTTTGAATGAAACTGACATTTTAATATGCTACATTTTCTAGTATATCTTCAGGAATTGAATTCGTAATAAATGCCTACAAAATATCTCGGTTCATTTTAACCATGTTTCGGATTGATAACCGTGCTCAAAAAAGTACAAAATCTGTTAAACGTCAATTTAATTACTCGGTTAAAAGATATCTGACGATGTCAAATCAGCCCGACTAAGCACGCACTGAGTTGCTATATGATTTTACGCAAGCGGTTTTCAAATGCTTCTTTTTCTATCGTGTCGGCACGAGCTATACAAGACTAGCTCATGCCGTGGTGAAAAGATTAGCCAGTCAGCAAGGATGGTAACGAGGCTGACTGCCCAGGGTGCGCCGGACGTACTGAAGTATCGTCACTCGTGGAGGCTCTTTTCATGCACCCCTTTTTTTTCAAATGCTAAAAGCGCCACAGCTTATCCATGAACATGCACTGTAGCCTGATTTTAGTAGCCAGTTATCATCGAATCGCATCGAATATACAAGTCTTTAGCCAAAATCTAGCACGATACGTTTTAAAAGTCATTTTGAAAGAACCGCTAGTGCGTGCGCTGGTATAGAAAGCCATACGCGTTACATTTTTTAGTAGCTCACCGCCTGCCTTTAATTGCAATGCCTGCATTTTAATTTTAATAATGTCACAGGACACTGTACACCTTACAGCGATAACACACTGGCAAAAGGTCGAATCCATATTGCTACAGAGACCCACTGGCAGTACGAACAGTAGCATGTACGCACATACGTGCGTTCGGTTTTGCCATGATGCATATCTTGTAAAATTTCACAGCCGCCATATTGGATTTTGACGTTGACCTCATTTTCGTCATCAGCACCCCCCCGAAAACCACGGAAACGACACCAATGCCGCTTCTACCGAAATACCGAAATGTAAACAATTTCTCACGATTTTTGAGAATTATTTATTTATTTATTTACACACACACAATTATAACACCTTAACAGTAAAAAACCAAAGCGGTGCTATATGTAACATATTAGAATTACATTATAAAATATTATAACAAACAAAAAGATTTTTAAAAACAATATTATATATTATATGTACTTATATAAAATAAATAACACTTAAAATACTATAATAGCCTCTCTAAAATTAGTTGCACAGCTTGGAATAGGAGGTTCTTCCGATTATTTACCGATTTTACACTTTTAAGTTGGCAACCCTTTTCATTTATGTCAAATATTACGGGAAAGCCCTCAATTCCTTAAATTTTGGGGAATACCCTTGAGTCCTGAGGCTGTCTACTGAATCAATCACTGGTCTATTACATGCAAAACGACTCATTAATACAGCTAATTGTTATGATTTAGAAATTAATTCGAAGATGACCGCGGCTACGGCCAAAGAATATTGGTATAAAAAATAATTATATGTACTTAAGTGTGATTTTTATAAATTAGTCTGTTAGTTTTTTTTCAATAAATGTTCGAATTTGATTGAATATTGTATTTTTTGTCAAATACCGATTTTGGGTACAAATATACCGATTTTAGCTGGCAACTCTACCGATTTGATGCATAACTTGTAAAATTTCACAGCCGCCATCTTGGATTTTGACGTTGACGTCATTTACATTTGTATTTTACTGAATCCTGTGGTTTAGATTCGATCACTTAGCCATAGGTACAGCATGAAAAAAAAAGTTTTTTTTTAAATCTGCCTTATTTCCATGCCGGGAAAATCTACACCAGTAGCAGATCATAATGGTTTTAAGGAATTACACGAATTCGTTAACATCCTGTATATTTTAAAACAACTAAAATACATACTTACGTTAAACTAATTTACCGGTTTACCAGAAGAGGTTAAAACTTTAAAATGGTCGCCCTGAAAAATTGCATTATAGACATGTCACATTTACGCCAGCCACGGAACTAACGTGCGGTGCACCATACACGGCGCCGTGCTGCGGCGCGGCGCCGCACCGTGGACATGGGGCCACGGCCTAACATCACTAATTTGTAGGCTTTACTACTTATAAAATAACAGCTTAAACCTTAAAAACCACATGATCACAACTGTTTAATTGTGAAATAAATCAGAACGATGTTAGGTCAACCAATCACATTCGTTGACATAAGATTTGACAGCAAATTAAATTGATCAGCTTCGTAATTGCGCAAAAAAGGTAATTCTGTAGTACTTAACTTGTATTCAATTATGAGATTCAACAACTCATGCATTATCAAGTTAAAAAACTCGCGCATAACATATTTAGCGACTTACAGTAAAATGATAGTAACCGACTTACGCTGTAATGATGTTTAGCGACTTACGGTAAAATGATAGTAATCGACTTATGCTGTAATGATGTTTAGCGACTTATAACATATTAATGCTTAGCGTTTTTGAAACATTGAAATGATAACCTTATTCTGTACTCTATTCTGGTAAGTGATTTATGGTCCGTTTTAGTGTTTAGGTGTTTTGTAAATTAGTATCTGTTCATGGACTTTCGTTGCTGACTGTACATGCCTGGGTTTGAATCCGAAACCCGGTGTTTAACAAGCCGGCCTGTAACCTACGTGCCACCAGCTATCATAAACAAAGTGTAATTTTACTCATTATACTACATAGCTACTTTAATTATCACCTAATTACCTACATTGTTTCCTCACACCAACAGATTTCCACGAAAACCCTTTTACCGAAATGAAAAGAGCATTATCCTCAATGTTGGTAGCTCGCCAACCTCTGTTATTCACTACTGAGTTTCCGTGAACAGCCGAATTTCCTATTAAACACGAGACGGCTGAGTGACACGCTTATTTCACCGTGTAATCTGACAGATGGATAAATAATTACTGGCAACATTGGAAAAACCGCATAGCCACACGTATTAATAACAGTAGGGCAATTGTGTAACGTAACCAACATCAATCATGACATTTGATGTCATGGACGCCGCGCCGTCGGGATACTTTCAGGGAGGTGCATCTGCATCTAAACATACTATTAACTAATAAATGTCATAATTCGGCTGTTCCATTTCAAAACCCAGTAAGGGCTTAAAACGAAATTTTACAGGAGAGCGCATAAACGTTAAATCGGTCAGCCTTTGAAAAGTATTTATGTTAGGTAAAACCATGTGGTTAAAGTGACTTACTAGGTTTTAAAACGATCAGAGGCAGTGAATGGAACTAAACCCTCTTATTACAAAAGGTGGTTTAAACCGAGACTAAGATAAACCCTGGTTTAAAATATACCTATCACTTTCTAACATTATATAACAAAAAGAGACGGGGCTATTTTAAAACCAGGATTTTTCTTAGACCATCGCTTGTAATAAGGGGGTCTCGATGCTTAAATACAGCGTGTCCCAGAAAGTAGTGTCAAGCGGAAGTCCAGAGGTAGAACATCCTTTGAGGTACCCAAATCACCCCCATGTATGTTCCGCGATTTTTTGTAGTTTTCGAGTTATTAATGTTTTTCATGTTTTTTAATCAAACTCTGACTATACAGACATTTTTGATCATGGTCACGTGAATAGTTGAGATACATGAGTTATTTTTTTTTTTCTAAATTAGCTGATTAGTGACCCTTTCAAATGCATAAACATTTGTGACCATACATGCAACGAATGCGTTACAAAAAAATATTGAATTCTCATAAAGTTAAAATCCTGCATGTTTCCTACATCTTTGTGGGTGATTTAAAAATAAATCTCCCTAAACTTTTTTCGTCAGATGTATTTTAAAAACTTATCCATTTTATCAGCTATTTACCCTGTAAATTTCATCGAGCTATCTCTACGATATCACAATAAAAATTTCATTCAAAGCATACAATATCGAAAATTCCAGTTGTAAAAGGGTGAACGAAAAATTGATTAAAAGTAACTAATAACTTATTTTTTAGTAACCTTCGATGCAAAAAGAGGGGTGTTATAAGTTTGACGTGTGTGTCTGTGTGTCTGTCTGTGGCATCGTAGCTCCTAAACGGATTTTGATTTAGTTTTTTCTTTTGTGTGAAAGGTGACTTTAGTGAGAGTGTTCTTATCTATGATTCAAGAAAATTTGTTCAGCCGTTTGAAGATCATCAGCTCTTTTCTGGTTGTTGAAGGGATATGAGCAACTTTTACTGATCTGATCGATTCGAAATTTACTATCCTGTGACTTCAATAATATTACAATAACATGTTAACCTTGACCTGATACTCAAGCATCATCTGAAACAGCATGATACCCAACTTACAGTAGAGGTATTGTGTGCCTATTGATTCTTTAAGTTTATGATAAGTTGTAATAACCTCCTTCTTGTCACATGTCATCACTATCATTGGAGTCACAGGATAGTAAATTTTGAAACGATCAGACCAGTAGAAGTTGCTCATATTCCTTCGACAACCAGAAAAGAGCTGATGATCTTCAAACGGCTGAACAGATTTTCTTGAATCATAGCTAAGAACACTCTCGATAAAGTCACCTTTCAAACAAAAGAAAAAACTAAATCCAAATCCGTTTCGGAGCTACGATGCCACAGACAGACACACACGTTAAACTTATAACACCCCTCTTTTTGCATCGAGGGTTACTAAAAAATAAGTTATTAGTTACTTTTAATCAATTTTTCGTTCACCCTTTTACAACTGGAATTTTCGATATTGTATGCTTTGAATGAAATTTTTATTGTGATATCGTAGAGATAGCTCGATGAAATTTACAGGGTAAATAGCTGATAAAATGGATAAGTTTTTAAAATACATCTGACGAAAAAAGTTTAGGGAGATTTATTTTTAAATCACCCACAAAGATGTAGGAAACATGCAGGATTTTAACTTTATGAGAATTCAATATTTTTTTGTAACGCATTCGTTACATGTATGGTCACAAATGTTTATGCATTTGAAAGGGTCACTAATCAGCTAATTTAGAAAAAAAATAACTCATGTATCTCAACTATTCACGTGACCATGATCAAAAATGTCTGTATAGTCAGAGTTTGATTAAAAAACATGAAAAACATTAATAACTCGAAAACTACAAAAAATCGCGGAACATACATGGGGGTGATTTGGGTACCTCAAAGGATGTTCTACCTCTGGACTTCCGCTTGACACTACTTTCTGGGACACGCTGTATATCTGCATATTATGTGAGTTTTCAACGCTGGTGTTTTTGCATTTGGTAGAGACTTTCTAGGTTAGCAAGATTATGCAAAGACGATTTTTTTAAAAAGTGTCCCTTACTAGGTTTTGAAATGGCACAGCCGAATTGTAGGCAGGTACATAGATAAAATTTGGCATTTACGTAATGTCAAGTAAATTAATGTCAAATTAAATAAAACATTGCTTTTTCTTATTTTTTTTATTTTTCTTCCATGACAGGGGGTTGCAAGTACACCCCTTTGCACCCTTTTTGCTTCCTTCCGACGCCCATGGTTGATGTGCCAAAAACAATATTCACTGCGTGGTACATAGTTGTGGAGAATTCGGATTGTTAATACATACATTGACCTGTCAAAATCAATCAAAATCAAAATAATACGCGAGGACCTTTAAGAACTTTCAGTTGAAAGTTGACAGACAGCCCTGAAGAGATAAAAAATTGAGTGGCCTATGATTTCATAATAAATACAGGGTGTAAACGAATTCGTGTAATTCTTTAAAACCATATGATCTACTACTGATGTAGATTGGCCCCACACGGGATTTAGCTTGATTAAAAATAAAATATCTTTTTCTTTCATGCGGTAGCGATAATGTAAAAAATAAGTTTATTTTTATTTGATTGAATATTTCGATGCCACGCATAAATTAATGAAAGCACGGCGACACGGCTGGCGGGTACGACTAACGCAATATCGCTCTTTGCTGTCAGTTAACTCGGGGCTCTAAAATTACACGGAAATATAAAACCAAGATTTTTTTTTAAATATTTTTTCTCTGATTTCAGAAATACCCATTTAAGGCTAATCTGTGTTACCAGTAGATCACGCGGTTTGAAGGAATTACACGAATTCGTTTACACCCTGTATATAACATTGTTTTAGTTGTTTTGTGTAAATTTCAAACTACGGAACTCTTAGAGCGTATCCAACTCGGCGTTCCGTTCTTCGTATTAAGGAGTGTTGATTGATGGCACTGAATTAGATGGTTAGACGAATTGAAGGTCTCGACTCATGGGTAGCACGGATTCATTCGTTATGGAACTCTATGGAAGAGGTCATGTGAGGTCATCAGAAACAGTAATATACAAGGTACATTTAACTTATACTCTACGGGGCCTTGTCTCATTAAAATGGTAGTAAAGAGATCTCAACAATTAAATACGGATTTATTACTCCCGAGTGTTGGCCCGGTAGCGAAGCCAAGATACAAAAAAGAGGTAACAGCCCGCCTTTGCTCAGGTCACTAGTAAGCTTGCCAACCTTTATGTACGAATTTACCGGGACTTTGGCAGTCAAAATGCGGGACTTGGCAAAAAAAAAAGCGGTACTCAACTATCAAAGTATAGGGAGGCGTATAATACAATTACATGTTATTTTTTCGTTCGTTTGACGCAAGACTCGCGGTTGCGATCTCCACTCTTCTAGCTAAACAAAACGTGCGTTCACTAAATTCCGACTTCTGCCCGAAGGGTTGAACGACATTGGTAATCAGTCACATAAAAAATATATTTGGGAAAAAAAGTGTACTTTTATTTTTAATCAATCTAAATCCCGTGCAGGGTCAATCTACACCATTAATAAATAGATCATGTGGTTTGCAGGAATTACTCGAATTCGTTTACACCCTGTATGGTGAGTTACAGCAGTTTATGTTGACTATGTACAACAATTTAATTAGAATAAATAAATAAATGTAATTTCCCATCTCATAAACCGTATCTTTGTTCTAATCAAAACATTCTTCTTTATAATAATTAATTCAATTATTCATATCGAGTGACGATTGGCATTGTCTGCGACCTTTACTACAACCTTTGTCTCAATTATTTATGTATAATCAGGTGTTCATTAAAACCTGATCATGATAGGCTGACCTCCGTCATCCTAGCGTGTTCTCGGTCATTGCCAGGGTCTGCTGCCATTCAAGAGTTAGATAGCCATGTGTTTTACAAAAGGGCACGGTTTAATAATATAGTTAATGACGATGAAAATATCAAGACTTGGCACACGAGGTTGTCGCCATGTGGGATGTTGATTCAGCAATCATTGTGCCGATAGTCGTTACGGCCAATGGTTTAATAGCCAAGAGCCTCGACCAACATCTAAAGAGGCTCTTGTTGGGCAGCTGGATCAAGGGCCTGGTGCAGAAAGTGGTACTTCTGGACACGGCGCGTATTGTTAGGAAGTTCCTCTCTCTGAAGCCCTGACCACCGGTAGCTTGGACCCTGTTCCCGATGCCAGTGGGCTACTATTTTTTATATTTTAAATGTTTTTTTAATATTTTTATTCAAATATTTAAAAATGTATTAATATAAGTGAATAAACGGAATAATTAATGATAGGTATTAGGTGTGAACGGGAATGCGCTGGATACTAGAAGCACAGGACCGGTCGATGCGGCGATACTTGAGGGAAGCCTATGTCCAGCAGTGGACGTCATTCGGCTGAATGATGATGATTAGGTGTGATGAATTTGACTGCTTCATTGGTCTAGTGGTCGCAAGTGCGACTGATGAGCGCCTGTTTTCGATCTCCAGGTCGGGTAAAGTGTTATTGTGTTTTTTTGGGTAGAATTACTCAGTAGCAGCTCGTAGTCTGGCTTTGTGCCCGGTCGATGGCAATAGGCTCGTCCCCTATTACATGGGACATAAACATAACAGCGAAATGAGGGTGTACTATAACTATGACCCTCTGCTCAACCCTTCAGGGAATGCAGGCGTGATGTTATATTATATATGATGAATTTATGGAATAGTATCGAGTGGTAGTGGTGGTAGTGTAGCAGTTATAGCCTAGTAGTTAAACGCTTGCTTTCCGTGCTGGGAGTCTAAGTTCTGCCGGGGTCGCGGTGCATGCAGCTGCGAATCCCGCGACCTCGGCCAAGGGTCAGGAGAAGGAACATCGTGGGTTTTTAGCCGGTAAGAGTCAGGCATACCCCTTTGCCTTCCCCGGGCAAAGGGAATCCACGAGGACTTTCCCACGAAAAAAATAATAAAAAGGGTCTAAGATGGAGCACACGAATCCAAGTAACAGATATACAGAGGGATTCTCCTACACCGCTATAGTGAGGAAACCTGCACACCTGATAGGGCTCCATAAAGTCCTCGATGGTTTGTGTAGTTCGCCAACCTGCAAGCCAGAGTGGTGGACTAAGGCCACTCTGAGTCTTCTCTGGGCCTCTTGGCCCACGCCCAGCAGTGGGAAAGTAATGGACTGGTTATGCTAACACTCATACTGCATATAAAAATACGCAGTTTAATTCATTCAGTGGTTTTCCATTCGGCGTGCTCATTCATTATTGCGCAACAATTTAGATAATGGGCGACAACGATAACTCTCATTATTTTTATTATTTTTTTCCATAAACAACAATGTTGATTGCAATCTATAATAATTTATTTTGACCAGTTATTATTACTCAGTTACAGGAAATGTATGTTGTATGTTTTTGTTTGTGGTAAACCTTGAGAGATTACGTGTTATTTTTTAGGTTAATAAAAAAAAACTACTTTAAAAAAAACTGAAAGGACTAAAATCAACTCAACTCAAAACTCATTTATTCAAAATAGACTAGAATTACTTAGTTCTTTTTGAACGTCAAATACAATAGACACCCCCCAAAAACGCCCTCCCTTTACCGCTTCCTAGTGTTTATGCTGTGGAGAAGAAACGGCGCAACAAACTCCCCAGCAACACAGTTCTGTCTATCAGCTGAATAAATTAACTGAGTGAGACTATACAAAGAAAATCACAATATTTTTCACAATAATAAAATTATGCAAATAAAGTAAAAGTATTAATTACAGATAAAAAAAATTTACATAATAAATCGATTCCGTATGAATTGAGATTCATCATAATCGTATCTAACTAATACAGATACATACATAAACCTACACATAAAAACTATTGGTTACCAGGTTACCAGGGAAGCCACATGTGCAGAAAAGAACTAGCGCCACACGTCCCTATCGTCAACATAGTCGTTTATCTTATAGTACTTATACCTTTTTAATGAGAACTGATGATGATTACCGCACCTATTATAAAATTAACAGTTTCAGATGTCGGTGCGGTTTCAGAAGTACGCTGAAGCAAATTGAAGGCACCGAGTTACGAAACTGTAGATTTTATAAATTATTGTAACTCCAACGTCTCAACTTAATGAAATTCATTAAGGACCAACTCGAGAGTACTTCACACCGAATAAAAAAGTTATTAGTAAAATGGCGTCATTTGAAAACCACGGAGCTAACTGGAATTCAACTTGAAAAATGTGCTTCTTAAACCATTATGGCTAAAGGTGCTATGTTTTTACGATTTCAATGTTATTGTATACCTGCTAGCTTTTGCCCGCGGCTACGCTCGCATTAATTTAGAATTTTACAATCAACTCTTAACACACTACTAAAGTTTCTATAATAATATAATTCAATCATGTTTCGAAAGACACGTGGCGTCATCTATTATTGTTGTTTTCCTCGGGAACGGTACTTTTTTTCGGGATGAAAGGTACTCTGTGTCCCTTTCTGTACACCTGACAACGTATATGCAAAATTTCAGGATGATCGGTTCAGTGGTTTAGGAGTGAAAAGGTAACAAACAAACAAACTTACTTTCGCATTTATAATATTAAAGTTAGGATTAGTTAGGATTTCAATATGTGAAATTGAAGATAGTTTTAAAATGATGTCGAAAAGTCTCCTATACCATATTCTTGCCAATTAGCCCAGTGGTTTTCAAATAGCCCCATTTTAAGGGTACTCAAATCGGTCCAAAAATCTCATAGAAATCGGGGTTAAAGATTTTAAAAGAAAGAAAGCCTTCGCATTGTCAACCTCCTCTTTTTCGAAGTCGGTTAAAACAGCGATCACCAATTCCCTTGCCAAGCTTACTGAATATAACTATATTATCCTTTTTAACCAGTTATTGTAGAGGTCTTTGCAATGACGTTTTAATACGTCAACGATAGTGTGAGAAATAATACATGCGACATTTATTTACTAATCAATCATTATAATCATAACATGATAATGTTCTTATAAACATAAGAAAGATTATTAATAACGATAAATTACAACAAGTGAAAAATAAATAAGTTGAACATCTTTTTATAAAACATTTTTGCGCAATAAATGCGTTGCGGAGGTAGTTGGCAGCCGCTCCGTGTAACATACTGGTGTTTAGCCGCAACTGGTTAGACTGGACTCCCTAACGGAGTTGGGATAAAGCTAGACAAAAACGAACATCTTTTAATGTAATAAAATTATGGCACTTGTATACTATTAGGATATGTAAAAAGATGTCCAAATGTGATCCAGGAAAGGTTGTAAGGCGGTTTGCCCACGGTGACGTATGACGGAGCGACAAAAAACGTGTGCGTATAGCTATACGCACACGTTTTTTGTCTGTCTACACCAGTGCGCTTTCATGTTCATCTTGCGTCTTCGTCTGAAGCATGCGTGAAGCGCCATAGCGCATGCAATAGCGCATGCTTTAATACTAGTTCGACAAAAGCGCATACCCCTAGCATACGCTAATCCGTCTATTGTATGTCGACTGACGACTGACCGAGGCGCACCGGTGTAGACGATAAGCTGCAATTCAATTCAATTCAATTCAAATTCTTTATTGCAATCCATAATGTACATATACAGGTGGTAAAATATATTTAAAAAGAAACAATTATGGACCCTGTCGGGCACAGCAAAATTATAAGATAGGGTGGCGAGAGGAAGAGCGCTTTTTTCCATTTTTCCATATATGTTATTGTAATTTTTATCTTTAGTTTATATAGTTTATTCTTATGTTTATGTAATTCGTTTATTTAATCTATCTAATTATAATTTGTAATGTTATTATATTCCAGTTTTATTTTATTTATTGGGTGTTTTTTTATTTTTATTATTTTTTATTTAGACTGTTTAATTTCTTAAGACTAAAGTAAATTGGAAATTAGGTAGATTATTTGATTATATTTATATCATTGCTTTTTATTTAAATTAATTATTTATTATTATTATTATATTTGGTTTTATCACTCATTTATTTATTTTAAGTATTTATGATTTGTAATATTATTGTATTTCCGTCTTATTGGGTGCATATTATAATTATGTAACATTTATTTCCATTGTCCAATCATCAAGTTAACATTAATGTCATTACTTATATATTTATTTTATAATTTATTTTTTATTTAATATACAATAATAGTGAAAAGGCAATACCAGACATAGTTTGGTATTCTTCTACTCAAATTAGTCAGTTAAATTTTATCATTTAAAAATTCGTCTAATGAGTAATAGCTTTTATTAATTAAAAATTGTTTTACTTTGCTTAAAAATATATTTGTTTTTTCTATTTGTTTTAAGCACTCTGGTAATTTATTATATATTTTAATTGACATAGAATAAGGACTAGAAGAGTGCATTTTAAGATGGGACTGAGGTAAATTTAGTCTGTTCTTATGACGTAACGAATGGCTTGTTTGTATATCTCCTCGTGTTTTGTATGTATCAGGATATTTTCGCACCAATTTACACAATTCCAAAATATAAATACTAATCAAGGTGAGGATTTTGTGTTCTTTAAAGTATGGTTTGCAACTATCTGTTTGTTGTATGTTCGTTATTATTCTTATAAGACGTTTTTGTAGGATAAATACGGAAGAAGCGTCCGTGCTATTTCCCCATAGAATGATACCATAAGTGAACCAAGCATGGGCATATGCATAATATGTGACTATTGCGGTTTGTAGATTGGTAGTCTTTTTAATTTCCCGGAGGGCATATGAAAATTTTGAGATTTTTGAATTCAGTTTACATACGTGCGATTTCCAATTAATATTTGTATCTATTGTCAAACCTAAGAGGGTGAATTCATTAACTGTTTCTAATTTAATTTTATTAATTGTGAAATTTATATTTATTTGATTTTTTTGGCGTGGATGGAATGTTATTAATTTGGTTTTTTTAAAATTTATTTCGAGATTATGATCATTCATCCAATTAATTATATTATTAAAAATGTTATTTAATTTTTCATTTAGATTTACATTTGTTTGACATGAGGTGAGGATTGAAATATCATCCGCAAATAAAACACAGGGCTCTTCTATGGTTTTGGGAAGGTCGTTTATGTAGATCAGGAATAGGAGACATCCTATAACGCTTCCCTGGGGAATTGAAGCTTGCTGCATGCGTCTTAGAGCAATCAATATTGCATGCGCTTGACGGAAAAGGAATTGAAAGTTGAAAGCGCAAGATGAACATGAAAGCATACTGGTGCAAGATAAACGACTATGTTGACGATAGGGACGTGTGGCGTTAGTTCTTTTCTGCACATGTGGCTTCCCTGGAAACCATTAGTTTTTTATGTGTAGGTTTATGCATGTATGTATCTATATTATTTAGGTACGATTATGATTTAGCTCAATTCATATAGAATTGATTTATATACTTTTCAAATTTTTTATTATTACTTTTCCTTTATATGCATAATCTTATTATTGTATAAATATTATCATTTGCTTTGTATAGAGTCAATTAATTTATTCACCTGGCAGACAGATCTGTGTTGCTGGGTAGTTTGTTGCGCCGTTTCTTCTTCACAGCATAAACACTAGGAAGCGGTGAAGGGAGGGATTTTTTGGGGGCCTGTCTATTGTTATGACGTTCAATAAGAACTAAGGTAATTCTAGTCTATTTTGAATAAATGAGTTTGAGTTTTGTAGACATACCAAATTACAGTAAAGTGCGTCAATGCGCTGCGCCGTGCGACTCCATACAGTTCAGTGCGATGCTAAACTCGTTCTGGCGCGTGTCGTTCCGACGTGCGTCACCGTGGGCGAACCGACTAATATAATTAAAAACGTGTCGGACGCGGATATCAGGTTCCGTAGTTGAAGTTCGAACTGTATAAGTTAAACCTCCATGCATTTTGTATCAACTCATGAATCAACAAGTCTTGGATATCTTTTAAAAGTTGACCGAGACAATTTTAGTTGAAACTTCCCATCAAGCATAAGTTATTTTTAAATTGGTTGGTAACTTCAAATTGTAACAAGTTATTCGTACTCTAAACGCTACGGAAATCAAAAACTGACTCATCGTAAGACGAAATAATATATATAACATTATCCACTATGTATGGTCCACAGTACCCGTAAGATTCCTCCCTTCCTTCCCCATATTCTCACGGGAACACAGAAAAAAATATGACATGCAAAAAATACAACAGCTACATTCATTTCGGATCCCCCTTTACGAATAAGATCACCCCATCGTTTCCCATGGGTATCGTGGAGGATTATGGCAGGGGAAAGGGATCATCCACCTGTGTCATGGAAATACTATACTGTACATCCTGGGTTTATTTTTTGTTTTAAGCTGAGCCGGAAGTGTGTCATTGATTTTTAAGGACGGAGACTAATCAATGATGGGGTAAAGTGAATTGAATTGATCAAACAAACTTTAACGAGGGAAAGGGAATATATTTCCCACATTTTTTTTATGATGTATCAAATCCTCCTTGTTGCGTACCCGATTCAAACGTTGTGCTGTCCACAACATATGGTTCAATCCGCTAGAGTGCTGAGTTATTGCCGATCGCCGTATTAGCTGGCCGATGGATGAACTCGCTTAGCACCCCAAACCAATCGGAATACAATACGCTGATCTCACTTACCCTCGTTTGGTCGGATAGGAGCCGACGATGTTGCTGGTCACCGCCGCCGTTACACTAATTATGTTTTCTCCGATTATGTGTTTGTTTTCGATTTGGAAGAGAAGACGATGTAGAGACGATGACACTTTTAAATGTAACGTGTGTGACAGAACGCAACCGACTAGTGGCGCCAGCGAGCGAGACGATCGCCGGCGTCCGTATGCGAAGCCGAAGGTGGGAGCGAGACAACGCATCGTATTTCCAAGAGGAAATACGTTCCGATTGGCTTAGGACGCCGTGACGTGAACACACATCAACCAGCCACAGGCGTCCAGCAATGAACCCAGCATTCGGCGCGCGATTTAAATTTACAATTTAAATCGAGTACGACACACTCCTTGTTATATTTTTATTTTTAAACCTGGCAGTATTTATTTTTTTGCAACTTTTTTTAATAATTAATAAAAACGATTCACAAAAAAATATACTTTTCTTTTATTATTTGTAAAAATTACCAAATTATTTGTCATTTACTTTTTCTTATAACATTAAACCCTAATATGGGTTAATTATATCTTTGACGTTGATAAGTTCCCCAAAAACAATTTTATTCAACGAGATGAGTTGGCAGGGGTTGTCGCCCTTTTATGCAAAATGCAACCGAACTGGTTTTGATCAAAACGATGTTTTTTTATTCATAATTCGCGCAAACGACGTTTGAGTTAAAAATACAAAGATAGACAACTAACAAGTCGCATCGGCAATCTTCGTAAAACCGATCACTTTCGAAATGAGTGCGACTTCAAGACCACGAATGTTTATTAGTACTACAGTAACAAATGATCTTTACGCTGACGCAATAAGTGTGAGTGGCGCAAAAATGAGGGACTGCTATTGGTTGCTCGACCACGTACCTAAATCGATGTAACTTCTTAGCTGTGTCGTACTGTACCCTAATGTACGATTTCCACCAACCGGGCCACGCAGGAGCGCAGCGCAGAGCATCGCAGCGGATGCTCGAGCATGCGCGCGTAGCCGACCGCGTCCGCCCGACGGCTACAATCTGCTGGAACCCGGGCGCATGCGCACGCGTGTTCGCGTATCCGCTATCGCAGTCAATTCCTACCTGCGGTGTGGCCGAGCGGAGCTGACCGGACACGATGATAGCCGAGCGCTGCCGTCCACGTACGCGAGCAGCCGCCCGGCTGCCACGGCATACTCGAGGAGCCGACCGGCTACCGCGTCATACGCGCGGATCTAACCGAGTTCCAAGCAGTGTAAATTCCATGCAAACATGAAACTTAACTATTGTATAGAAGCCTGAATTTCCTTTAGCACAGTGTGATATGCACTCCGGCGCGCTCCGGAGCGGCCCGTTTGTTGGAAATCGTACATAATGTATTCTAAATATTTGTGATCTCAAAAAACGGTTCATAATCAAATTAAAAATGCAAATAAAGCCATGGACAACAACTCGTCAATTGAAAATTTCATCATTTCCATGACGCAGGCAATCCTTTTTTCAAGCGTACCTACTTAAACGTTTTTGAAATCGCCATAATGAAACAGAAATAAATACCCCGCGTAGTAACGAGAGCTAGGGGTGGCTGCGATGACGTATTCTCTCCCCCAACACCCCCGAATCTGCGCACCGATCGCGGTACAGACGTACATCCATTGCTATGACGTCACGGGATATTTAGCCAACAGTTTTGTGACCTAATTTCTCTTTGCCTAGGAATTAGGAAAGTGTTGATTGATAAGGTTAAGTAAATGTTTTTGGGATTGGGAGCTTTTATTATTCAATAAATGAATGATTTTTTCAATCAAGGCTGAAAAAATATAGTTTTATTTTAAACTAGCTGACCCAACCGACATTGCCCTGTCAAATTAACCAATTTTTACCCGACTGCGGCGAAGCCAAAAGGAAGGGTAATGATTTTGGCAGTCAATGTATATATGTTCCACCGTAGCGCCTAAACTACTGAACCGATTTTAATGAATGAGGTGTCATTAGATTCGTAACAATGGTCCGGGTAACATAGGCTATATAAATATTATCAAAATTTTATATGACGGAATTTAAACCTAAGATTCTAACCTCGAAAAAATTAAACTGAGATAATCATCACGTGTTTGGTATCAAAAGAAAGGCACGGCTAATGTATATGCCCGATCGGGAAACGGAAAAGTATTAAATAAAAAATAAAGTAAAAAAAAACTATAACCCGACTAGGCACGTAAAAAGGGGTCTAAAAATAGGGTTGCCATCTATAAAATTTGGGTTTTTTTAAACATAGTCAGTGTAATAAAAAACAGTTGTTTAGCGAGTCGGTTCGTCGGTCAGTGCGTGTGTCGCGGGCGGCCCAAAACTTGAAATTTTTAATCAAATAGAAATCCAGAAATGCATAGGTACAAAAATGGTCAAGGTAGAGCCGTGGTCGCACAAGACAGGAAAGCTTTTTTTCACAAATTCAGTGTTTTTCCCATAGTTAAAGTTGTACAGAATGATGAGCGAGTTCACGAATGGTTTTCGGATATAAAGTGACCAACCAAATCGTTTAAGAAATTAATTATCTTTTCACAAACCCTTTTTTTTGTAATTTCGTGGCATCTGAGTTTGATTTGGCGAGCCCTCAATTACCTGGAGTGTCATTAACCTGTGCTACGCCGTAGACTGTGATCGAGAGGTCGTGAGTTCAAACTCTACCCCGTTGAACTTTGTGGTGAACCCTAATTGGTAGGTATGTTAATACAATCGTGTAGCGCCTGTAGCGTTGAAAGGGTTATCAAAATAATAAGGCAGTAACAAAATTCATGTTTATTAAAATAAATTGAGGTACTCTTTCATTAATTTTTAGGAACAAAGTAAGTTTTTTTTTTATATTCCCCTAAAGTCATTTTTATGGCATTTTGTCAAGTTTGATGGAGTTTTTCATCGGTTTTTTCCATAGAAATATATTTTTCCTCAAACCTTCCTCAAGCCTACATAAATGGCGATAGTTAATTACGTCCTGCGCACCCTTTGCAGTCAGCCCCGCTAACAACCTGGCTGACTGGTTATTCTTTTCGATGCTCGAGCACGCGCCCGAAGCCGACAGCATCCGCCTGACGGCTACAATCTGTTGGTACCCGGGAGCATGAGCGCGCGTGCTCGCGGACCCGCTAGCATGCTCTCAGCGACTTGAATGATTCAACTTGCCGGCCGGCGACAACACACGAGCCCGCGCGGCGGTGACCAAGCGGAGCCGACCGGACCCGTCCACGTACGCGAGGAGCCGACTGGCTGCCGTGGCGTCCGAGCGCAGCCGACCGGCTGCCGCGGCATACGCGCGGATCTAACCGAGTTTCAAGCAGTGTGAATTCCACGCAAACATGAAACTTAACGAATGTATAGAAGCCTGAATTTTCTTTAGCACAGTGTGAAATGCGCTCCGGCGCGGCCCGTTTGGTGGAAATCGTACATTATTCTCTTATAGCTCGTGCGGACACGATATAAGAAGATTCAAATAAAGGCTAGTAAGTAATGGCCCCTCGTCTGAATTTGAAGCTTTATTATTTTGGTAGGTATTTGGTGTTTGGTAGAAGGACCAACACAATTTTTTGAGGGATTGGGGAGGTATTTTTAATTAAGCTAAAATAAATTATATATACATGCATTTAGTTTTTTAACAGACTCCAAAAAAAAGGAGGTTCTCAATTCGATTGAATGTTTTTTTTTTATTTTTTAACGAACTTAGAATTAGATTTTTTTCAAACATTTACCTATTTTTTTGACTTTGGAAGCGCATAATTCTTTTTTTGAAACCAATTGTATCAAAAAATTATTTAGGTATTTAGAATAAAAATACATTGCAGAATACAAAGAAGAAAAAAGTTATTTCGTGCTATTACAACCACAAAAAAAAGTGCAGATGACCAAAAGGCGAGACTATGGATGATTAAAAAAAATATAAAAAAACATAACTCCATTCCGCAATAAAAAGCGAATCTCCTCCCCAATCTCTCAAAAAAATGTGTCGGTCCCTTTACCAAACACGCTGTAAGTAGCCAATTGAGCTAAATGAGAGTGTATACGCCTAGAGTAAGACATAATTCCTTACGACCCTATAAAAACACTATAAGTACGAGTACCTTGACTCAGAATCATGGGGAATATCCCAATAGTTCTCTAGGCCTATTTCTAATCTTATTTTATAGTTTATTTCAAACGATCGAGCTAGAAACCCTTATCACTGTTCAGGTTCTGTTGTAATTGAAATAAATAATGTTTCATGTGCTATGATCGTAAAAATAAACTGCAATGCGTCTAATAAAATAAATATATAGTGCTCGATAAAATGATGTAATGTTCTCGATGCAGAGGAAAAGATCAAGAATATCGAGGATTTATCTTAGGGTTCAAGCACACTCGATACTATTATGCTATTAGCACAGTATACCTACTTATTACATACAGTGGGTCAACGCCCATACATTTGACAGGTCCTATGAAATGTCAAAATTATATAGGGGCGGAGGTTATGTCCCAAGTATGCAGTATGGCTACTCGGGACACAACCTCCGCTCCTTCACCCCGCAACTCCCCGCACGATTGCTCTGCGACAATGTTCTACGTTGACCGACTGTAAGGAGTAAGATATAGGTAAACTGTGCTATTAGTATCGGCGATTTACGGCCGTTTTTGATAACCCATCTACCGGTTGCTCTACTAGAGATAGAATATTTGACATATTAGCCCATAGAATAGCGTAGTACTCTCAACCGGCGTGCCTGTATGACAAGATGTTTGAACGTGGACGAAACGAAAGGAGTATGTAAGGATCGTAGCAGATGACGTTCTGCAGATTCAGCCTACCTGAATCGAACCTTGCAAATCGTATGATCGGCGCGCCTCTTGCAAACAACATACCGAGTTAATTAAATGCACTCCGTAGCAAAATAAAGACTTTTACCTATCAAGGAATATAATCAAATAATACCTGCTATCGTATGTTTCTTTTCATCCCATTTAAACATAGCAGGATCAATACATTAGTTTTATTTTCATCCCACACCAAGTCTGTGTCGCACCGTCATATTTCTCTTTATAAAGTAGGTTACAAGACACGGCTCCACCATGGCTAGACGGTATCCCACGAGTATTATAAATGTATAAGTTTGCATGTTTGTTACATAATCTTGACGTGAACTGAACTGGATTTTATGTTTAGTCTGCGTACAGAGGTGAAAATAGTGAAGAATAATCTGGATTAGCACAGTATTGGTCCTTATGTTTAGCATACTAAATACCTACTTATTTTTCCTCCTTTTAAAGTCAACGCACCTTGGTAGCGCATTCATTTGAGGAGCAGACATAAGTTAAAAGGACCTTGAGTCATTTTGGTCCAACCTCCCAACAGTGATAAAACCTGTGCCGTAGGAAAGCTATAGGAGTGCCGTTTATTTCATATTATGGCTGTTATGTCAAAATCGAGCGCGAACATGGTGTTTGGGAACATTATCAAAACTGAGAATGTTGTCCTACCAGTTGTCTGGAAGGTATTTTTTAATTATTTTTAGCAATGCAAGTGATTGCAAGCGCAACTGCCGAGTGTGAGGTCCTGGTTTCGATCCCCACGTCGAGCAAGGTGTTATTGGGTTTTACCGTGTTCCGGAACTTCTCTAGCAGCTTGGAGCCTGGATTTGTGCCATGTTGATGGCCATAGGCTTGCCCTTTATTACATGGGACTTAAACATAACGGCGAAATGCGGGTGTACTATACACCTCCGCCCAACACTTCGGGGAATACAGGCGTGATGTTATGGTACCTACGCTCTGTGTCTCCTATTTCTTTGGGAGCTAAAACAGTGTGTGGATCATTTAAACTGTAATTTAAAGCTCGGTCCCTTTATTCAAAAACGAATCGTTTTGCTTACCAATAGTATTTGATAAACCTTTTTTTTTGAGGATTGTTATCATCAAATTAGTTCTTCCGCTCTGGGCGGAGCGGAAGGGAAAGTCAGACTCTGACTAAAACCCATCCGTGTTCCTCCTAAAGGTACAATTCAGTGCATCGCGGCCGATCGCAGCCGCGCGCGATCGTTCGCGTGCGGCTGACGCGCGCGGCTAATGCGTCAATAGTCGTGTCTATAATATACTGACTAATCTGTTGTTAGCCGCACGCGTCTACTGCAGACTTCGGAAGCGGTGTCATACATTTTCATACTCTGACTATTGACGCATCAGCCGCACGCGTCTGCCACACGCGATAGATCGCGCGCGGCTGCGATCGGCCGCGATGCACTGAATTGTACCTTTATGTCCTTTGCGTTCCAGAGCCGCGGTAACTCTTTCGAACAAATTCCGTAACCCTGGCAGGCACTGGCCATAGCGGGCTCCGTATACTATGCTGACATCTCTTTGAGACGCGCGTGGAACACAACGCGCCGTCGACCCGGGTCTGGTTCTGATCGGACGACGAGCCACCCAACGCTCGCCGTCCGCAGACCCGCACCTACGGTGGTCGGGAATCGCCATGCAACTCCCAACGCCCGGGGCGTCTTCTTCTGTTGATAAATCTTAGACGTTGCTAAGAAAATACTGATAATTTTGTTCATGTTACTAACGGATAAAAGTGTGCGACGCTACGCTTCGCTACGAAAAGTACGCATCATTATTAATCAAAAAACAAGTCGTAGTTTTAACCAATAACCGTTAGTACTATCCGTAACCGAACACGTAAGATGGGACGCGCAAAGATAATAGTGTTACATAAATATTATTGATTCGACATCCTGACTCCTGAGACTATTTTAGTATCTGGGCCATTGGTCACCGGTTCAGAGACCTCTCTGTAGACGTCTGGCTGGAAATCCTAGCCAATCTTCGAAGGTTAGAGGTGAAGTCAATGTATCTTGGAGGTGGAGCCGAAGGTCGGTAGACTGAATCGTTAGTTGAACTCATAAAAAATGAATTTCCAACTGAGATGTGAAGTGAAAAGAATATTTCTGCCTTTATTTTGTACAAAATGAACCAATTTGGAGAACCTAACATAATTACTTCAAGCCAACAAACTTATTTGTAGGGATTTTATTTTTCAACAAGAAAATATTTTTTTGGAGAGTGCTTTTTGTAAGTTCAACGTCCAAAAATAGAGCTGAAAATATAACAATGAAGCGAGAATTGAAAGGGTTGAGATGAGTATAAAATGGCGGACAAAATGGCCGCTATGTTATTAACTTATTAACTAACAGAAAGAAAACTGATGTAGGACCCGAACAAGTTTTATACAAGGTTAGTCAGGAAAGGGGTACTAATCTGAAAGGGTGTTATAGTACCCATAATGATGAATAACTTTTGTTCTACAACTTTCCCCAAAAGTCGATAGTTTAAGAGAAATAGCTGTTCAAAGATTTCATAAAAATTACACTAAAATCTGTCTATCGTCCATTTGATCAGCTGTGTTTACATTTTAGGTCATATTTGGGCTCACGGATTAGAAGCTCTATTTTCTGAAATCGTAACTAAAGCAGGGATGAAGATTTTTCAAAAAAAACTAAACTAAAAATATTTTAAGTATCATGGAAATAAAATTATCGAATTTTGAATTTTTAACGCTTGTTTTAAAACAGTCATCAGTGATATTTTAAGTGGCCTGCAGATTAGTACCCGCTTTCCAAATAACCTTGTATACCTACACGTGTCTATTATAGTGGCAACGCTTGGAATATCTCCAAACGTTTGCTCCTCATCGATCCGCCCAATTTTAATTGGGCACATGACAATACAACAACCAGAAAGTAGCTCATTTCGAGAAATGGCGCTGTTTCATGATACTCCCAGTCACATCATGGTCTCATTTCTACGACCGGACATCATATACACCTACAACAACAAGAGGATTGCTGATGCGTTGCCAACCTTAGGCCTCATTTACGGAGACGCGGGGCGCCGCGCGTCGCGTGCGGCGTGGCGTCTCGCGGCGCGTCGTACGATTGTTCTGTTTACGGAGCGGCGGCGCGTGCAGCGGCCCGCATCATCACACGCGCAAACACAAACATATGGCAATGTACGATGTTGTTTATGAAGATGCAGCGCGTGCGACGCCGTGGGCCCCGCCGCATTTGACGCTACGTTGTACAGTGGACGGAGAATTGCAGGAATAGCTGGTCGCAACGCTGCGTGCGCCGCCGCGATAAACGTCGCGTGCGACGCGGCGATGCCATTCGCGGGCTCCGCCTGCATTTCAAGCAAACGCGTGTAAAATCGCTTCTCCGTAAACGCTCTCATACAACGTCATATGTTTGAATTCAGTGCGGGCCGCACCGCACAACGCGACGCGCGACGCCTCACGTCTCCGTAAATGAGGCCTTAGAGACAAAGTTGGAAAATCCCATGTGGCTGTAATTTCACCGTCACTCATACCCTTCAAGCCAGAATACAGCAATGCTGCTTGGCGCCAGAAATAGGTATGGTAGTTGTACTTCCTTAGACGAAGTTCTTTCACAAGGAGCTTTTGTACTATTAAAAGGGGTTGTACTACTTCGTGTACTATTTTTACTCCCGGTCACGATCTTTCCAGTAGTAGAGCCGATCGTCTCTTTCGACGCCGTAGTCACACCGATAATTCACCGTCATCAAGGAGAATGGGATTCTCCCGCCAGCAATGCCCTAAGCCGAGGCCCGAGTCCCACTAGGGGTCGCCCTTACTTGCTGTTTGCTTGCTGTTGTTGCTAGTAGTCATGCTGTTAGTGTAGTACAAGTAGTTAACTTAGTTTAAGTATTTTACTTCCTCCCATTGGCTGGAGACCCTTCAGGTTTCGCCAATAACTGCCCAGTTATGTAGAAACGGTCCGCAACCATCTACAAGCAAATCAATAGAAAAAAACACTTATTTTCTTTTGCGACTATAATTTATTAGTGAACAATAATAAATTATGATGATAAATTTGACCTAATGTCTGCTCCTCAAATTAATGCGCTGTCAAGGTGCGTTGACTTTAAAAGGAGGAAAAATAAGTAGGTATTTAGTATGCTAAACATAAGGAAAACTGACTAAATATACATTTGAGGCCATCACTTTATCGAAACAATGAGTTTCACAAGCATTTTGTTGTTAACATTGCTTTATTTAGACAAATTCGGAATAAAATCATTTGATGAGAATTATTAGTCGTATAGTTTATTTCAATAAAAATAAAGAACAATCGATAAATGAGTGATCATTTATACTTATGTGCAATATATACAGGCTGTAAGGGTAAACACCGTTATCCTTGAAACCAGTGGTTTGGTTTCATTCATAGAACGTAATCAATGAAAAATAACAAACTTTTTTTAAATTAAATTTTCATTTTTCCACAAAAGCATTTCAATCTACGCGCGGGGGCAACAAGCTACGGGAGGGGGCGCGGGGAACTCGCCGCGTGGCCTGACGCACGGCTCCGCACAGTTCGCTACCCCAGTCAGTCAGCCAGCTGTCTCGCTAGCGAGTGCGTGTAGGCCGCGTAACGTTACTATAACCTGTGAACAGTGGCGTAGCTATGTAACCAAGGGCCCCGGGGCAAAAATGAAATTGGGGCCCTATTTAAACTACACTAAATACTTTGAAGGTGCAAAACTACTTCATCATCAGCTCCTTATCGCCCACTGCAGAGCATAATAAAGCAAAGCTATTAACTAGTAAGCATTGTGTACAATGCATAACGCAGCAGATAATTATTTAATCCTAATTAATAATAATATTATAAATGTGAAAGTTTGTTTGTTTGTCACGCTTTCACGTAAAAGTCGTTGGTTAGGGGCCAAAAAGTTATAGTCAAAAATTCTTTATTCAAATAGGATATTATATACCTAACTTTTTCGAACGTCGTTCATGGAGGCCGAGGGGCCCCTCGAGCTTGGGGGCCCCGGTGCACTGCCCCGCCTAGCCATACGGTAGCTACGCCACTGCCTGTGAAATGGTTTAAAAACTTATTTCTGCAACAAATACCAGCACTGTTAGTTTGTAAATATTTAAAAATAGCAACAAGCACGACAAGACGTCTGTCGATCTCGTTAAAACTTTTCAACACATACCTAAAGAGTTGTGTGTCCATCCGTCTGTCAGTGTAATTATCTTGGAAACAATGCGTGTCACTGTTGTGTGATAGTCGATTGTCTCAATGTCTCTAAATAAGGTCCAATTGTATTGAAATGTGTCTCCTGTCCTGTGTGACTGTGAAGTCTGTCTGTCTGGGGGCCTCTCTGCAACGATTGTGTTTTGTCTATATTAAATTATTTGGTGTCGGTGTTTTGTTAGTCATCGAGCAAAGCACTTCGTTCAAGTTTTTAAAACTACATAATTTTTAGATTATCATTTTTAATGTACAGACGCTAGCACATCAAGCTACTATAATTTGTCAAATTTATTTAACAGATTTTCATCTTTATCGCGAAAGCATTAGGTTCAAGGTTGATTGGGAAAATTTGACAGTTTCGGTAGCTTGACCTGCTGGCGTCTGTACTTCCACACGTATTATAACTTTGTGAGACACGTTCATAGTTATGATTAGTTACGGTTTACTCACGTGCATTTTTCGGGATTGCCCGACTAGTTTCGGACCCAAACGGAACCCTTAACCATGAGCTTATGTCAGTTCGACTCGCGACCTCACCGCGTGTTCAGCTACTTAAATAAAAATCAAGATCGAGTGAGGGTAGATGAAAATATCCTTGCTTCACGAAGATGACAACTGCTCCGCCACTTCAGTCTACCCGTGACCACGGCCGGTGTAATTCGGCCGAAACGTCGGGATAAAAAGTTATTTTGTGCCTCTAGTTTTTACGCAACTAGACCCGAATCTATTATTATAATATTTTCATGATGTGTTCAAATCGCGAAAGTTTAAAAACATTTAGAAAATCTTTAATTCCTGTCTTCCTTTTATCGTAAACCTTAAGACGAAATTGTTCAGGAATTAAAACTCTATACTTTTACACATATCAAAAGAAGCAAAAAAAAAAAAACAAAGTTTGTACGCGATTTCGCCACTTTTCTTGCGTTTATAATCATTGGAAAATGAAACGAAAATAAAGATAAATAAAACCCGAAGGTATTCCTAAAATGTTTATCCCAATATATTCATTTCATTCTCATAAATAACCGCTCTGTTTACCAAAGGGTTCAGGTTGTAAAAACAACGAGAAGAAAGGGTTTTTGAGGGCAAGGCCCTAGGGTGGGGCCGCAGAGGTTAAATCGTTCAACCTGAAATCTTGTTAAAATTAAGAAAACAAAACACGTTATTAACCTTAGTGACGTGGGGGGCTCGTGGATAATTAATTAAATTAAAGACGACAGGTTTGTTGCAGTGGCTAAGCGATTGGCTTCTGCGCTACGGGTCGTGGGTTCGATTCCCACACGGAACAAAAATTTGTATGGCCTACAGATAGTTGTTTCGGGTCTGGGCGTTTGTGTATGTGAGATTTGTGTCTGTAAACGCACCCACGATACAAGAGAAATCTAAGTGGGGAAAAGTTACAAAAAAAAATACAAACTTGCGGATCATACGATTTGCAAGGTTAAGCAGCGCTTGTCGCGGTCAGTCCGTGGATGGGTGATCGTTCGTTACACATCGAGTACCCGCTGTGTCTCGGAGAGCACGTTAAACCGTCGATCCCGGGTGTCATACGAATACCTATGACAGTCGTTATGGGTAGTCCGAAGCTTGTAAGTCTGACAACCGTTGTAACCTTAGGATATCGGCATTGCCCAGTAACTGGGTTGCGGAGGTCTGATGGCAGTCGCTCCGTGTAAAATGCTGGTATTCAGTCGCATCTGGTTAGACTGGAAGCCGACCCCAACATAGTTGGAACAAGGTTAAGCAGAAATAACTTTAGTGACAAGTTTTTAGTTATTATTTAATTGTAACATTATTTTGTTATCATTATTTCTATGAGTAGAACTCATGTCGGGCGAAACTTAAGTTTTAGGTAGGTTAGTAATAAACTATAATTACCAGCGAACTTAAACACGGCTAATTACAAAGTGCCACGACATTTTAATAGAGCAAACTGTTCAGTTTAACTTCGAATTTTCCACAGAATTTGACTGGAATTTAAAATACACGATACAGCGCCAAGTTACCTACATTATTTTTATCATAACACCTGCATTCCCCAAGGGGTTGAGCAGAGGTGTAAAGGGTAATTATTGGAAAAACACTAACAACCTCTTAAGAGGTCATTGTACTCATCATTATGAACAACTTTTATAATGGGAACAAAATTGAAATCGCGAAAAAAAAACAGCTGTTCCCTACATATATGTTCGCATAACTCGTCAAAATGTAGGGAACAGCTGTTTTTTTCGTGATTTTATCTTTGGTCCCATAGTAAAAGTTGTTCATAATGATGAGTACAGTGCCCCTAAAGAGGTTGTTAGTGTTTTTCCAATAACCCTGTATAGTACACCCTCATTTCGTCGTTATGTTTAAGTCCCATGTAATAAAGGGCGAGCCTATTGCCATCAACCGGGCACCAATCCAGACTCCGGACTGGGAAATTCCACAAGGAAAAACCCAACAACACTTTGCCCGACGAACCCAAGACCTCAAGCTCAGCAGTCGCGCTTGCGACCGCTAGACCAACGAGGAAGTCCCCAGTTACATAAGTGTTATCGCTAGTGGGTAACACTGGGCAATGTTGATAAAGGGAGGTAGTCGTCGATATGAATGAACGCACCCGAGGTTATAAAGGCGGCGGTCATTCGACGAAGCGAGAGCATTCCGTGTTGAACAGCTGAAGAAGTCTGACCTTTTATATCTGATTAGCTTGTCCTTATTTTATGATCTTGTAATAATTGTGTAAAGTAATATATTGTGATCTAGTTTATGTTACTAATACCAACTCAAATACAAGTACTCTCAGTGGTGGAGAGTCTATGTTGGTTTTATTTACTGTGTTTACCTTGCTCGCAATCCTGACATACCGATATTAGCTATAACTGTAATGATAGAATCACTCCTGAACGATTATGTTGTTGTGTCATTTACATAAGTGCGATAAGACCGCCCATGAGGTGCAGGAAAAGAGTCTCCACGAGTGACGATACTTACGTATGTCCGGCGCACCCCGGACAGTCAGCCACGCTACCAACCTTGTTGACTGGCTAATCTTTTCACCACAGCTTGAGCTGTTTTCGTATAGCTCTTGCTGACACGAGACAGGAAGAACCGCCCATTGTACATCTCTATTTTTATGGTAATGTTTCTTGTTTGTTTTGTGTACAAAAAAGAGTACGTATTGTACATTGAACTGATAAAATAGGAAAATTACAGGTGCTTGTTAGGTAGGTAAATGAGGTAATGTACTAAATGCTAAACAGTAGGAAAAATTGCTTAATTTCCTTTTGTGGTCATAATTTCGTCATAACGATGAGTTTCACTGGACTTTGTGCTGAAGGAACGTCATCATCATTGTAGTGTGACAATATGATGTCACAAATTAGCTGGCGTTCCGAGTAAAATATCGAAATTTAACCGCTAGGCTAGACTGGATATACAAGGTGTAACATAAATAAAGCAAAACCTCTTAAGGGGTTACTGTACTCATCATTATGAACAACTTTTACTATGGGACCAAACCCGATATCGCGAAAAAAAATCAGCTGTTCCCTACATTTTGATAGGTTATCATCATCTGCCTAGCCTTTTCCCAACTATGTTGGGGTCGGCTTCCAGTCGAACCGGATGCAGCTGAATATCAGTATTTTACATGGAGCGACTGCCTATCAGACCTCCACAACCCAGTAACTGGGTAATACGATACTCTTGGTAAGACTGGTTGTCAGACTTTCTGGCTTCTGACCAACAGTAACGACTGTCAAAGATCTACAAATGACAGCCGGGACCAACGGCTTTACGTGCTTTCCGAGGCACGGGGGAAACTCGCTATGGTAAATGGTCACCCATCCACAGACCAACCTCGGCAAGCGTGGCTTAACCCGGAAGATCGGTCTATGCGGCAGTAATTATTTAGCCACGAGCTCCTCGACATTTTGATAGGTTATGCGAACATAAATGTAGGGAACAGCTGTTTTTTTCCGCGATTTCAAGTTTGGTCCCGTAGTAAAAGTTGTTCATAATTATGAATACAGTGGCCCCTTAAGAGGTTGTGCGTTATTTATGTTACACCTTGTATAAGAGTATAGCTAGTTACAGTAACACAACTAATAAGTAACATTGATGTACCTGATCGAACAACCAATGGCCGTCGCTCGATTTCGCGCCACTCACACTTATTGCGTAAAGATCATTTTGTTACTGCAGTACTAATAAATTAGCGTGGTCTTGAAGTCTCATTCAGTTCGGAAGCGATCGGTTTCACGAAGTTCGCCGTTGCGACTTCTCAGTTGTAGGCGTAGTGTACTAGAGATGGTTTTTCACAGACAGCTTGTCGAACGAAAATATC
This sequence comes from Amphipyra tragopoginis, assembly GCA_905220435.1. Lineage (NCBI taxonomy): Eukaryota > Metazoa > Arthropoda > Insecta > Lepidoptera > Noctuidae > Amphipyra > Amphipyra tragopoginis. The sequence continues at coordinate 9,686,400 of HG991998.1, forward strand.
TGCTATGAAAATCAATCAGTAGGTACAACATACTGTAATGTTGGTAACTTATTTTTTTTTCTTTCAAAGTGCTACCACTCCTGACGATACATAAGTACGTAGGTACCGTGCACCTTGGGCAGTCAGGCCTGTTAACAACATTGCTGACTGGCTAATATTTTCTCCACGACACACGACCACGACAGAAGAAGAAGGAATGACTTGGACTCTTGATCTAACAACCTATTAATCCAAATGTACTAACTTACAAAATGTTATAACAATTTTTGATTTTCAGCGCTTTAATCATCACCAGGTTAAGTACTTGCTGTACCTGCGGCTTTCCCTACGGAAACATATGGTTACTGCTCATCACCCACACTCAATAGCGTGATAAATCGTACCCTATAACCTGGGGGTCTACTCCCTAAGCACGAAGTCCGTGGTTTCGGCCTTAGTTACGAGCGTTTCCTACTCCCTATCACCTACGGACATACGATTATTTCGGGGCCCGAACTAAGAATGAATGACAACACGATTTGACAGTTGTCCCTACTGCCGATGTGTTTTTGCCCGTCCGAAAAGTTGAACTTGACACTTGTTTTGTTCACTCCTACGTTTCGGGATACTTTCGGACGGGCGACTAAATTCGGTGACGGACTTATGGAGTAGGCCGTGACCCGTTCTTTAATGGATGTGACTGCCAAAAATTTCAATTGGTTCTGTCCAGTAGCACTGGCGTGAAGCTCAAACAGACAAAAATTCTGTGTAAACGAATTCGTGTAATTCCTTCAAACCGCGTGATCTACTGGTGACACAGATTGACCCTGCATAGGTAACTGCGTAGGCAAAAGTTTTCACAAAATGAAACATGGTATTCTGTATCTGAGTAATTTTAGCGTACCTAGTTAACTGACTGCGTAGAGCGATATCGCGCTAGTCATGCCCGTCACCTGTGTCGCTGTGCCTTCATTCATTTATCCATGGCATCGAAATTTTCTATCACATTTTTTTTTATTTGGAAAGAAAAAAGTTTTCTTTATTTTTAATCAATCTAAATCCAGTGCGGGGTTAATCTATAACATTAATAGATCATGTGGTTTGAAGGAATTACACGAATTCGTTTGCACCGTGTATATTTTTTGCGTCAGTATCTTTCCGTTATACGTTTTGCACTTTATTTTTTTCCAATAATATTTAATGTTCAGTTTTAGCATGGTTACGATTTTTATATAGATTTGTAGGTCAAATACAGTAATTTTCCTGCACTCCTGCCTACCCTGTTAGCGTTCATGATGTCATTAATTTACACCATAGCACTCCTTTAAAGGATTTCACCGTTCATGTGTCGTCGTGACTCATGTTTTACCGCATTACCCTACTTTTGAGAGAACAAACAGACCTATTTGGGTTTTGTTTTTGTCTTATATGTAGGACATGAGACAATGTGTGCGTTGAAATAATCTAATCAGTGAGCAGATGACTTGTGGAAAGTAACAGTAGATTTTTTGTGAGAGAAAACTATGATACAATAGTTTTTTCTTTTTTATTATAACTTTCGTGAGTCACATTCATATTTTTGATTAGTCACAGTTTACTCACGTGCGTTTTTCGGGATTGCCCGACTGGGCAGTCAGCCCCGCTACCAACCTTGCTGACTGGCTAATCTTTTCACCACGGCATAAGGTACTCTCGAATGCCTCGTGCTGACATGAGAGAAAAAGAATAAAAAAAACACTTCTTTTCTATTTGCGAAGTTCATATAACGAAAAAAAGCTAAAGAAACAACACTTCTCGTTTTTTTTTCACTACTCTGGTAGTTAAAATAAGCGACTATAAAATGCTCCACAAAAAGGTTAAAAACAAGATTGTGTACTAGATTTTTATTTGGCTTACAGCGCATTCTTAACTCGAGTTCTTTTTAACTGTAATTTTAACTGTTTTATTCGTAGTTACCGTGGAAAAAACTATGGTTGTAGCAAAAAAAAACAATGGCAGTTTTTTTAGAGCATTCCTATTTGTAATTTGACCTCATAACTTTGTTGTATGTCCTTAAAAAAGAGGAGAAAAAAAAGTATTCATTTACCTACTTTAAAAAGGGTTACTTTTCTCTACGACTGTGTCGTTGGTCTAGTAGTAACAAGCGCGACTGCTGAGCGCGAGGTTCTTTGTTCGATCCCTCATCAGACGTCCACTGCTGGACATAGGCCTCCACCAAAAGGTAGGGTTTGCCGTAATCACCACGCTTGGCAGGCGGGTTGGCGATCGCAGTATGGTTGTTAAAGTAGTTACTCAGAGAACGCTGCTGCCCATCCTCTAGAGAATCCCTTAGTCGCCTTTTGCGACACCCACGGAAAGAGATGGGGTAGTGCTATTCTTTAAGTCCGGCACTACACGAGACCACTGTTCGATTCCTAGGGCGGGCAAAGTGTTACTGGGTTTTTTCGTGTGGAATTTCTCAGTAGCAGCCCGGAGTCTGGATTTGTGCCCGGTTGATGGCAATAGGCTCGCCCCCTATAACATTGGACTTGAAAATAACGACGAAATGAGGGTGTACACCTCTGCCCAACCCTTCAGGGAGTACAGGCGTAATGATATAATGCCTTGTTATGTTTCTCTACAAATGTGCGTCACTGAAGAGTTTGAGTAGGGTTTACTTTGAACTGATGCATATTTTAAATATGTTTTTTTAACGCAATATTGATGACGCATGTCAGACATGATTCAGCTACGGTCAAGTCTTGTTGAAAATCCCGCTCCTGTTTAGGTACAGCCCCTGGCCGCAGTGTAGGGATGTGAAGGTCAAATTCTGCGTATAAAATTCATATTTTGAACATCATCTGCAGGCTGATTCTACTAACAAATATTTTGACAGATTTCGGATTCGAATACTGTCAAATTTCGATAGTAGAATTGACTGTGGTTAGACGGTAAGCTTATTTACGGGCCAAACCAATACCGGTCTCAATCCAAAGTCTCTGGATTGATGTAGGTTTTTTGACAGAAAATCAATAGAAGTAATGTGAAAAAACTTACACCATTCCGGAGAGTTTGGATTGAGATCGAGTATTGGTTTCGGCCGTTAAGCAATTCTGGAAAATGTTAGGACGATGAAGAATTTTGTAAGCACCACAATATACATTATTTCTCAACTGATTCTTAATTGATGCTTATAAACAGCTGTTAATGATCTATATAAATAAAAATTAAATGCTGTTCGTTGGTAAGCGCATCACTTGAGAAAGGCTGGACCGATTTGTCATTTCTTCTAAAATTTTCTTAATATTCCAAATTAGGTTTTTATGGAAAGAGAAATTGGAAAAGTTGCCTGGAAAAATGGCAAATTCGGGAAAAACAAAAAGTTCTTTTTTCAATGGGATTTTTGTATGAACTCACGATTCGAATGATGGATATACGTCATTATTTTTTGTGCGAAAGAATTTAGATGAAATTTGGCACTAATAGACCATGTCCTGTATAGGAAACTTTTTATCCAGGTCAGGTATATGAAGTACTTCCCCCAGGATGCGAGTGAAAGCGCGGGCAGCAGCTAGTCTGTGATAATAATTTTTCCATACCTATTGCGCGGTAATTAAACGCTTAAAGAAAACATTACAAGTAATAGTGTGTATTTATCGCTCATGAGTTTCCTTATAGCCTATTTATCCTCTAAGGGCTTGTGACATGGTCTTATTGTCCTACACTATTAGACAATTTCCTTATTCGTCACTAATTACTTGTAAATGCTGTATACTTACTGTAGGTACTATTTTTCGTACTGAGTTCGTAACGATACAACGAATTTTAAATATTTAGGAAGGAGGAAACAGAAAAGTTTGCTATTCACGTTTGTTTTTGTTTTTTTCTTCTGTTATAAGCGGGCTACTCACACACCTGCCGCAGGGGCAATCTAGGGTGTAAAAGTGGGGATGACCCTTAATTGCCACCTTAATAGAATAGAATAGAATATACTTTATTGTACACCAAAATTGTAACATAGCTCATATACAATATGATTTAGTGAAGGGTACAATGACGGTCTTATCGCTGATAGCGATATCTACCAGACAACCTTTGGATGAACAGGAAAACAATGAATAAGATAGGGGGATAGTCCGTGGTGTACTGCTGGAAAATATATATATACTACACACAATACATAGACATAATACTTACATATAAAAATTATATATACCTATATATTATATATATTGCTTTTAAACATATGTTACATAATTAAGCGATAGGGAAAAACAAGGTAAGTTGATGATGAGGTATTGATATCATGAAGAAATAGAAATGTGTTGAGAGTAGAAAATAAATGATCTTTGACTAATTTTTTAAAAGAATCTAGTGACTGAGCTTGTCTTACTGGCATCGGCAGCGCATTCCACAAACGTATAGCCTGGACTGTGAACGATTTGTCATAGAATAGACCTTAATTGAGATGTGTATAGGCAAGCAGGAGCAATTTCAATGTGTGTAGAGCGGGCTACTCACACACCTGCCGCAGGTCAATCTAGGGCACACGGCAATAACGGAATTGTCTCTACACACATTGCAATTGCTCCTACTTGCTTATACACATCACAATAAGGGTTGGACCTCATCTGGCAGCACGGAATCGCCTTTTTCCGTCGCCCTTTCTCTTTCTGTCGCTTAGAACTGCCATTGCCGACCATTGCATTTTGTCCGTGATGCCGATCGCCTCGAGGATTCCGCCGCGTGCTATCGCATTATGCTTTCTGTCTCGGTCTAGCAAATGGCAGTTCTAAGCGACAGAAAGAGAAAGGGCGACGGAAAAAGGCGATTCCGTGCTGCCAGATGAGGTCCAACCCTAAAGGTGGCAAATAAGGGTCATCCCCACTTTTACATCCTAGATTGCCCCTGCGGCAGGTGTGTGAGTAGCCCGCTAAATGTAACCGGGTAGTTTGGCGAGACATGAAGGATCTCCAGCCAATGGTGGGGAAGTAAAATACTTAACCTAAGCTAACTAATTATACTACACTAACATCATGACTACAAGCAACAACAGCACTAAGGGCGACCCCTAGTGGGACTTGGACCTCGGCTTAGGGCGTTATTGGGGGGTTAGGGGGGGAGACAGCTTGATGACGGCTGAGTTTTTGGTGTGAATTCACGTTTGTATCTTATGTATAAATGAAATTATTTTTATACAAATTAGCCTTCTTGAAATATTTACACAAAACATAAGCAACAGTGAAAAACTAATGAAATATTTAATAAAATGCTCAAGTTATGAGTGATTCGCGATGACGTCACACCTCAGAAACGTCATGGTAACTCGACATCACTACGTAAAATATCCGTTTCACGTGCTAAGGGCGAAAAATTCCCCCTCCGAAAACTTGAAAAGCGTTTATTACCTCTATTTTTTCATATTTATATTTTATTTGTTTTTTCTACAATTGTGTCCTTTTTTATGAGAAACAATAATAAATTCCTGTGCATTTTCAAAAGTTGTCTTTTACCCCGGTGTGTTTACGTTATTTTGATTTAGAGTTCGCGGTAAGAGCCTACTAAGTACGACTTACGAAATGACAACTGTCCCAGTACTCAATTATCCTTACGTTAAAAATAAATGTAGGTACCTACTACGTTCAATGATTCCCAGCTAAAAATAGGTCACCCCATCGCATCCTGTGGATGTCGTACGAGGTGGCCATTAGATTATGTCAGTGTTATGTCATGGTCATTTACGTCAATTTTTCTAAAAGAATACTTTTGCACAGATTCTCTGCCTAGCTTTTTCCCAGCTTCTAATCTAACCAGATGCGGCTGAATACTAGTATTTTACATCGAGCGACTGCCATCAGACCTTCGCAACCCAGTTAAAGGGCAATGCCGATATCCTTAGGTTAGACCGGTTGTCAGACTTTCGGGTTTCTGACTACCCGTAACGACTGTCATAGGTTTTCGTGTGACACCCGGGACCGACAGTTTAATCAGTCCATTACTGGGGCCCAATTTTCCTAAAATAAATAGTTGCCAAACGCAATCGAATAACAACCGTCAGTCAGTTTTTGTTTTCGAAAACTTTCAAAATGATTGATTTTGTTTTTTGTGTCAAAATAATTCGACAGCTTTTGAAATTGAGAACTGTCTGAATGAACGGTTCGGCCTTGGTTCAGTTGTAATTTATCAAGATTTATTTTAGGAGAATTAGGCCCCTGTCCCACTGCTGGGCACAGGCCTCTTCTTAGAGTGAGAAAGGTTTAAGCCTTAGTCCACCACACTTGCCTGGTACGGGGTTGGCGGACCTGACACACCATCGAGAACTTTGTGGAGCCCGCTCAGGTGTGCAGGTTTCCTCACGATGTTTTTCCTTCACCGTTAACGAAAGTGATAATCAAATTCTGAAATTTTAACCAATAACACTCGATAAATTATAGGCCAATAGACTACTAAACACCTATATCGTATTCAAGTAGGCAAGAGACATAATGTAAATAATCTTAACACTCTCACTGCCATGGGATCCGCTGGCGGGCTCCAAGTTTTCGAGTGCAAAGGGCCGGTCTTATTTTAAAGAAACATTAACAGAAGGCCTGCTGCCAGCGGCTAGTTAAGAATGCTTTGAGCACGCCGTGGGATCCGCTGTGACCCCCTCAATTCAAACAGATATTTGTACCACTGGCCTGCTAATAAGGAAAAAATATGTCTAGTATTGGCGTGCGCATACAGTGAGCTACATGTTGAAAAAAAAATCAAGTCAAAATAATTTCATTTTGAGTGATGGCCTACCGCAGCAGAATCGTTGGGCCCACCGGCGCGGCGGACTCCATGGCTTGCTGAACTGGAACCATGCCATATATTGCTGGCAGTGAGAGTGTTAATATGTCTCTTTTCAGTGAAATACGAAACTGGCTAATGAAAAATTCTAAACTTACTACAGGAAGAAGTGTTTAAAGTAAATTAACATCACATCATTTGTTTTTGTTAGAAATTAATGTTTTGAAATATTTTACAGAAAATCTTTTTATTAAGAGTAGTCAAATGTTGTTTACCTTTTATCTCACGGCTCCCTGAATACATTATAGAAACATGCGCAATGACATACCAATTAGGAGATCTACGGTCAACAGTGGAAGATTTTACCTGTTCAGACATGATAACCTTATAATTAAAACAACTAGGAATGATCTAGTCACCGTGTTGTCGAGTAAAATGCCGATTATATTAGGTGATTTAGCAAAAAGGGGGAAAACAATAAACCTACTCATGTACAAAGGTAGACTATCAAGGTACCGGTAGATATCTCGCGCGCACGTGAAGATAATGTGTTTCCTGTACATGTTATATGAAATATATGAAGGTTTATTTAACTGCGTTAGTGACTTAATTAGTATTGTGTAATAACCGGCGTCATAAGAATACCTATGACAGTCGTTACGGGTAATCAGCTGGAAGTCTGACAACCGGTCTAACCTTAGAATATCGGCATCGCCCAGTAACTGGGTTGTGGAGGTCTGATGGCAGTTGCTCTGTGTAAAATACTGGTATTCGGTAGCATCTGGTTAGAGTGGGGCTGGAAGCTGGCCTCAACGTAATTGGGACAAGGCTAAGGCATAGTAGTAGCACAGTGGTGTACCTACTTACTACATACAGTGGGTCAACGCCCGTACATTTGACAGGATGTCAAAATTATGTAGGGGCGGAGGTTATGTCCCAAGTATGCTGCAAGTATGGCTACTCGGGACATAATCTCCGCTCCTTCAGCCCGCAACCCCCCGCACGATTGCTCTGCGACAATGTTCTACGTTGACCGACTGTAAGGAGTAAGATATACATAGGTAGACTGTGGTAGTAGTAAGGACGGAAAAATAACTTAAGGTTTGAAATGTTGAATTGCCATTTTCATAACTTTTAATTTTTTTAGGAATGAAAACATTATCCTTAAGTTACGAGTATAAATAACTTTCTTTTAATTCATTTAAAAAAAGAAACAATAATATTGCCCATTCTAACTCAAACAATACATAACATAACATCACGCCTGTATTCCCCGAAGGGTTGGGCAGAGATGGATAGTACACACTCATTTCGCCGTTACGTTCAAGTCCCATAAAAAGGGGGCCAGTTTTTTTTAACGGTCTTAAAAAAAACTGAAAATATATAAAATTATATAAAATGATATATAAAATTGATATTGATATATAAAATTATCTGCCATAATTATAAAACTAACAGTTTCAGAATTTGGTGCTAATTCAAGCTGAACCAAATTGAATACACCGATTTCTGAAACTCTTAATTTTATCATATGATAATAATTATTTTACTCCTTTCAGTTTTTTTAAGTCCATTTTTTGTTACTTTTTAATTTTATTAATTAGTGTTACCAACATTTATTTACCTACTATATTTTACTACACAAACGATATTTACATAATTACAAATAAAAGTATTTACAAATAACAAAAAATATATCTTAATATGTAAGCCTTTTTTAATTAGCTATAGTTTCTGAAAAAAGTCATTTGAGAGATGAGCAGGCCTTATTACTAACGTTAACACATAATATAAAATTAATCTGTAATATTGAAAAATTCAAACAACGTCGCACGAGTACGATACCTACATCTTTTGATCCATCTTTCTATCCAATCAAGAAACAGTATCCTTTATTTTACATCCAACCGAATAAACATTCGCAGATGTACCTTTCCGTCGTCATAAATATTTGCACCCCTCTCATCAACAGAGCTCAGGGGTGGCTTGGGGTTCTTTAAGGCCCTCTGAGGTACGGAATACCCCTGCATTTTATTGGGGTATTTGCGCCGAGGCCTGGTTACACACAAGAGAATCAATAAATAGATGTGTTTCGGGCCACGAGAGCTCGTTAAAATGTCTGGAATGTGTTACGATATATGGAATGGGTGTAGATACCTTTAACCTAGTTTTTTTTTGGGATTTAGACAAGGTACCTACTTGGAAAGAGAAATGGGTAATTTTAGTGAGTTTTTTAGGGTTTAGGCTACCTCCTTTAGTTTATTTATTTTTATATACTTTTATTTGTAACCATGTGAATATTAAAAAAAAAATGTAAGTATAAAGGAATTGTGTGAATATTGTTTGTGTAAATAAACTAGATAGGTACTTGGAGAGAGAAATGTTTCTTGAGTTTAGTGTTTTTTTATGATTAACACTGAGTTGCAAGAAAGATACCATTAGGTTATCATTAACTAATCCGTCATTAAGGATAACGTTTCCATTAAATTAATGGCTATTGCGTAAACACTAATTATGTCGTAGTTCGTTCTTCATTTACTAATTATCATATATAGAAATCATGGGGAGTTTGACACATCAAACATTAATTTTAATGGATAGTTAATCATTCCATTAAATCTAGCTTCTTGCAATGGACAGAAGAGGTTAACGGAGCATTAACATTCTAATGAGAGCATTAAAATTTAATGGACCTTTCTTGCAACTGAGTGTAAGACTAGGTAGAAATATTCTCTCTGACGAATACGGGTAAATTATTGCAATTTGAACCTTATATAAAAGACATTAAAGTTACAACACCTACCTTCGTGAGATAGAAAGACTATACTGGGAAAGAGAAATGTTTCCTAATTTAAGTGCTTTTTTCGGGTAGGCTTCGAGTCTAGCTAGATGCGACTGGAAATCTGTAATTTTACACGGAGCGACTGCCATCAGAACTCAGGTAGCAGTTACTGATTCTGTTTTTCTTATATTTAAGGAAAGTAAATAATTTCTAATAAGACTTTACCTACGTCTTTCAGAGGAGGAAGGAAAGAAAAATTAAGGAAAATGAAAAGGAAGGAAGGAAGGGCCATAATAAGAACCTACCAATACAAGGATTTGGTTTTAATCGAAGAGTGACTAAAACAATTTCGTAAGTTGTTACGTGACGTAAATGTTTATGACGTAATTTAAATATTTCTGTACCTATTACCTGTGTTTATTCTTTAGTCAACCAGTCTTACCAAGAGTATCGTATTACCCAGTTACTGGGTTGTGGAGGTCTGATAGGCAGTCGCTCCATGTAAAATACTGATATTCAGCTGCATCCGGTTCGACTGGAAGCCGACCCCAACATAGTTGGGAAAAGGCTAGGCAGATGATGATGATTACCTGTGTTTATTAACTTCGTAAAACGACACATTTTACTGTATTTTTGTCAAACTGCCTCCCTAGCTTTAGCCAACTATGTTGGGGTCAGCTTCTAGTCTAACCAGGGGGCCTACTCCCTAAGTCCGTCAACGAAGTTAGTCGCCCGTCCGAAAGTAGCCCGAAACGTAGGAGTGAACTAAACAAGTGTCAAGTTCAACTTTTCGGACGGGCTAAAACACATCGGTAGTAGGGACAGCTGTCAAATCGTGTTGTCATTCATTCTTAGTTCGGTCCCCGAAATATTCGTATGTCCGTAGGTGATAGGGAGTAGGAAACGCTCGTGACTAAGGCCGAAACCACAGACTTCGTGCTTAGGGAGTAGACCGTCAGATGCGGCTGAATACCAGTATTTTACACGGAGTGACCCAGTTACTGGGCAATGCCGATATCATGAGCTTAGATCGGTTGTCAGACTTTCAGGCTTCTGACTACCCGTAACAACTGTCATAGGTATTAATATGACATCCGGGACTGAAGGCTTAATGTGCTCGCCGAGGCACAGAGGGGTCTCGATGTGTAACGAACAATCACCCATCCACAGACTGACCGCGGCAAGCGCAGCTCTCAAGCATGATATAAAAAACTTTTCTGATGTTCGACAAAAAAGTTTTTTTTTTAATTCTTTCCCCACACTTGGATTTCTCCTGTGTCGTGGGTGCGTTTACAAACACAAATCTCATACACAAACGCCCAGACCCGAAACAACTATCTGTAGGCCATACAAATTTTTGTTCCGTGTGGGAATCGAACCCACGACCCGTAGCGCAGAAGCCAATCGCTCAGCCACTGCACCAAACGTGTCGTCAAATTAATTAGATGTAAAGTTTGAAAAGGAAATAACAACTTACTGCGATGGTAATTATGGCATTAATTAATTATAACAGTAATTAAATTGGATGATAATGATGAAGAATGGGCCAACATGGCGCATTGTGTATAATCATGCTCCCATTATCTGATCGGATTAAAGATGGATTGAGATAACATAAATTATTACTCGTTTTTCTCGGTACACACATAATTTACGCGGTATGGTAAGTAATTGATGCACCTAGTACGTCTTTGCTGTATTTATTTCGTTCTTAGAATAGCGTATAATAAACGTTACTGGGTCATCGGAAGATCTATTGAATCCTGGAACTGGCGTAGCTAATTTTCTAAATTAGATTCTATTAAATACTGGTAAGAAATAGATGAGAATAAAAATAATTATCTGAGTGTAAAGTGTCTCGTGTAGTGCCGGACTTAAAGAATAGCACTACCTACCCCATCTCTGCCCGTGGAAGTCGTAAAAGGCGACTAAGGGATTCTAGACTCTATAGAGTCTAGAGGATGGGCAGCAGCGTTCTCTGAGTACTTTAACAACCATACTGCGATCGCCAACTCGCCTGACAAGCGTGGTGATTACGGCAAATCCTCCCTTTTGGATTAGGCCTATGTCCAGCAGTGGACGTCTTCCGGCTGAATGATGATGATTAATAGTGATGTGCCGACTATGACTTTGGCCGTCTAGCCGACTAGCCCATTAGTTGGTTGTAAAGAGGCCGACTAATCGGCCAAGCCAATCACGGTTTCGGGGGTAGTCGGCAATTTCCGTGACGCTTCGTTTACAGCTTATTCGCGCGCAAGTCGCAACCACCGTCTGCGAGCGTGTCGGAACATATTTTCTTTACGTCGCATTGGTTTTTTTATTTATTTAATGTAATTCCTACTATAACATTTTATTGAAAAATACATACAAAGTAAGAAGCCGGATAATTGGCGCTCTTTGCCGAATAGTCGCCGACTACAAAAGTGGCCGGATAGTCGGCTTTGCCGACTAGTCGCCGACTTGTCGCCGACTAGTCGGAACATCCCTAATGATGATGATGAGTGTAAATGGTGCTAAGAAAAATGCACCGTCAATCAAATAAACTGTGAAGGAAAACATTGTAAAGAAAGTTAAACCTGAGAGGACTTCAGAAAGTTTGCAAACCGCCAACCTGCACCAGGCCAGCGTGGTAGACTAAGATCTAAACCATTGTCAGTCTGAGAAGAGGCCCGTACCTTGGACTGTAATGGGCTAATTAATCAATTCAGCCTATTCTAGTCGTCTGTTGGCCTCACTACATCGAAGCTAGACCAAAACCAAACTAGCAGTCTTTTTTTTGCATCATTCAGCCCAAAAGACGTCCACTGCTGGACATAGGCCTGGACTATCCGTTGCCTTACTAAACTAGCCACCCTTCGACTATGTTATGTGAGATAATAATTCTATATCCATTCCATGTTTTCCAAGAACCCGAATCAGGCAGGTCAAATCGATAAATTCTGCAACGTACCTTGGAAGAGTTAGATTGCTTCCAAGTTAACGCATTTCTTTTAAAAGCAAATCATCCTGACCCATAAAATATAGGCCAAGAAATATCTGCACTAAAGAAATGCATAGAATTAATCAATGTGCAAAGGATCGTAACATCGCATGTCGCTCATCTATTTGCATTCGAAGGTCGAAGCCGGTGCAGTGCTGTTTGCAACTATCCTCACTTATGGAGCTTCAATCCGTTTAACCGGGTCAAGCTCACGCACATGATGCCTGTCCATCTCCATTTTGTTGTTAGGATATGTGCATATAGAGCATATAGAGATTAAAAAATGGAAAATGGGATTTTAGGGAGTCCTTTTCGATTTGGATTGGAATTAGATGCTTTTGTCGGAAGTCAAAGACTCTTATGCAGGTATACTGATTTGTTTATGAACTCAGATGTTTATTTTGGATACTAAGATAGTTCGTTGCCCGAAATTGATTCACAAATCGGAATTCCCTGCTTTAATATTGCATTAGAAACACCTTCCAAGAAACTTTACAGCAAAAAGGCAATCAAGAAACCACGTGTTTACTTTACAAAAAGGCGTTAAATCTTACAAAGGTGTGTTTCTTCGTACTGTGAGCAAAACGGTTTTTACACGCCTCAAGTGAACGCAAACCTTAACGTAAACACATACAAACGTAGTGACGCCAGACGTACTGCACACAAACCAATTTATCACGGACCGAGAGAGTATAAATAGGCGCGCCGAACCGCCGCCCCGCACTCTGCAACGAGCACTCCAAGAGAGCACGTCGCGAATAAACCTTACTCATACATCAAACAATAAAGTAACCAACATGGTTGTGAAACTAGAAACTGTTGCCGCGCTGTACGCCGATGTTTACCCATCGCTGTCTAAACACCGCGAAATGGACACCATTGTGACTGACTGCCCGAGGAGACAGAAACTTCGGGGAACTGCACTGCCGGCGCTCGTCGAAGACGATTCCGAGGAAGTTTTCGAGCCGGAGCAGAGGTCCTATGTCATGCGGACTGAGGGCCTCCGAAGACAGAAATCCATCTCTCCCCAACGCCGGGAGAAACTCCGCCGCACCTTGGCGCTGCCGTCTTTGTCCGAGGATGAGGAGCCTTGATCAACTCGCTCTTGTCTCCCGGATGAAGTTATGAAGCTGTGGCCGGCTGTTCGGCTTCAACCTTCGGGTCGTGAAGGATTCTGAAGGTGTGCTGTGAAGTTAGAACCGCCAGGAGAAGTGACCCTTTGGAAAAATCACGGTTTTAAAAGTGTTGGGACATTTTGTGAAGTGATACCAAAAAGTTGTTTAGCCAAAGTATATGCCAATGTAGGTGTTAGGTCTAGAATAAGTTTTTTATGAAGAATAAATGTGTTTTTACTGAATTTTACTTCTTTATTTTCTGTTCTACGTAAGTACACCTTGACATAATTCTCAACGTGAATGAAATCAAGGGCAGTTTCCTTTTTCGCTCAGTTGTACTAAAGAAAACTTTAAATGCATGACACAGAATTGTTTATCAATAAACTAAATATACAGAAAATTTTACTTGATCTTTTTGCCCTACAATAAGTTAACAGACAAAACAGAAAACATAAAAAAAATTACCTTGAATCGAGTATTGTCTGAATATTAGATAATACACAAAAACAAGGAATCCAAACAAGTCATCATGACATTACATTACTTAAGGAAAACATTGAATATTCAACAGAAACAACACACTTGTAGTCTCTACCCACTGTAGAGATACAAACAAGGTCAAAGCCCTTTGAACTATACATTTTGTATACATTGTAGGTCAAGATGGATAAAATTGTGCACTATGAAGCGACGAACTGCTAGGTCAACCAAAAATACAAATTTTTGCAACAACAGAGAACGGCAATGGTTCTTTTTTTAATATTTTTTTTATTCGTACTTCTATGCACTACGATGGTACATGAGGCAGACTTAATGCCATAAGGCATTTTATACCAATCAACCTTTGGGTTAAAAAGAAAAGCATCGAAATAGATACGAAAAAAAAATGAGTTTACAATTTGGTACCCAATAGACTACAAATTCATAAGATAAATATAAATTACATAAAAATACACACAAAATAATACAATAATAAAATCAAATACAAAACATTACAAAAAACCTAAATGCAATTATGACGAAAACTATTTTAAATTAGATGATTAGGAGTGCAGCGACTTCAAATAGTATTCCTAACTCTGCGTTTGAACGAGAATTTGCAACGCGTTCAACAAAAAAGCAGACTTATGCAGACTTGCATTTTTCTACTCAGGTTTGCACTGTAGACAACTCTTTTTTATTATGCAAACAAGCTTCTAGCTGGGGCAAAGCTCTTAACGAAAACAAACAAATCTATGATGTAAACATTACAACATAATTATACTCATAGAATAGCCAAGAGTTGGCACTGAACATTACATAAAAAGAAATGGCATTGACGACAACAATTTGTTTAGAACTTAACCTAATTAATTGTCAAGCAAATACTTTAAATGTTAAGTAAACCTTTGACATAATTGCTTAATACTATATGTATAAGAATTTAAACATTCGATGTCTTACGCAAATTAACATATTTTTTATACATTTGTTTTGATAAAGATGACATTAGATACATTGCGTCAACAGGTCATACCTGATTGTACAACTAAATGATGAAACGTATTCGAAAATGATTCTAGATGCAATCAATCCAATTGTATGAAAAATATATAGACGGTCTAGAAGAAAAAAACTGATAATTACAGGGTTGGTAATTTTTCAGGAGAGCTGTTAAAAGTTTGACAAGTTGCTACACAGGGTGTTAACGAATTCGTGTAATTCCTTCAAACCGCATGATCTACTGATGACACTGATTGACACTGCATAGGTTTTTTTCAGAAACAACAAAAAAAGTTTTCAGATATTGAAACATAGTATTCTGTATGTGAGTAATTTTAGCGTCCCAAATTAACTGACTGCGTGGAGCGATATCGCACTAGTCGTGCACGCCAGCTGTGTCGCCGTGCCTTCATTCATTTATGCATGGCATCCAAATTTTCTATGACATAAAAATTTTATTTGGAAAAAATAAGTTTAATCAATCTAAATCCCGTGCGGGGTTAATCTATACCATTAGTATATCATGTGGTTTGAAGGAAGTACACGAATTCGTTTACACCCTGTATAGCTTTCTGAATTGTTACTGTTTGTATAACTTCACTACTAGTTAAATTATTTGTGGTAATAATTAATCTTAAAGAAATGTACCCATCCATTAAACATACTGAAAAATATTCTAAAACATGAAAAAAGGAAGGCACACTTACTTACTTTTGAGTGTATTATGCTTAAAAAACTTTTTCATGTGAAAATTGAAAATCGATGAGACAATTATTCATTGAATTTTTAACATGAGAAATTATTTGTATTGAATACGGTGTGTTATAAGTGTTATAACAAAATATAATATATTGCTGATGTAGGAAAAGTATTCATAAATAAATCCACTTTTCCTGTGGGAAGGGACATTCAGAAAGACATTTATTGATACAATTCAACTTGAGACATTATTTCTTTTCAATACGGTGTATGTTATTGCAAAAGCGATGTATCTGGCCTTTGTTTTTCTTTTGATATGGAGTTTAATAAACAATGTGGCGCCTGTGACCTCAGAGTGTTATGTACCTACAGTTAAATGATAACATTATAAATCAGGGATGCACAGACTTATTAGGGCTAGGGGCCACTCGGGCAGACTATGAGGTAAAGACGGGCCACCACATTTAAAAATAATCAAAAAAGATGAAATAGCATTTTCATAAAAAAATATATCGTAATTATAATTTGTAAAAATAGTTTTTTTTTTTATTTAGAAACTTAAGCTGGCCTCTATTGTTATTACATTGCTTTATTTTCATACAAACGCATAAAAGAGTTGAATTATCTGGCGGGCGGGCCGCATGTATTTTGACGGAGGGCCGCATGCGGCCCGCAGGCCGCGTTCTATGCATCACTGTTATAAATCCTGACTTAGAATCTTTCGTTGGAAATGATTTCGAGACGATTGAGACACAACTGAGACTTTTTTAAGTCGGATATTATGTTTATGTCATATAGATAACTTACAATAAAATCAATAAATCGTCGAGACTATCAGATCGGCTGTCCCATTGCAAAACCTAGTAAGGGACACTTTTACAAAAATCGTTTTATTGTAAAATCTTGCTAACCTAGAGTCTCTACCAAATACAAAAACACCAGCGTTGAAAACTCATATAATAAGCAGATATATTTAAGCATCGATACCTAGTAAGTGCCATTCACTGCTTCTGATCATTTTAAAACCTAGGAAGTCACTTTAACCACATGGTTTTACCTAACATAAATACTTTTCAAAGGCTGACCGATTTAACGTTTATGCGCTCTCCTGTAAAATTTCGTTTTAAGCCCTTACTTGATTGAAATGGGACAGCCGAGATGTGGTGAAGTAACATAACATAACATCACGCCTGTACTCCCAAAAGGGCTGGGCAGAGATGTATAGTACACACTCAATTCGCCGTTACGTTCTATTGCCATCAACCGGGCAGACATCAAGACTCCGGGCTGTTACTTAGTAAATCCATTCGATAAACCCTAACACTTTGCCCGACCTTGGGATCAAACCCAGGACCAGGGGGCCTACTCCCTAAGTCCGTCAACGAAGGTAGTCGTCCGTCCGAAAGTAGCCCGAAACGTGGGAATTAACAAAACAAGTGTCAAGTTCAACTTTTTGGACGGGTAGAAACACATCGGTAGTAGGGACAACTGTCAAATCGTGTTGTCATTTATTCTGAGTTCGGGCCCCGAAATAATCGTATGTCCGTAGGTGATAGGGAGTAGGAAACGCTCTAATGCCGAAACCACGGACTTCGTGCTTAGGGAGGGGAGTACACCCCCAGGCTCAGCAGTCGCACTTCATCAATTTCAATTCATTCGCAATTCATCAACGAGACAGTCGATGTAGTGAATTTTCTACCAAAAACCACGCAATTTACCCAACTCTGATATCGTATCCAAGACCCCAAGCTACCTACTTTCTACACCTAAACCAATACCACGCAATACACAAGAATAAAAGGCGACGTATCAGTTGTTTACAAAACGTACAACGCAAACTGTGAGCGTCAACTGACGATATTGACTATTGTATTTAACTGATCGGTTGCCAACTGGTTACGAGCCGTCGTTTTACGTGTATGAACAATTGTTATCACCATTATACTGGTTACCACGCGTTAAGCGCAGTTCAGCAAATATTGTATAGCACGACGATATCGGCATACATTTTATATTTACACGTTCACACAACGCTATGCTATAAAGTATTGGCTTGATGTACGCGATAAATTCGAGCAATTCTCAGAGCTATATCGTACGATTCTCCGGTCCTCGTCCCACTTCACTTCTACCCCGTCCATTGACCAACGGATCGCCGTCAAATAACTTGCTATATATAGTAGACCGGCTTGCGATATAGGGTATAGTGTGAACGCCATGATATATAGTTATAGCTTATGAAGTAATATGCTTTACTATGTAGCGAAATAGTATAGCGTAGTGTGAACTGCGCGTTATTCGTACACGATACAGTGTGGCCTGCCAATATAGACATATCGTCGTAAATTTTTCGCTTATGACACTTCAATCATCATCATATCAAATCGTAAACGTCTGGATATGAATGTGGATTTAATAGGTTACAATGAACGGTCGCGGCAGAGTATTGCTAGAGTCCGAACGAATTTTCGGTTTTGGCATCGTGCATCGTGCATAAGTGCAGACAGGGTCTAAGACACACATCCAAGTAACAGAAACATAGAGGGATTCCCCTATACCCCTCTGGCTCTCACATACACACGACGGAACACAGTAAACTGCTTAGCTTGACTTTAATGTGAGGGTGGTAGCTAGCCAGGCGGATCGTCGAATAACTCGCGCACCGGGAAAGGTGTGGGTTGGAGGATGGCGTGGCGGTATTTATACATATTTTCAATTCAAATTATTCATATTTATGATTAATTACGGTTTGCTCACGTGCATTTTTCGGGATTGCCCGACTAGTTTCGGACCTACGACTTTCGACTAGTCGAAAGTTTAGTTCGACTCGCGACCTCGCTGTGTGATCAGCTCATGGTTAAAGGCTTCGTTTGGGTCCGAAACTAGTCGGTCAATCCCGAAAAAAGCACGTTTGTAAACCGTAATTAATCATAAATATGAAAGAGTTTATTAGAATTATTTTTTAATTTTTATTTTCTTGCCCTTGTATTGTATGTATCGTTTTCTATGTATATCTTTAATTATTGTAATTGGTATAAGACCGTTTTAATTAAAGTAAATAAATAAATCCCTTCTTTTCGCATTATGTTCTTTTTCCTAATATACTTTGGCATAACTATTTTTGTATAATTTGTTTTGCCATAATAATACTTTGCCATATTTTTCGGCATGCAGTTTATGTTGGCATAATTATCTTGAAGGCTAATTTGTTTTGGCATAATACTAATATTATATTATAACACTATCACTTGTCTTCCAACTGACTAATTGGTGTTCGATGTGCGGA
This sequence comes from Amphipyra tragopoginis, assembly GCA_905220435.1. Taxonomy (NCBI): domain Eukaryota; kingdom Metazoa; phylum Arthropoda; class Insecta; order Lepidoptera; family Noctuidae; genus Amphipyra; species Amphipyra tragopoginis. The sequence goes on from HG991998.1 coordinate 9,705,476, forward strand.
CTTCCTTACAATGCTCTCCTTCACCGTGAACGTAACTGATCAAATTCTGATCCACACATGAATTCTAAAAGTCAAAGGTGCGGGCCGGGTTAGAGCTCAGGGGGTCCTGCATGGAATGCAAGCGTTTAACTGGTAAACTGAGGAGTTTAGAATAGCTAATTTTTACCCGACTACGGCGAAGCCAAAAGGAAGGGTAATGATTTTGGCAGTCTCTATATGTATGTATGTACAAAAATGATCAAGGTAGAGCCGTGGTCGCACTTACTGTATACCTACTATGATTATGTGGGTGCCAGGAACACCTCTATTAAACAGACATGGTACGTATAGTATACAGTGGGTGCGACCACGTACCTTGACCATTTTTGTACCTATGCATTTCTGGATTTCTATTTGAATTATTTTCTTGTTTCGTCCTTTTTAGACCCCTTTTTTAAATAGTCGGGTTATCGTTTTTTTATCTTTTTTTTGTCGAGTTTCGAGAATAATTGGAACCCTTGCGAGTAAGACAGCCGTGAGCTCCCCTAACCTTTTCTAAGTATGTTGGGGTCGATTCCCAGTGTAACCAGATGCGGCTGAATACCTCAAGGGTTAAAAATTTACTGTAATAAATGCCAATGAACTTTTGTAACCGTGTGTGGCATTATTATAGGGGTTATTTAATCGTTGTACTATGCTTTTTTATGTAATAGTTTGGCAAACAAGTCAACGTCTAACCTGTTGAGAAGTGGTTACAACCGCCTATATACACGTACAACACCGAGACGATTGCTAATACGTTGCCAATCTTAGAGACAAAGTTGGAAAGTCTCATGTGCCTGTTATTTCACCGACACCCATACCCTTTAAACCGTAACACAGCAGTGCTGCTTGGTGGCAGAAATAGGTATGGAGGTAGTAATTCCTACTCTTCCTACTAGCTCTTTCGCAAGCAGCTCTACTACTATACAAAAACACTATCTCTCTATCTTTTTCGTTTAGCCTATCACCTTTGCTAAGAGGGGGTCAGGTTTCTTGCAAAGGCTCTGCCTTATATGGTATGTCTACACCAGTGCGCTTTTTTTTTTGGCATGTGTGTGAAATCCCCTTGGACACCCAAACCACCTCACGGATGAGCTGGCTTGGGTACTGTCGAACTCTTACCGACTAAAACCACACTCCTGCCCCGGCGCGAGCCCCTGCCATTCAAGTTACGCATGGTTTTTGCGATGGGATGGACTGTATGTTATTTTTTTTCTCTTTTATTTTGTGCTGTTCATTATGTACTACTTTCATCGATATCCAAACTTTTAATTTCTACTACTATTTATAAAACTCTATTTCAATATCTATTTAATCAAATTTATTATTTATCTTATGTCTTGATGCTTCTATTTATTCCTAATATTTACTTGTTTCACTATTTTAACTATATACTCTATAAATTTATCTCTATTTTTTTCTGTTACTAATGTATACGCTCAAGTTTTCTTTTCTGATTTGGTCTCTAAAAGCCATTTCAAGGTTGTGCCTGTGGGAGCCATACACAGGGCACTCCGTCAAGAGGTGGAGGATCATCTCTTGCTTGTCGGGGTCGCAGGCGCACGCTGGATTCTCCTTACACTTGAAGCGAGTCAAGTATTCGCAGCTTATCATCTACACCAGTACGCCTCGGTCAGCCGTCAAGTTGGACGCGTGTGAATCTGTGCGGCATATTTAGACGGATTAGCGTGCGCTAGGGGCATTCGCTTTTGTCGAACTAGTTAGTATAAGGCATGCGCTATTGCATGCGCTATGGCGCTTTATGCATGCTTCAGACGAAGACGCAAGATGAACATAAAAGCGCACTGGTGTAGACATAGCTTTATGATTCTAATCTCCTCTAGTTTTGTAAACACTTTCTTGTATATCATTTTTACAAGGTGCTCTACTACCATTAAAGTATGATATAGAGACCGATTTTTACTAGTGATTAAACAGTTAAAAGATTACCGTTCATACACGGTCAAGTGGTTACAAGTATTAAGGTCACCTATTTATAAATGAGGGCCCTGCGCAGACGGCACACTTTTTGTGCGAACGAGTCTGCGGCGCACAAAAAGTCTGCATGGCGCGCAAAAAGTCGGTCGCGGATTTTTCACAGACTCAACGCACACGACGCACATCTTCGATCATTTTGTCGGCAGAGCTGTAGGGACGTAGACGCTATGGAAATCGTGCAGAGATCGCGAAGTATTATTTTGTACATGAAGTACAGAAAAAGAAGAAGAAATAGAGAATTTTGGGTACATCCTATACTTTCGGAAAGGTTACTGAAGGGACAGTTCCATACTAAACATTCAATTCTGAAACAACATCCGGCAAATTTTTTTAAATTTTAAAAATGTCTGTTACTACATTTGATCTCTCATGATATTCTGCCTTAGAAGTATCATAAATTGCTGGTCTGTTTTGTATTTCTTGAATTAACATAGTTACATCGACCTCTGGCGCCATGATAATAGATCGCGTGCGTTACGTCCACCCCTAGCAAATGCAGATTGCCGACTAAAGTGTGCGCCGTCTGCGTTAGCGCGCGTTGAAGCAAACGTTCAATTTTTTTCACACACTTTTTGTGCGGAGCGGCGCGCCGCGGCGCGGTGCGGTCTGCCCGAATTACACGGATTTTTTGTGCGCCGGACTTTTTGCGCGTCGTGTGCGTTACTGCATATAATTGCATAGGTTCTATTTTCACAGACTAAAAAGTGCGTCACGGATAGTCTGTCGTCTGCGCAGGGCCTAAAAGAGACTTCGCGAGTGACGATACGTATGTTAAGTACGTCCGGCGCACCCTGGGCAGTCAGCCTCGCTACCAACCTTGTTGACTGGCAATCTTATTACCAAAGCATGAGCTATTTTCCAAAAGCTCGTACCGAAAAGCGATAAGAAGGTCGCCTATAGAAGCAAACTGAATGTACTGTTGCGGACTCTAAATGTTTATCAGATTTCAAATTCGATTCCTTATCACACTGTGAGCAATAAGGTTTAAGATGTCATATCAACTTATGTCATATACGAGTAGACCTTATCAAAAAGTAATGTGCAAGCAATTATAGACCTTAGGGTTGTAAACATTTCAAGTCCCCGACTGTACAGACGCCAGTACATCAAAATAACCGAAACTTTCAAATTTTCCCAATCAACCTTGAACCTAATACTTTTACGATAAAGATGAAAATCTATTAAAGAAATTTGACAGAATGTAGTAGCTTTATGTGCTGGCGTCTTTACATTTGATTTTGCACACTTTAGGATTAACAGTCTTTGTAAAAGAAAATGTTATGTAGGGCTCATGGGCAATTAAAAACCGCGTGGATTATATGATTTGCAAGGTTAAGCTGCGCTTGCCGCGGTCGGGCCGTGGATGGGTGACCATTCGTTACACATCGATACTCTTCCGTGCTTCACAGAGTACGTTAAGCCGTCGGTCCCGGATGTCATATGAATACCTATGACAGTCGTTACGGGTAGTCAGAAGCCCGAAAGTCTGTCAATCGGTCTAACCTTTAGAATATCGGCATTGCTCAGTAACTGGGTTGCGGGTGTCTGATGGCAGTCTCTCCGTGTAAAATACTGGTATTCAGCCGCATCAGGAGGCCTACTCCCTAAGGCCGTCAACGAAGTTAGTCGCCCGTCCGAAAGTAGACCGAAACCTAGGAGTGAACAAAACAAGTGTCAAGTTCAACTTTTTGGACGGGCAGAAACACATCGTTATTAGGGACAACTGTCAAATCGTGTTGTCATTCATTTTTAGTTCGGGCCTCGAAATAATCGTATGTCCGTAGGTGATAGAGAGTAGGAAACGCTCGTAACTAACGGCCTGTCCACATCTCCACGTCTCAACGTGGAACGGTGCGGTAACGAGGCACGGTGCGTTGACGTAACGTACAAATTTACGTTACCGTATCGTAACACGTTCCGCCTCTAGCCGCAAGCGCATACGTATATGCGCTCTGCTCGTGCTCTCCACGCCCGCGAGTTAGTCGCCGTCTATGTGCTCCGATGCTTTAAACCCATACCTTACTGTTTCTCTTATTAAAATTTAGGATCTACATGGTCAACGATAAATCTAACAATGATCCTGACGTGCATTTTTACACTACGGTAATGTAAATTTGCACGTTCCGTCAACGCACCGTGCCACGTTACCGCACCGTTCCACGTTGACGACGTCGCCGTCGTGACGTGGAGATGTGGACACGCTCTTAGGCCGAAACCACGGACTTCGTGCTTAGGGAGTAGACTCCCTGGTTAGACTGGAAGCTGACCCCAACATAGTTGGGAAAGGCTCGGCAAAAGAAAATTTTGTAGTTCTTAAGAACAACGAAAATGGTTTTTATTTTTCTCTTACCACGTTCGTGTTCGTACGTATATTACATAAAGATACGTCATCCATTCAATATTTTTCTTTGCCTTTAATGGTATGCATTGTACGTTGTATTTTTAGGGCATCGACCTTGAAAGCGTACAAAACAACGAATGCGTAGTAGCTTGGCCATTGTTCGGGCAATCACTTGAAGCGCTGTTTATCTTGGATAAGAATGTACCGTTTACTAAGAACGTCTATTTTGCTGCAATCACTGAGCGTATCGTGCGCAGCTCATGTTTCGTCGCGTTACGCTACATACCTACAAATTCTCATGCGCGGCCTATCCACGCGTATTATACGTAGTGATGGGTAACTCGTCTATTTCAAAAGCATAGTCTTGTCTAGGGAAGACCTCATTTTACCTCATGAGGTACTTATGAGGCAAACCTCATTCGAGGACAGGATAGGTGAGAGAGAATGGTGAGCGGCGGGCTCGCTTGTGCGCTATCGCATGCCGTTTCGCTGGGTGAGGGAAAGAGGGAGAAAGGGTATCGAGTGCGCGAACGATCTAACACTCCTGATCAAATGTTTGCATCCCTATCACTTACATACTCACTCGCTCATCAGTCAGATACCCCGGCCATCATTGCCCGCAATTTTAATTATTTTTGAGATTTTGCAAAAAATATTCACCAAAACGCGTAATAAAGTTAACCATGGTAGCAATTACTATTTAAGGCTTTAAATTACAAAATGTGGTGCTTCTAGCTTTAACAGAATCTTAGAAAAATGCGCTTAAATAGCCGGGCAAAATTATACGCACAACCGTCCAACATTGCTCAACCTTAATTTCTCTGAAACTATCAGTTCTATGGCTTTAGCAATAAGGTAGTTGCCTGAGAGATGTCGTACGCTGACCGTGTGTAAAAACGTAAAACAAGATTTTGGCACCACCTCACACTTGTTCAACTTTCAACATGTCTGGTGGGCAACTGGGTGAACTTAGCAACGTAACGAACATTTCATTTTGTCAGAAAAACATTCAAGTTTACCCCAAAGGTAAAAAAATGTTGTCAGCTATATAAGTTTATGTGCAATTCAAGATTTTAGTTATTTTTCGTGTTAGGGCAAAGAAATCTGCTAAGGGCAATGATGGCCGGTTTTACCGGTACACACTCGGGCTAATACAAATAATTAATTGAGGAATAAGATGAGGTAGTTCAAAGTTGAAATACGAGTAACTCCCTCATTTTTCATTTTGAGGAACGCAAACGAGGTAAGTCACGAGTAAGGCGCACATCACTAATTACGTCGTTACACCAAGCGAAATAGGGCCTAGAAGCACAGAATAAATAGTACAAGCTAGAAGTTTCGCGTGCATTTTGCGTTCGATCGATGTTAATTTAACTAGATTCGTAGAACTAGAGCCATCGTATTTTGCGTCGCGTATCTTGCCGCTCACAGCGTATTGCGCTGCTACTGCATGCGCTAAGTGTGTTTTGGCCTGTTCAATCTTCCGACTCAATCATTTCTATTCCATCATTTGTTTTATGCAAAGAAGGCAACGCGAGAGGCGCCCTTGGTGGTAATGACGGCTAACACCAACAACAAGAGGATTGATGATGTGATGCCAACCTTAAAGACAAGCTTGTAAAATCGCATGAGCTTGTAATTTCATCGGCGCCAATACCCATCAAACTGAAACAGCGATGCTGCTTGGTTGCAGAAATAGACGTGATGATAGTATTTTACCCGACGAGGTATTTGAAAAGGAGTTCTACTCGAAATCAATTAGCTGTTTAGCTGTTTTATTGTTCTTCACAACATTCAGCTTTAGCTTCTTTGGTTAGCATCTCTTCTGCTTGCCATAGCTGTCTTTTTACGCCTACATACGTCAGACCTGCAAATCCGGAGTAATTTTGTTTGTCCACTTATAAACCTTGGTTTTTACACGTCTATTTGAGACTTCTGGCCACCTACAGTAAAGCCTTGTCCTCGTCTCCTCAACTTAGAATAGCACTTGATATTTATTTATTTAAATTCAATATTAACATACACAAACATGAGCTCGTTATCGCCCACCGTGGAACACGGGCTTCCCCCGCAGACCACTTCAAAATACGGACAAGGTAGTAACTGTGTTATCGCCTACGCTGTACGCTTGGTAGGCGATTAGTTATTACTACTGGATTTTAGTAGAGTTGCCCGTTGCATAAACATAAACTAGGGTTGTAACGGAGGCTTCTTAGCGGAGGCGGAGGCGGATGCGGAGGCGTCGAGTTTCGCCTCCGCGGATGCGGAGGTTAACGGAGGCGGAGGTGAAAGTGGATGTGGAAAATATACAAGTTTAAGGTTTATTGAAAGTCAAAAAAATAAATTTCAAATACGTACATTCATAGTACCTTCTGGTAATCAAAATTACAAATTATATTTTACAGTTTGACATTAATTTGACAAATTAAACTAAACTGTAATTGTCAATTTGACATACGCCCGCCCCCACCCCAACCGCTTTACCACTGTGCACACGTTGATTCTTGTCGAGCGTCGCTGATTGCGCGTTATTGTTCCATGATTATGACGTAAATAAACCTCCGTTCCAACTCCGCAAAAATGATGCGGAGGCGGAGGCGGATGCGAAGATACGATTTCTTGCGGAACTTCCGCAGTAACGGAGGCGGAGGCGAAGCTCCGTTACAACCCTAGTATAAACATAATGAGCCCATTGAGGTCCCACTGCTGGGCTTCTTCATAGAATGAGAACGGTTTAGGCCTTACTCCACCTGGCATGTGTTGTTGACTGGGTTGGCAGACTACACACCATGAGAACTTTATGGAGCCCTGTCGGTTGTCCCTTTTCAAAACCTAGTAAGGGACACTTTTTACAAAAATCGTTTTATTGCATAATCTTGCTAACCTAGAAACTCTCTACCAAATACAAAATACCAGCGTTGAAAACTCACATAACAAGCAGATCTATTTAAGCATCGATACCTAGTTAGTGCCATTCACTGCCTCTAATCATTTTAAAACCTAGTAAGTCACTTTAACCACATGGTTTTACCTAAAATAAATACTTTTCAAAGGCTGACCGATTTAACGTTTATGCGCTCTCCTGTAAAATTTCGTTTTAAGCCCTTACTAGGTTTTGAAATGGGACAGCCGCTGTCAGATGTTCAGGTTTCCTCACGATGTTTTTCTTCCCCGTTAAATCATTTGTATTATGCCTGATTTTTACTAACAATCGTTTTGTTTCAGGTGAAAAATTGTGTAATAGTTTTTAGAACAAAACAGTATCTGCAGCTTTGTCATATCTGCCCGTTGGATCTTGTTGAACGGTTCACCAGCCTGGGCAATGCGATGTGAGTGTGTGTGTGCATGTGTGCGTGTCTGTGTGCGTGCGAGTTTGTGTAGTGTGTGTGAGTGTGTGTTTGTATGTGTGTGTGTATCTGGTGAGTGCGTGAGTGTGTGTGTGTGCAATAATGTCAAGTGGATGAACAGTAGCGTCATTCTGTGGACTATTATAAACAACAATGTGCAATGATGCGATCTCTAATTCGTCTGTTAAGCGTAGTGAATATAGTAATATCACCTATGACCGTTACTTGTAGCAATCATTAAGGCCTATTTTCGGTAAAGGACGTTGACGAGCTTTAAATTTTTCCAACGTCACCTGTTACGTAACCTCTGAGGATTTGGGCCAAGTTTTAATTACTTTCAAAAGGCATTTAAGGTTACAAAACGATTCTTTTGTTGTTTCAGAAAGAAAAAAACGTAACTTTTAATTTGTTTTCTATAGGCAAAGTTCGTCTCAAAAACATCTTACGTAACAGATTAATGGCTCTTGTAAATCCATACATCCAGATCGTTCGACAGTTTCAATTCGCTATAGTTTGAGTTCGATGACCCCGTTTTAATTTCAAAAGATCACTTGGCAAAAATATTATTAGTTAATATGTAATTATTATAAGTCCGCAGTCCGCACTACTAAATTTTCATTTTTTTAAAATAGTTTTTTCAGTTCCCTCGGTTTTGTGGGGCTTAGTATAAGTAAGATTGTCTATAAAACATCTTTAAAATAATAAATAAAAAAAAAATATATACGACGTGATCTCCAGCAAACTGCACCTGTGCAAGACGGAGTATCCAGCACAATGCATTGACAAACAAAGCTGATGACTGATAGGATAACCACTTGACTTGCCAACCTACATACCACCGAGTGGTGATGGTGAGAAGTGTAGCCAGTGTGAGAGGGCTACAGACTCGGTCGTCAACCTAATTGTCCAGTGTAGACAGGGCATTGCCTTTTCTTGGGAGAAGACTTTGTCTAGCCGAAGTCTGCGATAAACTAAAATGATAAAGCGCAATGACCAGCATCCTAATAGCGCAAAATATACGTAATCGTGTGGCTTTAATTTTCACAGGTCAACAATTTCCATAGCAACATATGTATTAACAAATCTTTCTCCATAAATATGTACCACGCAATGAATATTGTTGTATTTTCAAAATTAAAGCTATTGAAATTACGAATGTGATTCGCAATTCGGATGCGACCCTTAAGCTATGTCTACACCAGTGCGCTTTCATGTTCATCTTGCGTCTTCGTCTGAGCCATGCGTGAAGCGCCATAGCGCATGCCTTATTACTAGTTCGACAAAAGCGCATGCCCCTAGCGCACGCAAATCCGTCTTTTGTATGTCGACTGACGACTGATCGAGACACACCGGTGTAGACTACAAGCTGTATGCGTCTTATGGCAATCAATATTGCATGCGCTTGACGCAAGAGGAATTGAAAGTTGAAAGCGCAAGATGAACATGAAACCGCACTGGTGTAGACATACCATTATTCCGAAACAAACTCGCAATGCCGATTCTCTTATTCACCAAGTAATCTAAATTAGAGAATTACTATCTTTTACTAACAGACAGCACGAGAAAAGGACGGTGATAGATAAGAACTTAGTTAGAGATGTCAAACTAGTTTATGCCTTGAACTGTATCGTGATTTTAGTCGACACGTTCTGACGTGTCGTAAAAGTATGGAAATTTTCACCACCATCATCATCATCTGGGCCTCCCCCAAGCATCGCCACATGGACGAGTCCTATGGTTCTCTCATCCAGCGGATTCCCGCGACGTTCACCAGGTCATCGGTCCACCTTGTGTGAGGCTTACCCACGCTGCACCTTCCGGTTCGCGGCCGCCACTCCAGGACCTTTTGGCCCCCATTCTGCGAGGTTATAGTAATAACTAGCTTTCGCCCGCAGCTTCGCTTGCGTGAAATTTTGAACCCGTTAAGTGACGATATTCCGTTCAAACTTTCATCCCCTATTTAACTCCCTTAGGGGTTGAATTTCGAAAAATCCCTTCTTAGTGGATGCCTACGTTACAAAAGGAACCTACTGTCAAAATTTCAAGTTTCTAACCCCAGCGGTTTAGGCTGTGCGTTGATAGATCAGTCAGTCAGTCAGCTTCTCCTTTTATATATATAGATAAACCTTACAGATTAAGTAAATACTAAACTTCAAACGTTTATTTTATTATCAGAAGTTTTTGCGTGCAAATAAACATTCGCACAATAACATTACTTTAATTTCATGAATTCTATTTATATGAACAGCGTGAGAAGATACAACATTATAAATGTTATTATATGTTAATTTAGTAGCCACAAAAACACAGCTATTTATAAACAGAATTAGTTTTTATACGACTTGTACTTGTCAGACAACAACCGCGAATAATACTAGTCTATTTTAGTTGTATTGACAGAAATATCGTGGTCTAACAATAGTCTGTTGTTGAATATGTTTTTAGCTTTATTTTAGTGTTTTCATGACCTATTTCAAAGGTTCATGTTAGTTTCTCAGCGAGTTTACGTGATTCTCAGAATAACCACTCTTAAACGTACGATGTGATCATAGGTACCATGTGCATCTGAACTGAGGGATCAAATCTTAAATCCTTGCGAATCTTAAAAACCTGATGGGATACTCCAAAAATTTGTTAAACGCGATTTAAAAAAAGTTATGGTCGAAAAACTTGATCCCGCAGTTCAGATGCTCGCAATAAGTGTCATATATTTTATCATGAATCTCAGAATATATCGAATGTGTGACTAAAATATCTTTAGTAATTTGTAAAAGCTTTTAACAAATTCTCAGATCTCTAGAGCGCTGCATCACAAAATTATAGCGTAAATTATGTGTATCCTCAGGTCACCTCTTTACTACCCGCGCAATTGAGGCTACCATTTTTAATTTCCCTTTTCAGCATATTGGAAGAGTTTCCTTCGCTGTACCGCGACCAACCACCCAAGGTGAGCAGCAAGTTGTGGCTAGAGCAGCACCCTCCACCACCCGACTACGTCGAACCTATACGGAAAGCACTTAATCAACTGCGCACCCAAGTAGACCGCTACAAACAAAATTTAGCAAAATGGGGCATTATAGTCCCTTTCGACACCCAGTGCGAGTGCGGTGCTCCCGACCAGACCATGTCCCACTTGCTGGAGTGCTCAAAATGAACTCATAGAATGCCACCGATGCCGCGATTGGCGTGGCCACCTTCTGGGTCCAAGTAATATAAGTAGGAAGTACCATCGATTCGAAAAGAAGAAGCAGATCGGAATCTACTGCTTCTCAAAAGGCCTCGTCCTAGCTGCGCAAGCGGGATGTTACCCTCAAGCCAGTAATCTCGCGCAGATGACAGAGCTGTCGATCACCATGAAGCCAATTGCACTAACTTTTTTTTATCGCAATCGAACCGCTGCTCGTCCCTTGCCGTTTGACCGTTTACTTTATAAAAAAAATGGCAAATAGCCGTGGTAGAGTAGCGGTTTTTTTAATAACTGAGTCACATTACAAAACGATAGAACATAGACACACATACATACACAGTTTGATTGCGTTTTTTTGCTTTTTTAATTGGCCTCCAGCACGCTTTCACGTTTTTGCATCGGTTCAGCTTTTGCACGCTTGAGTGCGCTTATGTACGCTTACGCATTCTAAAAAACGCTTTTGCAGCTGGAAACACGATTTCACAGGCGATGCGAATGGGATTGCCTTAACCATTCAGCATTTTTACTAATCAATTCATGATTAATCCCTATATCAACCGATATATTCAATTAATTATTTAATTTTTAAGGTACACACGGCTACAGATCAAGCTGTACAGTTCCAGTATAAGCTGATCTCGCATTGAATAGGATTTCATTACAATGAGAGATCAGTGTAAACTGGAAATGTATAGCTTGATGTGTAGCCGTGTGTACAAGTCCGAGACGGGCTGCAGACCGCAAACTGCAAGAGTAGTATCGCTTGCGGTGCGATCTGCGGCTGCGGTCTGCGGTTGCAATTTTGCAGTCGCTGTCGGAATAGCACCTTTAAAGTGCACACCTTAAAGACGCTATTCCGATGGCGACTTGCGTGCAGTCTGCAGTTTGCAGTCTCGGACTTGTACCTTTATGCACGAAATTAGTACAAGGGCGGACTAAATGCCATAGTATGTTCTACCAGTCGACATTATGGTGTTGCAGAGACAAAACATGATAGGTGCACACATAGTTGTGATACGATATGACATCAAAAATAAGCATAAATCATAACATAAAACATCTATAAAACTATTTAGAAATACTTGTATACTAATTAGATTATTTAGATATATTATAACGAATCGAACTAATACCTATTTAATTAATTAACACTAATTAACATACACATGTAAAATGCAACCTATGTAAATGCGGCACTACACGTGTGTTCATTGACTTCGACTTATGCGAGAGCTATAAACAATAATGATTGATGTGCTATGTTATAATAAGTTATTTATTACGGAAAATTATAGGGAATTATGTAAACGTGCAGTATTTTACTGTTATGAGTTTTGAAGTAAAATAATGATGCAACACATTTTAATTTCGTTCCGGCCCGATAAGTTACACGAGAAGTCATGCCGTGGTGAAAAGATTATCCAGTCAGTGAGGTTGGTAGCGGGGCTGACTGCCCAGGAGCCTAATTCTCCTAAAATAAATCTTGATAAATCACAACCGAACCAAGGCCGAACCGTTCATTCAGACAGTTCTCAATTTCAAAAGCTGTCGAATTGTTTGACATAAAAAACAAAATCAATCATTTTGAAAGTTTTCGAAAACAAAAACTGACTGACGGTTGTGGTTCGATTGCGTTTGGCTACAATTTACTTTAGGAGAATTGGGCCCCAGGTTGCGTCGGAGTGACGGCACTCGTGGAAGCTCTTAAAAACGCTTAAAAACAGTGTTGTACGCACGGCTAAATATCGTTAGCCACCAGTGCAAACCTCGATATTGCCAAAAGCAAAATTTAACAGTTTTTTTTTTGTTTTTTTATAACTGTATCATGTAATTACTCGTCCGTGTGGTGCAGAACGTAAAGAATAGCACTACCCCATCTCTTTCCGTGGGTGTCGCAAAAGGCGACTAAGGGATTCTCTAGAGGATGGGCAGCAGCGTTCTCTGAGTACTTTAACAACCATACTGCGATCGCCAACCCGCCGGCCAAGCGTGGTGATGTCGAAAAACCCCACCTTTTGGTGGAGGCCTATGTCCAGCAGTGGACGTTTTTCGGCTGCATGATGATGTAATTACTATTTTCATCTGAATTCTCAAAGGTGTCAAATGCGAATAAAGAGGTTTTCTTGAAAAAAAAATCGGAATTTTGTCGTTAAGTAAGGGGTTATCAGCAGATGAACAGGTGCATTTCTAATAAACTTCTTTATTTGCATTCAAATTAACTCGGGCCAGTCTAAAATATGGGTTGCTAGGTTTTCTTGCTTAATATGTCATAAAACGTGTTTGACCATAATTGCTATTTACGAGAAAACCTCGTACACTGGTCGCCGAGTATATCAAGCTCTACATTTCCAGTATGAGCTGATCTTGCATTATTTTGGCTTTCCGTACAATGAGGGGTCAGCTTATATTGGAATTCTATAGCTGGCTATACAGCTTTGTGTACGCATATGTAATTTTTAATGGTCTACTATCTGATTCAGCTCTGGGTGTTTGACGCCCAGCATAACGTCGTTGCAAATTTAGAATCTCCTATGTGTAAAAAGTATCTTCCCCAGAAAAACGAATATTTTGATGAACAAAATAATGTAATGGACACTAAGGATATTTTTGAAATGAGATGTACGTCTGTGAATTATGAAGATATTCACATGGGTTTTTTTAAACGCTATCGCTATAAAACCGCTATTCGAATTTCTGAAAAACTCATTTTCTACAAAAATGTCACATCGGAGATTTTCGGCACGGACCCTTTCGGCACGGGCATGCTCGACAGCATAAAATATATGTGTTTTATTATTTTCATTGTTTATGCTGTCATTGTATCCTTGGCTAAATAAAATTATTATTTTTTATTTCTTTTCTGATGGTCATAATGATCTCACACAAGTTATAGACGTGTTATAACATATAAATAACCAGACATAATCATTACATTCTTTTTCAAACATGCACAGATCCAGTATAACCTGATTTCACCCGATGCAGCTGAATTGGCCTATTAGGTATATTTAAATAAAAATAATAAGCAGTTTATTTTCGGCATCAACGAATTTTTTTAATGCCACGTTTGTCAGACATGCACTTTAGACTCTGTGTGATAGATAAAAGAGTTTAAAGTTATGTTATGATAGGTATTTAAGATGGACTATTGCCCGACTCCAATGTATTACCGAGCGTTATTGATTAAAATTAAGACTATTGTCTTAATGGTAATGAAGCAAAGATAGCTTTGCATAGTAGATAAGTAGACCTTCCCATACGTTTGTGGCTATCACAAGTAAAATTAGCTTACGAGTCTAATTTACATTCTGACATTTAATTAGTTGTTTTAGTAGAACAAACGTTGTTTAGACTATGGTCTACTATCATTCCAATGAATAAAAAAAAAAAGAAAAAAAATCTAGGCTTTCTTAAAAAGTCTTAGAGCCCCTTAAAAAATCACAATGACGTTTTTAAGTATGAAGTGTGACAGAACCGCGTGTCGACGGCGCGTTAAAAAGACGTGGTGTGCATAGGCCCTTATATTGCTCAAACGTTCACACATTACCCGTAACATTAAAGAATGTACTCATCGCGGCAATCGTGGTAAAGTTCCCGGCAAATAACTTGAACCATCATGGCACCGACTGCGCAAATAATAACATAACAACATCACTCCTGTATTCCTGAAGGGTTGTGTAGAGGTGTATAATCATCATTCAGCGGAAAGACGTCCACTGCTGGACATAAGACGTCCACTGTTGGACATAAGGCGTCCACTGCTGGACATAGGCCTCCAGGTTTCCCTGTTGTGTCTTTGGTGGTGTCTTTAATTGAGTTTTTTTTAACGACCAATGACGTTTTTTTTTATTTGATTCATTTGAATAGTAGACCATGGTCTGAACAACATTTATTCTAGCAAAACAACCAATTAAATAGTTAGAGCAATTACGCACTGCATCCGATCCGAATCCGTGAAAATACGGATATAAAAAACTCGGACCGAATTCGGATATTGCTTTACGCACTGCATCCGATCCGAATCCGTGAAAATACCAATCTAGAGTAAAAATCTCGGACCGAATCCGGAAGTTGCTTACGCACTATTCCGATCTCTGATCCAAATTCAAACAATTCAGGGGCCATCTTTGGCATATCCATTTGGCGTCCGATTTGAATCCGAGGTAGTGCGAAAGCGTTCATACAAACATTACTACGGCTACTTCGGTCCTTCAATATTTCTTCCGAATTGGAGACTCCCGGGTGACGGATAGAAATCGGATGACGGATGCCGGATGTAGTGCGTAAACTACCATACAAATAGTTCTATGGCTACTTCGGAACGTATTTTCACGGATTCGGATCGGATGCAGTGCGTAATCGCTATTACTGTATGTCCAGTTTGGCAATAAAAAACGCTACCAATGGTAAGCAAAACGGTTCGTTCTTGGCCATAGGAACCGTGCAAAAGTCCTTGACAATGGAACACTGGCAATTTAAATACGTCGAGACAATGACGACATAGCCAATATATCTTTCTTACTTGTCACTATTAAGAATGATCGAGCGAATTCGTTGCCGAATCCAAAAATAATTCATACAGACAAACTTATGTATAAAATGATTCAATGTTGGATCTATTTGAGTCCGGTCCAGCATTCGTTGAACTCGTAAATTGAATAAAAAGAAGACTGATTTTAATTTGCCATGCGATTGCTATATTTAGCTTCGTTGATGTCTATGACACTTTGGCCATATGGTTCCCAGCTAGCCATATTTCTCCCAGTGGGAAATAAGAAAAATTGATTTGTTTTTTGGGCTGTTAAGGATTTTTGCTCTTATAATTTTATTCAGCAATAAAAAAGTGAGGGGCTCGTAGTTAATTAACAACTGCGCGTATCATAATATTTGAATGGTAAAGCGTAAGTGTAAAAGGCCTTTTCCCTGTCTGTCTCTTCCCTGCCCGTCTTTTCCGTGTCTGTCTTTTCCCTGTCTGTTTCGCCTTTTCCCAACAATTTTGGAGTCAGCTTTTAGTCTAACCAGATGCGGCTGAATACCAGTATTTTACAACTTAAACTTAAAACTCATTTATTAAAATAGACTAGAATTCTTATTTTTGAACGTCAACTACAATAGACAGCCCCCAAAAACGCCCTCCCTTCACCGCTTCCTAGTGTTTATGCTGTGAAGAAGAAACGGCGCAACAAACTCCCCAGCAACACAGTTCTGTCTGTCTGGTGAATAAATTAACTGAGTGTATACAAAGAAAATTTTTTTTTTTTTCATTAATAAAATTATGCAAAGAAAAGTAAAGGAAAAGTAGTAATTACGAATAAAAAAAAAAAACAATTCTGTATGAATTGAGATAAATCATACACGGAGCGACTGCCATCAGACCACAACAACCCACTAATTGAGTAATGCCGATATCCTAAGGTTAGACCGGTTGTCAGACTTTCGGGCTTCTGACTATCCTTATCGAGATAAAGAAAATTTATTTGTATTAAACATGAGTGTACAGTACAAATTGTGGTTTGCAGTGTAAGGTGTTGATTACATGGTACATATAACGATCTACATGTTTTGCCAAAATAAAATTGGCGTACAAATTCGGTAGGTAACAAATATAAATTACATTTATTATTGGACAATGAGACTTTAAACATTGCAATAGTTTAGTCCGACTTAAAAAAAAAGAAAAATATTATATTAAACAGAAGATGTCATAATAACATTATGAATTATTCAAAAAATCTGTAAGAGTATATTAACACTTATCAATTATGTAGTGTTTTAATTTTTGTTTAAAATGTTTAAAGTTTAACTGTTTTATTGATTTAGGTATTTTATTAAATATTATTGGTGCTAGACATATAATGCTTTTGTGCATTAATGTCGTGTTAGCTTTAACTACACATAGCCTGTCATTATTTCTCAGGTTACGACTAATTACATCAGAGACGTGATTAAATAAATTAGAGTGCCAAAGATATTCGTATGACACCCGAGACCGGCGGCTTACCGTGCTCTCCGAGGCACGGAGGGGTCTCGATGTGTAACGAATGGTCACCCATCCACGGACTGACCGCGGCAAGCGCAGCTTAACCTTGCAAATCTAAGTAATAATGCCTAATAACACACCCTTCTGTATCAACATTTTCTAGGCTATTCACACAGACCACTAGACCATGTAATGACCGATTACGCCTCGTATGGCAGATAGAATAATACCAAGGTGATACCGATCCGAGGAGGTCGGGCGAAAAGCGGTCACATGGATAAATGTCATGCGCTTATAAGGTAAATAAGTTAAGTATATTGGAAATTACTATAAAAGGACAACGTTGTACATTTTGAGGAAATTCAGAGCTGATTGTAATAGTTAAATCAGTTAATCATCGGTTAGTTGAAAAGAGGGTACTTATCAGCAATCCACTTAAAGTATCACTGATGTCGGTTTTAAAGCAAGCGTTAAAAGTTATAAAATTCGATCATTTTTGTTTCCGTGCAAAATGATTTATAGTTAAGTTTTTTAAAACATTCTTCATCCATTCCAATTCAGAAAATGGAGCTTCTAATCCGTGACCCCAAATATGACCGACAATGTAAACACAGCTGATCATAGCTGATGATAGATAGATTTTAGCGATTTTTTTAAATATGCAATCTTTGTACATTTATTTCTCCTAAACTATTGACTTTTAGAAAAAGTTCTAGAACAAAAGTTATTAATTATTATAGGTAGTTATTCAGTATAGTGGGTCTAAAGCCGTATACGCACGAGCGAACACGAACATCGCCATCACGAATATCGAACATATTGTTTGCACGTGCGTACCCACTACCAATCAGTGTGTTCGGCGAACACCTTCATAGTGATTCGTGCTCGTTCGTGCGTACCCGGCTTAAGACCCTTTCGGATTAGTTACCCTTTTCCGACTAACCTTGTATACCCGATCGTTATTGGTAAAAACTACAACCGGTATTTCTCTATCAAGAAACACTTCTTCATAGCGAAGCTGAGTAGACCCTCTTTCCATCACATGCTTACGTTACACCAGCAGATAAAATTGACTTACAAGTCTTTATAAGAACAGCTATGGCAAAAATAAAGATTGTATAAGGTGTAAAGGAATTCGTGTAATTCCTTAAAACAACATGATCTACTACTGGTGTAGATTGGCCCCGCACGGGAATTAGCCTGATTAAAAATAAAAAAACTATTTTTCATGCGGTAGGTGTAAGTGACCGTATCTAAACCACCTAATATGGATTCCAAAAAAAAATTATTGGATTAGCTTGAACATTTCGATGCCACGCTTAAATTAATGAAAGCACGGCGGCGCGGCTTGCGGCCACGACTAACGCGATATCGCTTTTTGCAGTAAGTTAACTCGGGGCTCTAAAATGACTCAGAAATAGAAAACTAAGATTTTATTCAGAATTTTTTTTTTAGTTGACTTTCTAAAATTCCCTTAGGGGTTAATCAGTGTTACAAGGAGATCACGCGGTTTGAAGGAATTACACGAATTCCTTTACACCCTGTATAGTAATAGTAGATGGATAATTTCCTATCTTTTCTAACAGATTGGCTCAATAGGAACCAACTTTATTTAAATTGCAATAAAATAAAAAATGCAAAACAAATTCCTGAGTCATAAATAACTTTTAAAAACGAATGCTCACATTAAAACAAAATTAAAATTTAATAGGCTGCAATTAACATTCCATTTTTAAATTCTATGTTGTAATAATAGAATGTAACATTAAAAAAGTAAGTATGCAATAAACGCAAAAAATACCATGGACAACAAGTGACGCACATTGCTTTCAAACAGTATTTTTTACTTGCGTTCATACATATGCAAATGCGCGAAATTATTCTAATGGGTAAAAGAAACATGGCCGCTGGACCTTTTGAAATGTTTGCTCTTTATTTTTTGCGATAACGGAACAAGTTATTTGTAAAATAGTACAGTACACTGACATTATTGAACTGTTCACTGTGTTAGCATAGTATCTTGAGAGTATCTGGTTCAATCTCCAAAATAAAAAATTATCGCTCCGGTCTCTAAAATTTCAAACCTAAATATTTTGAAAACTGCTTGGTTAAAATCGAGGCCAATATAAAAATAGGCTTCTTTAGACCGCACCAGAAATCGCGAAAAAAAAACAGCTGATCCCTACATTTTGACGAGTTATGCGAACATTAATGTAGGGAACAGCTGTTTTTTTTTCGCGATTTCAGGTTTGGTCCCATAGTAAAAGTTGTTCATAATGATGAGTACAGTGACCCTTTAAGAGGTTGTGCCCTTATTTATATTACACCTTGTATAAGGTCCAATCAAAATAGGTGGACAAACTTTTACAAATCACAGTAGTTACTCATGAATATGAACAACTTTTGCTATGGGGCCAACACAGAAATATAAAAAAAATAATTGCTGTTCCATACATTTTGATCGTGTAAGTATTGCACTTTTGTATGGAACAATGGAGTGTTGGGCTACCAAAGGGACGCCCTTGGTAGCCCAACACTCAATTCCATACAATACGACAGGTCTTATGATCGACTTGTAAATTTTCTCCATAAGTTTAAAGGACATGTGGATCACACGCTGTTCCTGAGACCTGTCGCCATTTCATCCATCCCGCTTTTATTTAGTTACGACACGGTATCAATGATCGAAATATGATTCACCAAATATGACATAACCCTCTGGACTCTGATATGTTTCAATTATCAATTAATTCTATCGCAGCATACTTAGAAACAATAGCTTTAATGTGCTCGAAGCCATATAAGGCACTAGCAATACAACGTACTTCGGCGTCATACCATATTTGAAACATTACATGTGTCATCCTTTGCCCCTATAGTAACAATATACTTCTATTTTAATAAAGCTTGCATCATCATTGTCCATGAAGTTAACAAAACGTTATTTATTAACCCATCTACCCTACCCATCCACCTATAATAATGTCCACACCTGGGCATACAATGCCTTCACTCTCTCCATTTTACGCGAGTCAAAATCAGTCAGCTGATCCGAGCTTTACAACGTACAATGCAGAATCACAATCAAAATTGGTCCACAAACGTACCCAACAAAAACCGGTAACATAACAGAAAAATACACACACACACACAAAAAAATGTAAGCAAAATTTTGCCCAGGTGTGATCGTGGGACAATAGCGGTATGAATAAAAGATCCTAACTGTTCA
Source organism: Amphipyra tragopoginis (assembly GCA_905220435.1). Taxonomy (NCBI): domain Eukaryota; kingdom Metazoa; phylum Arthropoda; class Insecta; order Lepidoptera; family Noctuidae; genus Amphipyra; species Amphipyra tragopoginis. The sequence goes on from HG991998.1 coordinate 9,725,579, forward strand.
GCGTAACACACAGGATCGCAGACGTGATTTGAGTCTCAAAATGTCTTAGTCATACTGCTGCTCTGAAATACATAATAGTATTGATGTGTATTTTATACAGAGTGTATTAACGAATTCGTGTAATTCCTTAAAAACACGTGAACTATTATTGGTATAGATTAACGCGGCACGGGATTTAGCCTAATTTCATTGTGAAAACCGCCAAACAGTGGAATGCGCTGCCCGAGTGGGTGTTCCCCGACAGCTACAATTTGGGTGTCTTCAAGTCACGAGTGAATCGGTTTCTTCTGGGCAAGCGTGCTCCATCGTAGACCGCATCATCGCTTAACATCAGGCGAGATGGCGGACAAACGCAGACCTAGAATCAAATATAAAAAAAATCATACCTAATTAAAAATAAATACTTTTTTTTTTTTATTGCGTTATTTTAAATGATCGTATCAAAGGCACATAATTAGGCAAAAAAAAGAGTAAAAAACAAAAACATTTTTCGTTTCGATGTTGCGCATAAATGGATGAAAGTACAACGACACAGCACAGCAGCTGGCGACCACGATTAGCGTGAGCAGTTTTTTTTTGTGTTTTTTTATGTCCCGTGTTGGTTCAATCTGTATCACCATTCAATGATATTATATACAAACCTTTATAATATCATTGTCACCATTAGATTATGCGGTTTGAAGGAAGAATTGCACGAATTCGGATACACCCTATATTTATAGCATTGTATTTTGTTATTCAGATATCCTGTTCCAGTTGTTTTTTCCGGTCTTATCGAATTTTGATCCGATTATGTGATACCGAGTTTAGATAAATTAATACTGAGTTTTCGTTTTTGAAAGTGGTCTGATAATATACTTGAATATATTTTGCATCACGTGCAAAGTAAATAAATATATTCACTGAGATACGATTATGTCATAAGACTCATAAGTAAACCACCACGGATCATAAGGCTGCAGACACATTGAGCGTATCTTGCGCGGCTCATGTTTCGTTCGCCGTCCCAGGCACACACTTTTAGAGCCCGATGACGAAATTACCCTCTTCCAGGAGGCGAGTATAGCACAATACACAGCGTCCGCCGCCGTCCGTCCTCGCCGACGAGACCCGTCGCGACGTCCCACCGCCGCCGGTCACGATCCACCGAGCTCTCCCATCGTAGAGCCGGTCGTCTCTTCAGACTCCGCAGTCACACCGATAATTCAACCCTCGTCAAGCTGTCTCCCACCCCAAGCCCCCGTCAGCAACGCCCTAAGTCGAGGTCCGAGTCCCACTAGGGGTCGCCCTTAGTGCTGTTGTTGCAGGTAGTCATGATGTTAGTGAAGTACAAGTAGTTAGCTTAGGTTAAGTATTTTACTTCCCCCCATTGGCTGGAGACCCTTCAGGTCTCGCCAATAACTGCCCGGTTACGTAGAAGGGGTCCCCAAGGACCATATACAGCAGTCCAATAGAAAAAAAGGCTCATGTTTCCTCGCGTTATATACGCTTCTTACTTCTTACGCTTCTTCTTAGTTATTACGTAATATATGCGCTTCGCGCTACATAAAAAATCTCCTGCGCGGTCTCACCACGCGTATTTTACGTCGTTGCGCCGAGCGTATTTCGTCGTTTTATTTGGACAGGGGTGCAAAGGCAACAGTAGTTCAGCCATCTTTACTTGGCACTTTTACAACATTTTTTAGACCTTAACATTTTGTCGAGCTGATAGTCGCAGCGGATAAGCCTTGCAGCAGTAGGTAGACATAAGTTATTCTTAAATTCAAGATGGCGGCCTTGAAAATTTACTTATTATTTCATAATTATTATTTCCATAGATTTCGAGGGTGCTGATGCCGAAAATAAATTCTACTCCTAAATCCAAGATAGCCGTCATGAAAGTTCACTAGTTAAATGAAATTTACTAGCCCTTAAATCATGGGATTGACACCCATGACAGCTAGCCAATTTGCGTAACCGCCATCTTGGATTTGGATTTTAATCTCCGAAAATTACGATTTTGAAACCCATGACGACTAATTTGCAAATTTTTGTAGCCGCTATCTTGGAATTTCATTTTGACCCCGTTTGCGACCCCGCGTTTCGCGAGATACGCTTAGTGTGTTGTGGCCATAAGTCGGATTTAATACAGTATGAATTTACTTATCTACCGCTGTAACGTATTCAATTCGATAACGACTTGTCAGTAACAGATAGTGTCACTTTCAATAGGACATAATCTAGTCTTTTATTTTCAGACGAAGTTACATATGATTTTATTCTAAGATATGTAATAAAGACTGCCTCGTTGGTCTAGTGGTCGCTAGCGCGACTATTGAGCGTGAGGTCTTGGGTTCAATCCCCAAGTCAGGCAAAGTGTTATTGGGTTTTTCCGTGTTGAATTTCTTAGAGCCATTACGCACTGTCGACTGATCGCCGGAGACTTGGTCTCTTGGCGACCAAAACATAAGCATAGTCGCCTGGACCAGTGACCAAGTGCGTAAACACCTATATAAACTATAGAAAGACACAGTCGCCGTCGACCGAGTCTCTGGCGACCAGTCGACAGTGCGTAATGGCTCTTAGTAGCAGCCCGGAGTCTGGATTTCTGCCCGGTTGATGGCAATATGCTCGCCGCCTATTACATGTGACTTCAAACAACGAAATGTGGGTGTAATACACTTCTGCCCTTCCCTTCGAGGAATACAGGTGTGATGTTATGATACATGTAATAAACAACATTTTTTTACGTGTGAATAACTAAGCTCACTTTTCCTGACTTGAAAATTAAACTTAAAACCCAGTTTCCAATTAAAGCGATATTTCGATGTAGTCTCTCATACAATAAACAAAACAACAGATATTTTTAAAGCTATATTTATTTAGGTACTGAAATAAGGTTATGTAAATACTTAAATATGCGCTCGTAAAATCGAACTCACCTTTATTGGCAAAGCCGGCGCGTGAGCACTTTTACTTTAATTGATCTTAATTTTGAAAATAACATGCCTTTTTATGGTAATGCAATGAGAATTTTTATCGTCAGCATTTCGGGCGTTTTCATGTTCAAGGGATAGTAGATATAACTTTCAAAATGTATTTTGTGGCAATAAGCAAGCAAGCGTGACCGTAACACAACATGTCACACATAAGTCTCAATGTATCTTGATCTTGTCTGCATTTTACTACCTACTGTTCAGAACTTTTCTATTTTTTTTAAAAGTTTCTTTCCTTTTTTATTTAAAATTTGCATTTAATAGTTAGATTTATGAGGTATCTCCGCTCAGTGGTATCCACTTAAGCTGAGTGGAGACGAGATGTATGAAAAACGAAATTCTATTGGTTTTTTAAAACACATCTCCGCTCCGCTCGTCTCGACTCCGCTTTGGTGGAGTCCAGGCCTAAAGCACGAAGGGGTGTCGATGTGTGACGAACGGTTACGCATCCACGGACTGACCGTGGTAGGCTCAGTTTAACCTTGTAAATCATACGATATACACGGTTGATAATTTGCCACGAGCCACTTGACTGAATCCACATTTATCGCCTGATAAAACATTGACTGACAACGCAAAGACAAATAAAAAAACCGGGCAAGTGCGAGTCGGACTCGCGCTGGAAGGGTTCCGTACCATTATCTATAAAAACGGCAAAAAAATCACGTTTGTTGTATGGGAGCCCCCTTAAATATTTATTTTATTCTGTTTTTTAGTATTTGTGGTTATAGCGGCAATAGAAATACATTATCTGTAAATTTCAACTGTCTGACTATAACGGTTCATGAGATACAGCCTGGTGACAGACGGACGGACAGCGGAGCCTTAGTAATTGGGTCCCGTTTTACCCTTTGGATACGCGCCTGCTGCGCCTGGACAGGAGCAGCCTGCGAATGGTGACTGGAACGATAACCGGACACTGCTCACTAAACAAACACTTCCACACACGATAGGCATAACGGACAGCCCTCTGTCCAGAGCATGTATGGGGGCCGAAGAGACGGTCGCACACGTGCTCCTGGAATGCACAGGGGTCACCCAAATACGAGAAACAACCCTTGGCGCACCGAAATCACTCGCAAATGTTCTGAGCGGACTGAGAGCCCTAATCTGCTTCTGGAAGGAGGTGGGCTGGCTGGAATGATGGCCGCCATGGCCCACGTACAATGGTCCACTTAAAGGACTAAGTGCGGAAACCACATCTCCTAACATAGAACCCTTTGGATACGGAACTCTAATTAGTCCGTTTCTAGAATTTTATGTAGGTATTACTGTAAATACCTTATCTATTTGTAAGAACAATTACAATATGTAAAATTCCACGACAAGACACACAAGAGCTTACTCAGTTTTCTAAAAATACCATACCGTGGTCATTGATAAAGTTAATTTCATTTTAAATGACTAATGTAAATGCAAATATCAAATATTAGATAATAGTGTTTGAACTGATATAACTAATTCTGTTTTCAAGTAGGTAGTCTGCTAAATAGTGACGTCATCTAAATGTTTGCATACAGCTTCTGACGGTGGTTTCAGTACGCACAATTAATTTTTATTTACACAAACAATATTTACATAGTTACAAATAAAAGTATGTACAAATAAAGAAAAGTAAACCCTAATTTATGTATAAACTAAAACAGGGCATCAAAGTATTCCTCCGCATCGTGGAAAAACAGGAAAAAAATATGTAAGAAATGTTCTGAAATCAATGCATTCGTACAGAAAAACAGCATTGTTGTATTTATCAATTCGTCAATAGCGCATCATTGGTAATAGACCGTAAATCACTGTTAAGGTATTAGACATCTCTCTATTCACTACGCTGGTCACCATGAGCTCGCCAGAAGGGGATCGAGCATGGATGCGGTGGGTTCCGATTTCCCGAACCTATAGAACCTACCACTCCCCGTCGGATACCTACGCACTCTGGTAAGAAAACGTACCAGAGATCAACACAACGAATCATGGTTAAACCATGGCGAGTGCAGGCAGGCCAAGGAGGCGCTTCCCGTCATTGACGATCGTCTCACTAAGCGAGCTCTCCGACTGTCAAAGCAACAACTACGTACAGTCACAGCAGCCATCACTGGCCATGGTTCCTTTAACAAACACCTCTTTGTCATTGGAGTTACAGACAGCCCACTGTGCAGAGCATACATGGAGGAGGACGAGACGGCAGCCCACGTGTTACTAAACTGCCCTGAGGTCGCCACATAAAGGTCCAAGTAGGTACTTCGGAAACCCAGGTACTCTCCGAGAGATCGTCAGCAACATTAAGGGTGTGCTGGCCTTTTTCGAGGAGTTAGGGTGGATCGAGTACACTTACCACCCATCACGCAAAATACGCGCTCAGACGTGGAATTGCGGACACCAGCCCGTTATACCTTATACGCTGGTCAACGCAGAGTCGGTCAAAGTTCGCATCGGTGACCTACAGTTAGTTAGTTGTATATTGCACTAGAATTTGAACCTTTAAACTTCGGGTTGCATTCAAAGAGCCTCCACGAGTGACCATACTTAATTAAGTAGGTACCTACCAATTTTTTTTTTTTATTGTAATTTTTGAACTAAGTCATCTATCATGGTAAAACGTAAAAATTAACTTTAAAAAAAGTAAAAATCGACTTCAAACAAAACTAAAAGGAGTAAAATAATTACCATAATATAAAATTAACAGTTTCAGAAGTCGGTGGCTTCTATTTGTTTCAGTGTAGAGTTGCACCGACTTCTGAAACTGTTAATTTTATGTTAGGTATGGTAATTATTTTACTCCTTTTAGTTTTTTTTTGATGTCGGTTTTTACTTTTTTTAAAGTTTATTTTTTATTAATTACGTTTTAGTGCCATAAATTAAACCCCCTCCTCTTCATAACCCTTCTTTTTGGCCTTGACATAGTCGGGTATAAAAAGCCCTTTCAAATGATACCTTACACGATATAATGAAAACATTCCAAAGGGGGGGGGGGAGAGACGCACCCCCTCCTCTTTTCCAGTAGTCAGTTACCAACAACACATATAAACAAAGCAATATTAGTTATTTGAGAATTTTGCTTTGATCTGATGAGGAGTTCCGTTCCATATCTCTGAAGTTCATGGTCTAATCATAACAACATTTTTAAGGGACTAAACGGGTCCCGTTTTCGAACAAATAAAGAATTTTTCAAATCGGTTCATAAATGACAGAGTTCTGAGGAAAAACATATAAAAAAAAAACACATCCGAATTGAGAACCTCCTCCTTTTTGAAGTCAGTTAAAAAACCGTAACAATTGCAAATAAGAGGCAATTAAGATGAAATACAAATAACAAAAATATACCGTCATTTAGAAATACGTAATTGTAAACCACACTGTATACTATGGGTTATGGCCATTATAGGAACTATACCATTCACTTGCACAAGTATCAATCCCAGCGGGTTACAATACAACTGCCAATAACATCAAAGATCTTTTTATAACACTGACCATTGACCATCCTTTTTAAGAAATCCAAAACAGTATAGATAAACAAAAAAAAAGTATAAAAGGAAGTAATAATTAGGGTATCTTTTACAAAAGATTTGCAACGGTCACTGAGACCGATCTTATTGTGCCAGATGAACCCGAAGTTACCACGTGGCAAACTACATATGCCACTCGCATACAGCGTGTAAAATCTTGCTCGTGTAATTATGCGAATTATGCTAAATGAATATGAATTGCTATGTGATTATTGTAATTAGCGGAGCTTAGAAACACATACAATGTATTGACTGACAGACAGTACAGCGACATAATATTTATGTAAATATTATCACGTTTTCTGTTGCTGATGTTTATAAAGAAGGAACCATAAGTGACCCAAATTGGCATTAGACTCGCCACCTTTTGTTACCTGCCTTGTGTTCCGTTCCTACAGACAAACCGTGGAAACGGTTTTGTGGGGCATTGATCTTAATTAAGGTTAATGTAACGTTTCTGTAATAAATAAAAAAAAACCTAATACATGGGACTTACTACTAGAGGCGAAACGTGGATATACAGAGTACAGACTCTTGTAATAGGAGAAAACCTCTGTTTACCTTCATGGATTACAGTCGTGAGTATATGTATGTAAAAAGAAGGTGTCAACCTTTTTGTGAAACTAGAAAAAGTATCTTGAAAATTGGCGAAAAGATTCCTAGGTTATAACCGACAAGGACATCATTAATTTTGAGCTAAATTTGAAATTCCACACAAAATTAATGTTATATTCCGTTAGAATATGTTGTAGTAGAATATTCATTTGTTACTATGGGACTAAAACTGTAGGGTAGGTCTGTCAAGTTACATATGTTCGAAAAAAACAATTTTACATTCTTTTATATTCCTATACTCATATATTCATAATTATTTTTGTACGGCACTTTCTGATTTAGCCCAAAAAACTTGAATGATCTCCTCTGAACAAACTCTTCTCTTTTTAAAAACTTTCAAATAACAGCGACGAAAGCGATAAGCGCAATTAAAATCATAATGGCACTTATTTAAATTATTATCAACGAATGAATCTTCCGAGATAATAAATATGACATCAGCTAGAACGGTGTCATTATCAAATCCATTAGGTAAACGGATATCCGAAAGGATGTACTACTAATTTTAATTTAATCAATCTAACAGCAATATCTTTACTATCCATATCAATAGATCCGCAAACCATCATCATCTGCCTAGCCTTTTCCCAACTATGTTGGGGTCGGCTTCCAGTCGAACCGGATGCAGCTGAATATCAGTATTTTACATGGAGCGACTGCCTATCAGACCTCCACAACCCAGTAACTGGGTAATACGATACTCTTGGTAAGACTGGTTGTCAGACTTTCTGGCTTCTGACCAACAGTAACGACTGTCAAAGATCTACAAATGACAGCCGGGACCAACGGCTTTACGTGCTTTCCGAAGCACGGAGGAAACTCGCTATGGTAAATGGTCACCCATCCACAGACCAACCTCGGCAAGCGTGGCTTAACCCGGAAGATCGGTCTATGCGGCTGTAATTATTTAGCCACGAGCTCTCTCTAATAGCAATCAAGCTCTCTCAATAGATCCGCAAACCATTATCACTATTTCTATTCACCACAGAGTCCGGTTTCTATGATACAGATACATTAATTACGTCAATCGTTTTTATGACAATACCGTCATAGTTAATTTGTTTCTACGTCATGCCTATGACGCATGTCCGGGTATATATTTAGATAGGTTTAGGGTACCGCTAAATGGTAACAAAAGCTTTTTGTCTTCTGTCTATGTTTGTCCGTATACTTACCTAATAATTATATCGGCACCCTCCGCGCTAACTGTCTTATCTAGCAATTGATAATTTTTCAGTAGTTGCCTTAGCTGTGGCTTTATTAATGAACTAGCTTTTGCCCGCAGCTTCGCTTGCGTGAAATGTTGAACCATTTTCCATACAAACTTTCATCCCCTATTTCACCCCCTTAGGGGTAGAGTTTCCAAAATTCCTTTCTTAGCGGACGTCTACTAACTATAAACTACCTCCCTGCCATATTTCATCTTCATACGTCTAGCGGTTTTCGATATTTCGTGATGAGTGAGTGAGTGAGTGAGTGACCTTTTGCTTTTATATATTTAGATTAATAATAACTTTTTTATATTGCTCTTAGCTTACTCTTTAAGTTAGTAGTTGCCCTAAATCCCTAAGGTAGTAAGGTATATATTTATTTATTTCTATTCATTTGAAGCAGATACGTCACTCTGTGAGAATTTCTCTGAAAAATTATCAATTGCTAGTTATGACACTTAGCGCAGAGGGTGACGATAATATCACCGGAGCTGCTGGGTAGAAGCGGATAAGACGAATTTAATTTCCCTTGCGATTGTTATAATAATTTCTGTTAAAGTCTACCAGTGTATTAGTAGACTGCAAATAAACTAAACTAAATATAATCGCAGTTGAAGATGTATGAGTCACGGATTTTGAATTTGTCCTATAATAAAATTTGTACAGAATGATGAGCAGAGTTCATGGTATTCAGATGTAAAGTGATTAACCAGTCAGGCTGTATATTTTCAACTGTGATTCTATTTGGTTTGTTTGCAGAGAGAGACCCTGAGAGAATTTGACATCACTACATAGTATAAAACAAAGCCGTTTCCCGCTGTCTATCCCCCACCGAGCTCTCCCGTCGTAGAGCCGGTCATCTCTTCAGACTCCGCAGTCACACCGATAATTCAGCCCTCATCAAGCTGTCTCCCCCCTTATGTCCACGCCAGCAACGCCCTAAGCCGAGGTCCGAGTCCCACTAGGGGTCGCCCTTAATGCTGTTGTTGCAGGTAGTCATGATGTTGCCGGAGGGCGCGCGACGATCTCCGGCCACCCTAGTGTGTGGCCTGCGGGCGACGGGTTAGGGGACCCGTCGCCCGACCAGCAACAGGCCCGAGAAGGCGGCGCGCAATGTTCCGTGCGCGCCTCTCAGGAGGACGTGGGGCAAGGCCCCACAGAAGGAGAGGTCAGCTGCGAATCCCGTGACCCGGCCAAGGGTCAGGAGAAGGAACACCGTGGGTTTTTAGCCGGTAAGAGTCCGGCATAACCCTTCGCCATCCCCGGGCGAAGGGTATCCATGAGGATTTTCCCACGATAAAAAAAAAAAAAAAGGTAGTCATGATGTTAGTGTAGTACAAGTAGTTTACTTCCCCCCCATTGGCTGGAGACCCTTCAGGTCTCGCCAATAACTGCCCGGTTGCGTAGAAACCGTCCGCTAGGACGGTTGCAAAAAAAGCTGTCTAGCCCTATGTATGCTTAGATCTTTAAAACTACGCAACGGGTTTTGATGCGATTTTTTTATAGATAGAGTGATTCAAGAGGAAGGTTTATATGTACAATACATGCATGTTATAGTAACCGTGCGAAGCCGGGACGGGTCGCTAGTAAATTATAATAATAATCACAAGGGAAATTAAATTAAAAGCGACTAACTAGTCATGTTGTATAATCCGTTTCTAAGCAACAATATACGTAAAAGATACCAATTTAAAAAAGCTTTCAAATAATAACAAAAAACCGTTTCGAAATCGGTTCATCCGTTTGAGAGCTACGGTGCCACAGACAGACAAAGGGATCGCACTAATAACACCCCTCTTTTTGCGTCGGCGGGTAAAAACGGTAGGTACTTGTGCACCACGCCAGAAGCCACGTGCGGCGTCAACGTGTATGTACATAATTTATGTACTCACATCAATATGTAAATATAATGTACACAACTTTGTAAGTAGCAACGCAATTACGATCATAATTTTATTACCTTATCTACATGACTACTATCAGTAAAAACATAATAGTTATTACTATAGGTATACCTGTCAGGTATGATGTATCCAACTGATAGCACAGAATAAGAAAGTACTAAGTGCAACAATCATATTTATCCCAATTTATTTGGGGTCGGCGCAACATGTATTTCCTTCCATACATCTCTATTATAGGGGATTTACACGGGTCAATTTTCGCCGCACGGCTAAAATCAACCGTCTAAATGACAATTCGAATAAGCCGCAAGTGACTAAAATCGCAAGCCCCAAAGTTGGGTGCCATCCGACTTTTGCCGTGCGACGACAAGCCGCATGCGGCGGGTGACTAAAATCGACCGTGTAAATGGTCAGTTGCAGGCGATCGCCCGCCGCATGAGGTGTGTTTTGCGCTATGTTGTTCCGCTAGGCATGAACAAGTCGCAAGCGATTTTTGTCCACCGGTGTAAATGGGGTGGCGATTCGATTTTTACAAGCGATGCGACTGGTGACTTGCCGCACGGCTAAAATCGACCCGTGTAAATGCCCCATTAGCCATCATCTCAGTAGTGGGTAACTCTCTTTCTAGTCTCATCTTTTACATTATCCATCTATCGTTTATTTGATCTTCCTCTACTCTTATAACCAATCTAAAAAAACGTTCCGACAGTTTTTTTTTCTATTGGCCTATTTGTAGATGGTCCTTGTGGACCGTAAACAGGCAGTTGTTGGCGAGACATATAGGGTCTAGCCAATAATAATATAATAATAATAATAATATTTTTGGGACATTTTTCTACACAGCACCATCTAGTCCCAAACTAAGCAGAGCTTGTACTATGGGTACTAGACAATGGATAGGTATAATACTTATATACTTTTTTTTTTTTTTTTTTGTAAATACATACTTATAATACATAAGAAACACCCAGACGAACACAAACAATGACGGGGAAGTAAAATACTTAACCTAAGCTAACCTTATACTACACTAATATCATGACTAGTAGCAACAACAGCACTAAGGGCGGCCCCTAGTGGGACTCGGACCTCGGCTTAGGGCGTTGCTGGCGGTGTAATGGGGGAGGCAGCTTGATGTGGGCTGAATTATTGGTGTGACTGCGGAGTCTGAAGAGACGACCGGCTCTACAACGGGAGAGCTCGGTGGATCGGCGCGGCGGAGTTCAAATGTGAGGAGACAGAGGTTGTGTCTGTGCTTTGGAAGTTAAAAATGGGATGTCCAGTGTTTTTTTAAGTTTAAATTCATTCATTCGATTTTTGTACTGTAATTATGTAAGCTCACGTTTACAGCTACACGTGAAACATCTACTTATCATTCAATTATTACAAGTAAATAATTGCAATTACAGCAAACATGGTATGTAGATCTTTAAAACACTTGTTTAAAATATTTTGTACATGTTAATTAGGTACGTCTTAAACACAAGTACATAACTACTTTCAAAAAGACCTCTTCACAATTTGTTTACAATTTCTATCATAACTTGTTTTTAGGTGTTAACGAGGGGTGATGCGTCCTGGACCCGTCGCCCGACCAGTAACAGGCCCGAGAAGGCTGCTTGCCATCATGTCATGTTCTGCGCGCGCCTGTCGGGAGGACGTGGGGCAAGGGCCCACAGAAGGAGAGGCCTGCCGAGGTTGCGATGCTTGCAGCTGCGAAACCGTGGGTTTTTAGCTGGTAAGAGTCAGGCACACCCCTTCGCCTTCCCCGGGCGAAAGGTATCTAGAAGGATATTCTCACGAAAAAAAAAGTATTCAGGCGTCCTAGTAAATATGGATGTTCGGAACCCGCTTCCTCAATCAAATCAACCTTAACCAATATTTTTTGTGTTAATCTCACGCTGGCCATGTTTTATTATTAAACGCGCTCGTGATCAGATCACGTATAGGTGATATGATATGCGCCCACGTACACACAGTCCTCAAATTAGACGATGACGTCATCCGATTGTAATTAGTCTCGTAACGTACGAAGCTAATTTTGTAAGATCGAATCGTGAGATCGTGACGCTGAGCCGCCGATATCATTCGAATGATTTGATTTTATAGGTTTCTGTCTTTAATGTGAGTATTACAGGCTTACAATTTGTCTCATAGGGTATGGAGGAGTAGGATGCCCATTTTTTAAAATCCTTTTATTAACCCTTTGGATACCCTTCGCCCGTAGGAAGGCGATGGGTTATGCCTGGACTCTTATCGGCTAAAAACCACGGTATTCTTTCTTTTGATACTTGGCCGGGGTTGCGGGGTTCGCAGCTCCATGCACCGCGACCCTGGCAGGTCTCTCCTACACCCTCTACCTCCTAAGAGGCGCGCGCTGAACACTACTAGCCACCTGTCTCTCTCTCCCTCACCGCTCCCTCTTTGGTCGCCATTACCTCCTCAAAAAAGGAGGCGACGGCTTCCCACGCACTCTCGCTCCCGACCATGGACAAAACGGCCGGAAGCGAGAGTAGGCTGTGCCTGTAGGCTATACAAAATATTTGTTCCGTCCGGGAATCGCTGCGACACGTCATGCTGCCAGCCAAGCACTCAGTCACTGCGCCAATCGTGCGCCGGAACTAACATTAACTTGCAATCCATTCACAAACTGCGCAGTCGCAACAGGACACGTCTTGACGTCAATGGTTACCAAAAAAACTTTATTGTAAGGACCGGAAGGCGTTCCGTGACGGTAGTCGTGTAAAAGAATAATCATTCAATTGTTAGTATTGTTACTAAAATAGGATGTGCTAAATATAAAGTGAGATTGTTCTTGTGATTAGGGCTGTGTAGGATGCTGAGGATGGTTAGAATATATTGTGATCGTGCCGGCTATACGACAAGCTACGGTGTAAATGATCTATTACTGGTATAGATTTACCAAGCACGGAATGAAGTAGGACCAAAAAAATTTTTTACTTGCCGTTTGTCACAATCAAATAAAGAATTAATAAAAAAAAAGTAAATAAAAAAAACTATTAAAGATCATTTCTATGCCACGCTACGCTTAAATGAATGGAAACACGGCGACACAGCTAGCGAGCACGACCATCGCGATATCGCTCCGAGCATTCGTAAACTCGGGGCGCTAAAGTGATTCAGAAACAAAACACAATGTGTTTTTTGTATTTTTTTGTCTTACAAGTTACCCATGCAGGGTCATTCAGTATCACCAGTACACGCCCACACCGGTCACGCTGTTTGAAGGAATTACACAGCTCATACCATGGTGAAAAATTTGCCAGCCAGTAAAGTTGGTAGCGTGTCTGACTACCCAGGGTGCGCCGAACATACTTAATTATCACTCGTGGAAGCACTTTTAATGCACCCCATTGTGATGGAAAACGGGCTATAGAATGAAAAATAGTCCTTATCAGATCGACTTAGAAGAGACTAGTTAATCTCGTTCATCGGAAGAGGCGACAGACTGATTTATCGGGACATTGGCGGCTGATAACGTCTTCAGATAAGTGGAAATTCAGACGGCAGTTAATCCATGACATTTGCAAAATCAAATAAAGGGCGTGGTCTCGTCGTAACTGTTTCCTTAATGGTAGAAATGGAAACATTGATTCACAAGTTTTGAAAGAAATAAATGATTCTTAGAGTCATTACGTACTGTCGACTGGTCGCCGGAGACTTGGTCGACGGCGACTGTGACTTTCTATAGTTTAAATAGGTGTTTACGCACTTGGTCCCCGGTCGCCCGGGCGACTATGCTTATGTTTTGGTCGCCGAGAGACCAAGTCTCCGGCGACCAGTCGACAGTGCGTAATGACTCTTAAGAGCGTTTATGCCGTTCGACATTTCATACAAATTTTCAAGTCCTTATTTTTCGATATGACTGAACCGATTTTAATGAAACTTCATACCCATCAGCAAGATACATAGGTCTAAAAAGAGGCGTTACGGGTAGTCAGAAACCCGAAAGTCTGACAACCGTTCTAAACTTTAGGATATCGGCATTGCCCAGTAACTGGGTTGCAGAGATTTGATGGCAGTCACTCCATGTAAAAATACTAGTATTCAGATGCATTTAGTTAGACTTAAAGCAAATCAGTTGGGAAAAGGCTAGGCAGAAGAATAGGGAAAGTATAAGCAAAACAAACTTTCCTACTAGGAAGTTAGCTCGTTGGGATATAGGAGACGTGTCTTCCAAAAAATCATTTTTGTTGTTGTACGGGTCATGTAATAGTACATGGCAAGCGCGCATTGCACGTTTGCAGAGATCAGCACTTTTCCGTCGCCTTATACCGGCTTCCCACGGTGCGTGATAGCGCACACCGCGACGCACGAGCTCGCACCGACGCACACGAGAAGAGACTCGTCCGTGGTAACGCGGACGCATGCGGAGCGGTGCGCCGTATCCACATCACACACACTCATAATGTGGCTTCCAACGGTGCGTGATTTTACGGACAATACCACGCACAGCCGGTGCGCGCTACCACGCACCGTGGGAAGCCAACTTTAAGCGAATTATATTGTAACGCGACAGTACACAATCAGCATTCATAGTCAGCTGTACTCATTAGCGGTCATTCATATTCATATAACATTAGTTATTTGATAGTTAAGACTATTCAATAAATCAGACCTTCTTTGGCTATCAGTGACTTGTCATTTCAAGCAATTTATTATACAAGGTGCGTGCGACCCATTCAGCCGCGCATACAGTTGTCTTGATCCGCATTACTGCCTAATTAAAAGCCGGAGCCAGAGACCACAGCATTGCTTACACAAACACATAGCTTGATCAAGGTCAGAGAGAATTATAATAATTAATTAAAATTCAATTAACGTTATCAACACCACTTCCTGCTACGCTTATTAAAACTTTCAAATGTTCATAACTTCCTCGTGTAGCAGACGCTGAACTAATGTCAACAATAATATTAACAACGCAGGGTTTTTTTGGACCGGAAAAGAATGTCCCACTCCCTTTCTCCTTCGCCTTCTATCCTGGGGAAGGCGAAGGGTTTACCGGACTCTTACTGATTAAAGCCTCCACAGTATTCCTCCGAGAACCTGTGGCCAAGGTCGCTGGATTTGCGAGTGCATTCACTGCAATCCCGGTAAAACCCCTTAGGGCTTTTTTCCTGTCATGCGGGTTCGTGCCCGCGTGCGTGCGTCACCCGCATGCGTGGCGCTCGCAGTTCACCTTTTCGTGCGTGTTTCACGCATCACAATAAATACATGTATGAAAAGGTGAAATTCAGGGACCACGGGTGCGAGTGACGCACGCATGCGGACACGAGCCCGCGTCACAGGAAAAAGCCCTTAGCTCATTCCTTGAGGGTGTCGTTATAGACACTAGGATTTCTTTTTATTCTTGCCCCCACAGTTATATTATTTCTGTATCGTGCGTGCTTTTACAGACACAAATCCTCCCATGCACAAACACCCAGACCCGGAACAACTATGTGTAGGCCATTAAAATATGTACCAGCGATTGGGGTTACTTTGATATCAAGGGGCGAAATTGATAGTTACTAAAAATATTGCATTTGGTTTTAAATATCTCTGTAAAAATGGAACTCAACATTGACGGTTTTCCTATTTCACCATAATTAAGGTATAGAGGTGTCTGCGAAGTTAGCTGGCGAAGATAAATAATACAAAATCACACCCCTGATTATGTACAAAATTCGAGTCCTAATTGGGGCTACTTTGACACTGAATGATAAAACAGGGATTATCAAAGTAAAAGCCTACGGTCCGACTTTGATAAGGAACATTTCTCCTCTTTTTATCGAAAACTATGCTCTGTAGTTTTTTTTTTTATCAAGTCTATGTGATTTTATGAATCTCAGGATGTAGAGCTAAAAACGAAAATAAATAAGATACAAACACGTGAAGCTCAAAAAAATGATCAAAGTAACCCCGTTCTACGGTATTTGTTGTGTTTGGAATGGAACTCGCAAGTTATAGCGCTGAAGCCAATTGTTCGGTTACAGCACCAATCGTGCCGAATTTGTCAAGGCAATGGGCAGCGTCTGGGCAGAGAGGCTCATGGCTAACTTATAACCACGCGGATCATATGATTTGCAAGGTTAAACTAACCTTGCTATGGTCAGTTCGTGGATGGGTGACCGTTCGTCACACATCGAGACCCCTCCATGCCTCAGAAAGCATGTTAAGCTGTCGGTCTCAGGTATACGAATACCTATGACAATCGTTACGGGTAGTCGGAATCCCGAGAGTCTGACTACCGGTCTAACTTTAGGATATCGGCATTGCCCAATAACTGGGTTGCGGAGGTCTGATGGCAGTCGATCCGTATAAAATATTGGTATTCAGCCGCATCTGGGGGTTTACTCCCTAAGCACGAAGTCCGCGGTTTCGGCCTTAGTTACGAGCGTTTCCTACTATCACCTACGAACATACGATTATTTCGGGCCCCGAACTAAGAATTAATGACAACACGATTTGACAGTTATCCCTACTACCGATGTGTTTTTGCACGTCCGAAAAGTTGAACTTGACACTTGTTTTGGTCACTCCTACGTTTCGGGCTACTTTTGGACGGACGACTGACTTCGTTGACGGACTTAGGGAGTAGGCTCCCTGGTTATACTGGAAACTAACTCCAACATAGTTGGGAAAAGGCTAGGCAGAACAATGGGCAGAGTCCTGAGTCAGATAATAACTAACTGCTATCACCAACCCTCCGGGGGTTCATGAAAAGAGCCTCTACGAGTAACGATACCTAACAACGACCGGCGCACCATGGGCAGTCAGCTCCGCATGTAACCTTGCTGACTGGCTAATCTATTCACCACGGCATGAGCTATACTTGTAAAGTGACACGAGTAAGTGGTCAATCAGACTGCAGTAGCGGGTACGGGGGCGGGCGCGAGCGCATGGGTCTTGGCGTCTGCGTGTTCACAGTAGTGCCGAACGAGTTATCGTACGACGCTTCGGCGGGTGCATCAAGATGGTTTAGAACCACACGCGGAGTCATCTAACAGACGCTACATCACTGTGAACGATACGGGCGGACTGAGCCATTAGAAACACCCGCGCCCGCACCCGCCTCATGCAGACGCGTGACTCGCGGGAGCACTGTGAATGCAACTGGCGTCTACATACATTTTGATTTACACGCGCCCGCGCCCGCCTCCACTCTGAAAGAGTACATGAGACCATCCCGCCTATCAAGGGTGGATTACGGCATCCTGTCAAGCGTGGTAATTCCTATATCTCCTTTGATTGTTAATTAGGAAGTCCAAGTTCGGCAGTGTATGTTTATGAGCTGATAACAAACCACACAGGGTTTTTCTAAAACCAAATGTTCGAGGATAAAGTAATCTCATATGTGTGGGTTATCTTCCGGTCTGTGTACCACGGTTATCGGTGACCGCTTAGGCCGTGGACACATGTCTACGGTGCGGCACCGGCCACCGTGTAACGGCACGGCGCCGCTACCGGGAGACAGCGCGGCGTCGTGCCGCAGCACGGTGCCTTGTACGGTGCACCGCACGTTAGTTTTTTCTTAGTTCGCCTAGTGGAAGCACGTCCCGTTCTCTGGGACAAGACAAACGAGGATAATAAAGATAAAAATTTGAAAATTTGCACCGCGTACATACGACAGCAATTTACGTCGGGCCGTGCTGCCACCAGTGAAGTCGACATCTAAATTGTCAGCTATTTTAATTAACACGTGCGAACTAAGCAACAGCAAAACATAAACTAACGTGCGGTGCACCATACACGGCACCGTGCTGCGGCACGACGCCGCGTTCTCTCCCGGTAGCGGTGCCGTGCCGTTACACGGTAGCCGGTGCCGCACCGTAAACGTGTCTCCACGGCCTTATGGTAATCAAACATGGGTATTTATGAATATAACCCGATCTTTCCTTGTTATAAAATGTTAAAATTTTTCCTGTTTAGCAAAATATTAAGCCTACTCAGCCCGTCTCACTGCAGGGCACGGGCCTCTTCTCAGGATGAGAAAGGTTTAGACCTTTCCACGCTGGCCTGGTGCGGGTTGCCAGACTACACATACCAATGAGAACTTTATGGAGCCCTCTCATCTGTTCGGGGCAGTACCGAGGATTCCAGTTTTATTAGTTAAAATAAGGTGCTTACTAGGATTCGTTGATGTACCAAACAACATGAAAGTCGCCTGTACTTTGCCTACGTTTTATGATGACTCAGAATAATACCACCGTATATAATTGTATAAGCTAAAGCAGTATGTACTTCAACTACCTACAATCGTCCGAATTGACACACAAACACGCACTGCAACTAGACTTCTAAGGTGTCATCGGAATACAGTCACATACAAAGAATGCATTATACTTCTTTTTTTTTTTTTTTTTTTAAAACATTGCCCCACACTAAGATTTCTCTTGTATTGTGGGTGCGTTTACAGACACAAATCTCACAAACAAACGCCCAGACCCGAAACAACCATCTGTAGGCCATACAAATTTTTGTTCCGTGTGGGAATCGAACCCACGACCCGAGGCGCAGAAGCCAATCGCTTAGCCACTGCACCAAACGTGTCGTCAAATAAATACTCAGTATACAGTGCGTGTCTGTGTGTCAATTCAGGCGATTATAGTAATTTGAGGTACTGTTTTAGCATATACAAGCTTAGTTTTAGTATATACTAAACCTGAAACTAGTTTGTCCAGAATCACTAGGAGAATCGATTGACATATTATTTACACAACTTTTTTTTTCTTTTTTTTCAATTTTGTTTCATTAGGTTTCTACCCATAACAGGTGACGGGAATAGACACCTTGAGGCTTGAGATGGTCCGCTCGGTCGGTTTCCGTGTATTAGACAACCCCTGCATAGCAAGCACATCTCAGGCATTTTACACTTTACTAGGGAACTTAAAAACACATTCAGGCAGTTCTGATGAAAATCTTGTTGGGATGTCTCGGTTTTTGTATATACTAAAAATAACGTTGTATATCTACTATGGTAATACCTTGAAAGTCTATGTTTTGAAGTAGTAGAAGGAGTAGGACTCCCTGACGTGGCCTACGCATAGTACTCATATAGCCATATGTAATATCTAACTATTTAATAAATATAACGTGTATACTCCGACCAAACTTCCTTGATCGTTATCAGTGTTTCAAAAGTAAGTCATCTAAGTATAACGACTCCAAAAACAGAACAATGGCAGGACATTGACATTTAAACGTCAAAACAGTCCACTATTGTCTCAATAAGTCTCGTGATGACTAAAAAAACTGTTCTCAAAAGACTACTCAATAATTCGGCTCAGATTTTAAATGAAAAACAATGCAATTCTTTTCAAAAATCTTCATCCTAGCCTGTTCCCAACTATTTTGGGATCAGCTTCCAGTCTAACCAGGGCCTACTCCCTAAGTCCGTCAACGAAGTTAGTCGCCCGTCCGAAAGTAGCCCGAAACGTAGGAGTGAACAAAACAAGTGTCAAGTTCAACTTTTCGGACGGGCAAAAACACATCGGTAGTAGGGACAACTGTCAAATCGTGTTGTCATTCATTCTTAGTTCGGGCCTCAAAATAATCGTACGACCGTAGGTGATAGGGAGTAGGAAACGCTCGTAACTGAGGCCGAAACCACGGACTTCGTGCTTAGGGAGTAGACCTCCAGCGGCTGAATACCAGTATTTTACACGGAGCGACTGCCATCAAACCTCCGCAACCCAGTTTATCAGCAATGCCCATTAAGGTTATACTAGTTGTCAGACTTTCGGGCTTTTGACTACCCGTAACGATTGTCATAGGTATTCGTATGACAATCGGGACTGACGGTGTCACTTGCTCAACGAGGCATGGAGGGGTCTCGATGTGTAAGCCGTATTTCAGAGTGGAGGCGGGCGCGGGTGCTGGCGCGGGCGCGTGTAAATCAAATGTATGTAGACGCCAGTTGCATTCACAGTGCGCCCGCGAGTCGCGCGCCTGCATGAGGCGGGCGCGGGCGCGGTGGCGCGGGTGTTTCTAATGGTTCAATCCGCCCGTATCGTTCACAGTGATATAGCGTTTGTTAGGTGACGGCGCGTGTAGTGCGTACGATAGCTTGTTCGGCACTACTGTGAACATGCAGACGCCAAGACCCGAGCGCCCGCGCCCGCCTCCGCACCCGCTAGTGCAGTCTGATTGACCACTAACGAACGGTCACCCATCGACGGACTAACCGCTGCAAGAGCAGCTTAACCTTGCTAATCATTTGATCCGCGCTGTTGGTAATTAGTCCTTCTAAATTTTACTTCTCTTCAATGTTAGTCATGAGCTGGCTCGATTCTTTGCACCGGACAATTACCACCGCAACAGGAAGCACAAGCTTTTTGCTGTGCCTTCATGTCGCACTGTAGCGCGAGCTAAATCGCCAACACCTCGTACTCTCACCGCACTCAACGAACTCTTGGATTATATAATACGAACTGTGGTCTGTTTGTGGATGATTGGAAGAAGATTTTATTAGTATGTCTGCTGAAGCATTGCGAGAGACTCGAGAGAGATTCATGAAAAATGTCTATTTTACTATGTTTTTATATTTCACTTGCTTTTGCCCACGGCTTCGCTCGCGATAATTTAGAATTTGACAATCAACTCCTAAACACACTACTAAAGTTTCTATAATAATATAGTTCGATCATGATTCGAAAGACACGTGGCGCCATCTATGAGCGTTATTGTTGTTTTCCTCGGGAACAGTAGTTTTTTTCGGGATGATAGGTACCCTATGTCCGTTTCTGTACACCTGACAATGTATATGCAAAATTTCAGGATGATCGGTTCAGTGGTTTAGGCGTGAAAAGGTGACAAACAAACAAACTTACTTTCGCATTTATAATATTAGGTAGGATTTCTCTATCTTTAATTACTGTAATTGGTCCAAGACCGTTGTTATTAAAGTAAAAATAAAATAAATAAATGAATTACAATGATTCATTTATACCCAAACATTATGTTATCTGTTACATTAATAAAATGTATACAGAGCGCAAAAACATTATACAAATAGGTACATGTTTATCTAGTTGCCAGTCCAGTCACATCTCAATGTTTAATACATTATGGAACGTTTTGAAAATCGAACACGATTTAACGTTGTGCATGAACAGACATAGCCTACGTTATCTAGTGACGTAATAATTGTAGGTGGGACATGACCTATCACAAAAACTCACTATCGTAGGTGTAATCGCTTTTTGCGTCGTATACTAAACATTCATAATTATGAATGTATAATGAATGCATTTTAATGCAATGTATAAGAACGCAATTTATTGCTTAGTAACAGAAAAAGGTGGTATTTAAACAGCTGCATAGATTATCAATAATAACTTGGGAATGAAGTAAATGGTTTGTGTTCCTAATATGGAGGGTGCCAGCAAACTGGTCGATGTTGTATCCAATGTATCAATAACAATGAGCTATATTGATAAACTTAGTATAGACGGCTACATTCAAGCTATATTTTTCCAGTATAAGCTGACCTCTCCATTGTACGGAAAGCCAATGCGAGATCGGCTCATACTGGAACTAGTCACTATCCATCGAGCTCCCTCGTCGTAGAGCCGGTCGTCTCTTCAGACTCCTCAGTCACACCAATAATTCAGCCCTCATCAAGCTGTCTCCCCCCCAACACCCTCCCAGCAACGCCCTAAGTCGAGGTCCGAGTCCCACTAGGGGTCGCCCTTTGTGCTGTTGGTGCTAGTAGTCATGATGTTAGTGTAGCATAAGTAGTTAGCTTAGGTTAAGTATTTTACTTCCCCACCATTGACTGGAGACCCTTAAGGTCTCGCCAATAACTGTCCGGTTACGTAGAAAGCTGTAGAAAGGGTCCGCAAAGACGACCGACAAGCAGTAAAATAGAAAAACTAAAACATACTGGAAATATGTAGCCATGTGTACTGTTACATGTCAATATAGAATTAAATATTAGGAAGTCCATGCGTGGGCTATGAACATGTTCAGCAGTACATATTTACGAGCTGATAATAATATGGTGATATATTTTTATATCACCATATATAAACTACACGGTTTAATATCGACACTATTTCGCTCTCGAAATATCCACGCTCAGATAACGATAATTTTGAAAACTAATTATTTTATCGTAGCGAGTCTAAACGTTATCGAAGCGATATCGTCAACATAAAGCATATTAAACTTATATAGATAAGCCATTTATTCATTAGTAAACATTTGTTTATAAACGCTGTTCGAAACAATAATCTGCTTGTTTTTGAAACATGTTGCGGTAAAGACTACTGACAGTTTCTTATGGCAGAGGGTCCAAAACTATGTTTCTAGAAGCATTCACGTGTTGTTTCAGAAAATTTTGCAACTTGTATCCGAAACATTGTTTACTAATGAGTATTCTGGCTGTTTATTAGGGCGGAGTGAACTTGGAAAAAAAAATTTTTTTTTTTGGAGTTTCTCTTTTCCTGTCTCATTAAGCGATGACCGTACATAAAAGCTTTATTCATGCTAAAAATCAAAACCCTACTTACGACTTTATTTTGAGGTGTACCACCCCATATTTTAATACTTACGTTTTATTTCGCACCTTTTTTTTTTCATTTTAATGAAATTAAATCCCAATGGGTCGATTTAACTACGATACTTTTTTCCCATGGTATTCTGGCCCACGCATTCGGCCAACTTTTCCACTACTGTTCCTACTGCGTGTAATTTGGGCAGCGGACGAGAGGCGAGTTTCCCCCTAAGCCTAAAATTCACCCACATTAACGTTACGTTTACGTTACTATACGTCAAAATATTCATGCTAGGCCTACAGAACTCTAAAAACGAATACCAAGAAGACCAAAAATCCTAACATACAACGTATATGTAGTATATTTTCATCATAATTTGATACATTTTCAAATTCATGTATTGAGCGCTTGCGGGAGTATTTTCATGAATTATTACGTAGGTGCCCGTTATTTAGCCTGCTAACTAGGCTATGGACCGGTTCTTACATTACCATGAAGGTAACAATATTCTGTGACGCTGAAACTGAATAATTCTACTGGAATATTCGCTGAAAACGTTTTAGAATAATTTTGTTTTCTATTTTTGGACTGACATTGAAAAACGTGAGTTTACCGTTGTGATAAGCAAAGACAGTTTTTGAAATGCAAATATGTGACTTGATTTCGTCATCTTCCGGTGTCTTTTAAATTCTGGACTTAGTTACACTTTATTCATGACCTCAAGAATGCAGCTGGGTGGATTTTATATAAGGAGTGTCAGATCAAAAGTGGCTATTATTTACGTCTTAATAAATTTTTCAGAAATGACCAAAAACTTGTGAGACCAATTACTTTTTTCTAGTAAATAGTTTGCTTTGACCAAAATTAAAAATTTTAAGGACATTTTTCATAGAGAAATAGACAATTTTGGTGCAGTCTGCGATAGGAAATGGCCAAGGTTTTTCCTCACTGAATGAAAAAAAGTATTTTTTTTTTGGAATTTCTTACAGCGTCTTGTGGTCAGACCCGTCAGACACTATTCGTCTCTGCCTTTGACAGTAAGCCCTTCCACGCTAATATTGCTGCTGGGAGCAATAGTCTCATTAGTCCAGCTGAAATAGTCATGACTTCTAGTCTAATTATCTATCTGCCTAGCCTTTTCCCAACTATGTTGGGGTCGGCTTCCAGTCGAACCGGATGCAGCTGAATATCAGTATTTTACATGGAGCGACTGTCTATCAGACCTCCACAACCCAGTAACTGGGTAATACGATACTCTTGGTAAGACTGGTTGTCAGACTTTCTGGCTTCTGACCAACAGTAACGATTGTCAAAGATCTACAAATGACAGCCGGGACCAACGGCTTTACGTGCTTTCCGAGGCACGGAGGAAACTCGCCATGGTAAATGGTCACCCATCGACAGACCAACCTCGGCAAGCGTGGCTTAACCCGGAAGATCGGTCTAAGCGGCTGTAATTATTTAGCCACGAGCTCCTCTTCTAGTCTAATTAAATACAGCTAAATTGAACAGTATTAAATGTCTGAAAAAATCGTCTCTCTTTTGAATAAATTATTTTAACACCACTGTAAAACTAGATATTCGTCATCGTATCATGGCAGCCCTATTCAGTAATCAGGGTCTGTATTATATCCTGCTTCTATTTTGAGTGCGACATTGACCTAACGACTCCGAGGCCCGAGGGTGTGTCACGCTGAGTTATGGCCAATAAGATGATGAGAGGATGCGCTCAGGATGTTGGTAAACGTAAGACGTAGATAGTGAGTTAGGGGGAGATGGAAACTATTTTTAGATGATAAGGTTTATTTATGGTAAAACTAGAAAGAGGTTCAATACATTCTTCAAAAAGGAAGATGTTCTCAATTTATGTGTGTGTTTTTTTTTATGTCTTTTCAGACTTGCGAACCAAATTGTAGACTTGAAACTGTTCATTTTATATTATGGTAATAATTTTATTCGTTTTTTTTAAGTCGGTTTGATTTTTGTTAAAAAGTTTTTTTTGTCTCTCAAACAGAACTATACAAAAGTAAATAATTGAAATATTTGTCCTTTTTAACCGACTTCAAAAAGGAGGAGATTCTCAAATCGGATGTATTTTTTTTTTTTGTTTTTATCCTAAGATCTCCGTCATTAATGAACCGATTTGAAAAAATATTTTTTTGTTTGAGACGGTATACTACCCGTTTGGTCCTATAAAAATGTTATAATGATTAGACCATGAACTTCAGAGATATGGAACGGAACTCGTCGTCGGATCAAAGGAAAATTCTCATATATCTAATATGCTTTGTGTAAATGTGTTGTTGGTAACTGATTACTGGAAAAAAGGAGGGAGAGCGTCAGAAGTCCGTGCAATTCTACACTGAAACAAATAGAAGCCAGAGCCGCCGACTTATGAAACTGTTAATTTAATATTATGGTAATTATTTTACTCCTTTTAGTTTTTTCTGAAGTTGGTTTTTCTTTTTTAAAGTTATTTATTTTTATTGATTTAGGTTTTTTTTCCAACATGTAGAGCGTCAAGGCTAATAATCATATTTAATCCCGCTACTATATTTTCGAGCTGATACATACATTACATAATCAGTCCATTACTGTCCCACTGCTGGGCACGGGGTTCTTCTCAGAATGAGAAGGGTTTAGGTCTCAGTCCACCACGCTGGCCTGGTGCGGGTTAGCGGACTACACACACCATCGAGAACTTTTAAGGAGCCCTCTCAGATGTGCAGATTTTCTCACGATATTTACCTTCACCGTTAACGCAACTGACAATCAAATTCTGATAAAAGCTGAGAGTAGGTATAGATTAGCGATGGGCGATTATTACTAAAACTAATCGACTTAGTCAATTGTTCAGTCCAGTCGATAAAAGTCGATAACAATTGATGTTAGTCGATTGTTATCGACTACCGACGCGCAGCAGATGACAATCACTGATACGGTTACCGTATCAACTTTAACTACTAATTTGTATTGAATTGTGGCGCAGCGCACGTGTTGCTGTACTCGTACCTATTACTAAAAAAGCAATTACTAAAAGGTGGTGCGTACGCTGCCGCTGCGCCACAATTCAATAGTTAAAAGTCCGTGCGCCACTACTTACAACTGCAGTTAATATGCGACTGGCGCTAATAGATTATTTAATTGTCCTCTACTGTCTCAGTTTACAATTAGTAATTGGACGATTGTTATTCGAATAATTATGGTGAGGAACTACTAAATCGACAATCGAATGCGCAACAGTACAATTTTCAATTCAGTCGATTGTTTTTTTTTGCAGCAATCGCCCATCGCTAGTATAGATCTATCAAAATTAGTGTCACAATTCTAATAAACCTTCAAATCACGACTTTATGCGTCACACAAAAAGGTCACAACTTCTTAATGGGTACAGAGCGACAACAGACAAGGATTACCTCCATAAATCTCACGTTAGCCAAAAATGTCGTCTAATTACTAATCCGAGCGTCTGAATGTCATTCAAGTGACGATAGACGACATTCAAACAACTTGTGTTGTCACCCTATTGTTCAGACTCATTTCAATTCTATATTACATTACTATTTGGACAATATTTGTTCATAAAATAACTTCTTCTAAGGTTAAATTACTTATGTTGTGAGAATTGAATCTTGGGATTTCCAAGTGATAATGTAATTCCGATTTGCACATGTATTCGAAAAGTCAGAGGTGAGAGCGTTATGTTACGTGTATGTATTTTGTAAGAAGTTGTTCAGTGATTGCTTGGCTGTAGATTAGCCTGATAAATCGCGGTAGGATTCTCTGGATCGTCACCAATCTATGGGTCTATTAGCTGAATAACTCTAAGTCCTGCCTCGTGGATCGAGTGGTCGCAAACGCGACTGCTGAGCGAGATATCCTGTGTTTGATCCCCAGATCGGGCAATGTTATTACCCCATAATACAAAAGATGGTCTAAGAAAAACCTAGGTTTTAAAATAGCCCCGCCTCTTTTTGTTATAAGTGACATAAGACAGTGATGGGTAGGTATATTTTAAATCTGGGTTTACCTTAGTCTTGGTTTAAACCATCTTTTTTATTTATTTATTTATTTTGTACCAACTTAAATCTATCATTACAGGTTTTACCCTAATGCGACAGTTAAGAACATTTTTTTTTACAATTATTGCCATTTCTTATTATACTTATTAATTATTAATCTATCTATTTACAATAATAAAATGGGAAACTGAGAATAAAAATTTTTTTTTTTTTTTAATAATCCGTGTGGAATTTCTCAGTAGCAGCCCGGAGTCTGGATTTGGGCCCGGTTGATGGCAATAGGCGCGCCCCCCATTACTTGGGACTTACAACATACGGGCGAAATGAGGGTGTACTTTACACTTCTGACCAACCTTTCGGGGAATGCAGGCGTGATGTTATGTTATATTAACTCTAGGTAGTTTTTCCAAAAAGTTAAGTACCTAATCATTTGGAAATCACAGGAAATTCGACTATTTACGTTGTTTTTTTTTGAGTGTCAATTGTCAATATTGTATTGACAATATAGCTGTTTTAAATTAAGACTATGACGCATCAGTTGCACAGGTGACTGCGTGTGAGTGATAGGTTGTCAACAAATCGCTTACAGACACAACTCAATTTGCGTGGGATGTGAAGACTATTTTAGAGTGCTATGAACACATTGCAGAATGTTTATCAGCCGGTGGCATAGTTAGCAGACACACTTGGCGCATTTGCTAATCTTTGGCTGTCTGACAGCCACTCGAAGATTCGGTCTATTATTTTCCGGGAACTACACCAGATTGCCAAATATAAAATGGAAACAAAAATCGTCACCCTCCCCGCTAACTGTCGGAACTAGCAATTGATAACTTTTCAGTAGTTGCGTTGGCTGTGGATTTATTTTAATGAATTAATAACTTTTTTATATTGCTCTTGCCTTCCTCTTTTAAGTTAGTAGTTGCCCTAAAGCCCTAAGGCATCTATTTATTTATTTCTATTCATTTGAAGCAGATACGTCACTCTCTGAGAATTTCTCTGAAAAATTATCAATTGCTGGTTACGACAGTTAGCGGGGAGGGTGACGAAATGAGTATTACACTTTTCAACGTAAGGTGAGGACGTTTCTCTAAAAGTTACCATACAAAGAATATCAAATATTTTCATAAGATTAAACATGGATGATAAAGCATTTCCTTATGAAGACACTGAGGCACTATTGCAACACATGAATTAACTCACTAGTAGCGTCTCTCAACACTACAACACTCACCTACCCACACACGCACAAAACACACTCAAACCCACCTTCATCCCCATTCACATATACACAAGCACAGGAATACTGTTATTAATATTTATTTATTAAAATTACATTTAAACATTTACTCACACATACACACACATTTTATTTTTGTTTTATGTAAGATTACCTTGCTGTAGAAGAGCGGAGTCTCCTAATACAGGCATTTTTTGCTTAAAAGGAGGCTCTAATCACTAACGTGTTATTTAAATATGGTTCCGAAATAAACAATTTTTAATTTTTTAATTTAATTTTAAAGCTTTTTTGCGGTTTTTGATGATGTTGTTTACGTTTTTTCGATAACAGTCTCCTTACGGCATCAATTTGCGAAATGACCGGTATAGGAACTCATCTTTAGTTGAACAGAATATACATAGCTAAGTACTTTACCTAACTTATGGCAAACCTGTCTTTTGTAATTTTTTTATCACAAAAGTCAACCATCTTCCTTTTTGTTTCTAATTTTGAGCTGTGTTCTTACCGCTAAGTGGAGCCCTGATACAGCGAGACAGATCACGAAAGACCACGAAGGAGATGGCGTGATGAGCTGGACATCAAATGGTCTGGAAAGTTTAATGGAATGATGGCTAAATGTGGAAGAAGAACTCTTGAAGTCTGTTGTGAACTTAGAAATGACTATGGCGATAATTATTTACATTTATTACTACTTTTTCTGCTCAATAAACTCACGCTAACATTTCAATATACGAAATATTTTTTCACATAATTATTTCGCCGAAACTTCATACCAAGGTCCCGTGACAACCAAAATGTTATGACAGAAAATTGGCAGCATTTCCTGAACAAACTTAATTATTCAGTTGACAAACAAAAACAAGTACTTAAAATTCACGTTAACAAGGGTGATAATTGAATTTTAATTGGTTTTCTGTATGTATTTTTAGGCAATTTTTGCACTAACAAAGGCGCCTCGTGACTGTTTGAAATTATTTGTATACTGAAAGTCCATTATATTTCGGCCTGCGGCGAAAAAGGGAACTGAATTGAAATGTACTGAATTTGACATATTTGCATAGCAAGCAGCGCCACCAAGAAGTACCAAGATATACTGGGCACTCTTTATGAATGTTTTTACAATGAGTATTTGCATTGTTTACATCGGGAATAGAGGTGACAATTGATTGTAAATATCTGAAACACTTTTAGGTGTTATTGTTATACCACGGGTGCGGGTCGTGTCATGTCGTTTACAGGGTGGTATCCGAATTTGGGTAATTACTTTAATCCTCGTGATCCACTAGTGACACAGATTGGCCTTTCATGAGACTTTTTCAGATTGAATAAAAAAAAAACCTTGTTCTGTTTCAGAGTCATTTTAGCGTCCGGAGTTAGCTGACTGCGAGGAGTGATATCTGACATCGCGCTAATCGTGCCCGCCAGCAACTATGTCGCCGTGCTTTCATTATTTTATAAGTGGTATCGAAATGTTCTAACACCGTTTTCTTTAATTGCTTCCTTTTTACTTCGTTTAGGTACGATCACTTAGTATTTCGATTGACAAAAAAATTAAAACAAATACCAATATATTAAATAGATCATGAGGTTTTAAGAAATTACGTGAATTCGTTTACACCCTGTATATGTTTGCAATAAGTTTAAATTGCATTGTGTTCAACAATAGAGTCAATAGACAATATATAATTTTTATAACACACTATATTTAAGTAATTGTTCTATATTGGGAAAATTTCCATTATTGTACGAAACAAAGCTGTTCACAGTAAAGGCCATACAGCTGTTTGACCCCAAGCTATATGTAGACCCCGTATTCCAATGGGGGTCATACAACACCTGTACCAACAGTCATACTGTTACTGAAACAGAAAAATATTCGTACATGTAATTTTCTACAATCTTTGGTAAAAACTTGGTTGTCCTAGGCATTGCAGAAATCCCAATTATTGCTAGATAGATTTTATTGTTGGTTCTAATATAGGACAAGACCAACGCAAAAAGACTATGTTTAAAAACTTTTCTCTCGACACAATAGAGGGAAAATTAAAAAAAATGTTGTTGCTTTATTCTTTGTCTACTGAAAACGTTGATTAGTTTTTATTTAAATCAATAAATGCAGCTGTAAAAAAAAGATGCAAGCATTGTTTTAACCTATTTACTTAAATTCTCTCAAGCTAATTTAATGCGATTTCAAAGATTCTTTTTTCCAAAAATAGGTTTTATACTCTAGTGAATTGGTTAATAATATAATGTAATACAATAAGAGACAAAAAAATTGCAGCAAAAACTAAGATTGCTCGCAGCACTCGGCCGTTCGGATGAGTCATTTTCCATACCTAATGATATTTTTTTGGTTCGGCCCTCATTAAGGAGGAGTTTAAAATGTCATCATAATGATTATAGTTTCACGTGACCGAGACTGACGCCATACCAAACAAAAGAGTAAGAAAACTCGCGTGACTTTTACTACAAAGAAAAATTACTTCCAAGAGAAACTATGGGTTTTTCACTCCACAAACGAGGTATTTGTGCCATCACAATAAAATAAGGTTTTTTAGTATGACGTAAATCGTTTATCAGAGTCTGAAACTGGGATTATTACACCAATTAACATAGTTAACCGAGCTAATTCAGATTCTTGCTGATAACCGTTTTTACGTAGTAGGTGTGATGTGACTGCAGCATTTTTGGCGCCTTTTAATTTTTATTTATTTATTCATATAACAATTCGCATTGTGTTTGAATGATCTAATACATTAATTATTACAGCTAAAAAAATATATAAATTTCAAACAGTAAAATTCACCAAAAATAATTAATAGGTAACACATGATACTTTGTCAACAGGTTTTAAAAATTTACTATAAGTAGGTATAAATGATAAATATTATTATGTCAAATGATTGTAAATTGTAGAGGTTTCCCCAGTTTGTACAAACAAATTAAACAAAACAATGCCGTTATCAAAGGGCTTTAATCACTATAACACGTCAAAACGTAACAAGCAACTAACACTGTCACATTGTCATCCGAATGTTAATTTTAAGGGAGTGCCTCCGCTGCCGGCGCCGGCTCCCAAAAATAACGCCATTGGGAACCGGCAGTACATTACTGCCGGCAGCCGAGATTAAAAACATCGGCTGCCGGCATCCAAAATGGACACCGGCGGCGGTAATAGTTGTTCGGTAGATGTGTTAGTTGAAAGGTAGATTCGATTTTGGGCCAAACACTGTAATTTGTCTTCCAACTGACTAATTTCAAGAGTGAGCGAAGCGAGCTGATTAGTTTAGGACACCCCGACACGGAGGATACTTTAAACCCCGCAGACAGAAATAGGAGCCCCGTTCAGCGGGGCTCCGTCGACTCTGCTTTGGAAACCCAATCAACCTTACAAACATTTCCCTCAAGTTTTTCATTTGTTTTTATTGTGAAAATGAAAGTGGGTGACAAATAATCGTCTTATGTTAAATGTACTGAATTTCACATTTTATTATCAAATGGCATTTACAAGCAGAGCCAGTCACCAGCAAAAATATAAAATTGTAACGCTCACTTCAAATGGGCAAAGTTATTTGGTACGTGAAAAATGACTGTGCCGCTCTGAAACAGGATTTCAGCGTTCTGTTCCTTCCTTCAGAGAGGCGGTTATATTACGCGTACTGTTCTTTACGCGTACACGCAGCACTCGTCTTGCCTGATGTTTCTTTAGCATCCTCTTCAACGAGAGGGTGCAAAGCGAGGTCACAGCCGCCTAGCCGCACGTTTTATTTTAAATTAACAATGGTTAAACCCAGCTAGTTAAAAAGCAAAACAATGCATTATCACATGTCTCGTCCATCAAGTACAGTTTCCCTAGATGACGTGATGACGCATACAACGTGGGATTTAAACCGACGAATCTAATAAAAACAGCTATTGTGCAACATCATGATGTAACGCGCTAGGTAGCTGAAGGTTGCGCGTATTGTGGTCACATCAACATGGATGATATACTCCTTGTACATCGTAGTTTTTGGTATTATTCATCCTCATCATGTCAGCGTAGTCCCCCGCTAGATATAGGGCGTATACATAAAGGAAGCAAGTCACCAGCGCCGACCTACCAGCGCTTCTCGGTACTGGTCCGTGCAGGGAACCGCTACATAAAGGATGCGGATAGAAGCAGGGGCTGGCATTTTTAACAAAAATACGCCTTGTTCCCTTGCAAATACAGCAACAAATGACGGCCTACAAGCGCTGATTGGAGCACGTCGGAACTTGGCGGCGACGTTCGGAGCTTGTCAGAGCTGTTTCGCCACACAGTATAGAGACTACCTGCGCGTACCAGCACCGACAAGCGCTGACAGATCGGCGCCGGCAACCCGCTTTCTACGTGTATAAGCACATAGACATCACAAAGGACTAGACTTCATCCTAGGTGGGCAGAGCGTTGCTTTGCATTGCGTGGGACAGTGGGGCGCGTTGTCATGACGCTGTCGAAGTATCCCAGCAGATGCTTGTGATACAGTATTTATATTATTTGATGAGTAAGTCTAAATTCAAATTTTTGCCGCAGTCAAACCGCTAAATCAAACTATACGTGCCGCTCTGTAAACGGGCTTGAAAAATTGCATCTGTTGGCAATTTTCTTGACCAATATAGCTCAGTATATTTGCAACTTATACCCTTGCTGCAATTTCATTGTGTAATACATTGCCGAGTGTAGTCCAGCAAGATTCTGCAACTGAATTGCTGAGGAATTTTGTTTGTACACGCGGAGCTATACTATGGTTTGATCTCAGTAGTTGCGAGGAGACAGCGGCGGCAGACGATATACTTGTGGTGAAATTGCAGTAAAGTTCATTCACGCTTGTCGCGTATCTGGTTAGGTTACTTCGCGGCATTGAGCATAACCCAGGAGTACTGCAGCGCCTGAGTGTATGTGTACCAGACCGCTATGTGTGGAGGCGGCGCCGCCCGCCGCTGCTGACCGTGCCGGTTGCCAAGACTAACCTTCTCGCCAAAACACCATTGACCCGCGCAATTCGGGTCATTAACGATCTTCACCTGAAGATCGACGTATTTACATGCCATTTGAGTGAACTCGCAAAAATACTGTTGTTTATTTTATGTTATAGTGTAGATTAGAGTAGGCTATGTGTTGTTTTTTATTTCCTATATTTTAAATACTGTCTGTTTTATTTTAGGGAACTTAGTAAAGTAGGGGAAAGGTGGCTTGAAAGGGACACGTATTGAAAGGGACAATTCAAATTACCAGCAAAATAAAAATCGCTTCGAAACGACACTATTATTGTTGTATGGCAACCCCGATACACATCCATTCGCGCCTAACTTCACGCTCCTGTCTTTTCTAAAATGGCGATGTTGTGCGTGTGTTTATTTTTCTAACCAAAAGTTTTTTTTTTGTAATTCTTTGTAAACCTTTTGTCAAATGCTGTAAATTGATTGTTTATTTGTTTACTATTATTTACGTCGACTACATACTGACAGATACGAGAACGAAAGGTTAGTAAACTTTTATTTAAAATTATAGATTTTGTGGTTATGTTTTTAATTTGTGTATCATATTTATGAAAGGGACACAGCGAACGGTTATGAAAGGGACGTCCCTTTCATAACTGTCCCTTTCATAACCTTAAATGTTGGTTTTACAGTAGCTAATAATAATTTATCTTCTTTGCAGTTTGAAAATGCCACCTAAAAAAAGAAAAGAAAAGATATTCAGAAAGCGTTGAAGATTGGTTTCAATGTAAAATTTGCACAAAATGGGCACATGAAACCTGTGGCATTAAAGGTGTCTTTAATTTTTTTTGCTCCCTTTGTCACTAAAATTAGTTTTAAGATGGTCAGTAAAACAAACGATGATAAGACAGTTGATTGTTACTCTAATTAAGAAAAGCAGTAATAATTATTAAACTGAATTATTTTTAATGGAAGAACTATATAAAAAAAGATTTTTGTTTAGTTTTTAGTTTTTTTTTAGTTATTGTCTTTAGGATGAGAAATATAAGACTAAAAAATGTGGTTGAAAAACAGTAGTCAATTGTATTTGTAAATTGTATTAATTTGTCTTAATATTATATCTAGAGAAGAATTGTTAAACTGTTGATTTTTGTTTAAAAATGTTAATGTCCTAGTCATAGTCTTTAAAATGAGAAAATAAGACTAAAATAATGTGATTTTAAAACGTAAGGACAACTGTGTACGTATTTTCTTATATTTAGTTTAAGTAAAGCAAAGTTATAAGGTGATTTTTCTTTGATATTATGTACTGTCCCTTTCATAAATTATCGTGTCCCTTTCAATGCAGTCCATTTATGAAAGGGACATTATACACATTTTTTAAAACTGCGATAATTTATAACTAAGAATAAAGAAAGGTTTAATATTGCATTTTATTTCAATAGTAAAGTAATGTAGGCTTCCCATTCAGCTCTAACCTTTTTAAATTTTTGTATAATTTATTTACTAGAGCCTCTGCAACAAAAATGTCCCTTTCATGCCACCTCTCCCCTAGTTATAATTTTTATATATTATTTTAAGTTGTTTATGTTTATCATAGTTTTAATTACTAGGTAAGTTAATGTTAAGACCACTCTATCGCATTAGGTGTACACCTGTAAAGATAGCTGTAAGGGAGATTTTAATAAATAAATAAATAAAAGTCAAAGCGGGATAAATCATTTGCAGTCTAGCCGGCTAGACATTGAATACTTGCGACTACTATGAAATATCTTCCGGGCTACACTACAAGATAGCATCAATTGTTGCACTGTGTTGAGCGATATAATCGGCAACTTGGCAGCTATACAATTGCAGCAAGAAATTGTCAAAAAACTAGCCCGTTTAAGAGCACCTTCACGTAAGCCAATAAGTATAGAAGACATCGCTTGTTATTTTCGCGACGCGATGCTCGACGCAATGCAACGCACTGCGTTGCCCAGCTAGAACAAAGGGCTCACGAAAGTTATAAAACAAAGATAACAGATAATTAAAATAACTCAATGCAAAACTTTCCTCTCCGCAATTTAAATAATAAGTGAAAAAATATGTTAAAACTATATTGTGTTGTTTCATATCGAGTCGGAAATCCCTGTTCAATACAAAACTGTAACATTGTTTATAAATGTCGAGCGATATTGAAATACTACTGATAACTTATTGAACTTTATACTGAATAAATTATTAACTCTAGGTATTCCGATTTCTGAATGAATGAAAATCAGTGTTTCAGCATGCTATCTTGTTTCTAGCCATCAAGAATTTGCGGCGGGTCTGTTTCTTGCACGCAATTATAGCAATTCAATCACTCTTGTCCACTTGGCTTTATCTTTAGTGTTCTCCGCTCTAATAGGGTCATGCACTCTATTATAAAGCTACTATTGATCTCGGCTAGATTGCGGGGACAAAGTATTCTCAATTAATATACTATAGCCAGTGTACCTACATGTGGTTTCTCTGTTCAACGAAAGATAAGTCCTAACATAGCAGTAATAATATCGTAAATTGTAGCCGTAAGGAGACTGCTATCGAAAAAAAGTAAACGGCATCATTGAAAAACCGTAAAATAGATATAAATCCATGTTTTTTTTTATATTTGATATTCTTTGCAAGGTAACGTTTTGTAGAGAAACGTCAGGACTTGCCTTACGGTGAAAAGAGTGTACGAGCTGAATGGAAGCTTATTTAATTTAGCAATAAAGTAAAGCACTTGAAAAGTTGCAATTCAGGATTTGTAAGGTACATAATAGGTATAAGAATAAGAACGTTTATTTGCTTGAAATGAGTTACATACAAGTTGTTAACATTAAATAAAAATCCGTCATTTCGCCTAGTTGGCATGCAAAATTTAAAGTACCTGAGCTACGAACAAAACACAACATACTAGCTTAACTTTAACATGTAGGTACAAAATCTTAGCCCTGATGGGGTAATTACCTTTTAGGGGCTGGATAGCTAGACGCTGCTTTAAAACGTGATTATATTAAAAACTGTTGAGGTATAAATATTTACTTATAATTAATATTATTTAGGGACAAAATAAGGTCTTGAAGATAAGCTATCGCTTGTTGAAAAATCTGATTGGGGCCTGCCAGACAGATATACACCATGTGGATTTAGCTGTCCACCGTTTAACATCGTTACGATATCCATGTAAACAAGGAAGACTATCTATTTCAAATATAATTAATATCAAACTGTGATCACTAAATAAATTGCTCACAAAGCGTAGTAGATAAAAATAAGTGGGTAAAAACGAACGCCGCTTAGAGAAAGTACATTAAATAATGAAGAAAGCTAATAAATTAAATCAAAAATTATTGAATTAAGTCAGAATGTGACTTAATTCAATTTTCAAAGCAAGATAATCCACGTGCCTGGATTTAAAAATGACGCTTGCATGAAGCAATCATAAATATGTCACATCTATCGGTAGACATGTTGCAAAAACGCGGGCAGTGCAGAGAATTAGTTGTAGCTTTGTGCCATCGAAACTTCGAAACACACCTGAAATATACAATTAAGTATGTTCCGCGTATTTTTTCGCAATGCTTAAGATGTTGGGGGAAAAAATAACCGCTGTCAGGGGGGTTACCATGATCTGTTACATGCAGGATTGTTTTAATGTTATTACGAGAGTGGGAAAGTGACAGCGCTAGACAGCTCTCTAGCGCCATTTCTTACCCACTCTCGTAATAATATTAAAACAATCCTGCAGTAACAGATCATGGTAACCTCCCTGGATCCCTCAGTTGGTGTTAATTTTTTGAAACGGTCTATACAGCAAGAAAAATACAAAATAATTAATGTTGCTTAACAAAATCTAGGAAACAGCTGTTTTATTTTCACGA
The DNA here is from genome assembly GCA_905220435.1 of Amphipyra tragopoginis. Taxonomy (NCBI): domain Eukaryota; kingdom Metazoa; phylum Arthropoda; class Insecta; order Lepidoptera; family Noctuidae; genus Amphipyra; species Amphipyra tragopoginis. The sequence continues at coordinate 9,762,407 of HG991998.1, forward strand.
ATTCAGAGTTTGTCTCATAATAAAAGTTGTATAGAATAAGCAGAGTTCATGATTTTCGGATGTAAGATGACTAATGCTGTAATAACTTTGCAACAAAATTCACAATAATATTACAGTGAACGTCGTAAAACAATTATTGTAGCGTTAAGTGTGCGTTGTAAAAGTGTCGTTAAACGCAGCAGTCAATCACAGACGTAATCTTACACGAACAGTACACGAGGCACGAGAGGTGCATCAAACCGTGAATGACTTCGTACACGTGCTGGCTTTATTGGCAAACTAGGTCTAAAGTTCTGTCTCGCTTGTGGGGTATTCTTGTTGATAATTAATCTTACGGTATTTATTTATTATAATACTCTTTATTGTACACTAGCTGTACCCAGCATGCGTTGCAATGAGACGTAAATAAATTTCTGACAACAAATGTGTCGATCCTTTGTCACTATTTTGCATGTTTATAATCTAAATACGCGATAATCCGAATATTGTGGATATAATATGTTGTCGATTCGAAACCCATAGTTAATACGTTCTTTAATTTGAGGGGACCCGAGTTTACCGTACCAGCAGGACGAATATCAAATGTTTGAAACTAGGAACAGTTTGCGTGGGAAAATAAAATTGGTGGTTTACTATTTTCCTCACAACTTTTCCATATTTTCTCACCACTTAAACCTTCACTGGACTTCCACAAATATTTCATAACCCAAATTAGCGAAATCGGTCCAGCGGTTCTCGAATTTTAGCGAGACTAACAAACAGCAATTAATTTTTATACATATAGATAGGTAATACACCGATAAACAAAAAGAAATACAAACATTTACACAAAATATGTACAATGGGCGGTCTTATCGCACGAGGCGAAGAATGGCGCGAAGGCGAAGGTATCATATCAACCCATTGAGGGGCTCATAGCTAATTACGATTTGCAAGGTTAAGCTGCAGTTGCCGCAGTCATGGATGGGTGAGCGTTTGTTAAGCATCGAGACGAGACCCATTCGTGCCTCAGAGAGCACGTTAAGCCATCGGTCCCGGATGTCATACGAATACCTATGGCAGTCTTCACGGGTAGTCAAAAGCCCGAAAAAAACAACCGGTCTAACTTTAGGACATCGGTATTGTCCAATAACTGGGTTGTGGACCTCTGATGGCTGTCGATCCGTTTAAAATACTGGTATTCTGCCGCATCTGGTTAGACTGGAAGCTGACTCCAATCTGGTTGGAAAAAGGCTAGGCAGAACATTATATCTGTCCTTTCAGGGCCGGATTAAGGAGAGAACATCAGGGGCGTAAGTCCCAGACCCTCCTAAAGAGAGGCCTCTCCAATATGACTTTTTGAAATTTGTTAGATATGAAAATAAATGACACCCGTTCTGACAAAGAGAAAAAAGTTCACATTATTAAAGTACTATTTTAAAAACATTTCAATGGGCCCCCACTTCTTCGTTGCCCAGGGCCCTCAGCCCATTACTGACCCACTGCTCGGCACGGGCTTCTTCTCGGACTTAGGCCTTAGTCCTCCATGCCGGCTGGTGCGGGTTGTTGGACTACACGCCACGTTGGTGGCGGACTGGACCGGATGGTGGAAACCCGCATACCCGATGTGTCTTCCGACTATGCGAGAGGTCCTGGGCTCGATCCCTAGGTCGAAAAAAGTGTGTTTGTGGTTTTCGGTGTTACATTTCTCAATACCAGCCCGGAGTCTGGATTTGTCTCCGGTTGAGTGGACTTAAACAGAACATGTGCCGTGTGGTGCCGGACGTAAAGAATGGCACAACCCCATCTATTCCTATGGGTGTCGTAGAAGACGACTAAGGGATTCACTAGAAGATGTGCAGCAGGGTTCTCTGAGTAATTTAATAACCATACTACGAATCGCCAACCCGCCTGCCAAGCGTGGCGATTATGGCAACCCCCCCCCCCCTCCCCAACATGGATAGCATAACGAAAAAACGGCCACTAATTGGGTCTGTTAGCCCTGTTGGCGGAGGCCTATGTCCAGTGGATGTCTTTCGGCTGAAAATGATGATGAAACAGTGAAATGAGGGTGTACTATACTACTATACACCTCTGCCCAAACCTTCAAGGAATACAGGCATGATAATATGTATGTTTTCCTTTACCAAGTCTAAACTACATACTATATTGTACAATAAATAAATAAAAACATCAAACTGCGACGAAACCAAATTCGATCTGCGTCATTTGTGTCGTCAACAGCATGACCTCTGATCAATTCTCAAGGACTAGAAAACGTTACACTATCGAAAAGTAAATTAAAAGTCGTCTGGCAGTGTGTAAATAGAACAGCACGTAGAGAGGTGTGAACTGAATCCATAAACTGAAATCACACGTAGGAGCTCGTGGTAGACGCGTGTTGACTGGATGAAACGTCGGAATCATTGTAGTTTTAATTGGATAACGTCAAGTTTGCATTCCCCAAAGATGTAGGCAGAGCAATGTAAGTAGTTAGGCTATCCTCAGTTAACAAGTGTCAAGTTCAACTTTTCAGACGGACAAAAACACATCGGTAGTAGGGACAACTGTCAAATCGTGTTGTCATTCATTCTTAGTTCGGGCCCCGAAAAAATCGTATGTCCGTAGGTGATGGGAGTAGGAAGCGCTTGTAACTAAGGCCGAAACCACAGACTTCGTGCTTAGGGAGTAGACCCCCAGAACCGTTGGTCGTTGTGGACACAGTTTAGTGTCTTGCGAAACTAAATTGTGCCTCAGTCTATGTGTCTGCCTTTATTTAGGGAACTGAGACACATTTTGGATTTTGGTATTGTGTCGATTTGCATACTGAATAAATCGATTTCTTTCTTTCTTTCTCAAGAGTGCCTTGAGGCAAAAAAATGTGTCTCCAGAAACCAAGTTTCCCGGCCACCTAGTGGACCATGTGCGACCAGCCTTCTGCACAACAACACAGTCATAGAACAGTTCACCGAATACGGTAATAGGGGGTGAATATATTTCCAATCACCGGCCAAAATTGAAAACTACGAGATAAAAACGTGATTATTAATAACGTTGCTCGACCTGCGAATCAAACCCAGAACGTTACGCTCAATAGTGCAATCAAAAGAAGGACTCATGATAGGTCTAACGATTGAGAAACTAGACCTACGGTGAGTTCATTTTTGGAAGATGCCCAGCTGTGGCCTATAATAGACAAAGTAGTACAAAAGGTTTAGATAACTATTGTGCTGACAAAGGAATTTAATGTATTTTTACATTTTAAATACTTCAATCATGACGTTCTCAACTCATTACATTATGTACAATCAGCAAAACAAACTCAATTAAATGTATAAAAGTAACACGTGCGACATGTTTCGGCGCATGCGCACACCGGGTGTCGAATCGCACTTAATCACACGCTCTTGTCGCTGACGCACGATATTTTGTAATAGTGGAATTTTACGTTAGAAAACCGATTAAACTTACAAGGTACCTTCTTAATAGCGTTTAAGGGTACCATTATGAAAAATACTATGCTTCTTGCTGAAATCATGAAACAAAACGTATCTATCTAATCTTTAGACAATATATTAAGAAGTTCGCACTTTCGATTGGTTTGCACGCTTTTGGGAAAAATTGCATTACAAATCTATCTAGGGGTCAAATAAAAATAAGCTTAGGAATCGGAGAGCTTACAAAAATGACAGAAGTCTCAACGTTTTATTACGAGTGTTTTCAAAGTCCTGTACGAAAAATCTTTCAGAAAACGTCATCCATAGTAGGGACCCGTAAATCACAATTTTTTTTCTACTTTTTGAAATCTTCATAGTTACCTTCTACCCTGGAGAAAATCGACGGGTTAGATCGGACTCTTACCGACTAAAACCGTCACGGCGTTCCTCCGAGTACCTATGACCGGGATCGCTAGTACATTCACACGCAGCTCCAGCAGACACATTAATCACCCACGCAACACCCATGATAAGCAGTCATCTAATAAAACCAGCACGAGGTACTGCAATCTGATACTAGGCTAATGTCCGATCGGTATATTATATGTACTCGTATTATGTAATTCAATGCGCTTGTAGTGCTGACCTTACTGCTCCCGCGCAACGTGTAGAGAGTAGCGTAATCTTGATCTTTTTCGTTTTAAATCATCGTTTTTATCTCGGCTGTATGACGTTCAGATGCTGCTGGAAAGTGGCGTTTTTGCCGCTTTTTAATCTATAAGCCAGTCATTTAAAAGCAATAAGAAAGTGAAAACGCATCTTCTATCTTTTAGACGGAGCGACTGCCAGAAGACCTCCGCAACCCAGTTACTGGGAAATACCGATATCCTAAGGTAAGATCGGTTTTCAGACTTTCAGGCTTGACTACCCGTAACGATTGTCATAGGAATTCGTATGACACCCAACACCGACGGCTTAACGTCCTCCCCAAGGATCAGAGGCTTCTCGATGTGTAACGAACAGTCACCCATCCACGGACTGACCGCGGTAAGTGCAGCTTAACCCTTTCCCTGTCCCATGAACCACATATGAACAAGTGCATTGTTTAACTATTGTGTCTGCTGTCTGGACAGTGAACGTGTTAACCTTGCATATCGTATCTGCGCCGCCACGGGCTCTTCATGCCTTTAGTCTTTAGGCTTATGCTCAGGGCTTAGGCTCTTTGCCGCCGACTTATTGCCGCGCGGGTGTAAGTCAATAGGCGTTATACCCGGCGGCCTGGTTAAACACCCGCCGGCAAGCCGTGCGGCAATGCCGGCGGCAAAACCGGCGCCAAAGCCGGCGCCATTGTGTATAGGAGCCTTTAAAGCCGAAAACCAATAAAAGATGTCAATTCAATCCAAAATTTCTCAATTGATGTAGGTTTAGGTAAAGTAAGTAAGTAATGTCAAAAACCATCAATCCAGAGATTTTGGATTGATATCGGTTATTGGTTTCGGCTCTTAGTAACTTTCCGTGCGCCAATCGAATCCATGCGTGACCTAATTTGGCTGTTCCTATAAAAGGTTACTGTCAATTTAGTTTAATGGACACACCCTAATTTTAATGAACACGTGCCACAGTAACCCGATTCCTGCGCAGCTCTAGTATCAAATTACACATGGTCATAATCAAGTGCACTTAATTGTCACTTGTCACGCTGACGGAGATGTTTTTGCCAGCGCTGTAACATTCGGTTACATAATCTTTGTTTTTGACATGATTAATGCATGAAATTATACTTTTATAGAACGGTGCAGGTAGGCAGAACAAGCTGAATATACATTATGATGAAGAAAAACTTGTTTAGACTAATGAAAATAAATTATAGTAGAAATTAGAACGACCTTTGTCAAGTTGCGCCACAACACAAATATTTAAATAACATAATTATGCTGTATACACTAAAATGTATCCATCGTCGACTATGATCAGCTGTATTTACATTTTAGGTCATATTTGGACTAACGGATTAGCCATTTTCTAAATTCGTAATTAAAGCAAAGATGGAGAATTATTGAAAAAAATATATTAATATTTTCCGTATAAAAAAAATAATTATTTTGTCTTAAACGCTTGCTTTAAAACAGTCATCAATGATACTTTAAGTGGCCCGCTGATTACCCCCTTTCCAACTAAACTTGTATAACAATGGACAAAATTATAATTATTGAAGAAATCTGGTTAATAACTAAGGCAAGCTTACGATTAGATTAAAAGGACTAAAAGTAGAGCCACACACTTTTTATCAAAATACCTGTATTTGAATTAAAAAGTTTGTTTTAAGCTAAGTCGAGGGCTACGAGCTCCTCCCTACTTCTACTCCTTTTTTTTATCGTGCGAAAATCCTCATAGATACCCTTCGCCTGTGGAAGGCGAAGGGTTATGCCGGACTCTCACCGGCTAAAAACCCACGGTGTTCCTTCTCCTGACCATTGGCCGGGGTCACGGGATTCGCAGCTGCATGCACCGCAACCCCGGCTCCCTACTTCTACTCCTGCGATGAGTGGTTCTTCTGTACCTAACTACTCTATGATTTAAGTGTCAAATTACGTATAATCGCATGCACTTGCCACGCTGACGTTGATATCTTGCGCTCGCGCATGTTACGTTACGTAATCTGCTATCTTTTAATTGAAATCAGCGTCTCTTAAATCCATTTAATGCGAGACGGATGGAATTCTGCGACTTTGTCTGCGATCCAAACCACTTATTAGAACGCCTTAAACGATTGTACAAGTTTAACAGGCAAATTGTGGACGTACCTACTTAGTATTAGCACAGTGTACCTACTTACTACATACAGTGGGTCAACGCCCATACATTTGACAGGTCCTATGAAATGTCAAAATTATTTAGGGGCGGAGGTTATATCCCAAGTATGCAGTATGGCTACTTGGGACATAACCTCCGCTCCTTCACCCCGCAACTCCCCGCACGATTGCTCTGCGACAATGTTCTACGTTGACCGACTGTAAGGAGTAAGATATAGGTAGACTGTGGTATTAGTAAGGTGACACGTGAATTCTGGTGCCAATAATTCTCTAACAAAGGACAAAGCAAAGAGATTAGAGAGAAATCAGATTTTTAAGAATCTGGCAGAAATATTTGAAAATTAAATGATAAATGATATTTATTTCCTTAAATCTGTTACAGACACTTTACAAGTCAATGTAATGTTTTTTTAATACTTGATGGCACCGGCATTTCCTATTTGACTAGCTCTGAGAACAAAAGCGGAAACAAACTCAGGGGTCAAGGTCTCTTTTAAAACCCAGATATTGTGGTATTTAAAACTGTGCGCACATTTGCGAGAATTGTCAATCATTTAAAATTATGGCACCAAAACTTATCATAATCGTAAAGGCAATCATACGACGCGACGCAGTGACGTTGACATGTCGCGCGCGTGACGTTCCACGATATCTGCGCCGGCGCAGTAGTACGAGTTACGTAACGACTACGTAACGAGTAACGACAGCAATCGAGTTGATCTAATATGTGTAATGGTATTAATGCGTTTTTGTTGATTATTTATTAATTGAAAGTAGATAGATGAGCGTGGAATCGCTGGTACTTACAATTATTATGCCTAGTTGTGTAATAGTAAATTCTAGGTGGATAATCCCAGGTTTATTTAAGTACCTGATTTTAAAGAGATAGATGATAGAAAGTTCTTACTTGATTGCATAGTAGTGTTAGAGAGTACTGGCCTGATTGCATAGCTTTTGTTTTTTATTAGTCAAAACGACTCATCATCATCATTTAGTCAAAAGACGTCCACTGCTTTTTGCAATTGACGACACGTTTGGTGCAGTAGCTGAGCGATTGGTTTCTGCGCTACGGGTTGTGGGTTCCATTCCCACACGGAACAAAAATTTGTATGGCCTACAGATAGTTGTTTCGGGTCTGGGCGTTTGTGTATGTGAGATTTATTTATTCACTTAAACTTATTTTTCCACGATACAGGAGGAATCCTAGTGTGGGGCAAAATTTAAAAAAAAACAAAAAAAAACTCCTATATATAGGCCTCCTACAAACATCGCCACATCGACCGGTACTGTGTTTCTCGTATCCAGCAGTTTCACCGGGTCATCTATCTACCTTGTGAGAGACCTACCCACGCTGCGCCTTCCGATAAACGGCTAAGCTAGTTTAATGCCCGTTTGCATTAAACTTTGACAACGCCTATGTTCATACCTAACACCCTAGGACACTTAGCTATAAAAATTCGTTGCACCAACCCTAAACGGCTGCCTAAATGTTTAGGACATGTCCTAACTTTCCAAGTCTTAGCGCTAAGCAACTGCTTACCAATAGGCATGTTGCCAGCATCAATAAATTGCAAATCCAACCCAGCTAGAGTTTTGAAAAATATAATGATATAAGAATGTGGACACGTATTTTTTCTATTGTTAAATCATGAATATTTGAAATGATCAAACGCATCAAAACTCGAGAGTAGGGGCTTGTGACGTCAGAAGCAAGTAAAAACTGTACCTGCTTGTGACGTTTTGCCAATTTTAAAATTGTCGTATCTTCGTCAACTTTGGTTTACGCAACAGTAGAAAAAATACGGGTCAAATATTTTTTGATAATCTAACTGACGGACTAATTAGATTTTTTCAGTCAAATACCTACCCTATTTTCGAAACAGCAAAATGTCAAGAGAAGGAATTGTAGCATTTCTCCCGCTCTATCGCGTATTACTATCTCGCTCCTTCACTCTTTCATTCATTGACTAAGGTAATGAGTAATGACAAACCTAGGAGTAATTTTATGTAATCTAGAGTTTGAATGGGTCTGGTGTAGTGCCGGACTTAAAGAATAGCACTAGCCCATCTCTTCCCGTGGGTGTCGTAAAAGGCGACTAAGGGATTCTCTAGAGGATGGGCAGCAGCGTTCTCTGAGTACTTTAACAACCATACTGCGGTCGCCAACCTGCCTGCCAAGCGTGGCTATTACGGCAAACCCCCCCCTTTTGGGGGAGGCCTATGTCCAGTAGTGGACGTCTTCGGCTGAACGATGAGAGTGTGAGAATTTGATATTTAGGATTATAGTTTAGTTAAGCTCTGACTTAGCTGAATTTAGTGCAGATGGGTATAACAAAGAACTTATATGATATGATCATGATGACCACGCACTACGCAGTATAATGAGATTCGATTGTATACCTATTAAAAATGTTTGCTTGGTGGAGATACTCCCAGTTGACCTCTAATCTCTATAATCTTTGGTTTAAAGTATATGAACTAAAACAGTGGAAAATACCGGACTTGAACGTAGGTACCTACTAAGATTTTTTTGACAATATAATTATTATGTTGTCAAAAAAATCTATCCAAGAGTAGTTTCAACTGGATAGCTGGCCGTGGCCTTTGCTGATAAAAGTCAACTTTTCGGCTTAATCAGTGGTTCGATTCTCTAGCAGAGCAAGTAAAATTAAATGTGAGTGATATAAAAAATCTTAGTACTTAATTGCAACCTTACTTCATACTCTCTTCTCGGTGTCAGCACGGAGTATACGAGAATGTCGTGGTAAAAAGATTAACCAGCCAGCATGGTTGGTAGGGGGCTGACTGCCCCGACCTATGCGACACAGATAATTCCCGAAACATCCATGTCCCGTTTTATTTATCTTATACATTAATGACATACCGAAATGCGTTGAACACCCATTAACACTATTTGCTGATGATAGCACCATGACCATATCTTGTAACAATGTAGAAACATATGAAAGTAATATTAATAATTCTTTAAATTTAGTTATAAAGTGGTTAGATGATAGTAATCTAAAAATCAACTTAAATAAAACAAAAATAATGCATTTTAGTCAACGTGTCCCTGGTATGAGCCAGCTTAAGGTAGACTACAATAATGAGGTCGTAGAAGAAGTAAAATGTACAAAATTTTTAGGGCTCGAAATAGATACAAAACTAAACTGGAAATCACAAACTGAAATTCTGTGTAAGAAACTTAGTAAATCTGCATACGCTTTACATACATTATCGTCAGTTATATATACGGATGCACTTCTTACTGCTTACTATGGTATAGTAGAATCCCACTTACGATATGGTGTTATATTTTGGGGGAACTCAACCGAAAAAGAAACAGCTTTTAAGGCTCAAAAAAGATGCATACGGTCGATGTTTAAGCTTAAAACTACAGATAGCTGCATGCCTTACTTTAGACAGCATAAGATATTAACATTGCCTTGTCTGTACATTCTAGAAGTAGCTGTGTTTGTAAAGTCTAATCCAAATCGGTTTAAACGTCTAGCCGATGTTGTTCCACGTAATAGACGGGATAATAGTAGACTGTGTCTACACACAGCTAATACAACACTCATGCGCAAAAGTGTTTTCTGCATGGCTCCTTTTGTATATAATAAATTACCTAAGTGTTGGAAAGAATTGCCTCTACCTTTATTTAAAAAAAGACTTCGTAACTTTTTAGCAGACAAAGCATACTATAGCATAAGCGAGTTTTTATCTGAAAAAGAATTGATGATTTAATGTAAAGTTTCTGTTTTTTGTTGTTTTTATTATGTTAGATAGTTTTAATTAGAACCTTTTAGTGTAATTTTGCATGCCTACGGGTAAAATATGGCCGAACCTGTTTTTTTTTTTTTATGACCATTCACTGTACCCATATTTGCAAAATAAAATATCTTTTATCTTTATCTTTTATCCGATAGCACCTGCGTCAGCCGGAAGCTGAGAGTGCCATGCCGCCTTTCCAGCCACTCCTGCAGGACAGGTCTTACCGCCGCTATTGCGGCGTGGGTTACGTATCATAATACCTACGTTTATTCTAACTATTTTCAACTTAACTACGGTTGATTCACATATGTTCATAACGCATAATGGTCGACTCAACTACAGTTTAACTTACCTAATCTCGATTAAACTAAAATTAATTGCACTAACGAACGATTCATCTACTGATTTTTTAAGATATTGGATGTTTCAACTATGTATGAAATACCTACCTAATGGACGACTCGCCTACAGTTTATTAATACTGATAATTAGACAATGGTGAAAACATTTCTGCGAGCAACTTGGAAATAGCGCTCGCCGGCCGCTGCCGCGGCACCGCTCGCTTCGCTCGCTCGGCTCGCGCGCGGTTGGTCACAGTTCTAACCTAACCTATTTCACTCAGTTCAAAATGATGAATCATACAATCTGCCTGCGACTAGGTAATTAGACAATGGTAAAAACATTTCTGCGGCAGATTGTATGATTCGTCAATTTGAACTGGGTGAAATAGGTTAGGTTAGGTTAGGTTAGAACTGTGACAAACCGCGCGCGAGCCGAGCGAGCGAAGCGAGCGGTGCCGCGGTAGCGGCCGGCGAGCGCTACTTCCAAGTTGCTCGCAGAAATGTTGTCACATATACAAAATCACCAGTAAGACAAACACAAGACCACAGATAAATCAACAGTAGGTGAATCGTCCGTTAGTTTAATCAACGTTAGGTGAATTAATTGTAGTCGAATAAACCGTAGATGAATTCTCCATTATGGATTTCGTCCATTAGTTATTACAAAAATAGGTGAAACGATCTTTAGGTGTTTTAAACGGTAGGTCTTTTGATCGTAGTTAAGTTGAAAATAGTTAGAATAAACGTAGGTATTATGATACGTAACCGCGGCGTGCTCTGCGCTGGGTTGCGCAAGTTGTTCCCTCCACTAGGCCACTAAGATCTGGCGAAGCTCACTCCGCTCAGGCGCCTCCTCGCACTGACGATATCTCTGCGCGAGGGACCTCGCTTCCAAATCCCAAGGCATCGGTCCGGATAGGAGGCTCCTCACACACCTTATTACCCTGAAGGTCATTGCGCGCTGCGGTCTCCGCAGGATTGCGACTTTGCGAGCCGTCAGGGTGTCCTCCCAGATTGGGGCCCATGCCCATGGACCATACGATCACCGTGTACCCCAAGCTTAAGGTAACTGTTGCAATCACAAATACAGACTTATTGAAAAAAATACTTTTACATCATAGTTACAAATGATTTAGCAACATCATTAAGGTATATTTAGCACTTACAAAAATGCGGTCAGTGCGGTAAAAGTCATGTTTATATGGTCAATGGTTTTCCCATAAAACGCTGATAGTGACAATAACAAACAAAATGTGGATGCTGTAATTAGAGCATTTATCCTGTTATAGTATTTATTACTATTTATGTCGTTATCAGCAGAATTCCCCATGTTTTGTTATTATGTAAACATATTATTTCCTGTTATTAAAAGCAACTAATGCTGGGTTCCTATAGTCGAAAAGGAATCGTTTTGCTTACCATACCAGTGATAGCATTTTTTATTGCCATACGGCATATAAATAGGCACGTAAGGTAATTTTATCTGTGTTATGAGCTATCACAGATGAAATTCGCTTACGAGTACCAAGCCATGGAGGGGCTACAATGCAAAGATTCTCCATAGCTTTGCATAGAGCCCCTCCCATGCTATATTCTTTGGTGATAGAGATACAAGAGACAATATTTCACCAATAATGCTCGGTAAATTGTAGGAATCAACTATAAAGAATTATGCCAAGATGATGGGCCGCAAATTCCTTCTGTGTGCTTCTAACGATACTGCAATCACCAATCCATTTGCCAAATATGGTGATTTTGACAAAACTTTGAGGCTTTTATATTACAATTGCATATTTTATTCAAAGTCAAATAAAAAGGTCAACACTAGGTGCTCGGTTCCAAGTTGTAGGTCCTTTGAAGAAGAGCCGGCAAGAAAATCAATAGACACACTTTAAAAAAAAATTGTTTGACAATTTTCATTATAGTAATGTAAGAACAATGCAGATTAATGTATGTACATGCAGTTAACAACATAAAAGTAAATATTTAAAATATGTTTCAAACTGCATACGTACATTCATAATCAAGCTGTGTGACGGTGCGCCTTCGCACATTACAATATATCGGTCTCAATTAAATAGGCGACAATGTATTATTCATATTTCACAATATAAAACAATTCTTGATACTATACGTAATGGAAACTTTATATCGTTCGGCGTCCAATTATCGTGTAGGTATAACATTGAGATGTGATGAAAGAAATACAGTTGATTGGCGGTTTTTATTTATTTCTCCTGTCTTTCCCAGGGGCTCGTGGTTAATTACCAACTGCGCAGATCATATAATTTGTAAGGTTAAGCTACGCTTGCCGCGGCCAGTCCATGGATGGGTGACCGTTCGTTACACATCGAGATCCCTCCGTGCCTCAGAGAGTACGTTAAACCGTCGGTCCTGGGTGTCATATGAAAACCTAAGACTGTTGTCTGACGTCTAGGTCTGTCAACCGGTCATCATCATCATCTGCCTAGCCTTTTCCCAACTATGTTGGGGTCGGCTTCCAGACGAACCGGATGCAGCTGAATATCAGTATTTTACATGGAGCGACTGCCTATCAGACCTCCACAACCCAGTAACTGGGTAATACGATACGCTTGGTAAGACTGGTTGTCAGACTTTCTGGCTTCTGACCAACAGTAACGACTGTCAAAGATCTACAAATGACAGCCGGGACCAACGGCTTTACGTGCTTTCCGAGGCACGGAGGAAACTCGCTATGGTAAATGGTCACCCATCCACAGACCAACCTCGGCAAGCGTGGCTTAACCCGGAAGATCGGTCTATGCGGCTGTAATTATTTAGGTCAACCGGTATTGCCCAGTAAATGGTTGCGGAGTTCTGTACCCCAAGTGTGAGTTTTCGTTAACTACTGTAGTTGCGTCACGACAAAAATGTATGTTTAGGCGGTGGCTCTGGGCGCCCCGTTCAATTTACGCACGAATATTAGTATTGAACGGGGCGCCCAGAGCCACCGCCTAAATTTTCATACATTTTTGTCGTGACGCAACTACAGTAGTTAACGAAAAAAACTCACACTTGGGGTACTGATGGCTGTCGCTCCGTGTAAAATACTGGTATTCAGCCGTATCTGATTAGACTGGAAGCTGACCCCAACATAGTTGGAACAAGGTTAGGCAGAACAGAACTTTCCTTTTTTTCCCCCCATTATACAAGGTTAGTCGGAAAGGGGGTACGAACCTGCGGGCCGCTTAAAGTATCACTGATGACGGTTTTAAAGCAAGTGTTAAAATTTCAAAATTCGATAATTTTTATTTCCATAAAAATTGATTATTATTTAAGTTTTTTAAAAAAAAAAACACCCCTGCTTTATTTACTAATTCAGAAAATGAAGCTTCTAATCCGTGACCCCAAATATGATCTAAAATGTAAACACAGCTGATCATAGCTGTGGATAGATAGGTTTAGCGATTTTTATTGCAATCTTTGAACATTATATTTCTCTTAACTATAGACTAGACCTATATTAAATATTGACTTTTTGGGAAAGTTGTAGAGCAAACGTATTCATTATTATGGGTTCTTTGCCACCCTTTCTGATTAGTACCCCTTTCCGACTATCCTTGTATAGACAAGATCGAAAACAAAACAAAAACTCGTCTTCTGTGAAAAAGGTTATCGATCCCTGAGAAGGCAGCAGCTGGGTCAGACAACATGGAAGATGACGAGACAGATGCTGTGGAACTGGGAGATGCTCATCACCAGCAGTAAAGTTTGGTAAGCTAATGGCCAAGTACTCAAAAGCAACTCAATTGCTGTAACTGTCACTTTTCCTTAAAGTTGCTTCTAGATTGATGGACGATCACAGTAGAAAAAGAAGCGATATTTTCTTGCTCAGTAACCATAAAACCAGACAATTAATAGTATATTCCAGACAGAAATTATCATAACCATTTATCATTCTTTATGTTACAATTAAAATTTTATAATGAAAGTTATTGAAATTCCCAACCATCACACGTAATAATAATGAGTACTTCAAAGAGAGAATCATACAATTTATAGACCTTAGGTATCTATTATGTACCTATATTACGTACTATAATTTTCAAATGTGACATATCTTACCCATTAGACACGATTCATTAACAATTTCAAACTATTTTTAACGTGAAAATAAAAAAGTGCCCTGCAATCATTTTAATCGCCAAGTTCAAACGGCAAACTAAAATAAATATAATTCGGAAAATACGTAAATGATAAATCATAGATCAGAGCAATGCCCTCGGCGATAGAGGCGTCATCTGTGGGGATGGCCGTGAACTTCAGATACAGAGAATTAATCTTATAATTACCAATCAACGTGCGGTAATTAACTATAGAGATAAAATAGATATAGGAGGAGAAAGTTATGTACGATTTTCACAAAACGGGCCGCGCCGGAGCGCATTTCACACTGTGCTAAAGGAAATTCAGGCTTCTATACAATAGTTAAGTTTCATGTTTGCATGGAAATTACACTGCTTGGAACTCGGTTAGATCCGCGCGTATGCCGCGGCAGCCGGTCGGCTGCACTCGGACGCCGCGGCAGCCGGTCGACTGCTCGAGTACGTGGACGGCGGCGCTCGGCTGTCGTCGCATCCGGTCGGCTCCGCTCGGCCACACCGCAAGTAGAAACTGACTGCGATAGCGGATACACGAGCACGCGCGCGCATGCGCCTGGGTTCCAGCAGATTGTAGCAGTCGGGCGGACGCGGCCGGCTACGCGCGCATGCTCGAACATCCACTGCGACGCGTGCGCTGCGCTCCTGCGTGGTCCGGTTGTCGCATCGGCAAACTTCGTAAAACCGATGACTTCCGATCTGGTTGAGACTTCAATAACACTAACGTTTATTAGTTATACTGCAGTAAAAAATACCCTTACTTGTAAGTGTGAGTGGCACGAAAATAAGCGACTGCCATTGTTTGTTCGATCAGGTACATCGATGTAACTAATTAGTTGTGTTGTACTGTACCTGTTTGTTCTTCTTTAGCAAAATAGAAGACAGAAAAGAACTACAAATGAACAAAGAATAGCAGCTAAATTAAGGGAGCCTTAACGAGTGACGATATTAAGTCCGTCCGGCAGACCCTGGGTAATCAGCCCCAACCTTGCTGGCTGGCAAATATTTTCACCACGGTATGAGCTAGTCCCATTAGCTTGTGCTGACACGAGAGAACAAGACTATAAAAACACTCTTTTAGTAGCGTGCCTTGATTTCCTCCGCGTAACATGTCTGTACTACGCTAACCTATTATTACTCCTCAACTTTTCAGTCACTTTCAGACACCCTGTGACATACTCATTCCTACAAACAAGAATCAACTAATTAATATTATAGACCACAGACGACGTCTGTGGTCTAGTGGTTCGAGTATCGGACTGCTGATCACGAGGTCGTGGGTTCGATTCCCACAGGACACAAATATATAAGTGATGAACACAAGTGTTTGTGTTGGTCTGGGTGTTTCTTATGTATTATAAGTATGTATTTACAAAAAAAAAAGTATATAAGTATTGTATCCATTGTCTAGTACCCATAGTACAAGCTCTGCTTAGTTTGGGACTAGATGGTGCTGTGTAGAAAATGTCCCAAAAATATTATTTATTTATTTAATATCACATGCCCAGATTTCATCGGTAACAAGAAGTGTAATCCATTTTCAGTTAAGTTTCACAACTTACCCGATATCAAAAGGCGCTCCTCATTATTTTTTATTATTCCGAGTTTTGCAATAAAATTACACCGTAAATAAAAGTTTAAAAGGCTCTTTACCGTGAACCCGTCAAATATTTCCATCATTTATATTAAAAAGCAACAAAAATTACGCAAAATGTGAATAAATCTTAACAAAAGATGTGCTTTCGTTAAAATATATAGCGACATTTACACTCACAAAACTGTTTTTCTTGTAAACATTACGTCATGATCTGAAACATCGTGTCCTCGCCACTTTTCCCCGAATTTTCCCGATGCGATGACCCAAAAACGCTTAAATCCCATTTCGCAGAACATTTCTTTTTGTAATCGACGAAAATATTACTGAAACTTGAAGATTTAGGACATTACGATATAGTTTTAAACGATTTCATAGGAACTGTCATGATTAAATAGCTAGTATTAAATATTAGCTTTGTGTCAAGGCAGTTCGTGTAAATCGTAAATATAATTTATTGGTTAACGTAGGTGCCACGCCGTCTCAATGACTGTTTATTCGTGTTTTTAGAATTTTTCATCTTCCTGTGTAATATTCTAGATGCTTTTTAATAAAAGATGAACAGATCATAGGAACTCCATCTAACCTTTGTCCAACTATGTTGGGATCTGCATCCACTTAACCGAATGCGGCTGAACACCAGTATTTTACACGGAGCGACTGCCATCAGACCTCCACAACACAGTTACTGGGCAATGCCGACAACCTAAGGGCGTATACATAAAGGAAGCAGGTAACCAGCGCCGACCTACCAGCGCTTATCGGTACTGGTTCGTGCAGGTAACCGCTACATAAAGGAAGCGGGTAGAAACAGGTGCTGGTATTTTTTAACAAAAATACGCCTTGTTCCCTTGCAAATACAGCAACAAATGACGGCTTACTAACGCTGATCGGAGCAGGTCGGAACTTGTCGGCGAAGTTCGGAGCTTGTCGGCGCTGGTTCGCCACATAGTATAGAGACTACCTGCGCCGACTAACTGCGCGGCAACAACAAGCGCTGGCAGATCGGCGCCGGCAACCCGCTTTCTACGTGTATACGCACTAAGGTTAGAACGGTTGTCAGACTCTCGGTCTTCTACTTTCGTCTTCTAAGGGTATAACGATAGTCATAAGTATTCGTATGATATCTGAGCTATCCGACGCACGTAGGGGTCTCGATGTGTAATGAATCAACCATCTACGGACTGACCGCGGCAAGCGTAGCTTAACCCTTTTTTTTATCTTGGGAAAATCCTCATAGACTATGCCAGACTCTTACCGGCTAAAAACCCACGGTGTTCCTTCTCCTGACCCTTGGCCGGGGTCGCGGGATTCGCAGCTGCATGCACCGCAACCCAGGCAGGCCTCGGTCCGCCAGCCCCTGGCAGACCTCTCCTTCTGTGGGTCCTTGCCCCACGTCCACGAACACAGCGCGCCGCCTTCTCGGGTCTGTTACTGGTCGGGCGATGGGTCAGCGTAGCTTAACCCTGCAAATCGTATAATCCGCGTGGTTGTTATCTAGCGACAAGCCCCTTCTGGAAGTATACTTCAGTAAATGCATCTATCTGATAATAGACCTTTACATCTTTTGAAGACATCTTATTACGGTCCGGCTACACGCTAAATCTTATTTGCACAAATTATAATTTGCACAAGTAAGCATGTACATTACGACGGCAAACGGCGCAGTGCCATTATTACCGACAATACCGTATGTGCAAACGTTTGCACAAGCCGTATGTGCATGCGAGTCTCTTTAAAAGGAATTCGGACCTGCAGGAGAATATGCACTCTCCTACAACGGTAATCAATATAATCAACGAAAAACTGGTATCTTCCCTCTTCGCAAGCAAAGTAAATCTATATATATAAAAGAAAGTCGTGTTAGTTACTTCACTTATAACTCAAGAACGGCTGAACCGATTTAGCTGAAAATTGGCAGGGAGGTAGTTTAGAGCCAGGAGAAGGACATAGGATACTTTTTATCCCGTTCGACATCATGTAGGTAGGTAGTAGGTAGGTAGTAGGTAGGTAGTAGGTAGGTAGTAGGTAGGTAGTAGGTAGGTAGTAGGTAGGTAGTAGGTAGGTAGTAGGTAGGTAGTAGGTAGGTAGTAGGTAGGTAGTAGGTAGGTAGTAGGTAGGTAGTAGGTAGGTAGTAGGTAGGTAGTAGGTAGGTAGTAGGTAGGTAGTAGGTAGGTAGTAGGTAGGTAGTAGGTAGGTAGTAGGTAGGTAGTAGGTAGGTAGTAGGTAGGTAGTAGGTAGGTAGTAGGTAGGTAGTAGGTAGGTAGTAGGTAGGTAGTAGGTAGGTAGTAGGTAGGTAGTAGGTAGGTAGTAGGTAGGTAGTAGGTAGGTAGTAGGTAGGTAGTAGGTAGGTAGTAGGTAGGTAGTAGGTAGGTAGTAGGTAGGTAGTAGGTAGGTAGTAGGTAGGTAGTAGGTAGGTAGTAGGTAGGTAGTAGGTAGGTAGTAGGTAGGTAGTAGGTAGGTAGTAGGTAGGTAGTAGATAGGTAGTAGGTAGGTAGTAGGTAGGTAGTAGGTAGGTAGTAGGTAGGTAGTAGGTAGGTAGTAGGTAGGTAGTAGGTAGGTAGTAGGTAGGTAGTAGGTAGGTAGTAGGTAGGTAGTAGGTAGGTAGTAGGTAGGTAGTAGGTAGGTAGTAGGTAGGTAGTAGGTAGGTAGTAGGTAGGTAGTAGGTAGGTAGTAGGTAGGTAGTAGGTAGGTAGTAGGTAGGTAGTAGGTAGGTAGTAGGTAGGTAGTAGGTAGGTAGTAGGTAGGTAGTAGGTAGGTAGTAGGTAGGTAGTAGGTAGGTAGTAGGTAGGTAGTAGGTAGGTAGTAGGTAGGTAGTAGGTAGGTAGTAGGTAGGTAGTAGGTAGGTAGTAGGTAGGTAGTAGGTAGGTAGTAGGTAGGTAGTAGGTAGGTAGTAAGTAGGAAAAAGTGCATTGCAACGCATGCGGGTACAGCTAGTATTCAATACATCAGCATCATTTCGAATCCCCATATATTTTGATAACCTCAGCGAAAACCTCAATATTGTATTTCCAAAAAAGGAGAACAAATCACGTACCTATCTACCTAACTGCGTTCATCAACATCATTCTTGTGCCTTCGTCGTATAGCTAGGGTTGTCAGATGCGCAACATAAAAAAACAGGCCTATGTGAACGGGTACATTTCAAACTAAACGTTGCCAGTATGAGCTGATCTCGCATTGTATAGGCTTTCCGTAAAATGAAAGATCTACTTATACTGGACTCTTATAGCTTGATATTTAGCCATCTGTACAGTAGGATTAAGTCGAATTTGGAAGAATTATGTTTCTCATTGTTTAATATCCAGTATTTTCCTCAATTGTCACCCATACTGCCGTCCGATTTCTAAAAGACCGTTAAGTGGCATTTTGTCAGATTTGAGTTTTATATACTACGAAAGCGCAACTTTTTCTCTATCGACTAGTCTAATCCGTATTTTCGTATCATTTGTCAGTTATGAGATCCAGAGACTTTTACAGAGACATTCTTATTGTAGATGGTCACATTTCCGTACCGAAAAGCATGATTAAATAACAAAAACTTAAATTTTAAGAACAATATTAGTCCATACATAACTCATTATGAGTTAAAAGTAGCCCAATAATTTGGTATAACAAAAATATCTACAAGTTGTAACATAATTAACGCACAACCTCTTAAGGGGTCACTGTACTCATCATTATGAACAACTTTTACTATTGGACCAAAACTGAAATCGCGAAAAAAATTCAGCTGTTCCCTACATTTTGACAAGTTATGCGAACATTAATGTAGGGAACAGCTGATTTTTTTTCGCGATTTCTTCTTTTGTCTCATAGTAAAAGTTGTTCATAATGATGAGTACAGTGAGCCCTTAAGAGGTTGTACACATATTTATGTTACACCTTGTATACGTCTTCAGAATTTGTAGGGACAACATTTGCCACGGTTTTTGCTTGTAACTCAAAATTAGGTTTACTCACTTAATGGCCTTTTACATTACACCACAAAACCAAAATGTCCGACTAAAAACGGGACATCTGTCAACCCTACGTATAACCGTCGCTTAACCCTCTGAAAAGAGCTCGGCAATGCCAAAGCTTTTCCACAAGGATTGCCGTGACGTCACTCATCCGAGATTTTTCCTTATTTCCCTCGCGTCAGCTTTATCAAGGCGAATACTGTATTTACAGAAACGGAGGAAATGTTCGTTTCCTCTGAGGTTTAGTTGGAAACGAAATATATGAAACACCACAAATGAGAGTTGATGATGATTTGCTGTTTTTTCTATCTCGCTGGAGAGAAAAAAGAAATTGTCTTTTTGTTCACACTAATATGACGAATATAACAATGACCTGGGGAGTTGGATAAGCCGGATGTGTATAGAATCTGGTGTTGTAATGTTATTTTATTTAAGTGTTTGAAACATGAAGTACTAAGGTACTCAAAAAGAACACATTATAACGGGTGATTCATTTGGAGGTACTTTTTTCAAAACTGAAAAAAAATATAAAAAAACAAATTTATTGGGTTATCTTTATTATCATACAAAAGAACCATTCTTGGCATTTATTTTTTAAAGATTATTTCTTTTAAATGTTGTCCGTAACTGCGGTTAACATGCTCCATTCTGTAATTTCAATTTTCGATGGCGTATTTTCGTTTGATTATCGTGCCATGATAGCGGACTAATTTTTTCCTGAAATTGAAGCCCGTGATCTCCAGGACATTTGGTACCAACAGGACGGCGCCACTTGCCACACAGCACGTGAAATCATGGCTTTATTGCGAGAACAATTTGGTGAACAGTTAATTTCGCGCTTCGGACCAGTCAGTTGGCCGCCTAGATCTTGTGATACACACACCCCTAGACTTTTTCTTTTGGGGCTATGTAAAGTCCAAAGTCTATATGGATAAGCCGCGTACAATTAAGCAACTGGAAGCCAACATTACTCGCGTTATTCGCCAAATACGACTCGAAATGCTCGGACGCGTCATCGAAAATTGGAACTGCAGAATGGAACATGTTAACCGCAGTTACGGACAACATTTGAAAGAAATAATCTTTAAAATAAATGTCAAGAATGGTTCTTTTGTATGATAATAAAGATAACCCAATAACATTGTTTTTTTTTATTTATTTTTTTGGTTTTGAAAAAAGTACCTCCAAATGAATCACTCATTACATTCCCGTCTCTGAGTACACAAAAATATTAATTAAATAAAGTAGATGACGGTTTCGCCTTAGATAAAATAAACGTAACATAACTTCACGCCTGTATTCCCCGAAGGGATGGGCAGAGGTGTAAAATACACCCTCATTTGCCCGTTATGTTTAAGACCCGTGTAATAGAGGGCGAGCCTATTGCCATCAATCGGGCACAAATCCAGACTCCAGGCTACTACTGAGACATTCCATACGGAAAAACACCTTGCCTTTCTTGCGTTTTTCTGGCCTCTGATGAAAAAAGCTGCCCCCCCCCCCCCCGTTCTAAAAAAAGAGATTACTTTCACTGCCTACTGATTATTTAAGACGGTTATTGCATTTTAAAATTTATGTCGATTAAAAACTCATACTATATTATTATGTCTTTCAATAATAATAGCACTAAGCCATTATTATGATTAGCAGCTGTTGCTCCGATAGCCTACATAACAGGTAGAACCTATAATTAACTGTTTTGCTTCAGTTAACTTGTAACTGATATGAATAACGTTTAAAAGTGAAAACTAGTCAGACAGGTGTACCTATAAGTATTTATACTGAGACTATAGAACTCGAGAACCGATAAAATTTATTCTAGCAACTATTTGCTTGAATAAATTTTATCGGTTCTCGAGTTTCACAATCATCATCATCATCAACAGTTAGTTTTAAACAGAGAGAGATAGATACACAGGTACGTCGCAATTACATTCTAAATCCAGACCGTAGGATGTAGGCAAAAGTCCCACAAACTCGTTTCCTAGAAACGTTTATTAGATTAGTCGAATCGACAAATTTCTTTCTGAGGAAGGTTAAGTCCGATCCAATTAATTGTGCTCGGTGTGAAATCGGGAAGATATTTTATCCCCGTAGTAAGACAGTAGGCACTAAATTAACAAATCTACTAGGGAACCTTCACGTCTTTAATTGCGTAGACAGAGGTATACAAATTGAGTACTTATAGTTCGCCTATGGTTTCGGCTTTACACTCAATCTTATTTGCACAAGCAACCATGGAAGATAAGACGACAAAATAGTATACCGCGTAGTACCAGTAATACCGACAATACCGTATGCGCAAACTTTTGCACAAGCCATTTGTGCATGCAAGTCACTGCATGTGGCCGGACCATACAACGGTATTTGGTTCAGTGGTGTCATTCTGTAAGAAACCCACCTCAATATCGACGGTTAGCTCGATATCCATAACGTCACAGTATGGATAATAGAAGCAAATAACACACAGATAATCGACAATATAATCAATAACGCGTAGTTTTGTTATCCACGCTGTGTCACGACAAGTGTCTAATTGACAGTCGCGATCGAGGTGAGATTCTTACAGAATTGCACTGCAATAAATTGTGCTAGCGTATCACCATTTACCAGACACAGTTTCGAACCCCGGGCTTTTAAGAACATGCGTACAGAAAAGTTTTATTTTGTTTTATTATTTGACTTGGTCGCGTTTGAACTAGCCTTGCCTAGTCGCAACTAATGCAGTATGCAGACAGGACCTAAGATGGAGCACTAGAATCCAAGTAACAGAGATATAGAGAGATTCCCTTATCCCTCTCTGGCTCTAGATACACACGACGGAACACAGTAAACTGCTTGGGGCCGGACTTAACTGTTCAGGTGGTAGCTAGCCAGGTGGACCGTTGTAGGACTCCCGTCTATTCCCATCGGGTGATGAGGAAGTTTTATATTTTAGCCCGTCCACACACGGGCAAAACTCTTGTGGCGGCGTCTATTCACGCCACATTGCGAACTACGCAACACACCGGTAGTGTAGACGACTAAAGCGACAATATCGACAACTCTTTTTTTTTTTTTTTTTTTTTTTTTTTATTCTTTTTTTTTTTCGAGGCATTAGTACACTTTTGTGACTATGCAAGCCTCATAGGTACCTTCTAAATGTCAACATCAGAGAACCGCTATACAGTTCCACCGGCACGAATTCCACAACAGAATTCCAAACAATATCGGTCCCAACCAACCTCCTCCCAAAAAAGCATCAGCCACCTACAAATCCGCAGAAAGTGCGTTTCCTAGAAGGGCCGACCTTTTCAAAAAAGCACACCCTACAAACTCATAAACAGCCATCGCCTCTCTCGAAAGAGGCCGACTGAGAACAACACCAATTCCTCCATTATAAAAATCCGCACCAATGAAACCATACAATAATTCCCTAATATCGGCATACGTGCTGCACTCGACCAATAGATGATATAAATCTTCGACTTTGTTATGGCAAGTATAACAGAAAGGTGATTGATATCTACCCACTAAATGTAAAAAACTATTTAAGGGTACATGCCCAGATCTTATCCTCAACGCTAAAACTACCATTTCTCTGGAAAGACTAGCAGCATCGAACCATGGAACTCGAGGTATCTCCTTGTTAATCGTCCTGTACCACAGACCTTTCTCCGCAGTAATAATTTCAAAGTGGTTTTTCCATAGACTAAAGCAAAATCGCTTCATGCTCGGAATAAGTTCTGTGAAATAGGGTTCACACGGATTGTCAATGCCATCTGTAATAGCTTCTGTAGCAAGTCTATCAGCGATTTCATTCCCAACAATACCTACGTGAGAAGCTATCCACTGAAGCTTTATATTAACAAGTTTCATCTGTAATAGGTGTAATATCTTAAGTGCCTCGTACGCTATTGGCATACCTCGAGTTCCCGAGACGCATCGAGCCAGATGCTGAAGAGCACTCTTTGAGTCCGAAAGAATTACCACATTTTTGTATGGCAGAGATTGAACATAAGATAAAGCTTCGGTAATCGCCGTCAACTCGGCTCTCATAATACAGGCATCATGGCACAACATAAACTTCATACTAGTGTTTGTCTGCGGATCAAAAAATGCTGCTCCAACACCATGCGAGTCCTTTGATCCATCAGTAAATACATAGTAATAATTATTGTACTTAGTGGCCAACATCGTGGAAGTTAGCGTTCTTAAATTAGTTACA
Source organism: Amphipyra tragopoginis (assembly GCA_905220435.1). Taxonomy (NCBI): domain Eukaryota; kingdom Metazoa; phylum Arthropoda; class Insecta; order Lepidoptera; family Noctuidae; genus Amphipyra; species Amphipyra tragopoginis. The sequence goes on from HG991998.1 coordinate 9,786,635, forward strand.
CTAGTGTGTCGTTTTGGTACATTCAAATTATCAATAACGCAGCTAATACAATCTGTTACATTTATACTTGAAACCCAGGTACCAACACTGTACATTTCCAATATAGGAGATTTATGCACACTATTTCCTTTGAATTTGCTATAAATATCAATCAAAATCGGTTTTTTCTTATGTCGCCAATAAATATTCTCACTCAATTCGGTCAAATTTTCCAACAGTCTAGTTGTTTCATTGTTGGAGAATGAACTCACCCTCAACCAGTACCTGCAAGCTAACCAGTGTCTTCTCACAAATAATGGGGGAAGGCAGAGTTCACTCTCCATCACACAGATAGGAGTTGTACAAACAAAACCACCACATATCCGCAAAGCTCGATTTTGCAAAACATCCAGTTTATATAAGTGTGTTTTAGCACTATTTCCATATAAAAAGCTAGCATAGTCTATCCTACTCCTAACAAGGGAAATGTACAGTCTGCGTAAATGCCTAGGATGAACACCCCAAGACTTACCGGCTAAAACTTTCAGAATATTTAGATATTTATACGCCTTTTCACATACCTCATTTATCTGTGCACCCCATCTTAGTGATGAATCTAGCCATAACCCTAAATATTTAATTTTATCAACAACTTGGACATCTTTATTATTGATCTGAAAATGAATATTGGACAGAACCCTTGATCTATTAAACAGACATATGTATGTTTTGGACTCTGATAGAAATAGGCCAATTTCCGCTAAATGTTTTACAAGTATATCTATAGCGGTGCCTAAATGGCGAAGCGCTGGATCTAAATTATGTTTGTTAGACGAAATATAGAGAACAAAATCATCTGCATACTGTGAAATTGCAACACTAGAAATAACTTTGCAAATCTCCATGGTAACAATATTGAAAAGAAGAGGGGATAAAGGGTCACCCTGAGCTAAGCCAATACTGGCTTGTCTTACGGATATCTCATTATTACCACTCTCAATCTCTAAGAACCTTTGACTTAAGAAACTCCAGAGATATTTACAAACTCTACCTCCTATCCCAATTTTCTTCAATATCTTAACCATATAGTTTACATTAACATTATTATATGCATTACTTATATCAACAAAGCACGCTATAGTAGCCATGTTTTTAGAAAATCCTATCTGAATATTTGTAATTAGTCTCGTAAGATTATCTAGACATGAATGACATCTACGAAAACCAATGGTTGATGGAGAAAACAGTTCTAACTTTTCGACATACCATTCAAGACGTTTTAACAAAATCACATGAAAAATTTTACACGGACAAGACATTAAAGATATAGGTCGCAGAGAAGAAGAGGAATTCGGATCTCGACCTGGCTTAGGAATAGGAACCACCTTTATATTCCTCCATTGCCTTGGTACAGCGCATGTTCTTAAAACTAAATTATAAATATGTAATAAAAACTTCTTACCGGAAAGAGACAGATTATAAAGCATAGAGTAAGAAATATTGTCTAAACCTGGGGCTGAGTCTTTACGCTTAAAAGAGTTCACTAATTCTGTCAACGTTATTTCCACATCAAGCTCATTTAAAATTGTTTCTTCAGTAAATAAGGGAGGCTCTTCACAGGCCAAGTCCGGGGTTAGAGATTGTAATAACTCCTTACATTTTTGGGAGTCTACACTACGGTTACAAAACCTTCCACCTTTCACCCACTTCATTTTTCTCCACATCTCTGATGCTGAAGTTTCCGAATCGATACTTGTACAAAATTCTTTCCATCCTTCACAGCGAGCTTTTTTGATAAGTTTGCGAGCATTAATAGTTTTGGTCTTGAGAAGTGTAAAATTATCAGGAGTAGGATTACGTCTCAAATTTGAAAGTGCTAGGCGTCTTTCCGCTACTGCCATCGATAATTGAGAATTCCAATATGGCTTCGGTACAAATTTTGTCGAAGGGTCCTGGCAGGTTTTAATCCACGGAATTGTCTCTTCCGCCAAACGCTCAATTCTGGATACAAATAAATCATAACATTCTTGCACATTAGATGACAAATCCAAATTAGAAAAAATACATTCTGATTTCTTATGATATTCACCCCAACGAGCTTCTTTAAAATTACGACGCTTAATAAAATTATTCGTTGATTCAAATCCATACTTCATTTTGATGACGATATGATCACTACCTAAACATTCGTTTGTAGTTTGCCAGGCTACTTTTAATGCTAAATCTGTAGATACAAACGATATGTCTGTGAAGATTGTTGTAAGGACCCATTAACAAATTTTATTCTAGTGGCATTACCATTATTTAGGCAGATGTAATCCTTATCAAAATAAGAGGTAAATATCCTTTCTCCTCGTCTATCTGTCTTATTTGACCATGTTATATGATGTGCATTAAAATCTCCGACAATAATAGTTTCTGTATCAAACATGTCAAAAACTTGATTCCAATCAGACTGGCTGGGAGTAGATGACGGAGGACAATAAATAGAAATAATATTTTTGATTCCAGGAACATTTAAAACTTGCACTACAAGAATCTCAATACTAGAATTCGAGTGAACGTGATTTTTCTGTAAAGCTTTTATAGATTTATGGGTCATAATGCACAATCCTCCATACGAATCCCATCTGTCTTTTCGAATGATATTATAATTGCTTATATTGATGTTTTTTTCTGATGACAACCATGTTTCACTGATGATGGCAATATGGAACTTTTCTTGTAATAATAGTACTTGAAATTCATTTATTTTCGGACATAAACTATTTGCATTCCACTGGCATATGTTAATGTTTCTAAGACGAGTAGTAGAATTACTATCCATTACGACATATTCCCAAGAACTCCATCAATACATCAATTTTTAGATAGCTCATAATGTAAGCCTTAATTTCACATACTATATACTTAAATACCATTGCAATTTTCGACGAAATATCAACATCCAACAGTAATATATCCTTAATTTTTTCCATTAAAATGGAAAAAGAAAATTGATTTCCTTTCTGAATTTTTGGTTTCCCTTCATTATACTTTTTTGCACCTATCTCTTTTTCAGAAGAACCCACTTTATTCTCGAATCTTTCTTTATTCATAGTAAAGGACTGATTTTGTGATAAATTGGACTGTACTTTATACCCAATCTTCTTAGGCTTACTCTTAATGCTTTTAGACTTACTAGATTTTCCTTTTATAATAGCTGTCTTACTTTGATTCAATATAGGTGACCTTCTTTCTTCATCAGAAATTTCTTCACTAATTGAACTTTCAATCAATGGAAGAGCTTTTTTAACAACTTCTGAATATCTTCTGCCTAGGTTTTCTTCAGCTAAAGATGGTTCAATCATAGAAAACAATGGCAGGCTCTCCTTAACGTTTCTCTTTTCCTTAATCTTACTCAAAGCAATTTTGTACGTACAGTTATAATTAGTCATAATATTCCTTATCTCCTTTTCTCGTAGAAACACAGGACATTTACTTTTTACCATAGACATGTGATCACCTTTACAGTTTACACATCTAAATTGCAACGTCTCACAATTCTCGTGCTCGCCGCCACATTTGGGACAAATATGTGTTTTCAATGGACAAAATGCTTTGATATGGCCAAATCTCCAACAGTTAGAACATTGAGTTACAGGAAAAGTAAATGGTACTACCTTCATCCTCAATCCATATGTATATACATATGAGGGTAAAATAGGACCCTTGAAACATATGCGAATACTTTCACTCTTTACCCATTCCCCTTCCTTATTCCTCCTGCTCAAACGTTTGACAGATAAAATCTCTAAGTCACATTGTAATATATTTTTAATGCTTTCATCATCCAATTCCAAGTCAATTTCTTTAATTAGTCCGTAGGAAACGTTTACTTCGCTAGTTTTCTTACACATCCAACCTTTTTGTTTAAAATTATCAGACTGTATAATTTTTTCGGCAGCGTCATGACTCATCAGCCTTATAAGAACTTTAAAAGGACTTTTGTAGGTTACTTTCATAATTCCCGGTATCTTTTCATTCTTCAAAATTTTTGCCATTCCAATACTTTTTGGTAAGGCTTCTTTACAAATAATCGATACCTCCACATACTCATGATCACTAGTTTGATCCATCTCATTAGGCAAATCGTCCGTATCGTGAGATACTCTAGTAGATTTTGGCGCTGACAACATTAATTTAGCCTTCTTCCCACCCTTACCGACCGTAATAAAATTGTCATTTTGAATATCCTCTTCAACACTAGAATCATTCCTTACTCTTTTATTGGCATTTTTAGTAGTTTCATTATCATCCCATTCCAGATCCGAAATTTCGTTGCTATGCACATTAGCACGTAATGTTATCTCACTTGCACGACGACGGCCGAAACCGTCCTCATCATCGCTATCACTGGCCATCACGTAATTGAAAAAAAAGAAAAATAAATTGAATGTCAAATTATTCTGTCAGTTCAATATATAATTTTATTATTTTAGAAACTAAACTAAAAGAACTTTATCACCAAAAATCACAAACTATTGCAGCTTGAAAACGCCACAAATCATCAATTTTACATTCACAAACATAAAATTGTCTAATTAGCACACAAAAAAACATTAATTTAATAGCGCCCAAACAGAACGACCACGACTGCGTCACGATGACGTCCCGAATGAATGATCGACAACTCTCATAGATGACAGTTCCTACATGGCGCTACCATGGTTTAACACGCAGAGAGTATATATACAACCTCCCAACATAACCGTTGGGCAGTAGCCCGCCAGGCACAAGACCCCGCCTGGTTGTATGATCCTCCCTTTGGTTGGAGGAACACCACTCCTCGTTCCTCCACACTCTAATAACATTGACCTGAAAAATAATCCCCATGAACTTTTAAATTGACTTAACTCTTGGCACTCGAGCTTGCAACCAGGCAATGAGTAGGTCCAATATTTTTATTTCAATCCCAGACAAACTGGCAGTTCTATCAACACTGTAATATAAATAGGTAAGTTTATTACGTGATATTTTTTTACTAAACCACACCCACATAGGAAAAAAAATAACGTCGTCTACCCAATTAAATTGCCCATTTATCGGACAGGATGGTTCATTAGTATGGACCACGTGTTTTATGGCTAACGACCTACCAGATATGAGGAAGTCTGGTCTCCGGTGGTTGGAAAAATGCCATGGAGTGGGTCAGTTGATGGATGCTGCTTTGGCTTGGAATGAACTCCAACGTTTGGGGATCCAAATACCGTCATTAATTCATTACCAACCGCCTATTGCATGAACTGCAAGATCTAAAACTTTCTAAAAAACCTGACTCAACGTTTCGTTACATGGATGTGGGGATCTTATGGTTGTCGCTCCGTTTAAAATACTGATATTCAGCCAGATCTGGTTAGAGTGGCAACCGACAAAAATACATAAAAGTAGTTGGAAAAAGGAGGAAGCTCCTATCACAAGCGCATTCCGTTGATGATACACAAGAGGCAATAAAGTGGAAAAGAATTCATGCAAAAACTGGAAACTAGCTTAAGTCATCATCGGAATAATATTACTATGCGACGCATTTTGTATTTTTAGTTTACCAACAGTTTAATTTTTATTTTAAACACGGTACTTTTGTATATTTTTGTTTACGTAACTGTTGCACCTTTTCGCATTATGTTATGTACTGTGTCGATTTGCATGTTGAATAAATAGTTTTTTTTTTCTTTCTTTACTAAATTTTCCGCGGTCGTTGACCCACTTTGTAGCAGTAACTACGGGCAATGTCTTGGAAGTTTTGCATCCTCCAGTTCACTGCAGCGGTTGATGGTAATGATAAGCGAGGAAGAAAAAGTGATCAACAAACAAAACTACTTCTATATACCATCGCGTACCGTACAATAACCCAGTGAATTGTTTATAAAAATCACCTCTCTTACGATAACCTAGTTAATCATTAGGTACATACAACTTGATCCCGGACGAGAGAAGATGTTTTTGTTAAACATTTATTGTAATTCTAGGAAAACAAGTTCAGTGAGGAATCTTCCACAATAACTTCCACTGTGCTAAACTATTCCTCAAGTAATAATAGAATAGGTTCATCTAGCACTGAGTACTACGTTATCAAAAGCCCATTGCAGTCCATTGTTGGTAAAACTTATTTTTCCGAGTGGAAAGCCTCATGAGTTCCCTCCGTCCGGGAAAGGCAGAGGGAATGTCGGTCTCTTACCGACTAAAACCATGCCAGTCTAGAGTAATGGCTGGCCAGATTTAATGATAACTTTATGGTATGTCTACACCCGTTCGCTTTCCGCCCGGCGCTTCACGCATGCTTCAGACGAAGACGCAAGATGAACGTGAAAGCGCACTGGTGTAGACATAGCTTTACTATCCTCGATAACAACCAATGACATAATCAGCCTATTCCTGTCCCACTATAGGGCTTACCTCCGGTTTCTGAATTGAGAATTCTAGGATAAGCAGTACTTAAGTAACAGTTGAGTACGGAGTTGTCAAAAAATAACGGATTTCAAAGTACAAATAGTACTTAAGTATTGTTTATCCCGAATTCTCAATTCAGAAACTGGAGGTTAGTCCACCACGCTGGCTGGGTGCGGGTTACACACCATCGAAATCTTTATGGAGCCCTCTCAGTTGTGCAGGTTTCCTCACGATGTTTACCTTCACCGTTAACGCAATTGATAATCAAATTCCCAGCACATGAATTCGAAAAATCAGAGGTGCGGGCCGTATTGGAACTCGGACCGCTCCTGAATGGAAGGCAACTGTTCAACTGCTACGCTGTCACTGCTTATACTTATTATTGACAGACACTCCATAAAAATAAACTTCACCAAAACATGGACAAGATTTTTGCTGTGCCTTCATGTCGCACTGTAGCGCGACCTAAATCGCCAATACCTCGTACTCTCACCGCACTCAACGAACTCTTGGATTATAATACGAACTGTGATCTGTTTGCGAATGATTGGAAGATTTTATTAGTATGTCTGAAGCATTGCGAGAGAGATTCATGAAAGATGTCTATTTTACTATGTTTTTATGTTTCATTTCTCTATCTTTAATTACTGTAAGTGGTCCAAAACCGTTGTTATTAAAGTAAAAATAAATAAATGGATAAAAATGTGCAAGGACAATTAAGCGAAGAAGACCCTAAGAGGCAGGATATAATGAATAAAGATAAAAGAACTCTGTTTACGCCAACAAGAGCTTGAACGAACAATAAAGAGTAATAATACATATCTATTATTGCATTATTAACCTCTGGTGAAAAAAGAGATAGTTAAAACTGTCAACAAGAGCATACATCATAACTATAATCATTAATCATTCTTATGCGCATTACTTGGTGATTATGTCAGGGTCATGGACGGCAAAATACTCCTCCAATAACATCATGCTTTGATCACCAATCACCTCCATGGTGAATATGACAATGCTCCCTTTGTTCATTACAGCAATCTAGGATGCATTAAAGAGCCTCCACAAGTGAAAACAGTACCTAATGACAACAGTGAAAACGGTAATAAATGTTTATGGGCTGACATAATCATTTTAATCATACTCCAGAAAACATAACATTGCCATCTTTAATTTTTAATATACAATGTGACCAGTACAACTTGGTCGTTCAAGGTGGCGCTGCTTGTGAAAGCAACTGTCAACAGTACGTCAAATTCAGTACATTATAATTAGTTCTGTATTTCACCACGTATCAAGATATACTAGTCAAACATTACTAATGTTTACAAATTAACTGTTGCCAAGAATCGATGTTTTTATAAACGCTTCCTGAAGATAATGTTTTAATTTGTACCAAAGAGTGGTGTCGTCGTGTCAATTTTAGATGTTACTCATAAGAGTCAGTTATACTTTTGAATCACTGAATAGACTTCCAGACATGATGACTGTCACGTGAAGCTTATAATTTTATGCTGTATAAAAATCTAGATATTTTCGATGTGATTAAGTTTGTATTGAAAGAAATATATCAAAGAGTTCCGCCTATCCTTTTCTCAACTGTGTTGTGGTCAGCCTCCGATCTAAGCAGATGCGGCTGAGTACCAGTATACATGGAGCGACTGCTATCAAACCTCCGCAACCCAGTTTTTGGAGAAAGCCGATATCCTAAGGTTAGACCGGTTGTCAAACTTTCGGGCTTCTGACTACCCGTAACGACTATAATAGGTATTCGTGTGACACCCGGGAACGATCATTTCGCGCTTCGACGCTCGCTGAGGACGGACGTGCCGCAACTCGCGCTGCGTACTTTCTCGACGTGCTCGCTCACGAATATCGCTACGCCCCGCCGTAGTGTTCTCCACTTCACGACTATAAGTTCAAAAGCTGCCTTTTTCAAGGCGGTGGCTGAACGCCTATTTCTTTGACAAACGCGTGTGCCCCTTCAGGGAAAATCCACAGTTTCGTGGTCCTCGGCTGATACTTTGCAGTGTTAACGAAACCGAGAGGGTGTTGACCCAATACACCAGCTGCGCCCCTTCAGGGCAAGGCGAAAATTGGAAGGAGCTAGTACCACCGGCCTTGGGGGGTCTCCTAGTCGACGCTAGCTCTAACCCCGTTCTCTCCCATCTAGCACTCTCTAGTATTGCACCTCACTAGAGACTTAGGAACCCGTTCGCACAATAAGACTGGCGACGGGATTACTAGCTTAGGGCTCACCAATAGGCACACAACCTCCCTGTCTATACCCGACAGGGAGGGTTTTCACACACCCCCGGGCCCATCCACCCGGGGAATCGCGTTTTTAAAATTAAATTGTTAGGACGTATAGGCCGATACTAAAAATAGTCGCGTACATGTGCGCGCCGCGTTTTTATTAAGCTTATCCTCCATTATTACACACGGCTCAGGCATCTTTTCCGAGATGTCTGACGCTGTGTTATTAGCGTTCTTCCGGGAACTTTTAAAAGACCCCGAATTTCTTGCCCAATACGGCGCTCGAATTCCTAGTAGCGGGCCCATAAGGCACACTACTAATCCCCTGTCACCCACCTGTGATAACGAAACCGATCATTTCGGCGAAGGAGAGCCATTGTTCGACGAGAACAATGGCATTCCGAGCCTTATGTCGCTACCGCCTTTCTCTTCCGGTCCATTGTCTCCGGAAACAATGGAAATTTCGCACCTGCACTCCGCAGCTGCGCCTTCCGCGAATTTTCACACCCCTTCCCCGTCCCTCCGACATGCTCCAGAGATGACGTCATCAATGGACACGTCAGAGCCCCTAGTCCCCGATTCCGACATTGAGTCCGAATCATATTCGTCAGCTTCTTCATCCTCTGAAGGCTACACTACCGTAGTCGGAAAGGGAAAGAAGCGTGCCCGCAAATCCAAAGCGGCCTCTTCCAGCCAAGTCCCGGCCAAAACCCCCAAGACAACCGTTGCGACCCCCGCATCGGTTGCCTGCCATAGTCCCGTCCCGACTACCTCCCCGCAGGCCAGTCGTCCCTCCTCCCCCCGCCCCGTCACCAGCTCGAAAACCTCGGCTCCGAGGAAAGAGCCCGCTCCTCCGCCTCTGTACATTCAGGACAAGGCGAGGTGGACCGATGTGTCCAAGTTGTGTGTTGATCGCAAGATCAACTACCTTAGCGCCCGCACCACCCAACAGGGCATCAAAGTCTTAGTCCCCACCTCAAAAGACTTCCGCGATCTCACGCGCATGCTAAGGGAAAAAAGTGTGTCATTCCACACCTTTGCCCTTCCCGATGAGCGACTTATCAGAGTCGTTATCCGCGGCATCCCCAAGGAGATTGACTCCGACGCCATCCTCAGCGACCTTAAGTCGCAAAACATCCCCGCCTTGGAAGTCCACCGCATGCACCGCGGCCGCGGTGGCACCCCCTACGACATGGTCCTCGCAGTATGCGAACCTTCAGACGAGTCTAAGGCCGTCTATAATATTAAGACCTTATGCCACCTGTCTGGCATAAGCGTCGAGCGCCCCAACAAGTCCGGTCCCCCTGGTCAATGTCACCGTTGCCAGCTTTATGGCCACTCGCAGCGTAACTGCTATGCGAAACCCAGGTGCGTCAAGTGCCTGGGCGACCACGGCACTAGCGATTGCGAACGCCCAAAAGATAGGTCCCTATGCCTTGAGCCCCCTAGTTGCGTTCTATGCGGCGAGTCTGGTCACCCGGCGAATTATCGCGGGTGTGCCAAAGCGCCAAAACAGCGCAACCCTAAGCTGGCTAAACGTTCAGCCGCCCGTCACCAAAGAGAGAGTCCCTCCACGGCTCCCCCCCCTCTTTCATCCCAACCCCCCGCCCGCCTCAGTGCCCAAAGGCCGTCCCCATGGAATGCGCTGAACCATCAGCAGGCGTTCCCCGCCTTAAGGCCCACTACCCAGTTGCCCCAGCAACAGCAACCAACCACAAGCCCCCCAATCCCGGCTATCCCCGCCCTGATGAGCTCCACCATCCCCGCTCCCACTATAGTGCTAGCTGCTTCACAGCCTGCACGTAGTCCCACAACATCACAGGCTCCCCCCGCACCCACCCCTGCACCCGCCCCCGCACTCGCTCCCAGGCCAGCGCCGACAGCGGTTGCTCCCTCCACTTCCCTCTCGTCCACTAAAGTGCTCCTTAGGGACACGATCCCCAGCCTCATCCAAACCCTCTCCTCCTGCAATACGCAGTGGGCGAAAAACATAGTCTCCGCTTGGAACGCCTCTCAAGGCGATCCAATCGCTCGCATCAATGTCCTCTGCGAACTAGATGACATAGTCATTTTCCTCATCCAATAAATTTCAATGGATACAGAAAGCTGTAGAATTAAGCCCCGATCCCGGCTTCTTCAACGCTAACAGCGTTAACGGTCAACGAGATGAGATCGCAATCTTTTTGCGTGATCATCAAATTGACATCTTCTTAGTGCAGGAAACGTTTCTCAAGCCCCACAACAGGAACCCTGGAATTGCTAACTATAAATTAGTTCGCAACGACAGGACCCGTAGTAGGGGCGGTGGTACTCTCATCTACTACAAACGTTCCCTGTACTGCACTCCCTTAGACCCTCCTCCTGGTCTCCAATTCCTGGAAACTTCCATATGCAGACTAGGCATGACAGGACACCAGCCGATCACAATCGTCTCGGTGTATAATCCTCCCTCCAGTAATAAGATCCAACTCCGGAGCGATCTTAAAGCCCTCTTTGACCTCGGCGGAGGTTCCGTTATCATAGCGGGCGACCTCAATGCCAAACATCTCTCGTGGAGCTGCAACTCCAACAACCACGCGGGTCGTAACCTCGAAGAGTTGAGCCCGGAGCTCGAATTCGACGTTATCGCCCCGATGTGTCCCACTCACTACCCCCATAACCCTGACCATCAGCCCGATGTCCTTGACATAGCGCTCCTAAAGAACGTAAACCTCGGTCTACGCTCTATAGAGACGCATGAAGAGCTAGACTCCGATCACCGCCCCGTAGTCCTTCACCTAGGTCCCCGGGGTGGTCCCCCGGATCCTGGACAACCCGCCCCGACCAAAACTGTCACGGACTGGGGTAAACTAGAGGAGCGCCTCAAGTCTTCCTCGTCCGTTCACTTAGATTCCATCCCCGACGATATCGTTACGATCGCCGACACGCTGGGCGCGATCGACTCCCTTACCAGTCACGTACAGTCCGTGGTGAACGAGTGTTCACGGCAGGTTCCAGCGGTGGATGAACACCGCTGGAAGCTGCCGGATGATGTGCGTGAACTGCTGACGGAGAAGAACGCGTCCATCCGTGCCTATGATTCTTTTCCCTGCGAAGCTAACCGCGTCCATATGCGTTCTCTACAGCGTGCTGTAAAGAAACGTGTACGGGAGGTTCGGGAAGCCCGCTGGGACAAGATGTTGAGCGACTTAGAGCCATCCCATCTGGCCTTCTGGCAATTGCAACGTAATCTGAAATCCGATTGTGTAGCTTCAACTCCCCCTCTCAATCGTCCGAACCAAAGGCCGGCCTTTGAAGATGACGAAAAGTCCGAATGTCTAGCCGACAGTCTAGAAGCCCAATGTACTCCCAGCACCCAACCCGCAGACCCGGTCCATCTTTCCAAGGTGGATCGCGAGGTCGAACGTAGGGCCTCCCTCCCTCCCGATGAAGACCCCGACGATCCCTTACCCCCCATCACCGTAGACGAGGTCCACACGATAGTGAGGAAACTCAAACCTAGGAAAGCCCCCGGCTCAGACGGTATCACCAATAAGGTGATCAAACACTTTTCCGCCCCGCTCATAGTTCTCATGACCGCCATCTTCAATGGCGCTCTGAGTAATAACATCTTTCCGCAAGCTTGGAAACAAGCCACCGTTATCGGTATCCCCAAACCCGGCAAACCCAAGAGTGAGCCCACTAGTTATCGCCCCATCAGTCTTCTCAATGTAATTGGGAAAATCTATGAGCGTCTCATTTATATCCGTTTAAAGGATTTCGCTGACTCCCGTAAACTCATCTCCGACGAACAGTTCGGTTTTCGAACCCAGCACTGTTGCATTCGACAATTGCACCGCATAGTCGAACACATTAGCTCCCATTTTATGCGCTCGTACAAAACGGGCATGCTCTTCTTCGACGTAGCGAAAGCCTTCGACAAGGTCTGGCACAACGGTTTATTATACAAACTGTACCAATTCAACGTGCCGGACCGTCTCGTGCTCATCATTCGAGACTTTCTGTCGGATCGCTCCTTCCGCTATCGCCTAGAAGGCACCCTCTCGTCCCCTCACCCCATTCGCGCCGGAGTCCCTCAGGGCTCCGTGCTATCGCCCCTTCTGTTCACGCTGTACACCAGCGACATTCCCAAACGTGGGTTGGCCAAGTTGGCTCTCTTCGCCGACGACACGGCTATCTACTATTCCGGTAGGAGTCTCGATAGCATTTCTCGAACCCTTCAAACCGCAGCCGATGCCCTCGGGGTCTGGTTCCGGAAATGGAGAATAGAGGTGAATCCCGAAAAGAGCGCAGCCGTTCTTTTCGAGAGACACGGTGATTCCCACACCCACATCCGTCCCGTCCTCATGTTCGGCAAACAGATCCCTTGGGAGATGAAAGCCAAATACCTGGGGGTTATCCTCGACCACCATCTGAGTTTCCGAGACCACATCAAAGCGGTGCGCGCTCGCGCCGCTTTCGCTGTCGGTCGCCTCCACCCCATCCTTAGAACGCGCAGTAAATTGTCACTTAGAAATAAGCTGAGAATCTACGTGACGTGCATCCGCCCCATCTTGACTTACGCTAGCGTCGTGTTCGCACACGTTAAGCCTTGTCGCTTTAAATCCTTCCAAACCCTCCAGAATCGAGTGTTGCGCAGAGCCGCGGCTGCCCCGTGGTTCATGCGTAACGTCCAACTCCATCTCGATCTAAAAATGCCAACCATCAGGCAATACCTCAAACGCATTTCCAAGCGTTACTTCGACACTGCCCCCCGCCATCCGAACCCCCTAGTCGCCGCAGCGGCCGACTACAGTCCCTCTCTCATAAGTAAAGTTCGCCGTCCCAGGCACACACTTTTAGAACCCGATGACGAAATTACCCTCCTCCAGGAGGCGAGTAAATCGACCAGCACATTACACAACAAACGCCGTCGTCCGGCATACCGTCCTCGCCGACGAGGCCCGTCGCGACGTCCCACCGCCGCCGGTCACGATCCACCGAGCTCTCCCGTCGTAGAGCCGGTCGTCTCTTCAGACTCCGCAGTCACACCGATAATTCAGCCCTCATCAAGCTGTCTCCCCCCCCCCTATGTCCACGCCAGCAACGCCCTAAGCCGAGGTCCAAGTCCCACTAGGGGTCGCCCTTAGTGCTGTTGTTGCAGGTAGTCATGATGTTAGTGTAGTACAAGTAGTTAGCTTAGGTTAAGTATTTTACTTCCCCCCCATTGGCTGGAGACCCTTCAGGTCTCGCCAATAACTGCCCGGTTACGTAGAAACCGTCCCCTAGGACGACCTACTGCAGTCCAATAGAAAAATAAAATAAAATAATATACCCGGGAACGACGGCTTAGGGCCTTTTGACTGTGACGCGGGCTCGTGCCCGCATGCGTGAATCACCCGCACCCGTGGCGCCTGAATTTCACCTTTTCATACATGTATTTATTTATTGTGATGCGTGAAACACGCACGAAAAGGTGAACTGCGCCACGCATGCGGGTGACGCACGCACGCGGGCACGAACCCGCATGACAGTGAAAAGGCCCTTAACGTGCTCTCCGAGGCACGAGTATATCAAAGACAAAGTATCAGTTAAGCTCACTCTAAATGGGCAAGTTTAATCCGTTTAATTACCAATATTTTATTGCACTACAATTTGCATTATGTGGCCTTAAGAGCATCGGATTTTAGTGCCCAACACTAGAGTAAAGCAGATTTGAGTGATCTTATAATTTGAGTTATCTTATAATTAGGTCACCTTCGTCCATTTAGAATCCATGCTTATTTTCTTATTGCTTATCTAAAATAAAAATCTTTTGCACAAATAAATATTAAAGAAACCTTGTGGGTTCAAATTAAAATTTTAAGAAAGTTGTAAAAAATAAGGAAAATAGTGTGTAATAAAATGAAGTTCAAGGTATATTACAGGAAAACCTCTGCGTAATATATTGGTTCGGGAAAAAGTTTGTTTACACTTCTAAATTGCGTGGCAAGGCCCGAGAGACTAGTAGTATGAAACGACTTGCCCTTGACCCCTTTTCCCTTTGAACAAACGCGTTACGCCAGTTACCTGGTTGAATTACACTTTTTTTTATTCTTTAGCATTATCTCGTTTGTTCCTAGATGCATCTGATAGTTAACGCAGACAGGGTCTAAGATGGTGCTCACGAATCCAAGTAACAAAGATATAGAGGAACTCCCCTATACGCCTCTGGCTCTCACATAAACACGACAGAACAAAATAAACTGCTTGGCACCGGACTTTATTGTGAGGGTGGTAGCTAGCCAGGTGGACCGTAAAGATTTAACTCAAGCGTTTGCGATAATTTTGTCTGTCCTCTGAGTTTTCGAATTCATGCGCGGATCAGAATCTGATTATACGCAAGTGGCGTTAACGGTGAAGAAAAACATCATGAGGAAAGCCTGAGAGGACTCCATAATGTTCTCAATGGTGTGTAGTTTGCCAACCCCCTTCAGGCCAGCGTGGTGGACTAAGACCTTAACCCTTCTCAATCTGAGAAGAGGCCCGTGTCCCGTAGTGGGACAGTATTGGGCTATATCTGTATAATATTGATAGCATACATAATTATAATATTATGTATGTTATCAATATGTTTTTACTAACATGTCTGGCTTTTTTTTTTCTTTTTGAACATAATCTGATTGTTATCATCGTCCTTAGCTTTTAGCAACTAGGCCTACTTTTGTTTTTGAAAAACAATATTTTGTTTTAGTGCAGTTGAGCGGTTTTGGAAAAACATTGTAAGTGCTGCTATATCTCTGTTTGCTGATAACGATCGAGGTCGCGTACACCTAGGGCATGGATAGCCAGAATGTAACGCAATGTTACTTTGGCTCAGAATGCGTTTTTTAAGTTAGAGCTGGAAACAGTTAATTAGAGAAACCCCCATAACATATGCCATACGAGCTAAAAGAATTTCATTCATTATTTATTACCAACGTATAGACTTAGATGGCCGGGAGCTATGCGCTTCTTCTGCTATTGTGTCGCATGAGTTATACGAGAATAGCTTATGCCGTGGTGAAATGATTAGCCAGTCAGCAAGGTAGCAGAGCTGACTGGCCAGGGCCCGCCGAACTGAGTATAGTCACTCTTGGAAGCTCATTTGATGTGCCACAAAATTTCGCGACTGGTAATTTGAGTTCATATTAAAGCCTTTGGGAGGTGATACGAAAGCTGATATCGATGATACAACTTGGAAGAAGTATGTCAAATATAGAGTGAAATGGAAGGAGACTGGATAAAAGGCCAGGCCTCTTAGAGTTGTAGCGCCGAGGCAAGTAATGTCTCCAAAGAATCCACGAGGTGATTAAAAGCAGGCAGTATTTCCTAATAATGATTCAATAAAATTACTTTCTAAAACAAAGAAAATCTCATATCAATCATTACACTAAAGCAAAACAACCTTGAGCTTCTGAATATAAAATTAACAAAACACATTTAGAATTAATTAGGTAATAACTCTAAACTGTACAAAATGGTCTAAACTGCCGTAAACAAAGTAGTTTCAGAAAACAAACTATCATAAAGATTTATAGTTTATTTAAGAGAACTTTACTAAACATAAAAACAACGCTGATTTGATTATATTCCACTCTAATTAGAAACCAGTAGGAAATTAGCGCTGGGTTAGCAACTCGAAAACTGGTAAACGTGCAACAAAGAATACCACCACTCCTGGCCTCGCTGATACTCTGACTCGCTGAGGTCACTGGGTGGGTATCTGCAGTCGCCAACTAGTTCTTCTACGATAATCTTCCTTGTTTTTATTTTTTTTCAGCGTCATGTCGACAATAAGCAATTTTTCTGTATTTCTTTCTTTTCTGTTTATGCGACAACCTCCATTGTGTAATGTAACAGACGGTCCCAGGATCTCCTGAGCACGTCTGCTACACCAGTTACAACGAATGGTGTAGAACATTCGATACCTAGGTACGTAACAATATTAAAGTGCTTATAGAATAAGAGGCAAGATAGCTTCATGTCCCTTGGGGTAGTCAGCGAAGTTCCTTCTCGTAGTTACAGCGTTCGCCAATGGCCCACACAGCCATTTGACAGAAACCGGCGGCAGCAAACAGACCGGCTGTAGCATATTCAGTCATGCCGGTAGATGACAGCCAGTCCGATCGCCGATCTCGTAAGTATAGTTAGGGCAGGAGACGAAGTTGAAAAGAAGGGATAAGGGGTTACCATCGGGGCGCAGCTTCTTTAATAGAATGTGGAGGCTCAGGTTGTCCAGCTCACATAAGATAAAACCTCGGAGCCTCACGTAAATAACGGGTGTTGCATGGAGCAGTGTACAGAGGATGGTTTATGTAGCATTTCACATAATTAAACAGCCAGTTGATTTAGATTTCAATATTATTTATGTATCAGAAAATTATTATAAATCACTTTTCACTTCCATCCCCATTGTAAAACAAAACCAAGTCCAAATTCCAATATTAAAAACATAGTCGTATAAAAAGTATCCTCTATAAATGGCCAGTAGGTGAAATGACGATGAAATATGAAAAAAGGCGATACTACAATTGTTAAACGACTATAATAGACTTTCGCGAAGACAAATTCGAGCCTTGCATAGTTATGCCAATGTTATCACTGAGTGCGATAACAAATTGAACGTTCCCTCAACTCATATGGGACTTATAACGTATAGATAAGGACTGCATAATTAATTACTTGCCGTGCATTTACTGTGCAGTTATGGAATTGATGCGGTTACTGTAGTGTATACTTTTGCATTTAAAACGCTGCCTGTTCGGAATAATTTTGTATCTGTAAAATTACTTTCATGTGACAAGCTCAATGATTGTCACCAACCGGCCTCGTTACGATTTTAGAATAGACAACTGATATATTAGTTCAGGAATAAATGCTGATTTGCGTCACGGAGTCTAAAAAAATCTATTTAAAAGGTCATGCGGAGACGCCGCGCCGTCTCGCCTCGCGGGGTATTTTAAGACCCCAATGTCTAACTGCCTTCTTGACTCGTTTAAGATGTCAATCTTGTCGGTGTAGCCTCGTAATATACATTTATTTATTTACTTTTAGAGTGCTACTCCCCAAAGGTTGAGAAATAAATTTTGCTGTAGTATCAAGTATAGTTAAAGGTCAAAATACTTTCGGGAGCAATGAAACCAGCATTCTAATTGCGCAAAACACTCGTAATCGCTATGACTTAGATTTTGACAGGTCAACAATTTCCATAGCAACGTATGTATTGACAATTTGACTTCTCCACAACTATGTACCACGCAATGAATATTGTTGTATTGTCAAAATGAAAGCTATTGAAATTACGAATGTGTTAAGCAATTCGGATGCAGGGGCCTAATTCTCCTAAAATAAATCTTGATAAATCACAACCGAACCAAGGCCGAACCGTTCATTCAGACAGTTCTCAATTTCAAAAGCTATCAAATTGTTTGACACAAAAAACAAAATAAATTATTTTGAAAGTTTTCGAAAACAAAAACTGAGTGACGGTTGTGGTTCGATTGCGTTTGGCAACAATTTATTTTAGGAGAATTGGGCCCCTGGTCACCAACATAAATCTTAATATCTCAGAAACTAAGAATCACCATCTGCCTAGGCTTTTCCCAACTATGTTGGGGTCGGCTTCCAGTCGAACCGGATACAGCTGAATATCAGTATTTTACATGGAGCGACTGCCTATCAGACCTCCACAACCCAGTAACTGGGTAATACGATACTCTTGGTAAGACTGGTTGTCAGACTTTCTGGCTTCTGACCAACAGTAACGATAACGACTGTCAAAGATCTACAAATGACAGCCGGGACCAACGGCTTTACCTACGTGCTTTCCGAGGCTCGGAGGAAACTCGCTATGGTAAATGGTCACCCATCCACAGACCAACCTCGGCAAGCGTGGCTTAACCCGGAAGATCGGTCTATGCGGCTGTAATTATTTAGCCACGAGCTCCTCATCTCAGATCAGATCTCAGACTCTAAGAATAATAATTAATAAATACGGAATAATAGCTTATTCAAATAAAATTATTGCATAATACTATCTACCTAAATAAAATTTAAAATGCTACACTTTATTTAAATCATCAAAATTGTATGTTCTTCCGTTAAGATCTGTTAGCTTTGCGTTATGATAACCGATACGAGATCGTTTATCTAATCAATGTCAATGCAAAATATCCAGACGATAATAAGATTTAACTTATCGGAGACTAAAAAGGTTGAGAGATAAATAGGAAGAAGAAATATAAAGATAAGTGGGATATCAATAAATCCCATAGCAATTGAAAAAAAGATAAAAGAGCCTCCACGAGTGACGATACTTAAGTACGTCCGGCGCACCCTGGGCAGTCAGCCTCGCTATCAACCTTGCTGACTGGCTAATCTTTCCACCACAGCATGAGCTATTCTCGTATCAATTGCATGCAAGCAAGCGATGGCGTGAACTTCGTGTCAATATTACCTAGAAATCTAGAATAAATGTTTTTACGACCTAGCTTTACGATATTTTAGCTGTAATTTTTTGCGAAAGTATCTGCGTCATCTGGTACTATTAATCTTCTTCATTTTTATTTTTCCGGTCTATTGCAACGACAAGTGCGCTAATTAGCAAATGCAGTAGTTCCTTATCCTATAATATATCAAGTTTCATAATAACCTCAAGATATTGAAGGTTACTTTCGTATACTTAGAGTAACTAAGGTTTTTGAAATTGATATATGGATATATTCCCCGGGTGAGGACGGGCTGGGATATAAAACTTCCTCACCGCACGCAGGAAATAGATGCGTGTGGTAAGATTCTACAAAACCCTGCACGCTTGGTGGCAGGATCTATAAGCTCCGCCTGGCTAGCTACCACCCTCACATTAAAGTCAAGTAAAGGCGCCAAGCAGTTTAGTGTTCCGTCGTGTGTATGTGAGAGCCAGGTTGGTACAGGAGAATCCCTCTACAAGCTTAGTTTTAGTATAGACTAAACCAGAAACTAGTTTGTTCAGAATCACTAGGAGAATCGATTGACATATTTTTTACACGACATTTTTTTTTCGTAAATTTCAATTTTGTTTCAGTAAGTTTCTACCCATAACAGTTGACGGAAATAGACACCTTGAGGCTTGAGACGGTCCGTTCGGTCAGTTTCCGTGTATTAGATAACCCCTGCATAGCACATCTCAGGCATTTCACACATTTTAGGGAACTTAACGCGACATAAACTAAGGTGTAACTTGGAGATTTACTAAAAAAAAAACACATTTTCAGGGAGTTCTGATGAAAATCTTGTTGGGGTGTCTCGGTTTTTGTATAAAGTAAAAATAAGGTTTTATATCTCTGTTACTTGGATTCGTGTGTCCAGTTGCGACAAGGGTCAAAAAAGACCGAGACAAATAAAACAATTATGGAAGCAAAACCGTTAGATAGATAAAGATCTTTTGGATACGAGAAACCGCAACAGTGGAAGTCAAAAGGCTGATCAGATGGTAATGAAATCAGTAGCGTACTAGAAGACTCACATTATATTTTACGTGTCTTACCAAAACCCATAAAAACAACGGTTTCATCTTATTTTAAGCTTCATCTCATTTTAAAACGCCGGAAACGAAGGCATCCACCAGAATTAACGTTACAGAATAAAATGGATGCCAAACCCAATCTTAATAAAAACATCGTTTCTTAAATCTTCACTTATCTTTTAACAGATCAAAGCATCAATTAAATACATATATTAACAAACGTATAGCCCCTTTTCAGATGTTAAAATCAACACCTTCAAGTGCGCGCGAAGTGACATCGAGACCGTCAAACGATGTCGGCGGCCATCTTAAAATCGCGTATTTACGGAGATGCCAATTAATTTTTGGTTAAAAAATAATGAGGACAACCTCTAAGGTTTATAATTAGGGCATTGACTGCAGCATCCATGATTTAAGACTGAACGTAAAAAAGAAATGTCTAGATTATTAGCAGTGTTTTTTTGGGACGCGGAAATTTTGGTCGATTTGGCAGGTTAATGGAAAAGAACGACAGTTTTTTGCGCAATTGCACATTTTTTAAAGGGAAGAAAGTGGAATATTTTTCAGCACGTTTGGTGCAGTGGCTAAGCGATTGGCTTCTAGCGATACGGCTCAAATATTTGTACCTACGGAACAAATATTTGTATGGCCTACATATAGTTGTTCCGGGTCATGGCATGGCATGTGCAGTTTTGTGTCTGTAAATGCACCCACGATACAGAAGAAATTCAAGAGGTGAAAAATTAAAACAAAAAAAAAAACAAAATCTTTTTACGGCGTTGCTTTTTCCACTCCTTTTGTGCTAGAAAAAAAGATGTACAAAATTACATAATTTCCAATATTGACTTCCATAGTACGTATTGGGGAATTTCATTTTCACCCAAAACAATTATTTGCCGATTGACCTGAGCCTATGGAAAAACCAGATTACTATAGTAAATATTATGTTTTCAGCGTGTAATCAAATCCTTATCTAGTCATCAGTCGAGTGACCAGCGTAGGAATTATTAAAGTAAAACGCAATAGATAATGATAAAAACTCGAGTGGTATTATTCCATAAACTTGGGATCATGCTACGTTTTATTCAATTAGATGTTGGAAAGTTTGATGGAAATCGGTTCAGCCGTTGCAAAATTATCAGCTGTTTTCTCAGTTAGGTTAGGTAGATGTGCATTGTACGGCGTCGCAGCCGTTGCAAGATCACGGAAGTGAATTTGCTACTTAACTCTACTATGAAAACAGCTGATAATTTTGCAACGGCTGAACCGATTTCCATCAAACTTAGTTTGTAATAATCCTGAACAAACCAGCTTTCGAGCAAAAAAATCTCAACGAAATCGAGTCATCCGTTTCGGAGTTACGATGCCACAAACATAGAGACACATACAAACAGACGGACAGACTTACAGACATAAGTTTCAAACTTATAAAACATCCTTCTTTTTGCATCATGGGTTAAAAGTATGCATAAAACGTATAATACCTCTCTTTTTGAGTCGGGAATGAAAATATAAAAATGCTTAAAAATGGTGTTTTTTGCCGACTTTAAAGCTCAATATGTCGTAAACTATTAGTTGTAGAAAAAATACTCAAAACAGGAATGGTAGGCAATTTAATTGTCTACAAAATTGATCTGAGTAATTTTTGGCGTAAAACCCATAGATAAGGAGTTATTCAATACAAACTCATTTTTGGGGTCTTTAAACCAAGATGGCGGAGTGCGCCGAGGTCAGTTAAGGTCGAAAACTTGATATTTTCATAAGTACACCTAAACATACAACATATCCAAAATTCAGGACCGACGGATCTTTTGCAACTGAAACCCCTTTTTGCGACCTGGCGACTGGCCTATTTAGTTTACACCGATCCATTGGCATCATCAAGAAAAGATTTCAAAAAGCATCATTCAAAAACAATGTGTAATGTTAACTTAAACTAACCGGTACATCAAACATTCATGCCATCTTTCGAACAAAACATTTAACATAAAAATACTGATATCAGATTGATATGATATCGAATGCCATCGACACTCAAGTGGCGAGGAATATAAAATATTTACAACATTAATCATAGCACTCCCTGTTTTCAAAATACGAGTAGAAACTGGATTCGATTACCTCCGATTTCTGAATTAAGAGTTCTAGGATAAGCAGTATTTAATTAAGTAATATTTGAATACGGAGTTGTAAAAAATGCTTTATAATGCATCATTTTTTTACAACTCCGCACTCAAATGTACTTACCGCCATTTTCAATATCCTATCCATCGGCGGTTTGCCTTACTACAGATAGAATTTTGACATTACTTCTATGGAGCGTATGTCAAATTTCTATCTCTAGTAGGCGAAACCGCCGATAGATAGGTTATTGAAAACGGTCGTTACTGTATTGCTTATCCTAGAATCCTTAACTCAGAATCCAGAGGTTAGTTCAGTAGGTACTAATTAATATAGCTGACTTTTATTATAGTGTCATGAATAGTTGAGATAAATGCATGTTTTTTTTATTAGATTTTCTCTTCATCTAATTTAGAAAAAAAAAACTATTCACGTCACTGTGATCAAAAATGGCACTAAAGTCAGAGTTTGGTTAAAACTTGAAAAGAAATCATAACTCGAAAACCAAAAAATATCTCGGAACATGACGGAGGTGATTCGGGTATCCTTTGGACTTCCGTTTGCCACTAGTTTTTGGAACACCCTGTATATTATATATCCTAATTGAAATTGATTAACACAGGTTCAGTTATAGGAAAATTTGTATCTGATAAAAGAATAATAAACGGCGATTAGTGAGTTATCTTCTTATACGATGAAAAACCAGTATTTTATGGTGTATCATAAATTAAATAAAATCATTTCTTTTCCTCATATTTAAAAACCTTAGTCATGTAACGACAGATGAGTCAGAACCGGCTTTGATTTAGCAGTTTTTAGAGACTTAAACATCAAATTTGTTTAAATATTTTGATTTTTATTAGTCATTTTGCTATGGTAATATTTAAATCTATTTTGGAAACAATAAAATAAGTATATGACCATTGGCTTTCAATAGGGCGCGGCTTTATCTATGAGAATGTATGAGAAAACAGACATACCGAAGGCATGTACACAACGTTATTTTTAGTATATAGGTACAAAAATCGAGACACCCCTACAAGATTTTCATCAGAACTGCCTGAATATGTGTTTTTTTTTAATAAATCTCCAAGTTACACTGTAGTTTATGTCGGGTTAAGTTCCCTAGTAAAGTGTGAAATGCCTGAGATGTGCTATGCAGGGGTTGTCTTATACACGGAAACTGACCGAGCGGGCCATCTCAAGCCTCAAGGTGTCTATTCCTGTCAACTGTTATGGGTAGAAACCTACTGAAACAAAATTGAAAATGAAAAAAAAAAATGTCGTGTAAAAATATGTCAATCGATTCTCCTAGTGATTCTGAACAAACTAGTTTCAGGATTAGTATATACTAAAACTAAGCTTGTATATTTATATTATAATCTGCCTAGCCTTTTCCCAAATATATCTGTAGTTGGGGTCAGTTTCCAGTCTAACCAGATGCGGCTGAATACCAGTATTTTCGGAGCGACTGCCATCAGACCTCCACAACTCAGTTAGGTACTGAGCAGTGCCACTATCCTAGGGTTAGACCGGTTATCAGACTTTCGAACCTCTGACTACCCGTAACGACTGTCATCGGTATTCGTATAACACTCGGAACCGACGGCTTGACGTGTTCTCTGTGACATGGAGGGGTCTCGATGTGTAACGAACGGTCACCCATCTACAGACTGACCGCGGCAAGCGCAGCTTAACCTCGCAAATCGTATGATCCGTGCGGTTGTTAATTAGCCACGAGTCCCTCACATATGAAGGCACATCATGATTTATTGAAACCTTCAGTGCCACTATGTGAATGCCTCTAGTAGCATTCACGATGCCAGGTCTTGCAGGTCCCAATTTTGCAAAGCCCCATTTAAAATGGGCCTCACTTTAAATGTAATTTTTCTTATGACTGCCTCATTGGTCTAGCGGTCGCAAGCGCTACTGCTGAGCGTGAGGTCCTGGGTTCGATCCCCAGGTCGGTCAAAGTGTCACTATTTTTTTCCGTGTGAAATTTATCAGTAGCAATCCGAAGTCTGGATTTGTGCCCGGTCGATGGCAATAGACTCGCCCCCTATTACATGGGACGTAAACATAAACGACGAAATATGGGTGTACTATACACCTCTGCCAACCGTTCGGGGAATACAGGCGTGAGTTTATGTTTATGTTATGTTTTTCTTATGAAAGACACCGACATAAAACAAGCAACAAAAAACACTTACCACGTAGCAGCATATTTTATAACAAGGTTTTAAACCTAATGCCAAGAACACTCCTCGAAGGTTCACTCTTAGCGCAAAAATAATGCCGAGGACCCTCCTAGAAGGTCCACTTACCGTTTGTACCTATGGCGGCAATGCGTATGAGCTCTATGAAAAGTGTGCTGGACTCGAATGTGTTAAATCCTAACAAATGAGGCTGACAACTCCATATAAAAATAATATAGATCCCTATTTATAGATACTACCTTTCTTGACACCATCGTGTAGCCACGATGTCTGCAGTACATACACTCCTGGACCGTTGCCAAAAGCCGCCTGAACTCGACAGGAGCCGTAAATCCAACAGCCAAGGGTACCTTTGATCTCTGACGAAATGATTTATGTTCTGTCAAAAAACTGCGCATGATCATTGAAGTCTTAAATCGTAACTTCCTATCTGATACTGTAAAGGCAAGAGGGAGTCTGTTTGTCCGATTTTGAAAACCAATTATAATGAAATTAAACTAATACTGCCTCGTTGGTCTAGTGGTCTCAAGGGCGACTGCTGAGCGTGACCTCCTGGGTCCTAAGGTCGGTTCGTTCGGTAGTTGCAATAAATAAGGATAATAAACGAGTTCTCAAGAAAAATGTGTCCACCTAAGTTCTCAGTAGAAGTGCTGGGTGACACGTGATAGCACGTGTCTCCGAGCACTTCCCAAATCTATTGTTCTTTGCACACTTCGCGTCAGAAACAAGTCCACAATCAGCACAGGTGCAATAACCAAATCGATAACAGATGCTCGTAATACCGCCAAGCTCAGAGAACGATGACGATACTCCGCACACATATGTACTGCTTCTTGGATCGGTGGCGGCGGCAGCGGACTAAAATAATTGAAACAAATGCGGGTAGATTTTAGTAGAACTACATGGTACCGAGATTACAATCTATTCCGAACACAAGCCGTGGAGAGCCTTCACGAGTGACGATACTTAAAGTGCACCTTGGGCAGCCAGTTACGCTACCAACCTTGCTGACTTGCTAATCTTTCACCACGCCATGCGCACGGTCCGCCTTGCTAAACACCACCCTCACATAAAGTACGGCGTCAAGCAGTTTACTGTGTTCCGTCGTGTGTATGTGAGAGCCAGAGCGGTATGCCCCCATCTCTCTATATCTCTTTTACTTGAATTCGTGTGCTCCATCTTAGACCCTGTCTGTGAATACCATCAAGTGTGACTAAGGCCAAACGCTATGAAAGTCAAATACTTAGTAAAAAAAAGGCATGACCTATTCTCGTACAACTTGCGCCGACACAAGAGAAAAACGTATACTGTTGGTTGAAAGCCCAAGATAATCTGATTCCAATAACATAAGCTGTTCTGCTCAAAATGCATAAGTTGCGGATTTGTTCGAAAAAGTAACCGCGGCCCTGGAACGCAAAGGGCATTAGGAGGAACACGGATGGGTTTTAGTCAGTAAGAGTCTGACACTCCCTTCCGCTCCGCCCAGAGTGGAAGGAGTCACATGATGATTTCCCATCCATAAAAAAGGGATATTGAAAGGCAGACAACTAAGTAAGGCCAATAGAATAATACAATAGGCAAAGCATGCTTGCTTAAAAGATTAAATAATATACAGGGCGTCCCACGACTTTGCCACATGGAGGGGAAGTACCTTAAATACTGTAGATAGAAAAATTTACTGAATGAAGACTTCATTTTTATTTTAAAAACAATACGAACTGCATTTAAAGAATTTTAAATAATCACCTGTCTGAACCGGGAATCGAACCCGCTAAATCTGAAATAAAAAAAAACTGTAATTTTATTGTACTAATCGAAAGGCTCGATCAGATACATTTATTTCTTCTAAGTAACATAGCATCTAAAATAAAAGGAACACCATGAAATTTAACATTTAATTCAACATTTTGTTCAGAATAATGAATAGCATTTTCTCTATGTCGTGCTTATATCAACTGACTTTATGTACCTACTAATTTCTGCTTGATTACTATTTCGAAGCATTATTTCAAATTTTAACCATGAAAAAATAAATAAATCAACGGTAAGTGAGATTATCAAAAGAGTTACAATTTGTACACGATAGGAAGAGACACATTTTGAGCATAATTTAATAAATTAAATTGTTTTGTTGCACAGTTAAACGTGTCTTATTGTCTCAAACAAATGTTAAATTTCATGGTGTTCCTGTTATTTTAGATGCTATGTTATTTAGAAGAAAAAAATGTATATGATTGAGCCTTTTGATTAGTACAATAAAATTACAGTTTTTTTTGTTTTGACATTTAACGAGTTCGATTCCCGATTCAGACAGGTGATTATTTAAAATTCTTTGAATGCAGTTCGTATTGTTTTTAAAATAAAAATGAAGTCTTCATTCAGTAAATTTTTCTATCTACAGTATTTAAGGTACTTCCCCTCCATGTGGCAAAGTCGTGGGACGCCCTGTATATTCTCGAGCAAAGCCGCGGGCAAAGCTTAAGTCCTATTATATTTTTTCTGACAAAGTGATAATTGAAGAGGATTTCCTGGTGTTAACAGACAAATTGTTTTTACAGTGATGCAATCAGTAAAAAATATTGTTGTTTTGTACTAAAATACGTTCAGATTAACATCAGGAACACGTGTTTACGTTGTGATCGCGTCGATGGAGACAATTGAATCCCCGATATAGATTTAGTGACAGATAAACGCAAGTGCATGACATGATGCATCAGAATTATCAAATGTATGCTATCAGAGTACAAGACTTACATATTTGTTGGGTGATCTGTTTATTTATTGTGGAAAGTTTTCAGTGTACAGTTAGCATCAAAATACCGGACCGAACAGTAGGCCATTTCAGGTGTTTTTTTAAGCAGCAAACGAGCAGGAGTCGTGCAGTTTTCTTTAATAGTATTATAATTAGTATTGTTTCTTCAAATTGTTTGACAACAAAAACAAAACGAAACATTTTGATGTAAACTGTACAATTAAAGAAACATGAACATTTCCTGCTTCAAAAAATACCTACAGACTTCATAATTACCTAAACAACAAAATAAATTAAGCTTTATCTCAATGGAATATAATTCTTATCAGAAAGACAGTTGTCGTGTACTGTGTTCATTCTGAAAAACTCCTTGTATCATTTAGATATAGTTTAATTTTCTTAATTGTTCAGATTATTTTGAACAGTCTGTTCGTCGCGATATATTTGATGCTGACTGTACTCATCTGCTAAATCTTTATTTTTTTGAACTTCTTTATCACGTTGAAAAGGAAGCGATGTTTACATATTATTTTTCGTCCTATCGTGATTCATACGAGTAAAAAAGAATTTATCTCACACTAAAAGTGTATTCCACCAATAAGCAGGATTATTGCTGGATACAAACAGGATAATAATAACAAGGCAGCCATGTTCAATGATCGTGATGTATTAATTAAGCCTTTATTAATTAAACATCTTCAACCACAGCAAACCTCTTCCGTTTGCGTCGAATCTTCTCGAAGTTAGAACAAAGCAAAACAAAGTTTTCCTTCCTCCCAACATTCGCGGAAACTTCCAGCAGTATTAGTATACAACAAACATCGTCTTAACTTAATCAATTATCAACTAAACGACTTATAAGGAAGGAAACTTGGCTCACAATGCAAATAGCTCCGGATTCCATGCCGTCTGTGATTTGGACCGAGTTTTCCCTATAGACGTGACCTACCACATAATATACCTTATAGAAGTAGGTGCAGAAGGTTTAGTTATATCCATTTTGGTCGTTTATCAATTAGCGCCATCTGCCCCGAGCTTTTTAGTGAAGTACCCGACAATTCTGGAGCAGAACACGTAACGCTTTTCAGTTCTACAGCTATTTATTCTCAATAATTGCAATTAGTTACCTTACTGGTAATATGCATCCAATGCTTATTCATGTTATGGCTAATTACATGAATAAGCATAGCCCTAGACCTTCCGAGAAATCTCCTTGCTTGGACGCCTCCTAAGTCATTTAATGTTGGTGAACCAACGTTCTAAGAAGCAATCAATAAAAAGGAAAAAGGAACCAATGTAATGCAGGATCATGCAGTAGTTGTGTGGCTTCTGTATCAATGTGTTCCCAGCCATACCTGACCGGCTGAGAGGGCACGCGGGGCACTGTCTTTTTAGATATAGGTAAGGAATAACGCAAAATATTCAGCTCATAAGAGGTGAGTCAACTAAAATGGCGGCAAAACCACCCATTGCCATACTGCAGCCCCAGGCCAGAATTACCACACGGCTAAATCGAGACTTGCTTCACAGGTCCAAAGATGACTTTGGCCTCCTACAACAAAAACTGCCACTCGTCCTTGCACTTGAATTTTGTTTGTAGAAAACAGCGATACGTAAAATGCACACTGAAACCTATATTAAGCCAGTTTCCATATTAAGTCCCTTCAAAATCAACCCAACCCATTTGTAAAATTTCCCTGAAATCAAAATCCTGGCCACGCTTATAAGCTTGCCTGTTCACGGTATCCTATGTACTTGTATATGACCTTTGTATCAACCATTGCATGCAAGTGAACCTTCTGATATACCAAGAACTCTTGTTCCATAAATTATATAACAGGACACAATTAATATTCAACCGTTATCTGTTTTAGAAGCTGTTTCCGAATGACTTTGAATATGTAAGTGGCTTTGTCATTGTTGGAACGACAAGTTTATTTAGTCTAGCGGGAAGTACTTCTGCGAAAATATTAGGAGTCTATTAGACTATGTATTTTGGTAAATTATGAAGGTCAAAACTGCATGTATGTTGATCCATTTAAAAAGATTTAAAATAAATAAGAATAACTTGAAGACCTACACAAAGATCGAGAAATCGATAATCATTATCATTCAGCCGAAAGACATGTCCACTGCTGGACATAGGCCTCCCCAAAGCATCGCCACATCTACCGGCCCTGTGCTTCTTGCATCCAGCGGTTACCCGCGACTTTCATCAGATCTTCGGTCCACCTTGTGGAGGCCTATCCACGCTGCCTCTTCCGGTACGCGGTCGCCACTCCAGGACCTTTCGGCCCCATCAGCCACCCGTTCTGCAATTAAAGTGTCCCGCCCAGTGCCATTTAAGTTTGGCAATTCTTCGGGATATGTCGGTTACCTTGTTTCTCATGCGGGTTTCATCATTTCTGATATGATGACGTAGGAAAAGTCCGAGCATAGCACTCTCCATTTCCCTTTGGGTCACCTTGAGCCTTCTTATGAGTATCGATAATCAATAAATAACAATTCTGTAACCTTATTACAATATTCCTACACAACCGGAGACAATCCGACGATATTTCGATCAAAGAGAAGGTTGGTATATGAATTCATAAAATAGAAATTCTCCAAAGGGCCTCGGCGTTTCTTCTTCTTAGATTAGCCAGTCAGCAAGATTGGCAGAGATGCTGCCCAAGGTCCGTCGGACGTACTTAAGTATCGTCACTCTTTTAAATGCATAGGGCTAAACACTATTTAAACACGGCATCAAAAATAGTAGATTAAAGGTTGCATTGCATTGAGTGTGTAGAGACAGATTACAAATCCATTGGCTAATCGTTTAGTACAATCATGACCCTTTTCCTCAATCGACATTGACGCGTGCAGAATATTAAACAGATGATTCATTCTATGTTTTTGTTTAGCCAACAGACATATGTATGTAGATGCTTTACACAATATTGAAGACCTGGCGGTGCAGTGGCTGGGCGCTTGGCTTTCTATCCGTTTTTTTTTCTTTTTTATCCTGGGATCGTCCCCATAGATACCCTCCACCCGGGGAAGACGGAGAGTTATACCCGGACTCTTACCGGCTAAAAATCCACGGTGCTCCTTCTCCTGACATCTGGCTGGGGTCGCGGGATTCGCAGCTGCATGCACCGCAACCCCGACAGGACTCAGTCCGCCAGCCCCTGGCGGACCTCTCCGTCCGTGGGGCCTCGGCAAACGTCCTCCTGAGAGACGCGCGCGGTTGACTTTCTACCCTTAGAGTTCGTGGGCCATTCCCGTATCCAATAATTTAATAGGTAGGCCTTCAGATAATTTCACCTCTGACCTTTCTCCATGTGAGAATTTGTGCATGAAATGATGCATAACTACACTCACCGGCATAATTAGCGGAACGTTTTTATTTTTTACATTTTTTTATTATAATGGTACTGCTATTGCTATGACGATTTTTTTATTCAAAAGAACCTTCAATTAGGACTTGCATGTTAAAGAAAAATTTGGTTTTCCTAAGCGATTAGAGGTAAATTAGGCCCAGTTTTGATTTTACAAAGATTTTGCCCTTTTGTGTTTTTGATCGGAACTTTGTTTTATTTAAGTACTGGTGGTTTGGCCTCAGTGTATTCATTGCATTAGGAGAATAAACATTGCGTAGAGGCTGAAAGAAGTAATTTACCTGCGATAAAAGCTACGAGGGATGTTACAGTGATCGATGAAAGTCAAACCTATCGTGCAGTAAGTTAAGCACTGGGTGTATCGATATTAGTCATTCCTCGCAATGTCCATCGGTACCAGCAGACAGGATGTTTCGTTAGAAGATGAGGATAATGCAGAAATCAAGGAAAAAGCGCTGCTGATGATTGGTTTATGACAGTTCAAACCGGTAAAGGCTCTGAAAAAATGGCGCAATGCTGCTATTCGGACCTGTAGCATCCTGAAGGTGGTCCGTATTTTGCTTGTGAGTATGCGGAAAGAAAGACGACGTCTTATTGAAGGTAATCTGATATCTAACGCGACTGCTGAATGTCCAAAACGTGCTGTAGGTCATCGCGTAGTGAAATTAAATTTTGCTCAATAACACCGAGATCGGACTAAGGAGTTAGAAAGAGATTTTTTCTCAGGGGCAAGCTGTTTTGTGATATACATTTTTTGGATGGGAGGCATAGAATATGGATACGTCAAGGGAATCGCTTTAAACTGTCAAATTTTACAGGAATGTGCCTTATGCTGGAGGCTCCAGTAATGGTTTGGGGTGTCATTTGTTTTGAAGCGCACACGGAGTTAGGCATTATTGAAGGAGGCTTACTGGCTGCTTATTTTTGCAAGATAGACATCTCAAAACCTCATGCGATGCCACTTGACGAATTATCAGTCAAGAAAAACAAAGTATGCACGATTATGTGTGGCCGGAATGTGTATTCGTGGTCCGCAATTTCATATAAGATGTTGTAATAACCCACCAGGGTGGGTCAACGTGGACCCCGGACATGAGTCCAATAGAATATGACTTGGCCTTGACGGGAAATAGGGTTAGAGAAAAAAATCTAGCCACCCAGAAACATTAGAGGATTAAAAAGTGTTTCATGGGAGTATGGGGACAATTTGCCTTAAGAAAAGACAATGGATTAAAAAATTGAGTGGAAAAACATGTCATAATACTGATAAGGATCCTAGCAGTATAGAAACTGTGATAAAACAAACAAAAAAATAAAATTAATAGCAAATTAATTATTCCAAAAAATATGCGCCGAAAGTTACAAAATGGATATTTTAGCAAATTAAAGATTCAAATCGCCAAATTCAAATAAATGATTATTGATTATTTGTCCTTTTAATACATTTAACCCTAATTATAAAATATTTTAATAAAAACATTAGTGTACAATACAAAATTATGGAAAAAACACGGTTTTTTGTTGCGTTCCGCTAATTATGCCGGTGAGTGTATAAAAGGAGCAAAAGGAGTTTCATGTCAAGATAGCACGTTGCGCCGAACGTCAGATGTCATACGAATACCTATAACAGTCGTTACGGGTAGTTAGGAGCCCGAAAGTCTGACAACCGGTCTAACCTTAGAATATCGGCTGCCCAGTTACTGGGTTGTAGTCTGATAGCAGTCGCTGCATTAAAAATACTGGTATTCAGCCGCATGACCCCAACATAGTTGGGAAAAGGCTAGGCCAGGGGTGGGCAAACTTTTCTAATCAAGGGCCAAAAAAACGAATCAATCTTATGGATTCCAGAATTTCTTTACATTAATTTATTTATTTATACTAATACGGCTTCAATAAGCCAATTACATTAACATAACAGACTCGAACAAATCATAAACACACTCAATAACGCAATAACGAAAATATGACAAATATAAACAAAACAATTATAAACATTATGTCAAATCGTCTTGCTTTCGCAGAAGCTCAGACATAAGCACATTACACTTTTAAAATCGTCCGCAAATAGATCAACGTTCGGCTCGTACGTTCGTTGGCTTCCATTAGGCTATTGAGCGCGGACAGAACGCGAGGAACAGGGGATGATGCGCGAGCCACTGTGCAGCATGCAGGCACGGTTAGTAGACGACGCTTCCGGCTGCGGAGATAGTTACAAGCAGCGTAAAGACGAATCAGCTCATCGAGGAGATCAGGAGCATCTGTTGTTCCCCTACATACTTTAACCGCTAACGGCCCGACCGACGAACCTGTTCGTCAGTACCATTGTTTATCTATTGTGTCTATAATTACAGCACTTGAGACTTTAAGCATTGATTGATTTATGTCGATACAAACAACGCATGTTTCTACATTTATTTTCCAGACTATTTGAAAGGTTCCTACGACTATAATTGTCGGCGGGCCGGATGAAAACGGTTCGCGGGCCGGAACTGGCCCGCGTGCCGTACTTTGGCCATCACTGGGCTAGGCAGAACACGTAGCACGTAGCGTCGAAGTTCAGCACACCGCACCGATGCGGAAAAAGTACACACATCAAAAGTGTCTAGGGATCAACATATATTTTTGCAATAACTTTTCTCCTGATTGATATTAATTAAAATTTTCTTTAAGGATTCATCAAATAAAGTGTTTTCGTTTGTCACAGTAACGATAAACCAAGTCACCTTTGCATTAATAAAGAAATTTGCCATTTTCCTAATAAAGGGATTTTTGACATTTGAACCACTAACACAAAAGTTCGAAAAAAAGACTGAAATAACAGTTTTCTTTAAAATTTTATTGGGTAACTTAAACAATTAATAATCCGTGTTTCTACCGCGAACACTAACAACACAAGAACATCGGTTTGGCATACTCAAAATGAGTTCATCCAAATCACGCTGTGGAATGGCCGCCCATGTTCGTTGCAACAACAAAAAAAGGTCTTCTTGCGACTGGATACCCTCCATATTCGGCAGAGCTCTTCTCTGTAGCATATCCCATGCATGCTCAATCGGGTTCAAGTCTGGCGACTGAGCAGGCCAGGGCAGGACATTGATGTTAGCTGCGGCGAGAGTCTGTCTTACAACTCTTGCGGTGTGCGGTCGTGCATTATCATGCATTAACTGAAATAAGGGACCGATTTGCGCTTGTAGAGGAACGATGACGTCTGATACAATCGTCTCAGCATAAATTTGAGCGTTGAGGTTGCCTCTGATCCAAATCAACTCAGTTCTTCCGCCGATCCAAATACCCGCCCATACCATGATGGTTCCACCACTATAAGGATGGACTTCCTGGCAGGATTTTAATCGCTGTTGGCGTCCAGGGGTTCTCCAGTGTCGTATACGTCTTGTATCCGGTCTCATACCAAAACGAGACTCATCAGAAAAGCACACGAAACGCCATTGTTCTTCTGCCCAATTTCTGTGTCCAAGAGCCCATTAATATCGAATCCTACGATTGTGCATTGCTATAGGTGGTACCCGTAGCGGTCTTCGGGAATGAAGGTTCACTTCATGCAAGCGGTTTCTGACTGTTTGGTCGCTAATTAAGTTCCCTGAAGAGTGATGAAGCCTCACGGCTAACATCATGGCGGTTATTGTTGGAGCTCTTCGAGTTAAGATTTGAATGTATCGGTCTTGTCTCCGTGTGGTGCAGCGATACCGTCCTCCATGGCGCTCAGCCACGGTACCAGTGCTTCGGTAACGTGTCCAAAGTCGACTGATAACACTCTGACTTGTATTCAGAGCTAAAGCCACAGTACGTTGCCGGGAACCAGCTTCTATCATTCCCACGGCTCTGAGCATTTCTTCCCTGCTTAAATGACGTCGCCGCTCCATAATAACGTTGGTTTTAATCAGTAGTAGGGAAACAGTAGCACTAATAATGTCTTCAATGCGTTGTATGTTTTTATAGGGAAAATATTGACAGCTGATTTTCATCTTTTACTCGAATTTGATTCACAGTTCCTGATTCAAATTATGAAATGCACCAAAAAGGATCCATATAAATTTATAAAATCATAAATTTATTACAAAGCCACATCTCAATCTCAAGAAATCCGTATAAAAATGCTTGATCCCTAGACACTTTTGATGTGTGTATTACGGCATTTAAAACTCGAGTCAAGGACATAAACAGTGTATTGAATACATAACAGTTGCAGTAAACAAACATTACATGAACAAAGTGGTGGCATAACTAGTCATTATATACATAAACGCTCTTGTAAGGATTCAAGACAAGAAAAACTAATTGTAGTATTTGTTGTAACTGAGTGTTATGTCATATTATCACGTGAATAATTTTTCGCTTTTGTACGGTGATCATTTTTATGATCACTTCTTTTCTGACTGCCTCGTTGACTGGTGAGGTCTTGGGTTCGATCTCCAAATCAAGCAAAGTGTTATTGGGTTTTTCTGTGCGATATTTCTCAGTAGCAGCTCATTTTAGTCTGAATTTGTGCCCGGTTGATGGCAATAGGCTCGCTCCCTACCACATGGGACTTAAACGTAAAGGCTAAATGAGGGTAAACTGTAGGTACACAACTGCAAAACCCTTCGGGGAATACAGGCGTGATGGTATGTTATGTGTTCTTTATTGAAATGATGTCGTATGTTACGTTAAAGAAACTTTAGTCTATAAACAGAAAATGGTATTGGTCTACTAATAGTAGTATTAGTTTATTTATTCACAGGGCGGGCGTTTAAGGGAGCTGTCTTCTGTAACATTGACTTTCAAAACGAACTAAGTAATTCTAGTCTATTCTAAATCAATGAATTTTGAAGTTTGAAGTAGTATTAGAGGTTCTTGCAAAAGACTTCTTCCGGGGAAGTACTACCACCATACATTTCTGCCAACAAGCAGCATTGTTGTGTTGCAGTTTGAAGGGTAAAATAAAATCATGGGTGCCGATTAGATTACAAGCATAAAAGAGGATTTTTGATTGACTTTTTTGGCCTCGCACAGGTCTTCTTCGTTTGTTAGTTTTATTTGTTCTTTTTCACTATTCAATCAATGAAATCAAATCATTTATTTGCCATAATATGGGTACACATGGGGTGATACATATAATAAAAGTTCGTTAGACCATATCCTACCTTAACAGGTGTGCAAATATTAGCAGTATACTTAATTCATTTGCATTAAAAAGTAAACTATTGTTTTGTTATTCCTGTTCGTGACCCGAATAGATACTTTCTGTTTATTTCTTTCTATGAGAATTTTCAAGTTTGTTTGTAATATTAGCAACGAATCAGTAATTATTTTGATGTTGTAAGTGTATTATGGAGAAAGTCGTCATCATTTAAATAAAACAAATAAAGTCTAACTAAAGGTGTGTTTAATAGGCTGGTTGAGTCATTTCATATTTTTATTGGAATCGCTTTGGGGAGATCGTTATGTTAATTTATACAATAGTGACCACTCCTATATCAAAAAGACATAAATTTTTAGTTACATTGTCTGCTATTTTATTGAGTCCATGTTTATATAAATGTTAAACAACAATAATGTTGCTATGTGAACTTATCAGTGTTTAATAAACATGTTTGGCGACTGCTATTATCTTCTCGAAAGTTTACGTTGTTTTGCTATCACTGAGTGGTCTGGCCTTGATTGAAGAAATGTAGGTATACCTACTTTGTTGAATTTTGTGTTCCTTTGTGTAACTTTTGACTGCGATAGGCTTGAGTAGAGAGGGATTTTATTCGGAATATTTGGCATACAAAATGCAAGTTAGTGACTACTTCTCTTGTGTTGGCACGAACTGTGCGAGTAGTGTTGCCAGATCCGTTTTTCCAAATTTCCGGGACTTTAATAAAGAAAAGCGGGATTGGGACGAAAAAATCTGGACGTAGAAACCGCGTGTCGCGCAATCACAATGACACTTAACATTGATCGTGCACTCTTTCTTTCGCTGACAGATTAGTTTTAAATTACTGTACCCGTATTACCTCCTTAGATGAAATAGTGGGATTCTCCGCGTCCCGCTCAGGCTGCTGACGGGATGCGTCCTGAGAGGGTTGAGAAACTGGACGGCCCGCCAAAAGCTGACGTCCTGCCGAAAGCGGGTCGTCTGGCAACACTGTATACGAGAATGCGAAAAAAAACACGCAAGGTTGGTAGCGGGTCTGACTGTCCAGGGTGCGCCGGACGTAGTTAAATATCGTCACTTGTGGAGGCTTTTTCCATCTTAAAGTTTGTGACTGGTAATAAGAGTTCATATTTAACCCCTAGGTGTGTGATACGAAAGTGCACCTTCATTTAAAATAATAGATTTAGTGTAAAATTGTTTTGATACCAAACGTAACACACACATGGAATACATTAGCAACAGATAATGTGTGTGTGGCAGAAACTATGTGTTGATGTACAACAGTTTGAGGAACTTCATAACAATGTGAAAACAAAGCAGTTTATTTATAAATCAAACATCAATCATACAACAGATGAACAGAGTAAACTTCAACAACAACAAACTTGTTGTACTACAATATAGAATGTGTTGTGTAAGGTTGAACCAGAGTGGCTCGTGGCTAAGTGCAGCGCAGTTCAGAATACGCTGTAATATACAGGGTGAAATTGTAAACACTCGACAAACCGAAATGGGAGATTGTACTCATCACTATGAACAACTTTTACTATGGGACCAAAACTGAAATTGCGATTTCAGTTTTGGTCCCATAGTAAAAGTTGTTCATAGTGATGAGTACAATCTCCTATTTCGGTTTATCAAGTGTTTACAATTTCACCCTGTATAGCATACTAGCTTTTGCCCGCGGCTTCGCTCGCGTTAATTTAGAATTTCACAATCAACCATAACACACTACTAAAATTTCTATAATAACATAATTCAATCATGATTCGAAAGACACGTGGCGCGATCTATTATCGTTATTGTTGTTTTCCTCGGGAACAGTACCTTCTTCGGGATGAAAGGTGGTACGCTATGTCCGTTTCTGTACACCTGAAAACGTATAGGCAAAATTTCAAGATCGGTTCAGTGGTTGAGGCGTGAAAAGGTAACAAACAAGCAAACTTACTTTCGCATTTATAATATTAGTTAGGAAGTTAGGATAGTTAGGATTAGGATAGCAAATATTGTACATACATTTTATATGGACACGTTCACACAACGCTATGCTATAAAGTATTGGCTTGCTGTACGCGATAAACTTGAGCGATTCTCGGCGCTATATCGTACGATCCTCCAGTCCCCGCCTCGCCTACCTTGCTACCTTGCTCGCTACCTTGTCCGTCGCCCGACAGATCGCCGTCAAATAACTTGTTATACATAGTAGACTGGCTTGCGGTATGGCGTATAATGTGAATGTCTCGTTATAGCTTATGACGCAATATGCTTTACTATATAGCGAAATATTATAGCGTAGTCTGAACTTTGGTAACAGCCGCGCGGATCGATAGATCCGCGAGGTTAAGCTGCGCTTGCCGCGGTCAGTCCCATGGATGGGTAAGCGTTTCCCTAACATATGGAGACCCCTCCGTGTCTCGGAGAGCAGGTAAAGACGTCGGTCCTGCGCCTGATTTCTTCCCGGTTGTGTCGAATTGCCGTCTAATCGCACTATGAGAGTGAGGGAATAGAAAGTGCAACTGTGTCTGAGACGCAGGTGACGCAGTTGCACGCAGTGCAGGGCAGAGCAAATTTTGTAATGCGTGAACGTACTTAGAGCTGCGTACGCTGCGGCACAGACGCGTGCGACGCAGACATTCTTCTGTCCTGCCCTGCGCCTCGTTGTAGTGCTGGCACAGATTTCTGCGCGACGCGTGCATGTCAACACATGTTTTTTACCGCTAATTGTAATTTTATTGCAATGACAACATTTAATTGAATTAATGCGTTGTGAACCTTGTTTGTGTGATACTAATCAGCCAGACTATTAAAAAAAACGTTCGTCAACTCGAACATGTCTATTCTTTGTTCTAGTTTAAACTCGAATTTAGCTTCGAGCTGCGTCGCAGCATGCGGTCGTGGCCTATGTCTGCCTCGCCTGCCCTGCCCTGCAAAATCTGTACTGTGCTGTGTTACGTCACCTGCATGCTAGCATACGCTTAGCTTTATGCAATTTATTGTCTCCTGCGTAGTTGGCTAGTCTCCGTTGAAACATTGACCGTGACCGTTGGTCTGGAATACATTATTAAGGTTAAACCACAAAACATTATGTTGTCATGTGTATGTTGACAACATGCAACTGTTCCGAACGACAACGTGAGGTTGTTGGCTGTAGGCGGTGAACCCTGACACAGACGGAAGTAGCAACCAACCAACAAATTGAGATACTCCAGGTGACAGGCATTTTACGGTCAGTAACCCGAACTATAATTACATATCTAACTGCCAAACGGATCGCTTCGAGTGCAGAGATCATCGCCTACACTAAAGTAGGTACCTAGTGAATATTACCGATTCTCTTGTTCAGCAACTAAGGGCCGATTTTTCAATCGCCAGATAAATTTTATTCAAGGAATAAATATGACGGTTTGTAATATTTTCTATACAAAAGCTGTCAAAACGTCAAACTTATTCCCCAGATAAAAGTTATCTGACGATTGAAAAATCAGCCCTAAGTAAACTAAAATTAGAAAATTGCTATCTTTTAATAACAGACAGCGCGAGAAAAGGACGGTGATGGATAAAAACTGAGTTAGAGATGTCAAATTAGTTTACACCTTGAAATTCACCGTGTTTTTAGTCGACATGTTCTGACGAGTCGTATTTTTATGGAAATAGGTAAGTACTAGCTTTTTCCCGCAGGCAGCTTCGCTTGCGTGAAATTTTGAACCGGTTAAGTGACGATTTTCTATACAAACTTTCATCCCATATTTGACTCCCTTAGGGGTAGAATTACGAAAAATCCTTCCTTATTCCTTGTCTACATTATAAAGGGAACCTCTGTGCAAAATTTCAGCTTTATAGGTCCTAGGGTTTGCGCTGGGCGTTGATGAGTCAATCAGTCAGGACTTTTCTTTTTATTTAAATAAATTATTAGTTCAACTACATTTAACAGCTCTTATTTACGTACTCTTACTTATTTTGTTAGAGTGAATAAGATGGCAATAGCCTAAATTAAGTTAAGTCCATCTGCACCAGAATCAGGCAAACGACATTACTCGTGAGTACTCGTATTTATCCTCGCCTCTGGCTGCTGGTCTAGGTGGGCTTCCAAATCTCGAGAAGTCTTCCCCTCAGTCAAATCCCAAATAAGGGCGAAATCTCAAGGATACCCTTCGCCCGGGGAAGGCGAAGGGTTAAGCTGGACTCATGGAATCGAATTTGAAATCTGATAAACATTTCGAGTCCGCGGCTGTACATAGGTAATATCACACACACTTACTTCTCTCCATCGCAGTCAGAAACTGCAAATAACTACATGCTGCGATCCTTACATAGGTAAAGGCAATCTTTTGTTTATTTTCAACGTCGAAGATTTAAAATCTTTTTTAAGAATCGTTTAGCGATTTAGTAAGAAACATCATAAAATCGCTGAGAGTAAACGAGGTCAACATTGTTTTGTAAATAAGGAAAAACACTAATTTCTTTGAACGATCGTAAACTCAGCAAAAACGTGTTGGCCTATCCATAGTAAATATTTTGTCTAACGATGCGATGCAGACAATTTGTACTGACGTCATAGTCAAAAATATACAGTCGATATTGT
The DNA here is from genome assembly GCA_905220435.1 of Amphipyra tragopoginis. Classification (NCBI taxonomy): domain Eukaryota; kingdom Metazoa; phylum Arthropoda; class Insecta; order Lepidoptera; family Noctuidae; genus Amphipyra; species Amphipyra tragopoginis. The sequence goes on from HG991998.1 coordinate 9,826,990, forward strand.
TTATTATTACTTGCATTAACATTGAAGGAAAACATCGTAAGGAAATTTGCAAAACTAAGAGGGCTCCCAAAAAAACGTTCTCATTGGTGTGTGCATACCGCCAATCCGCACCAGGCAAGCGTGGTGGACTTGGGTATCCCTTGTCATTGTGAGCAAGAGGCCCTTGCCCAACAGTGGGACAGTATTGGGCTGATTATGCTTCGTTGCTTTGTTTGCTTCTTGGCTTGCCCTTGATCTATTAGCCCAATATTTCGAGTTTAAACGAATCACTACCGTAGCCCGTAGGTACAGGTGGAAGGATAGAAGTGTTATTCCTGAAGCTGCAGCTAAGTTTCCACCGGGTCTGAAACTATAGGGTCATAAAATGAGAGTAGGAGTTCAAACTCATCATATCGTTTCGGTCCAGTATTGGGCACACCCTAGGCAGTTAGCCCCGCTACCAACCATGCTGACTGGCTAATCTTTTGGTTTAGTCCCATCTCTTCCCCTTCCCATCTCTTCCCCTATTACGTTTTCTAGAGATGGGAAAGTTTTATATTTACATAGGGGAAGATTTACTTCTCTTCTTTTTTTTTCTTTCTTCCCATCTGGGAAGGGGAAGAGATGGAACTAAAACAATCTTTTCACCGCGACATGAGTTCTCAAATATTCATTCTCCGGATGTCATGCGAATACCTATGACAGTCGTGACACCCGTAACGGTCGGGTAGTAGTCGGAAGCCCGAAAGTCTGTCAACCGGTCATACCTAAGGTTATCAGCATTGCCCAGTAACTGTGTTGCGGAGGTCTGATAGCAGTCGCTTCGTGTAAAATACTGGTATTCAGCCACATGAAAGCTGGAAGTTGACCCCAACATACTTGGGACAAAGGCTAGCCAGAAGAAGATGAGTGATTCTCATATAGCTTGTGTGGACACGATACAAGAACACTACTGACAATAGGCCCTCAATGACAACTAGAATAAACGGTCAATGGCTCAATTCAAAATCATAACCCAGCGCAAGTAATTTCAAACCATATTTCTAAATAGTTACGTGACCTTAAGCGGAGTGCATTGAATGCAACACAATGGCATGCAACCAATCAGTAAGTACTCAGTAAATAACAATGAGATGGAACTAAATGTCAGTGTGTCGTGCCAACGTGACGCTAGCTGACAAACATCCTTCCTACGCGTATACGCACACACTAACATGCGTACACGCATGGGTGTGCAATTATGCATCGTATGCATCTGCATGTTTAACCAGAGAATGAATGTTAGTAAACACCAGCTCTGAAGAAAGAAAGGCTGAGCTGATAGCTGCTAATGATGTGTAAACATCTGTTTTATCCGTTTATGCGAAAGATGTACTCGAATTTTAGGTAAGAGTCACCTCTAGACGAGCCTCGTCCCCCGATGCGGCCTCCACATTCGGCCGAACTATCCACATGAGAGGTCTCGAGCCTGCGTCAAACAACTTTCTTTTTTTTCGTGGGATAATCCTTATGTACCCGGTCTCTTACCGGCTAAAAACCCACGGTGTTCCTTCTCTTGACTCTTAGCCAGGGTCGCGGGATTCGCAACTGCATGCACCGCGACCCCGGCCCCGACCTCCCCTTCTGTGGGGCCTTGCTCCACGTCCTCCTGAAAGGCGCGCACGGAACACTGCGCGCCGCCTTCTAGGGCCTGTTACTTGGTCGGACGACTGGTCTGCATCAACTCCCTGATTCAGAACAATTCGATTAGTCTGTTATCGAACGATTCGATAAGCTCTCTCTTTCTCTCTCGTTACGAGGTTCTTAGACGGAGCGAGATAACAAACCTAATCAGTCGACCACTGCTTATCGAAAAGGTTCTGAATCGAGGGGCTGGTCAGGAAGTGGCCTATTTATTCATTACCATATGAACTCGTCTTAACTTCAAAAAATTCTCCAGTTTATGATGAGTTGCGGTTTACTAACGTGCATTTTTCGGGATTGCCCGACTAGTTTCCGACCCACACGGAGCTTAATAACGACCTCGCCGCGTGTTCAGCTCATGATTAAGGGGGGAGCCCTCAATGGCAATCCCGAAAAATGCACGTGAGTAAACCGTAACTAAACATAATATAAAAATTCTCCATTTCTGTCTGGATGATCGAGTAATGATTCTGGAACTGTCGATAGTCATCCAATATAAATGTCTGTGACGAAACGCAGAGCCGTGCCAAAACCACACCATTGCAATGATAGACAGCCGACACGCCCTCGCTTCTTTACTATTAATACTACATAGTGATAATTTCGTCGTATCTTCTATCTCAGTCAGATACTGCGCAGTTGCGAATAAAAGAAAAAGAGGTCAGAAAAACCTAAAAGACTTGGCTCAGGGTTGTCGATTACCGCAAACTGTTCCTGATCTTTTTTGGGTATTTTTTTGGGAACGTAATAATTGTCATTTGTTTTTTGTTTGTTTACTCAGCTATTAAAAGCTCGTTACTGAAAGAAATGTGACAGCCACTTGACGGTATTTTAACCGGTATATCTGAATTATTTGACGATGTACTGGAAAACTGTATTATCTATCCATTTTTCTTTTACAGAGGGGTATTAGGCGAATCCCTCTTTATCTCTGTTAATTGGATTCGTGTGCTCCATCTTAGACCCTGTCTGCATTTACTATTAGGTGCGAATAGGGACAAACGCATAGATATATTTTTATATTTCTATGGTCAAACGGGACCAAATCACAAAATAAAAAAAGAGTATAGAGAACTAAGGAACGGTATTTTAATATTCAGGCAATACAATACCAGTGTAAAACTAAGTTAAATATAATAAGCTAAGACAATAATATATTTATCCTGCGCTCCCAATAACCGCTAAAATGAACGGTTAATTATATTATTTCATATCAAGCATGGTGATTTTCCCATAATCACCCAACAGGAACCTATCCATCCTCTTGCATTAAATCTTTAATCGCCTTTATCTACGAATGACGAAGGTGTGGCCTTATTTTACTGGAACCCGCGGCATCATGTAAATATTGTGATTTTGTTTTTTTTTAATCATCCTTTTGTTGTCGATGATAAGTGAACTGGCCTCTTTTAATAAAAGAAGGATTTAGGCCTTAGTCCAACCTGCTGGCCTGGTGCGGGGCGGACTACACACACGATTGAAAACTTTCTGAGGCCCTCCTAGGTGTACTGGTTTCCTCACGATGTTTTTTCACTGTTGACGCAATTGCTAATCAAATTCTGATCTGCACATGAATTCGAAAAGTCCGAGGAGCGGCCCATGCGTGCAAGGCAAGCATTCTAGGCTAAGCTATCACTGCTCATTGCAATGTGCTTTGCTTTCTTTCGCAATTACCAACACGTTTCCCGTGCTTATCACCCCTATCTCCTCCGTCATCGTATCGTTCTGAGAACTACAAACTGCCTGGCCGTCTGCCAACCCTCGAAGCTGCTCGGCGAAGGCAAAGGCCTCCTTATTTACAAGTTTCCGGTAAATAAACTGCGATGTCTGGTGACCGCGCCAAATGACCCGACTTGCTGAAATGGGCGTAATTCCGTTAGGTTACTTCCATGCTGGGAAATAAATGGAAAACCTGCCAAGTACGTAGTGGACAGGCATAAAGGAGGGTTCCGTACGTATTCTTATTGTTATAGTAAAATATATTTTTAAATAACAAGAGAGGACATTCATCGATGTTATTGTTCTTAAAAAAGGACAAGTGCGTTGTACTCTCAACTGGCGTGCGTGTATGACAAGATGTATGAACGTGGACGAAGCGAAAGGAGTATGTAAGGATCGTAGCATGTGGCGTTTTGCAGTATCTATCTATCCCATGGGAAAAGGCGTAGGTTTATGTTCTGTCATGTTAAGAAGTAATTTGTGCTAATTTACAAAAAAAAATACACAGTGTTGGACTTAATGGTCTGAAATCATAAACGCATAATTTTAAAATATCCCTACTACGAAACATTTTGTTTACTCTGTTGCGCAAGCGAAAACACTCCATACTTCCTTGTTTCAAACCGTTCGTAATATTTCATAAAAGCTTCCAGAAAACTTCAATGTCGAAATGATTTTGAAGAAGTACTTTGCGAAAATATTATATGCAATATGTATAATATGATTTTTACGCCAACGCAGTCTTTACATTTGACTTATCTTCCAACGCCAGGCGAGCTGTGTTGATATTTCTAGCAAGACTTAATTAGTTCACAGTAGAACAGTCTGACATCACTCAGCCAATGGCACCACTCATAGCCTTATGCCAGGAAGCCAAAAATGTCTGTATTTGGAACAAATATCTGTAGGTCATGAGCTGATCACGCGGCGAGGTCGCGAGTCGAACTCACTTGGGTCTGAAACTAGTCGGGCAATCCCGAAAAATGCACGTGAGTGGACCGTAACTAATTATAAATATGAATGTGTCTCACGAAAGGTATAATACAAAAAAAAACTGTAGGTCACCTAATTATCCTACATAAAATAACATAAATACACAATCAACCCGTTACTGTCCCACTGCTGGGCATGGACCTCTTTTCAGAAAAAAAAGGGTTTAAGGCCCTAAAGGTGGACTACACACACCATCTGGATTTTTTTGGAGCCCTCTCAGATGTGTAGGTTTTCTCATGATGTTTTCCTTCACAGTTAACGCAAGTGATAATCAAATTTCGATCTACAAATGGATTTGAAAAGTTTTTTTTAGTTAAGTGCGCGGGGTACCTCAGACCCTCCTACATAGGCAAGAGCTCAATTTTGTCCAAAATAGGTAAGATGAAGTCATAGCCGATTTCGGTAGAGATCAACCACGACAACATGACACGCCACTCCAACATCTGTCTTCAATATGAGTGTGCATAGGTACCTACGTGCCGTGTGATGCCGCACGTAAAGAATAGCACTACCCCATCTCTTCCCATGGGTGTCGTAAAAGGCGACTAAGCGATTCACTAGCTAGAAGATGGGCAGTGGCGTCCTCTGAGTATTTTAACAACCATACTGCGATTGCCAACCCGCCTGCCAAGTGTGGTGATTATGGCAAACCCTCCCTATTGGTGGAGGCCTATGTCCAGCAGTGGACGTCTTTCGGCTGAATCATCATAGGTTCCTACGCCAAAGAATTACCATGTTTGTGTTTGATATTTGGTAGATTTATTGCTTGACTAGTGCATAATTAACACTCTCACTGCCAGCAATATATAGCATGGTTCTAGTTCAGCAAACCATGGAGTCCGCCGGTGGGTCCCAACGATTCCGCTGCGGTAGGACATCACTCAAAATTAAATTGACTTGACTTGTTTTTTTTTTCAACTTGTATCTCACTGTATGCGTACGCCAAAACTAGACATATTTTTACCTTATTAGCAGGCCAATAGTACAAAAATCTGTTTGAATTTAGGGGCTCACAGCGGATCCCACGGCGTGCTCAAAGCATTCTTAACTAGCCGCTGGCGGACCCCACGGCCTGCTGTTAATGTTTCTTTAAAATAAGACCGGCCCTTTGCACTCGAAAACTTGGGGCCCGTCAGCGGGTCCCATGGCAGTGAGAGTGTTTAAGTTAATGAATGACACGTTGTAAATATTCGATCTCACACATTTTTACTTGCAGTTTAATGGAGGGGCATTTCATTCATTTCACATTATCGTAGTTGATCTCATATCAGCGGCAGCTCCCGAGGTATAAGGTTCATGTTGGCGTACGTTACACGTTGGAGAAAAGAAACAATTTTCCAAACAAGATTTGTTGTATTCAACTTCCTCGGGCCGTGCTCGCAAATCGGTATATAACTCGTATTTATTACTAGTAACGCATTCATAAACAGTCTTAACACGCGTGAGAAAAATCATCCGATCACATCACATCTTTTATCCAACAAATAAACGTCAAAATTAACCTACATAATGAAAATAATCAGCCTACAAAATGGCTACTATTTTGTATTTTACATTATTATACAACCGATTACTCGAGTCGATTCAATGACAATAACATCGTTATATCTTAAAAAACAATGTGTTACATATTAAATTGGGTGATCTAACTTTTAAAACAGTCGTAAATTTGAATTTGGGAGCGACAGACTAAACACCATCTGTTTGAAAAAAAAAACTGTTTCGATCAAGCAACACGATTTAATTTATTTGGTTGTTTCTTCCGTGAAATATTGAAAGAATTTTATTTATCTATCTAGTATCCACTCAGCCCAAAATATATAGGAGAACTCATGCAATCGTAGTCCAGATCTAGAATTAAATAATTCCCTGCTACTGCTGGGCATATGAGCTGGTGTTCGCAGTGGCTGTCATATTTAGCAGAGATGAAAATGCCACAACATATTACTCTAATTTGACGGCCAAAACAACCCAGCTCTCTTATTTCTGATGGCTCATCAGAAAAGAAGACTGGTTACGTTATTTTTCTGGGCTAGAATTACACTGCGAAATATTATTTAAGGCTGAGTCGAATAACTAAGTTGCAGGTGTCCAACAGACAGTTCTACCTACTACCAAAAACAATAACACACAAAAAAACTCATTGCATTTTCAATAGCAACCATTTGAAATAATTTCCACGTTCGTTCTACGCAACATAATCTTTATCAAACTGGGTCAAGGCAAGCTCATAGACATGTCTGCCTAAATATACGCAGTAACACGGAAAAATATTCAGAGTACATCACTAATTGATGGGTGGGTCAGTTCATTCATTAATTCTTTCATTCGTTCGTTCATTACTCAGAAATTAATGCTTTGGGAGTTGGGACCGAGGTGTAACTAAATTCGACGAATAAAATAAAATAATTTCATTGTTGCAGTTGACGTAGTGTGTAGGGCGCGGTGGGCTTACGTCACTGATTCGTTTGGTGACGTAGTATTAGGTAATGTACCTTCGTTTTTGGGTGAGGCATATGTCCAGACAAAAGACCCCAACAAACAGGTTTTGAGGCCAAAATAATCTCAGCCAGAGCCCGGGTGTTGAACCATATGTTTTTGTATCTCCTTGGAACTCACGGCTCATCTTCCGTCAGGAAGAAGTTCGGTCCTTTGGAAGGAATACGGGGCACAGGTGTCCAACGCGCAGAGGACCCTTTGAGAACTTTAATTTAAAATGAGGTGGGGCACCAACCGAGGATTATTCACGGCTGTACTATTGGAGTGCAGTCATGGAATGTCCCGGGTAGATGCAAAATTATTGTAAACTAGGATAAAAAACAAAAAAGAAACTGATCTAGGAAAAGTGTGTTTAGTGTACTGGTTAATTTCTGTTGCCGGAAGAAAACGGCGTCTGCCTTTCATGTTTAAAATCGAAAGAACCATCAATTATAGTTACGATAATTATTGAAAACGACTTCAGTATCAAACCGGGGTCAATGTTCGAGGGCTTATTTTTGAAGCTTAAACCCAAAACGACAATAAAATAGACCTACACACGTGTAATTACCTAAACAAAATGAGCGAGTTGCTTTGATTACCCGTGCTTCTACATTCTTCAGTTTATGTAAAAAACAAACAATAAAGGAACACAATTTTAAACGTGGAAACAAAATTCATAAAAAGAATTTAAACAATAAACATTATTTGAAAATGGAAAAAGCAATAACTCTACTTTGAGTCGAGAACAGATAATAATATCAAAGCCATGAAAAAATAAAAAACAAAAACACTCATAAAAAAGTAATTTTGAAACAAAACGGCCAGTACGAATGAAACTCGAAAACTTTTTTCGCGGATGAAATGAAAAAAGTTACTTCCCTAGATTTAAAAAAATATTACGTATTTTGTTCAAACAAACAAAGAATTAATTTAATCTGCTACTCTTTATGCGTAATCGGCCCCAATCTTAAAAATTACCTATCTTTTTCGTCGACACGTAGCGATAAAACATTGATATTTTATATCTTTCGTTATAAAATTCGTAAAATCGAAGCTCCGTACTTTCCGTTTTCTAATCTGTGGTTAAAGTTATCTTTCAGTCAGGTGATGTTGGATTTCCCTTTCATTAAAGATTAAAGTCATTTAATTGACTCACAGTCTATTGAACGATAAATAAAATTAAACATTTATGTTTTAGATAATAGATGTTATGCATTTTAATTTACAACTGCGCTATATTTGTAATAATAACACTTTTTATTCATATAAACTCGCGCCTTTTTTCCCTTGAGGGAAAGGCAGAAACTACAGAACCCCACATGCTACAATCCTTACTTATTCCTTTCCCTTCCTTCACGTTCATACATCTTATCATACACGCATGCTGGTTGAGAGTACTACGCATCTGTCCTTTTTGAAGAACATCACCAATAACATCGATGTATGTCCTTCTAGGGCGACCTCTACTGGCGTTTCCACTGACATCTGTCTTATAAATTCCTTTTATAACACTTTTGCTCTCAATATGAACAAACCACCTAAGTCTACTCCTTTAAATTTTTATCACACTACATCATCTTTTAAGCTGCAACTTTGTCTTATCACATCATTCTTCAATCTATCATTCATAGTTAAGTTTTTTTAATTCATTATATTGCTATCCCTAGATTGAATTAAAATAATGAATTTAGCGGTAACGAAACTTGGCGTTTTTTTCACATCCTCTTCAAACCTAGACCTAGATTATCTCGTTAAGTTTCTTTCTAAAGGAATCGTTCTATGATCGTGATACATCGCTCTACTTCCTTCTACGAAAAACCCACCGAGTATTCAAAAGAGTTTCAACAAGTCTCTCCAAAAACAACAAAACAAAGTTTTTGCGTCTTTTAAAATGTTCAAGGAGGTTGCATACAATATTAGCTTTTTGTATTTCCTTGTAAACACTGCAGTATGTTATTGTGATTATCTGTTTTGGCTTGCGCATGCAATAAGCCAATGGCAACTATTTTTAAACTGATTTCATATTTAGAACACAATTGTCATGTCTGAATACAGAGACGGACTACGTTGTAGCATGATTGTTTAATCGCATTCTAGAACCAGCATCCGAATGGCGTATCACATTCGTCATTTCAATAGCTTTCGTTTTGACAATACAAGAATATTCATTGCGTGATACATAGTTGTAGGTAGAGATGTCAGATTGTTAATTCATACCTACGTTGCTATGGATTCCAACAATTTTGTTGACCTGTAGAATCAAACCCATAGCGATTACGAGTGTTTTGCGCAATTAGGATACTGATCAATTGCGATCTCAGCGAACTAGCTCGTGTCTTGATTTAGTGGAATCAAAATTCAATTAAAATCATCCCATGGCAAAAAGCAAGAATTCAACTTTGTGGAAGTGATACGACACTCACTTATGTGTCAAAAAACCTCTGTTTAAACACCTCGTTAAAGCGAGTGCAAGGATATGCTCTGAATGTCCGCCTACGACACACATTAAAAAAGATCGAAACTCCTAGTCTTATAAAACAAAGCTTCTACAATATTTGTATCCTTATCTATCCGTAAATCAAGTCCGGTCCTGCATGTCGCTCTATATAGCCCACAATTATCATAAGCCAAGGACACACAAAAGATAAACTATTCTCGGCGCATACTGTTGTTAAATACTTGTACAACATTTCCTTAACTAAAGGCTGAGACATAATGTTGAATTGTTATAATGTTCCCCTGCTTGCTTGCAGCTTTATAGGATTTTGACTTTATTGTCTTCTTTTTATAACTTTCGTAAGATGTATTATTTTATGTTTATGATTGTTTACTGTTTCCTCGCATATATTTTTCGGGATTGCCCGACTAGTTTCGGGCCCAAACGGTGCCCTTAATCAGGAGCTGAACACGCGTCTCGTGTAGTGCCGGACTGTCTCGTAAGGACTTAAAGAATAGCACTACCCCATCTCTTCCCACGGGTATCGTAAAAAGCGACTAAGGGATTCTCTAGAGGATTAGCAGCAGCGTTCTCTGAGTACTTCAACAACCATACTGCGATCGCCAACCCGCCTGCCAAGCGTGGCGATTACGACAAACCTTCCCTTTTGGGGGAGGCCTATGGCCAGCAGTGGACGTCTTTTCCGTTTACCAAACAGCTCGATTAGTCAGTTGTCAAACGATTCGGTAAGCTATCTCTTTTGCTCTCGTTACGATAATCGTAGACGGAACGAGATAACAAACCGAAGAGGTCGACAACTGCTTATCGAAAAGGTTCAAACCAGGCTGGTGCGACAAATGTCAAAAGCGACTTTTTAATTATAGAGAGTTTGATCAGACATGATCATGCCACTCTCATGGCCTCACAATATTTCTAAATACCTACTATCTACGCATAATTGCTAGTTTCACCGATTTATATAACATTTTGGCCTCCTCTGATTGAGAATAAGCCAGGATGATATTACATTCACCAATCTAAGTTCTTCTCCCCAATAACGTTCCCCTCTTGACTTCGTTCCGGACACACTCGACTAAAACATGGTAAGCATCTGAAAGAGACCAAGTTATAGTATAAAAAATAAATTACTAGAAGAGAAAATATGGGTTAGGGGGAAACTGGCCTCTGGTCCGCGGCCCAAATTACACGGAGTAGGAATAGTAGTGAAAAAGTTGGCCGAATGCGTGGGCCAGAATACCATGGGAATATAATGTGGTTTTCTGGTGGGTGTGTCTAAGCCCTTACTGCTGCAACCGGATATTGGGACGCATTATGACTTAAACATACAAACTGTTAAATATTAAGCATTCTTCCTAGTGTTGTAATTCATATCCTAATGACAAGGATGTACATATATTAGCAATTATGTAGAGACGTGCTCGTTGTTTTAATTATTTGTTGTTTGTATGGCATGATAAATTAGGATGTTGTTTTGGTAGCCGGCATTGTTATGATAAATAAGAACACGTCGCCTGATAATTTATATCAATGGTTGCTAATTAATATGTAGATAATGCATATCTGTCTCGTTGATCTAGTGGTCGCAAGCGCAACTGCTGAGCGTGAGGTCCTAGGTTCGATCCCTAGGTCGGGCAAAGTGTGTTTGGGCTTTTCGTGTGAAATTTCTCAGTAGCAGCCCGGAGTCTGGATTTGTGCCCGGTTGATGGCAATAGGCTCGCCTCCTATTACATAGTACTTGACGGCAAAATAGAGGGTGTACTATATACAACTTTGCCAAACCCTCCGGGGAGTACAGGGGTGATGTTTTGTTATATTGCAACCCATATTATTAAAACCAAAACTGTTAACGAGGCAACACTGACAACGGAGCATAAGGGGTAGGTAAAGTACCTACTACTAGTGTTGGGTAGGACATGACTTGAAAAAGAGTTTGTAAGAGTAGCCTCTTTTTTGCTCTGAGTCAGTACAATGTACTACTTCAAATGAGGTGAGGCGTACTGAAGCTCGGTGATACGTTTGAAGTAACGAGTACGAATATGACATTTGATGTTACTTGTTTCGATGTACTGATTACGTCTCTCTCGAGTCGCGGACACGTAATGTCCTTTGTAAAATGAATGACGTGCTATTGTAGCATGTGCCTCACTCCCTTTCTTTCTCACCCTATAGTTTACTTACCGAGAGTAACGAGTAACGCAACTACCGCGACATAAAAGTTGAAGTAGTACACTTTAAAATTTCGAGCCGTTCTTACATTTTGACGTCATGTACGGGACGAATGTACCGCCTCTTGTATGTCCTACTCAACACTACCTACTAAGCTCTGTGATGAGGACCAGGATGAAAAAAGATCAACTCCTAGTCTCCTACTGACCTTTTTTCGTTTCAAGGGTCCCCCTCATTTTTGGGTAAAGCCTACGTTCAGCAGTGAACTGAATAGGTCGAGTTCATAGCTTACATAGATAGAATGCGCAAAATATACATGAAATAACCACTTCATTTAAATTTTCAACTCATTTCATGTATTCTTATACAATAAAATTGTCACCAGATTAAAAATTAATAGTCTGTCTAACATAAACTATTCAATAAACATTTAATACAGGAACACATTCACTATAAAGAAAAAAAACAGACATGCGTAAAAAGTAATAGGTACGTAAAAAGTTTTTTTACAATTCACGTGACAAAAGCTTTCAGTCGCCACAATGTGATTTGTTTGTATTTTAACAAAACACCACGCGTTTGAATCACGCGGATCATCTAGTAAATTACATATACTATGGCAGGGTTCACCAACCAAGAGACGGCGAGTGAAAATCATTAAAAAAAATTGAAGACGGGACTTTTTACTGTCTCTCGGTGCGTTAAACTCATCATCATCTGCCTAGCCTTTTCCCAACTATGTTGGGGTCGGCTTCCAGTCGAACCGGATGCAGCTGAATATCAGTATTTTACATGGAGCGACTGCCTATCAGACCTCCACAACCCAGTAACTGGGTAATACGATACTCTTGGTAAGACTGGTTGTCAGACTTTCTGGCTTCTGACCAACAGTAACGACTGTCAAAGATCTACAAATGACAGCCGGGACCAACGGCTTTACGTGCTTTCCGAGGCACGGAGGAAACTCGCTATGGTAAATGGTCACCCATCCACAGACCAACCTCGGCAAGCGTGGCTTAACCCGGAAGATCGGTCTATGCGGCTGTAATTATTTAGCCACGAGCTCCTCCTGCGTTAAACTAAGACTGTGAAATTCTCGGTTAATGCCAGTGTCAACGAACTGACGAACCACATGTACATACTTCTTTTTGTGGTCTTAAACCGATAAAATAAGGGTTTTATAGATATATTATAAGAGATTTTTGTGGGTTGAGATCGATGAAATAAGGCATATATTATTGCCGATACTATTGATAGGGGTGTGCACATAATACTATTACCATTCACTGTGTAGAATGTCAACCCTTAGGACACTTTGCCCGACCTGGATTGATACTAGATCCTCATGCTTCACAGCAACTGCTGTACTTATTATCACAGTCCTGTACATATGTCGGGGTCAGTCAGCGGGCAATGCAACGAAGTATTCTAGGAATCAAAATTACTAACCTACACGGTTAGTAATTTTAACAAGAACTCTATACTTCTTTCCAAAAACACATATTGCAGACGTAAGCAATACAGCAGCCAAATAAAAATTGAACTCGCAGTCGCAGGCCACATCTCCCGCATGCTGGATGAGCTTTGGGCGAAAATAACCACTCAGTGGGTCCCGAATAGCAGGATACGATAACGCGGTAGACCCAGAAAGAGATGCGCGAGGATGAGATAGACTTCTACGTAAAGGATTGTAAAAGAACGATAAAGATGGAAAGAAGGAAGGGCCTGCTGTGGGACAACAGGCTCATAAGATAAGTACACAGTATATTTAACGAGATTTGCAATTGCCTGCAATCGCACTTTTGTCGGCATAATTTGATGTATTTACGCAGTTATGTTAAAAGGTTTGCGAACCCTGGCGGGCACTACGTCGTCACCTCGTCTTGTTCACCGTTGCATGTGGGTGGGCCAGAGATTTTTCCCGTTTCTTAATGTCTAATAAGCAAATAGTAATTCTGTGAAGCAATGAACTTTGGCAAGTTTCCTAGAATGTCAGTTTCGCAGTATTTGGGAGGTGTTTCTTACTGTGGGAATCCCTGCTGGTGGAATTGTATCTAATAGCGGTTCCCTAATGTGTGATATTAGGAGGTACCTATGTGGCTTTCATAGTAACGAAGAGATAAAGAATACCTCTAAAAAAATATAATTAAATAAAACTATTTGTGAATATCCAAATATACTTGTGTTAGGAAATAGGAATTATAGAAACATTTATGAATTATAAAAGCATTTATTTACTATTTTATGAAATTGTTTTAATATTTAAATCGCTAATTTGACGTCGGTCACGACACGATCACGTGACCACCGTCAGTTGACAGTTAACTTGCATACTAAAATAGAGGAAGGGGACAGTCGTTGCCGTGCTATCAAGGTGTGCGGACGTATCATTTGTTAATTGCTATAAGTGATATAATTATAAATTATAAAAGTACAGTGTAAATGTTACCTGCTGAAGGAAGTAAGGTCAGTGTTAATTATATACTTCATTTTCTGAATAATTATGGATTCTTAAGGTGTAATGTAATCATTTGTCAAATTGATATTCTATTAATTAAAATAATGAGTACTTAATAAAAGTCTTATAAAGTATTTCAGACTTTTATTTCAATTTATAATCAGTCCTAATATCTCAGAAGTGGGATAGGCGAGTATTCTAAATATTTGAAATCACTCGTTTATCCTGCCCACATTAATTTCTTTACTTTATTTTTTTTGTTTGCTGACGCATAAAGTAACAATTGTTTTTTTTATTTCACCATATTTTATTTCATAAAGGTCGGCATTACGTTACATAATTGAATATAACAAATGCTAAAGTGACTAATTGTACATAAGGCTTTTGATTAAGTTTGAGGAAATAAAAATGAGAACATTACACCGTAAGTTATTAAATAAACTTCTCAACTGATGAAATAAGTATTTGTTGTGTTGATAGTCAAATTCCACTATCATTTTACACTCGCTTTGCCAGGGCTACTCTCTGGAAGCGCTTCATTATTATACTTGCTTTGCCAGGGCTACTCTCTGGAAGCGTTTCATCATTACACTCGCTTAGCCAGGGCTACTCTCTGGAAGCGTTTCATCATTACACTCGCTTAGCCAGGGCTACTCTCTGGAAGCGTTTCATCATTACACTCGCTTAGCCAGGGCTACTCTCTGGAAGCGTTTCATCACTACACTCGCTTTGCCAGGGCTACTCTCTGGAAGCGTTTCATCATTACACTCGCTTTGCCAGGGCTACTCTCTGGAAGCGCTTCATCATTATACTTGCTTTGCCAGGGCTACTCTCTGGAAGCGTTTCATCATTACACTCGCTTTGCCAGGGCTACTCTCTGGAAGCGCTTCATCATTATACTTGCTTAGCCAGGGCTACTCTCTGGAAGCGTTTCATCATTACACTCGCTTAGCCAGGGCTACTCTCTGGAAGCGTTTCATCACTACACTCGCTTTGCCAGGGCTACTCTCTGGAAGCGTTTCATCATTACACTCGCTTTGCCAGGGCTACTCTCTGGAAGCGCTTCATCATTATACTTGCTTTGCCAGGGCTACTCTCTGGAAGCGTTTCATCATTACACTCGCTTTGCCAGGGCTACTCTCTGGAAGCGCTTCATCATTATACTTGCTTAGCCAGGGCTACTCTCTGGAAGCGTTTCATCATTACACTCGCTTAGCCAGGGCTACTCTCTGGAAGCGTTTCATCACTACACTCGCTTTGCCAGGGCTACTCTCTGGAAGCGTTTCATCATTACACTCGCTTTGCCAGGGCTACTCTCTGGAAGCGCTTCATCATTACACTCGCTTAGCCAGGGCTACTCTCTGGAAGCGCTTCATCATTACACTCGCTTTGCTAGGGCTACTCTCTGGAAGCGTTTCATCTTACACTCGCTGCACCAGGGCTACTCTCTGGAAGCGCTTCATCATTATTACCTACTCACATTACATTAACCGCTGTTAACAGACTGAATATTTTAATTATTTTCGCTGGGAACTAAGTTATTAATCATTACTACCGAAAGTTTCAGAATGGATGACTCGATACGATCATACCAAATGTCTGCTGTTGGTGAGAATGAAGAGAGATGCTCCGGAGTGATTAATCCAGAGCAGGCTTGTAATAGTGCTGTTATCGACCATCAGGCTCGGGCACATCATCAAGAAAGTTACATCAATAGTGCTGATATCGAGTGTCAGACTCGGGCACATCATCAAGAAAGTTACATCAATAGTGCTAACATCGAGTGTCAGACTCGGGCACGCAGTATTAAGTCACGTGAGAGAAGGCAAAGCCGTAATCATGAGTCGCATTCTTCAAGTAATGAATCTCTGATTCTCGGCTCTCGTCACAAGAAACTTCGACAGCGGCGCCCAAAGCGCGCATCATCAAGGCATTTTCATCAATCTGAGAAGAAAGAACATCGGCGTCATAGATTGCGAGATCAATCTAGGCCTAAACGGTACTCTAGTAACAGTTCTGAAGAACAGTCTCGATCTTCTAGTGGACACCGACTGCAACAGGGAAGATTGAGTCGGACTGATAATAAAATGCTTGATGAACGTGAGAGGAGTAAAAGGAAATGCTTTAGTAGTAATTCTGACCAAGACTTTTCATATAATAATAAAAGAAGTAGGTTGCACCATTACTCCCCAAGCGTTAAGTCTCGCAAACATACACCGAATACTAACCTAGAATATAAAGATACCCCTACTAACGTTATTTTGGAAAAGTTTTTAGATATTCTTAAGGATGTAAAAAGTCAATCTAGTTCCAAACTCTCCGTGACTAATGTCGTGCCCGAATTCGATCCTATGTCAAAAGATCAAACCATTTTGATGTGGCTTACCAAAGTGGAGGAGTGTGCAGAGATCTATGGATGGAATGAGAAGGAAACTATCCATTTTGCTCTTCCTAAGCTCAAAGGTGTTGCAAAAATATGGTACCAAGGTCTCATCACAGTCCTTTACTCATGGAATGAATGGAAGAAAAAGCTATTAGAAAATTTTCCTTGTCGTGATGATTATTCGGAGCTACTAATAACGATGTTTGCAAAGAAAGTTCGTTATGGTGAGTCATTAGAGCACTACTTTTATGAAAAAATGAATTTTCTAAATAGGTGCGGAATAAAAGGTCGTAAAGCAGTCGACTGTATTTTAAACGGCGTCGATGATCGTGCAGTTCGAGTCGGTGCTCAAGCCGCCCAATTTGGTGAACCAGAAGAGGTATTAAAATATTTTAAAACTGTTAAAGCATGTTCAAGTAGAGATGTAGGAGAGAGGACGGAGAAACAAAAACAAGAAAGAAAGCTGACCGGATTAACCACATCTATCAGGCGACGACCGGAGTTCAAAAGGTTCGTATGTCACAATTGTAATGAGGATGGTCACAAAAGTAATCAGTGCCGGAAACCGCCTGCAAAGTGCACGACTTGTGGTAAATTGGGTCATTTGAGCAAATTTTGTAGATTCAACAGAGAAAAACTTCAAGATAACAAGGATGAGAAGGAGGCTACTACTGGAGAAGAAAAATTAGTCTCGGAACTTTCTACAGGTGAGTCTAACAACAAATACATTTTTAAAATTTTGATTAACAATGTAGAGTTGTTATGTCACGTTGATCTGGGAAGCCAATGTACCCTCATTAGGGAGAGTGAAGCCAAACATTTAAAATTAACTTTAGATACTGAAGATTTACCTTTGATGAGAGCTATAGGTGGTCATCATGTAAAACCATTGGGTAGATCCAAGGTAAACGTTAACGTCCAAGGTATAGAAGCAAATATTGAAATTTTAATAGTCGAAGATCGCGTTTTGAAATATCCTATTCTACTGGGGCATACTTTTACGGAATTACCTAATATTACGATTACCAAAACACCGAGCGAAATAATTTTTGAAAAAGATATCACTAAATTGTTTCTGAAAGTCAAAAAAAAATATTTCTTTGTCACCGTCTGAAATTGCTATTATACCGGTTGATTCATGCGACTGTTTCAACGGAAAAATATACGTTAACGGTTCTGTAAGGGGGGCTTTTAATCACGAGTACTATTTATTTCCGGGGGAGTATGTTCTTAAGTCGGGTTTAGGTCTAGTAATCGTATTTAATATGAGTGATGCAAAACTATTTTTTACTGAAGATCAATTATTGACACGCGCTTTTTCTACTAATAATATTAAAGATGTTTCTGTAGTCTCATTTGACAACGCTAATTTTGATAATATACATACTGGACCTACCATGACTAATGAACAAAAATTGCAACTACAATGTTTATTGACTAGGTTTAACGATTGTTTCTCATCTAACTTAAATGATTTAGGACTGACTTCTGCAGGAGAAATGGTAATAGAATTAGAAAACTCTGAACCAGTTGTATACAGACCGTACCGATTGTCTTTAACGGAGAGGACTCTAGTTCGTGAAATGGTTAACGAAATGCTTAACGCAGGTATAGTTCGGGAGTCTTCTTCTCCGTACGCAAGTCCAATTGTACTGGTTAAGAAAAAAACTGGAGAAAAGAGACTATGTGTTGATTACCGCGCCATAAATAAGCGAACGAAAAAAGATAACTATCCTCTTCCCCGAGTTGAAGACCAATTGGATCAACTTGCTGGTAGTCAATTATTCATTTCCCTTGATTTAGCGTCCGGGTATTACCAAATTCCTATATCCACGCATTCACAAGACAAAACAGCTTTTGTTACTCCTGATGGACAATATGAATATACTCGGATGCCATTTGGTCTTGTTAATGCACCATCAGTTTTTTAAAGAACTATAAATAAAATACTCTCGGAGGCAAAGATCAAATATGCTCTAGTGTATATGGATGACATACTGATCCCAGCACGCACGTTTGACGAAGATCTTGTTAGGCTAGAAGAAGTTTTGAGTCTTTTACGTGGAGGAAGGCTGACGTTAAAACTTACCAAATGTAATTTCTTCTTTGACAAAATAGATTTTTTGGGTTTCGAAGTTAGCTCTGAAGGTATTAAAGCTGGAACTCGAAAAATTGAAGCGGTAGCCAAATTCCCGGTTCCAGCAAATCAACATGAACTACGACAATTTATCGGTTTGGCTAGTTTTTTTCGTAGGTTCATTCGCGGTTTTGCTGTTATCTGTAGGCCTCTGACCGACCTTCTAAAAAAGAACTGCGAGTGGAAATGGTCCAACGAACAGAATGTTTCATTCAGTACTTTAAAAGAAGCTCTCGTTCAACGGCCAATATTGTCTCTTTATGACCCTAAGCGCGAGACACAGTTACACACTGATGCATGCAAGTATGGTGTCGCGGGGATTTTAATGCAAAAATGCGATGAGGGTTTATTTAAACCGGTTTCATATTTTAGTCGGAAAACTACGCCAGATGAACAGCGAATGCATTCGTTCGAATTAGAAACTCTTGCAGTTGTAGCTTCCCTTAACCGATTTCGTGTTTAACTCCTTGGCATACCTTTTAAAATATTTACAGATTGCAACGCGCTGCGCACAACGCTAATTAAACGTGACTTAATCTCGCGAGTCGCTCGTTGGTGGGTGCAACTCCAAGAGTTTGATTGCGAAATAGAGTACAGGCCTGGGGCAGGTATGGCACATGCAGATGCCTTAAGTAGAAATCCGGTAGACAGGGCAATTGTAGAGGACCATATACTTGATGTGTTGTCAACTGAATCAGAAGATTGGATAGCAACGGTTCAGTCTAGCGATGAAGAGATATCCCGAATCAAGCAAATTTTAAGTGATCCTGATTCGGAAAACGTTGCCGATATAGTCAAAAATTACAAATTAAAAACCGGTAAGGTTTATCGGTTGATAAATCGTGACGGAGACGACTGCATGCGTTGGGTAGTACCAAAGGGGGTGCGATGGCAAGTGGTTAAAATGAACCACGATGACATAGGTCATTTTGGCTTCGAGAAAACACTCTGCCGAATCCAACAATCATTTTGGTTCCCAAAAATGAGAAAGTTCGTGAAAAAGTATGTTAGATCATGTTTGGAGTGCGCTCACCATAAGGGGACGACTGGAAAACAGCAAGGTGAGTTGCATCCAATTCCTAAAGTCGAAATACCTTTTCACACCATCCATGCGGATCATCTAGGACCGTTTGTTCGCAGCAAACGAGGTAACGTATACCTTTTAGTTATAGTAGACAGTTTCACTAAATTCATTAATATTTCTCCTGTCAAAAATACAAAGACATCTACAACTATACGAGTTTTGCAAGAACACATCAGTTATTTTGGCACGCCTGTTAGATTAATAACTGACCAGGGCACCTCATTTACGAGTAATAACTTTCGTTCTTTCACAAAATCATTGGGTATCAAACATATTTTGAACGCGGTAGCCACACCACGAGCTAACGGGCAGGTGGAAAGATTCAATAGAACGATCATTGATGCCCTTTCTACCAAAACCCACGGAAAGGAAGATAAACGTTGGGACGAGTACGTTCCGGACGTGCAAATCGGACTGAATACTACAGTGCATAAAACAACAGGTAAGAGCCCTTCTGAATTATTATTTGGTGTAAGAGCAACACTGAGAACAGGCTCAGCGAGGTTATAGACGAAACTATAGACGCCGTAACGTCTGAAGATTTAGAGGAGGTAAGACGTGAAGCCGGAAAACGGATTAACGATCAACAAATCAAAGATAAAGAAAAGTTTGATTCGAAACGTATTACGAATGTATCGTATGCAGTTGGAGATTTGGTAAGTGTTAGAAGGGAAATACCGAATATCGGTAAGTCAAAAAAATTGATAATGAAGTTCCAAGGCCCCTATAGGATCATTAAAGTGCTGCCTAATGATCGCTATTTAGTACAAGACACTCCTCTTACGCGTAAAAAGGGTTGTCGAAATTACGAGAATGTTATCGCATTAGATAAAATGAAGCCTTTGCTCAGTTTTGATCACAATTTTGATAGCTCCGAGTCTGAAAGCGACAATGGTGAATCAGAATCTGAACAAAACAATGTCGTACCATGATATATCTATTTCATTTGTATGAAGTCTTTGCATGTATTTAACTATTAAGAAATTCGTGTTTATTATGTAGAGCTAAAATGTTTTGTATCTCTAACTATCATAAATATGTATAATAATAGCTGCAACAGTTAGTTATAAAAAACAGTGCTAATTCATGTATAAAAAAAAAATTAAATATAATAAATGTATAAAAAACAAATTCATAAATATATATATACCTAGATGATGCTAAATGTATAATAATACCTGATTATTATTTAAAATTAGTACGTACTCATGATACCGTAAAAAGAGAGCGAAGGGACTTGCTCTAACAGGATGGCCGAGCTGTTAGGAAATAGGAATTATAGAAACATTTATGAATTATAAAAGCATTTATTTACTATTTTATGAAATTGTTTTAATATTTAAATCGCTAATTTGACGTCGGTCACGACACGATCACGTGACCAACGTCAGTTGACAGTTAACTTGCATACTAAAATAGAGGAAGGGGACAGTCGTTGCCGTGCTATCAAGGTGTGCGGACGTATCATTTGTTAATTGCTATAAGTGATATAATTATAAATTATAAAAGTACAGTGTAAATGTTACCTGCTGAAGGAAGTAAGGTCAGTGTTAATTATATACTTCATTTTCTGAATAATTATGGATTCTTAAGGTGTAATGTAATCATTTGTCAAATTGATATTCTATTAATTAAAATAATGAGTACTTAATAAAAGTCTTATAAAGTATTTCAGACTTTTATTTCAATTTATAATCAGTCCTAATACTTGGGAGCAAATAAATCTAGCCACTTCTATTTTTCACGTAGGTATAATTGTTATTATTTTTGGTATTATGGAACAGATCAATTCTAAACATATATTACATCACCTAAAAGGTTATTTGATAACCTTTACAATGAGGGTAGTTTTTTATATTCTGAATTATATAATTCATGAAACCAAAATTGGCTCGATTTCTTTGCTCCCAAGTGTAGAACACATTTTTAAAATAAAATACTCGTTATCTAATACTTAATATTATTTACGCACACGTCATTTCTATTTTTAATCTATTCGATAGCGTTATCAGCGTAGAGAATCCCTTTACCTACAATCGAATTAGTCACCTCTTTCTACTAAATCTGTGTCACACAACTATACTTTTAATTCGACCTATACAGGGTGTAAACGAATTCCTGTAATTCCTCAAAACGCGTGATCTACTGGTGACACAGATTAACCCTAACTAGGTATTTGTGAAAAAAAATCAAAAATTTTTTTTGTCTTCTGTTTCTGAGTCATTTTAAAGTGTGGAGAAACTTGGTGTGGTGTTCCTCCAACCAAAGGGAGGATCCTCCAACCAGGCGGAGTCTTGTGCCTGGCGGGCTACTGCCCACCAGTTGATGTTGGGAGGTTGTATATATACTATCTGCGTGTTAATTGAGTCTTGAGAACTTGCCAGGGCCAGTGAAGGGTTCCTTTGAGTCGAAACCGGATACCGCGTCATTCCAGTCAGTTGGAACTGTGAGAGCGATGAGTGGTGGCTGTGGACTGCGTCGACCAGGAGAGAAGTGCCTCTGCTAGTTGACCGGTCGAAGTGCAGTATATATGCGCCGAGGATGCTGGCTGGCTGTGTGACTCGCTGCTTGCTGCTCGATTGAATGCTGAGCTGCTGAGGGAGTGATGATGTGGCTGCCGAGGCTGCGAAGGTTGTGTGTGACGTCACCTGTGTGGAAACACTGTCTGTGACGATCACGTCGGGGTCACCAATGTGGAGGAACTTGGTGTGGTGTTCCTCCAACCAAAGGGAGGATTCTCCAACCAGGCGGAGTCTTGTGCCTGGCGGGCTACTGCCCACCAGTTGATGTTGGGAGGTTGTATATATACTATCTGCGTGTTAAATCTTGATTGCGCGATGTAGGATAGTTCGCTAGTTCGCATGTGGCGAGATAGATGCCGCCACAAAAGCCCCGACTTAACTGACTGCAAAGACCGACATTGTGTTAGTCGTACCCGCCAGCCGTGTCGCCGTGCTTTCATTAATATATGCGTGGCATCGAAATGAACAAAGAAATAAAAAGAAATTGCAAAAAATGTTTATTTTTTTTTACTTATTCCTTATTAGGTGGTTTAGATGTGATCAATTACCGCAAGCGCATGAAAAAAAAGTTTTTTTTTTATTAATCTGAATCCCGTGCGGGGCCAATCTACACCAGTAGTAGATCATGTGGTTTAAAGGAATTACACGAATTCGTTTACACCCTACAGGTTACTCCAAAACAAATAATGTGACTATTGAAAAAAATATTTACGTGTCGTATTTGCCATGCGTCAACCCATTACTGTCCCACTGTTGGGCACGGAGCTCTCCTTAGAATGAGAAGAGTTAAAGCCATAGTTCACCTCGCTGGCCTGGTGCAGGTTGGCGGACTACACACATCATCGAGAACTTTCTGGAGCTCTCTCAAGTGTGCCGGTTTCCACACAATCACCTCCTTCTGCGAAGCAGTAATGCTAGCGAAGGAAGAGGCGGTACACGTGAGGGAGAGGCAAACCTCACGCCCCAGCCGCCGCAACGGAAGGAGACGCCACGGGCGTCGGGAGTTGCAGGGCGATTCCCGGCCACCGTAGGCGCGGGCCTGCGGACGGCGAGCGTTCTGTGACTCGCCGTCCGATCAGAACCAGGCCCGACGGCGCATTGTGTTCCACGCGCGCCTCAAAGAGATGTCAGCTTAGTAGATGGGGCCAGGGCCTGCCAGGGTTGCGGAATTTGTTCGAAAGAATTACCGCGGCCCTGGAACGCAAAGGGCATTAGGAGGAACACGGATGGGTTTTAGTCAGTAAGAGTCTGACACTCCCTTCCGCTCCGCCCAGAACGGAAGGAGTCATATGATGATTGCCGATACACAAAAAAAAGCCTCTCTATGATTTCCTTCACCGTTAACTCAAGTGATAATCAAATTCTGATCCTCAGATGAATTCGAAACCTCAGAGTTGTCGGCCTGGTTCGAACTTATACCCCCCTGCATGAATAGCAACCGTTCAACCGCGCGATCATTGTACTTGTGACGTAATTCAATTGACCACAAGGTTATCAATAGATAAATAGCTAATAATAGCCTACTGGGTTTTCCTTTCACTTTCAGAACGGAAAACGACTCCATTGACCGCAAACATACTGATTAGATGTGAAAGTGAGTTTGTCTGTCTGTTTGTTACGTCTTTGAGGCAATTTTGGTGGAGAGGTTAGAAATAAAACTTAACAATAAAAACAATACTTTTAAGTCTGAAAATAAAAAAAGATTAGGTACGCGTTTTTTTTTGTATAATATTTTTCTTATCCTTACTGAATTGTTTGACGTCACAGGACTGTTGGCAACAAGCACATGGGTTCCTCTTTTTTTTACTTATTTTTACTCTTGCGTCTTAATTTTGTAGGTACTTCAATACTTCGCGTTTTAATTTTGTAAGTACTTCAATACTTTTTTTACGGTACGTTCAATATTAGCAAAAAGCTAAGTCTGTCGCCTGCCTACTGGAAACACTTTTTTTTTTCAAAACCGAATAATACGAGTATAATTTCAGATAAAAAAAATCGATATTGTTTTGAAACTTACAACCGTTCTTGTTGAAAGTTTGACATTTATGAAAAAAGTATTGAAAAAATACGAGACCAAAGTTTTTTTTTCTTATCTTGTATTGTCCCACAACTGGGCAAAGTCCTCCCCCATTTTTCTTTCATTTACGATCGTTGGCACATTGCTAAGGCATTTTCTTCTCGTAGTCGTCATCATCAATGCAAACAATTGCTCACAAGGAGTCTAGAAAAAAACAACGTACCAAGTAGATACGATTTATTTCAATCTACATCAACTACACTATCCCATGCTCGTTTATATAATCAAGACCCAAGTAGTTCTATAAAATAATTACATGCTTTACGATAGTTTATCACTAGTTCCAACCGGTTTCAATTGGATTTCAACAGGGTTTTATTAATATCTGGAAATCGCTGGACTAGCCTGCGTCGTAGACATGATAGCAAATGATACGGATTGGTAATAGTTACTGATAACTGGTAATTAACATGAAATCAAAAGTGGAACAAGTTTAGATTTGTTTGGTGTGTAGATTGACCCCACACGGGATTTAGATTGATTAAAAATATGAAAAAACTTTTTTTTCCCAAATAAAATTTGTATTTGATAGAAAATTTCGAGAAGACATTTAAGAGACTCCATACAATGGGTGCCTGAAGGGGGACGGCGCCGCCGCGGTCGGCCCAGAAAGAGGTGACGAGATACCTAGACGCGTACCGCGAATGCTGGTTTGAGGTAGCGCAGAAAAAGAGTACCTACATGGAAGGACTTGGGGGAGGCCTTTGCCTAGAAATGGTACAGCACAGGATAAAAAAAAACGATTCCATGCATAAATGAATGAAGGCACGGTGACACAGCTGACGGGCACGACTAGCGCGATATCGATCCACGCAGTCAGTTAACTTGGGACGCTAAAATTACTCAGATACAGAATACCATAAATCATTTTTTGAAAAAAAAAATGTTTTTTCTGAAAAAAACCTATGCAGGGTCAATCAGTGTCACCAGTAGATCACTCGGTTTGAAGGAATTACACGAATTCGTTTACACCCTGCATACTTGCTCAGCCAGGAGCACGGGTGGCAAGTGGGTTTAGTTTCTGCTGAGCTTTGTATATCAAATTCCTCCCAAATTAGGAATAATATTCCAAGAATGACGTCCATGATGTTATCATTCCTGTAGGTACTGTACACAATCGTAAATCCTAACATATTTTGACTTTGGCGATTGATTGACTTTCGTTGACGTCTTGATTTATGTTCGCTTAGCTCGTCAAAATGTAGGGAACAGCTGTTTTTTTTCGCGATTTCAGATTTGGTCCCATAGCAAAAGTTGTTCATAATGATGAGTACAATGACCCCTTAAGAAGTTGTCGGTGTTTTTCAATTAACCCTGTATATAAAATGCAAATGATGTTTACATAGGATGCGGGCTGCGTTCGATTTGACCGGACCGTAGGACGCAGAACGCATCCAGTGTGACAAGTCCTTTACGATCTACTTAAGTACGCGCTTTTCTTCAAGATTGCTCAACGACATAAGGTCACAAACGGAGCCCTTTACTCGCGACCTCGCCACGTAATCAGCTCATGATAGGACACAGTTTGGGTCCGAAACTAGTTGAGAAATCCCGAAAAATGCACTGAAGTAAACAGTAGGTACACAATCATAAATATAATGTGTCTCACAAATAATCACAAAAAGAAAGAGTTGAAAATTACAAGTTTTCTAATCAATTTATTATGTAATAAGTATGTCAAATAAATCGAATTTCATTTTCCAATAGTGTTGTTACAGTTGTGTTTTGTTATCATTATCGAAAGTGTTACAAACATACTATAAAGTGGAACAAATAAACATTTGGAAATAAAAAGTGGGACAATGATTCTTTGCAAGGTCATGTAAAGTTGCGTAATTCTATATATATATCACTTCATTGAACTAATAATAATATAACATCACGCCTGTATTTCCCGAAGGGTTGAGCAGAGGGGTATAGTACACCCTCATTTTGCCGTTATGTTTAAATCCCATGGGGGCGAGCCTCTTGTCATCAACCGGGCACAAATCCAGACTCTAGGCTGTTATTGAGATATTCCACACAGAAAGATTCAATAACTGTTTGCTCGACCTGGGGATCGAACCGAAGACCTCACGCTCTGCGGGCACTTGTGACCACTAAACCAACGAGGCGGTCCACTAGGACTGCGAGGTACGAGGTAAATAATGTATTCGTATTTGAATCACTTTAAACTTTAGGTATTCATTTGTAATTTCACGAAGGACAAAGTGTTACAAGCCTGGGAATTATTCCTGAGAAACTGTAATTACAACTGGTTCAGAACGATATGGTTTCAACCGCCACTTCCGGTCGAAACCAATAACCTAACTATCGGCGGTTTTCCCTACTGGAGATAGTAAATTGACATAAGCTCGATAGAAGTAATGTCAAATTTCTATCTTCACAAGAACATACACAGATAGATATGTTATTGGTTTCGGCCGTTAAAAACTTTGGACTGCCACAAAGACACTTGATAATAATTACATGTATGTAGATTTATCTTATGCTGTTTTACAAGTACAAATCTGCTAAGTATCTTTCGTCATTGCATCATCCACAATACATCTAAACTCGAGTCTTTCAACACTTCAAAGTTTTCACACCGCTTCAATTCGTAAACAAGAAGAAAGCTTAACACTCCAAATGTTACAAAATCCCAAAAGATAACATAAAACTCCAGTGTTACATAAAACAGCTCGTTGATTTTATTACGCTATTACATGAAAAGGGGGTTACATAAAAACATTTCGCGCGAAAATAGATGAAAACAAAGCTATAACCCAGTTGGGTGGTGTAACCCAGATTTGTGTACTATATACAGCTGATAAAGTCCGAAAGAAGTGAGTATACTGTGCAGTTATAATATGAAATGTAGATTTGACGTGGTTTCTTATGCAAAAGGACCTATTTTCCCAAAAATTATGGAATCAGGCAGAAATCCATGATATACAAATGACGACCACTTGGACGCAAATGTTTCGACGAGTCAACATCTCCTAAGCATGCCTCGTGGAGGGACGAAACACGTGTCGTATTGGTTTGGTTGCATGTCGCATTTTTTTTTTCACTCCTGCATGTGCATAATATACAGGGTTAATTGAAAAACACCGACAACCTCTTATGGGGTCATTTATACTCATCATTATGAACAACTTTTATTATGGGACCAAATTTGAAATCGCGAAAAAAACAACAGCTGTTCCCTACATTTTGATGAGCTAAGCTAAGCGAACGTTTTTCAATTAACCCTGTATTTGTGGGCGGCATACTGCATTCAAACTAGCGATCTACTTTGGCGGAAGTAAAGCTAAATATTGCATATGCATATTTCGCTCCTTTAGAATTAAAGAGACCTATCTAAAAAACTAAGGTTTTGGAAAACGTTGAATAAAGTTTTGTATATTTATAAATTTTGTAGAAACTGGAGATTATTCGGTTGCGTTACATTTCTACGCCACAATAGGCCTCTGTTTTATTAAGAGTCGATGAAGATGGGTCAGTCTAAGAGTAAAAGTTGAAATCTTAAAATTTCGAATAGGTCTCTTTAATTGTAAAGGTGCGATTTGTATACCTATTTACCCATTTGGGTAAGCAACGTCTTCATGTTGAGTTGAATGCTCCAGCGAATCCCGCAACGCCAGCCATAAGCCATTCGCGGACTACACACACCACTACCTATGGAAAAATTTTTTTTGAAGCCCTCTCAAGGATGTTGGTTTTCTTGCGATGTTTAATCTAATTCTGATCCGTACAAGAATTCCGAAAGTCCATCAGCCTCCGTGCCTCGGAGAGCACGCTAAGCCGTTGGTCCCAGGTGTTATACGAATACTTATGACAGTCGTTACGGGTAGTCAGAAGCCCGAAAGTCTGACAACCGGTCTACCCTTAGGGTATCGGCATTGCCCAGTACCTAACTGGGTTGCGGAGGTCTGATGGCAGTCACTCCGTGTTAAATAATGGTATTCAGCCGCATCTGATAAGACTTGAACCTGAACCTAATTTAGTTGGGCTAGGCAGATCATACTTTTCGAAACACAGACTTACTGACTATCTGAAATGCGATAAGTCTGCTGTCATGGCATGGCCAAATTCTAAATAAATCTCTGGGTATTTTAATATAATGTCTGATGACATCACACGTCATTTGATCAGATGGTCTCGTATACAAAATTACACAATCAGTAACTCCGTATACTAATTCAATTAATTTGAGTCATGATTAATTCATGTTTGAAGTCAGACCCTACAGGCAACCTTCCTAAATACAAATCCATACAGACAAGCCTTCTGTTACCAGGCTATCACTCAGAGATATAATATCTGTTCTATCACTGCTTAACAGCGTTTGAACAATTTCTTTAACCAAAATAGGTACTGACAAATTGACGAGAGTACTATGAAGTAGGACCATAATAGTTAAGTGAGCCAGACATCCTCAGTATACCTTTATGGGCCTAGCTAAGGTTCACCGCAGCAGTATAAAGGGCAATCATAGTCCACCTCGCAGTCAAAACCCCACATCCTCGAAGCCGGCTCCAAATAGACACATTACTATTTCCTCCGGATACAATGTTTTACGAGGACGTTACTAAGTTTAGTGGCTTCAAGCTAGTGACGTAGAGGCCAGATTTAGAACCTCAGATCGTGTAAGGTAGAGAGTATACTAAAGGATTTAAAACCTCAAGCACGGTAATTATAGTCACAATAGATAAGTGTCGTCCTGGGACGACGGGCGGTACGTAACCGGTTAAGCTACTAAGATGGCGGCTGATAGAGATGTGTGGAAGAAAAAGACATACACTGTCATTCCCGAAAAAAATGAAAAAAGGGCCAGAGGATGATGATAATGAAAACTACAAAGGTGGTTTAAAATTTTCGTGAAAAATACTCTAATTTCTAGACGCGGTGGGATTTCTGTTATATTACGAAGGCGGTTGAAATTCAAAACATGGACATCGCAATACTCTGTCTCAAGTCGACTCATCCTATAAGGTTTATCGGGCTGGTATCCGCAACTCCACGTCAAAGCGCGTATTTTGCGTGATGGGTGGTAAGTATAGTTACTCGATCCACCCTAATTCCTCGAAAAAGGCCGGCTTTCCCTTGATGTTGCTGGTGATCTCTCGGAGAGTAACTGGGTTTCCGAAGTACTTGGCCCTGTATGTGGCGACCTCAGGGCAGTTTAGTAGCACGTGGGCTGCCGTCTCGTCCTCCTCCATGCATGCTCTGCACAGTGGGCTACGACTACGACGCATCCTATTTGCCGTTGCTATTCCTTGTACTCGACAAAACACGTACAGGCTCTGCTCTTTTGCAATTCTTGCTCAGAATAAGTTTTCTCTGCAGCTGATTGTGAATTCTTTCTTCTTCTCTCGTATCGATATGAGCTCATGCCGTGGTGAAAAGATTAGCCAGTCAGCAAGGTTGGTAGCGAGGCTAACTGCCCAGGGTGCGCTGGCCGTATCGGTAGGAGTGAAAGTGAAGGCTCTTTTAATGCACCTCCTATTGTGAATTTATGAGCGGGAGATCTATAAACTGAAAAAGAAGATATCCACATTGTAATAGGTAGAACGTATCCTTATCACGTCTCGTGTAGTGCCGGACTTAAAGAATAGCACTACCTCATCTCTTCCCGTGGGTGTCGTAAAAGGCGACCAAGGGATTCTCTAGAAGACGGGCAGCAGCGTTCTCTGAGTACTTTAACAACCACACTACGATCGCCAAGCCGCCTGCCAAGCGTGGCGTTTACGGCATCCCCCCCCCCCCTTTGTAGAAGGCCTATGTCCAGCAGTGGACGTCTTTTGGCTGGATGATGATCCTTATTAATCTAGGCTCAATTGTCTGGATGAATATTTATCTCTTCGCTCGGGCCTTAACATCCTTGATTCACCCACGGATCCACGAGCTTTAATATCATCCTGAGGTGCATTAAAAGAGCCATGCCTTGCATGAGTTATGTATGATACATAAGCCCATCAGGCGCACCCTAGGCCCCGCTACCAACCTTGTTTAACTGGCTAATATCTTAACCACGGCATAAGCTATTCTCATTATAGCTCTTGCCGACACGAGAAAAGAAGGATATCACTTTTCACACCAACCATCCAGTGCATGCGCAGTCGGCCTACATTCTAAGTTTAGTAACCTCACTAACATATGACGTAAATTCCGTTCTCGGAACCTTAACATCGTAAGAGCTTAATATCGGCCGCAACGTAAATACATTTACGACCAGATAAGTACTATTTAAGACGGGTTTGTCGAACTTTGTATCGAAGATTGAGGTTCAGGGAAAACATTGTGATGTTATAAAATCGTAAAAGTATACATATCGAGCTATTTCTAAAAAGATGAGGTATTTCGGTTTTATAGTCTGATAGTAGTGAAATATTGTTATAGATATTGGAAAAGTTTTATGTGCTTACTTTAAAAGAATATTGGGGTTTTCTTTTATATCCATAATCGAAGTTTTAGAGTTTAGTTCTGGAATTTTTATTGCGGATATTATTATTACGCACACTGTATTTTTTATCGAGAATTCGAGAATTCCCGTAAGATTCTTCTTTCAATT
This sequence comes from Amphipyra tragopoginis, assembly GCA_905220435.1. Classification (NCBI taxonomy): domain Eukaryota; kingdom Metazoa; phylum Arthropoda; class Insecta; order Lepidoptera; family Noctuidae; genus Amphipyra; species Amphipyra tragopoginis. Next base: position 9,857,686 of record HG991998.1, read on the forward strand.
TGCGTCTATAAACTTTGGTTTGTAAAACAAATCAAGCATTGTTACGATTCAGGATTTAAGTCTATCTTTTTCAGATGATCTTGAAACGATAGACGCAAATTAAAAACATGTTAATGATGTCTATAATTAAATTTCTACTTCTCTCGTATCGGCACGAGCTATACGAGAATAGGTAATGTTGTGGTGAAAAGATGATTAGCCAGTCAGCAAAGTTGGTCGCAAGGCTGACTGCTCAGGGTGCGCCGGACGTAGGGACTTAAGTATCGTTCCTCATGGAGAAACTCGAAGGCCAATGGCCTAATGGCCAAGAGCCTCAGCTAATACCTCATGAGACTCTCGTTAGGCGGCTGGCAAAGGTCTGATACAGAAAGCAGTCCTCCTTGACACGGCGCGTATTGTATTGTGAGGACGTTCATGTCCCTGGAGCCCTAACCAGCGGTTGTTTGGACCCTGTTTGCGATGTCGGTGGACCAATTTTTTATATTTTTTCATAGACATGTATTTAGAATTATAAATAGTAAGATTTTAAATGAATAAAGGAGATAATAATTGAACCACTTAGGTAAAGTAAAAGAACGTCAAAACAAATATAAAAAAAAAACAAATAAAATTGGAAATGTATCACCTCATTAACAGAAATAAAAAGCTCCCAATACAAAAATGACAGCAATCAGAAATGAGGAATTACCAGAATTACGTCAGTGATCTAGTTAGCAATGGGAACAGAGCAGTTGTTAAGGCGAATGAACCTCCAGTTGTTCAAGGATAAGCAACGAGTAAAGGGTATTTCGGTACACGCTGCAGTAGACCGTGTCCACTGGTTCGTATAAAAACACCATGAACGAAGCCGACATTGATTTTATATGTCTATGATTATATCAAAATATAAAATGTCGTGGTGGCCCGGAGGTTACAGACCCGCTTGTTAAGCACCGGATTGCGGGTTCAACAAACCCAGGCATATACCAATGTGACTTTTTCAATGTCATATGTACTTTCTTAGTTAATCTAAGACGCCACTGACATACGGTGAAGGAAAACATCATGAGGAAACCTGGACTTTAATGGTCTGAAATCGCCAACCCGCAATGAACAAGCGTGGCGATCAATGCTCGTTCCTTCTCTGTACGAGAAGAGGCCTTTGCCCAGCAGTGGGACAGTTACAGGATAATATTTTTTTTTTGGCATGTAAGGAGGAGGGACGAAAAACATGTGACTTAAGAGGGTGATGAATATAAATGTTGATGGATGGAGGGGAAGAGGGAGATCAAAGAAAAGATAGATGGGATTGTGTGAGAGATGATATTAATGAAAAGGAAGTAAATGATGGCGGGACGGATAATAGTGAAGAATGGAAGAAGAAAACATTTTGCGCCGACCCCAAGTAAGTAGTAGAAGATAAATAACTTCTTTTTAAGAATGATGATGACCCTGATCACATACATTTTTAAGGTATGTTGCCATATTTAAATAAAACGGTCGCATCTCAACGGTCACAGAATTCATTAACACTATAGATGAATGACCGTTAGAGTTGACTTGAGTAGAAACCGCAAATCGGCAAATACAACGTAGGTGTTTTTCCAGCTACATGTACCGCTAATATGAAGACGGTAGCTGGGATAGACTGAATGTGGATTGCGAAGAACCAAATATTATGGTGGAACTATGATGAAGTAGGTAATCCTATGGTATTTTTAGGGGCAAAGCTGAAGGCAGATCATAGCACAGACCAAAAGCCCTCTAGGTGCAAGTAGAAAACGAATGGAACTTGTGATTAAAATCGCAAGTTCAGAGAAATAAGGAAAAAATAATACAATAAGCAACCAGACCATCTCACTAGAACATTCTACAATTTCTTTGAAATGTACAAGTTCTTGAAAACGACGTCTATTGCCACTTTATTACCAAACAAACTGAATAACAGTAGTAAAGCAACATCATTTGCGGGTATTCTAGACTGTTTATTGTTTGAAGTTCACAGAATACATACTAGAAGCACTTATGGCTGTCGGTCTAATAGATAGTTTTGTTATGATGAGTAATATTTATAAGATGCTACGTAAACAAATTATTGGTATGTTTGGGAACACATTTTTTTAATCCTGTCAAATGAATTAGGGTGAAATTACAACAGTGCGGTACATACAACATAACAAAAGTTAACTCTCAGATTACTGGCTCGACAGAGTCGACTGAGTAATCCGACAAGTTCCAGGTACTCTCCGAGAGATCACCAGTAACATCAAGGGTGTGCTGTGCTGGCCTTTTTCGAGGAGTTAGGGTGGATCGAGTAGCTATACTTACCACCCATCACGCAAAATACGCGCTTAGACGTGGAGTTGCGGATACCAGCCCGTTATACCTTATACCTTTAATCCGATAAGTTCGTGCGCGACCGTCCTACAAGTAAAACGTTGGGGGGACGATCTAGATGTTAATGGAGGCGGGTGGTACAGCAGGGAAGAAACGCGCACTGCGTCACATCACAAGTTACTAGGTGCTACCGTAATACCGCGTCCCCCCAACGTCTGTCGCCCTGTAGGATGGTCGCGCTCGAACTTGTCGGACTATAGCTCCCTGATTCAGAACTTTTATAGTAAGTTGTAGAACGACTTGGTATGTTATCCCGCTTTATCTCGTTACGTGATTCATAGATAAAACAACTGACTTATGTAAACGTTCTGTAGACTAATCCAGGTTTTTTTTCGAAGCAGGTCACCTGCTTGTTGCGTCTGGTTTCTTTAATCGTATACTGTTTTCACTTACAAAAACTGTCAAAATGTTTGGTTTTGTTTTCAAACAATTTAAAACTTTTGTCAAAGAAAATTGTAAAAGAAATTTAAAAGAGACCTGCACGTTTCCTGCTTTAAAAATTATCCTTCTGAATCAGGGGGCAGCAGGTGTCAAAGGATAAACTCAGATCATACATTATTTGTCTTCAAGAGTATTAAACACCAGCTTTAAAACTACGGCAAGTCTACTCCACCCATTATTTCTCGAGAGTAAAGCCCTCTTCCCGATGACGTCAGCGGCTGTATTTAGTGCGCATACGCATGCAATCTAGGTTACAACACTCAACTGAAGAGGTTCCCTGTTATTAATCAAATCCAGTTTATGCTGTAATAGATTATGTTAAGAGAGAAAGCTATTTGATTTTTATAATTGTTATTAAATATAGGTAATTATACGTTGCAAACAACATTTAAACACACATAATATCACAGTAATATTTTAGATAATAACACCTTTCCTTGTTTTATGTAAAGTCAGTGAAAACAAATAAATTAATTTGAATTGAAAAAGCCTTTGGTTACTGCCTCTTTGGTCTAATGGTCGCAAGTGCGACTGCTGAGCGTGACTGTTATTGGCTTTTTCCGTGTGGAATTTCTCAGTAGCAGCCCGGAGTCTGGATTTGTGCCCGGTTGATGGCAATAGACTCGCCCTCAATTACATGGGACTTAAAACTTGACCGCGAAATGTGGGTGTACAGTGCACGAAGTGCGCGAAATGTGGCTACCCAATCTTCGGGGAATACAGGTGAGATTTTATGTTATACTAGCTTTTGCTCGCGGCTTCGCTCCCGTTAATTTACGGATCCCTAATTTTTTGATCCCAAAATATAGCCTATAGCACTCAGGGATAACGTAGCTTCCTATTGGTGAAAGAATTTTTGAAATCGGATGAGTAATTTCGGAGATTACCTCCTACATACAAACAAACAAACAAACAAATTCTACCTCTTTATAATATTAGTATAGAAAACGAAAACGAGCCACGAAAGCATTCGCTCTAGTATGCATACCAACCAGCATTCTAATTGCGCAAAACACTCGTAATCGCTATAACTTTAATTGACAGGTCAACAATTTCCATAGCAACGTATGTAGGTATTAACAATCCGACTTCTCCACAACTATGTATATGTTTTGCGAGCTTTCCGGAAGGTCTTTTTAAAACAACAATTTCTTTACCTGAACGAAAGTTTATTGAATTATTAAGACCACAGATTTGTTTCCTATTGATCTCTAAACTCAGGCGACTCGAGATATGAAAATAATGAAGAATTGAGAGATATGAGTTAATTGAATTAACCGTACCGGCGGGAAGATGGAAGCTAACTGAACTACCGCGTGGCGTAACCTAGTTTTATTAACCCCCGACGCAAAAAGAGGGGTGTTATAAGTTTGACCGCCATGTGTGTCTGTGTGTCTATCTGTCTGTGTCTGTCTGTGGCACCATAGCTCTTAAACGGGTGAACCGATTTAGGTCCGTTTTTTTTTTATTTAAAAGCTGGTTTTCTAACGGTAGTTTTTAGACATGTTTTATCAAAATCGGTTCAGCCGTTTCAGGGTCATCAGCTGTTTTGAAATTTGCGTTGGGGGTTTTTTAAATGTTTAATTTATATGAAATAAAGATGCGGATGTCAACAAATTGGACAAAGATAAGGCAGAGTATAACAGTACAACGTAATCAATATTGTTGTATTGCCAAGATGAGAGCTATTGAAATTACGAATGTGATACGCAATTCCGCGCAATACAGAGAAAACAACTAATAATAAGTAAAATCACGTAAAACATAGACTGTTTAACTATTAGTAGCACAGCATGTATGTCGTAAAACATAATGTGCCAGTTAATAGCGGTCTCAATACCGCCGATATGAGTTTATGATACCTCTCAAGTAAACAAAGGGCTTACTGCGCAGTTCCTATCACGAATATAGGGCAGTGTCGATTGAGATGTAGTTACAATGTTTTCTTTTTATTATAATTAGTTAATAATTTTTACCATAGCAAGCGTCTCTGTTTTTCCTATTTTTCTGCTTGTAAAGTATCTACGTAACCGGGCAGTTATTCACGAGACCTGAACGGTCTCCAGCCAATGGAGGAGAAGTAAAAATACTTAACCTAAGCTAACTACTTACTTATTAAACACTAACACCATGACTACCTGCAACAACAGCACTAAGGGCGACCCCTAGTGGGACTCGGACCTCGGCTTAGAGCGTTGCTGGCGGGGGCTTGGGGGGGGACACAGCTTGGTGAGTGCTGAAATATCGGTGTGACTGCGGAGTCTGAAGAGACGATCGGCTATACGACGGGAGAGCTCGGTGGATCAACGGGTCAACGTTCCCAAAAATATTTTAAAATGAATTGTTATAAGGGGTGTATTTAAAAGCACGTTAAAATTAGTGGAAATAACTAATGTTTAAAAAAAATATAAGTAACAATTTTTAAATCTTCAAAAATAATTCTTTCCACTACAAAATTACTGGTTTGCACTATAAAATTAATAGTTTACAATATAATCTATCAAAACCCATTTATTTCTGAACGCACGCACCCGTAAAACGAATGGTTTCTGGCACTCCTTTCTTATTGCGGGGGGACTTTGAAGTTAGAAGCATTAAAACATAGTGCAATTTTTTTAAACAATTCTTTTAAAGTTCGAAGTATTAAAATTTTAAATTAAAGTGCAAACTATTTTAAAGCCAAGTCTTTTAGTAGAAACTATTATTTATAAAATTAATTTATACACTACACCTAACCGAAAGGGATAATTTAAATTTCATAAATGAAAAGAGTTATCTTGGAGTGGCTTGCCCGTTCTTCTACATAGGAAAATACAATAAACATATTATAACAAGAAATTCTCAATAAATAAGTTAAAATGTCAGCTGATCACACACTCAACTACACCCGTTTCACCGTAAGGTGAGTTCTGACGGTTCTTTACAAAACGTTACCATACAAAGAATATCAAATATTATAAATAACTTTAAATAAAAATAAAAACCGACTTAAAAAAAACTAAAAAGAGTAAAATAATTACCATAATATAAAATTAACAGTTCGAGAAGTCGGTGGCTTTTATTTGTTTCAGTGTAGAATTGCACCGACTTCTGAAACTGTTAATGTTATATTATGGTAATTATTTTACTCTTTTTAGTTTTTTTTAAGTCGGTTTTTACTTTTATTTAATGTTATTTATTAAAAATGTTTTAGTGCCATAAATTACACGGTTTAAGAATACAAATTTAAATGACAGGGTTTCGAAATCTTTCCAACAACTAGGTAGTTTTCTTTAAGAATAGGTATTGATGTATAATTATCATGATGGCTCCTTACAAATACATACAATCTGCTTTGTTCTTGGCTAATGTTTCTGTGACGACAGCTAAAACAGAGATTGAAAGTCCTCATCAAAACTTTTATGAAAGGAAACCACAAACCAATACGTCATCTAAGTACCTATAATATTTTTTGTTCTTGCTGATTTTTTCAAAAAGCGCTGTATCAATTTCAATAAAATTTATATGGGACCATCTCTGAAGTATGGCCTACCAAACAAAAAAGAATATTAAAATCCATTCATAATTGACGGAGATATCGCGTAACAAAAAAAAACATTCAGACGAGTTGAAAACCTCCTTCTTTTTGAAGTCGGTTAAAAATAAAACAAAACATGGATTAGTATACATGTTTTGTTTTATTTTTAAATACTAATAACTGTAAAATAGCGATGGTTGGCTATTTTACAGTTTTTGATGATGTCGTCTACGTTTTTTCGATAGCAGTCTCTTTATCGCTACAATTTACGTAATGACCGCTATGTCAACTCATCTTACGTTAAACAAAGTATACAAATTTATGACACCAATAAATACGTATTAGTTAATGCAATTCTTTGTCATATGACTAGAAATAAAAGAGTCACGCTCACTGCGTGTACAATAGGTACTAACCACTTATCATCGTTGATCGATCGGAATTGATCTTATTTATATGATTTTGATTCGACATATTGATTGAGCCACACACTCTGCATGTGATAAGAACGTGGGAAAGTCATCATGTGATTTGATTTGTCGTCTTCTTCGTGTCGGCACGAGTTATACGATAATAGCTGATGCAGTAATGGAAAGTCAGATAGTAAGGCTGACTGTCCTTTTTAATGCACTGCATTGTCATATGAAGACATGTCAATGACCCCTGTATATGACTTGAAGCTACCCATTTGCATTTATTTTTTATTATTTGCTGTTCCATTTATAAAAATCTGCTTTAATACTATCGGTGGGATCACTAAATGGACCATCTAACCGCTTCTTAAGTCGTGGATTATATTTTGATTTACGCGGCAGCCATTTTGGCAGTATCATTTGTTAAAAGATACTTATGAAAAAATAAAAAAAAAATACAAGAAAATCGATAATTCATAGCTATCCCTTTTTTCAAATTAATTGCATTTATTTCGTTTAACTCAAAACGATAATGATGGCTCAGAATTGATGTTGCATAACAAATAAATCGCAATTATAAAAAAACAGTCATGAATAAAAAGAAAAAAATGAAGAAAAAAAATGCATTTTTTTGTCAATTAATTGTTTTTTATTTTCACCGATTTTTGTCTGTGCACATTATCCAGGGACACACATTATTATCAGTTTACTACATAGAATAATCTATAAGTTGATATCGCACCCGTTCACTTGTCATGATTCCTTATTCTCTTACATACTCGTATATCAATCAAAAAGAGATAACGCATTCTATTCTTACCGGACCACACGGCAACTGCACGCGAACCACGGACAGTAAGTTTATCAACATCGACTGTATTATGGAAGGAAACACTAACATTACGCAGTTTGCTTATAAACTTACGAGAAACGCGAGGAGAACACGTGGAATCTCCTCAAAATATTTATTATACTTCATCATAATTTGGTAATTTCAATACTGGGGGGTTACCATGATCTCTTAGAGCAGGAATGTTTTAATATCATTACGAGAGTGGGTAATAGATGGCGCTAGAGAGCTGTCTAGCGCTGTCACTTTCCCACTCTCGGAATAATATTAAAACATTCCTGCTCTAACAGATCATGGTAACCCCCCTGGTGTCGATTCTGTTGTGCAAAAACTAAACCTAATTTAGGCACGCTTGGTAGTAGGATCTATACGGTCCGCCTGGCTAGCTACCACCTGAACATTAAAGTCCGGCGCCAAGCAGTTTACTGTATTCCGTCGTGTGTATGTGAGAGCCAGAGGGGTATAGGGGAATCCCTCTACATCTCTATTACTTGGATTCGTGTGCTCCACCCTTAGACCCTGTCTGTACTTACCACCAGATGCGATTAAGGTTAAAAGCAAAAAAGACAAGGAACAAAAAAAAAAAACTTTGAGAATATATGAAAGAAAATTTCCATACTTATTTAGACAACATGTCACGTATCGACTAAAAATACGGTGAAGTTCAAGGCGTAAACTATACTTTAGAGCAAATAAATCGAGCCACTTCTATTTTTCACGTATAATTGTTATCATTTTTGGTATTAAGGAACAGACCAATTCTAAATATATATCGTCTAAAAGGCTATTTGATAACCTTTACAATGAGGGTAGTTTTTTGCTAACTTAGAATTATATAATTCATGAAACCAAAACTAATAACCAGCGACACGTGAAAAAAAGAGTGGCTCGATTTATTTGCTCCCAAGTGTAGTTTGACATCTCTAAGTTCTTATTTATCACCGTCCTGTTCTCACGCTGTTAATAAAAGACAGCAATTCTATTATTTTAATTTAGTTGGTGAACAAGAAAACGACTTATAAAATCTCACATAAAGACAGAATTCTCTACTTTTATTATGATACATCTTACTCGTATATCTACAATAGCTTCCATCGCAATTCATAACAATCATTGAACAATATAGCTTAGTGTTGCACTCGTGCATGACCCTTAAAGAGAGTAATAACAACGAATTGTTGGTCTTTGAATCTACGTGACCCCTTTCGAGGGCGTTCGAGATTTATCCTCGTTTAGGACTCTACCCACGCTTATCCAGCAGTTTATAAAACTACTAGCGACCCGCCCCGGCTACGCACGTGTACGTTTTATAGCTTAAAACCTTCCTCTTGAATCACTCTATCTATTAAAAAAACCGCATCAAAATCCGTTGCGTAGTTTTAAAGATCTAAGCATACATAGGGACAGACAGACAGCGGGAAGCGACTTTGTTTTATACTATGTAGTGATGATACAGCATGACTTAGCACGGCATGAATAGTCGCTTAACATCCGAAAGCCATAACCTCTGCTCATCATTCTGTACAACTTTTACTATGAGCCAAACTCTAAATTCATGAAAAAAAACAGCTGTCCCGTATACAATAATCAATATTGCTTAACAAATGTATGAAACAGCTGTTTTTTCACCGACTTCAAAAAGAAGGAGGTTCTCAATTCATCTGAATGTTTTTTTGTATGTTTTTTTACGCGATATCTCCGCCAATTATGGATGGATTTTGATTATTCTTTTTTTGTTTGGTAGGCCATAGGTACTTCAGAGGTGGTCCCATATAAATTTAATTGAAATTGATACAGCGCTTTTTGAAAAAATCAACAAAAACAAAAAATACTGTACTTATATGACGTTTTGGTTTGTGGTTTCCTTCAACAAAAGTTTTGATGAGGACTTTCAATCTCTGTTTTAACTGTCGTCACAGAAACATTAGCCAGGAGCAAAGCAGATTGTATGTATTTGTAAGGAGCCGTCACGATAATTATACATTAATACCTATTCTTAAAGAAAACTACCTATTTGTTGGAAAGATTTCGCAATCGTGTCATTTAAATTTGTAGTCTTAAACCGTGTTATTTATGGCACTAAAACGTGTTTAATAAATAACTTTAAATAAAAGTAAAAACCGACTACAAAAAAAAACTAAAAATAGTAAAATAATTACCATATATAAAATTAACAGTTTCAGAAGTCGTTCTGAAACTGTTAATTTTATATTATGGTAATTATTTTACTCTTTTTAATTGTTTTTGAAATCGGTTTTTACTTTTATTTAAAGTTACAGAATTTATCCCGTAAAAAAGTTGTACAAAATTATGCTCGTGAAAGTTTGCTGCATACTACAAAGATTTATCCAGCCGGCATTCAAGTATGAAAGAAGGTGAAGAATCTGATATTGTTGACGAACTTGGGAAAGGTCCAAATAGCTTTACGCTTATGATTTAGAAAGGAGTGAGGAAATCCGTTATGTTTCTTAGTGTTGTTGATACGATTCTATTTTTGGGAGTACCTTTGTACTCCCAAAATGTTGATACGTCTATTGCCGCATAGAGGTCCCTCAAGATGGAAATATCGGGGCACAAAGAGCAGGATTAGATGAGAAATGGTTTGATGGTCAATTCCCAAACACCGCACCATTTAGGTCAGGGGGGTTACCGTGATCTCTTAGAGCAGGAATGTTTTAATATTATTACGAGAGTGGGTAAGAGATGGCGCTAGAGATCTGTCTAGTGCTGTCACTTTCCCACTCTCGTAATAATATTAAAACATTCCTGCTCTAACAGATCATGGTATCCCCCAGTTTTTATAACAATTAGTACCACACCATCATCAAAATCAGGTTTTTTTTTAAAGTCATAAGAAAATGTGCCTCGTTGGTCTAGTGGTCGCAAGCGCGACTGTTAAGCGTGAGGTCCTAAGTTCGATCCCCAGGTCGGGCAAGGTGTAATTAGGTTTATCCGTCTGAAATTTCCAAGTAGCAGCTCGGATTTGTTTGCTCTGGATTTGTGCCCGGTTGATGGTAATAGACTCTTACCCTATTACATGGGACTTAAACATGTACTTTACACCTTTGCCCAACCCTTCGGAGAATAAAAGCGTGGTGTTATGATATGTTAATAAGATATGTATATATACGTTCATTTTATAGGAGGCCCATGTGTAGACAACTACGGACTAATAGGTATGATGACGACTCAGAAGATGCAATTCGGTATGTAAAGTTTTTTTATGGTATTTTTTTTATATTTTTATTAATTTTTATGCCCGTGTGGTTTCGGGAGTAGAATTGAACCACCCCATCTCTTCCCATGGGTGTCGTAGGAGGCGACTAAGGGAGTAAAGCCGGGGATTGTAAAAATCCCTTGTGCGATAAAAACAGCGTATCCCCAAGCTACGGTTGCCGTGCCAAGAGCTGCATGATTAGGGGCGAGCCGAATCATAAGCGTGCCTTGTTGTCTGGAATCAGGCGCCTCCAGACACTAAGAAGCCTTACCTCTACACGCGGGGCCCTGTAGAGGTGGACAAATACTTCCCTAGCTATTCGTGGGAACAAAATGAGTTCGAATTTAAATAAAAAACTCGGAGTCGGCGGTGATGCTCGCCACACACCACGTCAAATGTTCTCACGGGGCGAAAAGCGAGCTGCAGAATGTCGCTTCGCTACATTGAATGTCCAGGGAGGTATAAAAGAGAAGATAGATGAAGTATGTGACTTGGTGAATGAAAAAAGAATAGATGCACTTTGTTTGAATGAGACGAAAAGAAAGGGAGTGGACATATCCAAACACGGTTCCTTAACCACAATCTGGTCTGGTGTCCCAGAGGCACATAGGGCTTGTCAGGGTGTGGGGATTGTTCTCTCAGAACGGATGATGAAATGTGTGAAAGATTATGCGTGTGTAAGTCCCAGAATTCTGTGGGTCAGAGCCATGGTGGGTTTAAACCATATTTTCGTAATATGTGTTTATGCACCTGACATGGGAACCCCGCTTTCGGAAAGAGAGGCATTCTGGGATAGTATTAGAGGTATTGTGAATGAGTGTAGAGTGAATGAAAAGATTGTTATGCTTGGTGATTTCAATGGTTGGGTAGGTGTTAAAAGGAAAGGCTATGAAAGTATACTGGGTGTGTTTGGGGATAAAAGGGTGAATGAGAACGGAATGAGTTTGTTAGAAATATGTTTGGAGAAGAATCTTTCTGTAATGAACACCATGTTTAATCACAGAGAGATTCACATGTATACTTGGGAAAGGCAAGACAGCAGAAGCATGATTGACCTTGTGGTTGTTGACGAAAGACTGAAGAGTAAAGTCACAGATGCAAGAGCGTATCGGGGTGTCAATGTGGGGACCGATCATTATTTGGTCATGTGTCGAATACATGGTCTGTTTAAGCATTGGCGTCATCGGGTACGAGCTTCTGTGACCGCACTTGAGAGAATAAAAGTAGAAATGTTGCAAGAATTAAAAGTGAAAGAGGAGTATAAGAGGGAACTAAAAGAAAAGACGAATGAGATGTTGGAAGGAATAAATGATCAGAGTGTAGAAGAAGTATGGGATGTACTGAAAAACAGTATGGTCCAAGTGGCCACAAAAGTATGCGGTGTGGCGAAAAGGAAGAATGAGAGGAGAACGAATGATTGTTGGGTAGACGATGAAGTTAAAGAGGTGGTACGGAAGAAGAAAGAAGCGTGGCTAAATTTATTAGCCTTTAAAGCCAGAATAAGGATGAATCAGGCAACGAATATGAATGACGATGTGGAAAGAGTGAAGAAAAGATACACCGAAATAAAGGCGGAAGTAAAAGATATAGTAAAGACGAAGAAGAATGAAAGGGAAGAAAAGTATAGTAGGAAGTTCTCCGACAACTTCAGAGTCAATGTTAAACTGTTCTGGAAACAAGTAAGATTGGCTCGTGGAGTTTCGGGATCATCAAGTATGAATATAATTAGAGGAGGAGATGGATGCTTGTTAAATGAAGAATGTAAGGTTTTGGAACGCTGGAAGGAATATTTTAAAAGTTTATTGTGTTGGCAGGACAGTGTGCAAAGAGTGGGTAACTGGGCGGAAGCAAGTGGGTCAGACATTGATATGGAAGTAACAGATGATGAAAATATGATTCAGATGGATGAAATTGTAAAAGCGCTGAAAGGTATGAAAATTGGAAAAGCAGCTGGGTATGACAGAGTGTCTGTCGAAATGCTTAAGGGAGGTGACGGGGTGGTAGCAAGCCTGCTGTACCGGATCTTTAATATATGTTGGAGATACGGCCAAGTGCCAAGCGATTGGTGCAAAGCGGTAATCGTACCACTATATAAGGGAAAGGGTTCACAGCAGGAGTGTAAAAACTACCGCGGCATTAGCCTTTTGAGTGTAGTCGGCAAACTATATGCGAAAGTTTTAATTAATAGAGTGATAAGAATAACAGACGAGAAAGTATGGGATGTTCAGGCAGGATTTAGAGAGGGAATGGGGTGTATGGATCAGATCTTCTCCTTAAGATGCATAGCCGAGAAACATCTGGCAAAGCACAAGAAAGTGTATTGCGCTTTCGTTGATTTGGAGAAGGCTTATGATAGTGTGTGGAGGGAAGAATTGTGGTCAACACTATCTACGTATGGGGTGGACTGGCGCTTGGTGCGGGCACTGAAATCGCTGTACAGGGATTCCAGTGCTTGTATTAGGATAAATGGGGCGTTCACAGACTGGTTTGGCATCTCAAGGGGTGTTAGACAGGGTTGTGTAGCGTCACCATGGCTGTTCAACCTATACATGGATAGTTGTTTGACAGATTTAAAAGGGAGTGATTGTGGATTGAAAATGAATGAGTTGCCTGTCAAATGTCTTCTCTACGCAGATGATCAAGTTCTGCTTGCATCATCAGTGGAAGGGTTGCAAGACATGGTAACTGTGATGAACGAAGCATATAAGAGGAAAGGGATGAAAATTAATATAAGTAAGACGAAAGTAATGGTTTTTGAAAGAGATGCAGATGTATCTGGGTGTAAGGTAAAGATTGGAGATGAAAGTATTGAACAGGTGAATGAGTTTGTTTATTTGGGAAGTATGTTTACAAGAGATGGTAAGATTGATGAAGATGTGGAAAGGAGAGCAAAGGCGGGAAATAAAGTGAATGGTGCTATGCATGCGGTTGTGGCTAACCAGTCGATGTCCAAAAAGGCACGGCTGGCTGTCCATAATGGTGTACTGGTACCAACGCTTATGTATGGAAGTGAATGTTGGGCTTGGAAGAAGAGTCATGAAAGTAGAATAAATGCCGTGGAAATGCGTTCCTTGCGAAGTATGTGCGGTGTAACTTTGAATGATAGAGTGAGGAATGATGTGATAAGACAAAGTTGCGGTTTAAAAGATGATGTAGTGACAAAAATTGAAAGGGGTATGCTTCGGTGGTTTGGGCATGTTGAAAGATTGAGTGAACGGCGATTAACAAAAGGAATTTATAAGGCGAATGTCAGTGGAAACGCCAGTAGAGGACGCCCTAGAAGGACATACATTGATGTTATTGGTGATGTTCTTCAAAAAGGACAGGTGCGTAGTACTTTCAACCGGCGCGCGTGTATGACAAGATGTATGACCGTGGACGAAGCGAAAGGAGTATGTAAGGATCGTAGCATGTGGCGTTCTACAGTTTCTGCCTACCCCCATGGGAAAAAGGCGTGAGTGTATGTATGTATTTTTATTAAATATTAGGCTATTTTAAGAAACTAGTTTGAATATTTTTGTTTTCTACGTGGTAGTTATTTTTTAATACATTTTTCAAGTTTTTCTAGTGATGACGTCACGCGATAGGAGTAAGAGTTCAATTCCTTTGCCGGGTACGATAGACAAAGTAACCAATTCTTTGTCTACGCCAAATACAGAACAATTAAAAGTATATGTACCATAAATGACGTTTTATATACAAACAAACAACAACGACTATTCGTAACTATTTTGTGACACGTCACGAAATAGGAAGAGAGGTCAAATATCGGGTGTAAAAAGACCCTTAACGATAACGAAAACCACGTATTCTACCCATCATTGGGATCATTTTTTTCGAACAAACCATACTTGGGAAATCATCGGTTTTGGAGATATTGAAGGTCAAAGTACACTTTTTTTTTTAGTGTTTTCTAAAAACGATTTCCAAGTCATAATACAAAACTTTCTTCCATACAACCATTATCAAAAATTTAAATTTTTCCTAACAAATTACGCATTTGATGTTACAAAAACGCAATGAATATCAAACGCACACGACCGCCTTGGCTCGACTGTGTGGCCGCTGCACGCATGCAACCGCGCGACATCGCCATAACCATAATTTGCGCGCTACAAAAAAAGGCGTTTTTTTTTCATGCCAAAAAATAAAAATCGTTTCTCAGCAATTATTTTTGGTCAATGTAATTTAGTTTGATGTACAGAGTGCGTAGATTTCGGCTATGTGATGGGTCTTTTTACACCCTGTAGATGTCAAGTGAATTCATGCATTTTTGCTAAAATAAAAACCATCTTATAATTTTAAGAGCTAAAAATTGCAAAATATGGTTTACCTAACTAAAACCTCGAAATGGTTTTCAAATCAGCATAGGTTAACTTTTACTTTACATAACGAATTATAATGAATGCATCTTTAAACAAACAACAGAACATATTTACTGTTACAATTACCATGAAAGTCACCCGGTCGTCTCACGATACTAAGTAAATTTGACATTCTTATTTGTTCAGACTGAAAAAAACCTTGATGATTTCCTCGTGATCGGTTACTTTGGACCAATGTCAAAGAACTGTAGTTTTATTGTTATTAACTTTAAAATATATGTATTTTTGCTTTCGTCAATAGGTTTGTTTCGTCTTGGTATTCAAAATTTTCTTCGCGCAAACAGGAAAGGTTGTTGAAAATCCCTTAACTAAAAGGAATGGTTGGTGATAGCGAGTTATAATGAATGCCACACATCTGTCCGGTCACGATCCACCGAGCTCTCCCGTCGTAGAGCCGGTCGTCTCTTCAGACTCCGCAGTCACACCGATAATTCAGCTCTCATCAAGCTGTCTCCGCCCCCTAAATCCCCGCCAGCAACGCCCTAAGCCGAGATCCGAGTCCCACTAGGGGTCGCCCTTAGTGCTATTGTTGCAGGTAGTCATGATGTTAGTGTAGTACAAGTAGTTAGCTTAGTTTAAGTATTTTACTTCCCCCACCACCATTGGCTGGAGACTCTTCAGGTCTCGCCAATAACTGCCCGGTTACGTAGGAAGGGTCCCCTAGGACCACCTACAGCAGTACAATAGAAAAATAAAAAGCCTCCCATCAGATCGATTTTATAGCATACTAACGTGCAGTAAATCTACATGATCAAGAACCATTATAAGCCTATCAGTTTTCGGTAGGCTGTCACTGGGCCTCTGTTTTTAAACTCACAATCGTGTTTTAATAACCCCTATTTATTATGTAACAGATTCATAAACTACTGTTAACTAATGTTGTAACAAAAACAATAGAATGCTGATTTTCGCGCCATCCCCAAGGCGTTGTAAGGGCGTATACATAAAGGAAGCAGGTAACCAGCGCCGACCTACCAGCGCCGACCTACCAGCGTCGACCTACCAGCGCTTATCGCTACTGCGTCTGTAGACAAATGGCAGTCGATGATCGCCAGAGAATAGATGCGACAATGAGATGTACTGGATTGACTTAAGCTTTCGACCGGTCAAGCGATCTGGGGTCCAATTCTCCTAAAATAAATCATGAAAAATCACAACCGAACCAAGGCCGAACCGTTCATTCAGACAGTTCTCAATTTCAAAAGCTGTCGAATTGTTTGACACAAAAAACAAAATCTATCATTTTGAAAGTTTTCGAAAACAAAAACTGACTGACGGTTGTGGTTCGATTGCGTTTGGCAACAACTTATTTTAGGAGAATTAGGCCCTTGTTATGTCATTTCCATACATTTAAGTGTCGTATCTATTCTCTGGCGATCATCGATTGCCATTTCTCTACAGACGTTGGTCCGTGCAGGTAACCGCTACGTAAAGGAAGCGGGTAGAAGCAGGGGCTGGCATTTTTTAATAAAAATACGCGTTGTTAGCCCTTGCAAATACAGCAACAAATGACGGCCTACCAGCGCTGATCGGAGCAGGTCGGAACTTGTCGGCGACGTTCAGAGCTTGTCGGCGCTGGTTCGCCACACAGTATAGAGACTACATGCGCGGACCAGCACCGACAAGCGCTGGCAGATCGGCGCCGGCAAACCGCTTTCTACATGTATACGCACTAAGGCAGTTGTCCCACCGCCGGCGAGGAAGATACTAACTATCGGCTATTTTCTCGCTCAAGAAACGTACAATAGATAGTACATTCAGTGTAAACAAAAGAGATGCATATATTAATACCTGAGGTCTGACTGTTTACACTGCCGGCGAGGACTCGCTCCACTAGTTCGTCGCTGAGCGACAAGAGCTATCAAAGATAATGCTCGCTCAGCGATACTTGCTCAGTGATGCTCGCTTAGTGGTCAGAATTCACGCCAAGAGACCAACCAGCGGTTATTTGCGAGTGGTGTGAGTAATCGCCCGTCGTACTCGCACACTCGCTTATAGCCCAGCGACAAAACTATCGGAACTACACACTCGCTTCTCGCTTCTCGCCAACTCGTTTCTAGTTTCTAGCTCTACTCGCTTCTCGCTCATCGTCGGCTGTGGGACAAGTGCCTAATGTTGTAACAAAACCAATAAAATGTTGATTCTCGCGCCATCCCCAAGGCGTAGTAATGTGGTACGGAGTAAATATTAGTCGCAGACGAGTCGTCACGTGTCATCCGGCGTGATTTGGCACGCGTGCTGTCTCCTGTGATAACACTACGTAAATTATTGTTATTGTTACCATGTCTACATTATTATTATCATCTTCTCTTTGATTGTGATGAGGAAAGTTTTTTTGCTTTTTGTTCCGGTTTTTTTTTTATTATTTGACTTCCTCGCTTGTGACCGTATAACCTGATGGTAAGTGCAGAAAGGGTCTTAAACGGAGCACACCAATGCCGTCTTGTTAATCCAACATAATGCGTAAAACCGACTACGACGCGTAAAAACGAATAAAATAATAAATCTTCATAAGATCTTCACCAAAAAATGGGACAATCTCAGAAAAAACTATTTCAAACTTTCAAACAAAAGAATTATACCAAGAAAAGAGTTAAAGAGTGATGCCAGAAAATACATGACAAAAAATATATTTATTCGAGGTGTCCCAAAAAGTAGTGTCAAGCGGTAGTCCAGAGGCAGAGCATCCTTAGAGGTACCCGAATCACCCCCATGTCAGGGGGTTTACTCCCTAAGCACGATGTCCGTGCTTTCGGCCTTAGTTACGAGCGTTTCCTACTCCCTATCACCTACGGACATGCGATTATTTCGGGGCCCGAACTAAGAGTTAATGACAACACGATTTGACAGTTGTCCCTAATACCGATGTGTTTTTGCCCGTCCGAAAAGTTGAACTTGACACTTGTTTTGTTCACTCCTACGTTTCGGGCTACTTTCGGACGGGCGACTTACTTCGTTGACGGACTTAGGGAGTAGGCCCCCAGTTCCGCGATTTTTATAGTTTTCGAGTTATATTTTTTTTCATGACGTGACATTTTTGATCGTAGTAGGTAAGTAGGTATCATGAACAGTTAAGAAAAATGCGTGTTTTTTAAAATTAGGTTCCATATTCGTCTAATCAAAAAAAATTACTATTCACCTATTTAAAATATCATTAAAGAAGAACGGTCATTTGTGACCCAGACCCGACACGAAAGAGACATATCTCAATTTTTATTTTATTTTATCCATAGCTAAAATATATATTTTTTATATTCGAAATCAATGGCTAACACTAAAATATTGCCTTATGTTTTTGTTCAGGCGGTATACATTTTTTGTACCTGTTTACCTACAAAAACTTAATGACGATACAATAATTATGGAATTATCCAGGTGACCTGGTGATGGAGCTGGATTGTGTAATTTTTAAACTTCTAGTAATAACAATCGAGTTAGGGTTCATTAAAATCGTCTTAATCGGTGATTCATTGCAGATTATAGATTACGGTATCATTAAGAAGCTGGCCAGATAGTGGAATATTTTGGTACTAGGTACTAAACACACCGAGTTTGAGCTTATCAATATTAAATCTATTTCAGTGCCGTTTGTGAAACAAAAATAAAAGCATTATTGCTATTCGTTAAAAAAAAAAAAAAATTTTGTCTGAACAAAATCCAATGGCAATATGGTGTTAGCCACTGATATTCAGAATAGTGTTAATTTTTTTCTGTTATATTTAATATAACAAAATAACTGAGATAAGTTCCTTTTGTGTCGGGCCTGGGTAAATTTTCTATGGGCTGTGGCCCTTCTTCTTTAGAGTTTTAATAAGATATGACAACAAATCATAACTCGAAAACTACAAAAAATCGCGGAACATACATGGATGGTGATTCGGGTACTTCTAAGAGTGCTCTACTACTTTTTTGGACACCCTGTATATCAGTGAACCCGTAAATGCACCGTTTAATTGTTGATTGCAGAGAGTCGACTTATTTTAGTCGGATTAACCAAATGATTCATTCGTTCGTATTAATTAGTTCGTAACGTAATAAATTACAAAGTTTTTTCGCCTTATTGTTTTTTTTGGCGCAAGTGATTGACTGTCGAGTAATTATTTAGTAAGTTTATTGTAAAAATGGAAAATTATACCTGTGAGACCTGTGCTGGCGAAATGTGTTTAAATAAATTAATATCGGCCGCGTTTTCACGTTATCTTTTGAGGAAATAGTTAAATTGATTGCAAAGGGAAGGCGTGTACCCGGGTTGGATTTAACTCAAAGAAAAGGTAATAAATACTACTCGTTATTTTCATAAAATGTTTTATGCTGACTATTACTGGCTAATTCGTTGTGTACACACAAATACATTGGATTGTTTCCCTTGCATTTTGTTTATAAATCAAGTTAAAAATAATGTTTGGACCTAGCGGATACTCAGATTTAAATATTTTTCACAAAGCGGCTGCTAAGCATGATTCTTCAGAAAAACATCTAGAATCCTGCTTAAAAGTTCCAAACTTTTGATAAAGGTAGAATAGAGACTAGTTTGAATAGCCAGTTAAAGTTAGATATTGAAGAGCACAACGCGAAAGACGACAGAAATAGAAACATCTTCAAACGGTTGATTGATGTAGTTTGTTTTCTAGGTAAATCTGAATTAGCATTCCGTGGTCATGACGAACCCAGCTTTTTTTTTTGTGCATACCCTGTCTGAAATCTCTGTGCACGCCACTGCTGTATATACAGTATATACAGACGAATTGAGAACCTCCTTCTTTTTGAAGAAATCGGTTATAAATTGAATGTGTCTAGACCTATTTACTAAATAAATGATTGTATTTTGAAAGATAAACAACAAAGTTGGATTGTTACCATGTCTACATACCATTTATCAAGTTTTCTCCGCCGTTTAATTACTCAGTTATAACGATATTATCTTAATATGTTATGTTACTGGTTAATGATCTGGATCGGTTGAGTAAAGGTCGAGCCAGATTGAGCCGACATTTTATTTGGTTAAGATAGCAAGCGCCGTTGATTTGGTGATTGAACAACGAAGTTTCTTACGTTTTAATACTTTACATATAAATATAACGAAGAAACATGTACTTTTAAGTCTTTAAACTCAATGTTTATTTCATTACAGACTAAATAAAGTACTTGGCGGTAGAGTGGGTTTCACGAAAGAAGTCCCTTCTATTTTATGTTGGCACCACTGACTCTTCTTTTTTTCTCTTTGACTGCTGTAGGTGGTCCTAGGGGACCCTTTCTACGTAACCGGGCATTTTCTCCAGCCACTGGAGGGGGGAGTAAAATACTTAACCTAAGCTAACCACTTGTACTACACTAACATCATGACTACCTGCAACAACAGCACTACGGGCGACCCCTAGTGGGACTCGGACCTCGGCTTAAGGTAGGGCGTTGCTGGCGGGGGCTTGCCCCCCCCCCCAAGCCCCCGCTTGGACAGCTTGATGAGGGCTGAATTATCGGTGTGAAACTGACTCTTCATTGTTTCGGACGCTTTTATAGCCCGGCTACACGCTCCGTCTTGCCTGCGAGCATGCCTGCACGAACCAGTTTGTCAAGCCGCGCTTCAGTCCGGCAAAATTATTTTCGACGACACAATAAGTGATGTAAGAAATTATTCGAAGGATTTTTTTAACTCAATTGAGGTTTGCACAGTCCAGTTTGCACGATCTTACCTGCACGTGTGGCCACTGTACAGTATTCTGTCTTTTTGTACAGTCATGACTGCGCAGTTTTGGACTGCGCAGCCATGACTGTACTGACGCTGACAATTAAGACGGAGCGTGTAGCCGGGCCATTACAATGAAAAATCAGTGGAGCCAACATGGCGCCGAAGGGACTTCTTTAGTGAAACGCACTCTAGAGCATTTTCTAGTTGCTAAATCTCTGCGTTCGTAACTTTTCCTGAGTTTATCCAAGTTCGGTAAAACCAAACACTCGACACTTCTATGATGTTGTCTATGGTATAATGTTGAGAAAAACTAGCCGCTCGCTGGTGCTTTCTTTGGCGGAGATTAATTTGGAGCAACATTGATTCCTCTGTTGTGGGAGTTGGTGCTGGTGGAATTGTATCGCAGTTCCCTGATGTCGACATATTAGGAGGTACGTATGAGACTTCCATAGTCACGAGATGTGTAAATTGATTTAAATATTAAGTTGGCTTTGATTTGATTTTTTTAGCATGTTGTTTGTGGGTGAATAAAGTCCACAACATTAATAAAAAAAAGTCGCAACTGTTCACCTGGGTGATTTAATTCCAAGGTGAACAAAGGAGACCAAATATGTCGCACTAATTCACCTGGATGATATTGTCAGGTGAAATAAATCCGAGGTGAAATGAAGACACTAAAAATTCCACTTTGTTCACCCAGGTGAACAAAGTGGAATAAACCCTATTCTTTACTTCCGGCACCACACAGACACATCTAGTTATAGATGATATAAATAACACGCTGAAACATTCCCTAACAAATGTATGTAGGCCGTTCAAATCATCATCTGCCTAGCCTTTTCCCAACTATGTTGGGGTCGGCTTCCAGTCGAACCGGATGCAGCTGAATATCAGTATTTTACATGGAGCGACTGCCTATCAGACCTCCACAACACAGTAACTGGGTAATACGATACTCTTGGTAAGACTGGTTGTCAGACTTTCTGGCTTCTGACCAACAGTAACGACTGTCAAAGATCTACAAATGACAGCCGGGACCAACGGCTTTACGTGCTTTCCGAGGCACGGAGGAAACTCGCTATGGTAAATGGTCACCCATCCACAGACCAACCTCGGCAAGCGTGGCTTAACCCGGAAGATCGGTCTATGCGGCTGTAATTATTTAGCCACGAGCTCCTCAAGTAATGTAAGCCGTTCAAATATTAGTCCTAATTTAGGAATTCGGCTCACATTCCATGATTCATTCAATCATTGTTTTCCCACAGCTGGGATTCTTCTAAAATTCCTAGTAGCCTATTGAAATGGCTCCGCCAATCATCAAAGTCAACACAATCAGACCATGATATTAATTTGCGACCTGCTGACTCAAGTGGTCTAATGACAGCGAATTAATGGAACTGATGACGATACAGCATGCCGTCATTGCACCATCACTGAAACATTTTATTTTATGTGAACCAGTGATTACTAGTACAGATCGATTCAGAGATGATTCTTTTACCAGTAATTTAAGAATGACTTATTTTTTTTGTGTCGCAAGCGCTCTTAATAACCATGAGTTTGATTCGCTACTGTAATGACACTTGGGAAATGGTTTGGGGTTTTTCTATTATAAAATTCTGTGTACACCTTGCCAGCCGTAACTAAAGTCACAGTAGATTATATGTATAACGGCGCGTGACACTATTAAGTCAAGAAAATCAGTTAGATTTGAGTGTTATAATTTATTTTGTTAACGATTAATTGTTGTGTGTTCGACTAAATGGTAATTAAGAGCGGGTAACACCGAATGGAGTTGCGTCTGTCACAGCGGGCGAACGTCATGTCATTCTTGATTATTCATTTTGCTTGCTTCTTGATTGACAGCTGTCGTACGCGGTGGTCATTCGCAAACCCATTGGCTCTAAATCGCTACACATTATTGTAATCCCAATAATCCTGATTCGTGTACGCAATTTAAGTGTCTGTGTAATTAAAATAGTGAACAGTCTACGCCACCGTGTACGTATTTAACGTTTCCTGGAGTCTAACGCCCACCAGGGATTCCCGTACTGACGAGTTCACGTACCAGCAATCGGATGCAACAGCCCGGCCTCCCGACATCCCGTTATGTATATGCTAAAGCAGTACCTCAACTTACAATAATCGCCTGAATTGAAAGACTCACACAGGCACGCACTTTATACTGAATAGTTTTTTGTTTTTGAATGTGACTATTCCGAACTTACCTTAGGGCCCTTTTCCTGTCACGCGGGTTCATGTCTGCGTGCGTGCCTGACCCGCATGCGTGGCGCTCGCAATTCACCTTTTCGTGCGTGTTTCACGCATCATAATAACCACATGTATGAAAAGGTGAAAATCAGACACCACAGATGCGGGTGACACACGCACGCAGGCACGAACCCGCGTGACAGGAAAAAGGCCCTTAGAAGTCTTGTTGCAGTGCGTGTCTGTGTGAGTGTGTGGAGAAACTTGGTGTGGTGTTCCTCCAACCAAAGGGAGGATCCTCCAACCAGGCGGAGTCTTGTGCCTGGCGGGCTACTGCCCAACGGTTGATGTTGGGAGGTTGTATATATACTATCTGCGTGTTAAATCTTGATTGCGCGATGTAGGATAGTTCGCATATGGCGAGATAGATGCCGCCGATTTTAGGTAGTGAAGTACTGCTTTAGCTTATATATATTCTGTGCTAAAGTAGCTCTTAGGCTGAGGCTATACTTAGCAGCCATCTGAACTGCGACGCATTAGTGATAGAAACAAATGCATTTTGAAATGCACGACAGCGTTTTTTGGTGCTTAGTCTAGCTAATGTGGTTGCAGCGGCCTTAAGGCCAACCGGTGGGTATAAGCTACCATGAGAATAGGCACCAGCTTCCTTCCGTGTGCTTATAACAAACTGCGACCATCAATCCATCAGCCAAGCGTAGTCATCATGGCAATTTCCCTTTGACTGTTCATTATAGCGTTCACGATATATGGTGAAGACATCAAATAGTTCCCTAAGAAGTATATCTTAATTACGTGTACCGTTTGCCTACACCTCTAAGGCGCTAAATCGCAGCAAGGTATCCTGCTGATTCCAGATGATGCTGCGGCGTCAGGCCAAGGTTACCATGTTATTATAATATCATTGAAGTCACAGGATACTAAATTTCGAATCGATCAGACCAGTAGAAATTGCTCTGATCCCTTCAACAACTACAAAAGAGCTGATGATCTTCAAACAGCTCAACCGATTTTCTTGAATCATACCTAAGAACAGTCTCGATCAAGTCACCTTTCAAAAAAAAACACTGAATCAAAATCGGTTCATCCGTTTAGGAGCTACGATGCCACAGACAACACACAGATATACACGTTAAACTTATAACACCCCTCTTTTTGCGTCGGGGGTTAAAAATAGTCTAGAATTACTTAAATATAAATAAATGAATTAATTACTTATTTTTAAGTCAGTGTTAAAAAAGTCACCCCCCAAAAAACGCCCGCCATTCACCGCTTCCTAGTGTTTATGCTGTGAAGAAGCAACGGCGCAAAAAAACTCCCGAACAAAACGAATGATTGCTCCAATGACCATTTATTTGAACCAGTGATCACTGGTACATGTTGACTCAGAGGGGATTCTCTCACCAGACTCTAATTGAGGAATGAACTAGACATGGCAATGAAGATTGATGTGTCCTGAAATTTGGGGCCCGCGAATCAGTTTGTACTGGTTTGTTAGAAGTGAGTAAGTGTCGAAATATTTGGATGTCGTCACACTAAATGTTTGAGGTCATTGATGCCAGTAAGTGATATACGCTAATTAATAGTTAGTCACATTCAGGCGAAATATACAAGGTTAGTCGGAAAGGGGGTAGTAATTCGCAGGTCACTCAAAGATGATGACGGTTTTAACCGTATAGTCCGTAGCGGGCCCCGAAAGGGGACGAACACAAGAACTACCGTAAACTCGTTTTCGACCCCGATCGGGGCCCAGAATTAGGTCATACGACATCCTAATTAATAATGTAAACATTTAATTATCTACTTATCGGATCTTGTTATTGGGTGAAATTTATAAAAACTGAATAAAAAACTCAAGTTTGAGTACCATTGAATCAATCCTATTTAGCGCACGAGTTTTAATATTTACCTTTACAAAACTGAATGTATAAATGCGATAACCGCCTTTGATAACAGTCGTGGTGGACGCTAAAAATCATAAAAAGAATGGATTCTGGACTACCATACATCACAAAATGAGTTAATCATTTATTAATTCGAGGAAATCATCCATAGTTTTGGTAAATTTAGTAGTGATAACAAAGTTTTTGATATCCAAAGTAAAAGCTTCCCGCCACTTGAACTTTTGTTGTTGTTCATTTATCACTAACTAGCTGTACCCGCATGCGTTGCAATGCACTTTTTCCTACTTACTACCTACCTACTACCTACCTACTACCTACCTACTACCTACCTACTACCTACCTACTACCTACCTACTACCTACCTACTACCTACCTACTACCTACCTACTACCTACCTACTACCTACCTACTACCTACCTACTACCTACCTACTACCTACCTACTACCTACCTACTACCTACCTACTACCTACCTACTACCTACCTACTACCTACCTACTACCTACCTACTACCTACCTACTACCTACCTACTACCTACCTACTACCTACCTACTACCTACCTACTACCTACCTACTACCTACCTACTACCTACCTACTACCTACCTACTACCTACCTACTACCTACCTACTACCTACCTACTACCTACCTACTACCTACCTACTACCTACCTACTACCTACCTACTACCTACCTACTACCTACCTACTACCTACCTACTACCTACCTACTACCTACCTACTACCTACCTACTACCTACCTACTACCTACCTACTACCTACCTACTACCTACCTACTACCTACCTACTACCTACCTACTACCTACCTACTACCTACCTACTACCTACCTACTACCTACCTACTACCTACCTACTACCTACCTACTACCTACCTACTACCTACCTACTACCTACCTACTACCTACCTACTACCTACCTACTACCTACCTACTACCTACCTACATGATGTCGAACGGGATAAAAAGTATCCTATGTCCTTCTCCTGGCTCTAAACTACCTCCCTGCCAATTTTCAGCTAAATCGGTTCAGCCGTTCTTGAGTTATAAGTGAAGTAACTAACACGACTTTCTTTTATATATATAGATATCACACATTACGTAGTAGGCGTGGTTAAAAACATTCCATCATCTATTGACAAATGCGATATACTACTAGAAAAAGCCCATGTTTTAACGTAAAACGTAAACGTACGTAAAATATCACGAAATCTTTGTTATCACTACTCAATTTGGGATTCGGAATCAGCCGCCATATTACTTTTATATGGTTAATGATGTGAGAAAGTGATTATGTGAATCGATTATTTCGTTGTGATTTTGTTCGAATCGATTTAATAAAAAATAAGTAACACCAAAAATCGATTTTTTAAATTATAATAAATATTTTACATGCTTGATGTAATTTAACATTCTATCTATGTTAAAATTATAATCAAGCAATCAAAGATATTTTTTTTAAATATCATAATAAGTCATTATGTGTTTACTTAAAAACACACAGCGTCGATATGAAGATGATTTTGTGAACGTACTTATTAATCCCTGCTCTATGGTATTATACCTGTTTGTCACCGGCGAGGGGCCAATATTTTTTCATATTTTTATGAGGTATGTATGGCAACCCTTTTGAACTGTCATAGCGTTTTGTGAAATTCCCGCTCACCGGTCGAAAACTTTTTTCGCTTCGGCAAAAGTGAATTTTCTGAAGTTTTCCCGTACGTATCGACGTAATTTTGGAGTGCGGAAGTGCAAAGTTACGGATATGTTAGTAAAATAAGTGAAAATGCGACGATTCGTGACTTCGAATCGTATTCTCACGGAGAGAAGTAAAGTCCCGATACATTAGATCAGGTCAATGGAGAGGCAAATTTTACAGTCAGGACCTCAGGTGGTAAGTAAGCCGTTCCCGCCCAGCTAGAGGACAAGAAAAAACCACAATAGGACATATTTGACTCACGAATAGTAAGTCAAATCACCAAGTAAGTCAGATTTCAAATTATTTGCAATATTCTGTCCCATAAAATTATGCAAACCAAATCTCACTTAATATCTGAGTGGACATCCACTCTGACCGTTCCTTATAAGGCGGTACCGTCATGCTCCACGGCGGAGTTTTTAGTCAATCCTAGCTCTGGGCAACTAGACTAAGAAAACCACGAGATGGTGACCGATACTGCAAAGATAATCAAAAGTGTAACTCCAAGCACTGTTCAGACACTTTTTACACAGAAAGTCAGTGTAGCAGAGTTCTGAGTTCTCTAGTTATTGGTCAGTGGACCAGCGGTTTAGTGTTGAAATCTTTATTTTAAAATTTTAAATACTTATGATTGGATGGAACTAAAATGTTCAAAAGTGTGGACTTAATAGACAGATTTCAAAGATCTGAAGTTAAACGAAGAGTTTTGTCTTCTCAATTGGGGAAAGGACTATTTAATTGGAATCTTAAAAATGGTAAATTGAGCCAACAACTCACTTGGCAAATTAATGTAAAGAAATTTATTTTAAAAATGAATAAATAATAAGTTTGTTTGGCTTTGATCAGCTTTTACAATTAGTTTAGTAGTTTGTGGATGTACCTAATACATAGGTAACTTCTAAGGTATGAGAAGAGTTCTAACTGTAGAACATCTCTTTGATTGCATTGTGATTTGGCACATTTTGTACATTAACATCAGTTATACAATCCTTGGGGGTACAAGTACCTAACTCAGTATGACTACTTACTGAAAGAAAGTAAACAATATAAAGTCTTTAACGGAGAACAAGCCTACCCCACAAGGTCTTGATAAAACAAGACTCCATAGGAGATTCCTAAAGGAAACCAGACTTAATAATAAGAATAATAGTCCTTTCCTTCCAATAAGAAATTACTGTCAGTATTTAGATATTAAGGGGAAGAAAAACAGCATGTATAGTTCTAGGAACAGACTGCTTTATAATTATAATTTTTCCCTGGTTCTTACATTCAATTCTTGAATGAGCCCTCTGATAATAATATATCCTTCCACAAGTATAATAAGGTACAGATACAGTACCAAAGTCACACCGGAAATGACACAGATAATAAAATACTTGAAGGAGTAACAGGTGCACACCCACACAGATAGGCATCAGAAAATAAAAAACTGGCAAGCCTACGCTTCCTGTTGAAAATGTTTTAGTACCATAGAGCAGCGGTGGCCTCCGCCCTGTTTCCGACCTCCGTGTACTGAACATGTATGTTCATTCATACCAAGAATTTCTGACTAATTTTTCATGCCGTAATATCAGAAGTTTGGCAGGCATAAGTTTGCATAGTGGAATTGGATATTTCCAATGCATATTATTTACATGCCAAGAGCAAAATGCCCTTGTTAACACATGGTATTATTTTACCAGGGTGAGTTACTACAAATTTTATCTCTCCCTTTTGGGCGATGAATTGGTACGTATTGCTCATAAGAAAATTCATGCCAATTTGCCATTAATCTTTAGTCTATCTAAAAGATTTCTCCTTGGTCCATTAGGACTAGTTCAAATTGATCTGTCAGACTGCGGAAGTCTTCAGAATCTTGGAGTGGACCAGTGCAAGTTGATCTGTCAGACTGTGGAAGTCTTCAGACTCTTGGAATGAACCAGTGCAAGTTGATCTGTCAGACTGTGGAAGTCTTCAGACTCTTAGAATGAACCAGTGCAAGTTGATCTGTCAGACTGTGGAAGTCTTCAGACTCTTGGAATGACTGGGAAGGCAACTAAAGTACCCAAAATTGATACTGAAACTAGTACATCAAATGGAATACCAGAATAAACCAAATAGCATTGCCCGAAGAAAAAATATGGAAAGATAGGGCTTATTAGGCGATACTCTGAAGAGAATTTATGCGAAAATAAATAAAAATTTACTAATTCAATTGAATTTCGCCGTTTTTGGTCCTCAAGGGGCTGACTACACTGTCAGTACCTTAAAATTTTCCTGGAATGCTTCAAGCGAGATGCTTATTCCGCAACCATAGAATGAGTCGAGTGTTGGCACCAAAGGTGTTAAACAATTTTAGGCCGCCAAGACCACGACGGTTTTACACCAACGGCCATGCCTTCTCTTCTTGACAAACGTCGCAGCGGACGCGGGTTTGGGACGCCCAGTTGATCGATACTCAGATCATCATCATCGGCATCTGAATGGGAGAAGAGGGTAAATAGCCCTTTTAATTGGAAAGAGCTGTTAGCAGTGTATGTGTCGATTCGGAATCGATCACATGGTCTGTAATGTTTATTTTTTGTTTGATTATTATAACCTTTTAGTCCAGTCTGATATTCGGACAGTGTGGATCGAAGGTGGAATACGATCCCTGAGTTTTCTCAATATAAATCGCAAGTTGCTGAAGTTGACAAGGAAATCAGATTTCTATCAGCTCATTACCTCTCGGAGGGGTACAACTGCACAGCCGATTGCCTCTCAAGACAACGGCTATTTAAGTGGAGTCTGTTTCCCACTGCAACAAACCGATTATTACATCGTTGGGGCACTTCAGACGCAGATCTCTTCTCGTCTGCAGAAACAACCGTGTTCAACAGATACGTCTTGCTAGATTGCAGACATCACTTAACATGAATTTTGAATTCGCGAATTCCGTCATTCATAATTGGAAATTTCGCCTAGGGGGGATATTTCCTCCCCCCAATTTCACTCCTCGAGTTATAGCGCAACTAAACAATGCCAGAGACCAATATATTACTACCATAACACCACTGTGGGAAAAAACCTATTGGTTAGCGTAGCGGATATGAAGTCACGAAAGCCTAGCCCTAGAGCCGCCAGTGACCATAGAAAGACTTTCGGAGAGTACAATAGATCCAGCATCAGGCTTACCTCCAGCTCATAGCTTATGTACACCAACTGACCCCTCAGGCTTTGTTAGTTGGAGGTGGGGAGAATAAAACCACTGTTGGTCAGAGATAGATAAACAGCTGTTAAATACCAGATGGAGGCATGGATAATTGACACCTACTATCCAGCCATTAGAAGTTGGTGATTTGATGTGTTGATGATAAAGTCAATACTCAAAGAGTCACAGATACAACAGATAGCTAGATTTCTTGCCTATTTAGCTACACATATATAATTCAGTTGGCATCACATAAATCGTCAATTTTTTTTTACTTTTTGTCAAATGAAACAAGAACAAGCAGAAGATCATACACTTCTGAAGCAAGTAGTGCTATATAATAATAAGGCTATAGCCACAGCACAACTACTGAACGTATGGCATCCTCAAGTTGTCTTCAATGTAGCTTTTCTTGTTTTAGTATTTAAAAGACAAGTGTATGGTCTCACCTTACTTGAAAAACATGAGAATTCTATATTTCTTTCAGCAAATAATATAATCCTAAGGCTAGTATTAGCTTCTAGGACTAGCTCGGTTTTGCATAGCCAATCAGAATGGCTATTGCTAACACCCAATACAACAGGTTTACCCAGTTAAATGTATCAAACATCTAATTTTCCTATCAGGAGAAATGAAAAGCCAAGAAGACAGATTACAGTACGACTTATATATTACTATAATTGGTGAATTAGTCTCTACTTCTTAAACTGTTGTGAGGGATTGGTAAAGACCTGTTTTGAGTGATATAGGAGTAGCAGCTACCTTAGGATCATTCAGGTCTACAGTAGCCTCAACCGGATAGAGTCTGGATAGAGACTCGTCCTATGCATGATATGCTGTCTATATGTCTTATGTGTAGGAGAAACTGGAAGTTAACATATTTTCAGGAAATCCTATTGTAAAGAAATAAGAATGACTACAAAGGAACCTTATTGCTCTTTGAGAATCTTCAGGTTTCTCATATTATTAAGGATTAATTGATGTAATGTCATGTGTTGATTTTATTATGAAGAAGTTAAATTGTTTTTGATTTATGATATTATAATTATTACAAGACATTTCTGTTAAGAAATTGTAGAGATTTATTCTCTCTAAGACTGATTGAACATCAACAGTGAGATCACTTTAATATAAGTAATTCTCTTGTGCTTCTTTAAACATTTATTATTCTATCACATAGCGTTTTGTGTTTGTCACCAGCAGATATCAAACAAGTCTTCATATCGACGCTGTGTGTTTTTAAGTAAACACATAATAGAATATTTTGAATTAGAACAAAATTATTATTATGTGTTGAAAGAAAAACACACAGCGTCGCAGGAATATCTTCCTGGTGAAGAGACTATGACAGTTCAAAAGGGTTGCCATACATACCTCATAAAAATATGAAAAAATATTGGCCCCTCGCCGGTGACAAACAGGTATAATACCATAGAGCAGGGATTAATAAGTACGTTCACAAAATCATCTTCATATCGACGCTGTGTGTTTTTCTTTCAACACATAATAATAATTTTGTTCTAATTCAAAATATTCTATTATGTAAATTTTAATAAAATAAAATAGATTTAGATTCATCATAAATCATAATCCTCTGTGGCTACATCAATAAATATTCGTACCGAAACTTCACCGTGGAATCCAATGCGTCCGTAGACCGATATTCTTTATTCAAAATTCAAAAAATAAATTCTAATTTGACGCAATATCGGCAGTAAAATAATAATTATCAACGAAACGATCCTTGTAATAAGGTTTAAAATAGTTAAACGGGATCTTAATAGTGCGAAATCTAGGTACCTCGCCTACGCCTTCATGTACTAAGAATATTAATTTTATTATGTCCAGGATGGTTGACGGCTGTGAATAAGCGAAAAAAAAAACAGAAGAGGTGAAGAGGGTGAAGAGGTCATACAATAATTATAGACTTTATTTTTTGAAGGCGTAGATGGTATAGGGTGACCCAGTATATCTGACATAGGCGTAATGAGTATTTGATTTCGGGGAAGATTTCATGGCGGAAAGCTTTTGGCATTCTCGATGCGAGACATTGATGAGGCCTTGGGCCACCTTAAGTCGAATGCTGACCGGAAGCATTAATTTATTTACTAATAATGTAGTAGTTAGAATTCGAATAAGTAGAACTTAAAACAAGCAATGAACATGCTGTTATGTCAAAAAATAAACTTTAAAAAAAAGTAAAAACCGACTTCAAAGAAATACTAAAAGGAGTAAAATAATTACCATAATATAAAATTAACAGTTTCAGAAGTCGGTGGCTTCTATTTGCTTCAGTGTAGATTTGCACCGACTTCTGAAACTGTTAATTTTATATTATGGTAATTATTTTACTCCTTTTAGTATTTCTTTGAAGTCGGTTTTTACTTTTTTTTAAAGTTTATTTTTTATTAAATACGTTTTAGTGTCATAATTTTAACCCCCTCCTTCATAACCCTTCTTTTTGGCTTTGACGTAGTCGGGCATAAAAAGTCATTTCAAATGATACCTTACACGATACAATGAAAACATTCCAAAGGGGGGGAGGGGGGGCACGCACCCCCTCCTCTTTTCCAGTAGTCAGTTCCCAACAACAAATATAAACAAAGCAATATTAGTAATTTGAGAATTTTGCTTTGATCCGATGAGGAGTTCCGTTCCATATCTTTGAAGTTCATGGTCTGATCATAGCAAAATTTAAATGGGACCAATCGGGAAGTGTACCCTTTCGAACAAAAAAAGAATTTTTCAAATCGGTTCATAAATGACGGAGATATGAGGTAACACACATAAAAAATAAAAAATAAAAAAATAAAAAAAAAATACAACCGAATTGAGAACCTCCTCCTTTTTGAAGTCGGTTAAAAATGGCGAATAATTGTAACATTACACGAACTCGTAAATGTTTCACCTCAGACTAGGCACCTCTGGGTTTTGAAGTAGTATTTTATTTCGAGATCGATTTTGAACGCAAATTTATGAAATTTTCTTCGTTTTATTTGGACAGGGGTGCAAAGGTAACAGTAGTTCAGCCATCTTTACTTGGCACTTTTACAACAACATTTTTTAGACCTTAACATTTTGTCGAGCTGATAGTCGCAGCGGATAAGCCTTGCAGCAGTAGGTAGACATAAGTTATTCTTAAATTCAAGATGGCGGCCTTGAAAATTTACTTATCATTTCATAATTATATTATTTCTATAGATTTCGAGGGTGCTGATGCCGAAAACAAATTCTACTCCTAAATCCAAGATAGCCGTCATGAAAGTTCACTAGTTGAATGAAATTTACTAGCCCTTAAATCATGGGATTGACACCCATGACAGCTAGCCAATTTGCGTAACCGCCATCTTGGATTTGGATTTTAATCTCATTTTTGGCATTAACACCCCCGAAAATCACGATTTTGAAACCCATGACGACTAATTTGCAAATTTTTGTAGCCGCTATCTTGGAATTTCATTTTGTCCCCATTTTCGGCCTCAGCGCCACTGAAAACTACAGAATTGACACCCATGACGACTAGTGAACTTTTCATGTTTTGACCTAATTTTCTGCAACAGGAGCCATGGAAACCATGGAAATATCACCCATGATGAATAAGTAGTAAGTTTTCGTAGCCGCTATCTTAGATTTAGAAATCGATCTTAGCCATGTTTGTTTTGTGAACCGACCTTATGTCCTCTAACATTATTAAAACCTGATTATAGTAGTACGTCCTCTATCTTATGAACTATTTCACTTCTATTTGAAATCAGGAAGCAAAGGCCCAGGAATTTATGTCCCGAGCTGCGGTATGGCAGATTAGGACATAAGCTCCGCCTCTCTGCTGCTCGCTTTCCTCAGCAAACCCTAGCACGAATGCTCTGCGACAATGTACCGCGTTGACCGACTGCATGTAGTAATATAGGAGAGAATGTGGTAATACATTCTAATTATGTCTATTAGATACTTAAAATATCTTCGTGTTCATTCTACTTGTACTAATATTTAATCTGTGCCAATACTTTAGGTTTTTGAAAAATAATTTCTATTCACGTGAAATTATTTATTTGTAGCTATGCCGAAAATAAATAAATGTCATTAATTAACTTTCGAGCGATTTTATTTATTTAATGATTATTTTTCAATTAGGATGAATGAGTTTCGATTAGGCTGAATGAGTATCGATTTGGCTGAATGCAACATTTGTATTGTATTAACAATTTTGGATTGATGGTCAGCACTAGGTTCGAATTAAGTCGACGTACAATTTTTACTAAATTGAATTGTGTTTTTTATCCGTTTTTGTATTTGAATAATGGTAAAAATGAACATGAAAAGAAAAAGAAACTATGTTTAGCTTGTCCTTTCAGCGTTTCAACACGTAACTAGGTACGTTAATTATTGTTTTTGAGCTAATCTATCTCAACTAATATTTGGATATAGGTATATTAAATATCTATTTTATTCTAATTTCGCATTATGTTGACGTAGCTTCACGTAAACAGCACATTTTTAAAGAAATTTACTAGACATATTAGGTACAATATTAATGAAATAAAATATTTTTCACATTACATTCATACTTAAAACTTGCGTGCAAATTGCTGCATTTGGTGACTTAATTCAATTAATTGACGCGACAACTCCCCGAGTCAGCGGGTATGACAAATGTCAAAATCTCGTCGAGCCAAAGGGTTAAAGCAAGTGTTAAAATTTCAAAATTCGAAGATTTTTATTTCGATGTAAAATATTTTTTATTTTGGTTTTAGAAATTGTTCGTCCCTACTTTAATTACAATTTCAGAAAATGGAACTTCTAATTCGTGATCTAAAATGTAAACACAGCTGATCATAGCTGAGGATAGATAGATTTTAGCACATTTTTCTTGTAATTTTTGATCAGCTATTTCTCTTTAACTATTGAATTTTGGGGAAAGTGGCAAAACAAAAGTTACTCATTATTATGGGTAACACCCATTCGGATTAGTACCCCCTTTCTGACTAACCTTGTATTATTCAAAGCAATGCTTTAATAATAGTAATCAGTAATGCAGTTGTATTGCAGTAGGAAGCAGTGATAGTAGCGGTAGAACGGTTGCCTTACATGCAGAAGTGTCCGACTTCGAAATAGTTCCACACTTCTGACTTTTCGAATTCATGTGTGGATCAGAATTTGATTGTCACTTGCGTTTACGGTGAAGGAAAACATCGTGAGGGCTCCATAAAGTTCTCGATGTTGTGTGTAGTCTGCCAACCCGCACCAGGCTAGCGTGGCGGATTAAGGCCAAAACCCTTCTCATTCTGAGAAGAGGGCCGTACACAACAGTGGGACAGTAAAGGGCTTATTATGATTATGAATGCAGTTGCATTGGCGTAAAACAGAAGCTAACCTAAAAAGGTTTGCAAGAACTGATAGGAAGGAAGGAAATTATCAGAGAAATGGAAAATTTCGAAAAAAGGAACTTGTTTTTTTTCGCTTTTCATTATTTCCTTTTCGGTTTTTAGCACCAAATCTACTAGCAAGTTATACTGCGCAACTTGGCTTGTGTAACCGACTTTCAAACTGTGGACACACACGCAGCAAGGCGACTTCTGCAAGTTTTACGAACTACAAGGTTCGTGGAAAACGGTGTACTAATCCGAAGGGGTGTTAAAGTACCCATAATAATGAATAACTTATGTTCTACAACTTTCCCCAAAAGTCAATAGTTTACAAGAAAAAGCTGTTCAAAGATTTCATAAAAAATATGCTAAAATCTATCTATCCTAAGCTATGATGTGTTTACATTTTAGGTCATATTTGGGGTCACGGATTAGAAACTTCATTTTCTAAATTCGTAACTAAAGCAAGGTTAAAGAATGTTTGGAAAAAAACTAAAATAAAAATAAATTGTCATGGAAAAAAACCATTTAATTTTGAAATTTTAACACTTGTTTTAAAACAGTCATAAGCGATGCTTTAAGCGGCCGCGGATTAGTACCCCCTTTCCGACTAACCTTGCATACAAACACTTGCGTGCAATAATTTTCATAGTAAAACTTGGTAGTTGATTTAGAAAAACGATTTGCGTAATCTATTTATTCTTATTTGTCCTAATTTACAAAACACGTTGCAGACTTATTTACAGCACATGATCTAAAACTAGACGGGTACACAAATTCTTAGCACATTTTGCCTATTTAGCATAATTATTTGCACCACTCTAAATAACCTAAATTTTTCTAACCGGTAAACTAAAGTCCAAAGGCCGACTCGAGCATTCGTCTTTTCAGTTTGTAACATCACCAGATTTTTCCGACGGCTTTTCCTGTCTAAAAAGGTACCTATTTTCAATGCTCTTGCGGTAATGCGTTATGTTATGACGGTTTATTTTAGATAGTCTTGGCTAGTGGATTTTTTATAGCCAGCACAGGGACTTATTTGTTTAGCCCTGGGTTAAGCGATGTTGCGCAATTGGCCTAAGAAAACAACAGCATATTTAGGCTATGTAACAATACATTAAACTATACTTGAGAGCAATGAATCTGGGTCACCAACATTAACCTCTCTCTCGGAATCTAAGAAATTTTCTTTTTCGAAAAAACACAAGAGTACTTAACAACTTACAGAGATATTAGAGAGATTCACCTATATATACCCTTTGGCTCTCATCTCACATACACACGACAGAACACAGTAAACTGCTCGGCGCTGGACTTTAATGTGAGCTAGCCCGGCAGACCGAATAGATCAACCAAGCGTGCTGGGTTTTGTTGAATCTTTAAACACGCGTCTAATCACAGTATACGGTGAGGAAGTTTTATATTCTAGGCCGTCCCACATACGGGGAAAAAAGCCCACATTATCCGATCTTCCATAAAAAGCAACATAATTTACGACATCAACTTCTGCCTAGCCTTTTCACAACTATGTTGGTGCTAGCTTCCAGTCTAACCAGATGCGGCTGAATATCAGTATTTTACACGGAGCGACTACTGGGCAATGCCGATATCGTAAGGTTAATCCGGTTGTCAGACTTTCGGGCTTCTGACTACCCGTAACAACTGTCATAGGTATTCGTATGACACCAGAGTGGGACTGACGGGTTAACGTGCTCTCCGACTCGGAAAGCACGTTAAGCCATCAACACATCGAGACCCCTCCGAGCCTCGGAGACTCCGAGGCTCGGAGGGATTTCTATATGTAACGAACGGTCACCCATCCAAGGACCTTGCAAATTGTACGATCCGCACGATTATTAATTAGCCACGATTCGCACTGACGATAATTTACATCAACGAGAAGACAAAATGATTAATTGTTGTAGCTTTCCATTATCTACATAAAACGTCAACGTAATGTTTAATTTTACAACATAAGGACCAACACACAAAATCCCATACAGATTTACTTTACGTAAACAGTGTCGTTCACCTGATAATCAGTGATGACGTCAAACGTCATAATTTGAGTAAACGCGTCATCTCACGACATAACGTCGTATGACGTTATTGCTTTCAAAACCGTGTCCAAACTGTTTAATATTGTTTTTATCGCTTACGTAAATCGATTTTATAGGGTTGCTTGAGAAAAATTGTTTTATGTGTTCTTGTTAATGTTTAATCTGACGTCAGTAACTGTATGGTCATTTCTACGTCAATGCAATAGTAGTGTATACCTAGTAGGTACGTGATTTTTTCGTCACAGTTAGGTGTAGGTACGTATATGGACGTTATGTAATCAGATTGTTCCGCTTATCATTACGCTTGCCAATTTGTTAATGGTTGGAAAATCTTTTTGACCATATTTTTTGTCGTAGGCCGCTGCACGAACGCAAGCGCAAAGAGGAGATGAGACCTACGATATTGACCAGGGGGCTTACTGACCTCTTAAAGCAGGACAGAAGTTGCCTGGAAGTTGAACTGCCCTGCTTTTTTGTACTATCACATCGTTACGACGTTTACGAAATCCGTTCACCTTTTTTTATAGACTTTTCGTACCATGAACAAGCATAACCGTTCAACTTGGTTCAATAGTCGTTCACATTTAGTACTGTCATGGTACGATTTTAAGCGATTCAGAAGCTGGCCTGCTTTTGAACGGAAGTTGACTGGCTGGCACTTAAGCGTTTTCATACGAGGTCATGGTAAGCCCCCAGTAATGACATTTCTGGTCACTACTAAGAAGGCAAATTTTCACAAAAACCGCAGTTAAAAGAGCCTCCACGATGTCCGGCGCACCCTGGGGAATCAGTACCGTGACCAACTTTGCTGACTGGCAAATCATAATTCGCATGGAGCTGAAAATTCGTACAAACTTTGAATACATCGTTACAAAAGTACTAACTAGTCGGGCAATCCCGAAAAATTCACAGTAAACCGTAACTAATCATACGTAAATATTAGGGATGGGCCGAATATTCGTTTTATATTCGTTATTCGGCATATTCGGCAGGTTTACCGAATATTCGGCTAAATCACCGAACGTTCGGCAAAGTGGTACTCAAAGTATTTTTACTGTATTGAGCCGTGTATGATTGATCACAAGTGATCACGTGTATGATTGGCATACAACAATTAAACCAAGCAAAATGAACTCAATTAAATAGACTTTTCAAATGAAAAATAACTAAAACAAACGCACGTGGTGAAGTTTTACTCTTTACTAGATGATACAATGACAACATCGGGTACAGCGAGGGTAGTGGGCGGAGCCCAGCGCGCATCCGCGCGTTTTACGTAAACGTGTTCAGACTTGTATTGTTTACGTAAGGGAATCAATTGTGCCGAATATTCGGTTAGGAAAAAGTTTTACTGAACATTCGGCCGAATGTTCGTATTCGGTGAAATCCA
This sequence comes from Amphipyra tragopoginis, assembly GCA_905220435.1. NCBI lineage: Eukaryota > Metazoa > Arthropoda > Insecta > Lepidoptera > Noctuidae > Amphipyra > Amphipyra tragopoginis. The sequence goes on from HG991998.1 coordinate 9,896,396, forward strand.
TGTTCGGCCCATCTCTAGTAAATATCGGTACAAAAGTAAAAAAAACGGTTATTCGAAAATATATTTTAAAAGATAAGGGCTCTTTCAATTTAGACGTTTCGTGTCGGACCGCTGCGGTGTCGAAGCGGTGCGTTTGTCGTATTGCGCACGGACGGTCGCTTGTTTTCATACAAAGCGCGCGGTACGGCAACAGTGCGGCGTCGGCACCGCGAACGCTCGACAACAGGACGGCAACATCGCAAACTCCACGTGTTTTTTTCGCTGTTGAATAGTGCGGTGAATAGACGTGAGAGCTAATTTCATCGAATTTTCATTTATTTTTTTGCTTAAAATGGATGATATAAACGTGGAAGAATTTATAAATGAAATTTAAATACGCCCTACTTTAAGGAACTCCAAAAGCGACAAATACAATAATCGCACGGAAATAAAATAGTTTTTTGCCGCTGAATTTTACTTTTATCTAATTCAAGTAATTCGTGGAAACACTCTATAGGCATTCCTAGGTAATTAAAAAAAATTGCTTGGATCTTGTTTTAACCTAGGGTAAAGATTATGGAAATCACCAAAATTACATGTTAACGAAAACATCGGTGATGCTCTTTTACGGGAGCGTCGTTTTTGTTTCTGTTTGATGTTTTTCAACAAGAGCACTAACAGTAATGTTTCTTCGTCAGAGTCCATGGCTTAACTGCTGTCAAATATATTTAAAACATCACTAGCATACAAACGCACGGCAGTCAGATACGCTTTCAATTTAGACGTTTCGTGTCGGACTGCAACCGTACTGCAGCGGCCCGGCAGCGGGTTATAACCAGCGGCACGGTAAACGTGCGGCAGCGGTCCGACACGAAACGTTTAAATTGAAAGAGCCCTAAGTGTAATCGTCATAATAACTTCAACAAAGATGTAGATTACGCGATTCGCTACAAAAATGGATTCAATAGGTATTTTATTTCTACGAATTATCTTCATGAGAATTGGCGGAGTTAAAAGTCTATTTTGACTGGACTGTTCGTAAATCTCGCACTAATAAAACTTCATAATTATTACGATACACGAGCACGCTGAAAACTGATTTATCTATCCGCTTCGTTGCGTTTCAGTCAAGGTTAGTTTTAAACTAAAAGGTCATGATCACATACCTATAATAAAATATGTATAGCCAACCCTCCGTCCTACCTGGGCGGCACAGTGCGTTGCATTACGTCGATCATCGCGTCGCGATAATAACAAGCGATATGCTTTCTATACCGATTAGCTGCGCAGTAGACAATTTCGTTTCTAAAAGATTCATTGCGCAGCCAAACAAGTAACTTCAGTCTCGCCAGGATACGTCGGCCGTATTGTAGTAGCCTACGTGAGCAGGGGACGAATTCAACTAACAAAATAGTTGCCAAACGCAAACGAACCACAACCGTCACTCAGTTTTTGTTTACGAAAACTGTTAAAATGATTGGTTTTGTTTTTGTCAAAACGAAAACTGATTGATCGGTTCGGCCTTGGTTAGGTTGCCATTTATCAAGATTTCTTTTAGGAGAATTGCCCCCTAGTGCATCTAACAGAGCAACGCGTAAAGTTTGTTTTTAGCGGTTTGACTGTGGCAGAATGCTGAATAATGCTGCTCGTCAAATACTATAAAGACCTTTCGATATAGAAAGGTCCTACGTATACTAGTGCAAGTGCAGAAACACAACTTTACAGGAGAGCGGTTTAAAGATTCTAAAGCTTTAACTTTGACATAGATCAATAGAAATATTTGAAATTTTGAAATGGTTTAGGTACTTGAATCATCATCTTCCTGCCCTTATCCCATGTTACTTGGGGTCGGCGCAACACGTTTTCTTCTTCCATTCCGTCCTGTCAACCGTCATGATATCACTGACTCCTTTCTCTTTCATATCAGTCTTCACACAATCCATTTATCCATCCATCTTTTCTTTAGCCTCCCTCTTCCTCTCCATCCATCCACATTTATATTTATAACTCTTTTGGTCACATGCGTTTCATCCCTCCTCTTCACATGCCCATACCAAAACAAACGATTCCCTTTCAACTTTTCTGTCACTGGCGCTACTTTCAAACTTCCTCTAATCCTAATTCCTGACCTTATCCATTTTGGTGACTCCACACATCAATCTCAATATTCTCATTTCCACTACATGCAATCTTTTTTCATCCGTCTTCTTCACGGCCCTACATCCATACAACACGACTTGTAAATGGTATACCTGAATATTATAGGAAGAAAACTGCATAATTAATTTTCAATTTTTTTTTATACTTTAGATAATAGCGACGCTTTGCCCAGCTAGGACGATGCCTAAGGCTTAAACCATACTAGCGGTTCTAGGTCGCGTTTCTATTCACGAAGGAAAATACAATGTTGCAACGAGCACACGGTACTAGGAATTTGAAACTCTCTAAAGTTCTTTGTATCTAAGCTTAAATATGTGTGAGTACGATGTTTTACAATCTGTAATTTAATTAGGTATTCTCTCTAAACTTCCTATTGTATTCCTAAATTCTCCTAATGCCCGATTTATGTCTTAATACATTCAAGTCCACCACACTTTCCATAGAGCTCATACGCCATCCCGCCATACATATTGCTAGTGGACCTTCCAGGAGGGGTCCACGGCATTACGTTTGCGCTAAGAGTTCCTCGAGGAGGGTTCCTGGCATTCCATAGGTAAAAAAAACGTAATTAATACGCTACTACGTCGTAAAATAGGTGTTTGCTTCTTTCATGACGGTGTACTTGCCAAGAAAAACCTACATTTAAAATGAGCCCTCCACGAGGGCACCCGGCATGGCATTTGCGACTACAGACTGCCCTCCTAGAGGGCATCTAGCACTGAACGTGTTAAGTAAATATAGCGACTCTTATGACATAGTTTTGTTAAATCTATTTTTGTTGCTTAAATTAGATTGGAAGTCTGTTCAGACAGTTGATATCGAATGTGATTTGGCAGTTAATCTGTGAAACGGGGTGTGGTGTTCCTCCAACCAAAGGGAGGATCCTCCAACCAGGCGGAGTCTTATGCCTGGCGGGCTACTGCCCTACGATCAATGTTGGGCGGTTATATATATGCTATCTGCGTGTCGAATCTTGATATCGCGATGCAGGATAATTCGCATGTGGCGTGATAGATGCCGCCACATCACTCCACCCCGAGACCAGAGATCGATTGTCTTGATGGTCGTTGCGTCTTGAATTGTGGGATTCCTCGGCTTTAAGAGTAGTAGAGCTCCTTCCACCGTCAGGGTAAGTTCTACCTCCATTTCTTCTATTTCTGCATCATAACTTTCGTGAGACACATTCATTTTTAAGATCTTCCATTTCTGCCGCTAAGCAGCATTGCTGTGTTCCTGTTTAAAGGGTATGGGTGCTGGTGAAATTGCATTCTATGGTTGGCAACGCATCAGCAATCCTCTTGGTGTTATAGGTGTGTTCAAATTTTTTGTATACACAAAAACCGAGACACCCCAACAAGATTTTGTTCAGAACTACAGGAGTATGTATTTTTTTTAATACATCTCCAAGGAACACCTAAGTTTATGTTGCGTTATGTTCCCCAGTAGAGTGTGAAATGTGTGAGATGTGCTATGCAGGGTTGTCTAATACGGGGAAACTGACCGAGCGGACCGTTTCCAGCCTCAAGGTGTCTATGCCCGTCCACTGTTATGCATAGAAACCTAATGAAACAAAACTGAAAATGAAAAAAAAATGCAAGATTTAATGTGGTGTAAAAGCTATGCCAATCGATTCTCCTAGTGATTCTGAACAAACTAGTTTCAGATTTAGTGTATACTAAAACTAAACTGTAGTCGTTGGTAAACACTTACTATCCAGTGGGCCGTAGGCTTGTACGGCAATAACTTCCAAAAAATTAAAGTAAATATTCTGGAATAGTGACTCAAATTGCGTGTACGTGCACTCGGCTAAAGACTGTTGTAAATGGTCCCTTAGTTCAGTTCCCCCACTCACTCATTAATTGATTTTCTTATTTATTTGTGTCATTTTAATTTTAAACCATTTATTTTGCCACACACGCAAAATATTACATAAAACAATAATGGAACACATTTCAAAGATATAATCGATGTGTGGCAAGGAATCCAGCTCAGTATTCGCTGTTCGTATAGCACAGCACTGATTTTCAGCTGGTCCCTGCCATTTTTGTATCAACATAATAAATTATACGCGCACTTCATGCAAATATGCAAACAAACCAAAAATAAAATAACAAAAAGATTAAAACACAACTAACTCATAAATACAGCAACAATCACAATGGTACAAAGAAAATGTCCATGCTTTCCTTTTATTTGCTCAGATATCATTAAAAAAACGCAAGCTAAAGTCGCTAGTGTGGTTAATGCCTACGAGTGATATATTATTTCCTGAGGTCATACAAGTAATATGGATTAAACAGTCATAAAACGGATATCATAATAATGAGCTGGCCTTGTGGCACACCACCCACAGGTCGGAAAGAAATATAATATTACTGATGTTATATTTGTTACTGTAATGCATCATAATCTATGACGCTTACCAATGTGTTTTTCAAGGCTGATGGCCGTTGTAGTCTGAAGCTGAACAGTCTGTTATTTTTTTACTGACCACTTGACTATGATGTTGAGAACCAAGACCGCTAGGCAGACCTCCGGTTTCTGAGTTAATAATTCTAGGATAAGCAATACTTATGTAATATTTGAGTACGGAGTTGTCAAAAAATGCTTTATATTATAATCCATCATTTTTTTGACGTCGGCAGTTAAAGTTTTAAGCAACACTTGAGTACGGAGTTGTCAAAGAAATGACGGATTTTAAAGCATTTTTTTGACAACTCCGTACTCAAATGTTGCTTAAAACTTTGACTGCCGACGAAAAAAAATAAGTTTTCCATTCGAGCCGTGACGACCACAGTTGGCCGACAACCAACCCTTCCGTTTGGGCCGCGTCGCCTACAGGTGACCACAAATCAGAGGAGTTTATAATACCTACATCCATGAATTTTGGCAAAATGAATGCTTTTCAACAGGTCTCGCGAGAGAATCGAGTTTCGCCCACCATTGTCCGTCACGGCGTTGAACGTGTTAAGTACTGCTTATCCTAGAATTCTTAACTCAGAAACCGGAGGATAGTTGTATTTCTTTTAACTGTTAATGTTTTCCGGATTTGTAGGGTAGGTATTTAGGTATCTGCCTCGTTTCGCAAAAATTGCTACGTAGATCGGCTACTATACACTTTTCAACGTAAGGTGAGTCCTGACGTCTTTCTACAAAACGTTACCATACAAAGAAAAGAAAATATTTTTAAAAAAAGTAGTCAATATATTAGCTATTTTAGGTTTTTTCGATACTAGTCTTACGGCTACAATTTACGAAATGACCGCTATGTCAAGACTCATCTTTCGTTGAACAGAGTATACTTACGACGACTTTTTCCTATTTCCGCATGACCGAAATCTGGCTTCAGTAAGCTTCAGTTTTTACTTAGAAAATTATTGAGCTCTCGTTACATACTAATAAGTCAATAAATTGCATGTACAACATAAGTTCCTAAAACCCAAAAATGAGTGACAATCAAAAGCATAATTAACAGAATATAAAATACTAGCGACCCGCCCCGGCTTTGCATGTGTACCTTTTATAGCTTAAAACTTTCCTCTTGAATCACTCTATCTATTAAAAAAACCGCATCAAAATCCGTTGCGTAGTTTTAAAGATCTAAGCATACTTAGGGACAGACAGCGGGAAGCGACTTTGTTTTATACTATGTAGTGATGAGTAGGTAGATATTTATTTGCTCATGCTGTGCGGCTGTACCATCGGTATTTGCAATCTTTTTTCACATACTTGTGATGCAATGCAAGCAACCTTTGCATTTACCAAATTAATATAAAAAAATGATATAAAAATTAATAAAGCTAAGAATTGTTGCACTCTAGATATTAAGCAATTTAAAGAAAATGGTTTCAAGGAACCTAGGACCTATTTAAAAAAACTGATTATTCGCACAAACTCAAAGATACGCAGAAAGCCAAAAAAAAATCAAATTACACACGGATATATTAACAGCTTGCCACGAGATCCGTGGCGCCAATGTGTTGGCATCTCCGTCAAAACAATACATGCGTGCGCGCCGGTAACCCGCTTACAAGTGCCAAGTGTTTTGATTGGCGGATTGGTTCCGTATGTTAGAAGATTTTAGTATGTTTATTTGGGATATTTAAAAATGCACCTTTCTTTACAATGGACAAACTAAGGATTACCTAAATAAGAAAAAACCAGTTCTATCTCAAGAGTCAACAGTACCTATAGATATGTGGTGCACCCACCCTACCGTATGCTGATTAGTGTGATTAGTCCCTTAACTAGCTTAATACACAGATTACACGATAGTTAAAATAATAAATAATAGTACAAGGACTATACGCCTTTCACCGTAAGGTGAGTCCAGAAGTTTATCTATAAAACGTTACCATTAAAGAATATATTTTTTTTAAAACAAAACATGTATAATATTGCTATTTTACGGTTTTGTCAAAATCAAAGTCAACGTCAAAGTTTTTTATTTCAAATAAACCAGATTACAGGCACTTTTAAAATGTCAAAACTAGGTGCACAGTTCCAAAAGGTAGGTTGCATGGAGAAGAGCTGGCAAGAAACTCCAAGAATACTCTTTTCAAAAGTTCAGCTGATATCACCTAGATCAACCGTTCCCAGACTTTTTTTCACATAGACCACTTCCAAAATGTAGCTGGTTCCGGTGGACCCCCTGCAGCTACATTTCTACTATATTACCATATAAAATGTGAAGATTAGATCTTTTTGTCACGCCAACGTAGACTCCCGTCGAGTTTCCCGTGGACCCCTGCGGGTCCACCTGGACCACTCTGGGAACCTCTGACCTATATGAACAAAGTGGAATTTCTGGTGTCCTCATATCACCTCGGATTCATTTCGCCTAGGTAATATCACCCAGGTGAAACAATTCGACATATTTGGTGTCAGTTGTTCACCTTCAAATTAAATCACCCAGGTGAATTAGACACACCTTCCATCTATCTCCGCTCAACTATCAGAAACTGAAACACCTGTTTAACAACAAAAATAAACTCAATCGGTTTCCTTGCATCAATTCTCGCGATTTATTTTCTCTGTTCATACATATAATTAGAGCCACCATCGCCATTACTAGGTCAAATTTACCAAACATACTCCATTTTTGTTATCAAAACATTGCTTGGCCAAATTCAAAGGAACATTCAAACCAAATATAATCGAAAAAGAGAAATAAGGACACAGTTTGTTTGTTTGTTTGCAGATTTATTGTTTTTTTTTTTTTTTAAGCAGTTTTGTTTTGGAAAATGTTTTGTAAACAATTTCGTTTAAGTGCACTAGTTTTTATTTTGATAACAAATTGGTCGGGAAGAGAAGTAAGTTATTGGATTAAAACAATATTATTGTTAATAATGGATCTAGGTGAACTTGCGTTTATTTTTGCCTAGATCCTTGATTGTCCATTGTTTTCCCGGAATTGCTTTATTCCACTTTACCTAACAAAACACGTTTAAAGAAACACCTTTAGTGGCGATAATCTTCTTTAATACATCCAATAAAACATACTAAAGGCTCATTTACACGGAGATAGTTGCGAGTCTCGTGCTCTGTTTTCATCGTAGAAAAAGACAACGACAAAACGAGTCTCGCTTCGAAAAACTATCCTCGTGTAAATCGGCCTTAAAACAAGAGGATAAAAAACGTCACTCTGGGGAAGCTCCCTCGCTAGCTGTCACTGCTGTCAATACTTGATTAGCTGATACACACGCGGGCGCAATCGAATCGCAGGTCGATAGTATCGACTCCAAAGCATCTTCCCGTTACACACTTATACTTCAGTGCCCTCTACACAACATAATACACGGCAATTTACACACCACAACTTTCGACCAGCGAGAAAAGCTTAGAATACAACTTTTCTCGATAATATTATTAATCTTTACGGGAAAGCAAGGGGCATGACTAGTACACACCCTGAACTATTAATTAATCGACCGAGAAAGTAGGTAAATCGAAAGCTGAGTGACTAAAGTTGTCCTCACACACACTTGACACACCGGGTCTAGTTGGCTCTTAGCTCAGATCACCAAATTTCCCGTGCAGATTTCGTCGAAAGTGACTAAATTTAACCTAATAAAAATATACGGGGTTACGCTGCATCCACACCGCAGTTACTTTTTGTGGAGCAACGTTTCCAAGTGTTACTGGGCAACATCCGATAGCAAAAATGTATTTGCTGTTAGTATAAAAGTTGAGGAATGTTACCTAATGTTATCGTGTTGCATTCTGTTGCTCCACAAAAAGTAACTGCGGTGTGGATGCACCGTTACAGGGGGTCTACTCCTTAAGCACGAAGTCCGTGGTTTCGGCCTTAGCTACGAGCGTTTCCTACTCCCTATCACCTACAGACATACGATTATTTCGAGGCTCGAACTAAGAATGAATGACAACACGATTTGATAGTTGTCCCTAGTATCGATGTGTTTTTCATAATGATGAATAGCTTTTGTTGTCCAACTTTCTCCAAAAAGTCAATAGTTTCAGTGGAATAGCTGTTCAAAGATTTCATAAAAAAAAGTTAAAATCTATCTATCCTCAGCTATGATCAGCTGTGTTTACATGTTAGTTCATATTTGGGGAAACGGATTAGAGACTCCATTTTTTGAATTATTCGTAACTAAAGCAATGATGAAGAATTTAAATAAAAATCATATTGTAAAATTAGTCACTTTAAAACAGTCATCCTCAGTGATACTTAAGCGGCCTGCGGATTACCCCCTTTCCGACTAACCTTGTATATTAAAATCATTCTCAGAAATCCACGGATTTTAAGCGCAGTATAAAGACTCCTGTGTAGGTTTTGCAATAAAAAAACCCCACCCGCGTCTAGCCGTCTATATTTCTTCGAATGTTTAGTAACTGATCTTGAAAAAACATCGTTTTTCGGCAAAATTGTTGGTGTACGTGCGAATCAGACAGGCCACCACTCTATGTATTCATATAACTACCGGATACTTAGATAAATGGACTAATGTACAATAATATTTGCGTACAAAGTCTATCTTTTGATCGTATTGCATGTTTCGTAAATATTTATAATCCGGGAGATTCACGTGATGGCTCACACCCCCCAATGATGTCAGGGACTGGTTTATAAGAAAACTGTGCTAATCCCGCGGCTTTGCTTGCTATACATACGAGCAATTGTTTTTACATAATGTGTGTTGATTGGTGAAGCTTTATGTAGCGCAGGGGAGGAATTTGCCCTGTAAACTCGAGCTTTTATTGCACATGAGATGTTTGTCGATGTTAAAAAAATCACCTAATCTTTCTACAGTATTTTTATTCGTCCGCCTAGAGTTATCTCGACCTTAAAATTCAAGACTTAGAGCGGTTACGCACTGCATCCAATCCGGATCCGTGAAAATATGGATCTAAAAAACTCCGTCCGAATTCGGATATTGCTTTTCGCACTGCATCCGATCCGAATGCGTGAAAATACGGATCTAGAGTCTAAAACACTCGGTCCGAATTCAGATATTGATTACGCACTAATCCGATCTCTGATCCAAATCAAAGCAATTCAGGGGCCATCTTTGGCATATGTCCGATTTGAATCCGAGGTAATGCGAAAGCGTTCATACAAACAGTACTACGGCTACTTCAGTCCGTTAATATTTCTTCCGAATTGGATACTCATGGATGACGGAGAGAAATCTGATGACGGAAGTCGGATCTAGTGCGTAAATTACCGTACAAATAGTTCCATGACTACTACTTCGGAACGTATTTTCACGGATTCGGATCCGATGCAGTGCGTAACCGCTTTAACTTTCAGGTTTATAAATTTAATTAAATCTGCAACAATATTATTGGTCGTATTTTTTTTATAACTAGCTTATCCGACAGACCTTTCCCTGTCCACAAAACAAAAAAAAAGAATTACGCAAATCCATCATTCGAATCTGGTTTTTGCCCCGAATTTGCCAATTTTCCATTATTACAATTTTCATTTTTTTTTTAATTTTAGGTTTTTATTTTCATAAAACCTAATTCGGAAAAAATAACATTTAAAAAAATGCCAAATCGGTCCAGCGCACTTATCAACGAACAGCATTTAATTTTATTTAAAAAGTAGATAGATTCCTAGATATGTCACATTAATTACCGTATTTAATTAAAATAAAGGTTAGTTAATAAAATGCCTTATTACTAGCGTTCTCATTGTGAAAAATCATCGTTGTTTATTTAGTATTTCCCGAGACAAAACAAAACATACGAGGTAATTAATCTAACATACACACACTCTCAAACTAATCGAATTAGTGATGATGTAATTATGTAATTTTGCATACGAGGCCAACTGATCAAATGACGTGTGATGTCATCAGACATTATATCCAGATACCAAGACATATTTAGAATCTGACCATGCTTTGAGCCTCTTGATATCTAAAAGGATTGCTTTATGAAATGAACCCTAGAAACCTACCTTAAAACATGCTTTCTATTTGTGAAAAATCATCATTCTTTAAGACCTGTTTCATTTCTAAGGCCTGGTTTTCACAGGCCCAGTTTCTGACCACCCAGTAGTCAGTAACTGTACATTCTGCTGTCTATACAGTACTGTCACTTTCCCGACGTGTTCTCACTATTGTGTCTGCACAGGAGACAGCAGTACACAGCTACTGTGTTACTAGTTCTGGCCTGGTGTTTTTGACCCATCTAGTTGCGTTCGTATGGAGCGAGTGACGACCCAGTAGCTGTCCTTGTGGGAGTGGGGGAAGGTCAGTGGACAGTAGAAACAAAATTTTTTGAAGTAGCTGACCGATAGCAACTGACCGGTCAGTACTGGCTCAACTTTGTTTTCACGAACCCAGTAGCTGCCAGACAGTAACTGTCCTTCACTGTCCGCCAGCTACTGGGCCTGTGAAAACTAGGCTTAATAGTAAGTTTATGTTGTGTGTCGAAGTACTGACGATAACGTAATAAAATTCAAGATCAAGTGAGGGTAGATGAAGATATCCTTGCTTCACGAAGATGACAACTGCTCCGCCACTTCAGTCTACCCGTGACCACGGCCGGTGTAATTTGGTCGAAACGACAGGATAAAAAGGTTTAATGTGCCTTTTAAAATTATGCTACGCAATTAGACCCGAGTGAGTATTTTTAAACTCTATGCAATATCTATTTAATTTCCGTTAAGAGATCTATGTGTATCAGGGGGGGCTAAGCTAATACCGTCACCTTTGGTGAAACATATTTCGTTTCATATTCGTAATTCATAACTGCAAGTAGGCTGCATATACAGTCGGCAGTTGTCACGCAGTTGCACCGACTACATCCTAATTGGCAGTTGTCACGCAGTTGCACCGACTACATCCTAATTGGCAGTTGTCACACAGTTGCACCGACTACATCCTAATTGGCAGTTGTCACGCAGTTGTACTGACTACATCCTAATTGGCAGTTGTCACGTAGTTGCACCGACTACATCCTAATTGGCAGTTGTCACGCAGTCGCACCGACTATCTACATCCTAATTGGCAGTTGTCACGCAGTTGCACCGACTACATCCTAATTAGTAGTTGTCACGCAATTGCACCGACTACATCCTAATTGGTAGTTGTCACGCAGTTGCACCGACTACATCCTAAATGGTAATTGTCACGCAGTTGCACCGACTACATCCTAATTGGCAGTTGTCACGCAGTTGCACTGACTGCAACCTAATTGTCTTCAAGCTGCATTTGGCAGTTGCATAGTTTGCAGTTGTTACTGGATGTGCAGTTAACTTGTAGTTATGATTACAAACATAAAACGAAATATGGTTCACTAAATGTGACGTTATTAGCCAGGACTGCTACTAAAGCATAGGTGTAAGCGTTGGACCTCATCTGGCAGCACGGAATCGCCTTTTTCCGTCGCCCTTTCTCTTTCTGTCGCTTAGAACTGCCATTTGCTAGACCGAGACAGAAAGCATAATGCGATAGCACGCGGCGGAATCCTCGAGGCGATCGGCATCACGGACAAAATGCAATGGCGGCAATGGCAGTTCTACGCGACAGAAAGAGAAAGGGCGACGGAAAAAGGCGATTCCGTGCTGCCAGATGAGGTCCAACCCTAAGGAGGTCGATTCTGCTTCCTTAGAGAGAGCCCTCAACTCTTTCCAATGAACAGACGGCAGGATCCCACTTCCTAAAAAGGAGGAAGTAATCAATTCGACGTGTATTTTTTTTGTTTAGCGATCCCACCGCTAATTGTGAACCGATTTGGATTCTTTTTTTGCTTTGAGTATTCTCCCGACTTAAAAAATATGAAAAGAGTAAAAAAATAATTACCTTTAAATTAACAGTTTCAAAAGTCGGCCTTCAATAATTTGGTTCAGCGTGGATTAGCACTGACTTCTTAAATCTAATTTCTATTGCAATAAATACAGTACCTACATGATACGACATACTTAAATGAAACTGCAGACGCATGCTTGGTTTTGAGGACAAGATTCATCGAACTATGTCAAATTAAAAGAAAAACTTGAAAGATGAACAAGTAGCATATAAAAATAAGTAACAAAATAAATCCAAGGAGTGTTTGTTTTACAGTCGTGCAACCATATTTATTTTAAGCTTATGAAAGTGCAGTGGGATGTCTAAATAAATACGAGTGACTGTACCGCGTTACGACACTTTCGGTTTTAGTTTGTGAAACTATCGTTTTATAAATGTTTGTAATAAGTCATAGCACAAATATTTATCTTGCTGATAGTAGTCTAAGTCTGAGTGTTGTGATGATGAATTGATGAATTTTCAGGCCGAATTCGGCTACAGCGACGGCTTCCGTCACGTCAGCTCGAGAGTGTTGCTTGCTGGTGACTGATATATCCGATCTTGGCCAGAAAGGTGCGATAAGGAAGTGGGCACGTCGATACATCGTTAACATACATATTGTACGTAATGACAGCTGGTGGTTTGGTATTTTGTTTTCTGCATCCGTACCTGTTAAAAGTAGCCTAAATTGTAATCCTAAAGATGAGCAAACCGATGAACTTTTCCTTCTATTGCTGAAGTAAACATCTGTGTCACCAAGCACAACGTTATTTGCAGTGTCCGAACTAAAAGTTGCAATCCGAGACCGATTTTCGGCTACCGGTGCACACAAAATTGTCAGAATTTCATAAACTTCTGAATCTTGTTACCTTTGGAGCCGGTTTCAGCCAAAGTTAAAATTATATCTAACAAAATTTTTAAGTTTAAGAAATTCAGATAATTTTGTTAAGTTTCTCTTTGACAAAAAGGTACTGGTAGGGAATGCCTAATGGCATTAAGGCTGCCTTATGTACCACCATTGTGCGTTAAAGAATTAAATAATTCAGATAAATAAACCTTAAGCCATTTTTGTCTGAACCCGAAAGCAGAAGCTTTGTTCGAAGACTGTTGTTAACTTCTTCTGTAATTAATTCATAAATATTCAAATTTGTTTATTCTACTTTACTAGCTACCCGCCCCGGCTTCGCACGTATACATTTTATAGCTTAAAACCTTCCTCTTGAATCACTCTATCTATTAAAAAAACCGCATCAAAATCCATTGCGTAGTTTTAAAGATCTAAGCATACATAGGGACAGACAGCGGGAAGCGACTTTGTTTTATACTATGTAGTGATGTTTCTCTTTCCGTAGGAAATAGGAATAAAGTTGTACTTTGAATTATGACAGAAATGGGCCGAGGGTAGCCGGATATTATGCACTACCTTACCTTGTGTATAATATCCGGCTACCCTTGCCAACGTCTCCTGCACGCGGTACACCAAAGATATAGAATTAAATAGATAACGCAAATTGACCTACTTGGCGTACCTATCAGTAAGAGCAATCCTCCAACGATTTGTCAGTTCCGTCTCGACCGTTTCCGTTCCTGCAAGTGTGAATAGTTGCAGGATGCGTGTACACCTTTCACTTTAAGACGCGCGCAAGTTATGCGCAACGTTTACTTCCCAGCACTAAATTACGTTGATAGTTGGAAGAAAAAATGTGACACGTTTATTTTCTTACAATTTGACATATTTAACTAATATCTATATGGGATCATCATTCAGCCGAAAGACGTCTACTGCTAGACATAGGCCTCCCCCAAAAGGGGGGGTTTGCCTTAATCGCCACGCTTGGCAGGCGGGTGGCGACCGCAGTATGGTTGTTAAAGTACCTACTCAGAGAACGCTGCTGCTAAACCTCTAGTGAATCCCTTAGTCGCTTTTTACGACACCCACGGGAAGAGATGGGGTAGTGCTATTCTTTAAGTCCGGCACTACACGAGACGATATGGGATAACCCCATTCAACTTGCCAACACCGTCTGGCTTTGCAGTCATCGACCCGCGGCCCAGCGTGATTATTAAATGCATTAATTACCTATTTTATTATTTGAGTTGGTCGCGGTCGCGTTTGACCCTAGTTGCATCTGATGACAAGGTCTAAGATAGAGCACATGAATCCAAGTAACAGAGATATAGAGGGATTCTCCTATACCCCTCTGGATCTCACATACACACGACGGAACACAATAAACAGCTTGGTGCAACTTTAATGTGAGGGTGGTAACTAGCCAGGTGGACCATATAGATCCTACTACCAAGCGTGCTGGGTTTTGATGAATCTTACAACACGCGTCTATTCACAGCATACGGCGAGGAAGTTTTACATTCTAGCTCGCCCCGATTCGGGAAAAACCCACCGCCGATTTTGAAAATGTCTACATTCACTTGTGGACTGTTTAAATCCGTAATCATAAGGAAAATGATAAATTTCCCTGAACTACTAACTTCCGAACAGCTTTTACAGATGTGTGTGGAGTTTTGCCAACATGTTGAACAAAATACTACTCACGCAAGCGGGTTTCCTAGAAAATAATGTAAAAACCCCGCCGAAACAGTGTTTGTGGTTTTTGGAAAATTAACGATGATTTGTTATGATGTTTACGTCGGGGGAGGTAACCTGGTACAGGAAGATGTTGAAACCATGCTATGAGTGGATTGTTTCATTGTTATAGGTACGAAAGTACGTAAGGTTTATAATAGTTTTGTATGATGACGTCATGGGTTTTGGCTCCGCAAAGAAGAACCCGGTCTTTTGGCAGGCTTATATGTGGATAATTATGATTCCATAAAATGTGCGTTATACAAGGTTAATCAGAAAAGGGATACTAATCCGAAAGGGTGTTAAAGTACCCATAATAATGAGTAAGTTTTGTTCTACCACTTTCCCCAAAAGTCAATAATTAAAAAGAAATAGCTGTTCAAAAATTACAAAAAAATATGCTAAAATCTACCTATCCTCAGCTATGATCAGCTGTTTACATTTTAGGTCATATTTGGGGCCATGAATTAGAAGCTCCATTTTCTGAATTCGTAACTAAAGTAGGGACGAAGAATTTTTGAAAAAACTAAAATAACAATTATTTTACATGGAAATTAAAATTATCAAATTTTGAAATTTTAACCTTGCTTTAAAACCGTCATCAGTGATACTTTAAGTGGTCTGTGGATTAGTACTGCCTTTCCGACTAACCTTGTATATGAATACTTCAACATCAAAAACTCATTTATTCAAAATAGACTACTTAGCAGTGGACGTCTTTCGGCTGAATGATGATGATGATGATGAAACTACTTAGAATTACTTAGTTCTCTTTGAACGTCAATGATACAAAAGATAGCCCCCAAAAACGCGCGCCCTTCACCATATGCTTGTTTCCCACGGTGCGTGATATCGCGCACCGCGACGCACGAGCTCGCACCGACGCACCATGGGAACGCGGACGCGTGCGGGGCGGTGCTCCGTATCCACATCAAGCACCCTCATAATGTGGCTTCCCACGGTGCGTTATTTTACGGATGATACCACGCACAGCCAGTGCGCGCTTCTTCTCTCGTGTCAGCACGAGCTATACGAAAATAGCTCATGCTGTGGTGTAAAGATTAGTCAGTCAGCAAGGTTGATAGCGGGGCTGACTGCCCAGGGTGCGCCGGACGCACTTAAGTATCGTCACTCGTGGAGGCTCTTTTCATGCACCCCCTTTGCGCGCTACCACGCACCATGGGAAGCCAGCTTTATACGCCATACCGACACCAACCTATCCACAGTTTTGCAATCAACAGCAAAAGGCGATGAACATTTTCGGATTTCAATAACCGGTTGCGTACCGCCCGTCGTCCTAGGACGACACTTAATTGTCTTATCTATTGTGTCTGTAATTACCGTGCTTGAGAGTTTAATTATCTCAAGAGTTAATTGTTTGCGTACATTTATCACACCACTTCTATATTCTTTAAAGAGTTCACTCATCTATCGTTATTTCTTAATTTTCATTCATAAAACAATTTTCTGAACAATCATCCTACATTATAAGTAGATAAACAAAGGTCGGAAGTGTGTCGGGTCAAGACCATCAGAGTAAGGCATTTCAATTTTCTAGCACCATAAATGCAATTTCAGATAATATGGCTCTGAAGGTTTTTCAGTGGTAGCTAGGACCCCTTGCCGATACTAGTGGGTTAAGTCAACAAGTGAGTATTTTTTTAGATGTTTATTTGAATTAGATCAATGTTTACTGCGTCAGCAAATTGTCTAGTTGCCAGCTAATTACAGGAAAAAACAGATTTGTAATTTTAAACGTAGACGCGGAGTTTACTATTACAACAACATCTTTTAAAGTCTTTAATGGATTCCGAGTAATTCAAAACAACATTCACCAAATTTAATCTCTTTTTCCCTCTCAAGTGATTCGGGAAAATACGGTGATGCCATTTCTTACCTTTCTTTCTTCCTATTATATAGGTGTTTAAAAATATAAAGAACTATGGTAGAACAACTTTTCAAAATTCGCGTCTTCTTTTTACCCGACTGCGCGACAGCAAAGACAGGGCTATGTTTTTCACGCGTCTCTTCTCTCTTCTTAATCGTTTCCTCACTACTTAGGATCGTGACTCCATTTCAACTTGTCCACGGTCTGTCTCCATCTGTTGCGATCAGTTGCCTGGTGGATTGCGGCGCTTATAGGTATCGCGAGTTGTTCGGATATCTGATCAGACCGTCTTTTTGGACTTCGGGCTCTAGGTCTTTTGCCCTCTTTTTTTTCTGTTACCATTTAGACGTTCCAAGTTATCGGCACCTCTGCGAGCAATGTGGCCGAAGTATCGCACAATGCGTTGCAGGCTGGTTGAGGACTAGTGTTGCCAGATGTCCCGATTTGCGCGGGACGTCCCGATTTTCAGGGGTTTGGCAACGCGTCCCGATTTGTACCTGATCGGGATGCTAAATGTCCCGATTAATAAAAAAATGAAAGACTGATTACTTGTTATATGTAAGATTAAATAGACTTAAAACCCCTTGTGTTTTTTTTGTTTACTGTCCCGATCTGCAACCCTAAATCCCGATTTTTTTGACCTCATGCACCGATTTACAACAAATCGGACCTGGCAACACTATTGAGGACAGACGTGGTGTCTTCTCTATTTTCAGCTGTTTTAGGATCGAGACATTTGTGCGGTGGGCTGTCCATGGTATCCTCAATAGGCGACGCCAACACCACATTTCAAAGGCGTCAGTTCTTTGCCTGTCAGCGGCTTTGAACGTCCACGTCTCTGCACCATAGAGAGCAATGGAGAAAACAAGTGTGCGGACCAGATGTATCTTGGTCCGATTGGTGATGTTCCTGTCTCTCCATACTTTATCTAGTTGTGACATCGCTGTTTTCACGCGTATCTATGTAACAATGTATCTACAGGGTGAAATTATAAACACTCGACAAACCGAAATGGGAGATTGTACTCGCGAAAAAAAAAAACAGATGTTCCCTACATTTATGTTCGCATAACTCGTCAAAATGTAGGGAACAGCAGTTTTTTGGGTAGCCTCCGACTACCGTCAGGACAAGGGTTGTATAAAACAAAATTTTTAAAAAATCCAACTTTTTTTTTCAATATCTCATAATATGAAAAATGAGTGAGTGATCTTCATTATATTGACAAAACATTGATAGATTGACTTTCAGTTATTCAGCCAGCAGTTGATAACTCCCTTCTTCCATAGTCCGCGACTGTACACCACCCTTGTGAAGTCGAGGCGCATATAGTAAAACACGTCATTCAGGATTTGAGAAAACATTCACAAAAAAAATGCCGTACGAAGTAAAATGAACAAATATTTTAGTTCTAAAAGTAAACAGTTTCCTGAAAGCCAACACTTGTTTCTACCATAAAAACACAAACCAAGACTATAATAAATTCATAATATTTTACGAGTTTCATAAAAACCGTGGATCTATTAGCAAACAAAAACAAAAGGTTGTTATGTCTACAACAGGTAAAGCACACAACGGGTCATAATAATAAAAATCTACACTTTAGCATCCATAACTTCGTTTGTATACAAGATATCTATCAAAAGTTATTGGTAAACGATCAATGTACGTCGAAATGCATCGATATTGGTCATTGTACGAGTTAACATACATACCTATTATAATGGTACCCTTGTTTTTCCTCTCAGGTCAAACAGAATTTGTATTATTAATATTATTATACAGCGTGTCTCAGAAAGTAGTGTCAAGCGGAAATGCAGAGGTAGAACACCCATAAAGCGGTTACGCACTGCATCCGATCCGAATCCGTGAAAATACGTTCCGAAGTAGCCATAGAACTATTGTATGGTAGTTTACGCACTACATCCGGCATCCGTCATCCGATTTCTATCCGTCATCCGTGAGTCTCCAATTCGGAAGAAATATTGACGGACCGAAGTAGCCGTAGTAATGTTTGTATGAACGCTTTCGCACTACCTCGGATTCAAATCGGACGCCAAATGGATATGCCAAAGATGGCCCCTGAATTGTTTGAATTTGGATCAGAGATCGGCTAAGTGCGTAAGTGATATCCGAATTCGGTCCGAGATTTTTACTCTAGATCGGTATTTTCACGGATTCGGATCGGATGCAGTACGTAAAGCAATATGCGAATTAGGTCCGAGTTTTTTATATCCGTATTTTCACGGATTCGGATCGGATGCAGTGCGTAATCGCTCTTAGAGGTACCCGAATTACCTGTTCCGCGATTTTTTGTAGTATTCGAGTTATGATTGGTTTTCATGTCTTAACGAAACTGATTTTAATGACATTTTTGATCATATATAGTGCCGTGAATAGTAAATTTTTCTAAATTAGATGAATAGAACACACATTTCTCTCAACTGTAATAGTAGGAGTAATAGTTATAACTCAGACTCCGCCGTCCGTCCGTCCATCCGTCTGTCACCAGGCTGTATCTCATGAACCGTGATAGTTAGACAGTTGAAATTTTCACAGATGATGTATTTCTGTTGCCGCTATAACAAAAAATACTAAAAAACAGAATAAAATAAATATTTAAGGGGGCTCCCATACAACATACGTGATTTTTTGCCGTTATTGTAGATAATGGTACGGAACCCTCCGTGCACGAGTCCGACTCGCACTTGGCCGGTTTTTTTACATAAAGCATTACTCGGCTACTAGATACCTATTTTAATTGATTTAGATTTTTTTATTTTTATTTGTAATTAATACTTTTACTTTATTTGCATAATTCTATTTTTGTAAAAAATATTGTGATTTTCTTTGTATAGACTCAGTTAATTTTTTCAGCTGACAGACAGAACCGTGTTGCTGGGGAGTTTGTTGCGCCGTTTCTTCTTCACAGCATAAACACTAGGAAGCGGTGAAGGGAGGGCGTTTTTGGGGGATGTCTATTGTATTTGACGTTCAAAAAGAACTAAGTAATAATTGTAGTCTATTTTGAATAAATGAGTTTTTGAGTTTGAATTTGATACCTAGTGGCTATAATGTCCTACAATCCTGCCACGGAATCGTTACCAGTAACCCTCTTTATTCCACGTATTGCGGACATTATCTAATTTTGGAATAGGTCTATAGGTACCTTCCTAGCAAAGTAAACCATGATAGTTGCGTCAAGACAACGTCTCTTAAATACGTTAAACAGCTGTGTTTACAAACAGACGCACTGGGAGACAATAGTGGCTAAATATAGGTAACTGAAGAACCGAAATACCAACACGTGTGATGACGTAAATATTGAGGTACCTACCGTAAACAAGTTGGAGTTGACATCTGTTTACGAAATTAAAGCTTTCTTTGTTTTACATAACATCACGCCTGTATTCCGCGAAGGGTTGGGCAGAGGTTTATAGTAAACCAGATTTTCGCCGTTATGTATGAGTACCATGTAATAGAAGGCGAGCCAAACCCAGACTACGGGCTGCTACTGAGAAATTCAACACGGAAAAACCCAATAACACTTTGCCCGACCTGGGGATTGAACCCAGAACCTCACGCTCAGCAGTCGCGCTTGTGATCCCTAGACCAACGAGGCAGTCTTCTCATTCATCGTTCTCGTTCTTTGTTTTAATGCTTACGTTTTTGTTCGGTGCTAGATTTCCATTAAATACGGTAATAATTGTACAACGAATAAACGAATTAATAAATATAATTAATACCGTTCGCAGTTAGCCATCCAGTTATAACTAGATTTAAATATCTCTGAAAAGAGATAGGAGATAAGTATCTCACCAAGCTGGGTTTATGAACTTCGACTCCACCATCTTGCACCGGCGCGCGCAGAGAAATTGAAGACAGCTTTTGAGAAAGGTGCTAGAAAATTATTGTATGTATTTAATTAAGCACACATTGTATAGGTACTGAACGTACATTATGTTCATTTTAGTTAAAATATATATCTACACAGTGTATTGAATCAATTTATAAAATAATGGCTAAATATTCAAACGCTACTCAATTTATGTTGCCATTTAGTTCGTACTGTCACTATCACTTCACCTTAACACGAGACTAATGCCCGCTTCACACAAAGGGCAGGGCAGTGAGGTAGAGTAGTGAGCAGAACAGTACTGCTACTGTACTGAACGTGCGCGCTGCAACAGAACAGTACTCTCAGAACAGTAAACGCGCGTTAAAATAGTAGCAGTACTGTTCTGCTCACTACTCTGCCTCACTGCCCTCCCCGTGTGTGAAAATTAAATAAGCGTTAACGACAATTTAAAATTGAGCAGCTTTTGAGTATTTGGCCATAAATCGGATAGGTACTGAAAAAACCCGAAAAAAATATATTATTGTACGATGATATTTATGCAACGAATCATGACTGTGATGTCTGCTTACCCCCGTAAAAGCATAAAGATAAGTTTTACGACATGAATCTATCAGTTTGAAATGTTTAATATCATTGTCATTGTATGGTTTATTAAGGAGATCCCAGGTACACATTAATAAAAGTAAGTACGTCAGTTGAAAGAAGTATGTCATACGGACAAAATATCACATCACTACATAATAGTATAAAACAAAGTCGCTTCCCGCTGTCTGTCTGTCCCTATGTACAATACGGCAGACGTATCTTGGCGAATCTGAAGTTAGCTGATTAGCTGCGCAGTAGACAATTTCGTTTGTAAAAGATTTATTGCTCAGCCAAACAACTAACTTCAGACTCGCCAAGACACGTCGGCCGTATATATATATATATATATATATATATATATATATATATATATATATATATATATATATATATATATATATATATATAGATATCTCCACTCGGCAAATGTTGATCAAACGGGTTGTGGCGTCAGTTAATTGTTGATCAGTTGGCAATTGTTGATCAGAACAGCTTTTGTTGATCTAATGTAGGATTCGGCGTACAAATGTGGCTCCGGTCAGATCAACAATTGCCAACCCTCTGGTGGCAAAAATACGAACATTAAACAGTATTTTTTATACAATTCCACTCCATCAATTGTTGATCAGATTCAAATGGGCCAATCAGAGGCTACCTTTTCTACGATTGGTTGTATTATATTGTGCGCTGTTGCCACTTCGCTACATAAATCGCGCGACGTCTTGCTATGCAGCGATGCCAGACTTCCGTTCTTCGACCACTGCCGTTCGTAAACAACTTAATATTAACTAAAAAAGTCTATTGTGTCGCCATTATGTTAACAATAAAGTTGATGGAATGGGTTCCGCGGTACTAAGGAGCTACTCCTCATTGACATAGCCAATAGCCAACAGGTTCGCCGATCCCGAAAGGATCAGTCGACATGTTGGATAGATTATAAGAAGGCCTTCGACTCGGTGCCACATACATGGCTCAAGAGGGTGTTAGAGTTGTACAAAGTAAATACAACTCTACGCACCTTCCTGACATCATGTATGGGGCAATGGAGGACGGTACTTCGCTATCCAAGACGTCGACAAATTCAAGGAAGAGGAGAACCAATCAGGATTGAGCGGAGAATATTCCAGGGCGATAGTCTGGGCCCGATGACGTTTTGCTTAGTCTTGAACCCTCTAAGCACCCTGCTGGAGGGTTTAGGGCTAGGCTATCGGTTGAGAAGAGGTGGTCAGGTAATATCCCATCTCCTTTACATGGATGAACTGAAACTCTTTGCCCCCAAAAATTTGCAACTGGTGGAGTTGCTGAAGGTAACTGAAACCTTCAGTAATTCTATCAGGATGGAATTTGGTGTGGACAAATGTGCAATCATGCATGTAAAGCAAGGGAGGATTATGGAATCCGTGGGAACCCAATTTTCGGATTTCATCCCTCTCCCCAACCGAAACCTATACTGACTGACATAAAGCAACCGTTAAGGGAGCGCTTCTGTGGTCGCCTGAAAAAAGTACTTAACAGTCTTTTGTCAGGCGGAAATAAGGTGCGCGCCTTTAACAGTTGGGTCATGCCAGTCGTGATGTACTCCTTCGGCATACTCAAGTAGACTCAGACCGAACTTGACGCCCTGGATAGAAGGGTCCGTACGCTGCTGACTGCAAATCGTATACATCACCCACGCTCGTCGGTAATGAGACTGTACACTGTCCCGCGGAAGTGTGGGGGTCGAGGCTTTTTACAAGCTTTTATTTAGTTTCACCTGTTCCGTTGTCTGTAATGGAATTTTCCAAGTTAAATTTGACCCACTTTCCGGTTTCCGATTGAGCTGAAATTTTGCACGAATATGCAAATCGCGTGACAATGCAATATTATGATGACGTGGAGCTGATCTAATGATGGAGCTGGAAGGTGGCCATAGAAACTCCTTAATAAAACCACATAACCCCATCGATTTTGGGCTCGTTTGATTTGTCTTGATGAGAACTTTTAACCTTCGATGGTATCAAAGGTCTGATGATGGAGCTGGAAGGTGGCCATAGGATCTCTGTAATAAAACGACACAACTGCATCGAGTTTGGGCTCGTTTGATTTGTCTTGATGAGAACTTTTAACCTTCGATGGTATCAAAGGTCTGATGATGGAGCTGGAAGGTGGCCATAGGATCTCTGTAATAAAACGACACAACTGCATCGAGTTTGGGCTCGTTTGATTCGTCTTGATGAGAACTTTAACCTTAGATGGTATCAAAGGTCTGATGATGGAGCTGGAAGGTGGCCGTAGGATCTCCGTAATAAAACCACATAACTGCATCGAGTTTGGGCTCGTTTGATTCGTCTTGATGAGAACTTTAACCTTAGACGGTATCAGAGGTCTGATGATGGAGCTGGAAGGTGACCATAGGATCTCTGTAATAAAACGACACAATTGCATCGAGTTTGGGCTCGTTTGATTCGTCTTGATGAGAACTTTAACCTTAGATGGTATCAAAGGTCTGATGATGGAGCTGGAAGGTGACCATAGGATCTCTGTAATAAAACGACACAACTGCATCGAGTTTGGGCTCGTTTGATTCGTCTTGATGAGAACTTTAACCTTAGACGGTATCAAAGGTCTGATGATGGAGCTGGAAGGTGGCCATAGGATCTCCGTAATAAAACCACATAACTCCATCGAGTTTGGGCTCGTTTGATTCGTCTTGATGAGAACTTTAACCTTAGACGGTATCAGAGGTCTGATGATGGAGCTGGAAGGTGACCATAGGACCTCTGTAATAAAACGACACAACTGCATCGAGTTTGGGCTCGTTTGATTGGTCTTGATGAGAACTTTAACCTTAGATGGTATCAAAGGACTGATGATGGAGCTGGAAGGTGACCATAGGATCTCTGTAATAAAACGACACAACTGCATCGAGTTTGGGCTCGTCTGATTTGTCTTGATGAGAACTTCAACCTTAGACGGTATCAAAGGTCTGATGATGGAGCTGGAAGGTGGCCATAGGATCTCCGTAATAAAACCGCATAACTCCATCGAGTTTGGGCTCGTTTGATTCGTCTTGATGAGAACTTTAACCTTAGACGGTATCAAAGGTCTGATGATGGAGCTGGAAGGTGACCATAGGAACTCCGTAATAAAACGACATAACTGCATCGAGTTTGGGCTCGTTTGATTCGTCTTGATGAGAACTTTAACCTTAGATGGTATCAAAGGTCTGATGATGGAGCTGGAAGGTGGCCATAGGACCTCTGTAATAAAACGACACAACTGCATCGAGTTTGGGCTCGTTTGATTGGTCTTGATGAGAACTTTAACCTTAGATGTCTGATGATGGAGCTGGAAGGTGGCCATAGGATCTCCGTAATAAAACCACATAACTGCATCGAGTTTGGGCTCGTTTGATTCGTCTTGATGAGAACTTTAACCTTAGACGGTATCAGAGGTCTGATGATGGAGCTGGAAGGTGACCATAGGATCTCTGTAATAAAACGACACAATTGCATCGAGTTTGGGCTCGTTTGATTCGTCTTGATGATAACTTTAACCTTAGATGGTATCAAAGGTCTGATGATGGAGCTGGAAGGTGACCATAGGACCTCTGTAATAAAACGACACAACTGCATCGAGTTTGGGCTCGTTTGATTCGTCTTGATGAGAACTTTAACCTTAGACGGTATCAAAGGTCTGATGATGGAGCTGGAAGGTGGCCATAGGATCTCCGTAATAAAACCACATAACTCCATCGAGTTTGGGCTCGTTTGATTCGTCTTGATGAGAACTTTAACCTTAGACGGTATCAAAGGTCTGATGATGGAGCTGGAAGGTGACCATAGGAACTCCGTAATAAAACGACATAACTGCATCGAGTTTGGGCTCGTTTGATTCGTCTTGATGAGAACTTTAACCTTAGATGGTATCAAAAGTCTGATGATGGAGCTGGAAAGTGGCCATAGGATCTCCGTAATAAAAACACATAAACCCATCGAGTTTGGGCTCTTAATACACATTTTTTTTTATTTTTGTCGTGGGAAAATCCTCGTGGATACCCTTCGCCCCGGGAAGGCGAAGGGTTATGCCGGACTCTTACCGGCTAAAAACCCACGGTGTTCCTACTCCTGACCCTTGGCCAGGGTCACGGGATTCGCAGCTGCATGCACCGCAACCCCGGCAGGCCTCGGTCCGCCAGCCCCTGGCAGACCTCTCCTTCTGTGGGGCCTGGCCCCACGTCCTCCTGAGAGGCGCGCACGGAACACATGCGCGCCGCCTTCTCGGGCCTGTTACTGGTCGGGCGACGGGTCCCCTAACCCATCGCCCGCAGGCCACACACTAGGGTGGCCGGAGATCGTTGCGCGCCCGGCGGCGCCCGGTGCGTCTGGCGCAGGAAGGGAGAGTGGCCGTTGCCTCTCGCTCCCTGTCCACTTCCTCCTTGGTCGCCATCACCACCTCGCAAAAGGTGGCGACGGCTTCCCACGCACTTTCGCTCCTCCCGACCATGGACAGAACCACGGCTGGAAGCGAGAGGTCACTACTCCTCCGAGAGGCACTCCTGCAATGTGTGCAGCGCCGTGTCTTTCGGGCAGTCGACGCAGTGTTGACATCCGGGGCTCTTAATACACCTTTTTTTTTTTTTTTTTTTTTTTTTCGTGGGAAAATCCTCATGGATACCCTTCGCCTGGGGAAGGCGGAGGGTTATGCCGGACTCTTACCGGCTAAAAACCCACGGTGTTCCTACTCCTGACCCTTGGCCGGGGTCACGGGATTCGCAGCTGCATGCACCGCAACCCCGGCAGGCCTCGGTCCGCCATCCCCTGGCGGACCTCTCCTTCTGTGGGGCCTTGCCCCACGTCCTCCTGAGAGGCGCGCACGGAACACATGCGCGCCGCCTTCTCGGGGGCTCTTAATACACCTACTAAAAAGTTAAAAATAAAAATAAAGA
Organism: Amphipyra tragopoginis; assembly: GCA_905220435.1. Lineage (NCBI taxonomy): Eukaryota > Metazoa > Arthropoda > Insecta > Lepidoptera > Noctuidae > Amphipyra > Amphipyra tragopoginis. The sequence goes on from HG991998.1 coordinate 9,922,637, forward strand.
AAAAAAAAACTTTTTAAAAACAAGCTTTTATTACTGGGGATTTAGAACTTTTTAGTTCTTTTTACTCCCCAGTAATAAAAGCTTGTTTTTAAATAAGTTTTTTTTTTCTTTATTTTTAAATGCTAAAACCCTCCACAACCGCGATGTGTACAGTCTCAGGGAGTACTTCTGCCAAAACCACGTGGGGACCCATCGAGATGTAGTCGCAGTGGACAAAGGATTCACTCCGCTCTCCTTGGCTAAAGAGAACTGGCGCAAACCTGTAGTGCTTTTATCTCTGGTTGTTCTCGTCGTGCTAACGGTGAGTATTTGCAAAGACACAACCTCATAGCTAGGATAATTCATCAGCAACTTGCTCTTTAATACAACCTTGTGGACGCAGAAGTACCATACTACAAGTATGTGCCCTACCCAGTTCTCGAGAATGGTCATGACACATTGTACTGGGATCGATCTATCATCACCGACAGGACTATTGTAGCCAATACGCCTGATATAGTGATGATAGATCGATCAGAGCGTCTCACAATGATAGTTGATATCACTGTTCCGTATGACGAGAACCTCGTGAAAGCTGAGAAAGATGAAGAAATTAAATATCTTTGCAAATGCCATCAATAATCATATTTCTTAAGAGGAGTGCGAAGCTGTAAATTTTAAGTTTACCAAATGTCATTCAAATGTATCTACAGAAATAAGTATGATCCCAATGTCTAAGACATGCCAATGCTGCGGGTATGATTTCTAAGCTTTAGATATTGAATCGTGTTAGTACTAGATACGTTTGAACGTAATTTTGGTAAAATCAAAATACAGTTCCGTCGTGCTCTATATGCGTTCAGCGTAAAAAAAACAAAAATAATCTTCTAAAAACTAACATAATTCGAAGACGTATAATCTTGCACGATCGTAAAACACATTGACTGCACGGGACACAAATCCCGACTTAGCTAGGCAAACGACTCGCAAAGTCATGGGTGCACTTTTTAGCTCACTTTAATTCCGTTTCGTTTTTTGCAACATTGCCGCTCTTACGCCGCCGGCCGCCGCTTTACTCGAAAAGAAAATATCCGCGACAAATGTTGATCAAACGAAGTTTATATTGATCAACAAAAGTATCCTCACCGCTTTACTCAAAAAGAAAGTATCCGCGACAAATGTTGATCAAGCGAAGTTTATATTGATCAACAAAAGTATACTCCGTGTAAAAAAAAAGACGGTTAAAAGATCAACAATTACCGTGCCAGTCGTTGACGAGCTAGAGACTTTGCGGCACACTTAATCATAGCGTCGTAAGGAGGAGAATTCTTATATAGCACTATATACACGATAAACTCAAAACTTCCTAAGTAATAGGCGGGTAAAGGTGGATCAACAATTAATGCGGATCTCAGCCTGATCAACAATGGCCGAAGGGAGGACAATATATATATATATATATATATATATATATATATATATATATATATATATATATATTGTCCTCCCTTCGGCCATTGTTGATCAGGCTGAAATCCGCATTAATTGTTGATCCACCTTTACCCGCCTATTACTTAGGAAGTTTTGAGTTTATCGTGTATATAGTGCTATATAAGAATTCTCCTCCTTACGACGCTATGATTAAGTGTGCCGCAAAGTCTCTAGCTCGTCAACGACTGGCACGGTAATTGTTGATCTTTTAACCGTCTTTTTTTTACACGGAGTATACTTTTGTTGATCGATTTGTCGCGGATACTTTCTTTTTGAGTAAAGCGGTGAGGATACTTTTGTTGATCAATATAAACTTCGCTTGATCAACATTTGTCGCGGATACTTTCTTTTCGAGTACAGCGGCGGCCGGCGGCGTTAGAGCGGCAATGTTGCAAAAACGAAAAGGAATTAAAGTGAGGTAAAAACTGCGCCCATGACTTTGCGAGTCGTTTGCCTAGCTAAGTCGGGATTTGTGTCCCGTGCAGTCAATGTGTTTTACGATCGTGCAAGATTATACGTCTTCAAATTATGTTAGTTTTTAGAAGTCTTTTTTTTTACGCTTAACGCATATAGAGCACGACGGAACTGTATTTTGATTTTACCAAATGACGTTCAAACGTATCTAGTACTAATACGATTCAAATACTAAAGCTTAGAAATCATACCCGCAGCATTGGCATAGACATTGGGATGGTACTTATTTCTCTAGATACATTTGAATGACATTTTGGTAAAAATAAAAATTTACAGCTTCGCACTCCTCTTAAGAGATATGATTATTGATGGCATTTGTAAAGACATTTGTTGTTAAAGGTATTTTTATTTTTCATCAACTTCGTTATTCATTTACAAAACTTATTAAATACATTTTTAAATATTTCTATAAAAAATATAAAACATTTAAAAACAAAAAAATAGTAGCCCACCGGCATCGGGAACAGGGTCCAAGCTGCCGGCAGTCAGGGCTCCAGAGAGAGGAACTTCGTAACAATACGCGCCGTGTCCAAACGTACCGTTTTCTGAATCAAACCCTTGATCCAGCTGCCTAACGAGAGCCTCATCAGCTGATGTTGGTCGAAGCTCTTGGTTATTAAGCCATTGGCAGTAACGACTTTGTTATTTATTATCAACTTATTATGACCTTTATTCATTTTTAAACATATAAATTACATTTCAAAATATTTCATTAAAAATAATAAAAACCATAAAAAATAGTAGCCCACCATCATCGGGAACAGGGTCTAAGCTGCCGGTGGTTAGGGCCTCAGAGAGAGGAACTTCTTCCACTTGATCCAGCCGCCCAACGAGAGCCTCTTTAGGTGGTTGGTCGGCACAATTACTGCCAAATCAACATCCCATATGGCGACAACCTCGTGTGCCAAGTCTTGATATTTAATTTCTTTATCTTTCTCAGCTTTCACGAGGTTCTCGTCATACGGAACAGTGATATCAACTATAATTGTGAGACGCTCTGATCGATCTATCATCACTATGTCAGGCGTATTGGCTACAATAGTCCTGTCGGTGATGATAGATCGATCCCAGTACAATGTGTCATGACCATTCTCGAGAACTGGGTAGGGCACATACTTGTAGTATGGTACTTCTGCGTCCACAAGGTTGTATTAAAGAGCAAGTTGCTGATGAATTATCCTAGCTATGAGGTTGTATCTTTGCAAATACTCACCGTTAGCAAGACGATAACAACCAGAGATAATAATGTCGGATAGATTCACCGGGACAGTGGCATCCGCGACAGATGTCAACCGTGCCGTCCTTCACAACATATTTTCTATAATTGTTCGTCATCATAACTTCGTCCATAATTGCACAAACAAAACTTTTGGTTTCCCCGAAGAGGTCACCAAATCATAGCCAGACCACGGACGCTAGAAAATCGACATCGGGCCCATGAAGGGCCCGGTAAAAGCGTCCGTGAAGCTCCTTGCTTCGCCGTACTGCTTTGTGGCCATTGGTATCAAGCACTATAGGTTTGCGCCAGTTCTCTTGAGCCAAGGAGAGCGGGGTGAATCCTTTGTCCACTGCGACTACATCTCGATGCGTCCAAGTTTGTTTTTTCTTTATTTTTATTTTTAACTTTTTAGTAGGTGTATTAGAGCCCTAACTCGATGGGTTTATGTGTTTTTATTACGGAGATCCTATGGCCACTTTCCAGCTCCATCATCAGACTTTTGATACCATCTAAGGTTAACGTTCTCATCAAGACGAATCAAACGAGCCCAAACTCGATGCAGTTATGTGGTTTTATTACGGAGATCCTATGGCCACTTTCCAGCTCCATCATCAGACTTTTGATACCATCTAAGGTTAACGTTCTCATCAAGACGAATCAAACGAGCCCAAACTCGATGCAGTTATGTGGTTTTATTACGGAGATCCTATGGCCACCTTCCAGCTCCATCATCAGACCTTTGATACCATCTAAGGTTACAGTTCTCATCAAGACCAATCAAACGAGCCCAAACTCGATGCAGTTATGTGGTTTTATTACGGAGATCCTATGGCCACCTTCCAGCTCCATCATCAGACCTTTGATACCGTCCAAGGTTAAAGTTCTCATCAAGACGAACCAAACGAGCCCAAACTCGATGCAGTTATGTGGTTTTAATACGGAGATCCTATGGCCACCTTCCAGCTCCATCATCAGACCTTTGATACCATCTAAGGTTACAGTTCTCATCAAGACCAATCAAACGAGCCCAAACTCGATGCAGTTGTGTCGTTTTATTACAGAGATCCTATGGCCACCTTCCAGCTCCATCATCAGACCTTTGATACCATCGAAGGTTAAAGTTCTCATCAAGACGAATCAAACAAGCCCAAACTCGATGCAGTTATGTCGTTTTATTACGGAGTTCCGATGGCCACCTTCCAACTCCATCATCAGACCTTTGATATCATCTAAGGTTAAAGTTCTCATCAAGACGAATCAAACGAGCCCAAACTCAATGCAGTTGTGTCGTTTTATTACAGAGATCCTATGGTCACCTTCCAGCTCCATCGTCAGACCTTTGATACCGTCTAAGGTTAAAGTTCTCATCAAGACGAATCAAAAGAGCCCAAACTCGATGCAGTTATGTGGTTTTATTACGGAGATCCTATGGCCACCTTCCAGCTCCATCATCAGACCTTTGATACCATCTAAGGTTAAAGTTCTCATCAAGACCAATCAAACGAGCCCAAACTCGATGCAGTTGTGTCGTTATATTACAGAGATTCTATGGCCACCTTCCAGCTCCATCATCAGACCTTTGATACCATCTAAGGTTAAAGTTCTCATCAAGACGAATCAAACGAGACCAAACTCGATGCAGTTGTGTCGTTTTATTACAGAGATCCTATGGCCACCTTCCAGCTCCATCATCAGACCTTTGATACCATCGAAGGTTAAAGTTCTCATCAAGACAAATCAAACGAACCCAAAATCGATGGGGTTATGTGGTTTTATTAAGGAGTTTCTATGGCCACCTTCCAGCTCCATCATTAGATCAGCTCCACGTCATCATAATATTGAATTGTCACGCGATTTGCATATTCGTGCAAAATTTCAGCTCAATCGGAAACCGAAAAGTGGGTCAAATTTAACTTGCAAAATTCCATTACAGACAACGGGACAGGTGAAACTAAATAAAAGCTTGTAAAAAGCCTCAACCCCCACACTTCCGCGGGACAGTGTACAGTCTTATTACCGACGAGCGTGGGTGATGCATACGATTTGCAGTCAGCAGCGTACGGACCCTTCTATCCAGGGCGTCAAGTTCGGTCTGAGTCCACTTGAGTATGCCGAAGGAGTACATCACGACTGGCATGACCCAACTGTTAAAGGCGCGCACCTTATTTCCGCCTGACAAAAGACTGTTAAGTACTTTTTTCAGGCGGCCAGAGAAGCGCTCCCTTAACGATTGCTTTATGTCAGTAGGTTTCGGTTGGGGAGCGGGATGAAATCTGAAAATTGGGTTCCCACGGATTTCATAATCCTCCCTTGCTTTACATGCATGATTGCACATTTGTCCACACCAAATTCCATCCTGATAGAATTACTGAAGGTTTCAGTTACCTTCAGTAACTCCACCAGTTGCAAATTTTTGGGGGCAAAGAGTTTCAGTTCATCCATGTAAAGGAGATCGGATATTACCTGACCACCTCTTCTCAACCGATAGCCTAGCCCTAAATCCTCCAGCAGGGTGCTTAGAGGGTTCAAGGCTAAGCAAAACGACATCGGGCTCAGACTATAGCCCTGGAATATACTCCGCTCAATCCTGATTGGTTCTCCTCTTCCTTGAATTTGTCGACGTCCTGGATAGTGAAGTACCGTCCTCCATTGCCCCATACATGATGTCAGGAAGGTGCGTAGAGTTGTATTTACTTTGTTTGTAGTTGTCTCTAACACCCTCTTGAGCCATGTATGTGGCACCGAGTCGAAGGCCTTCTTATAATCTATCCAACATGTCGACTGATCCTTTCGGGATCGGCGAACCTGTTGGCTAATGGCTATGTCAATGAGGAGTAGCTCCTTAGTACCGCGGAACCCATTCCATCAACTTTATTGTTAACATAATGGCGACACAATAGACTTTTTTAGTTTATATTAAGTTGTTTACGAACGGCAGTGATCGTAGAACGGAAGTCTGGCATCGCTGCATAGCAAGATGTCGCGCGATTTATGTAGCGAAGTGGCAACAGCGCACAATAGAATACAACCAATCGTAGAGAAGGTAGCCTCTGATTGGCCCATTTGAATCTGATCAACAATTGATGGAGTGGAATTGTATAAAAAATACTGTTTAATGTTCGTATTTTTGCCACCAGAGGGTTGGCAATTGTTGATCTGACCGGAGCCACATTTGTACGCCGAATCCTACATTAGATCAACAAAAGCTGTTCTGATCAACAATTGCCAACTGATCAACAATTAACTGACGCCACAACCCGTTTGATCAACATTTGCCGAGTGGAGATATCTATATATATATATATATATATATGTTTAGATCTTTAAATCTACGCAACGGATTTTGATGCAGTTTTTTTTAATAGATAGAGTGATTCAAGAGGAAGGTTTTAAGCTATAAAACGTACACGTGCGAAGCCGGGCGCGTCGCTAGTTAGTGATAATACACAAACACTAGATTATAAAGATTATTTGTAGTAGATTTAACAAAGTATAATAAGCATGATTAAGGGCTCTGTTTGGGTTCAAAACTAGTCGGGCAATCCCGAAAAATGCACGTGAGTAAACCGTAACTAATCATAAATATGAAGATATATCAGGGTGGTAAGTTGAGATGGAGCATGAAGGGCAACTACCTTAACCATTGTATCTACAGGAAAACGTTCTTAAGAGACCACCCTTCACTTTTGGTATAATTTCTATCTGCATTCATAGATTTTGAAAAAAAACAGTCATTGAGAAAAAGGGCAGTTTTCACAAAACATTTTTATGATGCCAATCGATCCTATTTCCCATAAGGATCAGAACACTCTTCTGGACCAACTGAGGTTGGTGTACAAGAAACGTCAGAAATCACAAAAAACTCACTTGTGAAGTTGTTTAGATGTCTTCCTCCATGATGACGCGTACCATGATTTTATTCTCCCCCTTAGGTCTGAATTACATAGAAACGGCATAAGGCGCATGCACGGCGCAGGCGCGTCACTTTCATACATTTTGTCGTGCCGCTTCAATTTTTTTTCGTACAAAATGTATGAAAGCGACGCGCCTGCGCCGTGCCTGCGCCATATGCCGTTTCTATGTAATTCACGCTTTACTAAAGAAGTATCTCCACTCCCTCTGAGATTATACCTACTCAGAGGAATTCACTTGGTCAATCACTACACAGTGGGTTAGTTTTAAGGGCAGCTACCTTAATCGCACAGTCAAGCCGTGGAACTCCTAGCCAGCGTCAGTGTTAACCTTTAAACTAAGAGTGAATAGGCATCTTCTGGGTGCGCTCGTTCCCTCGTAGACTTCACCCATCGCTTCCCATTAGGTGAGATCGAGCAGAGAACCCAATCTTTTTTTTTTTTTTTTAAGAAACGTTTTAAAAACAGTAACCTGCTTTTTTACTTAAAATAAACAAAAATATTTTCGACGACACGTTTAGTGCAGAGGCTGAGCGATTGGCTTCTGCGCTACGGGTCGCGGGTTCGATTCCCGCACAGAACAAATATTTGTGTGGCCTACCGATAATTGTTTCGGGTCAGGTTTTGTGTCTGTAAGCGTTTACTCACGATACAGGAGAAATGCTAGTGTGGGGCAACGTGACATTTAATAAAAGAAAAAGAAAACACTATAAATTACGCGATAACTATTTCTAATCGGTGCTGTAACTGCAGTAATTGACCCAAATCAGAAAAACTCGACGTACCATTATCAACCTACTAAAACTTTCCACTATAACATTTAAATCACATACTAATTGCTAAAAACCATGAATATGCGTGCTGTGACCAATTAAACAATGTACAATGAACTAAATATATAACTCACAGTAAATAGTTCTGATAATTTATTTGTTACCCTTAGTTACCTATTGTGATATGGTTAGTTAAGTTTTACAATAGAATGACGTAGGCAGCAGTACCGATACTAGGGCGGTGCCAACAGTGAGGTGGGATAGGGTAGGTAGGTACAGGGTTCAGGCTATTACGCGGCGCCGTGAACTAGTCGTGGCAGTCGGTGGTGACCTCTCGCTTCCGGCCGTGATTCTGTCCATGGTCGGGAGCGAGAGTGCGTGGGAAACTGTCGCCTCCTTTTGCGAAGAGGTAATGGTGGCCAAGGAGGGAGCGGAGAGGAAGAGGCGACTGCCACTCTCCCTTCCCGTACCAAACGCACCGAGCGCCGCCGGAGGGCGCGCGACTATCTCCGGGCACCCTAGTGTGTGGCCTGCGGGCAGCGGGTCAGGAGATCCGTCGCTCGACCAGTAACAGGCCCGAGAAGGAGGCGCGCCGTGTTCCGCGCGCGCCTCTCAGGGGGACATGGGGCGAGGTCCACAGAAGGAGAGGTCCGCCAGGGGCTGGCGGACCGAGGCCTGCCGGGGTTGCGGTGCATGCAGCTGCGAATCCCGCGACTCCGGCCATAGGTCAGGAGAAGGAACACCGTGGGTTTTTAGCCGGTAAGAATCCGGCATAACCTTTCGCTTTCCCCGGGCGGAAGATATCCATGAGGATATCCCCCCATCCCCACGACAAAAAAAAAATGTTCAGGCTATCACCCATGGCCCGCCCAGTAACAGGCCCGAGAAGGCGGTGCGCCGCGTTCCTCGCACTCCTCTCAGAAGGACGTGGGGGCAGACCCCACAGAAGGAGAGGTTGGTGGACCCCGGCCATAGGTCAGGAGAAGGAACACCGTGGGTTTTTAGGATTTTCTCACGATAAAAAAAAGGAGACAGGCTATCGGGGTGCAGAAATCTTGGACATTTCTGCGTTAGAGCGTTTTAGAGGGCGCAGTAAAGCTTCGAATTCACTAGGCAACAATTGACGCGCTAATGGCGACCGACATTGGCAATTTATTAATTACTTAGTACCTACTTTTTAATGTAAAAGGAAACTGGGCGAAAGTGGTCTATTGACCATTATTATTTTTCTCTACTGGGTCAGATTTTGATAACCCTTTGAACAAGGTACACCCTACACAAATACCAAAACCGTATCGCTGTTGGTTCATAGACATTCCATACAAAATTCCCAGTCTCCTTTTTCAATTTTTTCCAGTTTACTGAATGATTTTTTCAAAATTAGAATTGACTGTGTGTCAGTCGTGTGTATATCAGTGCCAAAGGGGCATACGGGAATCCCTCAATGGTGCCGATTCTGTTACGGACAAACTAAACTTAATTTAGGCTATTGCCATCTTTTTCACTCTAATAAAATAAGAAAGTGACATTACGTAAATAAGAGCTGTCAAATTTTTTTTTTTTTTTTTTTTTTTTTTTTTTTTTTTTTTTTTTTTTTTACTAGCCTATTGACTGTCCCACTGCTGAGCAAAGGCCTCCCCTTTTGTCTTCCAAACATCTCTATTTTGTGCCGTTTCTGACCATGCTAGCCCCGCAAACACGTCTAGATCGTCACGCCACCTACGCCGAGGTCGACCTCGGCGGCGATGTCCTCCTTCAGGCGTCCAGTAAGTAACGGTCTTTGCCCACCTGTCCGGGTGCATTCGAGCGACGTGACCGGCCCACTCCCACTTTAGCTTGGCTGTTTTTTCTCCAACATCTGTTACTTGGGTTATGGAGCGCAGGGTGGTGTTTCTGACACGATCGGTTAGTTTAATACCCAGTATACTACGCTCCATTGCTCGTTGGCAAATCTTGAGTTTGGACTTTTGTTCTTCAGTCAGTGACCAAGTTTGAGCACCGTAGGTTAGAACGGGCAGGATGCACATATCGATGAGTTTACGCTTCAGGGTTACCGGAAGGTTTCCCTTCATGTGTTCTTTAAGGGACCAGAAGCTCTTCCAGGCGTTTTCAATCCGTCTTTCGACTTCTTTCTCTTGCCGGTTTTTAAAAGAGACTATCTGGCCCAAGTAAGTGTACTCATCGACATAATGTAATACCTGCCCGTCTACCTCGACCCTACGTTTCGTGCTGTTGGTCATGACTTGGGTTTTCGATCTATTCATTGAAAGTCCAACCTCAAGACTCGCTGTGCTCAGGTCTTGGAGCATTTTTTCAAGTTCCGAACACGATGTGGAGAATATCACAATGTCATCTGCAAAGCGGAGGTTTGTCAGCTTTTTGCCGTCAATATCTATGCCTCGTGATTCCCACGAATTTGGCAACTTATTGAAAACCTCCTGCAATGCGCTTGTGAATAGCTTAGGTGAGAGTGGATCGCCCTGTTTCACACCTCGCTCTATTTTAAAATTTGGTCCTGGAATATGAAGTTTAATATTTGCGGTGCTATTTTGATAGATAGTTTGGATGAGGTCAATATAAGTGTGAGTAATGTTTTGGTTTTCTAGAGCATACATAACTGCGTTGTGGTCTATGCTGTCAAAAGCCTTAGCGTAATCAACAAAGGCCAGATAAAGTGGTTTATTAAATTCACTGTGTTTTTCTACTATTTGATTGATAGCATGAAGGTGATCTGTTGTTGAAAAATGGGGGCGGAAGCCAGCTTGTTCTGGAGGTTGGTGAAGGTCTAGTGTCGGGGCGATACGGTTTTCTATCACTTTAATAAATAACTTATATAAATGGGAGATGAGGCTTATAGGTCGGTAATTGGATATGTCAGACCTATCGCCTTTTTTATGAAGTAATATTATGTTGGAATGGCACATTTTAGAAGGGATTTGGCCTGTGTGTAAAATCGTGTTGAAAAAGGACGTGACGTGAGGTAAAAGGACATTTCTCCCCAACTTCAGTATCTCAGTAGTTATTCCATCCTCTCCAGGGCTTTTATTGTACTTCATGTTACTAAGTGCCTTTTGAACCTCATAGCTGCTAATAGGAGGAACAGAGTCTGGACAATAGTAGGCAAAGTGTCTTAATTGCTTGTGTTGGTTTTTGTATAAGTTTTCGTAAAATTTCGTGGATATGTCTATTATTTTATTTGTGCTGCCTTGTTTTTTCCCGTTATCATCTTTTAAGTTTGAAATCCATGATTTGCCTTTTGTTATCCCCTGTTTAGCAAATCTTAAAGAAGTATTTCTTGTTAAGGCTGACTTTATTATATTGGTGTTGTAGTCCCTTATATCTTTTCTTAAACTTCGCTTTACTAATTTATCTATTTTGTAGTATTCTATTCGATTATGTTTTGTCATTTCTCTTTTTTCTATTAATAATATTGTTTTATGACTTAGTTTATTATTGTTTCTTCTTGTGTATTTAATTTTTTTGACTGCTCCTGAGACAGTCTCTATTATATTATTGTACTGAGTCTGAGGATTTAAGTCTGAATCTATATCTAGTAAATCGAATGAATTTTTTAACTCCAAATTAAATTGTTCTAGATTTTTTATTAAAATTTCTTTATTAAGTTTCCTTATATGATTTTTAAATACAGCTTTACGATGTAGCTTAACATTAAGAACAATCTTTGTTCGAACTGGTCTATGATCAGAACTGTATTTAAATTTATTTATGACACTTACATCTTTTATTATATAATTATTGTTAGAAAGCACAAAATCTATCTCATTCTTTGTTTTGCCATCCGGCGAGATCCATGTCCATCGACGTTGTTCTTTTTTGGGGAAAAAACTATTCATTACTTTCAACCCTTGACCAAAAGCGAATTGAAGAAGGCCATTACCTCTATCATTTCGTATTCCTAAGCCATGTGGTCCTAGAACTTCTTGGCTGTCCAGTTCTTCTCTCTGCCCGATCTTAGCGTTAAAATCACCGGTGATAACGTTCCACGTGCTACGGTTCTCATCGTACGCTTTATTTAGTGTGTCATAGAAGTCCTCTACTTCTTCATTATTATGTGATGATGTCGGTGCGTAAACTTGGATAATGGTTAAGCTCTGTTTGTCTGTTATGCTAAGTTTAAGAACTGCCACCCGCTCTGAGTATCCTAGAAATTCTATGATGTTATTCTTCCACTTTTTAGCCACCAAGAAACCAACTCCATAGAGGCCTCTGGTTGTACCAAAGTGATAGAAGATAGCATTTTCCCTTTCTTCTGTAATTTCTCCCTGTCTCCTAACCTCTGATAGCCCTATCACATCCCATCTAACTTCTTTTAAAGCGTTCTCTAACTCTAATAAACGTTCATCTTGTAGTAATGTGCGTACATTGTATGTCAAAACATTTAGCATAATATCGGAGTCCATTTTCTTAGCTGCTTGGTTCGGTTGACGGAGAATCGATCTCACCCGGAGATTCTTAGCACCCCGTGCTCTGGGTACCCTTTGACTACCGTCATAGCCGCGAGGTTGCCCAGCGCTGCCGGGCACTTGGGGCCTTTGGTTTTGTCGGTCTGTCATAGATTTGTTTGAAAATTATATTAAGGGGGATATCTCAAATTTAGTTGAACTAAAAGTTCCATACTAGACGACATAAAAAACGTGTTGACTAAAAACACGGTGAAGTTTCGGCGTAAACTAATTTGACATCTCTAACTTAGTTGTTATCTATCACCGTCCTTTTCTCGCGCTATCTGTTAGTAAAAGATAGCAATTCTCTAATTTTAGTTTAGTTGGTGAACAAGAGAATCGGCACCAATATCTCTGTTACTTGGATCTGTGTGCTTTATCTTAGACCTTTTCCGTGCTTACTAACAGGTGCGACTGGAGTCAAACGCGAGCAAGACAAAGAATAAAAAGAAAAAACAATGAGTTGTTGTGTCTTGGCTGGAGACCTTCAGGTCTCGCCAATAACTGCCCGGTTACCTACGTAGAAACAGTCCGCAAGGAACATCTACAGTAGTCAAATAGAAAAAAAAACTTTTCTTATTCTTATTCTTTATTGTACACAAGAAAATTACAGTAACAAAATTACAATTTAGTGAAGTCATGTACAAAGGCGAGCTTAACTCAAACATGAGTTTTACTCAAAAATGAGTTCTTAGGGGCCGTCCATTAATCACGTGAGGCTCGAAAGGGGTGGGGGAGGGGGTTTGGCAAAAATCACGAAATATCACAAGGGGGGAGGGGGGGTGTAGTAAGATATCACGTGTATTAATTTTTTCGTCAAACGCGCGATTTCTAAACCGAAAAGCGAAAATTTTTATGCCAGTCAAAAACAACCTGCAACCTTTCTGTCTAGACATTTTTATCATGGTCCTTAATTTCAGAATAAAATTAGATTGTACTTTATGCCTATATTTAAACATATACAAATAACGAAAACTATAACCTAAAATACGGCATCAAAATATTCCTCCGCATCGCTGTCCACTGGTAACGTACCCAGAAGGCTGACAGCATTGCCACGTTGTATGGCAATGCTAATCCTTTGGCCAAAGTAGAGACCAGCCTTCGGGTCACGGGAAGCGTCGACCAGCCGCCTTTTGTATATATTTTCAATTAAATATAACCAATAAAAAAAAAAAAAAAAAAAAACTTAATATTCTAAAAATATTAAGATTCTTTTTAGGTACTAAAAAATACACGTGATTTTGGATGGAGGAGGGGGGGGTAGTCTTAAACCTCACCACGTATCACCAAGGGGAAGGGGGGAGGGTTAAAAAATGCTAAAAAACATCACGATTAATGGACGGCCCCTTATGTCGAAATCTAAACGCTAATAACCTCGCCAACAGTCGATAACCATAGTTGCTAGGTTGTTAGTGCCATAGTTACACGTGTTGAACGAATTTTTATTATTATGTCTATACCTATGTGTTTTATAGCTCTATAACTATTGTTACATGCCCCGACGTGTAACTACATTTATCATAGATTTACTACAAACATAAATGATTCATACTTACTTATTTGCCTATGCGCAGCTGCATTGCTATGGAAAATTGTAGAACAAAGATTAATGATGTTCGGTGACGATGTTCATCTCGTAAAGACGCAATTCACATGAGGATAATCAGCTCATTACTGTCCCACAGCTGGGTATGTGCCTCGTCTCAGAATGATAAGGGTTAAGACCTAAGTCCACCACTGGCCGAATACGGGTTGGCTGACTATACAAACCATAGAGTTCGTTTTGACTTTGTGTTCTCTATATGGTGAAGCCTTGTCATTTATGATAACCATGATCTGTTTATTCATTTAAAATACATACAAAATTACATCCTAATCCTAACTAATATTATAAATGCGAAAGTAAGTTTGTTTGTTTGTTACCTTTTCACGCCTAAACCACTGAACCGATCATCCTGAATTTTTGCATATACGTTGTCAGGTGTACAGAAACGGACATAGGGTACCTTTCATCCCGAAAAAAAGTACCTACTGTTTCCAAGGAAAACAACAATAACGTTAATTGATGGCGCCACGTGTCTTTCGAATCATGATTGAATTATATTATTATAGAAACTTTAGTAGTGTGTTAAGAGTTGATTGTCAAATTCTAAATTAACGCGAGCGAAGCCGCGGGTAAAAACTAGTTTTAAAATATTTCAGAAATATGACATTTTAAGCGGCCTGCGGATTAGTACCCACTTCAGACTTTTCTTATCACTCAGACTAAGTCACGGGCTTAGTTAGTCTCATAATATGGCAAACGACTACTACCATTAATCAAAGCGGACTCCGTCATAATAGACCAAAGAAAAAACAATTTCATGGAAACACTTACTCGCAAGCACAAAAGATCCAGGCTTCATTTATATAATATCCGATAAATTCTTTCCATCCGTGAAAGAAAACTACCTAATAATAGACAACGTAACACCCTCTGTTAGTTTTCCCACAGAGTATACAAAGAAAACCGGATAACTAATGGATGTCTATAGGAAGTGTTTTAACTAACTTTCACTAAGTAATTACAGTGTTATATTTATACACATAACACCTTCGCTAAATATTACTTCAAGAGAAGTGTTGGACTGCCTTTGGTCTAGTGGTCACAAGGGCGACTACTGAGCATAAGGTCCTGGGTTCGTTCCCCAGGTCAGGCAAAGTGTTATTGGGTTTTCCGTGTGGGATTTCTCAATAGCAGTCCAAAGTCTGGATTTGTGCCCGGTTGCTGACATGGGACTTTAACATAGCAGCGAAATGAGGGTGTACAGTTGCTGCAAAAATATATGAACAGTTAGCAAAATCAAACAGAGAAATTAAGAAGAATTGAAAAGATTTTTTTAATTTCACGAAATAAATATTCGTAAGTGTTAGATGATATGTGTATAATAATAAAAGATTAAAATAACTACTCCTTCTACAATTGCTTTTTAATTTCGCTAAGTGTATACATATTTTTGAAGCTGACTGTACTATACACCTCTGCCCAACCCTTCGGGGAATACAGGCGTGATGTTATGTTATGTTAGATGTGTTGGTATTGGTAGAAGCATTATTTAGAAAAACGTAAAAATGCCGGTCACCTGGGGCGTAATTCTTCTAAAATAAATCTTGATAAATCAGAACCGAACCAAGCCCGAACCGTTCATTCAGACAGTTCTCAATTTCAAAAGCTATCAAATTGTTTGACACAAGAAACAAAATCAATCATTTTGAAAGTTTTCGAAAACAAAAACTGACTGACGGTTGTGGTTCGATTGCGTTTGGCAACAATTTATTTTAGCAGAATTGGGCCCCTGGTTAGTTACTCGGTCCATTGTCCCACTGCTGGGGGCCAATTCTACTAACAGAAACTTTTATTAATTGCAATTGAATCGTTCATTCAGAGTTTGTTTTTGTTGTCAAACAATTTGATAGTTTTTGTAAACGAAAACTGTCTAAATAAACGATTCAATTGTAATTGATAAAAGTTTCTGTTAGTAGAATTGCCCCGCTGGGCACACGCCTCTTCTCAGAATTAGAGAGGCTTAGGCCGTAGTCCACAACACTTGGTGCGGCTTGGTTCGCAGACTACACACACCATCGAGAACTTTTTAAATATAGGGCTCCTCTTCGGCAGTTTTCCTCACGATGTTTTCCTTGACCGTTAACGTAAGTGACAATCTAATTTTGATCCACACTTGAATTCGAAAAGTCAGTGGTGCGGGCCGGGATTGAATTGAGACGCTCATGAATGGAAGACATGCGTTCAACTGACTAAAAATTAGTTTGACATGTTTGGCGTGACGCAACTACAGTATTAAATTAAAAAACTCACACTTGGGGTACAGATCACATAATTGATCCATACCAAAGACACAAAAGTAGGGGAGAGGTGTACATAATGATCCCTCGAGGTAAAATGATCCCCCGCAGTTCTCAATGAACTACTAGAACTATCTATCGGATTTACCGGTAAACGTCTCTCCCGCCACCCGATCAGTCGTCCAGTGAAGTGTCATGGCGGTGTGAGTACTGTACGTTGCTCCATGATGAAAAAAATAAAATCGGTTATTTTTATCGACGATAAGTAACTTTTCAGTGTATGATTATTTCCTTTTTAGTAATTATTTTTAAATGACTATCTTCTCATGGTTTCTTTATACGTTTGATAACGTTTTAAGTATATTTTGTTAATCGTATGATGTTTAAAGTTAATTTTTGAGCGATGTGCTCAAACATTGCACTTGGGGTCAAACGATCTCTTTCATTGTGTATAAAATGATCCCAGTGATCATTTGCCACGTGCTTACATTCGAAAAACAACTCGCCAAAACTGGAGTGAGGATGCCATGCTGAAGGCACTAGACGATGTGAAAGAAGGAAAGCCCTTTAAAACGGCTAGTATACAGTTTTCAGTTCCAGTAAGGACAATAAAAAGAAGAAGATAAATTCTCCGACTGATTTAGGATTTAATTGTTGGTAAGAAGAGTGTTTGTGTTATTTTTGGAAATAAATATTATAAAATTAAAATGTGTTTTATTAGAACCTAAGTATTTTTTAGTATAAAAGTGTAAAATATCCCTGGGATCATTTTGGACACCTATGTGTACAAAATGATCCTTTAGTAAACTTCTGAGAAACATTAAATTATTATTAACTTAAAAAAGACACATAAACCTAAAAAAGTGGGTACGCCAGTATGAGATCACATAAATAAATGAAACAAAACTACTTTTATATCACACATAATTTCAATATTTTGGCTATAGCATACATCTTCCCTTAGAGGGATCGTTTTGTACACCTTTCCCCTACCTTCTGAATTAGTTCATTATTTACTGAACGGTTTAATAAGTAGTTAGGGAATTGAATCATCATCACCAGGCTTGGAAAACAAATAGTGCTAACAGTACCTATGTTATGTTAATTAACGCATTCAAGAATGCTGCTGCCCATACTCGTAAGGTGCCCTTTACAACACTTACGGGAAGAGAGCTGGGTCCCAATTCTCCTAAAATAAATTGTTGCCAAACGCAGTCGAACCACAACCGTCAGTCAGTTTTTGTTTTCGAAAACTTTCAAAATGATTGAATTTTGTTTTTTGTGTTTGATAGCTTTTGAAATTGAGAACTGTCTGAATGAACGGTTCGGCCTTGGTTCGGTTGTGATTTATCAAGATTTATTTTAGGAGAATTGGGCGCCTGGTGGCCTATATTCTGGGCATTTTTATAGGACTTCGGCGTGTAATCAAAAAAATTGTAAACATAAAAAAACGAAACCCGACCGAAAACTGATCGGTTACCTTACTATCAGGTAGTCAAAATACGTCACGACTGAAATAGGGGTACATATTTCTTCAAGAAAGGAGAGGTCAACAACCTTTGCTATCTCGGAATTTCCCCTACCAAGTTTATTATTCAATGGGGACTTTTCCGTAACAACTTTCACCCGAAACTCAATCTATGTTAGCCAATCTGAGTCTTTATTGACCTACTTCTGAATAGACGCCTCACATATCGTCACCCAGGAGTGAAAACCTCGGGAATGCAAATTAGTCATTTTTATTTTATCATGACGTATACGTATTTTATCTTATAAGAGAGCCGCTCTATGTGAAATTAGTTTGGAGGCACTGAAACTAGCCTTCATTGGATATACACATAACATTCGTAATAAATATTATTTTATTTATTTATTTGTGTATTTAAAGTAAGTAATTAATTTAATGTCTCCTTATTTATTGTTACACCGAGAACTGCCCCTCTCTTTTTTCTTGCACTTCATGTCCATCCAAAGGTTGTCTGGAAGAAATCGCCTAGTGCGATAAGACCGCCCATTGTACATCTCTATTTTAATAGTAACGTTCCTTGTTTGTTTTGTGTACAATATAGAGTATTGTATTGTATAATGGACTAGCTTTTGTCCGCGACTTTGTCCGCGTGAAAGCCCCCAGGAACCGTGCAATGACCAAATGCATTCCCAAGGTTTTCACTCCCGACCGATGATATACTTATGAGAATAGTTCATATCGTGGTGAAAAGATTAGCCAGCCCAGGCTGCCCCGGATCGCCAGGAGTGGAGGCAGTTAATACGGTTGCAAACACACCTAAACTGACTGTACTGCTTTGCCAACACGTAAGTAAAAGAACATTAAAGTCGCCAAGCAGTTTACTGTGTTCCATCATGTGTATGTGAGAGCAAGAGGTACGTATATACAGGGTTTAAAAAGACCCATCACATAACCGAAATCTACGCACTCTGTGCATCAAACTAAATTACATTGACCAAAAATAATTGCTGGGAAACGACTTTTATTTTTTGGCATGAAAAAAAACGCTTTTTTTTGTAGCACACAAATTATGTTTGTGGCGATGCCGCGCGTTTGCATGCGTGCAGCGGCCACACAGCCGAGCCAAGGCGGTCGTGTGCGTTTAATATTCATTGCGTTTTTGTAACTTCAAATGCATAATTTGTTAGGAAAAATTGAAATTTTTGATAATGTTTGTATGGAAGAAAGTTTAGTATTATGACTTGGAAATCGTTTTTGCAAAAAACTAAAAAAAAATGTGTACTTTGACCTTCAATATCTCCAAAACCAATGATTTCCCAGGTATGGTTTGTTCGAAAAAAATGATCCCAATGATGGGTACAATACGTGGTTTTCGTTATCGTTAAGGGTCTTTTTACACCCGATATAGAGGAATCCCTCTATATCTCTGTTACTTGGATTCGTGTGCTCCATCTTAGAACCTGTCTGCACTTACCATCAGTACCACAAGAGTGAGTTGGGTAGTTTACAACACGTTTCCGTAACGAATGGTTTAAGTGTGAATATGTGTCAAACCACTCGCACTCGTGTTTTTAAGTCACGCTATTCACCGCTAGAGTAGGGCTGCCATAAATGCTAAGATGAGGACCGGGATATTTAGAACAGAAATAGGGTAAACCATGGAATAATCAAAACTCAGATTATAAGTATATAAGAAACTTTAATAAAAAACAGCGACGTCAACTCTTCTTAACTACTCTACGTTCTCGGTGACACTTTTCTTTGCCCATTCATATTTTTCGGTAGATTTGACCTTTTTCAATAATTCGTTTTCCCCTTTAATGTAATTATAAAATTCTGTGCACGTAATTTTATAATTATAAACGCATTGAATGATGCTTTCAACTGTGCTTACACCGAGTGAATTTCGTTCTTTCGTCCACGCGATGAAATTAACGAAAAAATTCGTTCCACAGGAGCATTACGCCCTGGGATTGCAAAAATATATTGACACACTTACGCAGCGGTAGCTTACGAATTGTGTACATGCCGGGACAAATGACTTGCTGACTGGGACACAAGGCTTCAAACCGGGACATGTCCCGGTGTACCGGGACGTATGGCAGCCCTACGCTAGAGGCGTTTTCTAAATTTTTGTACATTTTTGACGTGACGCAACTACAGTAGGTAGTAATAGAAAGAACTCACACTTGGGGTACAGGTGCAACTAGGGTTAAACGTGGCCAACTGAAATAATAAAAAACAATAGTAGAAAAACACTGCTACATTTATTATTGGTATTATCTTATTGATTCAGTTGTATTTAAATTCTTTTTTTTTATTCTATTTCCATGTACTGTTTGCTGTCGCACATTCGCCTTATCAATGTCCTGATAATTATGGAAAAACAATTCTCAGTAAAATGTACATTGTTCTATATCAATAACTGTTCCAGTGCCCTAAAGGGCTTTTAAAGGGTAACTATATTTAGTACAACAATCAGTTTGTACAGCATGACTAGTTAGTCATTCTACATCCGAAAACCATGAACTCTGCTCATCATTCTATACCTACAACTAAAAGTTGTAGGTATAGAATGATATGGTACAAACACTGAATTCGTGAAAAAAAAAACAGTTGTTCCATTCATTTTGCTAAGCAACATTGATTATTTTGTATGGAACAGGTCCTTTTTTTCACGAATTCAGAGATTGCCCCATAGTAAGAGCGATTACGCACTGCATCCGATCCGAATCCGTGAAAATACGGATATAAAAAACTCGGACCGAATTCGGATATTGCTTTACGCACTGCATCCGATGTGAATCCGTGAAAATACCGATCTCTAGATCCGAGATTTTTACTCTAGTAAAAATGTCGGACCGAATTCGGATATCGCTAACGCACTTATCCGATCTCTGATCCAAATTCAAACAATTCAGGGGCAATAATTGTTCTTCCGAATTAGAAACTCACGGATGACGGATAGAAATCGGATGACGGATGCCGGATGTAGTGCGTAAACCACCATACAAATAGTTCTATGGCTACTTCGGAACGTATTTTCACGGATTCGGATCGGATGCAGTGCATAACCGCTGTAAAAGTTATACAGTATGATGGCAGGGTTCATGGTTTTCGGATGTAAAGTGATTAACCAGTCATGCTGTATATCATACATTCACGGGAGGTCCATTTGTTGTATGTCTATTAACTAACCTCATTACGAATAGCTTTTTTTTTTTATTATCGTTATTCTCAAGATATTTTTATCTTATTATACAGTGATTTTCTTTGGAATGTGTTTTGATGATATTTAACTATGGCAGTTGTTTTACATAGTTTGGCGTCCTTTTAGCTTTTGTAAATGTGAGAACTTTGTAGACTTGCTAGATGCCTATTTAATTTGTGACCATATTTTTCACTTTTTTTTTTGTAATTCCTTCACTTAAGTCTACATTGCTCTCTTATAATTATTCTAAACCATAACTGTACTTACTCAAATTGTTAAAGATATGGATTTTAAAAGAGTAACCATGGAGTTTCTTGCCGGCTCTTCTCCATAGGAAACGACTAATTGGAATCGTGTGCCTAAATTCGACTTTTCATAATCAGGCGCACAAACCATTACGGGCGTAATGGTTTGTGTGAAATAAAAACTTTTGATTTTTTAACTAAGTAATGCAAGTTTATATATTTTTTTCCAACATTCTACCTGGTTTAAATAACCATATCGATAAGCATAAGCAATGCGTCCTTGTTATATTATAAAACTCTCGATACCCCTAGCTACAGCCTAACCTGCATCACTTCATTCGCAACAAACACGTAATAAGAATCGATGTGGAAAAAATCGTTACGATCAAATCGATTCAACAAACAATATCTGATCCTGTGATTACTGTAGCGAATCGGGTCTTTGTTATGTGAACAACGGGCTGTTGTGGAAACAAAGCTAGGTATCGATTACAATCGGTATCGGGATACTTGATACTATTGTCTGTTTGTTCCCAAGGTACAAAGGGCTCGTTTGTTTTGCGAAGATTGTATTGGGTCGATTGTTTTCCTTCATTTTCTACGATAACTAAAGTTTGAATCGACTTTCGATTCTAAATTTATTCAGGAATGCTATAATTGGTTAAAATTTTTTAGGCAAAAGGTAGGCAAAAGAATCGTTTCGTTGGTTATAATAAAGACAAATTCATGATCTTGTCCTATTTTACGAGGGCGGTTCAAAAAGTACCCGTGTTAGGAGAGAAGATCAAATTTTTTTCAAAATCTTTTTTTTTTATTTCTCTTCGTAGTCTCCTTTTAGTTATATAAACTTCTCCCAATAGCCCTGCCATATTTTTAACCCATGAAAAAAATAGGATTTGTTAAACGCTCAAAAATATGCCTCTGTCTCGACGATGACCTCCTCATTTCAGCTATTTCTTTTCCCCTTGAGCCATTTCTGTAGGTTTGTGAACAAGTAGAAATAGCAGGGAGCCAGGTCAAGCGAATACAGGGGATGCGGTAGCAATTCATAACACAATTTATTCAGTTTGGCGGCGACAACTTCAGATGAATGTGCTTGTTGCGTTGTCGTGGTGAAACAACTCTTTCTTCTTCGCCAAAGGGTTGTGTCTCCTTTAATTTCATGTCAAAGCGGTCTAATAACTTACTGAAGTATTGTCTAGTGATCGTTTTTCCTGTTTCTTCGAAGTCCATGGAGTATGACGCCCTTCACATCCCAAAGAATCGTCGCCATAACTTTTTCGGCCGATGGAACCGTCTTCGCTTTCTTTGGAGCAAATTTTTTGGGAGTAACCCATTGTTTTGATTGTTGCTTGGTGTCCGGCATGTAATGTGAATCCAGGTCTCATCAGGTGACAACACTCCGCAAAAAAGTACTTCGGATCTCGCTTAAATTGGTCCATACACAGTTTTGAAGTTGAGAGCCGCGCCCGGTTGTTGTCCGCCGTGAGCAATCGCGGCACGCATCGGGGCAATAACTTTTTCTTCGCCAACTTATCAGGTAAAATATTAATTAACGTTCCCGTCGAAACACTACAATCTTCGCTACTGCGCAGCCTTTCGTTCGTCTATCAGTGAGAATCATGTCGTGGACTTTTTCAATTATTTCCTCAGTAACCACATCTGTCGGGCATCCTAGGCGCTCCACATCAAAAACGAATGTAAGACCACGTTTAAATTCATTAAACCAATATTTGACTGTAGTCATAGATGGCGAAGGGTCCCCATAAACAGCATCCAACTTCTGTTTTG
This sequence comes from Amphipyra tragopoginis, assembly GCA_905220435.1. Classification (NCBI taxonomy): domain Eukaryota; kingdom Metazoa; phylum Arthropoda; class Insecta; order Lepidoptera; family Noctuidae; genus Amphipyra; species Amphipyra tragopoginis. The sequence goes on from HG991998.1 coordinate 9,945,508, forward strand.
TCTCCTCACATGTTTTTCTATCCAAAACTAGACAGCGAATCACTAAACGATACAGCACTTTTTCCATCTTGCCGAAAACTACGTTACACGTCTTACTGAAATTGCTGTAAAATCAAAACTCATCCATGAATCAGCATCAAAATTATATTGGCGGCTTTTTATAAATGACAACACACGATGGTAACACCAACTTGCCTTATCAACGTAAACTGTCTTCAAACACGGGTACTTATTGAACCGCCCAGGTACTATCGATTCGCTAATATTTGACGACGTTTGGTGCAGTGGCTAAGCGATTGGTTTCTGCGCCACGGGTCGAGGGTTCGATTCCCACTCGGAACAAAAATTTGTATGGCCTTCAGATGGTTGTTTCGGGTCTGGGCGTTTGTGTATATGAGATTAGTGTCTGTAAACGCACCCACGATACAGAAGAAATTCTAGAGAGGGGCAAAGTTTAAAAAAATAAAAACAATTACGAAGTTATGAGAGAAAAGTTTTTAAAAATCATGCATCTCCACTTCATTACCAACCGTTTCGTCCTAATAGTTTTGCGGGAAGGTAACGATTTTTTATTCCACGGATCATTCTTTGCGCAAAACGGCGCGCGGCGGAATGGGCTCTATTTTCTTTGCCGAAACCCTCGCAGCAATAGGTACTTAGAGGAAGATGAAGAATACAATTAAAGCCTTGTAAATCGGTTTAGATGATGTGTATAGCCCATTCTTTAATTATAGAAACGTTTCAAAAACTATATAATATACATGTAGCTACTTGGCCTATCTAAACGTCACCATCACTCTTACATTATTATTATTTTTTATTGACTTTTTAATTAACTTATCTGTAAATTCCGGATGTTTGATAACAACTAGACGATTATGTCAGGCACTGTTAATCATTCAAATCTAAATATTAAGTGACTTTTGTGTTATCTTAACAAATAAACAAAGCGTTTTATAGATTACTAATTATCGCGTCATTTGTCGCGTCATTTTTATTTTGCGACGGTTTTCTCGCTAGCAACAATTAAAAGGTTAAGAGTTCAAAAGTAAGTAGTTTAAATTAACATAAACTAAAATGATTTCTTTACAATTTTTTGTGTATTTGTGTGAAATTAAATTAAAAATATTATAGAACTCCTTATCTAATCGCTTGTAACTTTTTAAACAGAATCGAGTGTGACGTCAATGTCTGAACAATATTTTTTACTTTTAACTAAACCATAAGTAATTTAATATTATACTTATTTGTAGAACAGTGTTCTTAGAATTTCATGACTTACCAGTAAGTATGTAACTCATGCAAAAAACTATTACTCATTGCTTACTTACCAAACACTTGAAGGGCACGTGGCAAAATAACAACCGCACCGAACATTTGTAGGAAAAGGCAATCACTGATCGGGTCAATTCGTATGGAGAATCGAAAAAAAATGGCCCCTTTTTTTATATGACCTGTCAAATATTGTTTGTAGGAGTATAAACAACCACCTTTTAGGCTGGATATCCACCAGAGCTGTGCGAGGAAAATGTGCGCTGCGAAAATGTGTAGCGAGGATGTGAAATGGTGTGACCCTTTCCTCCAGTGCTGTGCGAGGAATGTGTAATGCGTAATGTGCTAATGTGTACAAATGATCATCTACCTCTTCTAAACACCATCTATTGACTGACTGGTAGGCGCATATTTTCAAATCCTCGCACACATTCCTAGCAACACATTCCTCGTAACACATCCCTCGCTCGCATTTCTCGCTTGTTTTGTATGAACAAAAACCTCGCTCCGCTAAGCCCATATCCACCAGAGCTGCGCAGAGCGAAGCTAGGTAAATGAAGTGATTCTATTGGTGCTTACAAAACACATTCCTCGCTACGCAGCTTAGCACAGCTCTGGTAGATGCTTAGCCTTCTATGACCACGCATTTCTGTTACACGTTGTATAAATGTTTCAAGGAAAACATGAATTACTGATGTATCTACCTATACGAATAAAAAGCTGTTGATATGAGTCCTGCTCTGTCCTGCTTTATCCTTCTTGGAATATGATCATATTTTAAATCCATTATGGTGATTAGATACAGATAATATTCATGGAATAGATAGAAAAGTGACTGTACAGTCTGCACCTGTGTACCTAACTACTGGATGCCTAATTGTGTCTTCTTGTGGTATGCCATCCTATAGTCTACTTCAAAGGCAAAAGAAAGTCATGTTACTAGAAGAGTGTTAAATAGGAATGTTTATGAATATACAAGTAGAGGTAGTACAAAGAAAAGATGGATGGATTGTGTGAAGGATGATACGGTTAAAAATGGAGTGAGTACCGAGATGACGGCATTGACGGCTGTAGAGGAGGATGGAAGAGGTATTCTTATCGTGTCCATTTTTTTCCCCTCAGAGCGGGACGCCTGCAATAATATTTTTTTTTAATCATAAAACACATATTTGTTACGAAAATTTACAAAAAAAAACTTGTTCTGGTCGTATCGTGGACTGGTCCGATATTTTATAGAAGAACAATTTGCTTTAAAATAATTACTTAACAGCTTTAGTTTATACAATGAATGTGTATAAGTGATAATGTTATATTACTACTAGTTATATGACTTGTTGATGTTACTTGGTTAGCAAAATGTTTTCAGATGCAATAAAATTAAATACGCGCCCGTTTTATATTGAATTCATTTCCACGGATTGCCTTTTTTCAAAGCGGGACATTTACGTGTTTTTGGGGACAGCGGGACACATAGGTCAAAAGCGGGACTGTCCCGCTCAAAGCGAGACGTCGACCCCACCTAGTAGATATTATTGATAACTATACACATAATCCCTTCTACTTATTTTGAAGGGTTATTCCATTTAAACACTTTACAAACCGAATCTAAAAAAACACTCAACATTTTAACAAATCAAGATGGATGGTTTGATAAAACTTGTTTTCCCGCCGATAACTCGATGTTCGCTTATCAGAAATGGCGCCAAGTTTTACTCATCGTTGCTACGTATGTACTTAGGGAGAATTCACACGTACCACAGCCAAACTACATCGCAGCGAGAAAAAGTGGTCAAGCAGTGGTTACGTGTGGATAGTGTAGCTGTAGCTTTGGAGACAAAATGTGATCCGTGTGAATTAAACTATTCATTTTCATACAAATTACTACCAGACCACGTGTTGTTGTTGTGGTGTGGTTGTGTTACATGTGAAACAAGCCTAAGAGCGGTTACGCAGTGCATCCGATCCGAATCCGTGAAAATACGTTCCGAAGTAGTCATAGAACTATTTGTATGGTAGTTTACGCACTAAATCCGACTTCCGTCATCTGATTTCTCTCCGTCATCCGTGAGTCTCCAATTCGGAAGAAATATTGACGGACCGAAGTAGCCGTAGTACTGTTTCTATGAACGCTTTCGCATTACCTCGGATTCAAATCGGACATATGCCAAAGATGGCCCCTGAATTGCTTGGATTTTAATCAGAGATCGGATTAGTGCGTAAGCAATATCCAAATTTAGTCCGAGATTTTTAGACTCTAGATCCTTATTTTCACGAATTCGGATCGGATGCAGTGCGAAAAGCAATATCCGAATTCGGTCCGAATTTTTTATATCCGTATTTTCACGGATCCGGATCGGATGGAGTGGGTAACCGCTCTTACTTCATAATAATAATGTTTTTTACAGTACAACAACATTGCAATTGTAGTGGATTACGTCATATTATAATTCTACGAAAGGATTTTAACAATTAGTCATAAAATTATGTTGTGTGCACGAATGTAGAACGTGCATGAATGATGGGACTTGTTGAATACCTATTTCAGCTGTCAATTGTTTGTTATAAAGGACTGGAATTAAATCACTCGGCAGCTGCATCGCACTAGTAATAATGCCAAGTGTGGGAATATGGCGTACTCTCACAAGTATTTAGTGGTTGTCTATGATCGTCATTAGTGTCGTAATACCGTGGGTGTTGTGAAGGGCGACTAAGGGACATCCTCAAGGCGGTGGGCAGTACCATCTTTCAGTCAGCTAATCACCAATCTGTTTGCCAGACGTGGTGATATAGCAATTTTATCCTTTACCCGTTCATTGTAACGATCAATCACTGCGTGGCCCACGTTCAGTAAAGATATCGAGTGTACAGCATGAGTGGTTAGTCACATACAGAATGTAGGTAAACAAATTCATTCAAACCACATGTTTAATTAATGGTATAGATTAACCCCGCACGGGATTTGGAGTGATTAAAAATGAAAAAGAAGTTTTTTTTCCATATAAAATTTTTATTTGATAGAAAATTTCGATGCCATGCGCAAATGAATGAAGGCACGGCGACACAGCTGACGGGCACGACTAGCGCGATATCGCTCCTCACAGTCAGTTAACTTGGGACGCTAATATTATTCAGATACAGAATACCATGGTGCATTATTAGAAAACTTTTTTTTGTTGATTCTGAAAAAAACCTATGCAGGGTCAATCAGTGTCACCAGTAGATCACGCGGTTTGAAGGAATTACACGAATTCGTTTACACCCTGTATAATCCGAAAACACTGAATTCTGCTCATCATTCTGTATAAGTTTTACTTTGAGACAAACTCTGAAGTCGTAAAAAAATCTTCTGTTCCATATTAAATAATCAATGTTGTTTTTTTTTTCACGAATTCTGTTTGTCCCATAGTGAATGTTGTACGGAATGATGAGCAAAGTTCATGGATTTCGGAACCAAAAGATTAAAACCAGGAGACCAATAATTCCACAAACGAATCAAAACCGTCAGTCAGTTTTTGTTTACGAAAACTGACAAAATGATTGGTTTTATTTTAAGTGTCAAACAATTTGACAGCTTTTGAAATTGAAAACTGTCTGAATGAATGGTTCAGGGGGTCTACTCCCTAAGCACGAAGTCTGTGGTTTCGGCCTTAGTTACGAGCGTTTCTTACTCCCTATCACCTACGGACATACGATTATTTCGGGGCCCGAACTAAGAATGAATGACAACACGATTTGACAGTTGTCCCTACTACCGATGCGTTTTTGCCCGTCCGAATAGTTGAACTTGACACTTGTTTTGTTCACTCCTACGTTTCGGGCTACTTTCGGACAGGTGACTAACTTCGTTGTCGGACTTAGGGAGTAGGCCGGCCTTGGATCGGTTGCGATTTATCAAGATATCTTTAAGGTGAATTGGTCCCCTGTCATGCTGTATAATGCAGTTATCTAATGTCTAAAGGCTGATTTACACGAGGATAGTTTCTCGAAGCGAGTTTCATGTTGTCTCTGTTTTCACCGCCGAGAAAAACAAAGTAAGAACGAGTCTCGCTTCAAGAAAATATCCTCGTGTAAATGAGCCTTATGTCTAATACAGTTAACCGTTATCGGGCAGATATTTATGAAGATGTAGGTCCGTTTAAGTTTGCTGAGTTTTCCGGCTATACCTATCCGGAAAATCGGCAATATTTTGAAAATTCAGGATTGCTTGTCTGTGTTACTTATGTATCTTGTATACCTAAATCTGTCTACAGCGTTTCGGCAACATTGTCTGAGGACAATGACATCTTTTTTAGCAAAAAGAAATGTCTTCTTTATTGCGACGACAGAATTGGTAAATGACACGGCATGAATCTTAAAAATCATTTTATATCATAATAAATCAATTTATCTTTCTCTAGAACCTGTCCGATAGCGAAAAAAAATATATTATATTTTTTTTTATATTTGATATAAAAAAAAAATATTAAGTATATATTTCTTTATATTTGATATAAAGTTCCTAAAATAATCACAAAATACGATACATTAACATCATATTAGCCTCCTAAATATAATAATGATGTTAATGTACTTATTCGTATTTTGTGATTATTCTATTCAAATTCAAATAAAGCGCGATTCGCGGGAAACAATAGTTATATAGATTAAAAAGATTAAAAAAAAAAACAAAATTACGCGGGGAATAAACGCTCTGTGCGCGGCATGACGCCCTAGCTGTTCCACGAAACTAAATAGAGTAGGCGTCAAAGAGTAAAGTAAATGTATGGGTGGGCGTTTAATCTTAATGCTCGTTTATATCCGTGAGGTGTGAACGTGGATTATCACTACTACATAATTAGATTGTTTGTTTTCATATGAAATGTAATACACCTAATGGGTCGTTGAGGAAAATCACATAAGTACTCAGAATTAGAATAACATCGTGTTTTTGTTTTATTCCAGGATCACGTAAAAGTATCCAAACATGTTTCTCGTTACTACATAAGTACGCTATGATGTATGTATCAAACGATTTTCTCTTCAGAGGTGAAGTTCAAGAGGTAACTGATAGGGATAAAAGTGAAAATCATACTTTCCATAAATTAAAGTTCAATACACACTTTATTCATTCTGTTATCGATATTCACATGTCGATAAACTTCTAGGAAACAGTCATTTTCGATATCACTCCTATCAACATATTTAATTCTTAATTTCTGAAGAATGCAATATAATGGGATTATTACGAGTATTACAATGTAATATGAATAGCTTTCTATAAATATTGTTATGATTTGATACTATATAGCTGTCATGCTGAATCTGTATTTGTTCTGCCTAGCCTTTTCTCAAATATGTTGGTTTCAGCTTCAAGTCTAACCATCAAATCCTAAATTAATTTTAATTTATATTAAATCTTATGTCAAATTTGACATTTAAAATAGATACATTTCTCGAATCGACTCGATAAAAAGATCCGTGATCGCACGGCAGATGCAACTAAATACCAGTATTTTACTCGGAGCCACTGCCATCACACAACTGCAACCCAGCTACTGGGCGGGCAATGCCGATATCCTCAGGTTAGACCGGTTGTCAGACTTTCGGGCCTCTGACTACCCGTAACGAAACTCTAATTAAAACAGACTAACTCTTTTTTTATAAAACATTAGATAAATAAGTCCTATTTTAGCGAGGGAATGATCAAAATAAGCATTTTTTTTCTCCTAGCAAATATTCGACACAGTATTATGCTTTTATGAACCTTCACGGTCATTCAAGGTGAGCTGAGCCTGGCTAGCTACCACCCTCACATTAAAGTCCGGTGCCAAATAGTTTACTGTGTTCCGTCGTGTGTATGTGAGAGCCAGAGGGGTATATGGGAATCCCTCTATATCTCTGTTACTTTGATTCGTGTGCTCCATCTTAGATCCTGTCTGCGCTTACCATCAGGTGCTACGAGGGTCAAACGAGACAAAGTAAAGTAAAAAAAAAAAAAAACTACTTGAAGAAATGGAGTATAATTGGTTAAAATATCGTGACGCAATAACGTAGATACTTCTATTGCACGCTATTGACTGCCTAGTTGGTCTAAGGCTGAAGCCAGATGAGCGTAATTTACGCGGCTCAAAATGAGTCGGCGTAATTTTTTTGGAGGATTTAGTGAGTAAATCCTTCTAAAAAAATACGCCGAGCCAGACGAGCATAATTTACAGGACGCAAAATGAGCCTGCGTAATTTTTTTGAAGGCTGTCTGGCTTCAGCCTAATGGTCGCAAACGCGACTGCAGAGCGTGAGTTCCTGGGTTCTGTCCCCAGGTTGGGCCAAGTGTAATCGCGTTTTTCCGTGTGGAATTTCTCAGTAGCAACACGGAGTCTGGATTTGTGCCCGGTCGCCCCCTATTACACGGGACTAAAACATAACGGCGAAAGGAGGGTGTACTATACACCTCTGCCCATCCCTTCGGGTAATGCAGGCGTGACGTTATGCTCTATTGCACACTTGTTGTATTTATAAGCAGTAGTCACAAGTAGTTAGTTCATCTACGACGCACTGCGTAGCCCTTGACCTGCACTGACTTTTAATATGGTCAGGGTCTTCAACTACCTATACTGGCGCAGGATGATAAGCTGTTTTCCATTCATTTTCATGTACTTTTACAATATGACCGATGAATCTTGGCGAGTCTGAAGTTAATTGTCTACTGCGCAGCTAATCAGCTAACTTCAGACTATGCCAAGATACGTCGGACGTATTGTATGTATACAAGGTTAGTCGGAAAGGGGCTACGAATCTGCGGGCCACTTAAAGTATCATTGATGACGGTTTTAAAGCAAGTGTTAAAAATTCAAAATTCGATCATTTTTATTTCCATGTTTTTTTTTTTAATTTTTGTAGTTTTCCAATATTCTTCATTATTGCTTTAGTGACGAATTCAGAAAATGAAGTTCTAATCCGTGACCCAAAATTTGGCCTAAAATGTAAACACAGCTAATCATAACTGTGGAAAGATAGATTCATGTAAGATAAAACATAACATTATGCTTGCATTCCCCGAAGGGTTAGGTTAGGTTAGATGGATTTTAGCGATTTTTTTTATTAAATCTCCGAACAGCTATTTTTTTTTTTTAAAACGTTGCCCCACACTAAGATTTCTCTTGTATCGTGGGTGCGTTTACAGACACAAATCTCACAAACAAACGCCCAGACCCGAAACAACCATCTGTAGGCCATACAAATTTTTGTTCCGTGTGGGAATCGAAGCCACGACCCGTAGCGCAGAAGCCAATCGCTTAGCCACTGCACCAAACGTGTCGTCTTTATTTAAACTATTGACTTTTGGGGAAAGTTGTAGAAAAAAAGTTATTCATTAATATGGGTACTTTAAGACCCTTTCAGAATAGTACTCCCTTTACGACTAATCGTCACTACATAGTATAAAACAAAGTCGCTTCCCGTTGTCTGTCTGTCCCTATGTATGCTTAGATCTTTAAAACTACGCAACGGATTTTGATGCGTTTTTTTTTAATAGATAGAGTGATTCAAGAGGAAAGTTTATACGTATTATACATTGCACCCGTGCAAAGCCGGGGCGGGTCGCTAGTGTATAATGAAGCATGGACACAGCATTTTCTTACAGTTTGGGTAACAAAACACACCCATAAAAGATACAGGAACATGCTTCTTGCCAGTCAATTTAACTTAGTGGTCAATGCGTATAATTGTTGTAGCCGTAAGGAGACTGGTATCGAAAAAACGTAAACGACATCATCAAAAACCGTAACATACCTAGCTATATTATCCATGTTTTGTATTTTAAAAATCTAAATCTATAAAAGCGAAAGGTCACTCACTCACTCACTCATCACGAAATATCGAAAACCGCTAGACGTATGAAGATGAAATTTGTCAGGGAGGTAGTTTATAGTTAGTAGACGTCCGCTAAGAAAGGATTTTTGGAAATTCTACCTCTAATGGGGTGAAATAGGGGATGAAAGTTTGTATGGAAAATCGTCACTTAACGGGTTCAAAATTTCACGCAAGCGAAGCTGCGGGCAAAAGCGAGTATTTAATATTCTTTGTACGGTAACGTGTTGTGGACAAACGTCAGGACTTACCTTACGTTGAAAAGGGATGGTAATTCATACCTTTTTTTTAAGGTTGATAAATCATCTAATTTAATGACTTCTTCCGCTCTGGACGGAGCGGAAGAGAATGTCAGACTCTTACTGACTAAAACCCATCCGTGTTCCTTGTAGTGCCCTATGCGTTCCAGGGGGTCTACTCCCTAAGCACGAAGTCCGTGGTGTCGGCCTTAGTTACGAGCGTTTCCTACTCCCTATTACCAACGGACATACCTACGAATATTTCGGGGACCGAACTAAGAATGAATGACAACACGATTTGACAGTTGTCCCTATTACCGATGTGTTTTTACCCGCCCGAAAAGTTGAACTTGACACTTGTTTTGTTCACTCCTACCTTTCGGGCTACTTTCGGACGGGCGACTAACTTCGTTGACGGACTAAGAGCGATTACGCACTGCATCCGATCCGAATCCGTGAAAATACGTTCCGAAGTAGTCATAGAACTATTTGTATGGTAGTTTACGCACTACATCCGGCGGCATCCGTCATCCGATTTCTATCCGTCATCCGTTAGTCTCCAATTCGGAAGAAATATTGACGGACCGAAGTAGCTATAGTAATGTTTGTATGAACGCTTTCGCACTACCTACCTCGGATTCAAATCGGACGCCAAATGGATATGCCAAAGGTGGCCCCTGAATTGTTTGAATTTGGATCAGAGGTCGGAATAGTGCGTAAGCAACGTCCGAATTCGGTCCGAGATTTTTACTCTAGATCGGTATTTTCACGGATTCGGATCGGATGCAGTGCGTAAAGCAATATCAGAATTCGGTCCGAGTTTTTTATCGTAATCGCTCTTAGGGAGTAGACCCCCAGGGCCGCGGTAACTCTTTCGAACAAATTCCGCAACCATGGTAATTCATACCTACCATTCGTATTAGTAGTGAAAACAATTTAGTTAATACGTGGAAAGAACGAGATCACTCGGCTAACATGCTTGGACTAGTAAAATCTAACAAAACGTAACTTGATGAAACATAATGTCGTTTCATTCGCCTACATAAATATAAATAAGTACAGCCTTCAATATATTTTTAAAAGGTCGGAGAGACAAGATATTTTGCCACTTCCATTAACAGATTCAAAACGTGATGCAATTCCAAGTCCATTAAACGAATGCCAAGTCAACAAGAGTAGAAGATCAATCGGAGTCTGTAAGCAATGCAAAAATATAAAAAAAGGGAAAATAATATAAAATCGCACAGAACACCAAAGAATATTGTAACAATAAGCGAGGAGAACACAGTCGTCGCCGAAACTACAACGACATGGTTACCATGGACACGGTCAGCGCAGAAAACTAGTGTTGAGTAGGACATACAAGAGGCAGTACATTTGTCCCGTACATGACGTCAAAATGTAAGAGCGGCTCAACATTTAAAAGTGTACTACTTCAACTTTTATGTCGCGGTAGTCGCATTACTCGTTACTCTCGGTAAGTAAACTGTAGGGTGAGACAGAGAGGGAACGAGGCACATGCTACAATAGCACGTCATTGTCAGTGTGTCAATGTCAGTGGACATTACGCGACCGCGACTCGACTCGCCGCAGTAACGTCAAATGTCATGTTCGTACTCGTTACTTCAATCGTATCACCGAGCTTCAGTACGCCTCGCCTCATTTGAAGTAGTACATTGTACTGGCTCAGAGCAAAAAAGAGGCTACTCTTACAAACTCTTTTTCAAGTCATGTCCTACCCAACACTACAGAAAACCACAGATTAGTTAATAGTAGCTAGCAGAAAACCGTCAATTTATTTTTACTTGTCAAGAATAGGGAGGGACGTAATCAATCGATTTATGACAGTATCGATTTTTAGATGTAAAATCATTAGTTTTTTATCTAATTCATGGCTTTATTAAAACAATTTACCACGAAGTAACATCAAATTCTATTAGTGGCTAAGCTTAGTATAATATTCATGTGAGTTTATACGGTTGACATTGCCTGGGATTTTATTTCGATTTATGAAATAAAATCATAATGGACTAGAAAAAGTATGGACTTCTCTAGTAACGTAAGTAATTACGGATGCGTTCGAAGTTAGATATTTTATACAGCGTTCTGATAAATAAAATAGTATTTTTAAAATAAGATTATCTATATTTCCCCATCTTTTAAAAATAAACGAAGATATCCAATAAATACACTAACAATGCACTAATATATTGGTGACAGTTTCATCTCGGGAACAATTTCTGTTTTTTCCTAGTCCAAAGTAACCATTGTTCTTTCTGCACGGAACTTGAATGGAATTTGAGTTTGTTACGAAGCCCTTGGTCTATTTATAACTAACACCATGCGACAAGGCAAACAAGTATAAATGTGTATACAAACTTATACACTGATTTACACGAAGTTAGTTTCTTGAAGCGAATCTCAGGATATCCATTGTTTTTTTTCTGAAAACTTTGTGCCACACTAGGATTTATCCTGTATCGTTGGTGCGTTTACAGACACAAATCTCACACTCACAAACGCCCAGACCCGAAACAACTATCTGTAGGCCATTCAAATTTTTGTTCCGGGTAGGAATTGAACCCACGACTCGTAGCGCAGAAGCCAATCTTGCTCAAAAAAACTGCACCAAACGTGTCGTCAAATTTGTTTGAATTTAAAATAGTATACAATAACGACAACCATAATATTTGCATACCAATCATCTGGTAGAATATAACGGAACTGATTACTTTGTCAACTCATTGCACTTGTATTCTTGCAAATAAATAATTCTTATTCTTCTTCTTCTCTTCTTTCCTCGCTGAGAAAGACAAAGTTAGAACGAGTAACGTCACAACTGTCGTCGCCATCATCATTGCACAGTACGAATAAAGCTGGAAAAAAACTGAAGTGAGGAGCAGAACGCTGAAAGCCTGGTTTCAGAGAGGCAAATTTTTTTAAGCGTACCTTTTATCTTTCCTCCTTTTGAAGTGAGGAACAGAACGCTGAAAGCCTGGTTTCAGAGAGGCAAAGTTTTTTTTAAGCGTACCGTATAACTTTACTCCTTTTGAAGAGAGGAACAGAACCCTGAAAGCCTTGTTTCAGAGAGGCAAAGGTTTTTTTTAAGCGTACCGTATAACTTTACTCCTTTTGAAGTGAGGAGCAGAACGCTGAAAGCCTGGTTTCAGAGCTGCAAAATTATTTTACGCATACCAAATAACTATGCCCCTCTAAAGTGAGGAAAAGAACGCTAAAAGCCTGGTTTCAGAGCAGCAAAGCTATTTTAAGCATACAAATTATTTTGCCCCTCTGCAGTGAAGAACAGAACGCTAAAAGTCTGGTTTCCGAGCGACAAAGCTATTTAACGAGTATCAAATAACTTTGCCTCTCTGAAGTGAGGAAGAGAACGCTAAAAGCCTAGTTTCAGAGCGGCAAAGTTATTTTACGAGTACCAAATAACTTTACCCCTCTGAAGTGAGGAAAAGAACGCTAAAAACCTGGTTTCAGAGCGGCAAAGTTATTTTACGAGTACCAAATAACTTTGCCCCTCTGAAATGAGGAACAGAACGCTAAAAACCTGGTTTCAGAGCGGTAAAGTTATTTTACGCGTAGGTACTATACGAATTAATTACCGTTATTAACTAGTAACTATACTATTGTATGCCTTGAGTTTGATCTCTATGATGGATGTAATTCTAGGAGAGGATATCCTGTAACAATGCCCCGTCATAAAATGTGTTAAGCACATTGAGAACATGACTCTGTTGTAGTATGCACTCGTAATCCATGACTTATGTATCTTATGGATATGCAAACATCTTTCGGACGCCAGACCGAATTTTGATATGTTTGCGGATGAACGGAGGGTGATTTTATCGGAATGTCTGGAGTACTGCGAGAGGAATGCACCATGAACGAGTGAAAGAATATACTGTCAGAAGTATTGTAAGGGATTTATAAAGAGTTTATTAGAATTATTAACTTTTTTTTATCTTGCCCTTTTGTTGTATGTATCGTCTTCTGTTACTATCTTTAATTATTGTAATTGGTCTATGACCGTTTTAATTAAAGTAAATCAATCAAATCAAATATTAAACATAACTACTACCATAAGAGCCATTACGCACTGTCGACTGGTCACCGGAGACTTGGTCGACGGCGATTGTGACTTTATATAGTTTAAATAGGTGTTTACGCACTTGGTCGCCGGTCGCCCGGGCGACTATGCTTACGTTTTGGTCGCCGAGAGACCAAGTCGCCGTCGACCAAGTCTCCGGAGACCAGTCGACAGTGCGTAATGGCTCTAATAATGCCTACATAGAGAAATTACAATAAAGACTGTTCTCTCTAGCCTTTTCCTAGCTATGTTGGGGTCAGCTTCCAGTCTAACCACGGGGACCTACTCCCTAAGTCCGTCAACGAAGTTAGTTGCCCGTCCGAAAGTAGCCCGAAACGTAGGAGTGAACAAAACAAGTGTCAAGTTCAACTTTTCGGACGGGCAAAAACACATTGGGAGTAGGGACAACTGTCAAATCGTGTTGTCATTCATTCTTAGTTTGGGCCCCGAAATAATCGTATGTCCGTAGGTGATAGGGAGTAGGAAACGCTCGTAACTAAGGCCGAAACCACGGTTTTCGTGCTTAGGGAGTAGAGCCCCACGTGCGGCTGAGTACCAGCATTTAACATGGAGCGACTGCCATCAGACCTCCGCAACCCAGTTACTGGGCAATACCGATATCATGAGACTGGTGGTCAGACTTTCGGGCTTCTGATTACCCGTAACTACTGTCATAGGTGTTCGTACGACACCGACCACGGGCGCGGAGGGGTCTCGATATGTAAAGATCATCACCCATCCACGGACTGACCGCGATAAGCGCAGCTTAACCTTGCAAATCATATAATCTGGAGGCCAATTCTACTAACAGAAACGTTTATCAATTGCAACTGAATCGTTCATTCAGACAGTTTTCATTTACAAAAACTATCAAATTGTTTGACAACAAAAACAAAACCAAACATTTTGACAGTTTTTGTCAACGAAAACTGCCTGAATGAACGATTCAGTTGCAACTGATAAAAGTATCTGGGGCCCAATTCTCCTAAAATAAATCTTGAAAAATCACAACCGAACCAAGGCCGAACCGTTCATTCAGACAGTTCTCAATTTCAAAAGCTGTCTTATTGTTTGACACAAAAAACAAAATCAATCATTTTGAAAGTTTTCGAAGACAAAAACTGACTGAGACGGTTGTGGTTCGATTACGTTTGGCAACAATTTATTTTAGGAGAATTAGGCCCCTGTTAGTAGAATTGGCCCCCTGCTCAGTTGTTTATTAGATACGAGCCTCTGACTATACGCTGAAATTATCTGTCAAATACTATAACCTAAACTAATAACTCAAGGATACCTTCATATCGATCGGGTTGGCCCTTTCGTTCCAACCCATAACCTAATTAAAGTACCTAATTGGAAAATGTATGTCAGTGTCATAATAGTGATGACACATTTGCATACCAATGTAGGTACGTTATTGCCTATAGTTTCACAGTTCAATGCACTATTTGAACACGCATGTCGTTGACATCCAAACTCAGCGACTGAAACAGCTATGTCGGTCAAGCATACCAAATAAATATTTCTTCATATCCACTAGAGCATTGACACTGATTGGATTCTATTTGACACAAAATTATACCTGTTATTATCAAATCAACCTACATGAAGAATACTTGTTTATAGATTATGCAACTTCCGACAACAACAACAAGCCTAATTTAAAAAAAGAACGAGGCCAAAAGTTCATACGTTCAAACTGGCCAGTTATGCATTCCAATAATTAATGGTCAATAGCAAAGCAATCAATCATGTCATGATAATAACTCTGTGGTCAATGCTTTTGAAGTAAACAAGTCAAATTGCCATGTTATTATACAATAATAACGTTAATTATTATTTATTGCTCAATATTTATGTGAATCAATAAATTGCAGCTCAAAAATGATTTCGAAGTAATAATTAAACGAACATAACGCACCCTTAGTTAATTTATGAGTATAATACAAAAAAGGCGTAATAAGCTGGAATGTAGGAATACAGAATCTCTAAACGCGATTTCCCAAAAAACTGCTTTTTTTTGTAATAAGTATAGGTAGATAAATGTTCGAAATTTAAAAAAGGTAGCTGACCATTAAAAAAATAGCTTCGTTCTTTTTTTAATTTGTAAAAAAGTTTTCAATGTAGAAGGAATGCTAAAATAAAAATCAAACTATTTAATTGAATTAATTTTATTCATAAAGAGAACTTATAGACTACCTTATCTTTATGACACTTATTTACATATCACAGATCAACATTTACTACAGATAATCTAAATTATAAATAAATACATACGTAAATACATTACCTACTAGTTTTACCTACTTTACCCAAAAAGTGCTCAAAATTCGTGCACAATTAACAGCTACCAAAGAAAGTGCCTCAATTTAAATATCATACACAAATTACGTTGTCAAGTAGGTACATTAATTCTTAAAAATAGTTTCCAGCCGGCTTTTCCACTACATCTTGTATAAGGCCACTCTTAATTTATCAATTTTAAGTAAACAATTAACTTTGTTTACACTTGTCGAGACTAAAAAGATTTCCATACACACATGTATGAGAAAATAAATATACCTAGTATACATACATATAGTAGTATAGTATAGATAACATTAATTTCAAATAGGAGCGAGAATTTTTGATAAGTGCGTCGAAATTTAAAAAGATTGCTATTAGGATCTTTACTCTATATAAAGATAAAGAAAAAACCATGTTATGTGTATAAATCCTTTACAAACAAATATAGAAATTAATGGTTAGGTAAAAAATTTCAGTGAGATGCGTTTTACTTTTTGCTATGTGGTACTTCTAATTATCCCTACAAAGACAATACGTAAATACCTATTTCTACATTTATTTTGATAAAAGTGATATAAGAATTATAGTATCAATAAAGTATACAAAAATCCTTTAAACATTAGAGGAAAGATGAACATTCTGACCTAAATTCTATAACAGTTGGCCGTAAACATTGTCTCTATGTGAAGAAATATGAATAAGTTACATACTTGGCATTGAAATGATTTCTATAATTGGATTGTGAATATCCACTGATAAATACGTACGTATTACACGTCCACACACCTTCAAATTCATCGACGTGACCATATTATGTCAACAACATTAATTAATCATTGCAATACATTTTATAAAACAAATGACATCTGTCCAATTTAAAATGATACCACAATTTTCCAAGTTAACTTTTATGGTAAAGGTATTCTAATTATACAGCCTATAACTAAAAAGTTAACGTTATGTAGACATGCAACTGAAATCTAATAACAGCTACGAACCAGATCTATACATTTATAAAATAATTACAAAACCAGATAATTTAACTTAGTTGTTAAACATTTTTAGGATAAATAACTTAAATAATAGACAAACCTTGAAATACTAATTACCGACTTTTAAAGACGTTAACATAGGATAATCAATCATTTGTCGACCTCATAAAGAAATTAAATTACTCACCTAATAGTACTTAATTAGATAATAGTTTTATCTGTAGGTACCTATTGTGTGACTAGTTTAATTAATCACAAATCACTTCAATCGCTTTCTAACAACGATACGACTACTCTCACTAGCTGCCGACAGGCATACCGAACATCTTTCAACGCCAACCATTACGATACAAACTGACGAATGCACTACTAAATAAACTTAATATCTTGTACTTATTCTATCCTTTTTGGTATGTTGACGTGGCAACACTGCACGCGGCAGGCAAAGGCAGCAATAATTCGGAAATCCTTTCCAAATACAAAATGATATTCAACACTCGTCATACTCCGGCAGCGCTGGTAGTTTGAGACACTGTTTTCTGTTTTTTCGTCTCCTGTGCACCATCTTGCAGGTCTTTTTCAGCTCAGTATTGCTGCATTCTTTGTCCTCCGGCAAAGGCGCGAGACTCCTCTTAGGTCTGCGCGGCAAAATGCACTCTGTGGCGAAATTATTGACCTCTTTGCACCTCAGCATGTCGACGTCTGGGTAATCAGACGATAGAGTTGGGAATGCGAGTTTCACTAACATTTTTGTTGTTTAATGCGTAACGTAAAACACAGGCGTCCAGCACGCAAGCGAGTTTATGACTGAGAGCGGTGCAAGTGATAGCTACAAATTTTATTTTTAGACGAACAAGTTTGGCGCATGCATTAATGGGGTTGTCGATAGAGCATCGTAAATAACTAACCGTGCCAAATTAACAATAGTACATAGAGATTATGCGTAAATTGTAATATTACGCACAACACAACGATGCTTACGTGTGTATTACTGACCTGCTTCAGCCGTTTAATGCGATAACTTCATTACATAATTGAATTATCGTTTTGATTTTGTTCAGTACATCGTACCTGCATCATTATGAATGAACTCGAGATACTAGAACTGTCACATGAGTAGCCAACTATTTAATTTATGGACTACTATGAACGAAAGATATATTACTGAAACTTCCAAAGCCTAATAAAAATCTCACTCATTCATTCAATGACTTTACTTATACAATAACCTACGTATGTGTAGATAAAATCATGGAATGAGTTTTTTTTCAGGGTTTCTTCACCTGCATCTATACTCGGATCCCCGTAAGATGAGTCCTGACTCCTGACATAGCGGTAATTTCGTGATTTGTAGCCGAAAGGAGACTGCTATCGAAAAAACGTAAACGACATCATCAAAATCCGAGAAATAGCTTTATTATCCATGTTTTGTTTTATTTAAATATTTAATATCCTGTGTAAGGTAACGTTTTATAAAGAAACGTCAGGAATCACCGTACGATGAAAAGGGTATACCTACTTAGTCGTCGTTTTTTTTTTTAATTACCTGTTGTGTTTTTTTTTTATTTGCTAGATTTTATTTTATACAGAAGAAGAGAATAAAAAAGAACTCAATAAATGCACCACACTCAATGCTCAAGAAGTTTCAAACTTGAAATTTAATTTGTCCGAACAGCAATTATTTACAAAACCTATAAAATATTTAAACCATTTATTTAAAAGCACGTTTCCTGTTACAAAACTTAAGATACATTAAGCATTTTTCACTCGTGGCATCTTGTTTACCATAAAACACTTGTTTTCGGCCATCGCGGTTTATTTTCACCACTTGACCTCATTATTTGGAAATGGCCTTATTCCACATTTGAATTTTAAACATAGAACCGATAAGAATGAATGGTTTATTACGCAAATATTACAGAAACAAAACATTCCACAAACATTCTGAGGTCCCTTTTCATGGCCATACAGAGTACTTATTTGGACTGGAATATAAAACTGAAATGTTACTCAATCTCAAGGATAAATCAACAATTATCCTCCGGTTTCTGAAAAAAGAATTCTAGGATATGCAGTACTTAAGTAACATTTGAGTACGGAGTTGTCAAAAAACTGATGGATTTTAAATCATTTTTTTACAACTCCGTACTCAAATTTTACTTACTAACGATCCGCCCCGGCTTCGCACGTATACGTTTTATAGCTTAAAACCTTCCTCTTGAATCACTCTATCTATTAAAATAAACCGCATCAAAATCCGTTGCGTA
Source organism: Amphipyra tragopoginis (assembly GCA_905220435.1). Lineage (NCBI taxonomy): Eukaryota > Metazoa > Arthropoda > Insecta > Lepidoptera > Noctuidae > Amphipyra > Amphipyra tragopoginis. The sequence continues at coordinate 9,964,508 of HG991998.1, forward strand.
GTTTTAAAGATCTAAGCATACATAGGGACAGACAGCGGGAAGCGACTTTGTTTTATACTATAATATGTAGTGAAGTATTGCTTATCCCTAATTTTCAACTCGGACACCGGAATTCATTCGGAAATCATGAATTTGTTTTTTTCTCTAAGTTTTGATGACATTTAATTATGTCAATTGTTTTTATGTACAGTTTAGCTTCCTTTTATATCTTTTGTAATTGTAAGAATTTTGTGGACTTGCTGAAAGCCTATATTGATTTGTAAATTACTATATTATATTGTGTTTTTTTGTTTGTTAATTTTTGTATCAATGGTACTATATTACTCACTGGTCAGTCGTCAAGGCTACATTGTTCTTTTTTAACTATCCTAAATCATTTCATTCTTTTTAAAAGAGTAACCATGGAGTTTCTTGCCGGCTTCCATAGTAAACGACCAATTGGAACCGTGCTTCTAAATTCGACTTTTCGTAAGAGCCAGTAATGGCTTAGGTGAAATAAAAAAAGCAAATTTCAATTTTTTTATTTCGATAGAGTAAGATTACGTGAAATAAAAATAAAAAATTGATTTGAATCAAAGAATTTTACATTAAGGATTAATAGGTTAGGTTATTAAAACTTCAATCTTCATTCTATTCAGAAGAGTTGAGGGCAACACACTCCGCTCAAAGGACCGACCTTATTATGACCCTAGAGATGCCCTAGGGGCTAATAACCCCGCGTCTGGTGAAACATATTTCGTTTCATATTCGAAATTCAAACTACAAATGTGCTGCACATCCATTTGGCTGTTGTCACGCAGTTGCACTGACTACATCCTAATTGCCTTTTGGCTGTTGCATAGTTTACAGTTGCGACCAATGATATTATATACAAAAAGTAGTAGATATGTCATTGACGCGCCAAAAATGACTATTCAAAATTACACCAATTGTTATAATTGGAAATAACTATCTCTTTCACTCTCGTATTTATTTAGTATCTTCGTCTTACTCATTAGAGATACTAGTGAAAATAATACAGGGTCGAATTTTAAACGCCATGTTCTATGAACGTAACATCCACTTCTTTTTATACATTGGTTGCGACTGGATGTGCAGACTACCTACTTGCAGTTATGATTACGAATATAAAACGAAATATATTTCTCCAAACACGGCGTTATTAGCCCCCTGAACATAACTATATTCAAGGACCACGGGTACAATTAAACTCCAATGGGGGTTCACAATTATAAATTAAAGTGGGACTAAATTCTCAATACAGTGGAATCCGTTTATTACGACTTCGCTTAAAGCGACGAACCGCTTATAGCGACTTGCGAACACCATTTAGTTTGGTTTTCATTGAAATTGTTAAGAGAAAAGGCCGTTTATAACGACCAGACGATATAGCGACTAACCGCTTTTGGCAACGTAATTTCAAGGGAAAATAAGAATTTTCTTCTGGTTATAACGACGCGTCCTTTATTTTGTTAGTAAACGAACATCACTTCAAGGCATTACTTACGTTTAAATCGGTGTTATAAATGGCGATTGTCATTCAATTTGTAGAGAATAATCGAAAATATTTGACATAAATTAAAATTATAAATTAATTATTATTAGTTACAAAGATATTTTATTTGAACACCTATTGATGCTTATAACGACGACCGCTTAATACGAAAAAATATCGCATGTCCCTTCGTCGTCGTTATAAGCAGACTCCACTGTATTTCACCATCACAAGTATCATTTGTAAAAGAGTTTTCTGAAACACCAATACAGATAGCATTTCGTGTTCGAATTTACGGCTATTCATTTAGAAATCTCATTTATCTGACGAGTCTACCCTTAGATTAACTAACATCATCAAGATAACTACTAGTCGTCATCATTAATAGCCTGCAAAGCAAAATATTGAGTAACAACTGGATTAAACAGGATAGTTCAACATTCTTGTTTGGTTTGAACAAAACAAGGTCAAAATCATTAATGACTGTAGTCATTGTTTTTGTCAAATTAATGAAAGAATTCTGATAAACAATGTCGTCATTTTCTGCCCATTAAGAATAATTTTCTAGAATTATTCTTCCGCCGTAACTATTATCTTTAGTTTTGGCATAGCAAGTAGGCACGGCTACAGATCAAGCTATACATTTCCAGTATAATCTGATCTCGCATTGTATAGGATTTCCTTACAATGAGAGGTCAGTTTAAACTGGAAATGTATAGCTTGATGTGTAGCCGTGTGTACCAGGAGCCAGATTCACCTAACTAAAGATATTCAATTGAAGCGTTGTTGCAGTTAAGTTTTGATCAAAACAACGCTTTTCGTATTCTCTTAATCGGCGATCGCTGTCAGATACGTTCGCGTGAACTTAAGGCGATTCCCCCCGCGAAAGTGACGCCACTTCAGAAAAAAAGCATAATATCTGTCAACACACAATATATTGAAATTTCGTACGTACCAAATATCAACACTAGAGCTTCTGGATTCGAAGTTTAAAGTTTTTTAAATTTTCTTTGGACATATTTGTGAAATTTAATTTTTTTAATTTAATTTTTGACGTTTTGTGTCATTTTTATTTATTTATTGACATTTTTGAATATTTTGTATTTGACTTATAAATTCAATTTCAATTTCTGTAATTATTTTGTATATTTTAGTAATCTGTAATAGCATGTAACATGTATAGTGCAAGCATGGCAATTTTAAAATTCCTTTTTAATTTTATATGGGTTAAAGACCTGAAATGAACGAATTTTATTTCATTTATTTATTTATTTAAGCGATAAGTACCAAAAACGGCCGTGTTTAGCATTAATTACCTACTAAAACTTCTAACCTGGAATGTCAAGTGTTTTTTGGTGTTCGAAAATTTCTACAACACTTGACTAAAATGTTGTACGTGCGCTTCAATATGTTGTGTGTTGACAGAAATTATGCTTTTTTTTCTGAAGTGGCGCCAGTTTCGCTGGGGGAATCGCCTTAACTGCAGCGTCACTGCAACTTGATCGGCGTGTCGTGAAATTCGTGAATTATCCTACAGGTAGGATACGTAGGTAGTATACGAGGTGCCCTAGAGAATAATAAAGCTTTGGCTACGACGCGACGTACTTACAAGATTGATTCCGTGCAGTTACTCATTCTATTTTAATTACAATTATTATGCAGTTGGCGAACAGCACTCATGAAAATTTTCCTAGTTCTTAAAATATAAGTGAAATACACAAAGTCATAATGTGTAGGTACATGATAACGTAATAGTAGTTTATGAAACTGTTGCATATTATAAAACACAAGTGTTTTAATACCTAGTTTATTACCTGCAGTTTCCATACACTACTTTATCTAAACTCATACTCATACCCATTTTAATACGAGCAAAGTTAGAACTAATTTTTTTTTTTCTTCTATTTGGCAATTGTAGCCTTAGCCATTTTGCCAATGACAAGTTTAAAATTAGGGAAATTTATTAATATTCTAAAATTATGCGAAATTTTGAAATCAGTAAAGAAATTCTGATGAAAAAAATATATATATATATAAATATATTGACAGATTAATCAACAAATTAGATAATTAACGATATTTTATAAAGAACAATAGGTATAATAATAAAACGAACTAAATTTTTATATTATTCGATTGAATAAATAAAGATATACATTTATATACTAATATGTTATTACTAATTAATAATACATAAACAGAAGTAGGGAGAGGAATGTGTAGAGAAACTAACTTATTAAATAGTAATGTACGGTCATATAATGGACAACCTAGTATTATATGATTCAGATCTGCCACGTCGGCTCCACACTCACAAGCAGCACTGTCTACAATGCGAAGCTTAGCAAGGTGGGCAGGAGTGCAAACATGACCAAGCCTCATGCGAATTAAAATGCTCGACTCTAACTTGCTAAACTTCACATCACGAAACCAAGGTTTGTATGGAATTGAAGGTTGAATTTGGTAGTAGGTTCTACCTTTGACCTGACCACTGACCGACCAAGTATTATCCCAGGATTCCCGGAGATACATACGAGGCAGAGCAGACAAGTCATGGCAGAAGTTTTTAAAAGGAAACAGATCACCACACTCTATTGCTTCCCTTGCTAGACGATCAGCTCTTTCGTTTCCTCTTATACCAGTATGTCCCGGAATCCATGCCAAAGATACTCTATAACCTTTTAATGCACATTCTTGTAATTTTTTCCTAATTTCTATTACTAAAGGGAAATGAGATTGACATTTGAATGGAAATTTGGCCAGAGTTTGCAAAACACTTCGAGCGTCTGAAAATATTATAGTTTTATTTAATTGCATTAAAATTATATATTCTACAGCCTTAAAAATTCCGTAACATTCACCTGTGAATACTGACGTCTCCTTAGGAAATTTAATCTTTTGGACAATGTTAAATTGGCGATGAAAAACCCCGATCCCAACAAAACTGTCAGATGTTATTTTAGAGGCATCCGTATAAATATGATGCCAATCATGCCAGTTTTGATCAACAATGGAATTAAAACTTACATTAGCATTACTATCTTCCTTATCAATATGAATGTTTAAATGTATTTCCGGAATTAATATCAACGATTCATAGTTTGAACTAAACAGAGGGTGAACTAAGGAACGGTGAGTAGGTGCTTGGAGAGACATAAATTTTCGGAAGCTAATCACTAAACATGGAGGTTTTTTATGTGTCCAATAACTAGAAGTATCAACAAGATCAGAGAGATATTGAAGGGAAAGAAACAAAGGGTGATTAGAAAACTGGAGAACCCGAAATAAAAAACTGTCGGATAAAAACTGTCTCCGTAAGTGTAATGGAGATTCGCCACATTCAACCTGCAACGCATTTATAGGACTTGATTTCATGGCGCCTGTAATTATTCTTAACGCTTTATGTTGGATACTGTTTATTTTTGCAAGAGCTGTATTGTTGCAGGGCTCCAACACAAATACTCCATAATCCATTACACTTCTGATTACTGCATTATAGATAAGTTTGAGGGAAAAGGGATGGGCGCCCCACCATACGCCAGCAAGACATCTTATAATATTTAGGAGACGCTCGCACTTCCCAACTATGTAGTCAGTATGTTGAACACCTGACAATTTGCTATCCAATATGACACCCAAGTACTTAGTAAAACTCTTGACAGGGATCGGATTATTGCCATAATTTATTATAACTGGGGGAGGTAATCGTTTTCTGGAGAAAAGAACAATAGTACTTTTGGCAGAAGATAATTGTAAGCCATTCTTGTCTAACCAATTTTTTAAAAGAATTAACGAATTTGATATTGTCGCAGAAGCTTTATCTATTGATGGACTTGACTGATACAAAAGCAAGTCATCAGCATATTGAATTATTTTTACTTCCCTGTTAATACTAGACTCCAAGTCATACACATAAATATTATACAGTAAAGGGCTAAGAACGGAGCCTTGGGGAAGTCCTCGCCATAAATGTCTTGTTTTATGATTTGATTCATCTAAGGAAACATTTATAGTCCTGTCATACAAAATGCTCATAATAAAATTACTGAGAAATTGTGGGACATTTAAGTTGTTGAGTTTTTTAAAAAGGATGTCTAAAATAACATTATCATATGCTGAAGTTATGTCTAAAAATGCTGCAACTACCGACTCATTTGAGGAAAATGATGTCCTTATATCTGTAACTAGAATACTAATACAATCCATGGTACTTCTACTTCTTCTAAATCCGTATTGGCTCTGAGATAATAAATTATGATTTTCAATGAACCATTCAAGACGAATTTTAACCAAATGTTCAGCAATTTTACTAAGAACAGATGATAAAGCTATAGGCCGGTAAGACGATGCGTCATCAGGGGATTTACCAGGCTTCAGAATAGGTATTATATTTTGAGACTTCCAAGATTTAGGGAAATTACCTGTGATCATTATAGAATTTAGGATATTTAAATAAACAGATAAGGTACAATCACTAAGGTGAGCAAAAAAGGAATAAGGAATACCATCGTCACCTGGGGCTGAATCTTTTAAATTGAATATTATACCTTTTAATTCAGAAAGAGAAAAAGGAGAATCTAACGTAGAGCTGGAGCACGAGACAGAAGAGGGGATAGAAGCACAAAACAAAGGTTTTGAAGGAGCAGTAGGAGGGGCAAGTTTGTCTAAAAAATTATCCGTTAAAGAAAGGGGCAAATTGGATGAAGAAGACTCATTAAACGCTGATCTAAATCTTCTTATGTTACGCCAAACTATGGACGAACTAACTTCTGGTGAAATAGAAGAACAAAATTTCTTCCACCCATCAGCTTTCTTCTTTTTTATAAATTTGTGTGTGTCCTTAATAACTTGAGTAAGTGTATCAAAATTTTCATTCGTAGAATCTTCACAATACGATTTTTCAGCTACTTTTCGTCTCCGAATAGCAGCAGTGCAATCACTGTCCCACCAAGGTGGAGACGGAATACAGTTAGGTGTTCTTTTTTTAATAGGAAACACTTCATCAGCAGACTTAATTAAAATCCTTGCTAAAGTATCAGCACAAAGTGGTTCATTGCTATTGTTAACGGTTGGGATTGATGGGATATTACGCTCAACGCTAGATTTAAATTGTTCCCAGAGGTTATTACTACTATCAGGCAATCTATATTTTAGGCGAGGATTTCGCCTAGCAAGTGATTTATTTTTAAAGGGAAAAGTTATTACAATAGGAAAGTGATCACTGCCACAAGTAGAAGAAAAAGTTTCCCATGATAAAGTACATGCTAAGTTAGGTGAACAAAAAGATAGGTCAATTGCACTAATACCCGCAGAAGGACTATTGCGACGAGTAGGTACACCTGTATTCAAAATGCACAAGTTGTGGTCATCGATAATATCAATTAATCTCTCGCCATAACTACTATTTGATGAACATCCCCACGACATGTGATGACAATTAAAGTCTCCTAAAATTATAAACGGCTTAGGTAATGAAGACAGAATGTTATTCATTTCGGAAAGAGTTTCAATTGACGGGTGTGGAATATATACAGAAACATAACAGATATTATTTACACTGGCAGCAATAACTGATAGATTAGTGCTATGAGAAGGAAGAGGAAGATGAAAAAATGAAAAAGATTTTTTGATGAGTATAGCTACACCACCATACCCATCAGATCTATCCTCTCGAAGACTGGCGTAGCCAGAAATCTTAAATAAAGATTCTGGCTTAAGCCAAGTCTCCGAAAGAGTAATAATAAATGGATCATACTTTTTAATTAAATACAAAAGATCGTTTTTCTTGCCGCTAATACTGCGGCAATTCCACTGGATCAATCTGGCTGGATTGGGATCCATTATTGAGAGAATTAATAAATTGAGTAAATAAAGAGGCAACGTTGTTCGGTGAAATGACATTACATTGTGTTAAAAGTTTTATTAAAGCAGTAATAATTTCAGTTACTAAAGGATTCTCTTTTTGTGCATTTAGTACACAACCATCACTTGGAGGGGGGATATTATATTCTTTAATAAGTTGTTCGTGAGCCGCTCTGTCATATCCTTTCGCTGTTTTAGGAGGGATTCGAGGTTGTGAAAATACAGTTTTTTTGTATGAATAAAAAGATGATTGGGGAGTAGTATCCTTGGTTTTAAGATTAGAAGTGGATGCTAAAACATCCACGTATGATTTTGTAGCCGGTTTGTGTAGTTTAGCTGCTTCAGAATATGAAATGCTACTTTTGGCCATTGTCATTTTAATTTCAGTTTGTCTTATATACTCTGGGCAAGACTTATGTGTTGCGAAGTGTGAGCCTGAGCATAGACAACAAGATGTGAATTCCTCCTCCACAGTGCAAGTGTCGCCAGTGTGACCCTGACCACATTTATAGCAACGTGGATTCCCTCGGCAATAAGCTTTCGTATGACCAAATCGACAGCATTTATAGCACTGCACTGTGGGGAAAGTGTACAATACCACCGGCAGAGAGTTATAACACATGAAAACTCGTTTGGGTAGTATCTGCCCATCAAACGTTATGACTACCGATTGTGATGGTTTCCATGTTGGAGAATTATTTTCAACTACCTTATAATTGAGGCGGCGGGCTTTCAGTATTTGACCACAGCCAATAGGTACATTAATATTATTAATAATTTCTTCCGGGGTCAACTCTACTGGAACACCTTTAATTAAACCCATCCTTGTAGTGCTAGATGATGGTATAAATGCCTTGTAATTGTTTTCAAGTAGTATAGTAGAGGAAACAAAACAATTTGCATCCTTGTACGCCGAAAATGAGATTGATAATCTGTTTCTTCCTATTTTTTTAAGACTTCCGTTAACAATGTTCGAAAATGAATACTTTTTAAGAAATCTACCAAACGTCAATGCATTAAGGGTGGTGGACCCCTCTATCTGCTGCCTTTGAATGTGGACCGAAAATGGGGCAGCATCCGACGATTCGTAAAGTTTTCTGCCTACCGGAATGTACACTTTTTCTTTGTTAGGACTGCTTCCATTTTGCATAGTGTCCGAGTTAATATTTTTGGAATAACCAACATTAGGATTGGTTGTGGTTGTCTTTATATTCAAAGTGGAAGCAGTATTTTCTGGGATATTGTCTTTAATGTTTTGTTTCAAGTCACGAGTGAGTTCGCTATCCTCACACATGCAATCATTGGGAGTTCTACAATCGGAATTGTTTCTTTTTTTACGTTTTTTGTTACAATGTTTACATACCCTAACGGATTTTGATCGTTTCCTGTTAGTTGTGGAGACAGATCCATCCGTATCCATGCTGGATGCATCGTTAGAAATAGTAATAAATTGTGATACCTGAAGGTTTGTACCCCCAGGATCATCAATATCAGGTGGCTCGTTCATATTATTTTACAAATATATAACTAAAAACTTACCAAATCTTCACTAACACTACAATATATACACTATCAACACAATTACATAATATACAAAACTACTCTACTGATTAATTTACAAGTTAAAATGAAAAAATTGTTCAAGAAATTCAAAATAACACAACCGCGCTCATTGAAATTTCCCGCCCTTTTCCCTAGAACTAATTAATACATTATAATGGCGCCCAAAACCAGGGCGCATGCGCCCTAGCGCGCGACACCATAGACGAGGAGCAGCCTCTTAAAAAATTGAATTGAAAACTCTTTAGTCGGTCCGAAGTGTACTTAAATAAAAAAAAGTTAGTTTAAAGCATTGTTTTGTTAGAGAACTGTAGGTACTTTAATAAAACTATTTTTTATTGGTGACACACGTGAATCAAGCATCTCAAGCATGTCATTATGGTATAAACTATTTTTGAGTTCATAATTGGAACTTTACTACAAAAGTGTAGATAAAATGTAATTTTTTCACTCCATCATTGTTTGCAAATGATGTAGAGTTCTGAATTTGACCTATCGTTAAAGAAACAACTATCAGTTTTACGAGTCGTCTGACATTTATTTTTTGTTATTTACCTATCTTTCGCGGCCTTGAGTGATTTTCCATGACATTCGATTGTTTTATTTGCAAATTTTATTAGTTTACAACAAAATATGCCCCTCGATAACCCGGTTAATAGATAGTGGACCATGGACCATAATATTGTTGGGTAAAAGTAGGTAAACAATAAACTGTAAACATACACCATAGAGAATATAATGCCAATGTTTATGTAATTTCTTATTCTAGTGTCTAAAGAAGGTCATAAAGTAGGGTTTCCAACCTTAAATTCCAAAAACTAGGATTTGAAGTTGGTAAAACCAGGACAATTCAGTTTAAAAATACCGGCCAAGTGCGAGTCGTACTCGCGCACGAAGGATTCCGTACCATTAACTACAAAAACGGCAAAAAAAAAACCATGTCTGTTGTATGGGAGCCCCCCTTAAATATTTATTTTATTCCGTTTTTTAGTATTTGTTGTTATAGCGGCAACAGATCTATAGGCGGACATTTTTTTTGCAAATACTTACTTTAAATCTGGGATTGGAATTATGCCTGATTAAGAGCTCTCTTCGGCGAGAGTCCTCCTCATTAACCTTCGAAGAAAATCGAGCGTTGGGATTTTGTTGGGAGTTAGCGTTATGTTTTCAATAGAGTAAGTACTCGTATTTGTACATGGGAATTAGACCAACACATTGTTTGCGAAATTGTACCGTTATCTGCCTTTATCATATTTGAATGATTATGAATCATCAGTCATTGACGGGTTTTTTCGAACACGCGACATCAGAATGCACATAATACGTATGTTTTTATTATTTTTATCATGTTTATGATACGATAATGTAATACAGGAAATTTTGGAACGTTCTTTATTTATACATTTTATAATATTTAGGATTAAACCGGAATTTGCAAGTGAATCGTTGCCGGATGTAATTTTCATGTTTAAATGCGGAACGATGCTTTTATATTTTTTTAAATTGCCTTGACAATATGCGACGAGGATGTTTTTATGGTGAACGGAAAAATAAATTGTATTCCGCGCAAGAATTCGAGATGATTTTCTGTTTAGAACATTTAAAATAGGATCCAATTCTACTAACACACATTTCGACTTCTTCTTCTCTCGGGTCAGCACGATCTATACGAAAATAGCTCATGCTGTGGTGTAAAGATTAGCCATACAGCAAGGTTGGTAGCGGGCTGACTGCCCAGGGTGCGCCGGACGTACTTAGGTATCGTCACTCGTGGAGGCTCTTTTCATGCATCCCAAATTCACATTTCGACGACAAACGCAAACAAACCACAAACGTCAGTCAGATTTTGTTTACGAAAACTGTCAAAATGATTGGTTTTGTTTTTCGTGTCAAACAATTTGACAGCTTTTAAAATTGAAAACTGTCTGAATGAACGGTTCGGCCTTGGTTCGGTTGCAATTATCAAGATTTCTTTTAGGAGAATTGGGCTCTTTATAAAACAATCAATGTTGCTTTACAAAATGTATGGAACAGCTGATTTTTTTCACGAATTCTGATTGCCAGAATGATAAGTAAAGTTCATGATTTTCGGGTCTAAAGTGACTAACCAGTCATGCTGTATACCTATGCCTCTTCTTCCACAATACTCAAAGCCCTCCGCATGTATTCCATCCCGACATCTTCAGGCGGTCAAGTATTATTCTGTGGGTGGTCAGTGTATCTGGCTGAAAGTAGTGAAAAGGAAGATCGTCATTTAATAGTACACACGGCTACAGATCAAGCTATACATTTCCAGTATAAGCTGATCTCGCATTGTATAGGATTTCCTTACAATGAGAGGTCAGTGTAAACTGGTAATGTATAGCTTGATGTGTAGCCGTGTGTACATTGTTACCCTAGGGGTGAAAGTGACTTATTTAGTCTCGAGACGGTAGCGAGGGCGCCAATAGTTCGAGGGACTAAATAAGTCTTTAACCCGAGGTAAACACTGTGCTTTTCATAACGAATACATGGAAAGTAAAAATAAAAACATGAATTAGAAAAAATGAGTGATCGGATTGCCGCTTTCAGCCTTTCTGTGGCCGGACAACTTTTCAGCCTTTATTTTTCATTTTCATCATTGAAAAAATGGTAAATATTTTGCCCAAATCTATGTTATTTTAAAGAAATAAGTAGTTGAAACTAAATTATAATAAAGTCATTTAATAAATATATATTCTTTAATTAATACTTAACTTTATGTTATTACAATTTTACATCGCGCTGTCATTGAGTGGCTAAAGTTGGACCATAGTTCAATAGAAATGTGAAAATCAAACTAGTTTTTTTTTAATAATTTGACAGCTGTCAGTTGAAAACGATTCTCCCTAGGGCTGAAAAGTATTACTTTCAACCCGCTCCTCAGGCAACTTCAGACCTACTTTCCGAGTATGAGTAATGAAAAATAATATACTATGTTCTATCTAGTCTTTTCCAAACTATGCTGTGGTCAGTTTCCAGTCCAACCAGATGCGGCTAAATACCAGTATTTTACACGGAGCGGCTGCCATCAGACCTCCGCAACCCAGTTACTAGGCAATGCCGATATCCTATGGTTACACCAGTGGTCAGACTTTCGGGCTTCTGACTACCCGTAACGACTATCATAGGTATTCGTATGACACTCAGGACCGACGGCTTAACGTGCTCCCGAGACACGGAGGGGTCTCAATGTGTAACGATGGCCACCCATCCACAGACTGACCGTAGCAAGCGCAGTTTAACCTTGCAAATCATCTGATCTGCATGAATGTTAATTAGCCACGAGCCCTTCGAAAAAAATATAGTTTATTTTGAAACTGAGTTTTGAAAAAAGCTGTTATGCCTGGTGTACACGGGTCGAGTTAACGCTAGAGTCAATTAACGTAATACTCTACCAATTCCAAGTACTCTACCAGTTTCAGTAGAGTAACTGTCTACACGTAGTATATTTTATTAGTAGAGTAACTAGTGTTTCTTTTCTTAGAACGCCACGTATGTCGCTCAAATATCGTCCGGGAAAAAAGAAAACGCCATGAACGGGACTCGAGCAGTAAGTTACGTGTGCATGGGTCGAGTAGGCGGTAAAGTGCAAGGTAGAGTAGAATGGGCGCCGCGGTAGAGGAAGGCAAGTGGTAGAGTCGCTTGCCCGCGGGGCTAGTCACTGTACTCTTTCAAGTTTTAGAACTCTACTCTGCCAATGCTGTCTACATTGGTATAGTTAGTTGCATAGTTAGTACTCTATCGTGATACTATACCGTTCACTTTACCTGTGTACCTATACCAGGGGCCCAATTCTCCTAAAATAAATTGTTGCCAAACGCAATCGAACCACAACCGTCAGTCAGTTTTTGTTTTCGAAAACTTTCAAAATAATTGATTTTGTTTTTTGTGTCAAACAATTTGATAGCTTTTGAAATTGAGAACTGTCTGAATGAATGGTTCGGCCTTTGTGATTTATCAAGATTTATTTTAGGAGAATTAGACCCCTAGACTTTAATACTAAACTGCCAGTTTTGAGAGTAAATCACTACATAGTATAAAACAAAGTCGCTTCCCGCTGTCTGTCCCTATGTATGCTTAGATCTTTAAAACTACGCAACAGATTTCGATGCGGTTTTTTTTTATTAGATAGAGTGATTCAAGAGGAAGGTTTTAAGCTATAAAACGTGCACGTGCGAAGCCGGGGCGTGTCGCTAGTGACTAATAAAATAACATCACACGGAAATATCAAATTCTGACACAGTATTGTGAACAAACACAAAAAGTGTATGAGAACTGTTACACACGATGGTTCTGCCGAGAACACCGCGTACAATACATGTTTTTTACAAAACTTTTTTTTTCATTCCTCTTTTCCCTTGTTACAGGGTAAACAATGGCTGACCATTGAATGCTGAGTATTATACCCAGCTATAGATTTTTTCGAGTTTGTATTGCGGACGCTGATAATTTTCTGGCACACGCTCGCCATTACAAAGTAATTTTTTGTAACCGACTTCCGAAAAAAGAGAATGTTCTCATTTCGACGTGTTTTTTTTTTTTACTCGACTGCGCGACTGCAAAGACAGAGTTTAACGCGTATCTATGTAGCTAAGACTATGTATCTAAGTAACAATTTTTCCGGGTTTTTTGGGGTATTGTAGGATCACTTTTCACTTACTTTTTCATTATCATCCTCATACGTCATTTCACCTTCTTTTTATGTACACACATCAAAAGTGTCTAGGGATCAAGCATTTTTATACGGATTTCTTGAGATTGAGATGTGGCTTTGTAATAAATTTATAAATTTATATGGATCCTTTTTGGTGCATTTCATAATTTGAATCAGGAACTGTGAATCAAATTCGAGTAAAAGATGAAAATCAGCTGTCAATATTTTCCCTATAAAAACATACAACGCATTGAAGACATTATTAGTGCTACTGTTTCCCTACTACTGATTAAAACCAACGTTATTATGGAGCGGCGACGTCATTTAAGCAGGGAAGAAATGCTCAGAGCCGTGGGAATGATAGAAGCTGGTTCCCGGCAACGTACTGTGGCTTTAGCTCTGAATACAAGTCAGAGTGTTATCAGTCGACTTTGAACACGTTACCGAAGCACTGGTACCGTGGCTGAGCGCCATGGAGGACGGTATCGCTGCACCACACGGAGACAAGACCGATACATTCAAATCTTAACTCGAAGAGCTCCAACAATAACCGCCATGATGTTAGCCGTGAGGCTTCATCACTCTTCAGGGAACTTAATTAGCGACCAAACAGTCAGAAACCGCTTGCATGAAGTGAACCTTCATTCCCGAAGACCGCTACGGGTACCACCTATAGCAATGCACAATCGTAGGATTCGATATCAATGGGCTCTTGGACACAGAAATTGGGCAGAAGAACAATGGCGTTTCGTGTGCTTTTCTGATGAGTCTCGTTTTGGTATGAGACCGGATACAAGACGTATACGACACTGGAGAACCCCTGGACGCCAACAGCGATTAAAATCCTGCCAGGAAGTCCATCCTTATAGTGGTGGAACCATCATGGTATGGGCGGGTATTTGGATCGGCGGAAGAACTGAGTTGATTTGGATCAGAGGCAACCTCAACGCTCAAATTTATGCTGAGACGATTGTATCAGACGTCATCGTTCCTATACAAGCGCAAATCGGTCCCTTATTTCAGTTAATGCATGATAATGCACGACCGCACACCGCAAGAGTTGTAAGACAGACTCTCGCCGCAGCTAACATCAATGTCCTGCCCTGGCCTGCTCAGTCGCCAGACTTGAACCCGATTGAGCATGCATGGGATATGCTACAGAGAAGAGCTCTGCCGAATATGGAGGGTATCCAGTCGCAAGAAGACCTTTTTTTGTTGTTGCAACGAACATGGGCGGCCATTCCACAGCGTGATTTGGATGAACTCATTTTGAGTATGCCAAACCGATGTTCTTGTGTTGTTAGTGTTCGCGGTAGAAACACGGATTATTAATTGTTTAAGTTACCCAATAAAATTTTAAAGAAAACTGTTATTTCAGTCTTTTTTTCGAACTTTTGTGTTAGTGGTTCAAATGTCAAAAATCCCTTTATTAGGAAAATGGCAAATTTCTTTATTAATGCAAAGTTGACTTGGTTTATCGTTACTGTGACAAACGAAAACACTTTATTTGATGAATCCTTAAAGAAAATTTTAATTAATATCAATCAGGAGAAAAGTTATTGCAAAAATATATGTTGATCCCTAGACACTTTTGATGTGTGTATATTAAACCTTTTTAACCGACTTCAAAAAGGAGGAGGTTCTCAATTCGACTGAATGTTTTTTTTTGTGTGTTTGTTACGCGATATCTCCGCCAATTATGAATGGATTTTGGTGATTCTTTTTTTGTTTGGTAGGCCATACTTTAGAGATGGTCCCATATAAATTTTATTGAAATTGATTCAGCACTTTTTGAAAAAAATTAACAAAAACAAAAAAAATACACAAATCGTATGTAGACGACGTTCTAGTTGTAGTGCTGGTCCAAGAATTTGTACACTATTGTAATTGTAATTTGTGGCACTAAAAAGTATAAAATAAAAAAACTTTAAAAAAGTAAAAACCGACTTCAAAAAAAACTAAACGGAGTAAAATAATTATCATTTAATAAAAGTACCAGTTTCAGAAGTCGGTGTTCTACGCTGAAACAAATTGAATGCACCGACTTCTGAAACTGATAGTTTTATTAAATGATAATTATTTTTATCACAGGCCACATCGTTTTCAAATATATTCAAAAACGATGTGGCCTGTGATAAAACACTGTTTAATACCCCTCTGTTATTAAATCAATTAATAACAGATAGGTACTAACACTTCATAAAACACAGTCACTCATCATACAAATGGCCAGTCATCGAATTTTTACCCTGTACGCTTTCTTTTAATAATGGCTCCGTTCGAAAAAGGTCGTTCGCCGATATAGACCTAACTACACTGATGCATTAGAAATAACAGTTATAGTCTTAGAGCATATATAGTGGACATGGTATAATAGTATGCGAATATTAAAATGTATGCTCAAAATAATGAAAATTTCCATTGCCATTGTAAACAGATAGCTTGCTTCTATTCGGTCTGGTAAATACGTAGTTTTTGGCACAACAATTGCCCGACTTCAATAAGTGTAACGGATATGGTACGGATACTAGGACAAGTGTTTGTCTATGAGAGACAAGAGAGCTCAATAACAATAAGTGTGACCTTTTTATGATTTTGCCCGTATCCAATTCCTTTCCGTATGTCCCTGGGATCTCGTTATAAGTACTATCTAACTATTGTTGATACCAATACCAAAGGGGAGGGGGTTACGTGCCTCCTCCCTCCAGGAACAAAACCTGTTAACCTGTAAATGCTGTAGGTAATGCCCTTGGTTGATACGACACGTGTCCTGTCCTAGACGAGCTAGATAAAATTTGTAAAATAGGTGACTGAATTACCGCTAAACTGAAATTGTGGCGTAAAAAGTCGATTCCTGCGTGTGGATTAAAACTAAGTGAGTCTTGCTGCAACATGTTGCTCCGCTAAATGGAACAGGCACAATAATACAAGATGTTAACGAATTCGTGTAATTCCTTAAAACCACATGATCTACTACTGATGTAGACAGGCCCGCACGGGATTTAGCATGATTAAAAATAAAATTATTATATTTTCATGCGGCTTTGTTACCGATCGTATCTTAACCACCTAATAAGGATTCAGTAAAAAAATAAGATTTTTTTTTTGCAAAAAAAATGTTTTATTTGTGTGAACATTTCGATGCCACGCATAAATTAATGAAGGCACGGCGACACGGCTGGCAGGCACGACTAACACAATATTGCTCTTTGCAGTCAGATAACTCAAGGCTCTAAAATGACTCAGAAATAGAAAATCAAGTTTTTTTTTAATATTTTTATTTTTTAGGTGATTTTCAAAAATTCCCATTTAGGGTTAATCTGTGTCACCAGTAGATCACGTGGTTTGAAGAAATTACACGAATTCATTAACACCCTGTATATTTCACTTACAAATTGTAATTTCTCTTACTAATTGACATTTATTAACTACCTACTTACTCGTCAACGGAATGCCATTGCTTATAAATACCTTCTATTACTTTGGCAAGAGTTCGTGTAAATACACGAAGCTATTAGCAAGCGTGTAGAATCGCATATATTTAAAGTCTTTGTAGAAAAATCTATGAAGCCCTTAAATCATTTTCTATGCGTGATCAACGTTACGAACAACAACGCAGCCTTGGCGAGTGGGAATTTATGAATAAGCTGCAGGTGTACCTACTGCCGGAGTTTGTTTGGTCATTGAGCGCAGGTCAAGGGTGTATGTATGGAGGTACCTATGTATAGGAGCAAGAAATACTTTGACCTAGTTATTTCGGGTGGATACCTCGGTGTTGGATCTCGTAGGCGCTTAACCAAGAACTGGTAAAGTAATGTTATCAATGGAAAAAGTAGGTACCTGCAAGGAGTACTCAAGCAAAAGACGGGTGCACCTGATCACGCCAGAAACTACTCTAAATGGTAGGTAATTGAGTCGGTTTTGTACTTATTTACTTGAGTCCCTTTTTTCATTGTGGGATATCCTCTTGAATACCCTCCGCCCGGGGAAGGCGAAAGGTTATGCCTTACTCTTACCGGCTAATCACCCACGGTGTTCCTTCTCCTGACATGTCGCGGGATTCGCATCTGCATGCACTGCAACCCCGGCAGGCCTCGGTCCTTTAACCCCTGGCGGACCTTTCCTTCTGTGGCGCCTTGCCCCACGTCCTCCTGTCCTGTCACCTTCTCGAACCTGTTATTGGCAGGAATTACTTAAGTACCTACTAGCCAAATAGTTGTATATCTTCCCAATCATCCGCCTAAAATAGAGGTCTCCAAACTACGCCCCTTGGGCACCACCATTCCGGATTGGTGGTACTCCTCAAAACTACAGTATGTTGATATGATGAACTAACTAGGTTTTGGCCCTTAGGGACTTAGTGGAGAAAGAAATAAGTGTGGCCCTTAACCTAAAAAGTATGGAGATCCCTAGTCTAAACTCTAAACGAAAGCAATAAAGTTTTAATTACAGCGATAAATCAATAAATAAAATAATACTATTGCCATATTGCATAACTTTCATTTCATAAAATCGAAGGACTAATTTATCACGTCCGCCATTACTATAAAGACTAGTTTACAAGGACGTGGAATTTAGCGCGGTGTGTGTCCCGGACGTAAAGAGGAAACGATAAAAAGGTTTGCTTAATTGCATCTCACCTGCACGTGATTACAGTAGGTACCTACGCGTAAAATAGCTTTGCCTCTCTGAAGTGAGGTACAGAATCCTCAAAGCCTTCCTAGCCTACAAAGCCTGTACCTACCTCACTTGAGAGGCAAAGTTATTTGACGAGTACCAAATAACTTTGCCCCTCTGAAGTGATGAACAGAACGCTCAAAGCCTGATTTCAGTGCGGAAAAGTTATTTTACGAGTACCAAATAACTTTGCCGCTCTGAAGTGAGGAACAGAACGCTCAAAGCCTGGTTTCAGTGCGGCTAAGTTATTTTACGAGTGCCAAATAACTTTGCCCCTCTAAAGTGAGGAACAGAACGCTCAAAGCCTGGATTCACTGCGGCAAAGTTATTTTACGCGTTCTATATGTATATAGGTGACTAAGCGAGCATTTAAATGTATAAAAGCCTACAATGGCGGGAAAACTATCCAACTTGTTAGACTAAATACTTCAGCTCCCCGATTCAGAACCTTTTCGATAAGCAGTTATCGATCGATTCGGATTGTTATCTCGCTCCGTCTACGATTCTCGTAATGAGTGAAAAAGAGACAACTGACTAATCGAATCGTTTTGAATCAGGGGGAAGGTTGGTGAATAACCTGCTGAGGTTAACGTCATCCGTGGGTTTAGCTCTGCTCTGCAGTCGCCAATCCGATCATCCACAATCCTGGGGCAATGGGCATTAGAGAATTGGGCAATATTACCTCCTTTTTAATTAGAAGAATCGTTTATCGTGCAATAGGCTTGTAATGACGATTTATGTATTTAAATAGTTCGTATCACACGCCGCACTTTGCTCCGCGCCTGCATAAACAAGGCCTTACATTACAAATTAAGCGTGCCAAATGTCACCCGGTCATACACAATCAAATTATAGATCGACATTTGCTGGTAGGTAAGTGGCACAGTGCGGTCAGCTGGTTAATTTGGCTACGGACTACGAATTGTAGATCAAACACGTGCCAACTTCCGTATTTTCGGGTCAGGTGTTGACAAATCGGTTGCAATTGTGCTGCAATCTGCAATTGATTAATAGGTTCCATTAGGAATAGAAAATGGCTAAAATGCTTTCGTAGAAAAAAAACTTACAGGCCTTAAAATTATTATTCTAACAGGCAGGTATTATCAAAATATTTCTACAGTGGATACAACTTTTTCGTGGTTTTTATTATAATTTGATTTGTTCAGGAACTGAGGAAATCAAGATTGCAAAATGATACGTTACAGTCTAACAAGAATCTAAATGAACGTGGCGAAAAAGAGAACTAATATGAAATGTGCTGGATTTCATAGGTTTTTGACATCTTCCTTTACATGCAACACACATACTTTGTGCAATGCCGCCATGCACGGTCATAGAGCCATGTCGGACTCATCGGACTTTATCCGTACAGTGTACCTAAGTTTTCTGAAATCGAGTAATTTTAAAAAAAAATCTAGCATCATTTAAAAATTTTAACTCTAGCAACTCAAGCATATATCATTAGTCGATTATGAATCGTTATAGTTAAAAGTAAACACTACATAAGAAACAATAATAGCCGTAATAATCTGAACAATGCACAAGACACATATTTTTCGGAATTGTTAAATTAATTCCACTGTTAAATTAATTCCACACTATATAATAATATCTCATTTATATTAAATATAAATAAATAAATTTTTCGCAAAATCGCCTAAAACTAAATTAAATGTCAAAACCTAGTGTCAAGTGTCAAGGAAATCAAAATGGCCGACGTAAATATGGCGTCTTGCTAACTGGAAAGTAACGCTCGTCTCTGTTTTCGTTTTAAGGAATTATTTTATTGATTTCAGGTTATTGGAGCAAATAATCTCGTTGCATTGTAAAAAGCAGCAGGTAAGACACGTATCAGTTCTTAAAAGATTGCCACCATGCCAGGAATAACTGTTATTTATACTTGTAAACTGACCGGCAGTCGTCAGCATTTCGGTTTTACTTGATGGGATTTTCTTTGAATTAATATATAGTAGCTTGTGATTTCCTTAATTATAAATGTCCCGTATTTCAAGTATTAAATTACTAATCAGAAGAAATATTCAGTTTTCAGAAGTTTTAAAACTAGTTCAACTTTAGTTGGTGACATCCCATCACCTTGTTCCTACTGTACTTGTTTCAGGCTGACTCCGGGTCATGGCTGCGCCAAACAGTTACAAACAAAACACATCGATGTCGATGCCAAGCCCTCAAAGCAATCCGCGTTTGTATTCCATACACACATTATTTATATTAGAATGTAAAAAAACAAAATCATAGCAAAGCATAGATAACAGTTTGCGCGAACACACTTACAGCATTGAAAACTGTTCTCTTTGAATGTTTGATTAATATTGTTTCTAGAATGTTGTTAGATACTAACTACGTATAACATGTACCTGATTTCGATGCCTTTGCAAGCTTAGCAGGGCTGAGAACGTTGTTGGTATGGCTGGTACCTAACTGCTGTTATGTCCCTCGGCAGCATGAATCCAATTCTATGCTTGTTTATTTCAAAGTATACGCATTAGTAACATACTTTTTTATTTTCTCTTAATTTGTTCAATTCTTTACGCATTAGACTTACATTTTACTCTTATGTTGGTTTTGTTTCATGTTTTGTTATGTTGAAACAGACTACATGATTGCGGGGCCCCCCATGAGTTTCGGTATGATGAAAGGTAATGCTACAAACTGATTTACTTTTTTTTTCAAAATTGTTCTCACACCCTCATCTGTTTTGGAAATAGGTACTCTATGGGGATTTAAAAATTGTAATTGCACCAAATTTTTTCTCGTTTTCACGTCACAAGTCATTGTTTCACACCAGTCTGTACTTTTATTCTTGAATCTTTACGCTAATTAAGCCTACTAAATACAACTCGCTAGTACTGCTCGCTCACACTAATAACTTCCACTTAACATTATGATTTGAATTTATTTAGAACGTTGTTGCATTTGATTATCTTTTGTTTGCCCTGCCCTCTCCTGTCCCATTCCCTTATGCTTTTTGTTTTTTTTCTTTCATTGTATTGCCGCCCCGCTGCTTGGCTTGAAGGCGGTATGAATGCACCGCCGCCGCACCATAACCAATACCAGTACCACCACCCGCAATACCAAGGTGGTCCCTCGCTGGGCCACCCGGGGGGGTACGGCGGCTGGCCGCACACTCCACAGCAACAGCGTTTCGGTGCAGAGGGTGCACGGCGCGCCGCTGGGGCCGCGGTGGGCGGAACCGCCGGCCAGGCCGCTAAGGACGATAAGACCAGTCCATTTGTGTCTACGGTACATTCTCATCCTGGATTTCAGCCGCAGAAGATTGGCAAGGGTGCCGGCGCGGTGAGTCGAGTATACTGGGTAATATTTTGTGTGTTTTATTGGTAGTAGCTAATAAAAGTAACTAGATTGTTGTGCTCTGTTCTCTCCTTTGATCAGATCTTGATTTAAAAAAAAACTTTTCAGTGTAAAAAATAACTGTGTTAAAAACTTTAATTTTCAGCCACTCAATTCCTACAACCAATACCAAATACAAACATAGTTCTAATATTTCAGGGCGCGGGCCTGCCAAAGCCCCCGAAGCCTCCAGAAAAGCCCCTTATGCCATACATGAGGTACTCCCGCCGCGTATGGGATACTGTGAAGGCAGCCCACCCAGATCTGAAGTTATGGGAGATAGGAAGAATTATTGGAGGCATGTGGAGAGACCTGCCTGAGACAGAAAAGGCTGCATATGTCGATGAGTATGAGGCTGAGAAGGTATGGATGTCTTTCTTTATATTTTATTATAGTTTTGTGTAGTGTGTACTATTTTTCAGTCTGCTACTATTCCAATGATGAGGGTCAAAGCAGTTTTTCAACTGCAAAGCAAAGGAAATCTTTTCATAAAACAAAGTTTAGAATATCTGAAAAATACTACACACTGTAATAAGGCAAATTTAATTATAGAACTACAAAACTTTTGGATAATGATTGGGTTGAATATGTAATGAAAAAGGTCCTCTGTGGTGTACGGTCAGCATCAAATATATTAGGATGAAGAGACTGTTCATCTATACTTCTATACTAATATTATAAAGAGGTAGAATTTGTTTGTTTGTTTGTATGTAGGAGGTAATCTTCGAAATTACTGATCCGATTTCAAAAATTCTTTCACCAATAGGAAGCTACGTTATCCCTGAGTGCTATAGGCTATATTTTGGGATCAAAAAATTAGGGATCCGTAAATTAACGGGAGCGAAGCCGCGAGCAAAAGCTAGTAATTACATGAAAAACGAAAAAAAAACATAATATCTCATAAGCATGACTTATATCATTGAGATTACTAGTTTAATCTTCTTAATTGTTCAGAAAAGTCTATTCATCCATATATTTGATGCTGACTGTACATTTTATATAAAAACTTCACCAAGAACAGGATATTTTCTTGTGAAAATCAGGAGCCTTAGTTAATGAAGCATGGATCCTTTAGTTAATGCTTCATTAACTGAGTTCATTGTTAATTATTTAATAAACCATTTATTTCGAGCACAGTATGTATGCCAAAAATTGCAGTGACAATTATATTTATTATACCCAAGTAACTACTGTACCAAAAAGCTTAAAAAGTTGACAAAACTTTCCCATTCAGGCGCAGTACACAGAAATGTTGAAAGCTTACCAATCGTCGCCCGCCTATATACAGTGGCTGGCTCACAAGACCAGAGGTACAATAATGAACCCTATGTCCCTACACATTGGGTACAAACTTGTGTATAATCCACCATCACGACAGTGCTTGATTTAACACGGGGTTTTAAGGTTTAGCTCTTGCTGTTTTGTGTTTGTTTTAAATATTTGTGACTAATATCCCATGTTAAGGAACTGGTATATAACATATGGGATCTTCAAAAAAGTCAAATATGATACGAAGAAGTATCCACATTTACTACTTTCCAAACGAAACGCCTGAAATTAAAAAAATATTATTCTCGAATTTATTGTCCCTCGTACTTAATACTTATTCACAAACTTCACTATGAGATCTCACAGTATGCTCCAACACACTGCTCTAGACACGGCTCTGTGACTGGCTCTCTCTGTGTTGGGATCATAAAGGTAACCAATCACAGAGCCGCATCTGACACAGTGCGCCTGCACAGTGAAACTCACTTGAGGGTTGTTTGGGAATACTTTTGCACTGTTGTTATTAAAGTACAATTTGAATTTGATTCAAAACCTGATTTAATATACACAATCGGTAAAATTATTACCAAGCCCACAAGCACTTTAAAAAGGATAGTATTCCTCACAGCAAACCCTGACTCCGAGTTCAATCTTTGTCTACATTCAATTGTAATTCAAATAATTTCCCTGAATATTATTCTTCAGTCCCTACACCATAAAATAAAGATTAAAGTCCTAAAAAGCACAAAAACAGCAAAAGCATCACAAATAAACGTTGGTTACCATTGTGTGAACACATCAGCCATTTTGTACGACTGCTAGGTACCATTAGAGCCACTGTATATTAATGCACTTTGGTACAGTCATATCCATTACCATAAAGAACTATGGTCCATTCCCTTCCCGGTGGGAGATTTGTGTTAATAGTTTATTTGTTCCGGATTTGGAAATGTGTGGACCTGTTACTATGAAAGTCAACATATCGCGTACCTTTCATTCTGGCATGGAGCCTGCGTTCTCAATTGTAATACCGAGATCTATCTACCTTTTCAAAATCAAAACTGAATGTTATTTAAAATTAAAAGCTGTTTTCATATCCTTATAAGTTATACTAGTTTTACTGTTTAAAACAACTCTGGCAACCAATTGGCCAACCAATGGAGGCTAATTTGAAGCTGATAATTCACCAGGCGGCGCCACTTTGGACTAAGGCAGTCTTTCTCAAAGTGGGCGATAACGCCCCCTTGTGGGCGCTAGAGGCCTACAGGGGGGCGGTAAAAGTAATGATTGCGATTGTGATTATACCGCTAGCGGCCCGACCGACGAACCGATTCGTCAGTGCCATTGTTTATCTATTGTGTCTATAATTACAGTACTTGAGACTAAGTTGCGCTAAAGTTAAAAAAATAAGGGGGCGCTAGAAAATAATTGATCTCATAGTGGGCGGTAGACGAAATAAGTTTGAGAAGCTCTGGACTAAGCTGAAAAAATGACATAAATATCAAAAAAAAATGTTGCGATTTGCCGTCGAAATGTTAACAATTTATAATTTTCTTATTCGTTTCGCTCTTGTCAGAGCGGTCGTGGTCGTCATGTAGCACTATGAGTAAAGGCTGATTTACACGAGGATAGTTTCTCGAAGCGAGAATCGTTCTGTCTTAGTCTTTCTCTACGATTAAAATAGAGACAGCATGGAACTCGCATCGAGAAACTCTCTCCATGTAAATGAGCCTTTACTGTAGCTGCTGTGGCTCGTCTCACGATGTTTCGCCATCTCTCCCTGTTGGTGGTCATTCTGGTACGCTCGCAAAAGGGGCCGCCCACGGCTGATTTTATTTGATCGGCCTGGATGCGGTCTGGTGCTTTTTACTCTGCCCTGTACAACCTTTCGACGACAAATTATCCGTTTTAATGTCGATTCTGTCATTTTTCACCTCAGTCCAAAGTGGCGTCCCCTGGCGGATTTTCTCCCTCAAGCTAAGCCCCCATTTCTGCCTCATTTCCTCTATGTACGGGCCATACATTTGCAACTTTCCCTCCAATCAACGAAAACACGTCCACTCACTTCCTGCTCCATTACGTGACTAACACGCACATTGTATAAGTAACGCTAATTTTGTCCTCCACATGCACGTCACCTCATGTATATTGCACGCACGGGATTCATCTGACATCGACAGTTGGAGTACGAAAAAAGTCTGAAGGCGTACCACAACTCGCCCGCTTATTTAGCGTATATCGCGGCGAAAAATAAAGCTGTAGGTAAGGGAATTCGTAGGTGAGAATGCATGGAGAAAAAAGAAGATAAATGTTGCCATTGTTAGCTGTCTGTACAGTGTTGCCATGTAAAAATATGCTTGTGGTAATTGAGCTTTTTTCGAAAATTATAAAGGCAAGGTAACTTTTTAGAGTTCAATAAAATATACTTATTGTGCCTCCAATCTTGCTTCGCTTTAATGACTCAGAGAGAAGATTATTATTTGTATTGTCTATGTCGTTATGTAAAGCTTTATTTTTAAAATTCCTTAAGAATTAGGACTGCTTCATTCTCATATCAAAATTGACCTACATGGTAACCAGAACTAATCACCTCAAAAACTCATATCATGCATGTATGTCGCTTCATATCTTTTCCCTCGTATGGTACAGTACCTAATACATACCTTGTGTCAGCAGTAGGTAATCTTGAAGAAGAGAGCTCGAGCAAGAAGGGTAGCTCTCAAAAAGAGCAGCAGCAGCAAGACAGGAGAATTGATATACAGCCTGCAGAAGATGAAGAAGGTAAGAACTAAGAAAATTGCTAACTGATTTTCGATGACCTAAGCTAGGGTATAACTTAATTTCCGTGTTGAGAGTGGTATTTTTTCCTAGATCGGATGTTTGTGAACGAAACGTTAGTCTTGCTTAACTTAGATTTCGAAAAGAAGGATTTCGCAGTTTTGACGAATTTGACTGCATCAATTTGACATATATATACACTTTCTCACTTCTGAAGTGAGGAACAGAACACAGAAATCCTGTTTCAGAGAAGCACACTTATTTTACGCGTAGATAGGTACTGTAATCTATTAGAAAGGGCATGTATATAAAACAATGCCAGCTACCTCGTAATATTCCCTAGCTGGGATTAAGGATGATATTGAATCAAAGATGATTCAATATCGAGAATTTTTGTTCTGTCTGACATCATCCAACGTTTGACAGACTTCATGAACAATCTTGATTCGTTATTTCAGACCAAGACGAAGGCCTATCGGTGAAGCACGTAGCCTACGCTCGATACTTGCGCAATCACCGCCTGATCAACGAGATATTCTCTGACACCGTAGTGCCGGATGTGCGCTCTGTCGTCACGACAGCCAGGATGCAGGTATGAAAGAAGGAAAATTAAAAATATTATGAAGTATAAGATTGATGTTTGTTTGGATGTGGGGACAGATTGAAATATAAAATTTCCTCACCGTACGCTGGAAGTAAACGCATGTTGTAAGATCCAACAAAATCCAGCACACTTGGTGGTAGGATCTATACAGTCCGCCTAACTAGCTATCACCTGAACATTCAGATCATCAGAAAGTCCGATACCAATCAGTTTACTATGTTTCGTCGTGTGTATGTGACAGTGCGATATAGGGGAATTCCTATATATCTTTATTACACGGATTTGTTTGCTCCATCTTAGACCCTGTCCGAGCTTATCATCAGGTGCGACAAGGGACAAAAGGCGACCAAGTCAAAAAAAAAAACATAGCTAAAGCTCGGCTTCTAGTCTTATTAGCAACTAGCTTTTGCCTGCAGCTTCGCTTGCGTCAAATTTTGAACCCGTTAAATGACGATTTTCGATACAAACTTTCATCCCCTATTTAACTCCCTTAGGGGTTGAATTTCGAAAAATCCTTCCTTATTCCTCGTCTACGTTATAAAGGGAATCTCTGTGCAAAATTTCAGTGTTCTAAACCCAAGGGTTTGAGCTGGCCGTTGATGAGTCAGTCAGTCAGGACCTTTCTTTTTATTTATATAGATAAATTCTTCTTTATCTATGTCATTTAGAATTAGAGGTAGAGTTTGTGAATGAGTTCGTCTGAGGAAGTACCACCATACCTATTTCTGCACCCAAGCAGCATTCCTATGTTCCAGTTAGAAAGGTATCGATACATTCAGGCCAACCTGCGCAGTCAGCACTGCTACCAATCTTGCTGACTGGCTAATCTCTTCATCACGGCATGACCTATTCTATTTTTCATATAGCTTGTGCCGACACGAGAATAGGAGGAAGATGGTTACATAGTGTTTTGATAATACTTTATTTGCATTGATAGATCTTGAAGAAACAAGTGCAGTCTTTAACAATGCATCAAAAGAAACTGGAAGATGAGTTGCAACAGATTGAAGAGAAGTTCGAAGCTAAGAAGCGCAAGTTCATTGAGAGCAGCGAAGCATTCCAAGAGGAACTCAAAAAGGTACACATGTCCATACATAGTCCTGAAGATTATTTTATTAGTTTATTTCGATTTGAAGTATTTATTTTTTGGTAAACTGTCAGTAAATCGTGATATTTTCTACTTTCCATTTTATGAAGAAGAAATGAACCATCAGTACCCCTACGGCGAGAAACACACAAACCACACATAGACTTTAACTTTGCTATGTTAGTGGTTCATATGAATATGAACCTTATATATATATATATTAGCCTGTAACTGTCCCACTGCTGGGCAAAGGCCTCTTCTCATACAGAGAAGGAACGAGCATTGATCACCACGCTTGCTCACTGCGGGTTGGCGATTTCAGAACATTAAGTCCAGGTTTCCTCACGATGTTTTCCTTCACCGTATGTCAGTGGTGTCTTAGATTAACTAAGAAAGTACATATGACATTGAAAAAGTCACATTGGTACTTGCCTGGGTTTGAACCCACAACCCGGTGCTTAACAAGCGGGTCTGTAATCTCCGGGCCACCACGACACCTCGACCGACACCACGACACCGAATATGAACCTTAATGTTATATAAATAACTAGCTTTCGCCCGCAGCTTCGCTTGCGTGAAATTTTGAACCCGTTAAGTGACGATTTTCCATACAAACTTTCATCCCCTATTTAACTCCCTTAGGGGTTGAATTTCGAAAAATCCCTTCTTAGTGGATGCCTATGTTACAAAAGGAACCTACTGTCAAAATTTCAACTTTCTAACCCCAGCGGTTTAGGCTGTGCGTTGATAGATCAGTCAGTCAGTCAGTCAGCTTCTCCTTTTATATGTATAGATAGATGTACATTATTAGAATTTGCAAATTACGAAAACAGCAATAGTTATCGTAAACTCGCTAAACTCTATTTCACTTACACACCCGCAAGAAAAAGAGACAACTAATATATTATTTCGTTTAGATATTTAACTTTTAATGCATAGTTGGTCTCATTAAAACTACAACTACCTACAACTTTTTTTTTGTTTTTTTTCTGCTTTATGTTTTATGTGCCTTTTTTTAGTCTGTGCTAAATAAATGTATTTTCTTTCTTTCAACTGTAATTTGTTAGATGAATGCAAATTAAACCACATTGCCATCTCTCACTGCCTGCCAGTGTATAAGTCGCGCGAAGAAGGTTTGCCGATGGCCTCATGACGTCACGCGTCGATGGTCGGTACGATTCAGACGAGCGCGGGTAGCGGTCGGTGAAGTGGGAGGCGCAGTCATTGGCAAACCTTCTGCGCGCGACTAGTAGGTAGGATCTTCAAAACTTGTACCGGCTATTATGTCACTGTAACGTGTTTTCGTTATTTATTAGCACTGCAAGCCCGCAGTAGACGATGACACATTCTCGCGCATGGTGGAGCGCGCCATGGAACAGATGCGGCGCGGCATTACTACCACCACGCAGCCGCTCGCGCCGCTCAACGCTGTGCCACACGAAAGGAAGGACGAGGTGAGACCTGGTGATTTCAGAATTCAGTAGAATACAGTGTAATTTATTTAACTGGGACTATATGGAGAAATTCTAATTCTAAAATTACAGGAAGTTTCTTTGGAGACATTTGATAATTTACAACAATATTAGCATATTTAATATTAGAAGTCGCCCGCGTGGATGTCTTTTATCGCATATTCCGCGATTTTCGGAATAAAAGTAACTTATGTCTTTCTCCAGGTTCCAGACTATCTCTGCAAACAGATTTTATCAAAATCGGTTCAGTGGTTCAGTCGTGATGAGCTAACAAACAGGCAGACAGTTAGTTACTTTTCCATTTAAGTTAGTTTTCGGATGTAGGTCAAGCGAAAACTTTCCATTATAAAAATAAAAAAAGTTTGCAATTTTGTTTATTACATTAATCGAT
Organism: Amphipyra tragopoginis; assembly: GCA_905220435.1. Classification (NCBI taxonomy): domain Eukaryota; kingdom Metazoa; phylum Arthropoda; class Insecta; order Lepidoptera; family Noctuidae; genus Amphipyra; species Amphipyra tragopoginis. Next base: position 9,993,747 of record HG991998.1, read on the forward strand.
TCTATTTCATGATAAGGTTCAATTCACGCAAAAAATCTGAGCAGCAGTAATTGTTACCCATTTATCGTAAAACACATGTTCCCAACAGCCAATGGACCAGGATCAGAGTCAAATCAAGCCCGAGGCCAACGGGCCGAACTTACCGACACAAGTCGACAAGGTGTCCACTACAGAGGTGAAGGCAGAAGGGGTCACTACTGAGCTGAAGGCTGAGCCTGAAGTTAAGGAGAAGGAGCCTGAAGACGCTGCTAATAACGGACCGGATGGTGAGGGTATGTATGACTGACTGTTTTGTTTTTTAAAGCTGAACTGTAGGGCTGGGAATGCTGCTAAGTGCGTGGCAAACCTACAACAGTCACATTAAATTTAGAATTAACATGCTTTTGTGGGGGAGGGAATCCTCCAGCCCACGTTACTAAGGCCTAAACCCTTATCATTCTTAGTCTTCTAAGAATGATAAAGGTTATATCTTTGGTCTGTGCTAGTGGTGGCTAATAAAACGTACAGCGCCAAAATAAAACAGACTATGTGTACATAGCGTATAGCGTTTGCTATAGCGGCTCTGACTTCGCGCTATATTATAACGCCTCAAGCTACTGAACGAATAAAAGTATAAACGCGCATAGCGGGGCCAGAATGAGATAGGAAGATAGCGTAGCGACTAGCAATAGCGCGTAAGGGAATGAAATATTATTATATTCTTTAGAGTACAGCGCGTTGCGAGATAACATTTACCGCGCATCATCAAGTCCGTTTAGCGTGTTGTTAAATAAAATTATAGCGTCTCCGCGTTCAGACTGCGCCCGAGTTTTGTAACACCGCGTTATAATGATAATGATAGCGTATAATATAACAAACTATATGAATTTTATAGTTTTTAACACGTCTACAGTTTATAGCGGATTTGAACAGCACTAGTCTGTGCCCAGCAGTGGGCCAGTAATTGGCTGAATATGCTATGCTTTGGGATATGAAACCTTAACACATTAACAAATAATGCAACCAAAATGGTTTTAATACATTTTCGACTGTTAGAACCATTACGCACTGTCGACTGGTCGCCGGAGACTTGTTCTCTTGGCGACCAAAACATAAGCATATTCGCCCGGACCGGTGACCAAGTGCGTAAACACCTTTTTAAACTATAGAAAGTCACAGTCTCCGACGACCAGTCGACAGTGCGTAATGGCTCTTATCGTCATTCTGAAATCAGCTTAATTCAATTGTTTTTACAGTTGATATTAGCATAACTTGCAATAATTATATCTTAGGTGAGCGTAAAGAAGAGAAGCCAGTACCGAAGCTGGAAAGCAAGGAGGGCTTGACCCCGGTCGCTCCCCCCTCCCAGCCCCCCGCGCACCCCCCACACATGACCTCGCCGCCGCATCACCGTGAGTTACTTTGCTAATTACCTCCAGACTAAAACTTTCAGAACAAAATGCACGAAAACTAGTTTTAATAACTCTATTTGATGTACAGCAATGATGATGCCCCCGAACCCCAACACGGCCGCACACCCGGGACCACCACACGGGGGCCCTCCACCACCTCCAGGTAATTACGACTTTATTTAACTGAATATCACTATTTGATGACATGTAGAAAGTAATGCGTTGAGTAAATAATCGGAGTTTTGCGAGGCCAGAGTAGCATTCGAAAAATCTACTCTGGAAGTCAACACTCCATATTTTGGAACTATTCAACTGAATTTATGTACAGACGCCAGCAGAGGCGGACTAACAGTCTTGGCAGCCCTAGGCCGTGTAGTATCAACCGCTCTTAGTCGTGTAGTACCAGCCGTCCCTTTCTCAACTCCATTGCTGAGCTAAGATTTTTTTTCCGCGCTTGGCCGCCCTAGGCCCGGGCTTAGTCGGCCTTATGGGTAGTCCGCCTCTGGACGCCAGCACATAAACCTACTACAGTTTGTCAAATTTCTGTAATAGATTTTCATCTTTATCGCAAAAGCATTAGGTTCAAGGTTGATTGGGAAAATTTGACAGTTTCGGGTAGCTTAATGTGCTGGCATCTGTACCAAAATTTTGGAATGTAAACTTGCATAGTATTTTCATCAAATGGGTCCCTGGTTTGGATTAATTCTGTGGTAATTGTTTTACACAAAGGTAATTTTGCTGTCTTACTTTACTGTATAATGTTGTCAATTTATACTGCTCTGTAAACCCTTGTTTACACCTAAAATTAAAGTTCTGATAAAAGTTGTAAACAAATTGTGTAACAGTCTTTTTAAAAGTTGTTTTTAACTCGCTATGAATATGTTTATTTATGTATTAGCCATAATTTAAAAAAGTGATACATTTAGAATACGTGTTTTATACCTGTTTACACAGGTTAAGGCATTTTAAACCCCTATAAAGTTGCTTCCTACGCTATTAATACTGTTGCTTACCAACAAATTCTCTGATTTAAACAACTGTTTACCTAAAATTCTAGTACATTTTTATTTTTCGAGTGGTAGAATAGACCACTCCTACTATAAATTTTCTTACCCCCATAGGAGCGTATGGCGGCGCGTACGGCGGTCGGTACTACGGCGGGTACGCGGGCGCGTTCACGGGCGCGTACCAGCACGCCGCGTACTACGGCGGGTCGGCGCCGCCCGCCGCGCCCGCGCCCGCCGAGCACTACGCGCACCAGCAGCACCACCAGCTGCACCACCACCAACAACAACAGCAGCAGCCGCAGCACCACCAGCACGATGTCAAGCGTACGTACCTAAGTATTGCATCAACACACCACATAAAAGAGTATTCATTGAATCTCTTGCCAAAGAACCATTTTTTTTAAACCGTGCAACTAAATAGGGTATTTGACTAAAACAATCTAATTAGTCCGTCCGTTAGATTATCAAAAAATATTTGACCCGTATTTTTTCTTTTGTTACGTAAACCAAAATTGACGAAGATACGACACTTTTAAAATTGGCAAGACGTCACAAGCAAGTACAATTTTTACTTGCTTCTGACGTCACAAGCCCCCACTCTAGAGTTTTGATGCGTTTTATCATTCCAAATATTCATAGATTTAACAAAAGAAAAAATACGTGTCCATTATTTTTCAAAACTCTAACTGGAAGACTAATTAAATTTGCAATTTATTGATGCTGTCAACATGGCTATTGTCGAGACGTTTGTTAAGTGCATTATACTGTGCCTATTCGAAATAAAAAACGTTGAATCTTAAATCTTGGAACAAACAGCGCCTCCCCACCAGATGGAAGTGTCCAATCCATTAGCCATTTTTCCTTATTTTGCCACGTAATATTCCTTTACATGATTTATTCCTTATCAGCAACATTGTCAATTAGTGCAATAATAAAGGATAATTGAGGGGTCCGTTTGGGTCCGAAACTAGTCGGGCAATCCCGAAAAATGCACGTGAGTAAACCGTAATTAATAATAAAGGATGTTATTTTTTTTTTGCCAAAAACACTTTGGAATCGATTCCCGGCTAAATCAGCAGCAAAAACGATAATCAAAAAATTTAGGAATTAAACAGAGGGCAACCACTTTGCCTTGTGCAATAAAATATGTAGAGGTACTGTGTTCCTTCAACGAAAAGGGAGGATCCTCCAATATGACGGGTCTTAAACTTGGCGGGCTACTGTCCTACGGTTGATGTTGGGCAGTTGTATGCTAGCACATCTTGATATCGCGATGTATGTACTAGTCCCGCGCAGAAGGTTTGCCGATGACTGCCCCTCCCACTTCACCGACCGCGTCCCGCGCTCGTCTGGCCTACCTACTAATCGTACCGACCATCGACGCGTCACGTCATGAGGCTATCGGCAAACCTTCTCCGCGCGACTTATACCCCCTTATTACAAACGATGGTCTAAGAAAAACCTTGGTTTTAGTATAGCCCCGTCTCTTTTTGTTGTATGACATAAGAAAGTGATGGGTATATTTTAAACCGTGGTTTACCTTAGTCTTGGTTTAAACCATATTTTGTAATAAGGCCCGTAGAATCTGTGTGACGTCATCTTTGAGAGTTGTCGTAAAGGCGCGATTCCATTAGGCAAGTTACTTGTATGCAAGTTGTAAATTGCATACAACTTGAACAAACCTGCAAACAAGCTACAACTTGTATTCAATGAGGTAGTTTGAACTTGTACACTTTTTATTCAAGTGACGTGCAAATTGAACGCCCAAACGCTAGTTGCACTTTTCGAATTGCGAACGAGTTATTGACACCCATGATGTCCAACTCAATCGTTGAACGTCTCCACTTGTATGCAAGTAAAACCTGCATGCAATTTGCACACTCTCGAAAACATGTTTCCAATGTAAGCAACTTGTACGCAAATGTGACGTTATACTTGCATGCAGGACCATTTACTATAGCGAGTTTCCTCCGTGCCTCGGGAAGGACGTAAAGCCGTTGGTCCCAGCTGTCATTTGTAGATCTTTGACAGTCGTTACTGTTGGTCAGAAGCCAGAAAGTCTGACAACCAGTCTTACCAAGAGTATCGTATTACCCAGTTACTGGGTTGTGGAGGTCTGATAGGCAGTCGCTCCATGTAAAATACTGATATACAGCTGCATCCGGTTCGACTGGAAGCCGACCCCAACATAGTTGGGAAAAGGCTAGGCAGATGATGATGACTTGCATGCAAGACTTGCCTAATGGAATCGCGCCTTTAATGTCGCTGTAGTCTGCTACATCACTGACGTGTTGCGTAGTTCACATGTGGCGTGATACATGTCGCCACAACTACATAACATTCTTGGGTGGAAGCCTGTGCTGCAATAAACTCCAATGGGTTACCCCATGAGATGGGATAAAACTTAACAAAACTATTCCTATTTCAGAGGAGGAGCCACAACCGAAGAAAGAAGCCGAATGATCGTCACCAAAACGCGTCGTCAAGCGACGGCGCAAGTCCTCTACGAAGGACGCACAGTAGACTGTCCGCGTTAAACGTGAGGACTGGCAACAAAATTGTTCTATTGACATTTTAGTGATGATATGTGCGGAAAATTGACTCCTAGGGTATGGTGAATAAAGTTTATATGTGTAAGGATTACAAAGTATGCTAAATTTCGTATAGAAGCAATATAGAATATTTTTCTTTTTCGGCCTTTATAAGACAGCTTCATGTTATAGAGATATTGTAAAAATTTTGAAAACTTAAACGAGGCTTCTTCAAACGTTTTACAGATAAAATTGGTCGTATTCTTTTTCGGGAGTTTAAAAGTTAAAGATAAGGTCATGTTACAAAATGTTTTAATTTTTTCGAAAACATGTATTGTTTTCCTGCAGCCAACATGATGATGATAAAACATTGTATGTGTGCGTATTAAGCAGATTTAACACAGTAATATAGAGTTCTCATTACTTAGTGATTAAACAACGCGTATAGTGCCCAAATTGATTTAATTTTACTCCAATTTAAAATCATTATCGGAAATGAATTCCGTTATCGTCATTTTTAAGTCGAAATATCTGACCCAGAATAATAATTGCCCATAGTGTAAATGATACTAAAGTTTAAGTCCATATGTAACTCATTCATTTAATTGTAACTTTTACAATTCAGTATGTCGTTTTTCTGATCATCGCTTCATCAATCATTGTAATAAACTGCATAAATGTTGTATTCATAAATATGCTTTTGTCTATAATAGTTAAGATTACCTTGATTCTAGCTTATACAAGTTACATGTAAAAATATCATCATTTTTATAGTTTGAAAAGATATCTGCTGCCTTGCCCTTTCCCAACTATCTTGAGATCAGTGTCCAGTCTAAACAGATGCGGCTGAATACCTAGTATTTTACACGGAACAACTGCCATCAGACCTCTGCAACCCAGTTAGGTAACTTCCGTGAGGCCTAAGCTGAGCTTTGCATTTGTGTGAGAATGAATGCAGACGCATCCTTTGCTTGTTTTAAACCGGTTTATACTGCTTTTTGGCAATCGATTCTATGTGCACTCACACAAATGCAAAGCTCAGCTTACGCCTCGCCAGTTGTACTGGGTAATGCCGGTATCCTAAGGTTAGATCGATTGTCAGGCTTTCGGAATTCTGAAAATGTATAATGTTAATGTGTTGTAAAAAGTCGTGTACAAAATCAATGGGCGATATTAGCTATTTACCGAACGACCATTGTGTACATGAATGCGTGGCGAATGATGGCTTGTAATGGGAAGGTTGTGGTGAATTATTGCCAACTGTGTAAAGATTATAAGAGTTAAATAAAACTACTTTTAGACACCTAATAAAATTTTATTTTCATTAAACATCGTAGATTAATGGTTATAGTCTTAAATGTAATGTAATTGTTAAGAAATATATTAAATAAGATATTGTGTCGACACTTAACATTTTTTCAAAATCTGTTCAGTGGTTTCTTTCAAACTAGGTTTTTTTACATAAATTCAAAACACTAATACATGATATTGCACAGAATGACTACTAGTAATCTAAATCTAAAGCCAGAGGCACACTTTTGCGACTAGGGCCTTATTAGCCGCCCGCGGCTAATTTAATATGGATGTTACAAGCTATGCACTTTGCCATTGACCAATGAAGCTAGTCGACAAAAATCGGGATCTATCCAAATATCCCAGATCGGTGATAGCCGTAGCGTCCAGAAGTCGACAGAACTGACCCTGCAGTTCGATTAGCTGCCTCCTTTGCCCAGCGTAGGGACAAAAGGCTTTGAGAGAGGCTTATAGCCAATAGACTGATATACATCAATACTAAACTGCACCTTTTGATCATAGTGACTTAGCCGCAAAAATGTGCATTTAACCTAATCGAACTCGATATAAATACGAAGGGAAAGAAAATACATCTTATGTTTTAAACATAAGACAATAAGAGTCTCCCTGCACTTATCGACACGGAATTGGGTTAGGCCGGTCGGAGAAAGCTTTATGAGTACCATAACAACGTTTATCCCCCGCCGCCGTCACCGAGAAACGAGATTATTTCGGACCAAGTGCGAAACGACGTGACGGCCATCGTGTGTCCACCGCGACTGATCTCGGTGGTTCAGTCTTGCTCTCGCAAATCCGTGCACCGGCGCAGGCAATCTCGGATACTACCTACATCCGAGATTGCCGGACAAGTTTAGATGTATTTTGTATTGCCATCATTTCGGCCCGTCCCGATCTCGGGTCGAGTTCTAGCGGTAGCACCGACCTACTCACAATCTCGGCGGCTGAAATGATGGCATTCGGATAACAGACGTGCGGTGGACACACAGCTACAGTAATATGTATGTATCGCTACTTCGGCAACGCCATATTATCGTTCTCAGTAACGACAGGGGTGGACAAACCTTCTACTGACGTCTTTCGCCTCAGCTCGGACGGCCGCGCCGTTTCAATAAGTGTGGGGAGATCCTAGGAGACATACAGTAATTCGTATCAAAACACTTATTTGTATGACAGTGGGATCATAAACGTGTCTTTTATAATGAGAGGCGTCAGACACTTTGGGAATCACACGTGGTAAACTCAGCGTCATGTAGTAAGTAGCAGTCAAGATTATTATCAGAGAAGAATTAGAAATACCCAAACTGATGATGAACCAAATATTCACTCAACCAAAGTCGTTTAATTATTCAGACCAGCCATCTTACGCAAATATATCGGACGGAACACGAAAAACGTCAAATAAGTTAATTCAATCAAACCGTTATAATGACTTTTATAGACATTGACATAAGCTTTAAATTAAATTGGTTAAAGCGCGCACATGTAATGTAACATTTGACGTTGTTTGTGTTCCGATATATTTGCGTAAGATGGATGGTCTGAATACCTAATAAAATGAGTTGGGTTGAGTGAATATTACTGATTACTTTAGGTGTTTCTAAATATTTGGTCACCTTGAGTGCTACTTACCATATGACGCTGACTGTATGTGCGTGCATGTCGCATGCACGAATGTGTCCTCGTATGTGGCGCAATCTTTGTACTAATAATAGGGAGTCTGCAGAAACTACTCTGACTTAAGAGCCAACTATTGAATAGCTTAATGTCGATGTCTTACATCTATGATGAATTATAAGTATACAGTGCGATAATATAAATATTCTACACCTATAGTGTGTAGTGTAAAATACAATCCCACTTCATAATATAAATATTTTTATCCTAGAGCATGTAGATGAAAACACTCATGCAAAGAATTATTTCTATTCTCACACTCAACAGAAGCTATAAATACTGAAAGTATACACATAATTGAACAAAAATTGCATTGCTACAAAAAGTAGTCATACACAAAAACAAATCGCACACAAACTTAAAAGTTCTTTAGGACTGGTCTACATCAAATGCAGATGCCACAAACTTCTATACAACACTGGATTCAGTGTGACTCTTCTATGTACAACCCTATATTACAAACCCTTCTATAACACGCTCTACACCTGCATTTGGCATGCCAGCTATTATTATCACTGAAAGAGGTTTAAAAGCTATACAAACAAACCGTCTTCTAAACAGTTGCTCTAAGATTCTTACAATTATTAAATCTGTGCGAAACTGCCCCCTGTCGGTTGTCGAACGATTCGCTGTCTCTTTTGCTCTCGTTACGAGAATCGTAGAGGGAATGAGATGACAACTGCTTATCGAAAAGGTTCTGAATCGGGTGGCTTGTCACACATCGTAGCTACAGATTTGTGCAACATGCAATACATTGGCGTAATGCAAGTGAACGATTTATCGACGCGTTCAAGCCCAACTAACAAATACTTGTCACATAGCAGCCCATAGAACGTTTACATCGCCATTTGGTGATATAGTGTTTCAATAGCGGGACATTTTTGTTGTATAAGCCTATAGAGCAAAACCATCATTTGTCTAAAGGTACTATTCCGAATCGAGCTGCCAACTGCAACTGTCGACAGCACGTGTAGCGGCTAGAGGTGACGCTGGTGTGGCGAGTGTCGTGCGTGGTGCGACTTCAGCCTTTGCCGTTGGCAGCTCAGTTCGGAATAATACCTTAACGCGTTTTACAACAAGCGGTCACCAACCACGCGCCTGCGCTAGCACCCGCGCCCGCCTCCACTCTGAAAGAGTACTAAGCGCCGTAGGTGACGATAGGCAGAATACAGACGTCCATGAGCTTTTTCTTGAGGGTGAGAGAGAGATTACCCTTCATTAGGTTTTTCACGGACCAATAGCTCTTCCATGTGTAATATTATGCATGGCTTAAATAAAATTGTTAACTTTTCATTGTAAATCCTGTACTAATTACATGTTGCACAAGTTTGTATTGTACCTACTTAGATTACGTACATACCCCTTATTCATAAAAATCTCCATCAATTTGATTTTATTTATGGTCATACAACTGTCCTTCGGCATTTTACAACACTACCAAATACTCAAACGCTACTCAATTTTCAGTTGTCCTAACCTCTGGTTTCTGAATTGAGAATTCGAGTAAGCAATACATAAGTAGTATTTGAGTACAGAGTTGTCAAAAAAATGCTTTAAAATCCGTAATTTTTTTGACAACTCCGTCCTCAAATACTACATTTAAGTATTGCTTATCCCGAATTCTCAATTTAGAAACCGGAGGTAAGTCTCGTGCTGTCCCTGTCATTTTAATGCGAAGTGAGAGTGACAACACGAAATCTCCTCTTATCTCCTCTTAGGGATATTAGAGGAGGGAGAGTAACGTCTGAGTATTTGGCCATATTACGCTTTGTCCCACTTCAATCACTTTCCTATATTAACAATACCCTACAGATTGTTTATGAATAAGAAGCACAATTTACGAAGCAATTTATCTGTGGTCATCCTGGATCCTGTTGGTGTTCCTGCCGAACTCTGCGATCAGTGGCCTGCCGCTCAAAATAGTGCCGTTGATTTCCTCTAGTGCTTGGATCGCCAGCTCTTCGTCTGTTAAACAAATTTCACATTTTATTACAACATTCACGTAAACAGTTATACAGGCATTGTTATTTTTTAGAGAATAACCTTTTCACATCGCTTTGCACACATTTATAAAGTTTGACACTGGCAGAGAACCTTCCCAACTGAATGCTACTGCGAAAGTTTTTTTTCTCATCCTACATGCTCACACTATGATTTCTCCTGTATCGTGGGTGCGTTTACAGACCCAAATCTCAAATACACAAACGCCCAGACCCGAAACAACTATCTGTAGGCCATACAAATTTTTGTTGCGTGTGGGAATCGAAACCACGACCCCTAGCGCAGAAGCCAATCGCTCAGCCACTGCTGTCGGCACGCAAGTGCTCGCTTATTTCGTAAAACTTGCTGCGGGTGTGTCCACAGTTTGAAAGTCTTGCACAAGTCAGCTTGGTAGTAGATTTGTCGCTTAATATTTAACACTGATTAAAAAGACGCTAGCAATAGCAAGAACTCACTTTGGAAAGCCACAAAGGCTTGTCCCCGCATGCGTCCTGTCATCAACCGTAGATCCACGGGCCCGCCATTAGCGAGCACGAATTGGTTAAAGAGTAGGGACAGCTGCTCCTGGCTGACTGTTGGAGCAATGTTCTTCAAATATAGTACCTGAAAACAGGGCACATTTTAAATAATGATTAGATCTTATCATCAGTAAAGAGGATGGGCAGCAAATTTCTATCTGCTAATAATAAACTGTGATCACTAGAGATCAGAATAGGTAGTAAACTTCGAGGAAGGAAGTAACATAGAGTGGATAATACCTCCTCTAAAATCCCGAAATAATTATAATGACGTTTTAATCTCGGGATTTCAAAATCACGAATTATTTATTGGACTTTATTTATAGTTACAAATTATTGATTTGAAAAATCATTTATAACATTTTTTAGGGTTCCGTACTAAAAGTATTAAATTAAAAGGCTTTGTTTTACATATTACATACATTGTTTTACATTTTAGGTACATAGGGAACCCTAAAAAATGTTATATGGTTTTAAGTGTAGTTTGACATCTCTCTTAGTTCATATATCTATCACCATACTTTACTTGCACTGTCGTTTAGTAAAAGATAGTAATTCTTTCACTTTAGTTTAGTTAATGAACAAGAGAATTGGTGCCAATATAATAGAACAATTTGAACAAACCTTTGAAGGTATTCCAGGCTCATAATCCTTAAATCTATCAATCTTCTTGATATCATCCAGACACATCTTTGTGCCTTCCAACAGCTGAGCTTCAGCATCATTCACCGGCATCACAATATCTACTGCCCTGTATTCTTCCTGCTCCACTTGTACTGGTTCCAGCCTCACAATCTTGTTATCTTTAACTGTATACATTGTCCGTAGATGCGGACCCATCGCATGTTCTTCTTGGTCTCGACTGGTAACCGTGTGTGGTATCAATCGGGGCATCTCTCTCATATCCCATAGACTTCCTGGTCTTTCAACTCTTGATGTGCTTGGTATAGTACCAATATTAAATCCATGTTCTTGTAGGAGTCTATCTTTCTTTCTCTGGAGGCGTCGGAGGAGTTTGCGTCTCTTTGTTAAAGGAATCATGTCCGTTTTTAGGTGTCCGAATAGGTTTTCTTCTAACTCCTTGAGCTCGTTCATTGGGTGACCCTCTGGGTAGAATGTTAGCGGTGTCTGTTGGAGTCTTTCCATAAGATTGTCTGGAGCTGATGATGTGCTTGGCTGTTCATCTTGTTTTATATTTGAATCACTGAAATTAATTTTATTTATTTGAATCTTTTACTTAGTTCATTTTAAAAACATGTTATGTTATATTTGATAAATAAATTGGTTGATATCCAGAGAATGACTATTATAGGGGACAATTTTTTTTAATGTTTTTACTTCTTTTCTTTCTACCTCTGCTATTCATAGTTTGGCCCAAACCAATTTGATAAATGGGTATAGAATATGTTGGTAGATTAAAAAAATAAGTACTTTGTGATTTAATAAAAGTACCACAAATGTAGAATACAATTGGAAATACATTTCAAATAACAGTTTCAGATAAAAAGAATAAAAAAATATTGTTTACCACACCAGAATTTACCACATAATATCATGTTATTATGATGATACTGTAAATATTTTCATAATTTTATCCTAATACAACATAATCATTGCAGATGTAGTTACATAACAAAAATATTTATGTATTTTACCTTTTAGTTTCGTTGTGCATATTACTGATTTTATTATATATTTCTTCCAATTTATTTTTCAAAACTCCGGATTCGATCTTCTTACGTTGGTCCAGAAGTCCCGCCTCATTCTCTTGGTAAAGCTTAATTTCGTCGCTCGTCAGACCTGCCTTCTTTAACCATTCTTGATGATGAACTTCCTCCTCAGCTTTTCGGAACTCTTCCATCGATGATAATCCATATTTAGTAAAAGGCAAAACCTCTGTAGTCTTTTCAAAATCCTTCGGCACTGATTCCGAACTAAAAACAGTAATTTCAGAATAACAAACCACAAATGTATGACCTACGAGAAGGATATTGCATGTACGTTGTTTTAAATCACTTACCACATCGTGAAACTCAATATATTGGCCTTTGCATCCAATTTTTTAGTTAAATATCTTAACATACAATAAAACAAGCAAAACAAAATTCTTTAACTATTTTCCCGTAATGACAGATAAGATGCTAAAATATTGACGCGTTTCGATCGCTTTCGCGCTTTGCAATGTTGCTTTTTGAGTTTAAAAATATAGCATTTATTTTGTGAAATGCTGAAATGCTGGGGGCTTACCATGACGTCTTAAGAAAACGTTCAAATGCCAGCCAGTCAATATCCGTTCAAAAGCAGGCCTGCTTCTGAATCGCTAAAAATCGTACCATGTCAGTACAAAAGGTGAACGACTATTCAACCAAGTTGAACGGATAAGCTGGTACGAAAAGTCTATACAAAAAAAACAGGTGAACGGATTTCGTAAACGTCAAGGTAGCAGGCCTGCCGCAGGCCTGCTCTAACAATGACATAGTACAAAAAAGCAGAGCAGTTCAACTTCCAGGCAACTTCTGCCCTGCTATAAGAGGTGCCCTGCTTTTTTGTACTATGACATCGTTATGCCTGCGGCAGGCCTGCTACGTTGACGTTTACGAAATCCGTTCACCTGTTTTTTTTGTATAGACTTTTCGTACCAGCTTATCCGTTCAACTTGGTTGAATAGTCGTTCACCTTTTGTACTGACATGGTACGATTTTTAGCGATTCAGAAGCAGGCCTGCTTTTGAACGGATATTGACTGGCTGGCATTTGAACGTTTTCTTAAGACGTCATGGTAAGCCCCCTGGGCAGTTCAACTTCCAGGCAACTTCTGCCCTGCTTTAAGTGGTCATGGTAAGCCCCCAGTAACAGAAAGTAAGAACTGTAAATAATATGTTTATCAAGATCGTTTTAATTTCCAAACTGTTTCATTGACATTCGCATTCGACCGCATTCGACGGCTATTAGTGTTGCTTAAACATCGACTGTTTGAGATTCCGATAGTATCGATTGTTTTTAAAGAAACCATCGATATTTCGATAGTTAATCGATAGTTTTCGAGACTTTTATAGGTATTAAGTGAAACACAACTTTGTTTGGCTGGAGACCCTTCAGGTCTCGCCAATAACTGCCCGGTTACGTAGAAACCGTCCCCTAGGACGACCTACTGCAGTCCAATAGAAAAAAAAAAAAAAAAAAAAAACACAACTTTGTATACTTTTGTATTAAAAATTGAACACATTTAATTAATTTTAAAACATATTTAAATTTTGATTGATAAAAATCAACGTACCTAGGTATTTAAATTCTTTTCCTTCAGCCGGTTTCTTTTTTCATTCATAATGAGCCCTGCTTTGGAAAATATCCGTTCTGAAGGAACAGATGTCGCTGCACAACACAAATACAAATAAAACAAAAAACAAATAAAAACCTGTCGCAATCTGAGGACGATAATCGATTTATTTGGCGACAGATATACCATTCTGAGTACGAAGCTATTATTTAAGGGATAAACCTATTATTTTGAGAACAAAGTTTTTATCCAAGTAATGAACTACGATTTTATTTTTATAATCCATCTCTTATTTTAGATACATATTGACATTAATTTGGTAATTCATATTTGGCGACACTTTAATTTATCTGAGAATGAAAATATTTCGTGGCGATAGATCTAGATTAGATGATACAAGTTGATGACAAATATAAACTTTGCTGACAAAAAATATAGTTCCCAAAAGAAAATAAACGATAAATCGATATCTTTTTCAGACAATCGATAGTTTCGATAGTAGAAATACTATCGATTAATTGATTAACTATCGATTTATAAGCAACACTAACGGCTATTTAGATAGCACGAAGTACGTAGTACTTATTACTTTTATGCACGAAATATGTTTTGGAGTTGGCAGCACTGGATTTCATTGAATTTGACATTGTGAATTGTGACATTGTTTCGTGCAATAAGTGTACATTTTGTTTGGGTTCTACAGATTGTAATTTATCAACAGTAATCAACAGTTCCTGTTCAAATTACAACACAATATAATGAATTCGTGGGGTAACGAGCAATATGGCATACCAAATATGATGCATGCAATACCTGGTATGATGCCGAATATGATGCCATCGGGAGCAATAGCGTCACCGCTTGTTCAGCCTTACAGCATGATGGGCGACGTGAATCATATGCAGATGCAGCAAATGACTCCTCTCGTAAACCCACCGCAGCCTGCAAGCCAGTTCATAGGTCCTGTAATGCCAGAAACTGCGAGTAGCGAAGTTGTAACCATACCCGTTAATGACGAGCAAGGAAATGACCCAGTTCAAATGCAAGAAAAACGGCAAGGTAGAGACAAAAACGATAGGCGAGACCGAGAACGCGAGCGTGATCGCGAACGTGAAAGAGGTGATTTTTATTATTTACGTCTAACAATAAATATTATAGAAATAATTATGTATTTGTAATATGTAATCTATTTCTTTTGTTCTTGATCATTACATCGAAATAGCATCAAACAGTAGTAATATTTTAGAGAGAGGACGTCGTCGCTCCAGATCCCGCAACCGTGACCACAACAAAGAACGGAATAATAGAGGGGACAGGAACCGCAGTGACCACCGCGAGAGGCAGTCCAAGTGGGATAACAATGACAAAGTTAACCAACAACAACAACTTATACAACACAATAATATGATGATGCAAGGTGAGATTAATTAATTATTCTGTTAGCAATGTTTTTAGGGTTCCGTACCCAAAAGGTAAAATGGGACCCTATTACTAAAACTCCAATGTCCGTCCATCTGTCACCAGGCTGTATCTCATGAACCGTGATAGTTAAGACAGTTGAAATTTTCACAGATGATGTATTTCTGTTGCCGTTATAACAACAAATACTAAAAAACAGACTAAAATAAATATTTAAGGGGGCTCCCATACAACAAACGTGTTTCTTTTTGCCGTTTTTAAAGATAATGGTACGGAACCCTTCGTGCGTGATTCCGACTCGCACTTGGCCAGTTTTTTATTTTCAGCTGAATAAATTAGACAGTCAATAACTCAGTTTCAAAGTGTAACAATGGGTAAATAATTAGTTACAAGATAATAAAGAAAATAGACACTGCCTACATAATTTTTTTACAAAGGGGTAAGAAATTGGTTAGCTTCTTTTCAGACATTTTACTTTAATATATGATGTTATCTCTCTCTTTTATCCCATCCTCATCACCAATGAAGTGTACAGGAAATGGTGAGGGGAAATGTGAATATAACTGCACTGATTTCCTGGAGCAATCTTGTCTTGTTTGGCTGAAGATTTATTTGACAAACGTCATACCATAGAGAACATTATACATTACAGTTACTCTTCGGAACTGGTAAAGATGCAGTTTTGGAACGTTTCTTAATATCACTAAAATTCTTCTCAAATTTCTTCTTCTTCTCTTGCACAAGCAATAGCCAGTATGTATGATATGAGAATAGCTCATGCCGAGGTGAAAAGATTTTCTAGTCAGTAGTAATGTTCGTAAGTCTGACTGCCTAGGGTGCACCAGACGTACTTAAGTATTGTCACTCTCAGAGACTCTTTTTATGTTACACTTAAGAAATGAAGAAATAAGGTATTGGAACTTGGTACTCTCAACCGGCATGCATGTATGACAAGATGTAGACGAAGCGAAATGAGTATGTAAGGATTGTAGCATGTGGCATTCTACAGTTTCTGTCTAAGACCATGAGAATAATGTGTGAATTTACGTAAAACGTAAAAAAAAATAGCTCTTTTAAAAAAATCACCTATTAAATGTGAATCTACGATAATCTTTGATGAAATATGATTTCTTGTCATATATCAGTTATTATAATTTCAGCTGCACACATCTAAACAACATACAAGCAAATTATTTTATTATAAATCATTAAACAATACATTTTTAAACCTTTCTCTTTAGGAGGACCTATGATGCAGTATGGCAACATGATGTCAAACATACCAAACTCTATGATGAACCAACAGATGGACATGAACAACATGCAGCACATGTTACCAGGCATGAATATGATGCCCAATATGATGATGATCAACCAGCAAATGCAGATGTCCAACCAGCATATGTATTTCAGCAATGGAGTGATTCTCCCTGCCCTCCCTGGTACCACCACACCAACAAGAAGGGAACGGCCTCCCGGTTGCCGTACAATCTTTGTTGGAGGACTGCCAAGTGGTATCACTGATGATATTGTGACTGAAGTCTTCCAACGTTTTGGAGGAATTGAAGAAGTGAAGTTGCACAAACAAGGGGTCTGTCATGTGCGTTTCGAGAAGCCGGAGAGTGTGGAACAGGCGTTTTTCGTGTCTGGTAGTCGACTGAAGTTTCATGATCAAATGGAAAGTGAGGCAACCACTCTTTTCGTCGATTATGCTTTGGTAAGTGTAAGTATGTGATATTAAATCATTTAAACTGGGTTATGCAGATTCTTCTGCTTCCTGGTTTTCCACAAATTCTTCCTTATCTTTCTGGTCTGGAGCTACTTGCTAAGAAAAACTGTCAAAAATGCATGGTCACTGTCACAAAGCAAATACAAAGAGGAATTGGTCTAAGCAACTGTGCACTCTGATACTAGCTAGGTCCTGACGTCATCACGGTAGGCGTGGCCATTGTTAGTCTGTCGGCACTCGTCTCGTGCACAATACGTTCCGCTCAGTTCCCATTTTATTATTTTCTTTGTTATTTGAACGAAAAAGATGGAGTGTCGTGTGTTATCTTGCAAAAGCTACTCGTATAAACGTTCTGACATCATGGATGGCATCACATTTGAGTTCTAAGTAATTTATACGTAATTTATTACATTCGTGATACTAGAGACATCTAGCATAATATGCCTAAACAACATGTTAGTTATCTATACATATATCCGAAGCTTTTAGTTTTTTCTGTTTACTGCTAGATGGAAAATATAGAAGTAGGCAGGGTGTAACGCTCCCCTCGCCCGCATAATATTGTCCGCATAAATCGCCCGTATAAATGTCACGCATAATATTTTCGGAAAATCGCATTACAATATCTCCTTGTATTTGCTCCGTGTTCACTGTTCCTTTCAACACTCACTGTGACTGTACCAATAAAACATAACCTATTAATACTCAGTCGAATTATTAAAGACTAGCTTTTGCCTGCGGCTTTGCTCGCGTTAATTAATAAAAAAAAAACTCTTAACACACTACTAAAGTTACTTTAATAATATAATTGAATCATGATTCTTAAGACTTAAGACACGTGGCGCTATCTATTATCGTTATTTTCCTCGTGAACAGTACTTTTTTCGGAATGAAAGGTACCCGTAGCTTCCTATTGGTGAAAGAATTTTTGGAATCGGATGAGTACTTTCGGAGATTACCTCCTACATACCAACAAACAAATTCTACCTCTTTATAATATTAGTAGTGCCAACTTTTGTTACCTTGGGTTACATTATTGTAATTTATTTACGGATCCCTTATTTTTTGATACTAAAATATAGCCTATAGCACTCAGGGATAACGTAGCTTCATATTGGTGAAAGAATTTTTTAAATCGGATGAGTAGTTTCGGAGATTACCTCCTACATACAAACAAACAAACAAATTCTACCTCTTTATAATAATCGAATTATTAAAGATTTTGATTGGCTTATAAAGCAACTGGCATGAAGTCTAAAGATATTTCAACCAAGTTATTAATACAATTTCATCTTACACTAGAACCGTGAAGTTATAATGTTATTTATACAATTTCATCTTACACCAGAATCGTGAAGACCAGAATGAGTATGAGAAGAACAAGCGCAAGCGCACACCAACTCCGCCCCGCGTGGAGCAATTTAACGCAGCCACACTTGTGACAGTTGGGGAGAAGATAAAGAGCGATAATGAATTCGCTGAGGCAGCACCTGTGAGTATTTTTCAAAACAAATTATTCGATTTAAAGCATCAAGATCAGCTAGTCACATTCATGCTGGTCAGAGTTAAGGGGTGTAGTATATCAGTTTACCAAAACCCAAGAGTTGTTTGTAATAGTTAAGGCTCAATTTATACCGCCGCGGAATGGAATGGAAGCGTCAATTTCGCCTCATGACGCTAGAAGGCGCGCGAATTCGCGGGAATGCTCGAGAATTCCCGTGCATTCCAGCGAATCATCATCATAAGCGCTTGGCACCGCACTACTGTGACTGTGATACGTTCGCGCCACTTCCCGCAGATTCCACAGACGGCGCCGACAGTAGCTACGGGAATTCTCGAGAATGCGCGAGGATTCCCCGAAAAACGCGCGGCCTTTTTTATGGCTCATATTTAGTTTGTACTTTATACACACATCAAAAGTGTCTAGGGATCAAGCATTTTTATGCGGATTTCTTGAGATTGAGATGTGGCTTTGTAATAAATTTATGATTTTATAAATTTATATGGATCCTTTTTGGTGCATTTCATAATTTGAATCAGGAACTGTGAATCAAATTCGAGTAAAAGATGAAAATCAGCTGTCAATATTTTCCCTATAAAAACATACAACGCATTGAAGACATTATTAGTGCTACTGTTTCCCTACTACTGATTAAAACCAACGTTATTATGGAGCGGCGACGTCATTTAAGCAGGGAAGAAATGCTCAGAGCCGTGGGAATGATAGAAGCTGGTTCCCGGCAACGTACTGTGGCTTTAGCTCTGAATACAAGTCAGAGTGTTATCAGTCGACTTTGGACACGTTACCGAAGCACTGGTACCGTGGCTGAGCGCCATGGAGGACGGTATCGCTGCACCACACGGAGACAAGACCGATACATTCAAATCTTAACTCGAAGAGCTCCAACAATAACCGCCATGATGTTAGCCGTGAGGCTTCATCACTCTTCAGGGAACTTAATTAGCGACCAAACAGTCAGAAACCGCTTGCATGAAGTGAACCTTCATTCCCGAAGACCGCTACGGGTACCACCTATAGCAATGCACAATCGTAGGATTCGATATCAATGGGCTCTTGGACACAGAAATTGGGCAGAAGAACAATGGCGTTTCGTGTGCTTTTCTGATGAGTCTCGTTTTGGTATGAGACCGGATACAAGACGTATACGACACTGGAGAACCCCTGGACGCCAACAGCGATTAAAATCCTGCCAGGAAGTCCATCCTTATAGTGGTGGAACCATCATGGTATGGGCGGGTATTTGGATCGGCGGAAGAACTGAGTTGATTTGGATCAGAGGCAACCTCAACGCTCAAATTTATGCTGAGACGATTGTATCAGACGTCATCGTTCCTCTACAAGCGCAAATCGGTCCCTTATTTCAGTTAATGCATGATAATGCACGACCGCACACCGCAAGAGTTGTAAGACAGACTCTCGCCGCAGCTAACATCAATGTCCTGCCCTGGCCTGCTCAGTCGCCAGACTTGAACCCGATTGAGCATGCATGGGATATGCTACAGAGAAGAGCTCTGCCGAATATGGAGGGTATCCAGTCGCAAGAAGACCTTTTTTTGTTGTTGCAACGAACATGGGCGGCCATTCCACAGCGTGATTTGGATGAACTCATTTTGAGTATGCCAAACCGATGTTCTTGTGTTGTTAGTGTTCGCGGTAGAAACACGGATTATTAATTGTTTAAGTTACCCAATAAAATTTTAAAGAAAACTGTTATTTCAGTCTTTTTTTCGAACTTTTGTGTTAGTGGTTCAAATGTCAAAAATCCCTTTATTAGGAAAATGGCAAATTTCTTTATTAATGCAAAGGTGACTTGGTTTATCGTTACTGTGACAAACGAAAACACTTTATTTGATGAATCCTTAAAGAAAATTTGAATTAATATCAATCAGGAGAAAAGTTATTGCAAAAATATATGTTGATCCCTAGACACTTTTGATGTGTGTACAATTGACATAAAGTTTATTATGCTATGTACAATTTCGTTGCAAAAAGTCGCTTCCATTCTATTCCGCGGCAGTGTAAATTGAGCCAGACTTTTAGAAAGAAATCAATAAAGAAAATGCTAATAACATTACCCATTTTCCATATGTTCACACTGCTACATATCAAGGTATTAAATTCCAGTATAAGCTGACCTCTCACTGTTCGGAATGCCTATACAATGCGAGATCAGCTTATACTGGAAATTTATAACTGGATATGACGCTTAGCGAGTCCAACTCGCACTTGACCGGTTTTTCCCTACTTTAACAGCGATTACGCACTGCAACCGATCCGGATCCGTGAAAATAAGAATGTAAAAACTCGGACCGAATTCGGATATTGCTTTGCGCATTGCATCCGATCGGAATACGTGAAAATACGAATCTAGAGTCTAAAAAACTCGGACCGAATTCGGATCTCGCTTACGCACATATCCGATCTCTGATCCAAATTTAAACAATTCAGGGGCCATCTTTGGCATATCCATTTTCCGTCCGATTTGAATCCGAGGTAATGCGAAAGCTTTCATACAAACAATACTACGGCTACTTCGGTCCGTCAATTTTTCTTTCGAATTAGAAACTCACAGATGACGGAGAGAAATCGGATGACTGAAGTCGGATGTAGTGCGTAAACTACCATACAAATAGTTAAATGAGTACTTGGGAACGTATTTTCTCGGATTCAGATCAGATGCAGTGCGTAACCGCTCTAACACATAATATTATTCACAGACATTAGCAGCTTGGCTGGAACGTGGTGAATGCAACAAGAAAAACTCCAATACCTTCTACTCGTTAATCCAAGCCAGCAACAACCAGCTCCGTCGACTCTTCAATGAGAAGATGCAGATAGACGATGAGTACCAGACCTTGAGGAATACCATTAGAGACAAGTTCGGACATATCATCATGCAATGTGAGTACACTGAATTATTTTTAGGGTACCATCAGCGTTGTTGGGGCAACAGTCCCAGAAAATATGAGCAGAGTTGACCAAGAGAGTCAGTGAGCAGAAGACTTTAAGGATGACTAGAGGACATTGAAAGGAGTTCGTGCGGAAATGTCACCAGCCAGCAAACTAATCTTTTATATTAATAGTTACACCACTTGGCTGCATAACACCTTGCCGCCGGCTACATGACGTCATGCAATTAGGTGTCCAAAGAATACTTAGCTGGTGAACGAGTGGGTTCCGGGTGACGGAGTGGGTCCCGGGCGATGGGGTGGGTCCCGGGCGATGAAGTGAAAAAGTGGTACAAGGAATGTTTCTTCGGTCAGGTAATGCTCATATAGGAATAACCAGTGGACCAGTCTTCATTGTGAATTCTTGAATTTGCGGTTTGTGGAGTCATCAAATACCTACAAGAGAGTGTAAGTAGCAATCTCGTTAGACCTATTTCAAATCTACCATGCGGCGAGAAACGTTAGAATCCGGATAACGGAGCCAACAGATCTAACCGACCGGAGATTGAGGACGCAAGATTTGTTCCTTTGAGAACGACAATGTTGAAGAATAAGGCATCATCTCTTCGGACGAACCATCACATACCAAACACGTGTGTGGCTGAAGACTATCACCGAGTTGAAATCGCTGTGTGAAAATTAGCTGGTAAAGTTACTATTGAATAAAGTGACAAGGGCAAGACAGTCATCGCGGTTTAGCTGGATTTGGAGACGGTTACGCTGCAGCGCTTGGTCATAAAAAATAAAGCGGAAACAACACATAGCTTCATTGCGGTAAGGGAAAATAGAAACGCGGTATGGTCCACAGCCAGGAGCCGATTAAGACTTGCTATGGTGTTGGCGGCTCGCCACCCACCTTTGAGCCGCCGCTGTGAGAAGACAACGTAAGTATGCTGAACGTCGCCGCTCTACGCTATATACAGCCAGGAGACTTCTACTGTTGAACTTATATAGCTCTCTCAGATCCAGAGACACTTCGATGCTTGTATCCTAAGAGTTCACAGCGTGCACCAGATCGTCACATCCCTTGTAGTGCGGCCACTTTGTTTTCCGGGTCCTTACGGTCGATTTAATCGGCTTCAGGCTGGCAAAAACATCCGGAATACCAGTTCACAAGTCGTAATTTGTAAACTACCTCATTTATAGAATGGTCTCATTTGCAGTAAGCTATAAATCTATTATATTTAAACTCCCTTTGTAGAATTATCTAGGTAATTACGGATGTATTAGGCGACATACTAGGGTCAAGAGATGCAGGAGACTATGATATGAAGCCTAAGGATCGGACTTCGATTTCATAAATAAGCTTCTATTTTTCGTGTAAAGATACTATAAGAAGTGGCTGTGATTCCATTAATATTTTGCTAAATATAGGTATTCTTGTACTTAGCAAGTTGTTCCTGCAAGAGCTACCTGTTCACATTACCTATCTTCTTGACATCTGCTAGAGTGCGTTTGACTAAAGTGAGTTTTCATTATAAAAGCGCCCTGAAACAATAAAAAAACAGTAGTTCCAACCAGGGTTGTTGCTGATGCATATTTTTTTCACATCAGCGGATGCTGATGCTGATGTTTTACCATTGACATCAGCGGATGCTGATGCTGATGCTGATTTTCATTATTTTCTTAAAAAAGCAGGGAAAAAGTAGTGACCATTTTGAATATATATCTAAAAGTTGCACAGTTTTCCTTGGTACCTACTGAAATAAACGATTGTCTAAAAAAAATTGGGATTTTAATAAAAAATATAATCAAACTTAATAGTTTAGTAATAATTAGTATAGTACTAGATTAGTAATTAAGTACCTAGACTACCTAGTGCATAATCTGCTACCAATCTTTCGTTTAATTAATAGGTATTGGAATTTAATCAAAGGTACATAATCCACTTTTCAACGGGGTCGGCATTATTTATCAAACTCAAAAGTTTACGAAAAAAAACTTTCACGCGCAGTTACGTATTAATGTATAAACTTTAAAAAAAACTAAAACCGACTTCAAAGAAAAATTAAAAGGAGTAAAATAATTACCATAATATAAAATTAACAGTTTCAGAAGTCGGTGGTTACTTTTTTTTAAGTTTATTTTTTATTAAATACGTTTTAGTGCCATAAATTTAACCCCCTCCTCTTCATAACCCTTCTTTTTGGCTTTGACGTAGTCGGGTATAAAAAGCCCTTTCGAATGATACCTTACACGATATAATGAAAACATTTGAAATAGAGAGAGAATTTTGCTTTGATCCAATGAGGAGTTCCGTTCCATATCTCTGAATTTCATGGTCTAATCATAACAATATTTATATGGGACCAATCGGGAAGTATACCCATTCGAACAAAAAAATATTTTTTCAAATCGGTTAATAAATGACGGAGATATGAGGTAATAAACATAAAAAAAAAAATACAACCGTATTGAGAACCTCCTCCTTTTTGAAGTCGGTTAATAACGTAATGAATGAGACAAGTTTGTACTTGTTTGCAAACACAATCCCGGTCTGCCCTTGGATTGATCAAAACTCGCAAGCAAAAACTACACGGGATATAAGTTCCTCCCCCCTCAGCGGTCATGTCACGACTCGAACATCAGCATTAATATCAGCATCGATCAATGCGGATGCTGATGCTGATGTTGAAAAAGATGCTGAAGATCAGCGGATGCTGATGCTGATGCTGATGTTCGCAACAACCCTGGTTCCAACATAGCGCCAACGGAGTTGCTAAATCTTTGAGAGAGATATTGACGGGCAAAAGGCAGCAGCGGGGAAACAGTACAAGGCCTTGTTTATGTAACTGTCGAATCTGCCGCGTACTCCGCCGTGTATCTTATACAAACAACTACAACTCATTGTTTGAATTGTCCGCTTTACGCCCCGCATGGCGCTTTGCGTTAAGCTGTGCGCCTTCATAAACGAGGCCTAATTCTGCAGTCCTCACGCGAATCCACGCCGCGTTCGTCCATATAGCGCTCGATGAGTTGGAGTTCCCGCGTCGTGTGTCGCCTTCATTTGTAGCAGTGGTATTCCCATGGTTGCCGTAAAACGCAGCAATGTTTATATTTATCAGGTAAATTCAACAGCACATGCAGCATTCATCATGAACACTAATAACATTATAGTATTAAAATCTGATTTCTTGCGGCATATGGAAGCCAGATAGCAGACACTTTAAATGACAACGATACATGTAGCGATAGTTAATATGTTCCTGGTAATTTATTTTGACACGCATTAGGTGAGTATAATAACATGACAAAAATCGACGTAGGCAAGGCCATAGTATGAATTATAGCGATAGCGAAGTTCTTTTATTATGGCCTTCTCCACATTTCACCTTCTACGACCTTCAACTAGTTTGATTAATTGCACAGTATAAACTACTTGATCCTCACGACTTTGTAGCGACTTCCGTGGTCTACCAGGCGTCATTTTGTTTACCCAAATTCCTAATTATGGAGAAAACCTTTAAAAAATATTTCAGTCAATATTTATTGTGTTACAAGCCAAATTCAGGCCTTTTTGGCCCCGGATATAAACATGCTCTGATTGAATCTTCAGGCAAGTTTCAGTTGCTTAATTTTAACTTTTATGAGATAGGATATATGCAGGAGATATTCTAACAAGTAACAGATTATAGAGCAACGTAATGCCGAAATTTATAGTAAAAATATATGTTCTTGTTGATCTTGGCTTACTCTATGACTGCCTTATCAAACGAATGCAAGTCAGGAAATCAAAAACTAGCGACGAACTCCAATGCTTTTGATTAGTGTATGCATCGTTGTGATGGAGAAACAAGGAAGACCCCCCACCATGTGGAATAAGCCAGGAAGAAGTCTATATACTAAAATCTTCCAAACTTCATATAAGATGACTAATTTCGCAATTTCGCAGATACCATTTCCATGGACATGACATTTTATATTTTGTTTGACTCCTATCAATATTCTGTTTGTAACAAAATATTTAAGTGTTAAAAAATACCACATTTAAGAAAAATATTTCGGGGACTAAAATATTCTATTATTGAAAAACTATGATGGGTTTGGCAAACATATTTTGCGGTACGTTACGAGTACTATAGTACTTTTAAGTTTTACAAAATATAAAATGTCAATGTTATTTTTAACATAAAACATTTGTCAACGGCAGTCGAGCAGGTAGCGAAAATTCTGACGGCGGCCAAGCTCCAGCGGGTTTCTGACCATTTCTCGAAGCAGCAGCGCCGGAACATCGAGATGTGGCTCAAAATGACAGAGGTTCGTAAGAAATCATAGAGGTCTTTCTTTGAAAATACTGATTTTGTATTTTCATGGAAATACCTCTAATTAGCCAATGTATTTGTAATTTTAAGACAGTCTTATAATGAGGTAAGTATGTAAGTCAAATGCTTTTGCTGGTATATCAATATGTCGTCTACATACACACGATGCCCCAAGACAGAAGATTTAGTTCCACTGGAGCAAGCAGTTTCGTTGACACATTTTCAGCTAATAGGTAACCAAGAAAATGGTCATAGTAGGAGTCTCCAGTCCCAGACTATAGCCTACTCTTAATGTGGGAACTGGCAAAACCCGTTGACTATGTCCATGTTTGGCATTGGTGAGTTAGTAGATTTGGTTGGTGTTAAGTGAGCGTCGGCTGCTATTGAAACTAATAGAGTTGGGCCCCTGTTGTGCGCACGGAGCTGCACCACATCGTACTGAAAGTTTATTTAGTATTGGCTATTGCCCGCATTGCTCTACACAGGCGCGGCGGCGTGCTTCTGGGATTGCCGCGCGCGCTTTCGTATCCGTTCACCCGTCCAATTGTATGGAGTCGCACGAGGCAGAGCATTCAGGAGTGTGATGCATTCAGGTGTGGCGGTGATATCTAGGTAATACCAGGCAAAACGTGGCTCCGTGTGGCCAAGAGGGGTCCAGCTTCTAAGAGGAAAATTCAGCATAATTTCATCTGTATACCTGCAATTTGCCGTGGTAAAGTATTTATTTCCATTCTGTCGAAGTATTGCATCTTTAATGTGGTGACTTCATGTTATGGAAAGCCAATGTGCCAGCTGCTACGAGACATCCGGCGCCATCTACGGGTCTTCTTTTCAGCTCCGATATCTCCTGTGCTACAAGACTTCGGTTCCTGAGAACTACGTGCCTCATCAACATTGGGCTAATAACGAGAAGTCATCACATTATTCAGTTCTTTTTTTAAGATATATCTACTAGTTTTGTATGAAATTAAGCTCTTATCAATACTTCGGCAAGTTGTAAATTTTTGTTTTCCTATTACGTCGGCGGAGAAGAAGGAGCTGTATTGAAGACGTTTAACAAAACATCGACATCGATAAACAGTCCCTGTTCATCGATGAAATTAAAAACAAAATCCGTTTTTGTTCCTAAAACAACAGTCATGGTGACCTAGTTTTATGAAACCAAAAAATCCAAACTACTACTTGCAACTAATCATATCAATTTTACAGGAATTGGACAACATAAGAGATGAATTCAATGCTATATTTGATGAAGAAGAAATGGAACGCGGAGGCAAGAATATGGTTCCTTTGGAGAAATACGAGCAACTGAGAGTAAGTGTCCTTTAATTTTGAGTAAAAATAGGACCATTCATGTAAGTGCTATCAGAGACGACTAATTTATTCTCTAAATAGAAAACAGTATCTACTTTTTAAATCCTAATGTAGCATCTCAGTCAGAAATCTGCCAATTAAGCAAGGTCATTTTGGCATTTTTTCTCAATGTAGTTTGTTGCAAAATTACTTGTTATTTGGAGGAAGTAATTCAGAATTTAAAATGATAGACCAATATAGCGATTTCAACGAAAATAATGATTCTTTTCGTTTTAGGTTGAAAATGAAAACCTGACATACGAGTTGGAAGGTTACAAGAATGAAGCTCATTTGGCCAAAGATGACGCTGAGAGAAGATTCGAGAAGTTTAAGGCACACTTCATTGCCCAACAGGCTTTGCAGAACAAACAGGTAACTGTGTTCAGTCCCTCATTCATATGTGTGCAGTATAGCACACTGACTGTTACTGGATTGCGTGGTGACTGTAGAGTGAAACGCCGGGTACTTCTTGAGTTTTCTTTATTGTTGCTTCTATTACAATATCTGCCTGTAGACTGTTTCGAGCGCGCCATTTTGCGCCTAATTTATACAATTTTAACAACAAAAAATCTAAATTCGCTATTGGACGACCAATCACAGCTAAGTATTTTTATCCAATAAGATTCAAGTACGTTTTTGGTAAGATTTCGGCGCAGACGCTTACCTACGACGAAACCTTACCGTAACGTAAGCCGCGACACATTTTATGCGTTTTTAAAGCGATTAAGTTAAGTTAATCCTATCAAACTATACATTTCTATGCTTAGAAACCTATTACTTATATAAGAAAAATGTAAACAATAACAAAACTTAACAAAACATTATCAGTCGTACTTACGTATACTAAGGTAAAGTTACACAAACTATGCTAACAAACTATGCTTACAAACTATAACACTAATCAAATCACTATATACATGTTGAATAATTAGTTGTCCCGCACAATAACACTAATCAAAACACTAGGCACATGTTAAATAATTAGTTGTCCCGCACATCTCTCCCGCCGTGTGACTACGTCGCATCAGTCTTCGGTGCGGGCACGTCGTCTGTGGGCAGGGGCAGGATCACCAGCTTCCTCACCGGCCTCCGCAGCACGCCTCCCTTGGTCTTGATGTCCACTGTCCTCACGATGTTGTCCGGACCTGGGTACGTCGCGATGACTCTTCCACGAATCCACACGTTGCGGGGTAGGTTGCCGTCGACTATCTGGACAAGGTCGTTGACCTTTACAGCTGGCCCTTGTCCGTGTGGCTCCCGCCGGTGTTGGAGGTCAGGAAGGTACTCCCTCACCCATCGCGTCCAGAAGACATCTGCCAGTCGCTGCGCGCAGCGCCAACTGGATCTCGAGGCTGCGTCTTGGTCGGTGAACGTGCCTGGCTGCGGCACTAGTCCTGGCCCTCCCAGCAGGAAGTGGTTGGGAGTCAGGGCTTCCGGGTCGTCCGCGCTGACAGAGACATGTGTCAGCGGACGGCTGTTGACTGTGTACTCCACTTCGGCGAGCAGAGTGGCGAGGACTTCTTCTGTCGGATGGCGCTCGTGCAGTGTCGCTGCGAGCGCTGTCTTGACTGAGCGGACCATGCGTTCCCATGCTCCTCCCATGAACGGTGCTCCGGGCGGTATGTAGCGCCAGGAGATGGTCTTCTTTGCAGCTTCTTCGGTCGTCGCGTCGTCGATGGCCTGTCGGAGCTCTTTGTCGGCCGCCTTCAAGTTAGTCCCGTTGTCGGACCATATCTCGGTGGGGCATCCTCGTCGGGCGATCATCCTCCGCAGTGCGAGTACGGCTGAGTCGGCGCTCCTTTTCGATTGGTTTTCTGTTCTTCAGGTTCTCGATATCTTTCGTGAAGGAGTCTTCTTGTGAGGAACGCATGAGGAGCTCCTCGGCTTTCTTAAGGTTTTCTGCGGAGACCGGGAGGAAGTTTCTGCCTTGTACTGTTTCCTTCGTCAACGTCTTCTGTTGCTTTGTTGCGGGTTTGCCGATCTTCCTCCAGCTAGGGTCCTTTTCCTTATTCTTTGCTGTTCTTCTGTGGTTTACGCTTTGCTTAGGACTCCTACAGAGCTGGATAAACTGTAGCACCCTCGCGGTCGTGTAGCGAAGTCTGTCCCAGTTGGAGAAGTGGGACACTTCAGGCAGGCCTTCTGATAATTTCGGTCTCGCGTCTTCCTTCACGTGATGTATTCTTTCTTCACCGGTGGGTTCTTCTGCCGCTGGCGTCGCCGATTCTGTTGGCCACGACTCCTCCGAGTGATAGAGGAAGTCGGGTCCCTTGTACCAGCGGTGGTTTTTGTTGAAGTCCACCGGGACGTCGCGTGTGGCGTCGTCCGCTACGTTCATCTTCGTAGCTACCCAGCGCCACTCGTTGACTTTCGTTGTTTCTTCTATGGCAGCTAGACGGTGAGCCACGTACGGTTTGTATGAGCGTGACCCCGTCCGTATCCAGGCGAGCACTGTCTTGCTGTCTGTCCAGAACACCTTTCGTTCCGGTTTCTTCTCGTGCTCTTCTATTACTGCGTCAGCCAGTCTTGTCCCCATCACCGCCGCTTGTAGCTCCAGCCTCGGTATCGACGTAAGCTTCAGTGGCGCCACCTTCGCTTTGGCCATGATCAGCGATAGGCCGACTTCACCGTTCGGTGCCACCGTCCTCCAGAACAGGACTGTGGAGTAGGCGGACTCGCTCGCGTCGGTGAAGATGTGCAGCTGTAGTGAAGTGGCGTCGCTGTACTGTAGATATCGCCTCGGGATCGTGACGTTGGAGAGATTCTTGAGGTGCGTCATCCAGCTTTCCCACTGTTCGGTCAGGTCCTCATCGATCTTGTCATCCCATGCTGTTCCTCTGCGCCATACTTCTTGCAGAAGCTGCTTCGCCCTTATGGTTACAGGTGAGGCGAAACCAAGCGGGTCGAAGAGCGACATTACTATTCTTAGCGCTTCTCGCTTCGTAGGTCTTCTTCCTTCTAGCAGTGTCGGTGGGATGCGTGCGAGGTTGAGGTTGAACGTGAGTTCGTCTGTGCTGAGCTTCCAGATGACGCCCAGTACTCGCTCCATCTTCTCTTCTGTCTTGTAGAGTTCTATCTCTTCTGTGGGTTCGTCTTCCCCGAGTGCTTCTAGTAGCGACGGTGAGTTGGATTTCCATTGTTTCAACTCGAAGCTGGCGTCTGCGTGCACTTCTCGCACGCCCTTGGTTATTCGCACGGCGTCTTCAAGGCTTCTGAAGCTGTCCAAGTAGTCGTCGACGTAATGTTTCTCCACGATCGCAGCTGCGGCTTCAGGGTGAGTGTCTTCGTGCTGCTTGGCGTTCAAGTTCTTTATGTATATCGCTGTTGAAGGGGAACTTGAGGCGCCGAAGATCAGCGACGTCATCCTGTACTCTTCTGGAGCCTGGT
Source organism: Amphipyra tragopoginis (assembly GCA_905220435.1). Taxonomy (NCBI): domain Eukaryota; kingdom Metazoa; phylum Arthropoda; class Insecta; order Lepidoptera; family Noctuidae; genus Amphipyra; species Amphipyra tragopoginis. The sequence continues at coordinate 10,024,076 of HG991998.1, forward strand.
CGTCTCGTCGGTCCCCGCGCCATAGGTATCGCAGGGAATCTCTGTCTTGAGCGCGCAGCTTCACCTGCATGAACATTTCCTTGATGTCTGCTGTCACTGCGATCGCGTGCTGTCGGAACCTCATTACTACGCCTGGCAACGATTGGAGAAGATCAGGTCCCTTGAGTAGCATGTCGTTGAGAGCTACTCCCTTCGTCTTGGCTGCGGCGTCGTGGACAACTCGTAGCTTCTCTGGCTTCATGGGGTTTATCACTCCAAAGTGTGGCAAGTACCAAGTTTTGCCCGGTGTCTTCTGTTTCGGAGCGAGTTCCGCGTATCCTTTCACGACGAGTGCTTCCATCTGTTCTGTATATTTCTGTTTCAGCTTCGGGTCCCGGTCGATCTTCTTTTCGATATTGAAGAGTCGCTTCAGTGAATTATCGTAATTGTCGGGAAGGGTGATGTCTTCCTTACGCCAGAGAAGACCGGTTTCATATCTTCTGTCTTCTATTTTAGTCGTGGTCTTCTCTAGTACGCGCAGCGCTTGCTCTTCTGGGTCTGTTTTCGGCTTCTTGGGGTTGATGCAGAGCGCGTCCACTTCAAAGTATTGCTTCATGAGGTCTTCTAGGCTATCTTCTGCTTCTTCTGTTACGTGTGACACGAAGTCGATGTTGCGTCCCATGGTCCGTGTCTGGCTACCATGGAGCACCCAACCTAGCGGCGTGAGAGATGCCACAGGTTGGTTGTTGTCACCTCTTCTTACTTCTGATGTGAGCAGAAGATGCCAGTTATCTTGTCCTATCAACACTTGAGGCTTCACGTTTGAGTACGTAAGGTGTTCGCGGATATCTGACAGGTGCTTGCATCCTTCAACTAATTCTCTTGAGACCCGTTGAGACGAAACTTGCAAATTCTTCACTGTGCGCGCCTGTACTTGTTCTTCACGGTTGTTGGGCCCCTTCAGCTGTATGGTGACCCTTCTTGATGCTGACTCTGATGTCTTCATGTCGTTGATGGTTTCTATCTTCAGTGGGTCGATGGGTCCTGTTGCTCCAATTGTAGTGACCACGCTATCGTCGACTAGCGTGACCGTCGATCCATCGTCCATCAACGCGAATGTGTTCACTGTTCCTCGTGGCCCCTTCACCTGTACTGGTATGATCTTCAGATAGGACTGCTTTCTCTTGGTGGTCCAAGCGGAGTTGATGACTTCTGTCTTCTCTTTGTCTTCTTTCGGTTGCGGCTTGTCTGTAGTCTTCGTATAGTGCAACATCTTGTGGTGAAAGTACTTGCAGTTGTTGACGCCGCACGGTTTCGTCTTGCAGTTGTGCATGTTGTTTCTGTAGCGAAGGCATCGAAAGCAGAGGCGCTTGGACTTGGCCATGTCCCATCTTGCGTTTTCATCCAGCTTCTTGAATCGTTCACAGTCTGTCGATGCGTGACCGGTTTCTTCACACACCGGACACTTCGGCGTGTATGTCTTCTCGGTGACGTTGTGAACCTTCTGTGGTCTTCTCTGTGTGGTGGCCGTGGTTTGTGGTACCACTTGTTCGGGGAGTGCGTATGGTCCGCACAGCTCCGCTTCTCTCTTGAGGAACTTCTCTATTTTCATCAGGTCAGGATCTTCTTTCGGTTGCGTCGTAGCGAAGTCGTAATATCTGTAGCGCAGCGTCGGAGTAAACTTGTCTACGAGCGTCTTCGATACTTCTGGGTTGAACATGTAGTTCATGCAACTCAATGTTTTCAGAGTCGCCACGATGTTGGAGATTTTCGTAGCGAAGATACATATGTCGCGCGGTGATTCTGTTAAGCGTGGTAGTCCGCGCAGCGTCTCCATTTCCATCATGGCGATTGATTCCGGTCTTCCAAATCTTGATTCCAACGTCTTCATAATTTCTGTAGGGTGCGCGCTGGTGATCAGAAGACCTTCGACTGCTTCTTTCGCCTTTCCCTTTAGGTTTCTTCTTAGGCGGTTCGTGTTCTCGACCATAGAGAACATTTCTTCTGTTTCGAAATAGGCGGCGCGGAAGGGTAGCCACTCTTGATGTGACCCGTTGAAGGTAGGTAGCTCTATGAACTTCGGTCGTTGAGCTGCCTTTACAGCGCGCGTAATAGCTTCCGCTAGCACCGTGAAGTCCGGTTGTACTCCCGCCGGTGTTTCCTGTACGCGCTGTGACTGTTGATGACGTCCTTCTGTTGATCTGACTGGATTCTGTTCCGTGCTGATGACTACCGGCGCTTCTGTTGGGCGGTGCGGTGCGTCGGCGATCGCTAGCACGGGTCGCGTCACTTGGTTTTCCAGCCAGTCGTCGACACGTTCGTTAGCTGCTAACTTGGTGTATTCGGAGCCGTCATCTTCTTCATCTTCTGTGTCTTCTGTCTCGAGCGTAGCTAGGCGTGCCGTAGCTAGTTCGACCTGTAGACGCAGCAACTCTTCCTTCGCCTTGGCTATCTTGTACTGTTTATTTCGGCTGTGAGTGGATCCCCCCCCTCCCCCCTTCTTGCTAGGGGGACGGGGTGGCGATGGTCTGCCCGGCTCTGGCAGATTGGCGATGATCCTCTTCACTCTTCTCACTGTGGATGTTTCCGCATCCTTATCTTTTCTTGTATCGGTGACAGCTACAGGTGGATTCATCGGTTGCTTCTGTTCCGCGCCGATCGGCAGTGTCGGTGCGGCGGAGGGCGTTGCAGAAGGAGCGGTGGCGGCTGCGGTCGCGGGGGACGGTTGCGTCGTCACGGAGGGGGCTGTTTGAGTACGTTCTGTGTCCTCCGTGGCGGTAGTACCGGTGACTGTAGAACCCGTGGCCGTTTCCGCGCTGGTGTCGGTCGCCGAGGTAGCGGCAGTGTCCTCGGACGATGACGGTGTCTGTTCCGCGTGTGGCTTGCGGCCTCTTCCTTCTGAGCGCGTAACTGGCATTTTGCAACAAAATTCTTCGTATAACTCGTTCACGTAAAATTGGACGCTTCACGTTATTCTCTCTTCGCGTAACACGTTCACTTGAAACGGGGCGCTTCACGTTATTCTTTCTTCGTGTGACAGGTTCACGTAGAATGGGGCACGTTACGTTATTCTTTCTTCGTGTAGCACGTTCACGTAGAATGGGGCACTTTACGTTATTCTTTCTTCTGTAGCACGTTCACGTAGAATGGGGCACTTTACGTTATTCTTTCTTCTGTAGCACGTTCACGTAGAATGGGGCACGTTATTCTTTCTTCTGTAGCACGTTCACGTAGAATGGGGCACTTTACGTTATTCTGTCTTCGTAATTATTTACGTAGCGTTTTTCTTTCTTCACGTAATTGCTTACGTAACGTTTTGAGGTGCTTCCCGTTCTTCTGTCTTCACGTAATTATTTACGTAACGTTTTGAGGTGCTTCCCGTTCTTCTATCTTCACGTAATTATTTACGTAACGTTTTGAGGTGCTTCCCGTTCTTCTATCTTCACGTAATTATTTACGTAACGTTTTGAGGTGCTTCCCGTTCTTCTTTCTTCACGTAATTATTTACGTAACGTTTTGAGGTGCTTCCCGTTCTTCTTTCTTCCTGTAGATACGTAAATTACGCGAAGAGGCTGCTTGCGATTCTTGACCACGTAGATCCGGCTCGAAGGACCATTAAATGTGCAGTATAGCACACTGACTGTTACTGGATTGCGTGGTGACTGTAGAGTGAAACGCCGGGTACTTCTTGAGTTTTCTTTATTGTTGCTTCTATTACAATATCTGCCTGTAGACTGTTTCGAGCGCGCCATTTTGCGCCTAATTTATACAATTTTAACAACAAAAAATCTAAATTCGCTATTGGACGACCAATCACAGCTAAGTATTTTTATCCAATAAGATTCAAGTACGTTTTTGGTAAGATTTCGGCGCAGACGCTTACCTACGACGAAACCTTACCGTAACGTAAGCCGCGACACATTTTATGCGTTTTTAAAGCGATTAAGTTAAGTTAATCCTATCAAACTATACATTTCTATGCTTAGAAACCTATTACTTATATAAGAAAAATGTAAACAATAACAAAACTTAACAAAACATTATCAGTCGTACTTACGTATACTAAGGTAAAGTTACACAAACTATGCTAACAAACTATGCTTACAAACTATAACACTAATCAAATCACTATATACATGTTGAATAATTAGTTGTCCCGCACAATAACACTAATCAAAACACTAGGCACATGTTAAATAATTAGTTGTCCCGCACAATATGAATTATCCATGTCTTCTGACAGAATTGAATCATCGTCTTCATACGCGTTTTGAGATTGAATGCGTTCGAATAATTTAGCCTTTTTATTTTATATCTTGGATATTTCTTCTTTTATTGGATCTTAATCAATGAATTTAAATTAAATTTATTAGAGGTGGGGTTAGTACAAACTATTTTAGCGCAGCCGAATTCTAACTTAGCGAAAAGGTTGGCTCAGTTGGTTCATTTCGTTGACTAGGATTTCTACAAACTTTTATTTAATTTTAGTTTTATTTAATAAGATACCTGATGTCGGTAGTTAGCATAAGGCATGATGGGGTTGGCGTATCCACATGGATAAATACCCCAATTTAAATAAAAAAGACAAAAAAAAAAAACTTGGATGACATCTATGGGCCGACAGACATAAAAGCAATGAGACGTCGCAACGCAAAAAACCGCGTTCCACAGTTGAATAAAGCACCTATTGCTTTACAGATACTTCAATCCTCGAAGACGCGCCCCACTCTTTGTCTAAATCGCTACAGTGGAAAAATGTGCATTATAAATTGCTATTATTTTAGTTCTATTGACAGACTATAGTTAGATGCGTGCAAACACACACTAATATACGATAATAATAAGAGATATTTGCATACGCGCCACGTGGCTACCTCTCACAAAAAGGAGTAGGGCGAGTTTACGTGGATTGAACGTATTGTATAGACGCCAGCACATAGAGCTACAATCTGTCACTTTAATAGACTTTCATCTTTATCGCAAAAGCATTAGGTTCAAGGTTGATTGGGAAAATTTTACAGTTTCGGGTAGCTTGATGTGGCTGGTGTCTGTACAGTTCGGACGACGTAATAGGTCCGATTTGACGTTTGGATAAAATTACAAAATAAATGTGTACAATACGTTGTACGCCTTCGATCTTAAAGAAAGTCGCCTTTTAATAGTCGCCGTTCGCGTAGCGCACTCATGATAAAATGAAAGTAAACGCCACGCATTGGAGTAATTATTACTAGTGTTGACACTACTCCTAGTATTTTGACAGGTGTCAAATCGGACCTATTAGATTGTTGCAAGTATAGTTCATAAGGCCGGGCGCTCATTGTGACTTTTTGTTACCAAGTCGAATTCTAAGAAAATATGTATTTGTCACCGTAATTTCACGTCACCATAGTGAGCGCACTCCCATATATCTTCATAGCATTCGACTTGGTTACAAAAAGTCACAATGAGCGCCCAGCCTTAATGACTTTAGAATTTTGCGTTGCGCATAGGTTTTATTTCTGTATTCTGAGGATTTTATGTGTGTCTGCTTTTTACAGAGGTCGCAGTTTTAAACATCGAATATGAGAATCAAAGTAGTGCTCAAAAGCTGTCCTGGTATTTCTATTTGGGGGTCTTCATTCGATAAACTATAATGTATATCTCTTTACTTCCAGGTCTACCCGCCATTGCCACCGCCGCCGATGCCTAACCTACCTATGGACTCTTCCATGGGCGTCAAGCCACAGCCACCACCTCCCCTACCAGAAGACGTCAAAGATGTCGAAGTCAAAGCTTCTGAAGCGAAGCTCATCAGCTTATTATCAGCATTCCTCATGGTACACCCTCTTGGAGCTACTTTGGACTACTTAGTATCGTATGTCAAGTCTTTGGCCCCCAATGTGACACAATCAGTAGTTCACGAGGTCCTGAAAAAGTATAATGACGTGTTCCGTCGCAAGACTACCGGCGTCGGCGCATGTATTGAGCATAAGTGGTGTTTTGTTATCTTTGATGTAATAAAAAAGGAGTAATTGTGTATAATACGTATTTTAAAGACATTAGTGTAATTAAATAATGTTAATGGAATTTGTGTTGGCTTAACCACCGTTGGATGATGGTTAATTATTATTATAATTATGTGTGACTTGTACTGCTGATCAGAATAAAGAACCAAATGGCACTGCTTTGTAACTTATTTTAATGATATGTGGTGTAAAAGACAGAAAAACATAATCCTTTAGGGGTGATTCTATCATTACAGTTATAGCTAATATCAGTATGTCAAAATTGCGAGCAAGGTAAATGTATACCCTAAATTCCTAACTCAGATAATTTATGTAAACAAAGGGGATAACAGATCAAAAAAATATTTTATTAATGGTAATTCACTGAAAATGCCGGAAAAAGGGTTAGATTCTCTTATAAGTACTGATTTTAGAAATAATAATTTAAAAAATATCATACCGTAATTACTTTTATAAATTTTCAGTTTTCAACAAAGTTATTAAAAAAAGGAGATTTTCTGGTATAAAGTATTTTATGATACTGGTAACACTGTAGGGGTACAAAACATTTTCAAATTTAGTTTAACAAAATGTCAAAGTTGTTTATTGTTTATCTTAGCGTCATAACAATTAGGGATGTCGGAAGTGAAAAAAAATATCGATATATCGATATTTATTAAAATATCAATATCGACTTCGATATCACGAGGAAAAAATATCGATATATCGGTCAAATTTTCAGAGATTTTCGGTTCTAAATAATAATGTATTTAGTTCAGTCTGGCTCAATAATAGGTAATAGTATTTTTTATACAAAATGCACATTAATTTAATGTATGAGAATCTTATAAAAACGAAGGTAATTCAATCATTATTCCTTTTTATTAGGCAAAATCGATACTTCAGTACGTCCGGCGCACCCTGGGCAGTCAGCCCCGCTACCAACCTTGCTGACTATCTAATCTTTTCACCACAGCATGAGCTATTTTTGTATAACTCTTGCTGACACGAGAGAAGAAGAAGATTAGGCAAAATTAGAAAATATAAAAAACTAAATAACAAATTTCTAATATTTTTAAGACCAATTTATTATTTCAGGCAAACCAATATTTGTTCGGTAGCGAAAGTAGAAAAACTCTGCTCTTTACATGCTCCATTGTTACTATTGTCAGCCTTTACAGATTTACGGCAGAAACTACTCTCTCTGAAGGCACAGAGGAAGCCGTAGGTGTCAAGCATTTAAGTGCCAGATTCGAAAGAACTGGGATAAGATGTTTCGTGTCTATCCAAATTTTATCGGGTTTTCCTTGCGGGATAGATTTGGAGCATCTAGGAATTGCTTCAACGCGTCCGGCATTCTGTTACTTTGGGAGGCTAAATTAGCTGCATTGTTACTGGCTGCAGCAGCTAGTGCTAGTCATAGACAACACAGTTCCTTTTTTCCGTTCGTTCTCATATTTTACGGCTTTGAATTATGCAAAATATTCTGGTAATAAATTAAATTTGTAAAAAAAATATCGTTTTTGATACTGAATATTTTGATATTGAATATTTTGTATCGATATATCGATGTATCGAATTAAAATATATCGGCTAAAATATCGATATATCGAATCAAAAATATCGATATTTCGATATATCGATATTTTTTCAACAAGCCTAATAACAATACATTCGTTTTCTTTTCCCGTTTTCGCTGCGTGTTTGTTAATTTTGTTATTGTGCTATAGTATCATCGTGTTAAGTTTTTCATCTTGTTGGTGTTTGTTATATTTCTTTGTTTTTGTTGAGTTCGCTTGTTAAGTTTTATTTGTTATTTGACAAATGGAGCCTCAGCCGGGGCCCTCGAAGGCAGCCGCCCCCGACTTTTTGTCACCTGTTAAAAAGCGGCCTCGAACATCTATGAGTGCCACAGAAAAACTTATGGTGATGAATGCGTATAAGGACTGATTAAAGTGATTATAAGGCGCGTCTCCGACACACTACACAAGACATTGCTTGGCTACGGTATTTTGTTTGCATTGTTCTTAAAATTAACTTGATTTTAAATGATTACTTATTAAACATTTAATGATAAAATGTTTTGTACCACTAACCTGTCACTTTGACAATGACATTTCTTTGTTTACATAAATTATCTGAATTCTGGAATTATGGTATAGTAAATACAACCAACATAGACTCTCCACCACTGAGAGTACTTGTATTTGGGTTAATGTTAGTAATATGAACTAGATCACAATATAATACTTAACACAATTATTACAAGATCATAAAATAAGGACATAGTCAGATATAAAAGGTCAGACTTCTTCAGCTGTTCAGCACCGAATGCTCCCGCTTCGTCGAATGACCACCGCCTATATAACATCGGGTACGTTGCTCCATATCTACGACTACCTTCCTGTGTCAACATTGCCAAGTGCTACCCGTTACCGATAACAGTGGGGCTTTTACAGACGCGGGTTGGGAACCTGCCATTTCACACAGTTAAACATCATCACTATTAAACAGCCAGAGGAGCTCGTGGCTAATTAGCAACCGCGCGGAGCATATGATTTGCAAGGATAACCTGTGCTTACCACGGTCAGTCCGTTGATGGGTGACCATTCGCTACAAACCGAGACCCCTCCGTGCTTCGGAGAGCACGTTAAACCATCGGTCCCGTGTGTCATATGAATACCAATGACAGTTGTTACGGGTAGTCAGAGGCCCGAAAGTCTGACACCCGGTCTAACCTTAGGATATCGGCATGGCCCAGTGACTTGGTTGCGCAGGTCTGATGGCAGTCGCTCCGTGTAAAATACTGGTATTGGAAGCTAACCCCAGTATAGTTGGGAAAAGGCTAGGCAGAACTCTCAAACAGCCCTATTCGTCGAGTGCTGGACATAGTCATATGTAGGGGAGCTGGGGAGTGGTCACATGAGACATGATTACCCTCAGAGATTGCGTCCAATACAATGCGACAATTAGGGCATGGATACCGGTATACCGAAATACCGGAATTGTTTTTCGGTATTTTCATACCGGTATTTGAGGATGAAATACAACGGTATTTCATCCTCAAATACCGGTACTTTTTTTTCAAAATACCGAAATAACGATTTCGGTATTTTGAAAAAAAAGTGATCTATTTTTGCAAGGGTGTTTAAAGACTGCAGAACGCAGATGAGTTTTCATATGACACGAATCACGATTATAAAAAAAAAACAATTACGCAAAACAATGCATATAGCTAGTATCTAGGTGGTATTTAATCATATTGTTTTCAGTTGTTCGTCTTACCAGCTTAGCTTACTTAAATACTGTTCTTTCTGTATTCTAAGACTTCTACAAATAAATTGCACACGTTGCGACGCCGAGTCAACTAAATTACTTTCTACAGTACTTTCATTTGCAATTTGATTTTGTTTTAACAATACGTTCGTATTCATAGTATAAGCTGTGTGTGACTAAGAGAGATATTCGAAATTTTTGTTACATGTTTACTTATCATTAGAGAGTAAAGGGCATGGCACACTATACCGGCACCGCAACGGCACCGTTCCAACCCAGCAATTAACTTGTCATTCAAATTAGAGTATACTGCGCGCCGACTCCGAGTCGTTAGCGAAACAACGTCGTTGCGCCGTCGCCCGCGTTCCTTTTATTTTTCTGTTCTTCGTTCGTTCTGTGCGGTTATTGCTAGTTCGCGCAATGTAAACTGAGACATTATGAAAACGTGCAAGTCCTAGGCGTGTGTAAGTGTAGGCGTTCAATCATAAATACCAATCTACTGTGTTCGCGGTGACAGCAAGCTTGCACCTCTCGGCCGACGCGCGGACTGCAACTTTGCACCTCGCGGACGATGGCGACGCGTAGTTAGCGCGCTGTCGGTTAGCCGTAGCCTAAATTCGAGGCGACGCTGACGCCGTGCTGCAGCTGTGTAGTTGCGGTGCCAGTATAATGTGCCATGACCTTATGACTGATTTTAATACTTATTGATTGTGATATTTGTGCTAATGAAACAATATAAATAATTCTTGGATCAACTAACGTATTTTCTTTAGTATGTTTAATTACTAACACCTTTTGTGGGAGTTGATAAATAGTTTGAGTGCTTCTGTCATATAGCGTAGAAAACTGCTTTAATCACTCTCCGCAAACGAGACTTACTAATCGTTCGTGGAATCATTTAAACAGTAATTAGCAGTATTTAAAAAAATACCGAAAAAATACCGAAATTTCGGTATCGGCCGGTAATTGAAATTTCAATTGAAAATCATTCCGGTATTCCATGCCCTAGCGACAATAGACCTAACTGGTCAGCATTGATTGACCACCTTCTGAGTTAAAGCCTAGGTTTGCTAGTACCTGCTACTGCGTAGGTATATAACACTAGAAACTAAAAGTCAATAATCTGCATCTTCCGCTGAATGTGGGCATTCGAAAACTAAAAACGAAAAATCATACACGGCACAAGAATTTCACGGCATCGTAAGGCATCGACAGTCGCGAACTATGAGTGTATCGTAGTCCAAAATGATAAATGAATATAATGTTTTTTTTTTCTAATAAAAAACCTTGCCCCTCATTATGATTTCTCTTTTAACGTGGGTGCGTTTACAGACACAAATCTCACATACATACGCCCAGACCCGAAACAACTATCTATGTATAGGCTATACAAATTTTTGTTCCGTGTGGGAATCGAACCCACGACCCCTAGCGCAGAAGCCGATCGCTCAGCCACTGCACCAAAAGTGTCGTTAAAAATATTCACAAGACCTTTTTTTTACTAGCCACACCCAATAATGAATGTCGGATTTTAAACAAAAACGCTGTTGGCAACTTCAAGAATCACTGTCAAATCAAAAGTGTCAAACTGTCAATGTCAAAAACAGTTTGTTGAGTTTGGTGTTGTGGAGTGGTTACTGTTTGTGTTTCTAATAATTTTATTTCGTTAAAATGAAGAATTGGTGGAACTGGGTGCTCGGATTTGCGTTATTCTGTCTATTATTTCTCGCTATACCCATCACACTCTCCCGGCAGAAATCTACAGAAGAATTAAAGCCAATGTTCGAAGAATACATAGCAAAGTTTAATAAAAGTTATAAAAATCCAGATGAATATACGGCAAGATTCCAACATTTTGTGGTAAGTTCCTTTTTTAAATAGAGTTTTTTTTTAAATTAAGTTTGACTATGAAGCTTCTATCTATGTCTCATAACTTAGTGATGTTGTTAAAAAACGTTTTTTCCCCTTTGCCAGTTGTAAAGTAAGTTTATCATTTTGTTTGTTTATTGGGTTGGATTTTAAAACGAGTCGCCTGAATTTGAGGGTATTGGTGGTGTAGGGGGCTTAAGGGAGTTAGTCTTAATCCCCCCAAAGTAATTTTGGCTGCCGGAGTTGCGTCTAAATATTTTTAAACAATTTCCAAAAATTCTTAAATACTATTGCAATTATGCAAAACGGAACGTAATTTTTATGCATTAGTACAGTTTTTCAAATGTAATTTTTAGGTTTTATGTGAAAACCGTGAAACGAAACGCAAGCCGCCGTCTTGGATGTATGATATTGACAGCTCATGTCAAATTTGTGCGTCATTCCTTTGCTTTCGAGTTTAAGTGAATGTGTTCTTCCGTATCGATTTGTTTTTTTATACGACTTGGCTACGTTCTTGGATTCTGTTTGGATTGCTTTACTGTACGACCTCGGCTTACTCACTTTTGGACACTGAAATAACGATATCGCAGCTTGCAATGGCGTCTGGAAGTAGTGGAAGTGGACACCCGGAACCGGGACCGTCTACGAAATATTATGTGTTATAGGAAATGTATAAGAACAGGATATAATTCTTAGGTAATTAATAGCAATGTATTACTCCGAGCTGGCACAATCCGACTTCATTGGGTTAGGTTAGATGGCTAAGGCGGGAGCGTAGCGCAGCGAAGCTCCCGCCTTAGCCATCGTGGTTATTTTTTTTTAAACCACCCAGAAATAGGAGCCCCGCGTAGCGGGGCTCCGTCGACTCATAATTGAAGCCAGTTTTTATATACATACTAGCTGTACCCGGCATGCGTTGCAATGCTCTTTTTCCTACTTACTACCTACCTACTACCTACGTACTACCTACCTACTACCTACGTACTACCTACCTACTACCTACGTACTACCTACCTACTACCTACGTACTACCTACCTACTACCTACGTACTACCTACCTACCTACTACCTACCTACTACCTACCTACTACCTACCTACTACCTACCTACTACCTACCTACTACCTACCTACTACCTACCTACTACCTACCTACTACCTACCTACTACCTACGTACTACCTACCTACTACCTACGTACTACCTACCTACTACCTACGTACTACCTACCTACTACCTACGTACTACCTACCTACTACCTACGTACTACCTACCTACTACCTACGTACTACCTACCTACCTACTACCTACCTACTACCTACCTACTACCTACCTACTACCTACCTACTACCTACCTACTACCTACCTACTACCTACCTACTACCTACCTACTACCTACCTACTACCTACCTACTACCTACCTACTACCTACCTACTACCTACCTACTACCTACCTACTACCTACCTACCTACTACCTACCTACTACCTACCTACTACCTACCTACTACCTACCTACTACCTACCTACTACCTACCTACTACCTACCTACTACCTACCTACTACCTACCTACTACCTACCTACTACCTACCTACTACCTACCTACTACCTACCTACTACCTACCTACTACCTACCTACTACCTACCTACTACCTACCTACTACCTACCTACTACCTACCTACTACCTACCTACTACCTACCTACTACCTACCTACTACCTACCTACTACCTACCTACTACCTACCTACTACCTACCTACTACCTACCTACCACCTACCTACTACCTACCTACTACCTACCTACTACCTACCTACTACCTACCTACTACCTACCTACTACCTACCTACTACCTACCTACTACCTACCTACTACCTACCTACTACCTACCTACTACCTACCTACTACCTACCTACTACCTACCTACTACCTACCTACTACCTACATTTTTTTTTTTAAATATCAAAATTTTCTTTCATAAGAACCATCTCCTGACAATTAAGCACAAAACAAAAAAAAAATATCGAAATCGGTCCAGCCGTTCACGCGTGATGCGATGACCAAGGGAAATAGCGATTCATTTTTATATATATAGATATATATTTTTTTGCTAAGGAAACCAAGTATTTCCGGCGGCTGAAAATGGTGAGGGGGGGATCCGACCCCTCCCCCCTCCTCCCCCCAACCACTCACAACCCCTTAAAATGGCGACGTATTTCGAAATTTTTACCTGTTTATTACTTACGATATCAGAAGAAGTTTATTTATGTGAATGCATTACTAGGGCAAGTTCAATTAAACTTGGTGAGGGTAACTATATTTTTTATGTACTTAAGTTATAATAAATTGGTCTTTTGAAAAGTTTATAATCAGGAAATCTTCTGCTCTATACAATGTCGCCCATGCGCATGTGACCGCCCGTAATTTTCTGAATATTCATGAAAAACTGTCGAAAATAAACTTCAAAAGGGGGGTCTATCTATAACATTTTTCATGTTATTCAATTTTTTATTTTTTCACAATTTTTACCGAAAAAATGACTTCGATTCCGTTTTTTTTTTCGTAGTCGATAATTTTTAGTAAAAATGTTAATTAACCTGTTAAAATAACTCACAAGCTTTTGGAAATAATAAACAGAATCCAAATCGACCCATAAACTTCGGAGATGTGTCAAAAAATAGAAAGCAAATCTACAAACTCTACTTGAAAAATTAAAAATTGAATAACATGAAAAATGTTATAGATAGACCCCCCTTTTGAAGTTTATTTTCGACTTTTTTTCATGAATATTCAGAAAATTACTGGCGGTCACATGCGCATGGGCGACATTGTATAATGGATAATTTGGTAATTAATATTGCTACCATATACTTGGATATCAGTAAAGTTAGGGCCTTATCTCACTAGGACATCATGGCAGTGGCCACCGGTCGCGCCACCAAAAAAATGTATGCTGTTGTATAAAGGGTACCTCACCTGGTATCAGCTTGGTTGTGCAACAAATTTGTTGCCCGCAACCGAATCACCCGGTGGTACATGCATTTTGATGGTGGTGCGACTGGTGGCCGCCACCATGGTGTCCTAGTGAGATAGGATCCTTAGTCACAGTGAGCTTATTTACAATACTGTTGCTGAAAAATTTAATAATCAATTAATTAAGGACTTATTGCTTGTTTTTTTACCAACAATAGAATATAATATTATATTTTGTTTTAAATAATTGTAATTAATTAATAACATTATAATACTTCTAGAATTCATCAAAAATAAGTAAGATAACAAGCTGCTTGAGAGCTGCACACTCATTTTTTGGTAACAGTAATTACAGTAGTAGTATTCACTAATTATCTATAAAGAAACAATGTGTTTAATTATTTTTAAGCTGCTTGCTATATAATATAGTTGATATGAGATAAAACACAGCAACTCATGCAGGTCATAATTTACTATCAAACAGAGTCCATCTGTTTGTGTAAGTGTTATCTTGGAGAAATAATTACAGCAGTGAGTAAAAAACAAAATACAGAATGCTCACATGACATTCAATTAGGTTTAATGTATTTTATTACTCATATAGAATACAGTTCACGTATAATGAGCTTAAATTACTAGAAATTCAGGCTTCTATACAATACTTAAGTTTCATGTTTGCATAGAATTTACACTGCTTGGAACTCGGTTAGATCCGCGCGTATGCCGCGGCAGCCACAGCCAGTCGGCTGCGCTCGGACGCCGCGGCAGCAGGCCCGGGCTTAGGGCGGCAAAACCTGGTGGGTTTTTTTTTAGTTGTCGCTCCTTCTTTGAACCTGTCCGCCAACTCAAACTCAATAAACTCAACTCTAATGTAAAAACTCGAGTGTAAAAACTCAAAAATGTCAGCATCAGTATTTGAAACACTGATTGAGATAATTTTATCGTTTACTGACTTTCGTTGTTTTTTATCTTAATTTAACTCCTAAACTTAGTTCATTTAATTTTTTGTGATTTACAGCGAGTAGGGGGGCGGCAACATTTCATAGGCCTAGGACAGCCAACGTATCTATCAAATCCGCCCCTGATTGCTGTAATTACCAAACTTGGCAAAAAGGCTGGTCATGGCAAATATCTTGGTTTTAGCACCAAGGAGAATGCTGTTGCCTATCTGTACACAATCCTTTAAGAGATAATGAGGAGGGTTGCCAGGAGGCTAATAACTTTACATTTGGTGAATCATATTTCGTTTCATAATCATAACTGCAAGTAGAGTGCACATTCAATCAATAATCTGCACGAAATTATATAAAGTCAATCAAGGCGGTACATGCCTCCTTAACCAAAAAAGACCGCAGACAGCAATCAATTCAATTCAAAGTCATTTATTCTCTCTTCACATTGGTTACCTTAAAATTAAAAAAGTTTAAAACGAATGTGACTAACCATATTTCACCGCTGTAAGAGACTGCATGGTGCCTGAAATAGGTTTTGGAACAAAACCTGTGGTACAGGTCACCAGGCCACCAATCAATCAATTAAAGATTGATTACCATCTAAAATATTACAAATGGCCTTGTACACACGGCTACACATCAAGCTATACATTTCCAGTTTACATTGACTTCTCATTGTAAGGAAATCCTATACAATGCGAGATCAGCTTATACTGGAAATGTGTAGCTTGATCTGTAGCCACTGTACTACCATTGCAGTTAAAGATCACTATAATACACCCAAAATTAAGACTTACCGACTTAGACAACTTATACATATACCTGCAGGCCTGACATGCGCAGCGCGATAAACTTTTGCCATCTACGTAACAAAATAATAATGGTAAATACCTATTACACAACCGCAACTCACATAAAATTGCTTTTTCAGGCATCAGTACGAGAAATAGAAAAGCTGAATGCAGGATCAGAAGGACCAGATCACTCCAAAGCCAAATATGGTCTGACGAAGCGATCAGATATGTCCAAGACTGAGTTTAAAGAGGTACATCTATCAGACGAGAAGCTTCTTAAGCCTGCGCAGTCGTATGGCAGGAGTAGGAAACATCAAAATCAGAATAGTGATCACCAAAAGCAAAGTTCCTATGATAATGGACCCCAGGATAATGTGATTACCAGGAGGAAAAGGGCAGCATTGCCGTT
Source organism: Amphipyra tragopoginis (assembly GCA_905220435.1). Classification (NCBI taxonomy): domain Eukaryota; kingdom Metazoa; phylum Arthropoda; class Insecta; order Lepidoptera; family Noctuidae; genus Amphipyra; species Amphipyra tragopoginis. The sequence goes on from HG991998.1 coordinate 10,040,307, forward strand.
GCAGTTCGATTGGTAAGTCTTTTTTTTTATATTTGGCTTGGTCGCATTTGACCTGATAGTAAGCGAAGACAGGGGTCTAAGATGGAGTATAAGAATCCAAGTACCAGAGATATAGAGGGGTTCCCCTATACCTCTCTCGCTCTCACGTACTCACAACGACGAGACACAGTAAACTGCATGGCGCCCGACTTTAATGTGAGGGTGGTAGCTAGCCAGGCGGACCGTATAGATCCGCGTGCTGGGTTTTGTTGAATCTTACAGTACGTATATTCCCAGCGTGTGTTTAGGAAGTATTATGTTATAGTCCGTTCTTACACGGGATAAACCTGTTTATCTCCCATCGCATAACTCATGCTGTAATCCCAAGAAGGCCAGAAATGGTAGGCTCACGAGGCTACCGCGCGAGGCAGATGTCTTCAGGCACAATTTCAGTCTTGTGTCAGCACGAGCTGTACGAGAATAGCTCATGCCGAGCTAATCAGCATAGTTGGTAGCGGGGCTGGCTGCCCAGGGTGCGCCGGACGTAGTTAAGTATTGTCACTCGTGGAGGTTCTTTTAATAGCTATTATAGCAATAAGGTGGATGTTCTGTAGTTACTACTAATATTCCCACCTGTTAATCCCTCGAAATTGCGAGTTTCCAGAACAGTGCCTTAAGTTGGGTTAGGTACTAGGGTTCCAACTTCGGCTCAGGCTTAAAACCTCTGTTGGTAGTTTGCCAACTTTATCGACTAGAAGGGGATTTTGGGGGAAGCGGCAGAGAAAAGTATGCTGTTGAGTAATTGTAAAGGCCCTAAGTTAGATTCCCAAAATTCAGCCCTCATCAAGCTGTCCCCCCCCCCCCCCTCCCCAACACGCCGCCACTTTGCCACAGTGGACATATAAGCTAAAGCAGTACTTCAACTACCTACAATCGTCCGTTTTGACACACTCACATAGACACGCACTGCAACAAGACAAATAAGGTATTTTCGGGATATAGTTCCATACAAAAACAAAAAACTGCTCAGTATACAGAGCGTGTCTGTGTGAGTGTTTCAATTCTTGAGATTATAGTAAGTTCAGGTACTGCTTTAGCTTATATGTCTACTGTGCCTATACCGAAGTCCGAGTCCGACTAGGGGTCGGGGGGGGGGGGGGGGGGGAGGTTAGTGCTGCTGTTGCTAGTAGTCATGATGTTTAGTGTAGTATAAGTAGTTATTATAGTTCCCCACCATTGGCTGGAGACCCTTCAGGTCCACCAATAACTACCCGGTTATGTAGAAATGGTCACACCGCTATTATTGACGCCTAACTTAGTCATAGTCATTTTAATAAATTTACCCTTGACCGTATCGTGTCAATAAACGGCGGACGCATAATCGAATAGCGCATACGAGATAAAATGTCATTGCCCTGCACTTTTTTTACTCTTTTATGTCACTTGTGTTCATGTTTTTGTCAAAATCCTTAAACTTTGTCCTTAAGGCTAGCTACCAAAGCGAAATCGAGACTTGGAGTACCCCGACTCGATTGGTTTAGGTTCGACGGGGATGAGGGGGCTGGTGAGCGAGCAAAGCCTGTGGATAAGGTTGATTTTGTGTCGATGATTTTGTAAAAGGCCGCTATTGTGGACTTTGTGTCGGTTCTTCTTCTATCGTGTCGGCACGAGCTATACAACAATAGCTCATGCCGTGGTGAAAAGATTAGCCAGTCAGCAAGGATGGTAGCGAGGCAGACTGCCCAGGGTGCGCCGGACGTACTGAAGTATCGTCACTCGTGGAGGCTCTTTTCATGCACCCCAATGCTCTTTGTGTCACTTGAGAGCAGAAATAAGCGGTCAAATGGATCCCTTTACTGTCACAAAGATTTGGGTTATCCCAACTTGAAGATAAAGCTACGTTGTGTGTGTGGGATATCCGCATGTATGACTTGATATGCAATGCATTTTTAACGGTTCATTCCTCGAATCGGGTCGAAAAATCGGTCTCCACCATGGAAATTGCAAGAGATACCTATTTAAGAGGGCCTCACTGCTAATTAACAACTGCGCAGATCATATGATTTGCCAGGTTAAGCTGCGCTTGCCGCGGTCAGTCCGTGGATGGATTCGTTCACATTACGTTACGAGACCGTACCGTGTCTCAGAGGGCACGTTAAACCGTCGGCCCCGGGTGTCATACGAATACCTATGACAGTCGTTACGGGTAGTCCGACGCCCGAAAGTCTGAGAAACGGTCTTAGAGCGGTTATGCACTGCATCCGATCCGAATCCGTGAAAATACGTTCCGAAGTAGTCATAGAACTATTCGTATGGTAGTTTACGCACTAGATCCGACTTCCGTCATCCGATTTCTCCCCGTCATCCGTGAGTCTCCAATTCGGAAGAAATATTGACGGACCGAAGTAGCCGTAGTACTGTTTGTACAATACGGCCGACGTATCTTGGCGAGTCTGAAGTTAGCTGATTAGCTGCGCAGTAGACAATTTCGTTTCTAAAAGATTCATTGCGCAGCCATGTTTGGCTGCGCAATGTTGCAAAGTTGTTACTAACTTCAGACTCGCTAAGATACACCGGCCGTATTGTATGAACGCTTTCGCATTACCTCGGATTCAAATCGGACAAACGCCAAAGATGGCCCCTGAATTGTTTGTATTTGGATCAGAGGTAGGATTAGTGCGTAAGCAATATCCGAATTCGGTCCGAGATTTTTAGACTCTAGATCCGTATTTTCACGAATTCGGATCGGATGCAGTGCGTAAAGCTATATCCGAATTCCGTCCGAGTTTTTCATATTCGTATTTTCACGGATCCTGATCGGATGCAGTGCGTAATCGCTGTTAGGATATTGGCATTGCCCAGTAATTGGGTTGCGGAGGTCTGATGGCAGTCACTCCGTGTGAAATACTGGTTTTCAGCCAAATCTGCTTGGACTGGAAGTTGACCTCAACATAGTTGTGAAAAGGCTAGGCAGAACAAATCTATATAAAACCAGTTTCAAGAAAGACTATTTTTGTCTTTAAAAAAAATCATTTATTTTTAGGAGATTAGTTTCTCATTCAATCATTAATTAACAAATAGTCTTAATTTTCTTTGTGTCCGTTTTTCGTCTCCGTTCTAAACGGGTTTACGCTATCATCAATAGTCAATCAGTTCGCAGTGGAAGTGATAATGTCATTTATAAATTTAGAAAAATCTAAATGCCAAAGTCTTTTACTATTGTTCTAATATTGCATTTTGATTGCCACGCCACCTAGATATCGGCCTTTCCTTGGATGGTCTAAATTTAAAAAAATAATACTTTGGTATATCATTGTAGTTAATCCATCGTAAGATTCGTAAGTAAAAACTGTATCGAGAGCTCAGGCGGAAGAAAATATTTAAAAAAGGGAAGTGCATGGGTAGGAAATATTTTAAAGAAAGAAAGAAAACCATATTTATTTTAGACTCGCACAGGTAGGTACATAACATAGAACACACACACACATACAGAAACAAACACACACACACCACAGCACACACATAACCACACATAATGCTTAAGAAGTTAAACGATATAAAAAAAAAAACAATAGAAATTGAAACCACCAGCCTCTATTAGGCCAAAAAAGGTTCCTATATCAGCATAATGACGCGACATTTAAAAAAAAAAACGGCCTAGTGCGAGTCGAACTCGCGTACGAAGGGTTCCGTACCATTATCTATAAAAACGGCAAAAAAATCACGTTTGTTGTATGGGAGCCCCCTTAAATATTTATTTTATCCTGTTTTTTAGTATTTGTTGTTATAGCGGCAACAGAAATATATCATCTGTGAAAATTTCAACTGTCTAACTATCACGGTTCATGAGATACAGCCTGGTGACAGACGGACGGACAGCGGAGTCCTTAGTAATAGGGTCCCGTTTTACCCTTTGGGTACGGAACGTAATGGGTTTTGAGATATGACCGTGGTAATGCTACGGGCAATGCCGATTAGAGTTATGTCTACCTCTATCATAACCAGTGGCGGCGTAAAAGGGGGCCGTGGGGGCGGTCCGCCCCGGCTGCCAAGCTCTAAGAGGTGACAGTCCGTGCCCACGGAGAGCCACTGTCACGCACACAGACTAAGGGAATTAGGAAATCGTTCGCAGCGCAGCACAAAATATAATACTTGCTCATCCACGAGCACGTGCGGCAAGTGGGTCGCGTAAGCACGTTTAGTATTTGTTGTTTTATTTTGGGGAGTACTCAATATACAGGCTGTTAACGAATTCGTGTAATTCCTTAAAATCACATGATCTACTACTGGTGTAGAATGACCCCGCACGGGATTTCGATTGATTAAAAATAAAAAAACAAAAAACTTTTTTTCCTGCGGTAGCGGTAATTGGTCGTATCTAAACCGCCTAATAAGGAATCAGTAAAAAAAATTTTTTTTAATTTCAAAAAGTGTTTTCTATTTGTGTGAACATTTCGATGCCACGCATGAATTAATGAAAGCACGGCGACACAGCTGGCGGGTACGACTAACGCGATATCGCTCTTTGCAGTCAGATAACTCAAGGCTCTAAAATGACTCTGAAACAGAAAATCAAGTTTTTTTTTGAATATTTTTTTCAGTTGTATTTCAGAAATACCTCATCATCTGCCTAGCCTTTTCCCAACTATGTTGGGGTCGGCTTCCAGTCGAACCGGATGCAGCTGAATATCAGTATTTTATATGGAGCGACTGCCTATCAGACCTCCACAACCCAGTAACTGGGTAATACGATACTCTTGGTAAGACTGGTTGTCAGACTTTCTGGCTTCTGACCAACAGTAACGACTGTCAAAGATCTACAAATGACAGCCGGGACCAACGGCTTTACGTGCTTTCCGAGGCACGGAGGAAACTCGCTATGGTAAATGGTCACCCAATTTCAGAAATACCTATTTAGGATTAATCTATGTCACCAGTAGATCACACATTTTGAAGGAATTACACGAATTCGTTAACATCCTGTAGAAACAGGGATGCCGCCCCGGGTGGCAAACCATGCTACGTCGCCGATGATCATAACCATACCCTGCAAGAACAAACGAGAAAAAAAATATCGAATTTGTATAGTATCCTTAACGTAACCATAAGTCCCGCTTTGAGCGGGACTGTCCCGCTTTTGAGCTATGTGTCCCGCTGTCCCCAAAAACACATAAATGTCCCGCTTTGAAAAAAACGTAATCGATGTCAATGAATTCAATATAACGGGCGCGTATTTATTAATCGCATCAGAAAACATTTTGATAACCAAGGATAACATCAAGTCTTGCTAACATGACACATATTGATGTCTAAAAACCAAACCTGATAATTATTTTAAAGCAAACTGCTCATCCGAAAAATATACTAGAACCAGCCCACCAGACTACACAAGATTAGTTCCTAGTTTTTGTTTTTTATAAATATACATACACCATAAATATGTGTTTCATTCTTGTAAAAAATATTAAAATTTGCTAGGTGTCCCGCTCTGAGGGAAAAAAATAATGGTCACGTTAAGTATCCTCCATGTTAATTAACTACCTAGCACCTCAGAATACAGAAAGCCTAGCACAATGCATACAAAACTGCAAAATTTTTATCAAACGTATTCCCAAAAATAAACGCACAAAATAAAACTTTTTTTGTCGAACCGCGTGGCAATGAAGGCTAATCGTAGAACTAGTTTAAAACCGGTTTACCTTGCAGTATCTATTTAATATATTGTATGGTGAGTTCACCATAGAATTTGTTTATCACTCTTTTTGACAGCGAAGGGCCGAGGTAACGTGGGTTTTTAGTAGGTCAACGAAATTTCTAGATTTGATAAATTTAGCTTTGCGAGAACTTTCCTTTTTTTAAAATTTAATAAGTAGAGAAACAATCCGACGGCCCACCTGATGGAAAGTGGTTACCGCTGCCTATGCACACCTACAACACCAAGAGGATTGCTGATGCGTGGCCAACCTTAGAAATAAAGTTGGGAAATCTCATGTGCCTGTAATTCCAACGGCACCCACACGCTTCAAACCGGAACACAACAAGTATTGTTGCCTTCCGCAACAAGCATTGCTTGGCGGCAGAAATAGATATGGATGTAGTACTTCTCCGGACGAACTCTTTTAGAAGGAGCAGGCTCTACTACTACCAAAACTCCTCCTCTTTTTATTGAAAAAGACTTTAATGAATATTTATGTTATGATTCTTCATCTTCATTTCATTTATCCCGTGTGGGGACGGGCTAGAATATAAAACTTCCTTACCGCACGCTGGGAATAGGTGCGTGTTGTAAGATTGTACAAAACCCAGCACGCTTGGTGATAGGATCTATATGGTCCGCCAGGCGAGCTACCACCTTCACATTAAAGTCCGGCGCCAAGCAGTTTACTGTGTTCCGTCGTGTGTATGTGAGAGCCAGAGGGTGGGGTATAGGTAGGGGAATCCTTTTATATCTCTGTTTCTTGAATTCGTGTGTTCCATCTTAGACCCTGTCTGCTCTTATCATCAGGTGCGACGAGGGTCAAACGCGACCAAGTGAAGTAACAAAAAAAATACGGTCTCTTCATCATCTGATACCTTCATCTTCATCTCATACCTTTTTTTTTGACCCACCGTATGCCGTTGTTTGGGATTGTAAGGCTTGAAAGTCACTCAAAATAGCTTTAATATAAAACGTTACATGATAAAGCAATGTAATTATAACGGTAACCTGCCGTAATGTCACGAGGTCCTGAATAGTTAAAAAATATCAGGTTGTTGAGAATGTTGTATTTTAGTGATCTAGTCTAACTTGAATCATTTCTTATTATTCTAATGTTATTAAGAGAGTGAAATACTAGATCCGTTGTTATGAAATGTCTAACGGGACACGCGGACGGGGGCAGGAGAACAGATGTTTTTATGTGCTTATAGAGATTCAGAGGTGAATTAAAGAATCTTGAATAATAATTATGTCTTAAAACAATGTAACTGTTTGACAGCCTCAAGGTTCCTGTTCATATCCGAACATTAAATTTAATATTTACGGAGTGCCTCCGCTGCCGGCGCCGGTTGCCAAACTGGCTGCCGGTGCCGCGCTGACTACATACACTGAGACACCTTCAAGGCCTCTTCAAACCCTTCATGAGACGATTATTCATCACCCACTTTCGTTTTCACAATAAAAACAAATGAAAAACTTAAGGGGATGTTGTGATGACGGAGGCTTCGTTCGCTCGCTTCGCTTGCTCACTCTAGCCTCCGTCATCCCCTTCGAACCTAATCTATCCGTGTCGGGGTGCCCCAAAATAGAGAGCTCGCTTCGCTCGCTCTTGAAATTAGTCAGTCGGATGACAAATTACAGTGTTTGGCCCAAAATCTAACCTACCTTTCAACTAACATACCTACTCGGCTGCCGGCAGTAATGTACCGCCGGCGCCGGTTCCCAATGGCGTTATTTTTGGGTGCCGGCGGAGGCACTCCTTAATATTTACGATTTTTGGCTGGCCTCCGAAAAACGGACGTCCAAGTTTCGGATCGAAACGAGACTACGACGAACAACGAATTTATAAATATATTTAGGATGAAAGTATTGTCAAATAACGAACTACGGGATGTCAATTAATATTTGGGAATAGGGTGAACGAAAGATGAAATATCAAATCGCAAAAATCGAATTGATCGTCGGATCTGAAACATTTCCTTGACTAGAAAACGTGCGTCAGCCGAAACTTTGTTGTTCGATTTTCGGAGTAGGCTTCCAGTTAGGTACCTCAGATACGAACCGAAATGTGAATAAAATGTGACTTTAACAATATTTTTATTTTTTAACCTTTGAACATTAAACACACTTTCATCCGCATATATTGGACGTTTTAGTGGTATAGCTCATTGTGATAATCAAAAAGGTTTAGATCCGAAAGGCTAATAGTAAAATCTTTTTAATGACACCTTAATCATCGCCCACAAACTCGGTTAAAGAACCAGTTTGACTCAAATGGCCAAACTGTTGTTCATTACATTCCTAAGGTAACGTTGAATAACATTATGCAATCTACAACATTATCAAAACTATGATTCTTAAATGTGTGACGTAATGGTTTAAAACAGAATACATAAACAAACTCGCACTTGAACTGATTTAGGGATAAAAAAACAGAATCCCTTGGGCCTTATTACAAAAGATGGTTTAAACCAAGACTAAGGTAAACCCAGGTTTAACATATACCCATCACTTTCTTATGTCATATAACAAAAAGAGACGGGGCTATTTTAAAACCTAGGTTTTTCTTAGACCATCTTTTGTAATAAGGGGGCTTGGGGCTACCTTTATTTTGTTTTTTTTTCCTATTTTTCTGCTTATAGACAACCCTTGCGAACCGTTTCTATGCAACGGGGAGTTATTGGCGAAACCTGAAGAGTCTCCAGGCTATGGGGTGGAAGTAAAATACTTAACCTAAGCTAACTACTACACTAACATCATGACTACCAGCAACAACAGCACTAAGGGCGACCCTTATTGGGACTCGGACTTCGGCTTAGGGCGTTGCAAGCGGGATATTGGGAGGGAGACAGCTTGATGAGGGCTGAATTATCGGTGACTGTGGAGTCTGAAGAGACGGCCGGCTCTACGACGGGACGGATTTGTTTTTAATTGATAATCAAATTAATACAAAATTACTGTAGAAATACATACAGATGTGAATTCGTTTCCGCCCTAATCCGGTTGGCTGTTGTTTTTGCCCGATTCCGAGTGAAAAACATGATTAAAATACATATTAATTCCGTTGATAGAAACAGGTTCACTAGGGGTTGGGAAGTCTCGACATTCTTAAAGTCCATGAGACATCCCAGGATGAAAGACACGGGAAGGAAGGGACTTCGAAACCTTTCAAAATAAAATTAGAATCGATTTCATTTTGACGAGATTAAAATCGCCATTTAAGTAAAAATAATGATTTTTACAATAATAAAACAGACTTAGGCCCGATAATGAAACCGTTATGTTAAATACCGTAGAACGGGGTTACTTTGATCAATTTTTTGAGCTTCATGCGTTTGTATCTTATTTATTTTCGCTTTTAGCTGCTACATCAAAAACATTTTATGTAGACTCAATTAACTGAGATATATAAAATCACATAGACTAGATAAAAAAAACTATAGAGCACAGTTTTCGATAGCAAAAAGGAGAAATGTTCCTTATCAAACTTGGACCGTAGAGCTTCTACTTTGATGATCTCTGTTCTATCATTGAATTTCAAAGTAGCCCCAATCGAAAAATCTAAAACTCGTTTTTTTTACATATTCAGGGGTGTCATTTAATATTTTTTATCATCGCCATCTAACATCGCAGACACCTCTATACTGAATGGTAAAATAGGAAAACTGTCAACGTTCCCTACAATATTAAATTAAAATGCACAAGTTCCATTTTCACACAGATATTTAACCAAATGCAAAATGTTTAGTAACTATCAATGTCGCCCCTGTATTTGAAAGTAACCCCGGTTTACCGGTACATTTAGTGATACTTATACTTAAATAAACTTTAAAAAATTGACTGAAATACATTAAAATTTTAAATATGTTTAGCGCTTAATTCATTTAGCGATTCGTTGTATAAGCGGGACTTGTAAGGTGATCATACTAATTATATTGTTTTCACGGTAAGTTGATTAATTTGGCAGATGTCAGTTCATGACATGAAAATAAATTGTAATGGCGATTGTTTCTGACAATTTAATTCAATATGTATTAAATCAATTTAAAAGATTAGTAAAGCGTTACCCAGAAGGTTGTTTTAAAATGAGAAACATAGAAACAATATAGTTTTATGTGTTTAACGCCATAATTATATATTACATAAATGATTTTGAAAAAACCCCGACGCGTTTTCAAACTTGCGTCAGATGGTACCAGTTGCCAGAGATGTGCGTATCGATAAAATAATTTCGATAAATTTATATTAACAGAATGAATATTTTGACTATCCTAATAATTATACATAGACGATAGGCTCAGTTGATTGAATAATTAAAATAAGGCTCATTATAGCCCAGTTGCCTTGCAAAAGGTCGGTCAGTCCTAAATTTTGGATACGTGTTATGGATATGTGTTCTTATAAAAATTACAAATTTTGTACCTTGAGTGACCTCGGCGCGCTCTGCCATCTTGGGTTAAAGAACCCAAAAATTTGTTTTTATTAAATAACTCCTTATGGGTTTTATGCCAAAAATTATTCACATCAATTTTGTAGAAAATTAAATTCTTATTTTTCATTCCCGACTCAAAATCAGAGGTATTTTATAGGTTTGAAGCCCATGTCTGTCTTTCTGTTTGGCTGTCTATTTCTCTCTCTGTCTGTGTGTCTGTTTGTGGGCTTTTCATAAAAACAGCTAACATAACACATCCAAAAATCAGGACCGACGAACCTACCGAACCTAACGAAAGATAAACCTCTTTTTCGCGACCCGGCTACTGGGCTTATTATTGGTGATAAATAAACATTTACGTTGAGGAGCTCGTGGCTAAATAATTACAGCCGCATAGACCGATTTTCCGGGTTAAGCCACGCTTGCCGAGGTTGGTCTGTGGATGGGTGACCATTTACCATAGCGAGTTTCCTCCGTGCCTCGGAAAGCACGTAAAAAGCCGTTGGTCCCGTCTGTCATTTGTAGATCTTTGACAGTCGTGACTGTTGGTCAGAAGCCAGAAAGTCTGACAACCAGTCTTACCAAGAGTATCGTATTACCCAGTTACTGGGTTGTGGAGGTCTGATAGGCAGTCGCTCCATGTAAAATACTGATATTCAGCTGCATCCGGTTCGACTGGAAGCCGACCCCAACATAGTTGGGAAAAGGCTAGGCAGATGATGAAATAAACATTAATGTTCACTCATCCCATACCTGCTGGATTCATTATCACATCAGCAAGTAATCGTCTATTGTTGAAGATATGCATGCTAATTGACTTAATCCTAATTACTTAAATCACAAGTATTTGAAATGTACATAAAATCACATTACAATAATTCGTCAAATTCTCGCTGAAATTTTACAAATTTTATCGATAGTTGAATCGACTACAGTCACACATGTCTAGCAACTCCTATTGACATGTGTCATTTTAATCTTCTTATCGTGAAAACAATATATCAATAATCATCATATAATCTCTAGTCATATAAATAAAATAATGAACTATCAATTAGTCTTGTATTCTCGACAAGAAAGGCCCGGAACTTCGAGACACGAGACGTGTCGTGACCCTAACCCAAAGACTATAAAACCACTAACCTTAGACCACTCAATTTTAGGTCTGGGTATAATTATGTTTACCATAATGTTTTTGATATTTTAACTCCACAGACTTATAACGATACGAGTAAAATCATTATTGCGACAGTTAACGAGTTGTTTTTTTGTTATAATCTGGTGTGATTTGAAAACAGGTTAGTTTTTATCACGCTTTGGTTTTTAGACCCTGGTTGACGTGGCTTAGGTTTTTATACGTGACGTGAGTTAGGCCAGACAGTGTTTTGCTTGACTTCCTATAATGGTTTATGATTTAGTTGTAAGCAGAACTGCTTAGGGGCCACCCATTAATTAATTACGTCACACGAGTTGCATGATTTTTTGACCCCCCCCGTCCTTGTCACAGCTGGTCACATTTGTGAGACTCCCCCCTCCCTAGTGTGACGTCACATATTTTACAATATTACATCTTGAAATTATTAAATTAAAACAAAAAATCCGAAATTATTACCAAATAATTCTTAGATGTAATAGATTTTGAAATTTGACGTTACGAATTTTAGGACCCCTCCCATCCCTTGTCACACAATGTCACACTTCGTCGACCCCCTCCCCCCCTTAACGTGTGACGTAATTTATGGATGGCCCCGTCGTACAATGTTTTCATTCTTCTAGCCTTTTTCCAACTATAGCCTAGCGGTTGAACGCTAGCTTCCCATGTAGACTCGAACTCAGATCAGTGCCACCCCGTTCAGATCCCGGGCCGCAGCTCTGACTTTTCTATGAGGATTTCAATTTTAAGTTCACTTGCGGTAACGGTGAAGAAAACATCATGCGGAAACCTAGCCTGAATGTGTGTAGAGTGCCTAGATTAATTGTTTTTTTAAATATTAAATATTGAACTATAATATTGTTTTATACGGTTTATACGCAGACGCTTAAGGTTCAATATTCTAGGTAAATAAAAATAAACACTCACTGCATTTTAGACTGTACGATAAAGCAGTGACTGCGATTGGTGGCATTGTTTGACATAGTATAAGATATGTATAAACAGAGATGTTTTTAATAAAATTCCAGGAGGACCCAAGGTGTGATCGGTCCCATAAAAGACCAGGGTATGTGTGGTGCCTGCTGGGCGTTCAGCACTGTCGGCACCATTGAGGCTATGGCTGCCATCAAGACTGGCAAGCTCGATGCGCTTAGTGTACAGGTAATGTTTGATTATGTTATTGTTTTACAAATATCTTTAGTTATCAGGGCCTGATTTTGGGTTGCCCTTAGGCTAATATAACCTGGTTCTACCGGTGGGTGGTCTTGACCTTGGGGCAAATGCCATTGTGTACTATAAACCTACGTAAATTAGTTATTTTATATCAAATTAATACATGTTTTGTTCCTGCTAAAGCTGGGTGTTTATCTAATATGCAATTCTCCTTTCAAAAAGATGGACCAAAATATGTCCATCTTTTTGTTGTGCCCTCCAGAACCTCGCGCCCCCAGGCTTTAGCCTATTTGATCTCCGGCCACCCTAGTGTGTGGCCAGTAACAGGCCCGAGAAGGCGGCGCGCATGTGTTCCATGCGCGCCTCTCAGGAGCCGCGAGGCCCCACAGAAGGAGAGGTCCGCCAGGGGCTGGCGGACCGAGGCCTGCCGGGGTTGCGGTGCATGCAGCTGCGAATCCCGCGACCCCGGTCAAGGGTCAGGAGAAAGAACACCGTGGGTTTTAGCCGGTAAGAGTCTGGCATAACCCTTCGCCTTCCTCAGCCGAAAGGTATCCGTGAGGATTTTCCGAAGATAAAAAAAAGGCTTTAGCCTATTTAGCCTTTAAGATAAATAAAACCCTTCTCCTTATCCTGCGTAGGTAGATCATTATGTACGAATAGTTTCACCTTAGAAATTGCAGCCCATACTTTTCTTCGAACGCATTATTAAATTATATCAGTCTCAGTATTAGAAGCCAGTCGACATCCTAAAATGATTGCCCAACGCCCAGTAGCCCAATTTAATACAGGAAGTAATTGATTATCTTGTTATAGCCGGTATATCGACGCCTTAACTATAGTTTCGTCTAGGATTTCATTCTACTACTTGATAGAACTAACAAAGGATATAAAATGAATGTTTATACTTATTTAATAGCTTTCAATTTATATACCTTCTTTATTTGTATATTTTGTTCTGCTATTAAATGTGTATAATAGTGTTTTTATTTTACTACTAGCTTTTGCCCGCGGCTTCGCTCGCGTTAATTTAGAATTTGACAGTCAACTCGTAACACACTACTAAAGTTTCTATAATAATATAATTCAATCATGATTCGAAAGACACGTGGCGCCATCTATGAACGTTATTGTTGTTTTCCTCGGGAACAGTACTTTTTTTCGGGATGAAGGGTACCCTATGTCCGTTTCTGTACACCTGACAACGTATATGCAAAATTTCAGCATGATTGGTTCAGTGGTTTAGGCGTGAAAAGGTAACAAACAAAGAAACTTACTTTCGCATTTATAATATTAGTTAGGATTTTAATAAAAGCAAATAGTTATTTAAACAGTGACGGATAACATCGTTAGGCAACCTGCACATCTATCTCAAACAGATCAGTATCAATCAGTATCAGTATCAAACAGATATTCGAAAAGTTCATGGTAGGCCCCCAGAGGCTCTTCTGAGATTGAGAAGGGTTTAGTGTCTAACTATATTATAGTTTTTCTATAAAATATGTATCTTTGTTTTTTTTTTTTTATTTAATTTGAATTCAAATTGTCATTTTTAATAATATACTAGTTTATTATGTAACTTTAATAATATTATATAATTTTAACTCTGAGTGCTAGTTCCATTTAAAATTATGTAATTTAGGCATCTCATAGGTACTGTTTGTTTGTTTTTTTTTTATTGCATGATGTGGTCTCCTATTATTGAAGGAGCACATGGATTTTTGTTTTTGTCCTTTAGAATATAGCATGTAAGGTGTATTCTTTGTTGGAGATCCTAATAAAACAAAATAAAAAATAAAATAAATAAAATAAGTGGCCTAAAATTTGACCTTAGTCTAGCACGCTAGCCTATTCCTGGTTGGCGTAGGTACTACACGCACCAACGAGAACATTCGTTACACATCGAGACCCCTCTGCCTCAAGGAGTACGTTAAACTGTCGGTCCCGGGTGTCATACGAATACCTATGACAGTCGCCACGGGTAGTTAGAAGCCCGAAAGTCTGACAATCGGTTTAACCTTAGGATATCAGCATTGCCCAGTAACTGGGTTGCGGAGGTCTGATGGCACTCGCTCCGTGTAAAATACTGGTATTCACCGCATCTGGTAAGACTATAATCTGACTCTAACGTAGTTGGGAAAAGGCTAGGCAGAACAAAGTGTATGCACCATTTTTTATTAACCGACTTCAAAAAGGAGGAGGTTCTCAATTCGGTTGTATTTTTTTTTCATTTTTATTTTTTATGTTTGTTACCTCATATCTCCGTCATTTATGAACCGATTTGGAAAATTCTTTTTTTGTTCGGAAGGGTATACTTTCCGATTGGTCCCATTTAAATTGTTGTTATGATCAGACCATGAACTTCAGAGATATGGAACGGAACTCCTCGTCGGATCAAAGCAAAATTCTCAAATCACTAATATTGCCTTGTTTATATTTGTTGTTGGGAACTGACTACTTGAAAAGAGGAGGGGGTGCGGCTCCCCCCCCCCCCCCCTTTGGAATGTTTTCATTATATCGTGTAAGGTATCATTTGAAAGGACTTTTTATGCCCGACTACGTCAAAGCCAAAAAGAAGGGTTATGAAGGAGGGGGTTAAAATTATGACACTAAAACGTATTTAATAAAAAATAAACTTTAAAAAAAAGTAAAAACCGACCTCAATGAAATACTAAAAGGAGTAAAATAATTACCATAATATAAAATTAACAGTTGCAGAAGTCGGTGCAACTCTACACTGAAGCAAATAGAAGCCACCGACTTCTGAAACTGTTAATTTTATATTATGGTAATTATTTTACTCCTTTTAGTATTTCTTTGAAGTCTGTTTTTACTTTTTTTTAAAGTTTATTTTTTTATAAATTAGACGTTTAGAAATATAAATACTCAATCACTCAATACATTCAATCAATACCCGTACATCACTAGTTACTATTCACGCAATACGCGGGATACATTCCCTACGATACGGCCGACGTATCTTGGCGAGTCTGAAGTTAGCTGATTCGTTGCGCAGTAGACAATTTCGTTTCTAAAAGATTCATTGCGCAGCCAAACAACTAACTTCAGACTCGCCAAGATGCGTCGGCCGTATTGTACTTCCGCTTTACCCCGCCCTATTTCGTCAGTTGCCAAAAAGTTCAATTCAAATAAGCGCGCGTGCGGTAGTCCGCTCTGTTAAACCTTCAAAATAATTGTACAAAATAACAAAAACCCAAAAATATACAGGGTGTAAAAAGACCCATCACATAGCCGAAATCTACGCACTCTGTACATCAAACTAAATTACTTTGACCAAAAATAATTGCTGGGAAACGACTTTTATTTTTTGGCATGAAAAAAAAAACGCTTTTTTTTGTAGCGCGCAAATTATGGTTGTGGCGATGCCGCGCGTTTGCATGCGTGCAGCGGCCACACAGCCGAGCCAAGGCGGTCGTGTGCGTTTGATATTCATTGCGTTTTTGTAACTTCAAATGCGTAATTTGTTAGGAAAAATTGAAATTTTTGATAATGTTTGTATGGAAGAAAGTTAAGTATTATGACTTGGAAATCGTTTCTGGAAAAAACTAAAAAAAAATGTGTACTTTGACCTTCAATATCTCCAAAACCAATGATTTCCCAGGTATGGTTTGTTCGAAAAAAATGATCTCAATGATGGGTAGAATACGTGGTTTTCGTTATCGTTAAGGGTCTTTTTACACCCGATATGTGTTGTGTGAAATGTTTATTGAAGAAGATATTCTCACAGTATGTACGGATGTCTATTTCCTTTTCTTCTTTTTTATATTCCTGTTTAGTATATTCTATCACTTGTAAATTAAATCATATTATTTATTTATTTTTTAATAATAATTGTTTGCTGCACCGAACGACGTCATTACGTCGGCGCCGGCTGTCGCTGAAAACCAGCGCTGGGGCTCTGTTTTGCATAGGGTCGCAGCATAATGCTGAGCGATAGCCGTTTTGCGTGGATGTGACGCATGTTTCCCTCATCCTTCATATTTTTTGTTTTTGTGTTTTATTTTCTTTTTTGCGTCATGTTTACCGCAAATAAACGTATTTTCTTCCTTTCTTTCTTGTGTGTAAACCTAAATAAAGACTGATGTGGGTTGCTTACAACAGTGACCAAAAAAGTTGCCATTCCACTGCCCTCCAGCACTAAACCATCGAAAGACTCGACCACCCGTAAGTGCCTCCCCTTTTCCTCCCACACAAAGTTTTATAAAAAAAACCTTCGTCCTTTACAGGAGGTAATAGACTGCGCTGGTCTAGGCAACAGCGGCTGCGCAGGCGGCGACATCTGCCTTCTTCTAGACTGGCTGACTATGACCGACTCGCCTGTACAGAAAGAGACGGAATACCCTCTACGACTCACTGATGGTGTATGTAAAGCTAAGAAGAACAGCACAGGCGTTAAAGTGCAGGCCTTCACGTGTGATGAGTAAGTTTGTACTTTATTACTTAGTGAATAAGGTTGGGAATGGTTTGATTTTATGGTGAAGTTGAGCACTGATATCATTTACTTATAATGTGTAAGGGCCGGCGCCCAGTGACGGCACGGCGTGGCAAAGGTTTTTTTTCGTGGACAAATGTTTTTCGACTTTGTTTCAATGAGTTTAGCACTGACATTATTTTATTTTAATCGAAACTTCTCGCGTGATGACGTGACTTACCGCGGCATGTCGCGTCATTCCACGAGATACTGTGACGCGTCGCGGGATACTACGGCACGTCGTGGCATTCCACAAGATGCCCCGGCACGCCGCTGCAATACGTGATGAGACGCATAGGTTACTGTTGTATGTTAAGGAAAGTGGGTGCTAAGGTGTCTCTCTTCTTCCTCAGCGACAATGCATTTTAAACCTTATTTTAATCAATTTAGCACTTGTATTTGCTTAGCGTACCGCGGATGTACAGCGGGATGCTTCGTCGTGCCGCGGCATGCCGAAGCATACCCCGGTACGACGTGGTATGCCGCGGGATGCCACAGGATGATTCGGTACGACAAAGCGCGCCGTGCCACTCCATGCCACGCCGTGCCATCAGTGGGCGCCGGCCCTTAGTGTTTTGATGTAATAGTGAGACCGAGATTATTATAATGATAAGTGAATTTTAGCTTTACTACCTAGCACTTCAGGTTGACAGCCTCAAAGAAAATTTAATATACAAGATGTCCCAAAAATAGTGTCAAGTGGAAGTCTAGAGGTAGAGCATCTTTAGAGGTACCCGAATGTATGTTATGTTCCGCGATTTTTTGTAGTTATCGAGTTATTTATTTTTTCATGATATGCCATTTTTGATCGTAGTGACATGAAGAGTTGAGACAAATGCGTGTTTTTTTTTTAATTAGATCAAGAATTGTCCTAAAATCCTTGGGGTGTTTTTTTTGCAAACATCATCATCATCATCTGCCTAGCCTTTTCCCAACTATGTTGGGGTCGGCTTCCAGTCGAACCGGATGCAGCTGAATATCAGTATTTTACATGGAGCGACTGCCTATCAGACCTCCACAACCCAGTAACTGGGTAATACGATACTCTTGGTAAGACTGGTTGTCAGACTTTCTGGCTTCTGACCAACAGTAACGACTGTCAAAGATCTACAAATGACAGCCGGGACCAACGGCTTTACGTGCTTTCCGAGGCACGGAGGAAACTCGCTATGGTAAATGGTCACCCATCCACAGACCAACCTCGGCAAGCGTGGCTTAACCCGGAAGATCGGTCTATGCGGCTGTAATTATTTAGTCACGAGCTTTTTTTTGCAAACATTGTCAAGAAATAACTTAAAAATAATGGGCGACTAACGAAAATAGCGATGTGCTCATTATTTTCCGAGATGCCGAGTCCGTCGCGGTCTGCGCGAACGTCCAACCGTATTTCTTAACGCAGGCGCCGCGCGGGTCAGTACTGTCGGGTTACCTCGCGGTTCGACACGCAACCCGCAAGCCCCAGCGAGACGCTTCACTCGTTCATAAAGGCTAAAAATTTATATCTATCTAGCTATAACATCACTCAATTGAATGATTAAAAATACTTACTTTGTGTACCTTCAACATTTTTGGAGAGAATTTATTTTTAAGTCCTTTTGAATTTTTTGCGCCAATTGGCCAGGTTGTACTGTGGGGCCGCGCGGGTCACTTGCCTTAGTAAAAACAGGCAAAACGCTATCCGTCGGCCGTCTAGAGGCTTCTGTAGTGATCGAGGGCATGCGGACACACGGTGTCCGACGCGGCCCCCTGGACCCGACGTATTGGCGGTCACAAGGTGTCCACCGCGGCCCACTGGGCTATACATGGTTTTTAGTCTGGCGTTCAACGTGTTAAAGTAGAGTTTGGTTAAAACATGAAAAGAAATGATAACACGAAAACTACAAAAAATCACGGAACATACATGTCCGATTCGAGTACCGCTAAGGGAACTCTAGGGATTTTGTATATTTTTAATAGTAGTCAAACCCCCTGTTCAGTATTGCCAATATTCTCTTCCTTCCAGTTTCGTGGGTGCAGAGGAACAGATCCTGACGGCGCTGGCGACGCACGGGCCGGTGACGGTGGCCGTCAATGCTCTGACGTGGCAAAATTACCTCGGAGGAGTCATACAGTTCCATTGCAGGTATGGAGGCTATCGCCCCTAGACCACAGAATAAATAGTACAAGCCTAGACTTTCATAATGTCAGCCCGGAAATCCTAAACATGGTCTTTTTGATGGCTCAGTAGCTGAGTGATTCTGCGCTCGATTCCCGGATTGGGCGAAGTTTTATTGGATTTTTCTGTTAGAATTTCCCAGTACCAGGCCAGAATTTGGAATTAATTAACATACCATAATATGACATCGTGCCTGTATTACCCGAAGGGTTGGGGCTCAAATCCAGACTTCAGGCTGCTACTGAGAAATTCCAAACGGAAAAACCCAATAACACTTTGCCCGACCTGGGGATCGAACTTAAGACCTCTGTCTTCAAATTAGGTCAATGAGGGTTTTTTGAAATGACGCCCACTAGGCGGCAGCACTGAGACGTCAGGTCCAGAACTGTCAAGTGTCAGAATGCCTATATTTTCGTTTCTGTTTTTTTTGTATTTTTTAATATAATTAAATAAGTACAATAAATATCCTCTCAAAAACGAAATGCCACAATGTTGTGCAGTTCCTATATGATCAAAAAAACGGGAGGTCACAAGTTTCCTAAGGATAAAATACGTTTAAAACAATGGCTTGTAGCCATTCGTAGAGATCGGTTTACGCCTACAAATAATAGTCTTTTAGGCAATGATCACTTCAGTAAAGACGATTACAGCTGCCGAAAGACTCAGTGTTAGAGAAACGTAAGTATTTTATAGTGTTCTATGATCAAAAAGTGCAAGTACATAGCACAAAACTTTTTCAGTATTTGTTACATTTAATTTGGTATATTTAATTGTAAAGTATGTAAATGGAGACTAATGCCTTCATTTAATTTACTGAACATCTTAATAAAACCATATTTATTCGATGTTTCAGCCAGACAGCGCGCATTATTGGGATGGGAGACCTCTTGCCAATGTGGCGCCAACTAGTGGCGTAAATTTTCGTAAAAACCCTCATTCAAGTCTTCTTTGTTAGACAAAGGCTAACCGTAGCTTTCCTTAACATCTGGCTGAGTTTGACGGATTGATCAGAAAACGAACCGAACAGCAATAAAATAGCATTTTTTTAAATATCCGTACGTTGTAGTGTTTCAATAAACGAAGCCTAAATCATTCTCATTTTTTATTCCAGTGGCGCTGCAATAGAACTAAATCACGCGGTAGAACTAGTCGGCTATGACTTATCAGCCGATATACCTTACTACATCGCCAAGAACTCCTGGGGTAAAGATTTTGGCAACGCCGGCTACGTCAACTTGGCTATTGGAAAAAATATCTGCGGGTTGGCGAACGAAGTGGCTACCGTTGATGTCAAGTAAAAAAGTGGTTATTATAAGACTTTAGTTGAAGAAAATGTTGGACCAATAGTGTGTATTGTGGCCAATGTTTGTGGCAAATGCAGAAGTCTTGGTGTCATGGTATAATATATGCTATGCCAGGTATTTTATTGAAGATGTTAATTAATGGCAGCACTGATCGTAATATTCGTGACGTAGTTTTGGCCCATCGTGGCTATAGAATACCAGTGTATGGGGGCCTACTCCCTAAGTCCGTCAACGAAGTTAGTCGCCCGTCCGAAAGTAGCTCGAAACGTAGGACTGAACAAAACAAGTGTCAAGTTCAACTTTTCGGACGGGCAAAAACACATCGGTAGTAGGGACAACTGTCAAATCGTGTTGTCATTCATTCTTAGTTCGGGCCCCGAAATAATCGTATGTCCGTAGATAATAGGGAGTAAGAAACGCTCGTAACTAAGGTCGAAATCACGGACTTCGTGCTTAGGGAGTAGACCCCCTGTAGACAAATGGCAAACGATGATCGCTAGAGAATAGAAACGCCAATTAAATTTATGGAAATGACATAACAGATCGCTTGACAGTACATCTTTCTATTCTCTAACGATCATCGATTGTCATTTGTCTACAGGCACTGGTGTAGCATATTATTATACCATGGAGTACTAGTGATCGAGAGGTCGTGAGTTACAATCACGTATGTAGGTCTGATTGCAGATCTAGGACCGTTGTATTATTACTGATACAGTTCTTGCAACGAAATAATATAGCGTCTACTTTAGTGGGATCTCGTCCGCACGCGCGGTTATATGATTGTATATAGTAGGGGTGGGCAAACTTCGGCGCGCTCGCCAACTCGAAGGGTTTTAATCTGGCACTCCAACCCTCCTTTTTAGTGCAAGAGTGTATATAAATTTTCTTGATCCTTAAGACATATCGAATGTAAAGCGTAGGCAAACCCAAAGTTGGGATTTTTTTTTTTAAAAAACTTTGCCCTACACTAAGATTTCTCTTGTATCGTGGGTGCGTTTACAGACACAAATATCTCGGAAATATAATTTTGCAGTTTCGTGGCACAAATATATATAAAATAAATACATAGAAAAAATATAAATAGCCGTATTCATTGCATTTACGTAAATTAAATTTAAAACAAATTAATTTTTTCTTGAATTCTTACCCCTTGCTTAATAATTTCTTGCCTGTGTGAGATTCGAAAGCTGCGCAAGCGCAGCAAGATCGTCTCATACTGCGGCATTTACTCACACAAATGCAAAGCTAACGTCTTGTTGCAAGGACTGTTATATTTAGCTGTTTAAGTAAGAACAAACACTATATTTTTAAATGATTCGTAAGCCCGGTTATATTTCCAGTGTGAGCTGATCTCGCATTTTATAGGCTTTCCACAGAGTAAGAGGTCAGCTTATGCGGGAAATATAGTCGTGTATACTCGTGCCAATATTAATAAGTTTTTGATACATACATTTATATGAGCAATACCTCTTTAAAATGCAGGGTATTTTAGAGATTATACTAAGGCATAGTTGATTGATCAGTCAATTTACTAATAATATATATTTTAAGTTTTTTGAACGCCTGCACGGATTTGGACAAAATTTGGCAATAAGGTAGATGGTAAGGTGCTAAAACCAATATCTTTTCACGCGAACAAAATCTCGGCTAATGCGGGAATATGTGATTAATTCCTGTGAAGTTACAAACATGTTACAGAGTGCTCCGTATATCTTGTTAGGTGGCAAAATAAACAACTATAGTGCGTTGAATTCAGGAAGACGCGCCCCACTCCTTTTTATGGTCGGTAGTCCCGTGGTGCGTATACACATCTCTTATTAATATCTTATACTAGCTGTACCCGGCATGCGTTGCAATGCAGTTATTCCTACTTACTACCTACCTACTACTTACCTACTATCTACATGGGCATACTGAGATAATTTCGTTTTTTTTAAATATCAAAATTTTCTTTCATAAGAACCTTCTCCGGACAATAAAGAATAGAACAAAAAAAATTAGCGAAATCGGTCCAGCCGCTCACGCGTGATGCCGTGACCAAGGGAAATAGGGATTCATTTTTATATATAGATTAGTGTGCGTATGCACACATCTAACTATTGTGTGGCGGTAGAACTAACACAATAGCAATTTATGATGCACACTTTTGCACTGTAGCAATTTAGACAAAGAGTGGGGCGCGTGTTCGTGGATTGGACGCGCTATATGGGACTTAACTTTTCACAAATTAGTGACTAAAGAACAACACAGAAAAATATGTATTTTCTTTTTTTAACTTAAATCCTGACTTAATCATTAGGTTTAGAGGTTAGGCGTATTAACGAAAAAATATCAGAATATCATATCCTAACATATTATGACACAATTGGTGTGCTAGTAAAAATAAAAAAATCGGTCGGCAACAATTCGAGAGTTGATAGGGCAGAAAAGATATAAAAAAAAACTTTGAAGATTCTGCCGGAATATTTGTATATTTTTTCGTTTAATTTCAGTTTTTGGTCCATAATGATGATGTCCTTTAAATGTAAAACTTGATAGGTATAACGTTGAAATTTTGTCTTAATAAGTAACGACGCCTTGTGCTTCCAAGATATTCTGGACACTGCATATGGTAAGCTTATAACATTCCAATTAGTTTATATTACAGTTAGTCTACAAATGCAGCTATTTTATAAAATGTTTATTTTATCTATTTTATTTTGTTGAGTATTGTTGATTTCTATCTACAGCATGACTGGTAAGTCGCTGTACATCCGAAAACCATAAACTCTGCACATCATTCTAGACCATTTTTACTATGAGAAGAATACAGATTTTGTGAAAAAAAGAAACTGCTATTCCGTACAAAATCGATGTTGCTTAAGAGCGTGTACACCGTTCAGCATTTCATACAAATTTTCAAGTCCTTATTTTTAGATATGACTGAACCGATTTTTATGAAACTTCATACCCATCGGCAGGATACATAGGACTAAAAAGTTAGTAGAAAACATTTTCGAAAAATAGTGTGACAGTTAAATTAGACCGATTTTAAATTTTCCATACAAACAGAAATTTCCAAATAACTTTTTTTAAGTAAGACATTTCGAAAATGTTTTCTACTAACTTTTTAAGCCTAAGTATCGTGCTTATGTGTGTGAAGTTTCATCAGAATCGGTTCAGTCATTACGAAAAACAAAGACATGAAAATTTGTATGAAATCACGTACTGCGTTCATGCTCTTAACACGTTCAGTGCTGGGTGCCCTCGTGGAGGGCTCATTAAAATGTAGGTTTTTCTTGGAAAATGCATCGTCATAAAAGAAGCAAACACATATTTTACGACGCAGTAGCGTATTTTTACGGTTTTTAACCCGATGACAGGAACCCTCCTCGAGGGTTCATCTTAGCGCAAAAATGCCGAGGACCCTCCTGGAAGGTCCACTAGCAATATGTATGGCGGAAGGCATATGAGCTCTATGGAAACTGTGGTGAACTCGAATGTGTTAACAAAATGTATGGAACAGCAGATTCACGAACTTAGTTTTTTTTGTATATTACCTAATTACCAGCAGATTTCATGGTATTCGGGTGTAAAGCGAATAACCAGTCATGCTGTACATGTAAGAAGGTTTTTTTTCTCCAGATATTTATAGTTAATACAAAATACTATATGATATTATTGTTCTTGCCGATTTTATTGAGATTATAATATTTAATTTGTTATTAGTAGTAAGTTATTTTAAAATAGGTGTACTCATATATTTTTAAGTAGGTAGTAGTGTAGCTGCAATATTTATTATAAGGAAAACTCAGTCTTTAGAAAAATGTTGTAGATAAATACTCGAATATTTATATACATATATATTTTTATATTTGAAATATCGGCCAGGCAGCGTGATGTGGTTAAAAGTGTTGAAAATAACCTGCGTGGTATGAATATTTACCTGTTATTATAGTTTATAATATATATTATGGCAACTGTTGTTATGTAGTACATTTAAAAATAAGTACAGAAACTTAAATCTCCTAGTAATAAATTGTTTAGTATTAATATGAACAATACTCATAATACATTTATATTGGCAGCGATTCTGTTGGATACCGACTTTTTACTAAAAATATTACTATATCTCATTATGTAATAATGAAACAAGAAAAGTCGATATTTTTAGAGTCCCGTACCTGATGGGTGACAATATGACAGTCTGTATGCCCGTCTGTCACAAGGAAATGTCTTGAAAGCCGTAAGAGGTAGTTGAAAGTTAAACAGAATCCCCCTTATAACAGAAGATGGTTTAAACCAAGACTAAGGTAAACCCAGGTTTAAAATATACCCATCACTTTCTTATGTCATATAACAAAAAGAGACGGGACTATTTTAAAACCTAGGTTTTTCTTAGACCATGTCTTGTAATAAGGGGATTATTACAAGACATAAATTTTTGACAAGACATAAATGTTGTGACATCAATTTTGGCAAATAATGAAAAATACAAAAAAAACAAGCTAAGGGCTTGTTTTATGCCAAATTTTTTGTACTCTTGTCCCCCATCGGAGAAGAGTTCTAAAAATTGGCTATTTTTTATAAAAATGGTCATAAATAATTATGAGCCTTTGAAAGCAAAGACTTGATATTCATGTTCTACAAATACTAAAAAAGCGTTTGTCTCTTTTTATTTGCTGGTACCGTGTGCGCGAGTATGACTCGCACTTCACCGGATGTTTTATAAAATCTTTTTGAACATTTTAGTTCAACCTAATTTGACCACTAATTTTATTCCATCTTTTTCTTGTAAATAAAAGATAGCAATATTCTTTAGTGACTTTTAGGTGATGCTTAACAGAATCGAGGCCATTATGTATACAAATATTACAGAGCCCTCCAAACCAAGTGCCTTATAAACTATGTTTAAACTTTAAATATATAAAAAGGTTATTACAAACTATATAGACTTTTTTTTATAATGTTGCCTAAGAGCAAATTATTATTACAACCTACAAGTACTGAAAAACAACTTAGAGCTACGATTTTATAACTCTCGGTTCGAGTCCTAGATCACAAAATCGGAATGCAATAGGCATGTTGACAGCATCAATAAATTGCAAATTTAATTAGTGCGCCAGTTAGAATTATGAAAAATAATAGACACGTATTTTTTCTTTTGTTAAATCTATGAATATTTGGAAAGTTAAAACGCATCAAAACTCGAGAGTGGGGGGGGGGGGCTTGTGACGTCAGAAGCAAGTAAAAATTGTACTTGCTTGTGAAGTTTTGCCAATTTTAAGTGTCGTATCTTCGTCAATTTTGGTTTACGTAACAAAAGAAAAAATACTGGTCAAATATTTTTTGATAATCTGACTGACGGACTAATAAGATGTTTTCAGCGTTTTCTTTGTTAATTCTTCTGGTTCTCACGTGCAAGAGCTAGGTACGAGAACACCTCAGGTGGATGGATATTGATGGAACTTTTGCTTCTTCTTCTATCATGTCAGCACGAGCTATACGAGAATAGCTCATGCCGTGGTGAAAAGATTAGCCAGTCAGCAAGGTTGGTTGCGGGGCTGACTGCTCAGGGTGCGCCCCACATACTAAAGTATCGTCACTCGTGAAGGCTCTTATCATGCACCCTACACTTTTCTTTTTTAATTACACTTTACGTTTGTGGAAAAGTGTTTTCGTAAACTGACGATAAGCTAGGTTCATGGTTCCCTGGGCAGTCGGCCGCGCTACCAACCTTGCTGACCGCCCTTTATCACATTCAATAGAACACGTTCTTATCCATAACCAACTATTTGGAACCGGCCAATTTAATGCTAGTTCTTTTATAAGTGTCCTTGAAAGCCTATTTGAAATAAAACATTTTGAACTTTATAACTCTGCAAAAAAAGAAAAGACAAAGAAAAGAGCAAAAAAAAGGCAAATTTTCAAATCCGTTGCGTGCGTTGAGGGCAGTTCAAATAAGTCTACGCGCACATCTTCAATTATCATTTACCCAAACGCCGCCAGTCCCCGACACACAATATAATGAATTAAAATTTGGAAATTATTAATTACTATTGTAACTTATTTTATTAATCTTTTGCTGTCGGTTTATTTTCATTAAGAAGAGGCCTACGTAAACTTGGATGGGCTACTCAGATAAAAATAATTATTAAACAATGCAAACTGAATCACATAGTAATAGTTACCTACTCACACCACGAGGAAATAATAATATTAAACTTACAATCAAATTTATACATACATACAGCAAATATTGTACAGGAAAATTACTAACAATAGCCACTACCAACATTTAACACTTGTGCCACTTTTAATTTAATTATTCATTTATACTAATAAATAAACGAAATATGTGTTATCCGATATCCTTGGCGATGATTTTACTTTTAATAATATATATATCCATAGAACTCTTTTTCTTTTTTAAAGTATATAACAGGGAAACTACGTTTTATAATCAGAAACAAGATGTGTTGGATGTGTACCAGTTGAAGTTCAATAGTTATTTAAAAGATTTTAATAAACGTTACTATGGTGAGGAATATGAGAGAAGATTTGAGAATTTTAAGGTAAGTTGCTTTTTGGCGTATCTACTACATACCTAGGTATGCTTCGAAGATCAAATACGATTTTCCTAAAAAAAAGAGAAACATGATTAACTTCAGACTTCACAGTCACACCGATAATTCAGCCCTCATCAAGCTGTTTCCCCCCAAACCACGACAGCAACGACCTAAGCCGAGGTCCGAGTACCACCAGTGGTCGCTCTTAGTGCTAGTAGTCATGATGTTAGTGTAGTAGTTAGCTTAGGTTAAGAATTATTTACTTCCATACACAGCGTCTGCCGCCGTCCGGCTTACCGTCCTCGTCGACGAGGCCCGTCGCGACGTCCCACCGCTGCCGGTCACGATCCACCGAGCTCTCCCGTCGTAGAGCCGGTTATCTCTTCAGACTCCGCAGTCACACCGATAATTCAGCCCTCATCAAGCTATCTTCCCCCAGGCCCCCGCCAGCAACGCCCTAAGTCGAGGTCGGAGTCCCACTAGGGGTCGCCCTTAGTGCTATTGTTTCTAGTATTCATGATGTTAGTGTTGTATAAGTAGTTAGCTTAGGTTAAGTATTTTACTTCCCATTAGTTGAAGACCCTTCATGTCTCGCCAATAACTGCTCGATTACGTAAAAACGGTCCGCAACGAACATACAAAAGAAGAAGAATAGGAAAAAAAAAAGTTCTTCAAACTATTTATGCTTTGCGTATACAGGTGTATCCGACCTCGTGTAATAGTGTATTTGACTGAAAAAATCTAATATTATTTTATTTATTTATTTATTTACTTTTAAGAAGGCTTACAGACTAATAACATTATAGAAACAAAAAGAACATAAACAAGTTGCTAATAACAAGCCTCCACAGATAGATAGATACCAATATCGATTAAGTAGGTACTGTAAAATAATTCATACATGTATCTTAAGTTATACAATAAGGTTAATCTATATAGACTTAATTACTTAGATTTATTTAAAGTTAAGTGCCGTTATTGGATACTTTATCACCAAAAAATTGTTTGGCTAATAGCCTTCTTGCTGTGCTTGCATTAGTGCAGAATAGATCAATATTAAGCTCACACGAAATCTTGTTAAAGCAATTCGAACTTCTTAGAAAGAATGCATTTCGCCTATAATTAGTAGTTGCAAAAGGAACATGTAGAAGCGGTCGTTGCCTAAAGCCAATTTGATTGGTGCGCATTGCTAATTTAGATACAAGTTCAGGACAATCGATTGAACCATTTGCGATGTTGAGCAGAAAACAAATGTCATTGATGTGACGTCTACAGTCTAAAGGGAGAAAGTGATACCTTCTGCAACGGTGGCTATAATCATCTGAAACCTGCCGCGCTCTGTAATCAAGGTATCGCAGAAATTTCCTCTGGATACCCTCAATGCGAGATTTATAAATCTCGTATTGAGGGTTCCAGATTTGTGATGCATACTCAAGGTGGCTGCGTACGAACGAACAGTACAAGATCTTAATCGGTTTGAGGGAACGGAAACAGACTGAAGTTCTAATTATAAATCCAAGTGCTCTTGATGCTTTATTTACTATTTTATCAATATGCTGATCAAATAATAGCTTACTGTCTTGTGTAATACCCAAATCCCTAATACTGTTCACTTTGCCTATGTTACGACTATACAATGTGTAGCCTGTACCAATTAAGGACTTCTGCCGTGTGAAGGTTATATGGAAACACTTGGAAACATTCAACTGAAGCTTGTTACGCGTGCAATATTCTTCAAATCTAATAAGATCAGCTTGTAACTTTTGTGTATCTGAAATATCGCGGACAATTTTATGAACCTTCATATCGTCAGCAAACAGTAAAATATAGGAATGCTTAAAACAGTGTTTGACGTCAGCAATGAACAGCGTAAATAAGAGAGGCCCCAAAATTGAACCTTGAGGCACTCCCGAGGGGACAGAGCCCCATCCAGAAGTGTATCCTTGAAGCACTACAGCCTGGGTTCGGTTTTTAATATAAGAAGAAAACCACCGATACAAGTCACCATGTATTCCGGCTCTAAGTAACTTCTCCAACAGCAGTCTATGGTCGATACGATCGAAACACTTACTGTAGTCAGTATAAATAACGTCTACTTGTGCACGCCGTTCCATGCCATCGGATATAAATTCATGCGACAATACCAAATTAGAAGTAGTGGAACGCTTCCTAAGGAAGCCATGCTGTTCATCACCGAAATTGCATTTCATAGCGGCATATACGTCAGTATATACTACTCGCTCCAGGATCTTAGAGAACAGACATATCTTGGATATTGGGCGATAGTTTTCAATATCCGCCTTGTTACCTTTTTTGAAGACTGGGGTGACAAACGCAGTTTTCCATATTTTTGGGACTAAGCCTTCCGATAGTGATCTCTTAAATAAAATACACAGTGGGCCAACAATACTATCGGCACAATTCACAATGAATACTGGTGGTATTAGATCTGGTCCACCAGATTTGGAGAGGTCCAAGGTTTTTAACAAGTTTAATACTTGATGATGGCATATATCAATCGAGCCGATACAGGATACGTTATCCTCAATTACCTGCTCACAAGAGGTGCCGGGTACTGGATCGGGCTCCTGAAAAGTGGAATGAAAGTAGGTGGCAAATAAATTACTGATGTCCTCACCTGTACACGCAGTCTTACTACAATAATGCATTGAATTGGGAAAATTACCGGTGTTTTTCTTACTCTTAACGTATGACCAAAAGGATTTTGGATTTTCAATAATCGATGCTTCAATTTTATCCATATATGATTTAAAACAGTCAGTTTCCAAGTTAATGGCTCTATTACGCAATAGGGAAAAACAGTGATAGTCGGATATGTTGCCGTATGTTTTGAATTTCCGATGATACTTATATTTTTCTCTTAGTACTTTTATTAAAGCCGAGTTATACCAAGGCGGATGAGAAGATTTTTTAACTGTTTTTATTGGAATGTATTTGTCCCTGAGTTCATACAATTTATCATAAAAAGATGCGACAGCATTATCTAACGACTCGACAAGAAGATACTCAGTCCAATTTATTTGGTCCAATTCCGATCTAATAGACTCGTAGTCACCCTTCGAATACACATATTTTGTAGTAACTTTATTTGAAAATTTATGGATTTGAACAAAATCGGCTCGGATCGATAAAGGCTTATGATGAACGTCCACAGGCACTGCGAGGGGATCGCGACACTCCGTAACACTCACAGAATCGTTTGAGAAAACTAAATCCAGTAATCTGCCGTTAACATTCCTTTCACCATTATACTGGGATAGGTTAGAGGTGAGTACTTCATCAAAGAATTCAATTAAATGATGATTTGATATATTTTCCGGAATTAGCTCACTGTTATCAGCATTAGCCCAGTTGACGTCATTACCGAAGTTAAAGTCGCCCATTATTATAAATTTATCTAGCGGGTGAGTAAGGATTAAGCGATTAACATTAATAGAAAAATTATGTAATTGAGTGTAATAGGAATTGCCAAGGTTTTCTTTACAAAGATACAATGCGCAAATGTGTATATTATAATCAACTTTCATAAATATGAATTTATGAAATTGAAATTTCATAAATATAATAAACACTTAGAGTCATCTTTAACATACCACAGTACATCAGCAATAAAATTATATATCACGACCTGAAACTACCAACCGTCAAACAGGAGATCACGAAGTTCTAACTACCAGAAAAGACTCGAAAAACATCAAAATGAGCTTGCCTGCAGACTGAGCGGAGACAAAAGTCTACGCTATAGGCGTTTGAAGAGACATAGTGTTCAAACACTACTGGATAGATTCGTCAGGACGGAAGGAGACACCCAATGAGAAGTGTCTCACCAAGCTAAATTACCCAATCAGATAAATTTATATCAGACAGAGCAATGGCTTATTGTTGTGAAAAACAGATTGCCATGACGCGGAAATAAACAAAAAAAAAAAAAAAAGTTAGAATATCAAAAATATTTGACCCGTATTTTTTCTTTTGTTACGTAAACCAAAATTGACGACGATACGCCACTTTTAAAATTGGCAAAACGTCACAAGCAAGTACTCGTACAATTTTTACTTGCTTCTGACGTCTGAAGCCCCCACTCTCGAGTTTTGATGCGTTTTATCTTTCTAAATATTCATAGATTTAACAAAAGAAAAAAATACGTGTCCATTATTTTTCAAAACTCTAACTGGCGGACTAATTAGGTTTGCAATTTATTGATGCTGTCAACATGCCTATTCTTTTTAACATCGTGATCTGCTGGTGACAGATTGACCCTCTATGGGATTTATTTATTAGACGACGCAAAAATAAAATTCAAAACTAAAACTTGGTGTTCCTAACGTGAAGCATTTTAGCCCCCCAAAGGACATCAGGCAAATTACATTAGAGGTCCAAAAAAAAAGTTGCTCGGCTGTACCTAGGATTATATCCAACACCTAGGTCATATATAAAACCTTGAACAGTTAATAATAACGTTGTAACTGCATTACCTAAGCTGT
The DNA here is from genome assembly GCA_905220435.1 of Amphipyra tragopoginis. Lineage (NCBI taxonomy): Eukaryota > Metazoa > Arthropoda > Insecta > Lepidoptera > Noctuidae > Amphipyra > Amphipyra tragopoginis. Next base: position 10,071,746 of record HG991998.1, read on the forward strand.
AATCGTTATAAGAAACAAACATTTATTATAATAAGTAGTTACAATACACATACCTATGTAGCTACATGCATTATTTTTCAATATAATTGATTTCTGATAGAAAAAATCATTTTTTTATTTTATCATATTCATTAATTATTTATTATAATAGAAACAATACATATTTATCAGTATAATTGATTTCTGATAGAAAAAGAAACGATTTTTATTTAAATCGTCTGTTTGCATTATAACATCTTGCTTTATTTAATTATTTTTTATAAGTATATCGATTAACAGCACAGGAAATAGCCTCCACGATTGACGATACTTAAGTACGTCCGGCGCACTGTGGGCAGTCAGCCCCGCTGTCAACCTTGCTGACTGGCTAATCTTTTCACCACAGCATGAGCTATTTTCGTATAGCTCGTTCTGTGGTGAAAACACGAGAGAAGAAGAAGCACAGGACATGTAGTTACGATGTTAAGGCCAGTCACATTTCGAGGTTTCTAAATAACCTATCTACTGGAAATAATTCTAGACCTGGCCGTGCAATTTTGTTTTTGGACCAGATTGCCTAATTTCCTAAACTGTCTGCGCGAAGCGATACCGCGCTAGTCGTGCCCGCCAGCTGTCTTGCCGGGCCTTCATTAATTTATGCTTGGCACTAAAATGTTCATCACATCCGCTTATTTTACTTTCAATCAAACGAAATACCGCGCAGGGTTCATCTACACCAGTAATAGATCATGTGGTTTTAAGGAATTACACGAATTTGTTTACACCCTGTAAATAAACCGGTTTTTTTTCTCCTGACCATTGGCGGGGTAGCGGGATTCGCAGCTGCATGCACCGCAACCCCGGCAGGCCTCCTTCTGTGGGGCCTTGCCCTATGTCCTCCTGAGAGGTGCGCGTGGAACATGGCGCGTCGCCTTCTCGGGCCTGTTACTGGTCCCCTACGCCGCTGCACGCAGGCCACACATTAGCTAGGGTGGCCGAAAGGAGCTGCGCGCCTTCCGGCACCCAGAGTGGCCGTCGCCTCTCTCTCCCTCTCTAATCCCTCCTTGGTCGCCATCACCTCCTCGCAAAAGGAGGTGAACCTTGTATTTAAGCCGTGCGCATGTCATGTTTAAACAACTGCTTAACGCGAGTTTGGGGTAGGACAGTTAATTTATTAGAAGATTTTTTGATACTCATCCACTGAAATTCAGCTGTGCCGTCGGCCTGACTGCCAATCTACTACATAAAAAAAGACCATGATTATTTTTAAATTTCAGGCGTCTGTCCAGGATATAGCCAGGTTGAACGAGTTGGAAGGAAACACAGTGTTTGGTTTAACCAAGTTTTCCGATATGTCGAAACAAGAATTTGCCGAGCGTTTTTTATTAAAACCTGGCACCATAAGCTCTTGCAATTCCAGAGAAAGGGTTTGCATAAACACGCGCGATCTTAACGTATCAACGAACAGATATGAAGATGAAGTACCACCAGCATTTGATTGGTAAGTATTTACCTATTACTGGAAGGAAGTGGCCGGTCTGTTTCTTCGGTGCGCTCACAATTAGTGTGACGTGTTATGCTGGGGTACATTAGCGGGCGAAGATTCGTGTCACGTTGGGGCGCTAAAACATCGTGTACGGGCATACGCGATGTTCTTGTCTACATTAGGCGGGCGAAGATTCGTCGTGCCCTTAGAGCATTATGCTCTAAGATCGTGCCGGATTGTGTTGTTCTCTGTGGTGCGGCCGAGACGTAGGCTGTAATTCAAAATGGAGGAAGTAGTGGCGTTGCATTATATGTCGGCAAATTATTATTTAGTACGAGTATCAGTTACAAAATAATCTGAAAAAGAGACGTAGGCCACCCAAGCGAATATTGTCGCGACAAATCCCTTTGATGCACGCCAATTTACCGACAGTGCCCCGATAGTACATCGTCTTCGTCCGAATACTACGCGTTACAACGATCTACCCTGCCACACTCATCGTGTTAACACGAATATTCGCCGTAGCCCGCTAATGTAGTAATAAAAGAAATTAGCTTTGTAAGATCGCTTTGTGTATACATATTTTTACACGAGACCGTACGAAAGTATACCTAAGCATAATCAACACATTATTGTCCCACTGCTGGGCACGTGCCTCTTCTCATAGTCAGAAGGGTTATGGATTATCCACTACGCTGGCCCAGTGCACCTATGATATTGAAAATGACTGAACTACTCTTGCAGGCGTAAGAGAGGCGTCGTCAAGCCGGTCCTGAATCAAAAGCTGTGTTTGGGGTGCTGGGCCTTCAGCATCGTAGGAGTCATGGAGTCTATGGCGGCAATCCGGAGCCTCGATCATGAGAGTCGAAGCATACAGGTATTTCATATAACATTAGATGTGAAGAAGACGGATGAATAAAGATTGCACGTAGTGGAGAGTGGAGGTGGATGTGTGGAGTAACGCGAATGAAATTTTACAGGGAGTTTGAACGTGGCGCCAGTGACAGAAAAGTTGAAAGGAAATCGTTTGTCTTGGTATGGGCATGTGATGAGGAGGGACAAAACGCATGTGACTAAAAGAGTGATGAATATGAATGTCGATGGATGGAGGGGGAGAGGGAGACCAAAGAAAAGATTGATGGATTGTGTTAGGGGAGGATATGAAGGAAGAAGATGAAGAGGGCCAAAAGTGGCCCATCAAGGCATGAATACCTTTTAAATAACTTCTTCAAATAGAGTTTCAACTCATCTTGATTAATAGGGTTCATAAAAGCAACCTTTCACATAAAAAATAAATAGTAATTATAATCAACTTCGACTCGAACTTATACCAACAGTTAAACGTAGGTAGTTCTCTTCATTCGTGCGAAGCGCACGTCCACCCTAACAACTTTTTTTTAAACTTTCTTATTTATTCGATAGTGCTACTGTAATGAACTCATTACGCGGAGCGATGAAAACGATCAGAATGCAGTATTTAGGTACTATGTATACAAGGTTAATCGGAATAGGGGTAATAATCTGAAAGGGTGTTAAAGTACCCATAATAATGAATAACTTTTGTTCTACAACTTTACCCAAACGTCAATAGTTTAAGAGAAATTGTTGTTCAAAGATATGATCAGCTGTGTTTTAGGTCATATTTGGGGACACTTTCCTGAATTCGTAACTAAAGCAGGGTTAAAGAATTATTGAAAAAAAAAATAACAATCTTTTTGCATGGAAATAAAAAATGATCGAGTTTTAAAATTTTAACACTTTTTCAAAACAGTCATCATCAGTGATACCTACTATCCTAAGTGGCCCGCGGATTAGAACCTACCCCCTTTCCGACTAACCTTGTATAAAGAAGCAAGAAATGCAGAAAATGAAAGGAAGCTTTTGCCCAAAAGTGGGCTAAGTATTACACGTGTAGGTATTCATTCACAATTTTATTAAAGATCAAAATTTTCTCCACCACCAGGAATTGCTTGACTGTTCAACATACAACAAAGGTTGCGACGGTGGTAGTGTGAGTATTGCCATGGATTTCCTCTGCAATACGCAATTGAAGATCACTACTGAAGACGACTATCCCTTAACACTTGCAAAGGAAAGCTGCAGGTGGCCTAACAGCGGGAGGATGCTAAAGGAGTTTGCATACCAGTGGTAAGAAGAACAAAACCTTTTTTCCTATTTCTTAAAATAAATACATAGCCCCTTATTAATATTTCTATGGTATCCACGCGCCTACACGAGTACACTCAAGTACAGTCAACAAAAGAGTTAGGTATACAGGCAAACAATTGATATCAATTTACTACGTGGGAAATTGTCGTTGTAATTGTGTGCGTAATAACTTTTTATACGCAAGACTCGCTCAAGGTGGGGCGCTCTCATAGTGTATGATTTTATGGATGATACTACACACAACCGACCACCCCGCACAGCCGCGCACCGCACCGAAGCTCTTCCAACGCTGCGTGTCCATCTGTGCGGGTGCGTGATTTAAAGCTATTTTGTCATTACAAAATGCCAAGTGAAAGAGAACATGCACCGTGCTCGCATCGCACCTTCGAAGTTACCGGCTTGCGGCGGATGCGACGCACCGCTACGCACGCGCCTACGTCACAACTACGTCTCTTTCCATGGTGCGCCGGTGCGAGTTCGTGCGTCGCGGTGGGAGGCACCTTCAGACGAGCGATGGCAAAAACTTGGCCACTCAAGACACGCATAACTCTTTTAATATACGTGTAAACAGTTGTCTATATACTTATCATCTCTTTGGTTGACTGTACCTCCGGCGCACCTTGGGCAATCAGCCTCGCTACCAATCTTGTTGACTGGCAAATTTTTCCATCACGGCATGAGCTATTGTTTTATAGATCGTGCCATTTCATATATCACGAATGTTGAACGTGAATTCGAACTTACCCACTTTTATATTACATTCATAATTCGACCATCCAGTTACGTACTCGATCCAAGTAACCCCCTTAATGTTGCAGCAACTTAAATGAGAATACACTAGTACATCAGGTATATAGCCACGGTCCGCTGATCGCTGCAGTCGACGCTTCTAACTGGCTGAATTACATCGGAGGAGTCATTCGACGGGCGTGCTCGTAAGTTTTATTTTTGTTTTTTATTTTGAGATATTGGAGGGGACTCTTTGATCAAACCATACATTTTGCAGGACAAACATTTTTTCAAATAATTTAGATAATCATTTTGAGATTTAACAAAAAAAAACAGTTAGTAATAAATTTTTGAGAATCATCAAATCGACATATTTTATCCTTGCTACCTCTGTTAGCTACCACAATCGAGAGTTTTCGTACAGGAAATTGTTAAGCGTCTCATCAAAATGAAGCTACTTACGAAAAATTAGCTTGATAGTAATCAAGTGCAAAAATGGACGGTGGATCCTGGACTATACGTATTTTGCAACGAATATCGAACTCATTCTACAGCCGAGTTGTTTTACCTGTTTAACCGCGATACTGTGTTATCAGTTATGTACCTTAACAGCTGATAGGAGCCTTTTAGGTATACCTAATACCTAAACAAGTACTGACCACAACTTCCTCTGAAAACCGCTAGACTTTATCTTTCTTTTTTCTTCTAGAGCAAAGCGGTCGACAAAGTCGGGCGTGACCATGCGGAACGTTGCCCCTTTGTCAACTCGCTCCCATTTGACAGTAGGGTATTTGACTGAAAAAATCTAATTAGTCCGTCAGTTAGATTACCTATAAAAAATATTTGCCCCGTATTTTTTTCTTTTGTTACGTTAACCAAAATTGATGAAGATACGACACTTTTAAAATTGACAAAACGTCACTCACAAGCAAGTACAATTTTACTTGCTTCTGACGTCACAAGCCGCCACTCTCGAGTTTTGATGCGTTTTATCGTTCGAAATACTCATAGATTTAACAAAAGAAAAAATACGTGTCCATTATTTTTCAAAACTCTAACTGGCGGACTAATTAGATTTGCAATTTATTGATGCTGTCAACATGCCTATTCGTGTGAAATGGGGCCTAATTTTGTTTTATTTTTAATGAGTGTTTATTGTAGCTACAGGGGCGCACGCATGCATGTGTGTGAGACCCTCCCCCCGTATATTTGATGCTGACTGTACAATGTTTACTTTTACCCCCACAGTGACAGTGTCTCGAACCACGTGATCCAGATTGTTGGCTACGACGGGTACGGGAGCCACAGTGACACTAGTATCCCCTACTACATAATCAGAAACTCATACGGCGAGGACTTTGGAGAACAAGGATATGTCAAGGTCGCTATCGGTGAAAACGTTTGCGGTATTGCTGATCAGGTCACCATAATCGATGTTGTTTGAAAACTATAGTGTACATAGCGTAGGGATGCACAGACTTATTAGGAATAGGGACCACTCGAACAGGTTAAGGGGCACCACCAGTATCGTAGCTGATGAGAGCGAGGAAAATACATAGCGCGTTCCAAAAAAAATCGCTTAGTAAAAAAGGCGCATAGTGCAACACACTGAAAACGCATTCACGCGCAGTGTTTTCAGTGTGTCTATGCGTGTTTTCTATACAAATACAGATACTTGCAAACAACATAAGAACATGCACTCCCGCGCTACGCTGCGTGATGCGGTGCAGTGTGCGAATCGCCTAAAAGATGATGTAGTGACAAAAATTTAAAGGAGTATGCTTTTGTGGTTTGGGCATGTTGAAAGATTGAGTGAACGACGATTAACAAAAGGAATTTATAAGGCGAATGTCAGTGGAAACGCGAGTAGAGGACGCCCTAGAAGGACATACATCGATGTTATTGGTGATGTTCTTCAAAAAGGACAGGTGCGTAGTACTTTCAACCGGCGTGCGTATATGACAAGATAATTATATGAACGTGGACGAAGCGAAAGGAGTATGTAAGGATCGTAGCATGTGGCGTTCTACAGTTTCTGCCTACCCCCATGGGAAAAAAGCGTGAGTTTATGTATGTATGTATGTAAAATATATCAAATTATTTTCTGTACCCATTACTCTCATTTTTCACAAAACGTAAAATGTGGAAAGCGTGTTAAATTAATTTCACTGTCATAATGTTAATTACGTATTTATTTTTAAAAACACTTGTCATGGTTTAAACAGACTAGTATTGTATGTAAAGATTGCTCATCTTTAGAAATGAATGTGTTACTGTATACGCTACTAAATATAACGTTTTAATATTAATAAATTATTATTTTAAATTATATGAGGTTTTAAAACGCTCCGCCATTTAATTTTGTATCTTGGATGCCGTTTTGCTTTCTTTATGTAATAGTTTGGCAAACAAGCCGACGGCCTACCTGATGGTGAGTGGTTACCGCCGCCTATATACACACCTACAACGCCATGAGGATTGCTGATGCGTTGCCAACCTTAGAGACAAAGTTGGATAGTCTCATGTGCGTGTAATTTCACCGTCACACATACCCTTCAAATGGTGACCAGCAGTGCTGCTTAGCGGCATAAATAGGTAAGTATGGAGGTAAGACTTGCCCGGAAAAACCTTTTGCCTTCATAAATCACATTCCTAAACCCCTGCATCATCACTGGTACATAAGTAGAGCTCCTACGAGTGAGGGTAAGTCCGGCGCACCCTGGGCAGTCAGCCCCGCTACCGACCTTGCTGAAATAGCTCGTCCTGATACGAGAGAGTAAGAAGACCTCCATCATGAGCCCGTTAATGTCCAGAGAAAGGCCTCCAAAATATGAAATTTTGTTTTTTTTAGCAAAGAAAGAAAATTACACCCTTTTTGACAAAGAGGAAAAAGTTCACATTCACGATGTACTTTTTTTTTAAACATTTCAACGGGTCTCCACTTCTTCGTTGCTCCAGGGCCTCCAGACTTTTAAATCCAGCCCTGAATATGGCTCCTAGTAGAGGGCCCGTCGACCATGTGCTTCTCGACAAAGAATAGGTATACAACCCATACTTACGGATGCCGTAAAAGATGACTAGGGAATCAAATATCAAGATAATGGGCAGCAGGGCAGCAGCGTCCTCCTCTGTGCTTGTATCCACATACTGCAATCACAATGCAATTTGTATGAAAAGCGCTTTGTTGCAGTGTGACCGATTATTGGGAGTGCCATGTTCAGCGTACGTAGGTATTTACGGGGTAAATGATGATGATATGATGAGGAGGTCCATTATTCCACAATAGATATACGACGCTTTATCAAACGTTGGCTGGAGACCCTTTAGGTCTCGGCTATGACTGCCCAGTGACCTAGAAACGGGCTGCAAGGACAATCTACAAGTAGTCCAATAGAAAATTCTTCATCAAACGGTCACGAAGAAATAACTATTGCTCAGACCTCTAGTTAAATTAAGTCTCGGTCTGTAGGCGATATTTAGTATTTGACCGGATGGAGGAATCAAATGCGCGATTAAGGACAGACCACAGAAGATCCGTCATTGTACATTTAGGTTTTAAACCGAGAATCGAAATAGCAAGCAAAAAAAAACATTGTTTTTTTTCGGCTCGCATTTGGCCAACTTTATTTAACATGCAATTAGAATTCGTTACATTTGTAATTTGGATATTTTTATAACAAAACTGGAACGCGATGATAAAATAAATGTATTTTACATAAATTAACAATGCTGGCAATGTGTTAATGGGTTTTTCTGTTTGGAATGTCTCAGTAGCACTAGCAACCCGGAGTCTGGATTACTGCCTGGTTGATGGCAATAGGCTCGTCTATAAAACATTACTACAATTAAGTACTACCTACATATTAAACGTAACGGCAAAATAAGGGTGTACTATAGACCTCTGCACAACCCTTCGGTGAATACAGGCGTGATATTTATGTTATGTGACTATGCTGGTACTTATGATGGACTGATAGCTTTGTTCATAATGCTACTTCTGTTTGCGAGTACAGCAATGGACCGAGCTCTGTTTAATGCAAAAGTACCTATTTATTCCATAGCTACTTTTTACTAACACGAACTTCGCAAGTATCGGCACATCAATTTAAATAAAGAACTTCACGTCATTTGGAGACCGGCCGTCGAGCACTGAAGACGTATCTACCGCTTATCGCCTGGTATGTTTTATAAACTTTATTATTTTATGTTTATGTTATCATACCACTTTATGCGGTAATTTATAAATGATAATAAACGATAAATTGTACTTTAGTTTGTTGTTATACGACAGATAAGTATTGAAATTAAAAAATAGAGTGGTAATTGTAAATGGCTCTTGGAATTGTTTGTTTGATAAGAGTTTTCAGTGTGTGAATAGCTGGTCTAGATCGGAAGTAATTATATCTGTTTGTAACTAACCGTAGTTTTACATAAGTTGTTACCAATTGTCTGAAAGTTTCGTAGGTAACTTCACGCCTGTAGCAAACTAATTATCGAGTTAAGCAGAGTTTCAGCTTCTGGAACACTTCTTGAAACTATTGTTCATAAGCCTCAATAGTGATTTGGTCACAAGCGCTTCAGATCTGCTAACCGTACAATCTTCGGTTTGATTCTTTAGCCAGGCAGTGTAATCAGATTTATGTGTTAAGCGCCCCCGAGACGGTCCAACGGTTTGATTCAAACCTTACGTGTTTGATGAAGTCGCTTGATGCAGGTTTGAAGGTTCATCAAACGGGACTACACAGTTTGGTTCTGTACGTCGCCGTAATCAGTGTTGTGACGTATATAAATTGTTAAATGCCCTCGAACCAGGATCACGATTTCCTTTGCTTTTATTACATTAATCTCCTGCATAAAATGTTAAAAGTCGTATCTTCGTCGCACACAACCTCACACTATAAAATCCAGTGCAAACTGAGCCGTGTTTGTTCAAACGCGTCGGAAGACGATCAAACGGCGCGTCAAACACAACAAAAATATGTAATTTCATCAAACAAGCTCCAAACACGTCAATGTTTGACAAACCTTTCAAACTACCCGTGTAAACTATCAAAATGGTTTGAGTCAAACTTAAATCTACGTGTTTGAATCAAACCGTTTGACCGTCTCGGGGGCGCTTTAGGAAATTTTCCGTTACAATCCGGTGTTCGAAAATGCCGGTAAATAGTAATAGGCTCGGCTTATGGGACTTAATATCTTCTTCGGCGAAGTGTGGGTGTTCAACATTACACCTTTGTTGTTGCAAAACTCGCAAGGCAACAGGTTTGTTGTTAAAAATGTTTATGGGATTCTGTTTCATTTGTTTTCGTTGCTTTTTTAAGATTTCAGATGTAGTAGTTATACTCCATTTCATATAACATTAGACAAAAGTGACCAACTAAGGCACATATATCTTTAAGAAACATTTCTTCAAGTAGATTTTTAGCTTATTTTGATTGCCCGTTCAGGTTCATAAAAGCATAATAATACCTATGTTAACTCTCTGCTGGAAGCAAACATGTTGCTTATTTCTATACATTTGTCTAATATTATATTAAATAGATTAGGTACCTATACATAATTTTAACAAAGAATGATGACCAATACGTCTACAAAGCGTTATTTAAGTCAGGGTATGCCAGTGCCGCCACGGCGGCCATTTGGCTGCCATTATATTCCATAATTACCCTCTAATTATCTATATTCTACAAGGTGTTTTTTTTGATATCCCATAACTCTAGGGTATGATTGAGACCATATCAAAGAACCAACTGGCATATGAATTATTCTTCAATCGTAATTTTTTTTTGTTTTCATTTTTCGTACAAAATAATTCGACAAAGTCACGATTATTAATGTAAAACACCCTTACGTGAAATATGACAACGTCGCATTTATGAATGATTGGTTTGAATAAAAACGAATTACTCTTATGTATCAATGAAACTTAGATACCTAAAGTTTAGTTATGATTGATTAACCTCCGGTTTCTGATTTGAGAATTCGGAATAAGCAATACTTAATACTTATGTAGTACCTATTTGAGTACGGAGTTGTCAAAAAAATGTTTTAAAATCCATCATTTTTTTACAACTCCATACTCAAATGTTACTTAAACCTACTGCTCATCCTAGAATTATCAAATTAGAAACCGGAGGTATATCTTCGAAACTATGCATTTTTGGACCACCTATTCTAGGAGATTTTGTATTCTTTTTACTTAAATAATAACCCTAGAGTTATGGGATATCAAAAAACACACATTTTATGGAAATTATCAAAAAAAAGTTTTTTTATTTTCTTTTATTACTTTTAAATTAAATCTGGCGTTTCTTGTAGGCCACTCAGTATTTGCGTGATAATTTAGTTGCAGGAATGGTGACGTTGACTATCGAAGACTTTGGGGTCCACGAGGAGAAGAAGGTGAAGCGGTTCACTTGGACGACAACTGGTGGAGCAGCTATATCTGTGATATCTTACGGCGCCATCGTTCAGTCTATTAAGGTAGGACATAATTTGATATTATTATGTAATTTCATCAAATTCAAAAATCAGAATATAATTTATTCAAAATAGACTGAAATAATTAGTATTTTTTGGAAGGCCACGTCAAAAATTACTACTTTCTTAAAAACAGCATTTAGCATTTAAAAAAAATAATATAGAGTAAAATTATTTATTAAAGTCTTTTTTTTATTTGCGTTTATCCATTGAATATTTCCATTGTCTATGTCCGAAGGTCTTGATCAGATCTTCACCAAAAAATGTGACCACCTCAAACAAACAAGGAATCAATGAAATCAGTTCACAATTTGCGATGATATCGTTTAAAAACAGACAAAAAAAACACGTCGAATTGAGAAACCCCGCCTTTTTTTGAAGTCTGTTAAAAAAAGCCGCCCCTCACCATTTCATAAACTAAATAAAATTTAATTTAATTTCTTCTTTGATTATTTTCTTTATTGATTTGAGTTTTTGTCTTCTGATTGAGTCATTGAGTTATATGTACTTACGTAGTACATATAACTCAATGGATTGAGTACAACTTTTACTACGGGACAAAAATGAATTTTGTGAAAACAAAACTGCTGTTCCTTACAAAATAAATCAATGTTGCTTAACAAATTGTATGGATGGAACATCTGTTTTTTTTACGAATTCAGAGTTTATCCTTTAGTAAAGGTTGTACACAATGATGAGCAGCGTTTTTGGATGTCACTAGTCATGCTGTACCTACAGGCGGCTATTACCACTTTTCACCAAGTGAGCTGTTAGTAGGGTTGCCTCTCGTACTCTATTATAGAGTTTTGTACTCTATTTCACGTAGGTGTACTTTATAATCTAAGACACTTATAAAGTACGCTAAAATACTCTTTTTACGTGACACCATTCTCATTTGATTCTCATCCTACTAGTTATACTTTTTTTGGCATTACACTTACTCTACGGTCCATGGCTGTAATTGAAACATTCGCACATTTTTGAAAGAATCGCAACATGTTTTCAAGAACCTAGAAGCGATGAAAAATAGGTGTGTAAACATAAATAATAAAAGTACTCTTTTTTTATACATTGTACTTTATTTTTGCTGTCTCAAAACACAAAATGTACTTTTTATTGCTCCAAAAAAAGGTGGTAACCCTAGCTGTTAGCCAACTGTTTATCGACCAATTAGGTACTTACATAAAAAAACACACGGCACCTTGTTCAAAAACCCTCATCAACTTACAGGTCCCGGACAGGTTTGGAGTCGCAAAGGACATCGTTCTCGGATTCGACGACCTCGATGGTTACGTGAACAGAAACACACCATACTTTGGTGCAACTGTTGGAAGGTGCGCCAACCGCATTGCCAACGCGTCCTTCGAAATTGATGGCCGTACCTATCATTTGGCCAAGAATACCGGAAATAACCACTTACATGGAGGCATCGTGGGATTTGATAAGGTAGATAGCGAGGGGTGCTAATTAAACAGACTTCTTTTTAATAGCATTAGGGCGCGTTTATATGACACGGAATGTTACAGCGTGTCGGCCGCGCGGCGATCGTGCGGTGACCGCGTACTAACTGTTCAGTTATAGCAAAATTATGTTTTATTAACTAGGACGTAAAGTTGAAATTAATTTTGAGTAACTAAATGCGCGGTGACCGCGCGGCGGCCGCGCGGCTTTCGCTCCTCGATCACACGGCGGCCGCGCGGTGACCGCGCAGTTAGTTACTCAAAATTAATTTCAACTTTACGTCCTAGTTAATAAAACATAATTTTGCTATAACTGAACAGTTAGTACGCGGTCACCGCAGGATCGCCGCGCGGCGGCCGCAAGATTTTTTTCGCGTCGTCTAACTGCAGCCTTATTCGCCTCTAAAAATCTACATTGGCTTCTAAATTACTAAGTCAGCCACAATTAACGAGCGTCTGAATGATACTATCTTAGCCACTAGTTATCTTCTATATAAGCCACTGTTCGTCACCCACTTTCATTTTCACAATAAAAACAAATGAAAAACAAAAAGAGTCGACGGAGCCCCGCTGCGCGCGGCTCCTATTTATGTCTGCAGGGTTTAAAGTAACCTAACACGAAGGGGATGACGGGGGCTTCGTTCGCTCGCTTTGCTCGCTCACTCTACCTCCCGTCATCCCCTTCGAACCTAACCTATCCGTGTCGAGGTGCCCAAAAATTTAGTTGGCGTTGTAAAAAAGTCGAATTAGTTTATTAGAGGTTACCTCATTTTCCCGTTGCTTAGTTATAAAATGAGAAGTTTGGTCACGTGGCCAATAAATAAATTTGTGGCTTGATTTATTATTTCTCGATAGCGAGCTGTAAGCTCAGTAGGCTAATTCACGTAATTTCATGACGCGCCGATCAAGTTGCAGTGACGCTGCAGTTAAGTTCACGCGAGCGTTTCTGACAGCAATCGCCGAGTAAGGCTGGACTCACACATTCTGAATTCCTGTCTGAATTCAGAGTCTTAATTCATATGATTAATTAAGAAAGCCCGGAAATGTATACAATTTCATTATGCCCCACACACATTCTGATTTCTCAGATTATGATTTTCTCAGATTGATCTGTAAAGGCCTCTACACACCAAAGCCGCCGTCACGGCGGCTTAACCCGGCGGGTTATGCCGCCGGGCTTGTTTTGCGTTATGTTCGCTCGCTTAGTTCGCGTTAGTTGGCCGCCGGCATAACCCGGCGGGTAAAGCCGCCGGGTCGGCGGCTTTGGTGTGTAGAAGCCTCAAGAATGACACTGACGAGCGTTCTGAATCCCGGATCGGAATATTTAAGATTATGATTTCATAACGCACGTTTTCCCATACATTTGAACACGCGAGCACACACACCGGAATCAGATTATGAATAGTTTCAGTTGATACTGCGAGAGGTCATAGTAATTCATCAAATGATGTTACTCTGTTACGAATTATGTCAAAAAATCTGCCAGGATATTGTCGTAACTTTCTCGACGTAATGTAGAACTGACTTTCCCTTACTCTGTTCACATTAAGAGGATGAATCCAGTGAATTCGTTTGACTTTCTTTTTTTTATTATTTAAAGCTAAAAGTAGTGCGATGAGAATTAATTCCTCTTCCATATCTAAGACGTTTGCCTATGCCGAGAAACACGAGACTACTGATTTATCTGAATTTTTAAGATAAGTGTGAGGCAGCTTGCCGGAATTCAAATTATGAATTCAGAATCTGAATTCAGAGAGGAATTCAGAATGTGTGAGTCCAGCCTAATAGAATACGAAAAGCGTCGAAGCTACAATAAACTGCAACTGAACTTCTTTAGTTAGGTGAATCAGGCGCCACTGTTTACAACTACCTAAACAACGAAAGAAATGGGATAACATTCTTGTCAGAATGACAGTTGTCGTGTACTGTGTTCATTCTGAAACATCCCTTGTGTTGAGACGGGTACAGTTTTATTTTCTTAATTGTTCAGATCATTTCGAGCAATCTGTTCGTCCCGATGTATTACATGCTGAGTGTAAGTAGCATGGCTCGTGGCGTGGTGCGTCCGTCCGCAAGGTAAAAAAGCGATTTGTGCTGCTTTTAACAACTGGCTTGATGCGCGGCGCGTCCTTTACGCGCCATCACCCTGCCGCGCACTTTCTCCATTTCAGGATACTTGCACAAATGCAAATCTAAGCTTTCGGCTCGTTAAATATACGAGGTAAGCTAGCTTCAGAATCCTTCAGCGCGTAAGCGACCACTGCTGGACCTTGGCCTTCCAAATTCCCAATGACAGTTTCTATGAGCGGCACTGATCGTTGACCGCAGTATGTTGTTATTAGCAGAGGACGCTATTACATGTCTTCATTGCAAAGGCTATGCTTACTAAAAAAACTGTGGTGCTGTTTACATGAGGGCAGTGGCTAAATCACAAAGATTCAATCTGCGTTTAATTGTTTACCACTCTTAACATATCTATACCCTCTGTGCCTTGCCCACTTCAAGCCATAATCTGTACCCCAAGTGTGAGTTTTTTTCGTTATCTACTGTAGTTGCGTCACGCCAAAAATGTATGAAAATTTAGGCTGCGCCTCTAGGCGCACCGTTCACTAACTACTATTCGCGCGTTAATTGAACGGTGCGCCTAGAGACGCAGCCTAAATTTTCATGCATTTTTGTCGTGACGCAACTACAGTAGTTAACGAAAAAAACTCACACTTGGGGTACAGTTCCCGTTTTCATACGAATAGATACGACAAAACCACTTTTATAACCTTAAGATATCGGTATCTGCACTAGGAAGATTCGGAAGAGAACCGACTCGGTTTGATATCTCGTTCCGTCTACCGTTTACCGAATCGTTCGACAACTGTGTATCGAAACGATGCTGAATCGGGGGGTAGGTCAAACAGCAGAAGACAGTTTTGATTAAAATACTGTTTTTAAACTCGAACCCATAAATACTTGGGAGATGGCAAGGATGAGTAGTGCAAAACAATATTTTGTTCAATTCCAGGTGGTATGGGAATCCACAGTGGTTGGCACCAAAGTGGTCTTCAGCTACTTTTCCAAAGACATGGAGGAGGGGTACCCCGGAGACCTGGTCACCAGCGTGACCTACGAAGTCAAGGACGACAACAGTTTCCACGTGGAGTATTTATCAACCACCACGAAGAAGACTGTGGTTAACTTGACCAATCACTCGTATTTCAACTTAGCGGGACACGACGCTGGGGCCCAGGAGTTGTATAACCATCGTGTCATCGTCAATGCTGATCGGTAAGTACTACCAGAAGAACATCGCTAGGAGTTGCGCTAGGGAATGAAGTGAATTTGAGTTTCCATAAAGGTCATTCCAGCCAGTAGCCAATCAAAATTAAAATATACCCAAAATTGATTAACGCCGGGAGAGCCCTAGAAGGATATACAATTATACACCGATTTTATTGGTGATGTTCTTCAAAAATGACTGGTGCGCAGTACACTCAACCGGCGTGCGTGTATGACAAGATGTATGAACGTGGACGAAGCAAAAGGAGTATGTAAGGATCGTAGCATGTGGCGTTCTACAGTTTCTGCCTACCCCCATGGGAAAAAGGCGTGAGTTTATGTATGTATGATCAATGAAATGTCGAGCAGAGTACGTTTTTAGGGTTCCATACCCAAAGGGTAAAACGGGACCCTATTACTAAGGCTCCGCTGTCCGTCTGTCCGTCTGTCACCAGGCTGTATCTCATGAACCGTGATAGTTAGACAATTGAAATTTTCACAGATGATGTATTTCTGTTGCCGCTATACCAACAAATACTAAAAAACAGAATAAAATAAATATTTAAGGGGGCTCCCATACAACAAACGTGATTTTTTTTCCGTTTTCATAGATAATGGTACGGTAGCCTTCGTGTGCGAGTCCGACTCGCACTTGGCCGGTTTTTATTTAAATTGCTTTTCGTCTCGATAGCATTATCATGTGCTTATTCGCTTATTAAATGATCTATTGTTCAGCTTATAGAGTTTACCATGCGTGCATACCTAATTACACTTCTTGATTATGGGAAAATATATACAGTACGTACTTACGTACCTAACGAAGAGCAAACCTTGAAACTGGTTGATGGGTAGGTGAATCAAATCATACACTTTTTGTCACTATCCCCGCTATCCACTTACCACACTGTACGATAACGCGGTCATATTTCAAGCTTGGAAAATCAGGATTCGTAGAGATTGGTTATTTCTGTTTATGTGTATGATACAATCATACACTTTTTGTCACTATCCCCGCTATCCACCTATTTTGATTTTTGTCAAATTTCATATCGTCTTTCAGAAAGACTCTTTCTATTTTCTATTTGGTTAACATAATTGACATCATCCTAAGGAAGAAGCCACACGATGCGGTGCGGCTCCGGCGCGGCGCCTGAGCAGTGCCACTGCGTCGTAATATACAGGGTTACAGGTTAAGTCGACCTAGATCCTTTAAGAGGTTTTAGTTTTCATCATTCCTAGCTGATTTGACTATGAAACACCCCACCCCAAACCTAACCCATATTGAGATATTGGATTTTGATTATTTTTTAAATAAAATGAAGATTTTTTGTATAATTGTCCTTTTTTTCGGATTTTGTGCCTCTAATTGATAATGTTTTTGCTGTTTTTGTGTAGTAGATTAGTTTGTTTATTACTCTCAACACAAAAAATACCATGTTACTGAACCAACTGGGTAGTAGTCGACGATAGAAAGTTTAAAAAATAAACAAAGGACCATGGGACAAAACGTCCCCATACCCCAACAGATCTGAAATGTATCTCAGTTGAAACATCTTAGTAGGGTGATAAATTTTTCCTATGGCGACATTCCTCAAAGGAGCGGGATATTCCGGGAAAAACGCATTTTTATTATTATTATTTTATTTAAATGAACATTCGCATCGTACATCCGATTGAGTTGAAACTTTGTACTGTTGTTGTTGGCACTCACGCAAAAGTTTCTGACATAGTACCATCAACGAACAATAGGTGGCGCGCGAGTCGTATCGGATAATTGTAAATAAAAATTCGCATGGTTCATCCGATTGAGTTGAAACTAAGTACAGTTATTGTTAGCACTTGCGCGAGAGTTTCTGACATAGTACCATCAACGTGCAATAGGTGGCGCGCGATTCGTATCGGATAATTGTTAATAAAAATTCGCATGGTTCATTCGATTGAGTTGAAACTGTATACAGTTGTTGTTGCCACTCACGTGACAGTTTCTGACATAGTACCATCAACGTACAATAGGTGGCGCGCGATTCGTATCGGATAATTGTTACTAAAAATTCACACGGTTCATCCGATTGAGTTGAAACTTTTTACAGTTGTTGTTGCCACTCACATAAAAGGTCATATCGTCCTCCACAATTACATTAATAAATTGTCTGCATAACCCCTGAAAGACGATGCCTACCTAATCCTAAATACTACACTAGGAACCAATAACAACCACACATATGTCATTAGATAGGTATTGCAATATACTGCAATAATTGCTATCGCGGCTCATTGAAACTCGCTGTGTGAAAAAAGTTATGGCGATGTTTCATAGGTTAGGTTAGGTTAGGTCAAGTTAGGTAATTTCACCTATCACCTATGCATTAGATGTGATTTTGAATGACGACATATAATTATAACACTGTTTACTCACTCTACTTGCATTTTTTGCTATTACCGAACAATTTATAAGAAAAAAAACACCTAACCTAACCTACGAAAAAATGCCCTAACTTTTTTCATACAGCGATTTGAAATGAGCCGCCATAGTAGTTACTGCAGTATATTAAAATACCTATCTAATGACATATGTGTGGTTGTTATTGGTTCCTAGTGTGGTATTTAGGATTTGGTAGGGATCGTAATTTCAGGGGTTCTGCAGACAATTTATAATGTGATTGTGGATGACGGCACATAATTATAACACTGTTTACTCAATCTGTTTGTTTTTTATTACATAACTATATACAAGAAAAAAACTACCTAACCTGACCTAACATAACCTAACCTACGAAACATCGCCATAACTTTTTTCATACAGCGATTTGAAATGAGCCGCCATAGTAATTATGGCAGTATATTGCAATATCTATCTAATGACATATGTGTTGTTGTTATTGGTTATGTTGACCAATTTGTCCGGTCCTCCTTTACCACCCTGTATATACTAAACCCCATCGATTTTGAAGTTAAAACTGGTTGCTAGTCTTGTCATAGATCCTTATGAAACATATGACACATCAAAAAAATCTGTTGGAAGGGGGGGGACAGGTCTCATACAATTTTGCCCATCATCCTTTGTAAAAACATTTTTTTTCTTTTAAGAATATTTCAAAAAAAGTCTACGACAGTTATGCTGCAGATGTACTAAATAAAATCTACGTTTCTTTAGCTATCCAACAAGGTATAACAAGCTAGGGTATCATCATGATATTCAGAAAAAAACTGTGATGTAATGCTCTCAGGCAGTAGTAAAAAATAACTGTACTTATGGACAAAGTTATCACTTGGGTCAGCAAACGAAATAAAACAAACTAAATAGCTAAAACAACATTTATTATTATTTTTACAATTCATGTTCCACATGTCCGCCTCTGTTTCGCACACATAATCGCATTCTGTGCCTTAGTCCACTTTTAACCACACCAGTCGTTAAGCCTCTTCTAATTTCGTTTGCCGCATCGATAATTTTCTGTCTTAAAACATCAACAGATGAGATTGGATGAGGTTCGTTATAAACTAAACTTTTCATATGGCCCCATAAATAAAAATCCATAGGGGTCAGGTCGGGACTTCGGGCTGGCCACGGTATGGGTCCACCTCTTCCAATCCATTTGTTGGGGTAATTAGTGTCTAGCCACTCTCTGACACTTCGTCGGTAGTGTGCAGGGCAACCGTCATGTTGATACCATATATCTCGGATTAAATTGAGGGGTAAATCTTCCAGTAATTCGGGTAAATCGTTTCTTAAAAAGTTTTCGTAATGTTCCCCATTTAAATTGTCAGGCAGAAAATATGGCCCAATCAAATGGTTTGAGATTATTCCCATCCAGACATTCAAACTGAACCGTCTTTGTGATCCCTTTGGTCGCTTCTTATTGGGATTTCTGTCTTCTTTCGGAGCCCAATAATGAGCGTTGTGGTAATTGGTGATGCCGTCTTTATCAAATTTGGATTCATCTGTCTACAAGATGTGTCTTATGAATGCTGGGTTTTCTAAATCTGCGTTGAGCATGAATCTGCAGAAATCAAACCTCCTCACAGGATCTCCTTCTTCGATAACATGTACCGGCGTGTAATGGTAGGGATAAAGGCCTGCAGTATTCACTGTAAACCACACTTTCCACTGCGATAGTCCAAGTTCTCGGGCAACAATATTAGTGGAAGTAGTTGGATCCGATCTAAACCGTTGCACTATTTCATTGTCTTGCTCTTCATCGTCATCATTAATACGAGGTCTGCCTAGGTCTGATCGTCGCCTCGAAACAGAGCCAGTCTCTCTTAGTCGTCGGTAAACTCCGTCAAAGACACTGACATCCGGTACTCGGCGCCCGGGATAACGTGCAATGTATTCATCCCGAGCTCGCGCGGATACACAGTTGCAGTACCCGTAACAAATTAAAATATCCGCATATTCCTCGTTCGTGAAGGTCGTCATCGTCAACAGTTCCAAATCAGAAGTACGTATCGAAGTCCAGTTAACAAGCACAGTCACAAATCGAAGGGGAAACAGTCCAGAAACACAAGCCAAGTCGAGTATGAATCCAAGAGCACTAAGTATCACATCTACTACGGACGAATCGCGTAAGCAGACTAAAACCAAACAGAATAACAAC
Organism: Amphipyra tragopoginis; assembly: GCA_905220435.1. NCBI lineage: Eukaryota > Metazoa > Arthropoda > Insecta > Lepidoptera > Noctuidae > Amphipyra > Amphipyra tragopoginis. The sequence goes on from HG991998.1 coordinate 10,091,917, forward strand.
AAAATGGCCGAAAATAATCTATCTCCCTCACACCTACATAAATCGTCCCGCTTGCACGCACCACAGCTCCATCGAAGAACAATAGTACCGTAATTTTTGCTACTACCTGGGACCCTTTCATGAAAGTTTTTTCTAAGAATTTTGATAATACCCTAGCTTGTTATACCTTGTTGGATAGCTAAAGAAACGTAGATTTTATTTAGTACATCTGCAGCATAACTGTCATAGACTTTTTTTGAAATATTCTTAAAAGAAAAAAAAATGTTTTTACAAATTTGTTTATTTTTTAAACTTTCAATCGTCGACTACTACCCAGTTGGTTCAATAACATGTTATTTTTTGTGTTGAGAGTAATAAACAAACTAATCTACTACACAAAAATAGCAAAAACATTATCAATTAGAGGCACAAAATCCGAAAAAAAGGACAATTATACAAAAAATCTTCATTTTATTTAAAAAATAATCAAAATCCAATATCTCAATATGGGTTAGGTTTGGGGTGGGGTGTTTCATAGTCAAATCAGCTAGGAATGATGAAAACTAAAACCTCTTAAAGGATCTAGGTCGACTTAACCTGTAACTCTGTATACAAATTTCCATGGTATACCACACGGTGCGGACCAAAACGAGGGGGGAAGGTGTATGCGCCGGTGCGGCACCGCTCCGGCGTCGCAAACCGCAGATGTGTTGACTGAGAGCCGTTCCACGCGGTGCGGTGCTGCGCCGCACCGCACCGCGTGGCTCTTCCATCGCCGCGTACTACGTGTGCACGCTGATACGGCAAAATGGTCGCCGGGCGGCGGCGCACCGCACCGCACCGTTTGGTTTCTCCCTAAATCAGTTAGAAATAACCAATCTCTACGAATCCTGATTTTCCAAGCTTGAAATATGACCGCGTTATCGTACAGTGTGGTAAGTGGATAGCGGGGATAGTGACAAGAAGTGTATGATTTGATTCACCTACGCATCAACCAGTTTCAAGGTTTGTTCTTCGTTGTGTAACGTTCTATATTGGATTCTTGACTGGTAATGGTTTACCGACTTTTTCTTCGTAGAATCACCAAGACAGACTCTGATTCGATACCCACCGGTGCCTTCACCAGCGTCGAAAACACTCCCTTCGACTTCAGGTTGGAGAAGAACCTGGGTGAAGCGATGTCTGGCGGCAGCAACCGGTTCGATGATAACTACTGTGTTGACACTTATGGAAATCAGGTGAGAACTGCTTTGTATGACGTCACTAATGGTCGAAATCTCAAAAAGAGGCTGATTTATTACGCTCCGTTAAATCAGTCAGGTGTGTAAAGAGGCAAGACAGTGAGGTTCTCTAAACGAAAATCCTGCCTATCTAACGAGGCTTTGATGACCGATAAGTTACGGTTATTGAACGTGGCGTTTAAAATTCAATTCTGCATTATTTTTACTAGTAATGTCCAATGAGTAGGATAAAGATACGAAATAAGTACGAGAGTGAATGAGATAGCTATCTGCAACTACACCATTTGAATAGTCATCTTTGGCGCATCAAAGACATATTACTTATTTTTGTATACAGTAAACCGGAAACACGATAGAGCAGTTTATGAATATAAATAAAAAAAGTTGTATTTTTTATTAAAACACATTTAATGGTAAGATTTATGAGGTAGATTTTTTTCATGGTGACTTTGTAATTCGAAAACTATTACCTTAATTATTATTTTATGTTCCATCATGATCTGCCTATGATTTGCTTCTGAATTAACGTTTTGTTGCATCCTGTATACAATAAAATTGCACCCAGCTCACCAGTTCATCAAACACCAGGTCAGCGATGGGCTGTTGCTTTGAAGACCAGTAGATTAACTACATAACCCCAAACGTTTGGTCTGCAACTCCCTTACCTTATAGTGACTGTTCCTTAGATTGGCCTCTTAACTCTTCTGCCAGATCTTATCCCAAGTTACGTTATCGTAAGTTGGGGTCGGCGCAAAATGGTTTCTTCTTCCATTCTCCCCTATTATTCGTACCGCTATCATTTACTCCCTTTTCATTCATATCATCTCTCACAACATCAATCCATCTTTTCTTTTGTCTCCCTCTTCCCCTCCATCCATCAAAAATAGATAGGATTAAGCCTCTTAATAAGAACCATTTTATTTCAGATCTTGACCTTCATATCCCGTGTAGGCCACCCATCTTCAGGTCGCTTCCTAGAAGTGCACAGTGACCAGCCAGGAGTTCAGTTATACACTGGCAACTCGCTCCCAGCGCCCACGGAACCTGCCTTGATCGGCAAGGGGGGAGTCGGTTACCGTCGCCACGGGGCCTTCTGTCTCGAGACACAGAAGTTCCCAGATAGTGTGCATCATACCAACTTCCCCAGCGTAATCTTGGTTCCAGGAGATGTGTATAAACATCGCGTGGTTTACAAGTTTGGGGTGTTTAGATCGGAGAAGATCGTGGAAGGGCCAGCAGTGATGTCAGCTTAGGTAAACAGCACACTAACCCGTTTATTTGCATGGGATTAGTAACGGCAATGTCTATATCATTTTTGTTTGCCTTTCAACAAAGTTGCCGTATTTCTAATTTACTATTTGTTTTATATTGTACAATAACGTAAAATATTACAAATCAAGGAAGCATTTTTATTAAAGTACCTAATTATTGAACTTAAAAAACATTTTAAAATAAAACTACATGATATTTCAATATTGTTTTATTTAATTTAAATGTTAACTGAAAGTAACTAACAAACGTTGACAAAATAAAACTAATATCTCATTTAATTAAATTGGCATTTAATTGAGATTTTGCAGAACTAAAATATGTCATGGTTAAAAACATAATAATTCGAGTTAAATTGTTGTATTAAAACGGAGGCATTTTATTTAACGATAATATGATAATAATATTAGATTAACTAAGGTTAGGGTTACCAGGTCAAATGATGAGATTTCCTGACAATGTCCCTGACTTTTCAGTAAATTTCTTGAAAATCAACATTTAATGTTGTCTGAACGTTTTATACGGTATGTAAAGGCAGTGAGATTTTCAAAATATGCGCATATTTATTGATATATTTTTTTTTACTTGTGTTTTCCTGACAATTACAGTCATTCCGTTTCCCTGACAGAGGGCCAAAATTCTGGATATGTCAGGAAAATTCCTGTCGTCTGGTAACTCTAAATAAGGTAGTTTTTTTAACAAGCTGATAATCCGTAATCGATTTCTATCACAGACTGTGTAGAAAAGTCTGTGGTTTATTTACAAAAGTAAAAAACTATCAAATGTTTTGTTTTACTTATTAATTCTATCAATTAATATCTTTAAAAGCCACTTAACACTGGAAAATTACAGTCTAAAATGATATTTAACCCTATAATGATGATTCGAGGCCATTTGCACCATTTTGATCACTCTCTCCATTTTGACCGGTCTCACCATTTCGGCCGATATCCCCATTTTCCTTGATCGTGTCTCCCCAAGTCAGGTTAAGGCTCTTCTTCATCCCTTCGTCTAATGGGGGGATCAGAGAGCGGGGCAGCAGGAACGTTGACAGATTGAATAGATCCAGGAACACTTTGTAACGGTCACTGGAAAAAAGAACTTATGGTTACTTACTTAACTTGTAATAATGGATTAAGGGATTTATTCCTTTCATAAAAATTCGTGAGGGTAAGAATGGCTAATTACGCATATTAACCGCGCGGATCATTATGATTTGTAAGGTTAAGCTGCGCTTGTCGTGTTCAGTCCATGGATGGGTGACCATTTGTAATTGAGACCCCTCCGTGCCTCGGAGAGCCTGTAAACCGGCGTTCCCGGGTGTCACACGAATACCTGTACCGATTACGGGTATTCAGAAGCCCGAAAGTCTGACAACTGGTCTAACCTTAGGATATCGACATTGCCCAGTAACTGGGTAGCGGTGGTCTGAAGGCGTCGCTCCGTGTAAAATACTGGTATTCAGCCGCATGTAAGAGCTGACCCCAACACAGTTGGGAAAAATTGCTTACCGTTTTTGTAAAGCTATTCACATATTCCGAGGAAAAGTTCAGCATTTTTCATACTTTTAGGGAACATTGAAAAAATGTATGAAACTTTTACCTTGTCAACTTTTATAATCTGTACTAAATTTTATTTGCAGCAGAGCTTTATACAGGATGTCCGAAAAAGTAGTGTCAAGCAGAAGTCCAGAGGTAGAGTACCCTTAGAGGTAGGCGCTCATGTTTTAACCAAACTCTGACTTTAATGACATTTTTATCATAGTGACGTGAATAGTTTTTTTTTCTAAAGGTAGGACCGCACTAGGCGGAACTGCACCGCAGCGGAACTGAGCGTCACGACGCGTAATTTTTTGGTAAGCCGCACTTGAACTGCAGCGGCGCTACAAAAATATATTCAGTAGCTAGGCAACCTCTGAGCAAGATGAACGACGAAATGGATAATAATATGATTATTATTTCCTTGTTGTGCGAGGAAGAAGAAAGGATCGAGTAAGAACAGGCAAGAAAAAAGCAAAGAATATGGCTACATGACAAATCAAACTCGCGTTACGAAGAAGGCGAGTATTTTACGCTTTTGCCTCGACTTAAGAAGGATCCAATAAGATTCAATACTTATTTTAGAATGTCTCAATACAAATTCAATGAGTTATTACAAATTATGCAGCCGCATATACCTACAAAGGATGGACACACTATTCCGAAAAGCGATAGGAGTGGAATGAAGTTTGTCGAACCGCACTCCGCGGCAGCGGAACGACACTTTTGGTCAGTTGCTCTACTTTGCCGCGCAGTTCAGTTGCAATGCAGTTCCGTTGCCGCTTAATGCGTGTTGTCTCATATACCTAATTTCATGTAAAGAATATTTTGACGCGTCGTGTCGCTCAGTTCCGCTGCGGTGCAGTTCCGCCCAGTGCGGTCCTACCTTAAGGGCCGATTTTTCAATCGTCAGATAACTTTTATCTGAGGGATAAATATCACGCTTTGACATCTTCTGTATTGAAAATCTGTCAAACCGTCAAAATTCCTCAGATAAAAATACCTGACGATTGAAAAATTAGCCCTAAATTAAATAAATAGAGAATCTAATTTAAATAAAAACACGCATTTGTTTCAACTGTTCCTGACATTATGATCATAAATGTCGTGTCATAAAAAAATGATAACTCGAAAAGTATAAAAAATCGCGGAACATACGTGGGGGTAATTCGGGTATCTCTAAGGATGCTCTACATCTGGACTTCCGCTAGACACAAATTTTTGGGACATCTTTTATGTTTTGGTACTTTTTATGCCTCAACTCTTATATCATGAACGATCTCAAACTTTTGGGCGTTTATTGGAGCAGTCATCAGCAGTACATAAGGTCCACGTTCTGCAGTAGGTGTTTATTACGATTAACTGGTGTGAGTTACCTGAGTGTAGAGCGTAGGTACTGGTAGCCAGAAGACCCGCCGGTGCCGAGCTGCTGCGACCCTATCATGCGCTGCACCATGATCACGTGGTTGTCTGAAATTTATACATGCTTGATTATTGTCTGCAATGCACCCGCGGTCAAGTTTAGAAAGAAAGAAGAAATAATTTATTTCGTAGACGTCGTGTTAACACTGTATGATTGACTTTTCTTTATACCTTCGGTTCTGTCTTTTTTAAACGTGGGTAATCTTTATTAACTTACCACCTCGGGGAATACAGGGGCTTAGAATTTCCCCATGCAGTCCTAGTTAGAGTCCCAGCCACATTTAATGTTTTAACCAATCAACTAATAAAATTGGTTTGGTACTAACAATGGTGACAACACTCACCACTTCCTCAGTTTCCTACTTCATTGTCCCATGTAAAATTCTGATTTTCAGCAATATCTGGATTCTGGTTACACTGAAGTTGAGAAAAGACTAAGCAGATGATTGATGGTAGATAGCAGCCCAGTTGTCGAAGGAATCACTTTTTGGACTAGCTGTAAACAGTGATAGGATGATGGTACTCACATCGCCACTTGGTGATGAGACTGTCTATATCCATGAGTAGAGTGAGGAGCTGGTGCGGCTGCGAGAACCGAGGCTCGTCTCTGTAGAACGTGATCATGATGGCGCCCTGCAAGGCCTTGTGAGATAACCTGAAACATACGATGTAACCGTTATGTCTTTATTCCCAGAAGGTGAGAGCAGAGCTGAACTATCGAATATTACCTAAACCCATAGTGTACCGTTACAGATATTAAGCTCTGTAATAAGTTGATGGAGGGTGTTATACGAATACTTCAGAAGACGACAGTCAGACAAAATCCCAAAGGTCTGACAGCCGGTCTAACCTTATGATATAGGCATTCCCTACTACCTAACTGGGTTGCGGAGGTCTGATGGCAGTCTTCGTCTTCGTGTAAAATACTGGTATTCAGCCGTATCTGGTTAGACTGGAAGCTGGCCCCAACACAATTGGGGAAAGGCTAGGCAGATAGAAATACAGCTTGGTGGAGGAACCACATTTTTTGGGCTACTACAGTGAATTTACTAACAAAAACTCAATAAGACCTGTCGACCAGGGTTGAACCCCATGATCTTTGCTGGGTAGACAAGTAGGCAAGCCCCCTACCTACACTAATAAAGTGGTTTGTCCAGCAAGACAGTCGCAGACGTGACCATCTGCTGATCAACAGGAGTCTATCTGCTGAAAAAGAATGTAGCAAGTGTTTGTTGGGACTCTAAAGGACCAGAGAAGCCTTGGATGATGGTAAAATGATACAAAATCTTTAGTAAATACGGACCTCCTTTCTCCCCTGGACCGGAGTGCGTCATGGACGGCAGGGTCAAATATAGAGCGGTATATCTCTCGGCGATTCTCTGCGTCCTGCAGGCGGTGACGACGGACCGTCTCGTTGGTCTCGTGCTAAAATGAAAAATGAAACGTTTTATAATTATGAGTAGGTACGGTATCAGTATCCCTTGAATATTTAAGTTAAAGCCTAGGTGCAGAGCAGAGAAGAGTGCTAGCATACAACAAAACACAATTTCTTAGAACAGATTTTCCTCCTGTCCATGTTTCTTCATCTGATTAATTTAATTGGAGGTTCTATGAGAGATGAAACAATTTTCTAGAATTTAGGGTTTTTCTTTAGAGGTCATTAAGTATGTAAGTCCTGCTTTCTAATTGTACAACACACTCGTAATCGCCATGGCTTTGATTCTGACAGTACAAAATATTCATTGCGTGGTTCATAGTTGTAGAGACATCGGATTGTTAATACATACGTTGCTATGGAAATTGTTGACCTGTCACAATCAAAGCCATAGCG